>OX387344.1:14135000-15398333 GCA_947563465.1 Archips xylosteana
CTCTATGGGTTATCATTTCTGTTTATAGTATTGGATTGTGTCAGCTTCTTCACGTGCGCAAAAGTATGTGAATGAACTTGATATGGGCTTGAAATAAGTATTTTATTATACGTCACTTATCGTCAAGGTAAAAGATCTTTAAATAATGAGGAAAGAGGCACATGATACCACACGTGACATAGAGGTCATATTATCTAATCTATCTATTTAAACGAGCAATTCTTGTATATATACCTATATAATCAGGATCTCAGAAACGGCTCTAACGATTTAGATGAGTTTGGTATGTGGGGGTTTTCGGGGATGAAAAATTGATCTAGCTTGGTCTTATCTCTGGGAAAACGCTTGGCACCTTGTTTCAGCCCGAGCGGAGCTCGGTCGCCCAGGTACTTTATTATTAACTAGCTGATGCCCGCAGCTTCGTCCTCTACTGAAGTTTTTTCACATGAAAACCTTGTTCTGACAATTACGAACACGAAAAAACCGGCCAAGTGCGAGTCGGACTCGCGCACGAAGGGTTCTGTACAATTATCTATAAAAATCACGTTTGTTGTATGGGAGCCCCCTTAAATATTTTTTATTTTTATTTTAATTTAATGATTTATTTTTAAAGTCAATATATAATTAAATATTCTGTGAATATTTCAAGCTTCTACCAGTTGCCGTTATCAATATCGAGCAAAAACGAGCAAAAAAATCACGTTTGTTGTATGGGAGCCCCTTTAAATATTTATTTTATTACATTTTTTAGTATTTGTTGTTATAGCGGCAACCGAAATACATCACCTGTGAAAATTTCAACTCTCTAGCTATCACGGTTCCCGAGATACAGCCTGGTTACAGACGGACGGACGGACGGACGGACGGACGGACAGCGGAGCCTCAGTAATAGGGTTTCCGTTTTTACCCTTTGGGTACGGAACCCTAAAAAAGAAATAACCCAGTTTGGTCCAGTGGTTCTCGAGTTTTGTGCTTAGCAACACATTTGCCGTTTCATTTTTATTTATATAGATAGATATATATACCAGCCTACTAACTACCTCTATAAGAAACTATATAACGTGTTTGCTTTATATCACTATAGTAAAAAATGTTTAATTAGCAGACTCCACGAAGGTAATGGTTGGATGGACGATGATTGATTCCGACCGGTTTCGGCCATGGCGACCACTTCGACTCCTACTTAATTGGTGTTCTGGCGCTCATGCGCCCGAAGATGGCTAATGTAGCCTATCTTTGCGGCGAAACTCCGTGAACATTGCGGGCACGTAAGTACACCGTCTATGTAGTTGTATGGGATGGCAGCAGGTGGGAGGGCCTTGAGCTGGTCGCGTTTGTTGTCGAGGTCAACTTTACGTTGATCCTCGAAGTCCCGTACTTGGATGTTCACCACCCTGCGCCATTCTGGACGCTGTGCTGCCAAACGCTCCCATTGAAAGGGCTCTATGTTGCATCTCTTCATATGTCGCTTTTGGACATCTTTGTACCGGAGGAGTTGTCCGCCATGCTTCCGCTTGCCCTCCTCCAGTTCAGAATAGAAAATGCGTTTCGCCACTCTCTCCTCCGCCATACGTGATACGTGACCACACCACCGAAGCTGCCGACGCATTAAATATGCCTCAATGCCACCAACATTGGCTCGTCGCAGGACTTCGGTATTACGCACCCTGTCGGACCATCTAATCTTCATGATGGAGCGGAGGCATTTCAGGTGGAAACGATCCAGAGTGCGTATGTGACGATGGTACACGCACCACACCTCGGAGGAATATAGGAGGTTTGGCAGCACAATTGCCATGTAAACAGATACCTTGGTGGCTAACTTAAGGTCATGTGAATAGAAAACCTTGGAACACAGCTTGCCAAATGCTGCAGCTGCAGCACCGACCCTGCTGTTGACCTCAGCATCAAGGTCACACTTAGATGTTACAGTGTTCCCCAGGTAGCGAAATTTGTCCACCTGCTTCAGCACATCCTCACCAAGCATTATGGTCGATATGCAAAAGGCGTAAATCAATAACTCGTTGTAAAACAAATATACGTAGAACCTATTATTGTTTTAAGTAAGCTTTATTATCAATTTTGACCGGAGTGTTTATTAAGCTCAGATCTTTGAACTAGTTGCCTACTAAAAATAACTATCCGTTAGGTACTAAAGGAACTTTGAACTTTTGTAATAAAATTTAAAAAATTATCAAAACGAGTTGCTTGGTTATCTATCACTTGAACATACCTACATATATTAAAATACCGACATCGACATCTTAACACTTATTTTCATTGTGTAACAAGCTACTGAAAAGTATAGTAACATACTGAGTCGAGTCTCAAATAAAAATAATCAAAAAATTAAAGTTTCAAATTAAATATTAGTAAATAATTTAAAATTAAGACAATGTTTAAAATGAGTCTAACATTCAATTCGTATGTAATTCAAATTATATTGTACACTACTTTTTTAAGCCACCTTGTCACAGCAAGACATTATCGTAAGTTTCTGAAAGTTACCTAAGTGCTCATATCAAATACCTAACGGTAACATAACGTTGCTTTGTGCAAGTTTATACTGAAAACGTTATGTTTGTCTTACAGACCATCGGACACACAATTACGCTAGGAACCACAGTATTTTAAGGGTAAGAATTAACGTTTAAATTATTTAAATATTCTTTAACCTTTTAAATATTTTTTTATCTATCTTCTAATATGTACCTATATAAAAATCTCGTGTCACGGTGTTTGCTATCGAACCCCTACAAA
This sequence comes from Archips xylosteana, assembly GCA_947563465.1. Taxonomy (NCBI): domain Eukaryota; kingdom Metazoa; phylum Arthropoda; class Insecta; order Lepidoptera; family Tortricidae; genus Archips; species Archips xylosteana. The sequence continues at coordinate 14,137,761 of OX387344.1, forward strand.
ACGGCTTGACCGATTTTCATAATTTTTTTTTCTTTATATTTGGTAAGTAGGTCTGAGAATAGGTCGTAGGCTATTTTTATACCCCTAATTCCTTGCAGACGAAGTCGTGGGCAACAGCTAGTAATTGTATAAATAATAGTTTATTTATTGTGTCAGGCAGTTTACGCGATGTAGGTATTAAGAGTCAGAAACATCATTAAATGCTAGGTAAATTTTCAGATAATTGTTTTTACGCAACTTCAACAGATATTTCAGTTGCTTTGGGGCACTTTCTATATTTTAATTTAAATCTATCTATCGTTTGCATACTTTAAAAAAGTTGTAGAGCAAGTAATGTGAAACATTCTTAGTTTTTACCTATCGTGTGTGAATACTCTTCTTACAGAACACATCGATTTCAACGGACTCTGATTCTACAGTGAACGTAACAATTTACTATGAGACCCATTGCCCCTACTGCATAAATTTCTTCAGAAGTAGGCTTGGGCCCACTGTGGAGGTGCTATCTTCTCGCATGAACATTCATATGGTGCCTTATGGAAATGCAAAGGTAAATTTATGTAAACTGTGAAGACCGATTCAAGCTTTTATTCATTACAGTTACATGAATAGCTCTAGTAGTTATTCCCATAGTCGTTAGGTTAGGTTAGGTTACTTACAAATCCGTCGATTTATCGGCAGCCATTATCTACCTACATTATAAATTTTTACGCGCAGTATCTATACCAGGGTTTTTCAACCGGTGTGCCGCGGCACACCAGTGTGCCGCGTACATTTTCAAGTGTGCCGCGATGCTTAATTGCAGTCATAAAAAAATATTTCGAAAAACAAAAAAGTACGGAAATAATTAGTCAATTCCGTGGAAACGAGACGCGCTTTCCGCACTATGCACTTTCCCTTGTTTACTGAAACTAAAAGTGTGCCGTTGACAACAAAAGGTTGAAAAACCCTGATCTATACTGTTAATTATGGAAGTATTTATTAATCAGGGATCCGAAACTCACCAGAGACAACATCTATTATTCCTTATTTTGAATCACACGTTATAAGAAGTGTATTTTTACTTTATTTAAACTGCAACATTTGTATATGTATAAGCAGGTGTGTAACTTGTTCAAAATCTACTAACTATTTTTCGAAATTTGGCATACTTATATAAGTTCTGTGACAATACAATTATCTGGTACTTAGTGTAAATCTGGTGGCCCGGCTATAATGGTCTCCGTAACTATTTAAAATAACGGTTAATACCATCGACTTGAATCTTAATACGGATGTATAATTTGGATGACAATGCAAGAACATTAAAAAAAACAGTCAGCAAATAAACCTTGTTTAAAAATATTTTTTTTTAACAAAACTTTTACAGGATTTCTAGGAAACAGTAGTCTGTAGTACATAAAAACATTGTTATCTTTTTCTTGTTATTAAAATTTCAGAAGTAAAAAAGTCACTTTATTTTTTAATTAACACTAATTTAAATAATTTAATTTATATTTTATTCTAATTTATATTTTATTTTTTTAATTAGGACTTATGAATTAAAACACAAAAAGGCTCTAAAAAATGTTATGTAATTTAACGTTTTGGCACTAAATTCACATATTAGCTTCACTTGTAACGAACAACTGAGTACCGACACTTACTATGTTCCGATCGACTTGAAATGTGGTTCATACATGTATATACCTATAGAGTTACGTTGGTAATCAAGTAAGCTTGCATTAGGCATAAGTATTTTTTTATATGAAAAACTTTTTATATTTCAGACTACATATGACTATGAAAATAGACAATACATCTTTAGATGTCAACACGGGGCCATCGAATGCTACGGGAACAAGATTCACGCGTGCGCTATAGATATATTGCAAAACAACACCAAAGCCGCTCTCTTCAATACGTGTCTGATGACAGAAACATACAGTTATGCTGCTCTCGACAACGTTCTAACTTCGGTAATTAATCTAGTAACTGTAAGACTTTGTGTACTTTAGTTTATTCACGTGCGCGGAGTTTAATTTTATATGTGTTTCTAAATTATGTGTAACTAGCTTTTGCCCGCGACTCCGTCCGCGTGGAATTAGTAATTTGGGCAGCTTATTTTTTTTATCTAATTTGCTTTTTCATCAGTTATGGCTCTCCTTAGTTCCTCGATATAAAAAAATTACCCCCCCGCACACCCCGCAACCCCCCCCCCTCACCGACCCCCCACCGAACCCCCCCCCCCCCCACACACCCGCGTTCACATTCACCACCGTACCTACTCCCAAGTCACTACTTCTAAAAACTGTTCTATAAATTCTTAAAATAGACGTATCTTTCTTATTTGTGAACCGATTCAAATGAAACAAACACCAAGAAAATACCAACATATCAGTGAAAACCGCATCCTTCTAGGTTAAGCCGTTTCTGAGATTAGCGCGCACAAACGCATAGACAAACAGACAAACAGACAATAATTCTAAAAAACATTGTTTTGGGTTCTATTGCACTAGTAAATAGCCCTTAGTGACAGTTTTTCTCAATTATCTTCAATGTACAGACACCGACTTGTTACAGATTTATTATATCTATAGATAGATAGATATAGAAAATAGATTTCTACTTATTTAATTTGTCATCGTACTTGGTGTTTAAAGCTTTGTTGGTTCACATGACACCACGTTAATTAATTTTCCCTGACCTTTTTTATTTTTGTTTTTATAAGATTTTTTGTAATCTTGCTACATAATAGTTAATTCATATGGTAATACAATAATCCAATTTTTAATGGCCGCAAAAATGGCCGCATTTTTTTTTTCACATGAAACTAATTTGAACGTGAGTCTACTAAGTAAACAAACTTTTCTCAAAGATGCAATGAAATGTTAACCTTATATACGTTCCAAATAATAGGCCGGGACGGGACATATCACGTTGCGGGCGCGGTTAGACGATCGACTGCTATTTATGTAATGGATTTTCATACAGAATTGCAGGCCTAGGCTGCGAAACCGATCGTCTATTGTTTCATGTGACACAGCATCATGACGTTTATAGGTCTATGGCATCATGGCATTCAGCCCGAAAAAAAACATAAGCAATAGTTTGCAATTTTAATTTCATGAAGTTTTTTATTTATTTCATTGCATGTTTGAGAAAAGCATTATACAAGCCTCGGCCGGAACAGGGGTTGCCGGCCTCGTGTACCACTCGGGCGTCAAACCCACTCGGCCGGCAACCCTATACTTCCCGGCCTGTGTTGTAGTAATGTACTAATAATAATAATAAATAATAATAGTAATACGTTTATTTCGCATAAAATGTGGTACATAAAAGATGGCAATGTTATTTAGTTATAAACGTTTCACACATTTAACCAGGAGCTGGCACGCAAACATTTTTCCAATAGGTGAATTCTAATTAAAACCTACATGTACCTACAAAATAATAATAATAATATAGAGGACAATCTTACATAAATCAACCCAATCCAAAGAAAAAATAAATAAATAAAACAATGTCATAATTTGCAACAATCAATAAATAAGTCAATTAATAATATTTAAAACAAAATTACAAGTTATAATATCTATTTAAAATAATCAAAATATTCGTTTATAGAGTAAAAACATTCTTTTACTAACCATTTCTTAAGTCTACTTTTAAATAAGTTCAGAGGTAAATCCTTTATGTACTATTTCGAACTTTTTCAGTGCGGCGCAAAGTTTCACATTCAAACCAATTACATACGGGAGTGTGTAAACAGCGAGAGAGGATCAGCTCTCCTCAGGGGTTACGGAGACCAGACACACGCTTTAAGACTGCATGGCGTTCCCTGCCTGATGCTAGACGGGGAGCCTTCGGACTTCTTGGAGTACGATCTCTGCCGATTGCTAAGGCCGACACCCCGCGTCTGCATTTCTACGTTTGGATTTATTTTCTCATAAAAAACTGGTGAAGTCACACCGAGGGTTCCGTGTCTAACAATATAATATTTAACAAGTTCATAAACCATAAATGTTCCAAAAATTGCTCTAACGAAAAGGTAGGTTGGACTAAAAGTCTAGCTTAACTTTGCACTAATGAAGAGGTAGATGATTCTATCAAGATTCCCTTTTTTGTGCCACGGAACCTTAGAAATAATCCTATTTTAAGTAATTTTAATAGGTCTTTAAATTATTAGGCAGTGATATGTTATACTCCTATGTTATGTACTCTTTTTAAGTATTACAGTATTTTATTAATGTTGCATTTCCTTTATTATACTTAAGTACATGCCTACACAATAATTAACAATAGTATTAATCTCAAGAGCAACAGAACAGATATTACTAATCAGTTCTCTCAACTGACTCTATCAGGGTTCTTTGAATGTCTGCAATATTAAACTTACTTACAGACCCATTCATAAAAAGTTACAAACCTAATTTGCCCCTAAAGCGTGTATTGATCTATGCAGTAGTTAGTGCATATTAAAGTGTAAATCATATATAGGTATAGTCGGGGTAAGAAAAGGTTCGTCACTTTTCGACTCTATGTCAACGAATTAAGGTCGAAAAGTGACGAACCTTTTCTTACCCCGACTATACGTAGCATGTAGCGCATAGGCGAGCTTTTTCGTCTTTAATCCTCTATGTATGCTAGAAGCAGATCGCTATAATAGGAAAACAATAACCTGCGTTTATTACACAACTACACATTGAACTCTACTACCAACCAGTCTAAACAAAAAACTCTATATTACCATATTACCGATAAAGCCTGCCTGAATTTTTATTTTTGTTAATTTTTCTGTACTGTTTTTGGCTGTTCAGTAAAGAATATTTGTATTGTATTGTATTAAAAAAAAAAAAAAAAAATTTAAACTGTTTATTTCAGTAAAATTACAAAATTGCATGCATAATCTTAACTAATAATCTTAATTTAAAAAGATTTTATAAGTTAAGAAGTCTTTTTTTGTGTGTATGCAGTCAAGGTCACAAACACACGCACGTCAGAAGTCAAAAATATCTGTTCACCTCTTTATCACTAAATAAGGTTGGTGTTTACATTATATCCGACTCCGAGCCGTCCATATGTTTGTGCCCTCGACTGTACGTTTTAATTATACAAAGTAATCTATTTCTACAGAGTAATAACAATTATAATTGATATTGCTAGACAATTATTAAGTAAATTATTTGTCGGTAGTTTGCCCTCTTATTTTAAACATGTATCTTTTAATAATATTTCTAGCTTGTCTACTCGTTCGACCTTCAATTAAGTTATGGTACAGATATTTAGCACAAAGTGGGTCCACACCGCGCGTCACCGTGGCGATGGATACCGATCTCAACAAATGCTGGTTTCAACCTAGTTGGCATATTATAGAACCAAACGAAGAAAATTCATGTTAAAGTAAATCATTTAACCATAAGAGTGAAAGCGACACACGCTCGGATCTGTATTACTTTATACGCTCGTCTCGTCGCGGCCAATAAAATCGAATCCCGTTTTATTTCTGTGTTATATTCCCTTCACGAAGACCGTGGAGCTTTCAAAGAATTTCCAGTTCAAGGCTACATCGCAATCCCGCGTTTAGAGGACATAAACTTATATGGTAAACTAGCGGTTGCCCGCGATTCCGTCCACGAAGATTAGGGGTATAAAAATTAGCCTACGACCTAACGAATACAGAGAAAAAGGTTTCATAAAAATCGGCCAAACCGTTTCAGGAGTTCGATAACAAACACCGTGACACGAGATTTTTATAATTAGAGATGTCAAGTCAATATATTGACTAGCTTTTACCCGCGGCATCTCATGAACTATTTGGTCTGGCATTTGGGATTTTATTTTCATAAATCCGACTTAACGTGGCCTGTATGATAATCCCAAGATCCAGCTTTAAACATACCTAATTTCATCATGTTAGTACGAGGTTTTTGCGCTGCTAGAATAACTGTTAGCGGACAAGTCAAGAAAGCGAGCAATTTCTGAGGGTTTTTTTTTGGTGGTGCAAGGTAAGTAAGTAATGTATTAATCATAGTAATTTATTTATTAATTATTATTGAGATTAAGTGAGTCATTAATTTTATTGATCAATGATCATTTTCAAATCGAAATGTACCTACATTAAAAAACGGTCATTAGCACATTTTTTACGAATAGAAAGAAACCCGCCTTAAAGCAGGAACGAAATTATCCGGAAATACCCTCATATTTGGTACTTTGTTATAAATGTGGTTTCCAGTATGACATAATTTCCATAATTGTAAAATACGTTACGTTTAGTTAATCATTATGCATAATTAAGGAAGTTTAATATTAACTTGTCGTTAACCTAACTTAACTAATTACCCAATCAGAGGTAGTAGTTGTAGAAATTGCACTCGAATATTTTTCATTCGGTAGACGCTAGAGGGAGGAATAGCACAGTATTAAAATAAAATTCATTTTAATATACTTTCTCATCAAAAACAATGGTTTACGCATTTGAATCAGTGTCAGCTCGAACAATATTATATTTATTAATTGGTGTTAGTAACATATCAAAAGCGCAGTATACAGGTAAAGTACATAATCATAAATCATGCGTAGTAAAAGTACGTAAGAGCACATATTATTTAAATTGATATAAAATATCAGTGATCTATCGTTGTGAGTAATTTATTGCAATTAAAAATGAATCTCTTCTTGGTGTATACTCGTATACGTACGTACCTAGTGATCCATTTATTAACTTTGTTGTAATAAAATGAGTGTCTTATGTATAAACCGTTTCCATGAATAATTAACCACGAGATAACCAGATTGTGAGTTAGAAAAGTTAATTAAGAATGACCAGAGTTATAATTATAAGAACTTCATTTATATATTACGTTTCAGATGGACAGTACAACGATTATGAAAATTGGCAGTCCGTTGCTAAGAAGGTGAGACATACCTATGTATCTCTACGGTTTTGTAACTGAATCTCGTGTACTAGTAATATACGTAATTACACTCTATATAAGCCGTCGATATTAAGAAATGTAGTCGTGCCTATTTTATTTTGTTCTCATTTATATACATTTCGGAAGTGCCATAAATAATTAAAAATATTTATTATAGTAATAGATTTCTTAAAATTCCACCTTAAATTGCATAAGTGTGCTAATATTGGTTGATAAATACAATACAAAGACTCTTTATTGTACAACACAAAGAATTACAATACAGAAAAACAAGTACATGGAAAAATATACTAGATAAGCAATAGCCGGCCGGTCTTATCACTTAGAAGCGAAAATAATAAAAAAATATATAAATATAAATAATCAGGATAATCTGTGATACATTATATATACAGGCACAGAATATATAATAGTACTGACGTACAGAATGGAAACGGTCCGCCCCGCACCGATTCGAGTTACCCCACCCCTCAAGGCGCAGATAGCCGGAAACCGCCCGAATCCAGAAGAGTGCGCGCGCGATGTATGTAGGCGTACGCGTGTACAGACGTCGTCGTGCTTATGTAGATTCAAGAACGCGTATTTGTACGTCGTGTCCGCCGCGTGATACAGGGGCCGTACTTTTCATGCCGATGACATCAATTTGACGTCACGCTGCATATAGTATGATCCCAAATAGTTTTATTGTAATTATTAGTCAATCATTTTAATCATGTACAATTAACTTTAAAAGTAATCTATTCACACGTGGAATAATAAATAAATACATACAAACGTAAATGAAACTATTTGTTTTGTTATTATACATACATTTTATTAAATGGTATTGTTACCACATTTCAATAATTACTTAGAAAAATAGAATTACTCTCTAACTTAAAGTACGTCCTTCTTACATTAATTCCTACGCAGAGAAAATCTAAGTCATCTTCGTGTGCATACCTACGTAATGCAATATTCACAAAATTACTTTTCTTTTGTAATCGTATTTTTGTTTATTGTGTCGCACATTTGGTTAATTTTTAATTATTGATGATAAATGATTGATTATCTCAACTACTCAAATTGCAATTACCTGTAAGCGGCGTGACGACATCGGCATCAAATGTAACGGGCCCTGTATATAATAGTTGGCAGTAATACCTACCTATCGTGAGGTCCGTTTGATAACTTTGACATTTGGGCCACGTTTGGAATTGATTTAGAACTAATTTAAGCCAATCGCAAGCAAGATTGTAACGTCAAACGGACCTCACGATATTAACGCCATCTAGCGATATTCCATCTGTCAAATCAAAAACCCTAAATCGCAAATTACCACAGAATAAGTTAAGTTAAACAACCTAAGTAATTAAATTGAAACAAATTCCACGTCATCAAGTCTACATCGGCGTGTGTGCCTGGTCAACAGCTTTCCGCCATTTAAATAAATCTTAAATTTGCTGATTCGGAGTCGCTAATTTTATGTCCACCGGAGAGACAACTGTGGACAGATAATGAGCAACTCCTAGTTAGACAACTCAATGTTTTTTTTAATGAGCCTCAAGTTGGCCAGGCGTCCCACGCGCCGATGTCGACTTGACTAAAAAATATTGGCTATAGACCCTTAACATTTGCCATGTCCACATGTGACGTGGAGAGACGCGAACATAAAAAAATATTGGCTATAGACCCTTAACATTTGCCATGTCCACATGTGACGTGGAGAGACGCGAACATAAAAAACCGGCCAAGTGCGAATCGGACTCGCACATGAAGGGTTCCGTGCCATTATTTATAAAATTGGCTAAAAAATCACGTTTTTTGTTTGGGAGCCCCCTTTAAAATTAGTTTTATTTTAATTTAATAATTTATTTTTAAAATGAATATATAACTAAATATTCTGTGAATATTTCAAGCGTCTACCTGATGCCGTTATCAACATCGAGCAAAAACGAGAAAAAAATCACGTTTTTTGTATGGGAGCCCCCTTAAATATTTATTTTATTCTGGTTTTTAGTATCTGTTGTTATAGCGGCAACCGAAATAGGTACATCATCTGTGAAAATTTCAACTGTCTAGCTATCACGGTTTGAGATACAGCCTGGTGTCAGACGGACGGACAGCGGAGCCTCAGTAACAGGGTGCCGTTTTTACCCTTTGGGTACGGAACCCTACATGTGTATGACCCTCTTACGCGTATGACCATAATGTGTATGCGTTTTTTTACAGAATCGGCATGATAGTGAATCAAAAGTGCGCCTGACAATTTTCTACGAGACGCATTGCCCGTACACTATCCGATTTTTCAAAGAGCAGCTGGCGCCCACCGTAGAGCGGCTGGCTTCGCATTTGGACGTTTATATGATACCGTATGGACACGCGAAGGTAAATTATTCAAGCGTGCTCCATTTCGATATAACTACAGGCCTTGGCTAATTTAGAGCTTATTATACTAGGGCATTCCAGACAGTGTAGGTACTTATACACTCAGGGGCACATTTAATCGCCCACCCTTTTAAGACGTATTTCTTTTATTACGTAAGTTTTAATTTTAAGTGTTAAATTTGTTGTACAATCGAAAATTATTTTATCTTGATTTTTAACACTAGCGTAGAGTTTGAACCATTTAAAGCATTCTTTTCAATTAAATAAAGAAAAACCCTCTAGAACAAAAATTAAACAACCATAATTGATTAAATACCTAACTGTCTTTAAATAAACAAGAAAGATAGGGTGGGTGGTTTCGTTTTTAAAAAATATGGCTCTATCAAGGATTTTTGGCAGTGTCTAGAATATTTTGCTGTTATTTGGTTGTAGAAAACAAAATATGGGAGGTGATGGTGTATGACGATGGAAAATTTTGTGGAATTTGACACTTGTCTATTGATGTTCCTAGTTATGTTATGTTATGAGGCAAAGGGCCGTTACAGACGGACTGCATTCTAACTGCAACATAACTGCAAACTGCTCATACATTTCCCATTGCAGTTGCATTGCAGTCGGCAGTTGCATTTACGTTGCAGTTAAAATGCAGTCCTGCTGTAACAGCCCTTAAACATTATTTGTCAAATCTAGCAATTATTAATTACGAAAGGTTGCTTGAATCGATTTAACTACCGATTTTTTTAAATCAAACCTCTAAATTTCATTATTGGGAACTGCAGGCCTGCAATAACAAGCCATGGTAGCCTAGTGGTTTGATCTATGGCCTCTCAAGCAGAGGGTCGTGGGTTCGAGCCCGTGCTCGCCTCTTTTTGGAATTTACGAGTGAAATTACATTTGAAGTTTACCATGAGTTTTATGGTGAAGGAAAACGTCGTGAGGAAACATGTACACACCTGAGAAGAAATTCAATGGTGCGTGTGAAGTGCCCAATCCACTGAGAACTAGGCCCAAGCCTTCTCCTTCTGGAGGCCTGTACCCTGCAGCGGGACGTATATAGGCTAAGATTATGATGATGATTAGAAGTATAACCCAGGGGCCAAATTCAGGAACGGCCCAACACGGTTTGCGAGCGGTAATTCAATAAAATAATAAATAATATTAGGGGACAATCTCACACAAATCGACCTAGTCCCAAACTAAGCAAAGCTTGTACTATGGATACTAGACGACGATAGACATACTTATATAGATAAAATAAATACTTAAATACATAGAAAACATCCATAACTCAGGAACAAATATTCGTGCTCATCACACAAATAAATGCCCTTACCGGGATTTGAACCCAGGACCTCTTGCTTCGTAGGCAGGGTCACTACCAACTAGGCTAAAGCGGTCGTTCAATCGTTTGCGAAAGGATGGGGATGAACTGCTATTCAGGAACGCCAAAAATCACTGGTTTGCGAGAGGTTTGGGCTGAGCTTGGGATGAGCCTTATTTATTTATTAATTCATTTATTAATTTATTTACAACCATCCCTATCCTCTCGCAAACGATTGAATTACCGCTCGCAAACCATGTTGGGCCGATTCCTGAATTTAGCCCCTGTATTGTGTTTAATTTTCTTTCAGACCAAGTATCAGAATGGACAGTACACATTTCAGTGTCAACATGGTGACATAGAATGCTACGGGAACAAACTACACGCATGCGCTATAGACGTCATAGACAGCAACGCTTTAGCGGCTCTCTTCAACGTTTGTATAATTGGAAAAACATATGACTACAACGCACTCAACGATCTCGTTTTATCGGTAAATATCACACTCAATATAATTGAGAACAAGTTTTGGTTCCATTAACACATATTTCTAGTAAGCACTGTAGATTAACACAACTATGTGTATTTTATGAACCGGTAGTAGATCTTGTGATTTTCTCAAGTATTAAGATTTGAACTTTGACTACGAAATGTTATATCTTCCTATATGATACAACTTATCAAAAGGAAACCCAGCATTAAAAACGAGGTCAGAGACTAAAAATCTTTATGCTCTTCTTAAGTTTACTCCTCTTTTCTCAGCCATTTACTTACCAAGTACCTATTTGCTTATTTTCAGTGCGGCCGCAAATTAAATATTCCAACCAGAGGTTTATGGCAATGCGTGCATAGTGATCGGAGCTCCCATCTCCTGAAGAGTTACGGGGACAAAACTCGCCTACTTCGGCCGCCCCACGTACCTTACGTTATCATAAACGGTTCGGATGAGGACCAAGGAGTCATCACCAAGCACCTTGGTTATTCTGTTTGCCGATTACTGTTCCCGAAGCCACCTATATGCAGATAGAAATAGATTATATAAAAATTAAATTAAATTTTTATGATAAGGTATTTCTTAAGTCCAGTTTAGATTTGCAAGAAAAAACGTGCAAGTTGCATTACATTGCGACGCTCGATTGACCACTTCAAACTTGGTCGCTTTACGGCCGCGCAACTTAATATATATTCGATCATGTATACCAAGTAAAACTCATTATATTGTTAACGTAATACACCAGGGAAATATATGTACTTACTTTAAGAAATGTTCATAATTTTTATTAAGATTTCGTAATATGCGTTACATTTGCAATATATGTATTTAATGTATGTATGTATGTAAACTCTTTATTGCACATAAAAAATAAAAATACAAATAAACAGAGAAGAGAACAAAGGCGAGCTTATCCCTAAAAAGGGATCTCTTCCAGCTAACCTAGAAACATAACGAACATAATTTATTTAAATATAGACGTATATCTTATGCAGTAAAAATGTAAGTACAAAAAATTCTTCCTTTTTAATTTCGTCATAAAATCATTTACATCAACACATGCCAGTCGTTAAAATAGCGGAGTGATGACTGATTACTTTGTTGCGTCACACTTGCTTTTTTGAAATTTTGATGTATAGTCGGGGTAAGAAAAGGTTCGTCACTTTTCGACCTTAACTCGTTGACCCCGACTATACAATGTGTCCACGATTCTACTATCTAGAGACACAGTACATGCAACAAAAACTTACAATAAATTTAATTAATGGCGTTAATTTAAAAAAAAACGATGAACATAAATAGAGAACCTCCTACTTTTTTTAAGTTTATGCAAAAGGGTTTTTCAGCAAAGCGTTTTTACGAAAATTATGGACTAAATTTGAAATTTACTACTAATTTAATTATCGATTTAGAATCGCATGAACTAGGTATATGGATAGATAGATCTATATAAATAAAAATGAATCACCAAAATGTTTGTACGCGCATAACTTCCGATTGACTGCACCAAATTGGATAATTCTTTTTTTGTTGTGTTTGTTATTGTCAAAAGAAGGTTTTTATAAAAGCAATTTCAGAAAAATAGAACGGGGCGAAGCCGCGGGCATCAGGTAGTTTGATATATTAATTATTATTTACATGTGTTCTATATAAATAAAAACCGGCCAAGAGCGTGTCGGACACGCCCAAGATAGGGTTCCTTAGCAGGTACGAAAAAATCTTTCAATACTTTATTAAAGTGATTGTTTTGGTCCCAACGTCGGCGGTACAGCGCCATCTATCGGCGAATTGGGTAACTAATCTCCTGCAGTCTACTAGAATTAGTATGTTATGTATGTTGATTGTTTTTCAGTTGTAATATATATTTTTTTTTATTTGAAAGAAGATACTATTAGCGTTATCTTATAGGTAATTAAGGAAAAAAATGCTTGCAATGGCGGTTAAATTACAATCTTAGTTTAGGAATATTTTTTTACAACTTAAAAACTGCTCAACTGATTAAGTTGAAAATATAAATAATTTTCCTAGAAAGGTTTTATTAAGTTTAATTTACGTGATTTTTTTCATATTTTTTAGACGTGCGGTTCAAAAGTTAGAGGGGGGGACACATTATTTTGAACTTTCAGAGTGAATATCTCCGAAGATATTCAATTTATCAAAAAATGGTTTTAGCAAACCCCTATTCATTTTCAAAAACCTATCCAATGATACCCCACACTATAGGGTTAGTCGAGAAAAAAAAGTCACCCCCACTTTACGTCTATGGGAGGTACCCTAAAAAAATTTTTTTTAGTTTTTTTTTATTTAATCACTTTCTCGGCGTGACTGATATATATATATATATAAATATATATATATACAGGGTTATTTGTAATTCACTAGCATCCTTTTAACCCTAAACTCCTACCACTTAAACAAATGTTTTTTGTTTTACGGCTTTTGTCATAACTTAATATTTTAGGTGTAATAACGTTCTGAAAATTTGATTCTGCCTCTTATTTTTACGATACTCTTTGTATTTGTATGGGAAAAAAAGTGCTTCATTTTAAAAAGTCGTAAAACAAAAAACATTTGTTTGAGTGATAGGAATTCAGGGTTAAGAGGATGTCAGTGAATTAAAAATAACCCTGTATATATATATATATATATATATATATATATATTCATGCCAAATTACAGCTTTCTAGTACTAACAGTCTCTGAGCTTAGCCGCGGACGGACAGACAGACAGACGGACAGACATGGCGAAACTATAAGGATTCCTAGTTGACTACGGAACCCTAATGAATCACCGAAATGTTTGTACGCGCATAACTTCCGATCGACTGCACCAAATTGGATAATTCTTTTTTTGTTGCGTTTGTTATTGTCAAGAAAAGGTTTTTATGAAAGAAATTTCAGAAAAAATAGAACGGGGGCGAAGCCGCGGGCATCAGCTAGTTTGATATATTAATTATTATTTACATGTGTAGATAGATAACAACAGACGCATTCAACCATAAAAAACCGGCCAAGAGCGTGTCGGACACGCCCAAGATAGGGTTCCGTAGCCATTACGAAAAAATCAAGTAATATTGTCTAAGGATTTCGTATGTGTACGGAATCTTCCAAGTTAGGTATCGTCAATACTTTGAAAAAAGCTCGTATCTCAAAATCGTTAATCTGGCAAATTGAACTTTATTACACGCGTATCAAGGTTCAGTTTTGTTTACATGCTGATTTGAGATACGAGTTTTTCAAAGTAGTGAAGGTATGTTTAATACCTTAGGCTACTATTTACTCTTAAACTACAAATAATTCCCAAGCAATCTTAGCCGCTATAATTTTCCTTGTAAATTTAATATATTTACTACCATTTTGAATTTTTTCAAATTTTTCCACCCAACAGTTTAGATTTTAGAGGGGGGGGGGGGGGGGACGGTCGATTTTAATGAAATTTTTCACTTTAAAGTTGAATATTTCGCAAAAAAATCACTGAATACAAAAATCATGTAAGCAACCCCCCAATGGTTTTAAAAGACCTATCCAACGATACCCCGGTTAGTCGAGAAAAAAAAAATCACCCCCACTTTACATCTATGGGAGGTACCCTAAAAAAAAATTTTTTAGTTTTTTTTATTTAACCACTTTGTCGGCGTGACTAATATATATCCATCCATCCATCCATAGCAGCCCTTAGTTCGTCCGTCTTCGGACATAGGCCTCCTCTCCATTTCTCCACGCCTGGCGATCGACAGCCATACGCATCCATCCTCCACCCGCCTGTCGGCAGATGTCGTCCTTCCACCTCATTGGTGGTCTTCCTCTACTGCGAGTGTTTTCACGAGGTCTCCACTCGAGTGTTCGTCTCGCCCAACGATCGTGATTCATCCTGGCAATGTGCCCTGCCCATCTCCACTTATTCCTCTCGATCTCTTCCACCACATCTCGAACTTTTGTGACTCGTCTGATCCACTCATTCCTTCTTCGATGCATGAGAGTTATCCCGAGCATTGACCTCTCCATTGCTCTCTGTGCAACACGGAGTTTCTCTGCAGACTTCTCTGTCAGTGTGGTGGTTTCCATTCCATAAGTGAAGACGGGCAAGATACACTGGTTGAAGATTTTGGTTTTAAGGTGCTGGTGAATCTTCCTCGACTGAAGGACTGACTTATTTGCACCGAAGGCCGCCCACGCCCGCGCGATCCGACGTTCGATCTCAGCCACTTGGTCCTCAGAACCAAGCGTAATCCTGTGCCCGAGATACACGTAGCTGCTGACGACCTCGAAAGGCAATGGACAGTCTCCGGCTCCCGGCGGTATGTTGGTCATGATTTTTGTTTTGGTGGCGTTCAACTTCAGACCAATTTTTAACGACTCTCGTTGTAGCTCATCAATCATGACCACCATGTCGCCGACGCTGTCCGCAATCAGTGCGATGTCATCCGCGAACCTTAGGTGACTTAATCTCTCTCCATCAACTACCAAGCCCCTACTGATCCAGTCTAGACCCCTGAAGATGTTCTCAAGAGCGGCGTTGAACAGTTTTGGCGATATGGTGTCCCCTTGTCGTACACCCCTCTCTAGTTTAAACGGCTTTGTTAGCTTATGAAGACATACAGAGGAAGTCGCATACTGCTGAAGATGTTTAATAAGCCGTATGTATCTTTCGTCAACTCTGCAGTCCGCCAGTGCCCTTTCCACTGCCCACGCCTCGACCGAGTCAAAGGCCTTTTCATAGTCGACAAAGGTGATGATAATCGGCTTATTGTACTCGTGGCATTTCTCAATCACAGTTTTCAATGTCTGCAGATGGTCGTTGGTCCCAAATCCAGATCTGAAACCAGCCTGCTCCCTAGGTTGGTTTTCATCGAGTTTCTTACTCAACCTATTCATGATGACTCTGGTAAACAGTTTGTACATGTGTGAGAGAAGACTTATTGGGCGGTAATTATCCAACTTTCGTATATCCCCCTTCTTATGAAGCAATATGATCACTGCGTTATGCCATTCGCTAGGTACTCTGCCATCTAGAATGCAGTTTGTGAACAGAAGAGCTATAGCTCTACAGAGGTCAGTTGACCCCAACTTAAGCATTTCGGGAATGATGTTATCTTGGCCCGGCGATCTTCTGTTCTTCACTTGCCTCAACGCCAATTGCACCTCCTCAACGGTTACATCAGGGATTTCTTCAGAGCCTACATTTGCGATAGTGGGTCTTCCAATTTGTACATTAGATGATAGGTAAGGAGACTGTACTTTGCTCTTATAGAGGTTCTCATAGAATGTCTTCGTTACTTCCAATAGATTTTCCCTATTTGTAACGACATTACCCCTCTCATCCAGCAATTGAAAAATCTCTTTCCTTCCCTTGGAAATTTGGGCTCGCAGTACTCGTTTACTGGTATTCGTTTCAATCGCTTTAGTGATTTGTGTTTCCTGATATTGGATGAGGTCGGCTTTGATTTTCTGACGAATGTTATTCTGGAGGCTACTGTACTCCGATGTATCTATAAGATTTTTAGTTCTTAGTTCGTGACGTCTTTCCATGAGCTTAATAGTCTCTTCGGTAAGCTTCTTTGGCTTGAAGTTAACGTCGCGAGGTGTCACCTTTTCCAGGGCCTCTATCATGATGGTAGTCAGATGCTTATTCAGCTCCTCTATCGACAGCAATCTCAACCGATCGTATTTGGCTAAATGGTCCTCAACATATGCCTCATATTCCTTAAAGTTGACTCTAATAATATCCGGGGCTACATCGCGCGGTATGTGTTTCCGGGTGAGTTTTCGTCGCTCCATCTTAAGATCTATTGCTAGGGTTGCACGAACCAGACGATGGTCGCTTCCGGTGGTGAAATTATTGAGCACTGACACGTCATGTACAAAATCTCTGCGATTGCTTAAGATGTAATCATACTCGTTTTTATGTATTCCATCTGGATGTCTCCATGTCCATTTACGCTGGGGTTTTTTAGCGAAAAAGGTATTCATGATGAACAGGTTGTGTTGCAACGCATAGTTGACCAGTGCAGACCCTCTGATGTTCCTTTCACCCAAACCAAATTCCCCCATACAGTTCTCAACGTCCGATTCCCTGTTACCTACTCGGGCATTAAAGTCCCCAATAACTAGGGTATAGTGTGACTTGCACTGCCGTGAGGCCTTGGTGATGTTCTCATAGAAATCTTCCACCTTGTCATCCGTACTTGAGCTAGTAGGAGCGTATACCTGAATGATCGCCAGTGTATATTTTGATGATAATTTAATTTTAGCATACGCCACTCTATTAGACACGCAACCAATTTCCAGCACCCGATCCTTTATTTCTTTGTTGACTAGGAAGCCGACTCCGCCCATGCCCTTACGCTCACCCTCCTTGTAGTATAGTAAGTTCCCTGACGGTAGCGTTATGAGTTCTTCGCCTTCCCTACGGACTTCGCAGAGTCCCAGGATGTCCCACTTAACTCGTTGTAACTCGGCTTCCAGCTCTAAAAGTCTATCTTCCGTGGACATTGTTTGTACATTAAATGTTGCAATGTGTAGTTGTTTATGGCAGTTGGTCAACTCCCAGGGATTCCTTGTCGCACCCCTGCCCCGTGTCACCTGGCTACTGCTCGAGCCAGAGAGTGACGGAGCGCTGGGAACTCGGGGTCGATACGTATTTTGTGCAGTCATGATTTATGGGGAGGGGGAATAGCGATAATCACCACGTCAGCAACGACGGGTTGGTGATCGCAGTGCTGCATCCGGTCTTGATGGACTCCATCGCCGCGTGCAGGTGCTCCTTTCTCCGGTCATATACCTCCCACTGAGGTACGCCGCGAAGAACGCTGACAGGCTGCTGCCCTCTGCCAGGGCAATGCACTTATTTAAGTGGCGGTGCAAACTCGCCACGTCATAAGGTATTTACGGGCCATGTGGTATTTCATGGAGATAACTGTGCCACGAGATATCCCGCCACACCCTGGTACCTTACCGCCTCGGTCCGGGACTGCTTATTTGGTAAACCTTATTCGCAGCTGTCCTGTATATCTACAGGACGTTCCACTATCCGCCACCTGTGGACCCGGTAGGTAGCTGAAGGCTCGCCCCTACTAACTAATATATATATTCATGCCAAATTACAGTTTTCTGGTACTAACAGTCTTTGAGCTTAGCCGCGGACAGACAGACAGACAGACAGACGGACAGACATGGCGAAACTATAAGGGTTCCTAGTTGACTACGGAACCCTAAAAATACTTATCAACACAAGGTACTTATACTACATTCCGGTAAGTAAGTAACTATAGTAGTATAACTTAGGTACTTATTTATATACATAAACCTATATAAACACTACATATAGACGGTAAACCGATTAAACAGTCCATGTTATCATACGCAAGTCAACAGTCAGTGGGTCCTGTCGTATTCGTAGACTAGTTCAAAATGATAAGCTGTCGCAACTTTCTACTTTGTTTATCCACGGTTATAGTAATCGTAGCTTCACACCCTGGAGGTAATTTGTTTGGTGTTTATATAAGTCACTAATAAGTAATTACTGCGCCTAACGATATCAGCTCACAGTACATTTATAACATACAAAACAATTTGCTTTTAAATTTAACAGTGGGTCGCCCAGGTACAGTCAGCAGCGCTGCCCTGCGATCGATATCAGTAGTAACTCTGAATTTTGATCTTTGGAAAGGACATCAAAAGTTTTTAAACTTTGGCAAAATTAGACTTACTGCTATAATATCGATAGCACGGCAGAGCAGTACAGTGTGCAAATTCAAACGTTTCACTGGTACGGTATCCAAAGTGTTAATTAAATAATTTTTGAGTCTTTTGTTTGTCTAATCGTTTTAGTTAGTTGGTCTCTTAATTTTCAGTGTATTGTTTTCACAAAACGCAGACAAAAATGTATTGGATACCGCCATCTACAATGATAACAATATTATTTTATTTTTTTCTTACCTTACAGTATTTGAATCAAGACTTCTGTTGGAAAGACCTTCCGAATATTACAGTTATCAGGTAAGAAGAACTTAAAGCACAAGATAACTAAGTATAGGTACCTACTTAGGTAAACATTTATTTACTTAAATAAATTTCTGGGTTTTTTCTTTCAAATATGCAATGCTCAGCAAGAATCTGATTAAAACAATTTTATCATGTAGGTAGTGTGTGTTTTTATTTTGACTGCGTAACATTATATCGTTATTATCGTTCATAAAATTACTGTATAACAGGAACGGTACCTATTTTATTAAATAAATGAGGCTTGGATCCCAACAGCAAAGAAACATCGGATTTAATAAATTATTTAAAATTTACATGCATAGCTGCACGTGTACAGCCGCGTGTAATAGTAAGCTAATAAAACGACACCGTATAGTTATATACGTAAATATACGTTCAACGAGAACATTTGGTTGAGAACGTCGTAAAGAGTATTGTGCCTAATTATATTGATAACTAAATTCGTACATTTGTAAACATTTTAATCCAATTCAGTACTTAAACAGCTTTAAAATGTTTCAGCTTGTTCAAGATACGCAAGAAAAAGTCAAAATTCAAGTGTTTTACGAATGTTTATGTCCATATTGCAAAAAATTTCATACTGGACCTTTGTTTGATGTGGTTACGAAGATTGGTTCATATTTAGATTTAAAATCATATCCATATGGAAATGCTAAGGTAAGCAAATATTATATGTCAATAAATATGATAAATAACAAGATAAATCCTTTATGTCAAAAGGATAATACATATACATTAAGCGTTACAGTACTTAATCTGATGATTATATATGAGTAGTGTCAATCAATATCTGTTTCAATGCAGTCACTACTATATTCACCTCTAACTGGACTCGATATACCTCCTGTATCTTTTCAATTAAAAAAAATTGTACTCAAAGGTGTGTGTACTGGCTTTTTGCCCCGTTTATTAGAAACCAAATTGAAAACTTACTAAAAAAAACATACAGACGAATTGAGAACCTCCTCTTTTTTTTTAAGTCGGTTAATAAGTATTAATACTTACAGTATCTAAGCTTATACTTCACTAAACTATGTATATATTTTTGATTTTTAGAAGAATGTGGTCCATGGGAAGACTGAAATAGTTTGCCAGCACGGGCCCGCCGAGTGCTACGGCAATAAGTTGCACGCATGCGCGATAGACATCATAAACAACGAAACTCAAGCCGAGTTCTACAACACCTGCATGATGGCTGCGAACTGGGGAGGTGCAGGATCTACTGATGAAGATGCTGCTAATGTAAAACCTCTAATCAATTAATCTAATATCTTTAAACGAGACATTCTTGTATATTTATTTATAGCGAATATCTCAAAAACGGCTATTTCGATGAAATTTGCTATGCTGCGTTTTCGGGGATGAACGGGGATTAGCGGCATCTCTGAGAAAACGCACGTCTTCGAGTTTTAGTTTGCTACAGGAGACAGCAATAGAAGTGGATGAGCGGTTGTGGACGTTGTGGTGCTCATAATGATCTCACTAAAGCAATAAGAGATTGTGTAGTTAATTTTGGTCACTACAACTGCACATCCACTTCTGCTTGCCAAAAAAAAACATTTATTTTGAGTGATAGTGTGAAACAATCGGCTTGTGTTGTGTTGCGCCCCCGGGTAAAAACAGCCCCGTTCATAGCAGTCATATTTGTGCTTATAATTTCAGTGCGGAAAATCAATGGGAATCGACGGCGCGGCGGTCACAACTTGCGCCCAAAGTCAGAGAGGCGAGGACCTACTCGAGTACTACGGGAAAGAAACTGACAAGCACCCCGAGAAAAAGGGTGTGCCGTTTGTACTTATAAATGGCAACAAATTCGATGTCGACAGTTATGACCAATTCATGCCTAGAATCTGTGCGGCTTTCCAGAACCCACCGCCACAGTGCCAAGAAGTAAACAAATAACAATAAAGTTTATTGATATTTTTTCACCCGACTGTCAAATTAGTCATGACTGCAGTATACTGTATGTATACAGTACACTATAGTCATTTTCATTTTTTATATTTCTTTTGCATTTCTTACATTCCCATACATGTAATATAATTTTATATTATCTATGACATTATTTATTTTGAATTGTACCATTGACATTGTATTGATTGGCATTGCATTTTTGACATCTCCAATTCTCCATTCTTGTACCAATAATTGTGGGTTTATCTAGTGCTTCTTTGTTTAGTTTTGTTTTATACAATTGACATTGCATCCGCACTTTTACTGCATGACATTGACATTTTCTATTTTCGTTATTGTTAGTTTTATAATTTCTATTTTTATTATTTTTAGACATTTTATTGATTCAATGACATGCGGTGAGCGTATCTACCAAACAATTTGTGCGCCAAATACTGGCTGATTGTGACGAACTTCAATACCTGTGTTACCACTCACTTTCTGACAATAAATGATTTGAATTTTTTTTTTAATTTTTTTGAGAGTAGGGTTTTGTTTTTCGAGCGTCTGTATTTATGTATAGTATGTATCATTCTTTGGCATGCCCTGCAGCAAGGGGCGTGAACGGCTAAATGGATTTTGAAGTGCGAGGTGTGTCATTAGATTCGTCTCAGTTCTGAAAGTGACATAGGGTATATATTTTCCTGGAATTCCCATGGGAACGGCAATTATACAGGAGGGTTTTTTTCATGAAAGTTATTTTACATAGTATTCTTTCATCACACTTGCACGTAAACAGAGCTGTAATAAGCAGGTTAACTTGGTTGCAATGCCCTAAATAACCCGCAGGCCATTTCTCTTGAGAATTGAAATAGTATTTTTTTTCTTGTGGCACCACATAGTTCCTGACATGGTACAGTTCAAGTTCAAAGAGGTTTCTTACCTATGCACTTTTTAGGGTTCTGTACCCAAAGGGTAAAAACGGGAACCCTATTACTGAGGCTCCGCTATCTGTCCGTCCGTCCGTCCGTCCGTCTGTCACCAGGCTGTATCTCGGGAACCGTGATAGCTAGAGAGTTGAAATTTTCACAGATGATGTATTTCGGTTGCCGCTATAACAACAAATACTAAAAAATGGAATAAAATAAATATTTAAGGGGGCTCCCATACAACAAACATGATTTTTTTGCTCGTTTTTGATCGATATTGATAACGGCAACAGGTAGACACTTTAAATATTCACAGAATATTTAATTATGTATTGACTTTAAAAATAAATCATTAAATTAAAATAAAAAATATATTTAAGGCGGGCTCCCATACAACAAACGTGATTTTTATAGATAATTGTACGAAACCCTTCGTGCGCGAGTCCGACTCGCACTTGGCCGGTTTTTTGTTTTAGCCTCAAACAACTGTGTTCGTATTCCTTACTTATTGCCCTAAAAACATGATATACATACTATTCTATAGATTACCCTCAAAAATTAACTATTATCAGTTACCCTGATTACGAAGCTAGTTCTGGACAACGTAGACAAAAATTGAGGCAGTCTGAAGGTAAAGCACAATCTTACAGAGGTACTCATATAATACTTAAGAACCCATTCGTATGAAACGATATTTAGTCAAAGTTTAATACCGCATCACTTGGCAGTGTACCTAAAATTTTATCTATTAGATAAATAAGGGTAAATAATAGGTATTTATATGGTGGACCTTCTTTGACTTGTTTACGAGTTGTCAATCAATCATAATAAACTATATAATCATATAATTGTATAATCAATCCTATAAGAGGTGGCAGAACAGAAAGTGACATTAACCCCTTGTTTCACCATCCATTGAATCAAATTTATTTGACGGATAAATGTGATGCCGTCTCTGTTTGTTTTGTTCGAATAGACGGAGACGGCATCACATTTATCCGTCAGTTAAAATTAATTAATGGGTGGTGAAACAGCCCCTAAGGCTACTTGCATTAAGCATTAAGGTTACCTTGTTAGCACGACACGGCAATTTATTTTATTCAGAGTGGTCAGATATTTTCGAAACCATCAAGTACATATAGTCTATTATCGTACCTTACCCACAGTAGCACCCTTATTTGTTTTTCATGTTGTCGCTTTTTCTATTATCGTACCTTACCCACAGTAGCACCCTTATTTGTTTTTCATGTTGTCGCTTTTTCTATTATCGTACCTTACCCACAGTAGCACCCTTATTTGTTTTTCATGTTGTCGCTTTTTCTATTATCGTACCTTACCCACAGTAGCACCCTTATTTGTTTTTCATGTTGTCGCTTTTTCTATTATCGTACCTTACCCACAGTAGCACCCTTATTTGTTTTTCATGTTGTCGCTTTTTCTATTCATCTGTACCCCATTTAATTTTAGCCAGAATTTACATCATTAGCAAATTCTTGACCAGCAACATGTATTAGTACCTAACTAATACCTAGATTGATTAAGATTAATGTGTTTAAACGGTATGAATTAGTGACCACGAATCTATTATCTAGAATGTATACATGTAAATCGGTTTTGTCTATTACGAGTATTTATTGTTTTATCATTAGTGGTCGGAATATTACCTAGTGCAATTTAGGAGGAATGACCGACCATAAACATCATAAACATTATGCTTAATATGGATAAGACCCGGAATTCCGGGACTCATAATTTTTTACAGAATAGTTTCTTGACATGACATTAATTGAAGTTATATGGAGAATCGCGAAAAATAAATTTTTTTATTATTGTAAATAGGTGTATCGTTTATTAAACATTACATATTTCGTTTAGAAGATGCAAAATGATTACCACTAAATAAAACAGTAACATGAAATGTGTACAATCCAATAATCCTGAAATAAATCACGAAAATAAAACTTATCAAAAACTTTTCAAATTAAATCCCGGGGTTATAAGTTATATCCATGCTAAGCTAACGCACCGATGTCTCGCAAAATTGCACAACCTATTCCGATCACAGTTTAACATGATCGAAAATGGTTTGAGCTGCCAGTATAATGAATGTATGTGTTGATGTATGTATGTAAAACTCTTTATTGTACACTAAAACATGAAATTAACAGTTAACAAGAAAAGCAGATATAGGTACAAACGCGAAGGAGAGTCAGTTAAATCCCGGCTTATTTCTGTGTTTTCGGAATTTGTGATCTTAATTTCATGTAAAATTGTCCGTGAACTTGAAGAAGCACATCTTTAGGGAAAAGTGTATAATTGCACTATAAACCATTAAACTTCAAATAGAAATCAAGACATTTTTAATATGGTTTTCACTTGCCGAACAAAAAAACAAATTAGAATTCTGTGAGAACATATTCAAACTATGCTACACAAACTTTATAAATAAACCCTCTTAAATATAATGTTTTAGGTCCCACTAGGTACAGGTTATATAAATAATCCAGTATGTTGACGTTTGGTATTTAAAGTAATAATTACCTAGGTGCAGAACGATACCAGAGACCCAATCAACCATGAAGCTTATCAGCACAAAGAAAAGCTAAGTACAGTACATTCCTTCTTGCTTTGGCATCTAGTCATAAACATATAAATTCTAACATAGAGACATTAAACCGATCCAGCAGTCCATGTTATCATACGCAAGTCAACAGTCAGTGGGCCCTGTCGTGCTCGTAGAAGTTCAAGATGATAAGCTATCGCAAGTTTCTGCTTTGTTTATCCGCTGTTATAGTAATTGTGACTTCAAATCCTGGTATTTAACTTATTTGGTGTTTATAGTTTTTATCATAGCTATAATCTCAATTTGATCGAATTTCAGCAATTTTCAATTAAGTTTGACAGTAATTTATAAAAGTCAAACTCTCTCCGACGTATAGTTTTTACGGGGAATAAAATGTGAGCGCATTCTTTGGTGCCAGAAAGTACTGCTAAGTTATGACAGCAGCTCTGGACAATAGTCGCGAAAACGCATATAAGAATGAGTCCACCCATTGAATGCATGATCTGATTTCATTATTTTAACGCTACGTTAAGCAAATTAACGCTAAACAAAGTTTTTTTTGTGCATAATTATGTCACTGCCTGCACTGCAATTATTGATTTTATAAATTGATAGATCACATAAATTGTACTTAAATCCATTAAAAAATGTTAAAAAAAAATCTCGTTCTACTTACAGCCCTTGAATCAATATATCTGGTGGAAAGACCTTCTGAATATTACAATTATCAGGTAAGAATAGTCCAACCACTCAGCTGCTTTTTTGCATTTATTGACATTTAAGTACTGACTTACAAGAGTTACAAATGATATCAGACAATGTTTTTAGTGTGTCTTTCTTAATATTATAATGTATGTGACATGTAACGAAAAGCGTTCGTGCAAAAGGGTGCACAGAAATTGGAAGATTTAATTAACATAAACTTATTTTATTAACTAAGTAACGCCTGATTTTTAACAATTCGTGTACCTACAACTGGCATGTTGAACACTGCGTGTAGGCGCGTTTACATAGGTGTTATAAAACTTATTCATAAAACAACATCACTTTAGGTTTAATTAACGATGTAAAGATTTTATTAATTTAATTGCATTTTTAATTTTCAGCTAATACAAGATACGCAAGAAAAGGTCAAAGTTGATGTGTTTTACGAATGTCTATGTCCAGACTGCAAACAGTTCCATACTGGGCCATTAATTAAAGTGATTATAAAAATTGGTTCATATTTAGATTTAAAATCATATCCATATGGAAATGCTAGGGTAAGCAAGTTTTGTTTCTTTGCTATGTTAGCCAACCATTCGAAAATATTTTAATCTGATTATTCATTTAACGTTTGGAGCTTTTGGGACTTAATTGTTCAAATGATAATGATATACATAGTTCATACCCTATGATAGCATAAACAAATCACTAAACGCAGTAATTAAATACGAGATGAAGAAATTTTTGTTATCATTAACTCCTACTAAACTAATGAAACTTTTGAAGCACTGCCAAAAGAAGGTGTCTAATTTTTTTATTTTTTTCGTTCATACTTAGGGCTCGTTGTTTCGTTAACTGAGACAAAAATATTATTCTGCAAACATCGTCAGTGAAGAGTTCGTTTATCACTATCCCGCAGGAACTATGGAATTTTCCAGGATAAAAATTATTTTATGTGGGTTATAAGTAAGCTCTCTCTGTGTCCCAAATTCCACTCAAATCCGTCGAGCCGCTTATGCGTGACGGCAACATCCCAACTTCCGCATTTAATATTGGTAGTTTTTTTTTTTGATATAAATAGGTACTTCTCTAACCTTGTATTATATTTTTTAGAAGAATGTGGTCGATGGGAAGACTGAAATAGTTTGCCAGCACGGGCCCGCCGAGTGCTACGGCAATAAGTTGCACGCATGCGCGATAGACATCATAAACAACGAAACTCAAGCCGAGTTCTACAACACCTGCATGATGGCTGCGAACTGGGGAGGTGCAGGATCTACTGATGAAGATGCTGCTAATGTAAAACCTCTAATCAATTAATTACTTTTTATTACTTTTCAAATTGGTAAATATGAGATTGAAGACAATACACTGGCCGTTGTCTTGGATAGACGAAACCGGGAGTAAAAGACCAGTATCACTAACAGTAACACTAAAATTTCAGTGCGGGAAATCAATGGGAATCGATGGCGCGGCGGTCACAGCTTGCGCCCAAAGTCAGAGAGGCGAGGACCTACTCGAGTACTACGGGAAAGAAACTGACAAGCACCCCGACAAAACCAGTGTACCGTATACACTTATAAATGGGAAGTTATTTGATGACGATGACGATCAATTCATGGCTGAAGTCTGCGCGGCTTTCCGGAACCCGCCTCCGCAGTGCCAATAAGTCAACGAATAAGAATAAGATTTATCTAATAATAAAGTATTATTGGAGAAGGTGGAAGGCAAGAAACTTATAAATTCAAATTAACTTTCTTTAACCTCAATTCAAATTAAGCAAAGTTTAACAGGGTAGGTACTTTTCATTAGCTTTACAGTATACTGTACATTGTAATGTAACCAAGCATTACAACCGTAGGAGATTACATTTTTTTTTACATTGTATCTTTGTAATGAGATGGAAGACTAGTTTCAAAGGCATGCCGTGGCCCGAATTTCAACCCCCAACAAATTTTGTTCGGACCTTTTTGTTTCAGTTTATTTTTCATTCCGGAAAACATTTTTATTCAAGCTTTTCTTCGAGTTGGTTTTTTCACTATCACTGGAACCCTATTCAACATCAAAAACGTTTTGCATCAATTTTTGAGTCTTTTTCAAATTCAAATAATTTATTGTTAATTATTGTTATTGATAGTTTTCCATTTGCTTATCCTGTTTCTGTTTCTTACCCTATTCCTGAGAGTTAAGGATGTAGAAGATGATATTTTCGCACGTGAAAGTCTTTGTACCAAACAAATTTATTTTTTAGTTAATTTTAATTCAATGTAGTGTTCCTGCGAGTTAAGGACTATGAAGCCTAATTTTTGGGATAGTAATATATGCAAAGACATTTATTCGAACATTTCAACCGCCTTATTTGACTTTTTTTAAGAAATGGAAGAAGATTCTGGTACTGGAAACTGGAATATGGTAGACGTACCTACAGGATCTCTAATCAATATCCGAAAGCCCCATCAAAATCTGCAGCCATTTCTTTAAAAATGTAACCAGATAAATGAGGCGGTTGAAACGCTCGAATAAATGCCCGCGGCTCATCATAATAATCTACATTCTGTTGATTTGTGCCCTGAACACAAACATCCAGTGTTTATTATGTTACAAGAAGAAAATAATGAATGACTGCTTCACACTAAGTATTTAAAAAAAAATAACTGCTCACAGTGCTGACATTTCGATAGGCGAAATTACTTCACAAAATCCCCAGTGAAGTAAAGAATTTAAAATTAATTGAATAATTGTGTACTTATTCATTTTGCTAAGTCAAATTTTTTTAGGCGTGTTGGTAAGAATTTAACATTTTTCAAAACATTAGGTACAACATCACGCCTTTATCCCAAAGGAATATGCAAAGCGAACGTAACACTACATTTACGTTACTTTCAGCAATTTTTATATTTATTATTTAAACGCTTCAAGTTGTTCCTAATTGAACTTTAGTAGGTACATTAAGTATTAAGTGGCGAAGCTTTAAAAATTTAGCTTGTTTCCGCATTAGATAAGAAAAAAGTTTTATGGGAGCACGGCTGGCAACGTATGCTTTGCGGTGAAGAATTGCAAGGCGCTTAGTTTGAGAGGTAAATGGGGTTGAATAAAGTAAATGATGAGTTTTATACAACTACAGTAGGTACTTTAAAATCGTCTAACCCGTTTTTTTTTGCTCTTGGCCATATCCTAATTTCATTTTATATCAGATCTTTTTCGTCAATCTACACGAATGAAATACGACTTAACATGTCAATAGTATAATGAAAGGTAAATTTTGTTTATTAGGGTTCCGTACCTCAAAAGGAAAAAACGAAACCCTTATAGGATCAGTTTGCTGTCCGTCTGTCAAGACCCTTTTTCTCAGGAACGCGTAGAGGTATCAAGCTGAAATTTATGTCAAATACTCAAATCTACTGTCCCTTGGAGCTGTGAAAAAATCAAACTTCTAAGCCAACGCAATCAAAAGATACAGCCGTTTATGTCGCAAATTTCCGCAAATTTTCGACACTCGCAAGGGAATCAAAACCTACAGGGTACTTCCCGTGAACTCAGAATCTTGAAATTTTGTACGAAGCAAGTTCTTATAGCACAGATAACGGAAAAATTGCGAAAAGCATAAATTTTTTTGTCTGTCTGTCTATATCAGTAACCAATCTACAATGATCCCACACTGCGCACATTTTGCTTAGAAGCAGGGGTCTGCTAAGACTGGATGTTCATAAATACATATTTTGTACGGAACCCTTGGTGCGCGAGTCCGACTCGCACTTGGCCGGTTTTTTTTTGTATGTGGTGCGTGATTTCTGGAACTACCTACTGAACCGATTTTAAAAATTGTTTCACTAATCTACAGTATTTCTGGTTAGGTACCTACTACTATTTCAGATCACTTATTACAAGTATACATATACAGGGAAAAAAGCCGTGGTAGCCTAGTGGTTTGACCTATGGCCTCTCAAGCAGAGAGTCGCGGGTTCGAGCCCGTGCTCGCACCTCTGAGGTTTTTGGATCTTACGTGCAAAATTTCATTTTCTTACGGTGAAAAAAAAAACATTGTGAGGAAACATGTAGGTACACACCTGTAATAGTAATTAATAGTTATTGTTTGTTACTGTTTGACAGTGTGAAGTTTGCAATCCACGCTGGACCCGCGTGGGAAATACAGTCCAAGCCCTCTCATTCTGAAAGGAGGCCCGTGCCCTGTAGTGGGACTCACATAGGCTGGGACTGATTATGATAACAAGGTATCTAGGGAACTACAAAGCTCCCGTGCAATGCAAACGTTGTTACCGACTAAAACTAGTATTGTAGTGCCTGCCTACTTCCTTACTTATGGAGCTATTCGTTCTTATTCATTGTAGAGATATCAGCGAAGAATGTGGTGTTAAAAGGCGCCGTCGTCGGTATGCAGTTACCATTGCAGTGGCCGAGTGCCGCAGATGAATCATTTTGAAAATTTGCTGCTATGTTATGACTAACAGAGAACTGTATTACTGGCCGTAAAACAGCGGACATTTAATCATTTAAGTCCAGTCTCGCTGTAAGTTAAACCAGGCGCGATAATAAAATCAACCACGCATTGTGCGCAGGAGTGAGCAAAAACTACGTGGTTTATTAAAATTCCCGTGTATTAAAGTCTCTACTCTACTCTTTCTTGACAATATGGCATGGACAACAAACTGAGTTAGTAAATAAGTGATATAAATATAAACATAAATGCTTACTGAGTTGCGGATCGTAGGACCTCGGACGCTGCGCTGCTGCACTGTGTTTCGATGAGCAGCCTGTGACGTTACTGACACATGTGGTATTCTAATTCTTCTAGGCTGGCAACACATCTACAATCTTGTGAATATCGGTACTCACTTGTCACCAGGTGACTACTTGCTTATTTGTTGTTGGGTCACGAAAAATAACACCAGATCAACCCGCAGATTGAGCCATTTATATTGTCCATAAATGTCACAAAATATAAAATAGCATTAGCAAAATCTCCTTTCCCAAACGTCTTAATTGATTCTTCCATCGTTCGTTCATCGGAATTACATCAGATCTACAATAAAGGAAGAAGTGTTTACTTTCGCTCTGGAATTCCGAGCGAAGTTCAATCTCGGGAGGGTCGTGAAACTAATTAATAGTCCGAATTGCTCAAACAACGGCAACGCTCTGGGGCCCAATTACAACGAATGACAACTAGTCAGGTATCATGACGTCTCTTGTCAACTTATGAATCGTCCACAATAACTTATATTTGACTCTAATGGTGTTTCGTCTGAGCTTTTTTTTAACCCTGACCCTTTAGCTTTTATTTAGTTTCACCGGGCTGTATGTCTGTCTATAATCAAATCTTGCAAGTCAAATTTGACGTACTTCTAGTAGTCGGTTTAACTTGAAATTTAGAAAGAAAGAATGTGCATACAACTTGCTCATAAATATGTCCCATAGCTCTTAATATCACCGAATTAAGGTATCGGTACATAATTATGAGAGGATTAAACTAATACATATCTTTGCACTCGATCGTACCAAGTTTGAATCAGTTGGATGACAATACAAGTAGGTACGGTCAGCAAAACTTTTTTTCTTCAGGCCAGGTTTAAATTAGCTATGGTTCTATTGGACTTTGTACACAAGATTTCCGACCAAGGCAAATTACATTTCTTACGGTGTTGATAGAGATTATCTTATTTCAGACTAATCGTCGAGTGCCTGCTACTACCAAGCCATTTATAGCTGGTCCTGTTATAATTAAATATACCCAGTTTAATGAAGGCAAAGTGATTAAGACCAATCATTAAAGGTATGATTACGCTTGTCTTTATCTACGTCGTATATTAACACGGATAATATGTCATGATAATCACAACATGATATGCCTATCGCATTTTAACTGGATTATTCTTTATAAATTGTTTATGTTCAAGCGGTGGGTCGGTACGGTACATGCCTTCGCGGTTTTATAAGTTCCTCTGGATTGCTCCCGTTACGAATTGCACTGTGCAGTCAAAGAAACCGAATTGCGACCAGGACCCAATTGCATAACAAAGTACAACTAATATTACAAGCAGAACTCTCGCTTCAGTTATATTAACTAGAAAGGAAGTTCCGCTTGCACAAATACGTTGTAAGTACTTTGTTATGAAATTGGGCCCTGGGACGATTTTCGCTGCAAATGTCAAGTTGACATACTATAATATACATTTGCCATAGAAATAATCGAGAAAAGGTTCGTGGTATTATAAAATCGAAATAAGACCACGATTTTAAAGGACGTGCTAACTGTCCTATGTCCAACAGTATTTATAATGAATAAATAAGTATAATAGTAAGTAGTAAGTAGTAAGTATAAGTATAGTAGTAAGTCAATCTATGATATCTTCATAGTTTTAGTGCAGACACGTATAGACAATAGATTTACAAAGGCTTCATCATAATCAGTCACTACTTATTACTCATGACGATGGTGTTTATGCGAGCGAAGTCGCGGTCATTTGCTTTTTTATTTGGAGAAAATGATTGATCGATTCAAGCGTTATATACTTTGCGGAGGTAGGTACGTGTCAATGATTGGTTGCGGAGTAGAGATTGTAGTTTAATAAAAGTTTCAAAACAATGATAAACATCTAATCTAGCCAAGGATTGTCCAGAAACTGAATCGATCATATTGCCGAATTTGCCGTACTTCTGGTAGTTGGGTGACTTAAATTTTGGTATACCTACCTACATGTATTATGTACCTAGATTGAATGACAATGCAACTGACTGTACAATCAGCAGAAAAAAAGCTCGTTTCGAAGAATATTTTTAAGCTAGGTTATATTATAAGTTAGCTATGGTTCTATTCCGACCAAGGCGATTTACATTGTTATACAGTTGTTGCATGGAGTATTGCTGCCACCTTTGGGACGATTCTGCTGAATATCAGCTAGCTGCTTTGGATTCGATAGAACGGCAAGTAAAGAGGCTCATCGGCGTCACCTGTGATGCGGATTTTTGTCGCCAGAGCCTTCGTCATCACAGAGGAGTGGCTATCGGTATTCTACAAGCTACATATCAGTGAATGTGCCTCTGAACCGCACGACCTTGTTCCACCTGCTCCTTTCTTCCACAGGTCGACCAGAAGTAGGCGGGGTCTCCACCCTTACGTTGTCAGTATTCCCAAAATCCGCACAAAGCGTTTTCGCTCTTCCTTCATCAACCGCACAGCTAAGGAGTAGAATTCCCTAGCTGCGACTGTGTTCCCTGAACACTACAATTTGGCCGCTTTCAAGTCTAGGGTGAATGAACATTTACTAGGCACGCGTGCTTCATCGCAGGCCTCATCTTCGCTTTCCATCAGGCATGATTGTGGTCAAACGCAAGCCTATATTGTATAAAAAAAAAGTTGTTAATATTGATCATTTTTCTGCTTTTTTAATGAACTTACCCTCATCACGTGGTGATTTAATAACTTACAGGTATTTTTTCAGGCCGTTCGCAGCAGGCCCTCCTGAAATAACCGGCGCATACATAATTCACCACCGTGCGTTCGTTATTGTGACACTGAAAGCATTTCTAGCAGGTGCGTGTGACGGCTGTAGCGCTCCTGAATATTTACTTTGACTACATAGGCGTAAGTTAATTTTAGGGCAAGCCTGGGTCAAAAATAAGTATGTTTAAGGTAAACGTACCAATGCTCGACACCTCAACGCCCAGTAAACATGACATAAGATTGAAGGTGCCATATATTGGCTCAGTGTCGAGCACAGGGACACAGGGCACCTTACTGAAATTATTTTTAACGCTCGTTCGTAAGTTGCGATACAGTCACGTGTTCGATAAATCGGCGTTTGCAAAGCTACTGTAAGCCACCGCAAAACCTTACAAACTTTTTTGCCGTGTTACGTAGTAAGTATGTATTGAAAGTTTGTGATGGTAAAATCTTGGAAGTCGAATTTAACCGCTGAATTTAACCCACTTCCAAAGGTTGAATTGACTTGAAATTTTGTATACATACGTAGGTTGGATGGCAAGGTAAGTATGTATAGGGTAAAATTCCCAGTAGTCAGCCAGGCGCCGGTAGTCGGCCTCTGCCAATCTTTCGCACGAGTGGGAAAAGCACGAGAGATATCTTTCGTACTCTTCTCACTCATGTACGGCCGACTACCGTTGCCTGGCATACTGGGTACTGTACCCTAGTCGACAAAAGTATTTTTCATGTTTATAAAAACTTTTTCCTTTTATGTACGTCTTATGGATCAATTTTTGAAATGACGCCTGCGCAAATGTCATTCGAAATTGCTAACTAATAAAGTGTGATTTAAAACACGAGTGAAGTAGGGAAATTACCGATCTAATTAATTTTCTGAAGTAATCTGTGCCTCTACCATGAGTTACACTAGTTTACAGTGACCGTACTCGCTAGCGACGGCGTAAATGATTTGTATGGAGAATTGTGTACAGCGCCTCTAGCGGTCACTTACGGAAGTACAATTCTCCATACAAATCATTTACGCCGTCGCTAGCGAGTACGGTCACTGTAAACTAGTGTAACTCATGGTAGAGATACTGAAATATAGGGAACGTGCAGTAACTATAGGCGGCAGCACTAATGCGACAGAAGCGACACTATGCGGACAGAAAAAGAAACTTATCAGATCTGTCATCGTGCTATCAAGAATGTAAACAAGAATCAAAATAATTTTATATCATGATTAAAATGACAAAGTATGGGTTCAGATCAATTAATAATGATTGACTGCGTGACTAAATCGTTTTAAAAGGTCAAAAGCTCTTTGAGGCTGGCCACGTGTTAGATGTTGAAGAGAAAACAGATGAGAAAAATAAGACAGTGATCATTGGTAAAATTGGCTAAGTAAAGTTTTTTGAAGAGGTGCTAATTATATTTTTTTTCGACAGTCGGCGTTCTGGAGATCGAGAAACTGCAGCTGTTTTATTTTTATCTCCTATTGTTTACTGGAAATATTTTTTTAAGTGTTCGAGATGACATTTGTGAGATTTTATGGCTGACTAGCCGTACGTGCTCAGAACTTAGTAGAAACAGAAAAAAAACCGAAGTTTGCTGTCACTTCTGTCAATGACAAATCGTTTGCGTTTCGTTTGCTTTGCATTTTGGTGTGCTCAGTGTGATTTTTGGACTATTTTTATCGACCTCCGCATAAAATCCGGACTTTCAATTTTACCGCATTTTTCCACGACCTATGCACGATAATTGAATACTTTCGATCATTATTTTGGAACTGCTTCTTGGACAACGCAAAGCAAACGAAACGCAAACTGTTAAATTTCATTTGACATTGACAGAAGCGACAGCAAATTTCGGTTTTTTTTTCTGTTTCTACTAAGTTCTGAGCACGTACGGCTAGTCAGCCATAAAATCTCACAAATGTCATCTCGAACACTTAAAAAAATATTTCCAGTAAACAATAGGAGATAAAAATAAAACAGCTGCAGTTTCTCGATCTCCAGAACGCCGACTGTCGAAAAAAAATATAATTAGCACCTCTTCAAAAAACTTTACTTAGCCAATTGTCGCACAGACAAAAATTTCCATTGTTTACGACGTGAAAATAACGGCAAAATATTTTCTGAATGACGTTTTAATTTATTAAATGTATTATGTTTTTCAAAGTATACGTTTTATTCATTCTATTTATGTATTGTACATTTGTATATATTTTTGTGGATTGTTTTCTTCACCAGGGAAAATTGTAGGAACATATTTTATAATTTTGTTGCCAATGTAGTGAGCACTTCATATTGTTGTATTTTTAAGCTAATCATTCCAATGTTTGCTGTAAACAGATTTAAAGGTTATGTTTACATAAAAAGATCGTATTAACTAAAAACTTAGTTATTTTCACTAATAATATCATTGGTAATCTTAAAATGCTTTTAAATCTCATACTTACGTATGTTTCTTTACTACGTTTATCCACTTTTGCCGTTTTTCACGTAACCATGGCATGTGAGTACTATTCCTTAGAAAGTAGTAAAATTTTACCCTATTTGATTTACTATGTTTTTTTGATGTGTTAGTACATCCAGTAATGCAACAATACATTATGATTAGCTACATTATATGTATTTTCACTCATAAAAATATGTTTGTTTACTCTTATTGTAAATGTCAAATATTGACTGACATGGTAAAACATTCAAATTGATGGCACCAGTTGGCAGCACCGTCGATGTGCACGTTCCCTATAGAAATGTTTATCG
This sequence comes from Archips xylosteana, assembly GCA_947563465.1. NCBI lineage: Eukaryota > Metazoa > Arthropoda > Insecta > Lepidoptera > Tortricidae > Archips > Archips xylosteana. Next base: position 14,173,165 of record OX387344.1, read on the forward strand.
TTTACCAGTCGTATTTTCGCAGGTGTTATTTTAAAAATTTGCCCCAAGTCACTTTTGACTCATCGATGTGTTGTCTTCTTAGTCACTGATGATATCTGAAATCACACAGAGAATATAAAGTAAATCAGAATTAACGTGGTTGCTAACCGGGTAAGGCCGCGGATTTTGACCAATTCGTTCGTTTCAAATTTACCTAGCTTATTATAAATTACTGGTGACACCTAGAGGTTTGAAAAAAATTTTAGTATATAAAGCGACAAAAACTGTCAAGGTCGCAATTGCAATAATTGATTTAAACTTCTTCAAAAAATTTATAAAAATATATTTGTGTCTAAAGCGTAACGAAAGTCGTCTCATTTTTTCGACACCGAGTTATTAAAACCATTTTTTTTCATAATATTTAACTTGTTATGATTTTATGTATGTTTTAAAACAAAATTATATGACATTACAACCATAGTTCAAGCGGTTACGGAATTATTATAATGAAATAATTTATTGTTTTCTTTGTTTCTTTTATCATATATGAATTCCACGTTTACGTTACGAATTACTTATGTGACGCTTTATAACGCTAGTTCTGAACCAATTTGGGTAGAAATTGGTTTTCGTATACCGGCAACTAATGTTTTAAAAGGGCAACACCAGTGAGTAACAGATATCTCGCTAGTCTGATGATAAATCGCAGTCAAAGTAGACGCTGCAAAAGTTTTGCCAAAAAACTAAAAAAGTGGCTATGTGATTTTAAAGGTAAGTAGTGTTTATTTTTAACCGGCTGTTTTTTTATATGATAGAGTAGTGTTTTTCAGGTAGGTGACATGTATTATCGTATTTAAATTGTCTTAATTTCACCATGAAAACAAATATTTTATAAAAAATACGTTACACTTTCGTTACGATTACGTTACGTTTTTATAAAATGTAACGTATTTTTTATAAAACGTAACGAAAACATGTAGTAAAGGGAAGTACACACAGGAAAATACTAACGGAAATGATTTTTTTTTAGGTTTTTGTATGAAAAAACACAATTAGGTGGGTATTTTCAATAAGATAAATAAATTTTCAATACAGTGCGTACAGGAGGTACAGAAATCGGCCCAAAATAATTGAGGCAGCATAAAAGACAAAGTACGTTAATTTAAAATTAGTTAAAGAACATAAAACTTTCTGTAACTACTTGTGCGTAATAGTAGATTGTTCAACAAGGGACTAAAACAAGCCATAATGACACAAGATATAATTCGCGTGTCATTATGGCAGTTTAGTCTCGCGTTAAACACTCTACTTTTCACTTTGAATGCGAGGAAAAAAACGATGTTTAGGTATACTAATCTACAATATTACTTTTATACAACGTGCGCTCAATACGAGCAATGGATGTCTGTTCAGAATTCAAATAGCAATTTAAATTTGTTCCGCGGTTTTTTTTTGTTGAGTGACGCTTTAAAAGTTTGCATATTTAGCCAACAGATTTAAACTTGAATATAATATAGATTAATATTCGTAATTATTCATGGTGTTTCACGAAATTATTATTTTTTAAATGTTTTTTTATACAGTTGTCTTTTTGAGGTTATTTCCACGCCCTAAAGCCTAAAGGCTTCCACAGACTGAAACGCAGGGCGCTACGGAGCGCTTCGGAGCGTCCGCAGCGCGCTGCGGTCTGTGGAAAGCTTTAAAATTGTCTATGCCCAGTCACTGAAAATGGCAATAATCCTCCATCCACAAATACCGTGATTGGCAGTTTAGGGGTTTCCAAAGTAAATTAAAAAAAATTTACTTTAATCCCTAGAGATCAAAAAAGAGGTTTAGTCCCGATATGCAGAGACTAAAGTAACATTTTAAGAGCATGAGAAGTGAAAAATTTATTTAAGTCCCGTGGTTTCGATGTTAATGATCTCTTCTTCTTGCGCTGCCCTTATCCTACCAAAATGCGGTTGGCACATGTTTTCTTCTTCCAATTTCCTCGGTCTTCCGTCAAACTTAAAGATCAGATATAAAAGATCAGAGAGATCAGATACTTAATTCCTTACCGTTCATCAGGTTGCTAAACTTATTAACTGTGCAATACCTACTGCGTTCAGTTCACGTGCATAGTTGTTACGATTATACACTGATCGGGAAAATAATCCAATCACCCTTTTTTTATTACTGTAAAAATGTGTTTCAATTAACGCCTTTTTAATAGGTAAATAAAAAAATAGGGTAGGCAGATAATTTTGACACGGAATACGTTTATAATTATTTTCCAATAAAATGTAAAAAACCGAATAATACAAAAAATACATTTCATTTTACATCATAATGATAGAATTAATTTAAGTAATTGTAAAAGTACACTGTTTTTTGTTAATAAAAACTTTATTTTTCTTTATCACTTGACTTTTTAGTTTTAGTTTCGTTATCGAATAAAATTGTGTCAGTATGATCTAAGCTTATAGGAACTTACGTTACGTTTTATAGTAACGTAACGTATTTTTTTATGTTACTTCTATGTCACAATTGGTCAAAATCCGCGGCCTTACCCAACCGATGTTTTCTCCGAAGTTTATTTTCATGTACTACCTATGTTGTACTATACAACCAGTTTGATCGTTTAGGTTCATTTCGTCCACATTCCCACTTCGTCCACATTCCTATCTCGTCCACATTCCCATTTCGTCCACATTCCCATTTCGTCCTTTTCCCACTTCGTCCACATTCCCACTTAGTCAACATTCCCATTTCGTCCACATTCCCATTTCGTCCACATTTACACTTAGTCAACATTCCTAGCCGATTTTAATGCGGTTTTCGTTATCACTTAGCTTAATTCTCAGGGAAGATTTTAATGATTTTTGTGATTAAGGTATTCATGTTAAGAAAAATACTTGCTAAGCACGGTGCGGGTCAATACTATTCAGATACACTACCAATTTTGTTACGAAATGGGATTGCGGACGAAATGGGAATGTGGACGAAACGGTAATGTTGACGAAGTCGGAATGTGGACGAAATGGGAATGTGGACGAAATGGGAATGTGGACGAAATGGGAAGTGGACAAAACGGGAATTGATTGCGGACGAAATGGGATTGCTGACGAAGTGGGAATGTGGACGAAGTGGGAATGTGGACGAAATGAACCTAAGCGCATTTGATTTCTGATCCACCGTAGAACGTTCTTGCAGCAAGTGTCATAATGAATTCCCTCGTCAAGCAATGCGATATCTATCGCTATGACTTTTTTTATGAAAAGGTTTCATAGTGGATCACGATTCAGTTGGCTCGATAGTACTCCTACGACGATCTATGTATGTAATTCTACGAGGATCTATGATCTGGCTTTTACTGTCGTATATGTCCAAAAGAAAGCAAAAAATAATTAAAGAATTATATTAGCAAATGAATAATAAAATAACTTCAACAATTAAAACGCATGCTGCCTAATGTTTAGTTGCTTAGACTAAAGCAAAATGTATTGGTCATAATTATATTATAATTATACTGCCTTACACTGTAAATACTACATTCTCGTAAACAAATAAATGATTTCTTCAGTTTTTGATAGTTCATATTTCTTATGTTTATTGAAATATGGAAAAAACGAAACATAGGGGCATAGCTGTGGTAGATACAGATTACACAGTAAAAAAAATTTGAGCCATTATCCAGGGAGGAAGCAGGGGACTACGTTTGTATAGAGAAATAGTGCGCATCGTATCCTCTTAAAAGTTGTTGAGATGTTACTTATTTCGTTCGGTCGTATACACTAGAGATGTAACGGATATCCGGACAGTATTCGGTATACTGCCTATCCGGCCACAATTTTACTATAGGGATATTGATTGACGCCATCAAAAAATTATTCGAAGACACGACTCTAGTAAAAAAAAGGCTTTATTTTAGCCCTGAAAACTAGATTAATTTTCGATTAACTGCAAAATTAGATTTTTTGTTGCTTTAAAACAAATAAATACTTAGTTGATTGAGTTGGCGAACAAGTGACGTCATTAAGTTGCTATTGCCATTCAAACTCTATGGGAGAATTGTTTTTTGACAGCTCGTTAAAAGTAGGTACGTCAGCAGACTGGTGGTATCAACATCCCTATTCGGCTGAATACCGGATAGTTGCGTACAATCCGGCCAGATACCAGATAGTGGAAAAACTTATAGTAATGCTTAAAAACGGATATTTTTTTGAATATTAGTCAATAATTAACGTCAGTTTATTAATTCACATAGTACGTATAATTCATAAGATGACATATAATCACATTTTTTGTTGTAGACTGACCATAATGAAGATAAAGACGGAGTGCCGCGCGTGTCAAATTAAATTTTATTGCAGGTAGGTAAAACTTGGCCAAATATCCGGCGGCCGGATAGCCGGATTCCGGCCATAGGTTTCGCCAGATATTCGGTATCTGGTATCCGGCCAAACAAATAGTTGCTCTAGTATGTAACGGATAGCCGTTGCATACTAGAGTATACACTGCTTTAAAATGCCCAGTAACTCGAAACCCTTTCTGGAAAGATCAGTTTAAGTAGTATCCGGCTATCCACTCTTTGCTCATCATTACCTGTTGTGAAAACCGTTAAGCAGGTAATAGTTAGCTCCACGAACAAAACAACCCGCACCATTGAGCAACAACGTCCTTGTTATACCTGCAAGAGAAATTTGACACTGCCGCCGCAAAACAATGCGTATCCACCGCGTTTGTGTGACCACCGACCTGAGCCATAGAAAATGAAAATACTTAGAAATATGTAGATGCACAGGCTGATTTGATTTAATGTACGCTTTAAAACGCCGAGTGTCATCTATCCATCGGTCAAATTCAAAAGTATTATCTATTATCACAACACATCACTATAAAGTATCGTCTGCAGCTTTGCAACACCCATAGAATTTCATAATTTCACACATTTTTAATTTGATTGCAAAAACAATTAACAATCTGTTAGTCAGTTGCTATCAGTAGGTATGTAATTAAATAAAACTGTTTTTCTATATGTGACGCTTTGGTGTTTCCTTTGTTTATTATGTGTCAAAAAAACTGTAGACGATTAAAAACCAATAAAGCGATTGATAAAGAAGCTTGAAAAAAACACCAATTTTTCTAGGTGGCTCTGCGCTGTTTCCTATGATCCAGCATCGGTGGTGGCGTGACGCCGGCGCACCGACAAGGCTGCGGCAAGGCCAAGGCCCGCGCTTTATTATGCAAATTATGACGCTTGCGCAGCGTCCGCTAATCGCCGCGCTAATGTGTGCCACAGGCCACAATGGCCCGCTCATCGCTCGCTGAAACTGAAAATATCGAACATGAGGTAATTTGATGTCCTGTTTTGAAGTAGTATTCTTATACGTACATACATATTGTGGCGTCACGGAACCACGTAAAAAGAAGTTTGAAACAATGGACTGTATAGGAGGAAAACTGGCTAGGTTTAGAAACGACCTAAGCAACTGGACTTAAAAGGATGGGCTTACGGTTTATACTGTCTTTAGCATTCTAGATTAATCACAAAGCACTCACCTTGCCTTTCCTTGCGATAGCGAACCCAGTAAAGTTTTCTGCTGTCCAGGCTCAGGTCAGAATCTGTCTTAAAAAGTCACACGTATGCACGCATCACATTGAATAATAATTTGTAGCACAACACATAAAAATCTTCTCTTGATAATAGGTTTAAATTAATTATTACAAAATGTTGAAATAAAATGTGCCTTTCTTTGGCGAGTTCAAATTGACACTAATTGCGCGCGCAGACCACAGCCAATAACTCCGTAGGCCGCGTTTCGTTTCAGCCAGACTTAGCGCAGCGCTTTTGCAAATTAAAACTAAAATGAAAAAGGCAGTATATCGAACACCCCCCACCGAAAGCACCATGGAGCTTTCCCACTAAAATAAGAGGGGTTCATTCAATGAAAGAGGAAATAAATATAAAGAAAAAAGGTTTTCTACCCCTGATAACTAAATAAATTAACGTAATTACTGAAGTATCAGTTAGCATATGGAAGAAAACTAAGTTTATTTACAGGTCTTTGGAAGAGTCTTCCTTTGGACCGAAGAGTTACCTTTCGGACAACTCCATCCAAGCCAGGATGAACAACTTCAATTTTGGCAAGAGGCCAATGACATGAATTGACTTGATCATCTTTGACAAGAACTATGTCACCAATTTTTAGATTAGGTGGAGATGTGAACCACTTTGGTCTTTGTTGCAATGTATTTAAATAGTCCTGGCTCCACTTTTTCCAAAACAGTTGAGAACAGTTTTGTAAATATTGCCAACGTGACAAATGACTAACGGGAACGTCCGCGAGACTATATTCTGGTACAGCAGTCAGACTCTTGCCTATCAAAAAATGCCCTGCAGTTAGAACATTAAACTCACTAGGGTTGTCACTAGCTGATCGTGCGTATAATGGACGCGAATTCATTATAGCCTCAATTTTACAAAAAGAACTGTCGAAAGCTCTTTAAAAATGAGAACTTTTACCTACCGCGCGCACTAGATAATATTTTAAAAGAATCGACTGAATTATGCTACGAGCAGATAAAATCCAGTATCTTTGTGAAACAATATTTTGTAATGTTCGTTAAAATAAAAATAAAATAAAAAATAAAATAAATATTATTGTACTTTAAATAAGTAAATTAACAATCCTACAACGCTTTGGAAGCAACAACGGATGCTTTGCATTATATGGTAAATCTGAGTGAGGAATTCTACCCCCCACCCTTGGAATCCACTGGAATCACAGAAAGGCGCTAGTTTCCTTAATGAGGGAATGTACGTTTTGCCCTTTGATAAATCAATAATTTCTTGATTAAAGTAAGCACTTTGTATTACTTTAATTAAGCAATCATGCGCCTGGTTTTAAACGTTAGTGGTTAGAACGTCCTGACTTTCAATAGAAGCATCTTTACGAAATCTACGGAATAATTTCAAAATTCGAGCTATTGTTCTTTGTAATTTTGAATATAACGAAAATTGATTGCAAACTCTTTCGAAAAATTCCATTTTACTCTCTTCGACATCTTGTTGAGTTAACAAATTAAATGAGTTGCAATTAGCTTTCATTTCCGGAATTTCTGATTCGTTCTTAGTGAAATGACTCGAGATAGGCCAATTCTCCCTATCTTCATACATCCAAGTAGGACCTTCAAACCACTGCGAGTTGCAAGCGATGAACTGCGCGGGAGAAACGCCACGCGAGCTAATGTCTGCCATGTTATTTTCACTGTTAACATGACGCCAGACGTGAGGTGGAAGCACCTCTATAATTTGAGTAACACGGTTACACACAAAAGTTTTAAGTTTATACGCGTCAGTTTGAATCCAAGACAAGACTATTGACGAGTCAGTTAAAGCAGTAATGCGAGTGACGTTAACACGCGATAGTGATCCCAAGATATACTTTATTAGTTTGCTAAGGAGCGCTGCTGCCATGAGCTCGAGCCTGGGAATGGTCACCGGGTTCACTGGAGCAACCTTAGATTTAGCTATAAGTAACCTACACTTAACCTGCCGGTCGCGTCGTGAAATAACGTAAATGGACGCAGCGTAACCTCGTGAAGATGCGTCACAGCACCCTACTAAACTCGCATTTAGTTACCCCTGGAAGCAGGGCATGGCGTTCAATTTGTAATTCTGATAGTCTAGGCAGCTCAGATATAAATTCCAACCATTGCTGACAAACATCGCTAGGTAACTGATCATCCCAACCGATGCCTAACTTCCAGAGATCCTGCATTATGCACTTCGCGACGAAAGTACATGGAGATATAAAACCCACGGGGTCATATATCGAAGCTAATATTTTTAGAACAGATCTCTTGGTCATTACTGAGTCTTGTTTATTTACGGAAAAACTAAATGCGTCAACTAATGGCGCCCACTTCAGACCTAGAAGCTTTAAAGAGGCGTCATTTTTATCCTTTTCCAAAGAGATGCTAGTTTCGCGATGTTCTACAGGTAAGCGCTCGAGTAACTCCTTGCTATTACTGGACCATTTTTTAAGAATAAGTCCCGCAGATTGGAACATATTTACCAGCTCGTCTTGTAGTGCGCATGCTTGTGAGAACGTCTCACATGACCACAAGGCGTCGTCCATGTAAATACCTTGCCTTATGACGGCAGCGGCAGAAGGGAAACGTTCACCTTCGTCGCTAGCTAACTGCAGCAAAGTCCGTATAGCGAGAAACGGCGAGCTACTTACACCGTATGTGATAGTTTTTAGCTCGTAAATCTTAATAGGTTCGTCAACGGACGATCTATATAATATATGTTGATATTTCCTATCATTTTCACGTATTAAAATCGCGCGGTACATTTTACAAATATCACTAGCAAAGCAGTATTCGAATAACCGAAAGTTGGTTAATATGGACCCTATATCACGGTATAGGTTAGGCCCAGATAACTGAGTTTCATTGAGAGAGACGTTCGTACTTGTTTTCGCACTAGCATCGAACACTACGCGTAAAGGTGTTGTTGTACTGCTCAGTCTGAGTATACTGTGATGCGGAATTAAATACCTACTAGGCTCACTACCAGTATACAATTCCATGTGATCCAGCTTCTCATAATCTAGCATGAAATCATTGTACGCTTGTTGTAATACTGGCGAGCGTGCGAGTTTTCGCTCGGTCACTAGAAGCCTACGTTCGGCCGCAGTGCGCGAATCCCCGAGCGGCGGGGTGTCAGGCACAAATGGTAGAGGAACAACGTATCTACCGCTCTCGTCGCGGGTATGCTCATTCGCGTAAATATCCTCTGCCAGCTGATCTAGCGGACTAAGTACAGGTTTGCACGGCAATTCCTCTACTTCCCAAAAATCACGCAACGTTTTGTCTAAACTCTTTTCTTCACAGACCGACAAATGGAAAATTTGTGAGGTTAATTGAGAATCATAGTACAGTTTTCCACTTACTACGTAACCAAATACTGTCTCAATAACATTCGGTATATTTGACTTAATGTTAACCGGCTTGTCTTTAATTAACTCTGACACGACATCGTTGCCTAACAAAATATCAACAGCAGACTTCTCGTAGAACAACGGGTCAGCTAAGTCGAAACGCTTATACTCTTCCACAACCTCGCGCGGGAACGAAATATTTGGCATTTCCGACGAAACTTTGGCTACCACTACCATATCCACTGTAAAACTCGGAACGTCCGATTTACACGGTTTTATGTCGCAAGTAATAATACCATAGTTTTTAACTACTTCGCCGCCTAGTCCGGACACGGTAAATGGACATTTGCTGCGACGTAGGCCCAAACGTTGAGCACAATCTAAAGTAATAAACGAGCTTTGAGCACCCGAATCTAGAACTGCACGGCAATTCTGCGGTTGACCCGCGATATCAGCAATGTGTATGCAAGTAGTACCTAACACGACACCATAGTTTGCTTCTTCATTCACGGAATGAAGCGATTCTTTTACCGCGATGTCAGTATCTGCATCGACACTCACGGAGTGTGATGGATTTATCCCGGCTACGCACACGTTTGAGCGAGATGGCTGCGGCGTCAGCACGGCTGACGACACGTCCGCGTCAGAACGGGGCGGCTGCGGCGTCAGCACGGCTGACGGCACGCCTGCGTCAGAACGGAGCGGCTGCGGCGTCAGCACGGCTGACGGCGCACTCGCGTCGCGATGTAGCAAATAATGGTGAGGCGAAGAACATACTCCACAATTCATGTAGCTTCTGCACTGAGAAGAATCATGACCAGATTTTAAGCAATTCGTGCATAATTTCAAGGCGTTGACACGGTCAATCCTATCCTGAACTAACAGTTTACGAAACTGTTCGCACCGGTAAATCATGTGATTTAAATTACAATGCACGCATATTTGCTTATTTAAGTTAGGAGTGTCGTTTCGAGTCGTAGTCAAGCCAAGTTTAGGCGGAACTTGGGGAGATCGTGATTGTTTATAATACATACTATTCGATTGAGTAGGCTTATAACTCGGTTGCGGTGTACTAAATTTGTGTGGAATAAAACCAGATTTTGTTATGTTTTGAGATGACGTAGAAGCGGTCCAGGAGCTTGTACTCGGAAAAGTATGTTCGAGTACTTTAATTTGTTTATTGACGAAATCAATTAGTTCTTTGAAAGTCGGCAACTTATTTTGATCCCGGCTTTCTTCGAATAACTTTCGTGTGTGGCTATCGAGCCCTCGTAAGGCAATATGACAGAATAGGTAGTCATCTAAGTCTCGAATTTTCAACGCTTTAATAGCTCTCAATGAATGGTCAAAAGTTTCAATAAACGAAGTCAAACTCGCGACACTATCTTTTGTCAGCGGAGTGAAACCCAGCATTCGGTCTAAATATCTCCCGGTCAATGCCCTTTGATCTTGATATTTTTCTAATAAACTTTGCCACACTACGGCATAATTATTAGCAGTAATCGGAAGATTTTTCACCATATTTAGTGCGGGACCCTTCACACATGACAACAGATAGTGGAATTTGTCGATATCGTCGAAGCTACGATTATGTACCAAAGACACGAAAGTATCGTAGAACGTCGTCCAATTTTCTAACTGACCATCAAATTCGATCAAAGTAAGCTTAGGCAATGACGGTCTACATAAATTGCTATCATTATTTATTTGACGTAAATTTGCCGACCGCTCCTGGTCTAACTTTTCACAGTTCAAAGCTACTCGTTTACACGCATAAAACAAATCGTCAAAACTATCTAGCGCGCTTGTCGAGGGCCTAGAATCTGGTGACTGTTGTAACTCAAGTACTACAATATCCATAACAATTTTTTCGAAGTCGCTACGAGCGTCGTCGAGTTCTGAATACTGTACCAAAAATCTCTGCACCGAATCTAAGCTATCCATTCTAAGTGTTTTGGATAAATCATAAGCCTTTTGAACCTTTTTGAACAGATATTCTTTTTTCAAATTTAAAGTTTTAAATCGTAATTCACAATCTTCACCCTCTATTATTGGCGCCATATTTAATTTCTGTCACGGACAGAATGGACTTGCCCAACTTGAAACAAAAAAATGAACTCGCCCGTGTGCAATAACACACGTGAAATAAATGATTTTAGATGTTTATTTTTTAGAAATATAACGTAAATACGATTCACGGTAAAATGAATGACTAAATAGTGTAACTTTTTAGAAGGAAATCCGAATCGGAGGCCAAAAAATGTGGCGTCACGGAACCACGTAAAAAGAAGTTTGAAACAATGGACTGTATAGGAGGAAAACTGGCTAGGTTTAGAAACGACCTAAGCAACTGGACTTAAAAGGATGGGCTTACGGTTTATACTGTCTTTAGCATTCTAGATTAATCACAAAGCACTCACCTTGCCTTTCCTTGCGATAGCGAACCCAGTAAAGTTTTCTGCTGTCCAGGCTCAGGTCAGAATCTGTCTTAAAAAGTCACACGTATGCACGCATCACATTGAATAATAATTTGTAGCACAACACATAAAAATCTTCTCTTGATAATAGGTTTAAATTAATTATTACAAAATGTTGAAATAAAATGTGCCTTTCTTTGGCGAGTTCAAATTGACACTAATTGCGCGCGCAGACCACAGCCAATAACTCCGTAGGCCGCGTTTCGTTTCAGCCAGACTTAGCGCAGCGCTTTTGCAAATTAAAACTAAAATGAAAAAGGCAGTATATCGAACACATATGTGTAGGTAAATGTGTCGGTGTGCCTTGATTGATTGTAGAATAGGACGGACCCATGGTGCCATAAAAGGCGATAAAGGGATCAAATTCGAGAGTGGGCGGTCTTTATTGCCAACTAAATAAAATACCAACTCCTTGACTCTAGCACTGCAGTGTAAAAAGCAAGGGGAAACCACCACACTATTTTTTCATGAAAGTCGTCATGAAGGTACGCTATCAATCATCAACTGACGAACACGGCCATTCTCACAATCACGGCCAGTCAAGAGTGTAGAGTGTAGTGACTTAGGAGAAGACACGTGAACAGGGGATTTGATGAGTTTTGGCCACTTACAACTGAAGCGCTGCTTCTAATCTTAGTTCATGGGCTAGAATGTCTAGAAATAAATAACATCTTAATGAATATTTGAAGAAAGAAAGCAATTGGAGCAAATTTGTGGAGTCTTAAAAGTTTAGTATGAGTGATATGAAAATACTTGAGCGAGACCGAGCCTTGCTCGACGTTCTTTGTTTTCCCAGAGATAAGACCTGGCCAGATCCCCACGCCCCCGCAGACCCCCACGTAGCCATTTTTATTGAAATAAATAAATATACAAGAATAGCTCTTTTAAAGATATTTTTTGAAATGAGGTGGTCCAAATTTGCAATCGCTATGTGGGCACGTGACAGCCCCTATGCTCAAATAACATACTTTTAATTATCAAGAACCGAAAACTGTAGTCTCCCGATATGGCTGACGTAAACAGCACTTGATAAGTATATGTGCTTATACCTATTGATTATGTATGGTATGAAATTAGTTGTTACCGTTATATTACCTGCACTATGGACACTGGACAGATTACCGAACCACTTTCATTCATAGCATGTTTGAAAGTGCAATCCAGACGATATGATCGAGAATTTTGCTGGGATATACCAACGTAAGTACTCCCGCTGTGGATTTGGCAAGCCGCCGAAGCCCCGTGCCAACACTAACATCTCCGAACTAGACAAATAATAAGTTAGCTTTTGTTAACATTAATTCGTCCCCGTATAAGTATAATAACATGCCTACATGAACACAAAGAAATAAGGGCATCCATTTGCCTACGTAACTTCAATATCAGCTTTTATCATGATTCAGATTTTAATTGTGTTTAATGACGCTAGCAATGAACGAAATGCATCGGACGTTGAAAGGTCGAATTTCACCAAGGTTTTATTAAAATAAATTTTATCTGATTCAGTGTGCCAGGCTATGATGTGCAGCGAATCGGCCATTAAATGCCGGAACATTCGTTTACAAAACGCTCTGTACGATTTAAACGTCCTTGGATATAGATAGATAGATGTACAAATTTTTATTCCGGTGTGCTTTGTATATCTTCATTAAAATGGATAACGCTACACTTGGTTGAATAGTAATGCTTAATCTGTCTTGGGTGGAGCCATGGAGCACTATAGGACACAGAGCGGACGCGCCTAAGCAATGACGTCATGCGATGCGGTCCTGTGTCGCCCTGATACAAATCCTTGCATGTCTTATTCATGCCACTTCATTCATTTGTAAAAAGTTTATTTAAATAAGAACATAGGCTTATAGGTTATTTACTTATTAAATACTTTAATTGAATAACAGTGTCATTGTTATATCGAAAATATTTTCAATAGCAAATTATTCCTCGAGTTGCATTTGCGGAGATAAGGGTATTTTTTTAGGAATTTCGTAGTCAGAATTGAAATCGACATGTTTTTATTTCTTTACCAATGGCTTTTGCAACTCAAAGCCAAGATAAATTTGCCAATAACAATTCTAGATTAAACATCCTCATGAAATGTTTGTTAGAATAATCATTTCACAAATGTTTGCATCGCCAACACCTGATCCGTCGGATTAAATGTTTTGCATAAAAGCTTACAAGTTAATTTTACCCACTTCCAGTAATTCTGAATAGATTAAGTACCTAAATATATCAGATGACGATGATCATGATGAAGATCATGATGATGATGTATTGTACTAGCTGTTGTCCACGACTCCTGCGAAGAATTTATTTATCGCTATTTCGCGGGAATCATGCAATTTTCTAAAAAAAACTGGCCAAGAGCGTGTCGGACACGCCCAAGATAGGGTTCCGTAGCAGGTACGAAAAAATCTTTGCATAGGTACTTTATTAATGTGGTTTGTTTTGGTCCCAACTCCCACCGCGCGCAGAATTTCAACGTCGGCAGTACAGCGCCAACTATCGGCGAATTGGGTAACTAATCTAATCTGCAGTCTACTAGAACTATAGCACAGAATATACAGGGTTATTTGTAATTCACTAGCATCCTTTTAACCCTAAACTCCTACCACTTAAACAAATGTTTTTTGTTTACGGCTTTTGTCATAACTTAATATTTTTGGTGTAATAACGTTTTGAAAATTTGAGATTTCCTCTTATTTTTAGGGTGTGTTTTACAATACCGAAGTACGAAAGACCGAATGTATTAAAACATCGAATGGGTCAAAAGACCGACACGATTTTTTTCTGAAACCGTAAACTTTTCAGATTTTATTAAAACGGCATCATACAGAACCCATTAGGTTAGGTTAGGTTTGTATTATAACAATCTTAAAAAATTAACGGTCTCAGAAAAAAATCGTGTCGGTCTTTTGACCCATTCGATGTTTTAATACATTCGGTCTTTCGTACTTCGGTATTGTAATACATACCCTATTTTTACGTTACTCTGTGTATTTGTATGGGGAAAAAGTGCTGTATAATAGTACTAACGTACAGAATGGACACGCTCCACCCCGCACCGATTCGAGTTACCCCACCCCTCAAGGCGCAGATTGCCGGACCCCGCCGGAATCCAGAAGAGTGCGCGCGCAATGTATGTAGGCGTACGCGTGTACAGACGTCGTCGTGCTTATGTAGATTCAAGAACGCGTATTTGTACGTCGTGTCCGCCGCGTGACTATAGGTAACGCCACCAGGGTTGAGGACGTTAAACGACAACACGACGTCAAAATCCCGCTGTCATTACATGAGATGTGGTTGTGTGCGTGGCCTCAACTCTGGTGGCGTTACCTATAGTATGTATGTTGATGGTTTTTCAGATGTAATTCTTTATTATATGAACCGATTTCAATTTTATTTTTTTTATTTGAAAGAAAATACTGTTAGCGTGATCTTATAGGTACTTAAAGAAAAAAAATGCTTGCAATGGCGGTTAAATTACAATCTTAGTTTAGAAATATTTTTTTATAAAAACTTAAAAACTGCTCAACTGATTAAGTTGAAAATAATTTTTCTAGAAAGTTTTTATTAAGTTTAACTTACGTGATTTTTTTCATATTTTTTAGACTTGCTGTTTAAAAGTGAGAGGGGGGGGGAACACATTATTTTGAACTGTCGAAGTGAATATCTCCGAAAACATTTTTTTTTATCAAAAAATGGTTTTAGCAAACCCCTATTTATTTTCAAATACCTATCAAATTATACCCCACACTATAGGGTTAGTCGAGAAAAAAAAAATCACCCCCACTTTGGGAGGTACCCTAAAAAAATTTTTTTTAGTTTTTTTTATTTAATTTCTTTGTCGGCGTGACTGATATATATATATTCATGCTAAATTACAGCTTTCTAGTACTAACAGTCTCTGAGCTTAGCTGCGGACGGACAGACAGACAGACAGACAGACAGACGGACAGACATGGCGAAACTATAAGGGTTCTTAGTTGACTACGAAACCCTAATAAAAAGTATCCTATATGTTATCTAGATTAAAAACTATCTTTAACTTTCATCAAAATTCGTCAGACTGTTTTAGCGTGAAAAAATAACAAACATCCACCCATCTATATAAACTTTCACGTTTATAATATTAGTAACGTTTTAAGTTAAAATGATACATGAATTATGGCGAGTACAGTTTTATGTCATTAACATATGTGTTAATGTTTTTAATTAAGAAGAACTAAGGGAGTGCCCGTATAACAGGCATGCCATTATAAAAGTCGTTATCTCGACCACAACAACAGTTTCAGTTTCAATTCGTTTACTTGTTTGTTCCCCATTGCGTAATTTACTACTAAAACAAACTAGGGTAAAACCACCAGTGAATGAACCCCTCCCAGTGAATGAACAAAATCACGTTTTTTGCCTAAAATAAGCAATATAGCCATTTATATCACTTGTCGTATTTTTTTTCTTACTTGCAACTCGATTTCCTATGTAATGGCAACACTTGGTGAATTTATTTTCGACCTATTTCAACATGGCCGGCGTTTGAAGTTCACGTGTTTCTGCTTTTGAAGTTTTGTATGGAAAAATTAGATCCCAGGCAAGAACTGTGCATGTTTGGAGTAACAAATTTTGAACTGCTTATTTGCTGTATACCAGTAAAAAGTTTAGCTATTTGGTTAGATTAAGAGTTAAGTCTTCTATAAATATACTCTTTGGAGGCTTATTTTGCGATTAAGTTGTTATTTTTAGGTGTTTCATTACTGGCTTATCAAATGTTCTAAAATCAGTAAATGAACAGTCTGTTCATTTACTGGTGTCGGGTCAATTTAGTTTTTTACTTAAATTTAAATCTTAACGTAATCGTATTAAGCTTGTGTTTTCAGATTCTGCATAGAAAACGATTCTGTTTCTTTGAGCTAGTATTGGAACACTAGTGTTCATTCATAGGAATGAAAAATCTAGTAAATGGAATCGAACCCGGGACCTCAAGATCAAGCTTCGTAGTCAGGTTCTCTAACAACTAGGCTATGCGGTCGTCAAAACACTACGAAACAAAAATGGTTACTGACTACGAAACCCTAAATACCATAATAATACATCCATCTTTGTTTTTTAAATGGTCGATGCATAAGTTTTTAGTTCACGGAGACTAAAGTCATAAGAAAAAAACAAAATGGGGCTCTACTCGCCGGTGATTCATTCAACCGCATCGTCGACGGTCGCTCCGCGGGTTCAGGCAGCCAGACTTGACGATACATCTGTAGTCAGTTATAAAATAATACTGATCAAGTTAAATCAACCTTCCAAACCTTTTTCAATGCCGGACTCCTTATAGATCCGACTATGACCGCTACGAACCCATTTGAAAAAAAAAACAGTCAGTCACCTACACCGGGTGTTTCCTGTAACAGTAACAATAAATTAAAATATAGATTTTACCTACCTAATTTTTATTTTATTTTATTGCTAATGTTTTTTTCAATGTACAATAACATAGTTTTAAGTTAAACGTGTTACTAACCTAACTTGATATGGGAGAAGCTCCTAAAATAAACAATATCATTTGTTCATTCAGTTACCTCATCAGTAAATATGTCCCAAGCAACAAAATTATCCTATAGTGCACGCTTTATAGGCCTACAGCACTAATAGCGGTCTCTTATTAGTTCTAGAATTTGCTGCCCCGCTTATTATAGCATGCACGGAGTCTATTTATTCTTGTAGGACATCCTTCCTTATAAGTTAATTTATTACCGCTTATAGACCCAAATTAACAGCACAGTATAAGCTGAGATGTCCTATAAAAGTACTGCGAAGGTGTAAACACGCTTGAGTATACTTGCTCTGGTAAGCTATACTTATAATTGCCTACAAGAATAATTATAAGTCCATTGTAAGCAAAGTATGCTTATAAGAGTATCAATTAGAACTAAATGTACTGGAAACCATTTGCACTTATTACTTGAGTTTATAAGGGTTTATAAGTTCACAATGTGGATCAATAATAAGTAAATTAGTTCTATAACGGCTTATTCCAAGAGTAATTATACTTGGTTCTATTGTGGATATGTCGAACGCTGTTATAATCTTGACACGATTATAAGAGTTCCGTGTAATATAATTACTATTCAAAATTGTCTTCGTGAAGTCCAGTAAAAGTGTACAATTGCTTTTAATGGTCGCAGTAATACTGTTATAGTCTCATCGCAGCTATTTTTTTGTGTCGAGCGTGGCTCGTGGTTATAAATTTTAGGCAAAGAAGGTATCGTAGAAGTTAGCGAGGGTTCCGGACAAAATAGTAAATTTGTAAATTGTACACAAAATGTTAATATTGATAGTTCTGGACAAAACAACATCGATGTCCATAAGCACTACCATGATAGATTCAAAGGATGACACATAAACAGTGATCGGAACTCTGGGTGCAGAACTTTGGCAAAGCTTGTAAAGCTGACATTAAGGAGAATTTACAACCAAGAAAAATAAGAATATTATTGGCAGATTAGTGTTCAATATAATTCCATATCGAAATCTCAGATTTTCAGTAGTTTATTAATATTTTCATGTCTGTAAGCACTGTTTCATGCCCGCTTGGCAAGTTTTGTTAGGATTTTGCACCCATAGTTCCGATCACTGCACATAAACCTAAAAATATTAAAAATACAACCCATACCCAACACCATCTACACATGGCGAAATATTAAACCTGATACAAAATATGTGCACAGCTCTACAGATGGCGTTCATAAATAATTAAGTAGGTACATTATCGAGTTCGAGTTTTTTATTACAAAGAAATAGGTAGTTATTTGAAAAAGAATCAATAAAATTCCTTAATGACCATAATAATATTTATCACGTTTTGAAGTAATTTTCGGTGCAATTTTATGTTTAAACTTCATATTTTCTTATTGAAGGTTTTTCAACAGGCGAAGTGTCGCTGGATGGCTTTAGTATCGTGAGGTCCATTTAACGTTCAGTCTTGCTTGCGATTGGCTCATTTAGTTATTTAACCAGTCACGAGCGCGACGCAAATGTCAAACAGACCTCACGATACTAACGCCGTCTGGCGATGTTTCGCCTGTCGAAAAACCCTCATAACAACACTACCGTTAATACATCTTTGGCCACTTCATTATTTTTAAATGCCATCTATCGATCACTAAGGAGCTATTTTATTTTTAAATCGTAGCCGAAAATCCCCCATTTAAAAAATCGTTCGGTCCTTAAAATAATTATGGAACCCTAATTCCTAACAGTATGGCGATGGTTTGGTTCTAATGCAAACCATTTTAAAACCAAGAACGTCTATAAAAGTTCTGTAATGAACTTAGGAAGGCTAATTGTAAAAAATGGCAACTTTTCATTGTATGCTTTATTAAAATGAATATTATTTTCAAATGCAACTTATTATATACACTAATTTCAAGAAGCGAGTAAAAATTTAGATATAAAACATAATATACTTCATCGAAAATACTCGTTTGCCACACAAACACAAGTAACACGTTTACTATTAAGCCATACTGTAGATAATACATTATTAAGGAAAAATAACTTTCCTTTTTATCAAATATCAAATACTTATTTGTATATTTTTTTCAATATGCGCTCCAACGACCACGTTTACTTTATAATTCCCAACTGTTTTTGAAAGAGCTTGTAACAGAAGCAAGGAGTACGTTAAAGTCGTGTGTGGTTCTGTAAGACGCTAATAGTTGACTTCGAGGGGAGCAGTTAGTTCTGCGTAGTTCGACTATAGGGATATTAGTGGTCTAAGTGGTAGCCACCAAATCTCTTATGGGTGTCTTAGAAGAAAAAGTATGCCTATAAATTGGGCCCTTTTCCGTTGTTATAAGACCTTACTATCCCGTTATAGTCCTGATAAAACGGTGGTTCCAGGATAATTATAAAACCAATTTTTGCTGCTTGGGGTCCAAGTGGTTTCATAATTTTTCTTCCTGGTTAATTGTACCACCAATGTACAACAAAAATAAACGCCTAACAAATGATAATAGACCATGTTGCAAAGTTAATGTTCATTGTCTTTGAAGTTTTAAGATAATAGCACAAGCTTTTTTCTCCTAGTTTTAGAACTCGAGAACATCATCGATTATTTAATTCTGACTGCGTATACTCTAAGGAATTATCATTTTAATTTATTGTTCCTCTTCCAGACAACACTCCGTACCTACATCTCTCCTTATAAATGGCAGGGATCACGACATATTATTATGCTAGCGACAAAATCAGAAGTACCTTACGTGCCAGTGGCCAGTGACTAGTGGTGGTGTAGGGGAATGGCACGCGGCATGGAATGCTGAGGACCTGGGTTCGATTCCCAGCGCTGGTCTTTTTTCTCTATCCATTTTTTCTTTTGTGCATCCATATTTCAGTTTGTATTTAGTATGAAATGTACCTTACGTACCTAACCAAATAATGTGTGCAAAACTTACCAGTTAAGATACAAAATAATAGGTAAGCTCAAATTGTATTTCGGTTTAAGACACATACATCAGTCGCTGAACAAACTCTTATCGTTAATCTTGATATCGACAGATTCAGTGAAAAATATACGAAAGCTTATCGCAATCTATGCGTAGGTAGATTAAAAAAAAACTATTTTATGAACACATTTTTCAGAAATTGTTAGAATTAAGAGATGATGCTAACATTTTGTCGGCAGCGAGTTGATAAGCAATAGCACTTTTAATTATAGTTTAGGAAAGTAGTACTTACAACGGTAGCACTTAATGGACGTTTCGGAATCGAGTTCATGAAAGATTCATTAAGGAAAGTTAAAGCCATATTACTTAGTTTTCCTTATTTTGATGAGCTCAGTGCTTAGCGCATTGCACGCGAGGGTCTAATAGGTACCATGTGGATTGGACAGTAACATGGCACATTTGTAACTAATAAACCAATGGAATAAACCACTACAGTAATGAGATATGTTACTTAATTTTGTACACATTGTTACAAGTGTAAGAGCTGCTTTGTCAAGCCTGATATGGCTTTGAATTATATTCTACTACAAATAAACGAACATGCATCAACTTTGGTAATAAATCAAATTGTTCGTGTCACCTTCAGATTATTCATAAGGTTTTAATACACGTCCCGCAAGACGTTCAACAGGCACTAACTCTTAACTCATCCAACTTATTGTTGGAATGCATGGTTAATTACCATTTTGACTCGATCTCTCATTTAGAATGGTTTATACGACTAACAGTTCACTCAATATAAATAATATAATACATTTTATCCTGGTATCGAAGCCATTACCGTGTTCGGAGTAATACTGTCACACATACCATGAAAACATTAATCAAAATGTGATAAGAACTTCAGTGCGCGCGAATATCGCTGGTGTAAATCACTCTTTGTTATTATTGATTGTAATGTAAGTATTGAAAATAATAGCAATAAGTTTGAAGCGTTCTTTACTTTTGAATTACGGGGAGCGAAAAAAAATGTTTTTTTGGTCATCATCATCATCCCAGCTTGAGCCTTTATACGCCCCACTGCTGTGCACAGGTCTCCTCTTAGAATGAGAAGGCTTGGGACGTAGTTCCCACGCGGGCCCAGCGCGGATTGGAAACCTCACACGTTAATGTCCACCTTCGCATCGTAAACAGTAATGTCACATTACATGTTAGGATATTACATACGTAACTAGCTACTGATTGCATTTTATAAACGTATGCCTTGATCACGTAGAAGTTCTACCAAATTTGTCGTAGTAATCCAGTCTGGTTCGCTGTAGCAACATCTATTCAAAAGCCGTAATATAAACGTCAATATATAAAGCTAACTATGTACATGCTCAGTCGGTCATAGGTACTTTACGTAACAGAGTTTATGTAGATAATAAAGATCGCTCAGTTGCATTATTGGGTCATTCAGAGTTCAACATTACATTTAATAAAGTAGGTAGATTACATAATTTTATCCTTATGCTTATCTCCAAAAGGTAAACTGTTTTTATTGTTCCGAATTGTTTTCATATAGGTAAAAGCGACCAGGGACAGTTTTCACCAGACCAGAATAGAAAACATTGATGGGTTACGAGTATTCTACTATGCTACAGATTATTCAAGACCCAGTCGAATATGTTAATTTAATTAGGTTTAACATCGTACTAGGGAGCATAACAGGATGACGCGTGACACATGACGTGTGCGCAGGAGCACAGTGTGCAGCCGCCGGGGTGAAGAACCGCGGCGGCGGGTCGCCCGCGCGATAAACCGCCGTCCTGTTTACTGCACGATCATTATAAATCATAGACGTAAACGCTGCAGCCTCTGACCCCTCGTTAGTGCACTGCACAGACCGCTAGGGTGCACCGAAATAGAACACAGCGCTCCGCCACTGCATTTACAAACTACAGATTTCGATCCGACAAATCAATTCTACGCAGTAATGGGGTCAGTAGTTCATCGCTATGGATATCATCAATAACAACATCTGACCTTGCTGAACTTAATTACTTCACCAATACGATTTTACGGTTCATTTAAATAAAAAGTTATAAAGCAGAATAATGAAGACAGACGATTTTAAGATGAGAGTTTATATGTGCATGAAAATAGATCTGATGTAAGGTATTTATCCGCTCTTGTTTAGCTGCGATCTAAAGCGGGACCGTAATCAGTTACAGTTGCAATAACATACTTATCTGCCAGTGGCATGCAATAATTTCTAGCCGCCAACAGAGTCGCAGCTATTGATAGGTATAGGGGCTCGTGGCCCAGTGGTGACCAACGCTTCCTGTGATAGCCACCCAGCCTGCTGTGCAGATAAATACACGCCGACTTCCGTCGGACCGGCTTTCCATATTTAGCGACATATCTCTTTCTCACTTTACAACCAATCAAACTAACGAGCCGACTCAACAATTTTAAAAGTTCTAATTCTTAACAATCTTGGGACAAATGGGGCACTCTAATGTCGAGTAGCGATAATTCGATGTCAACAGATATTAGGGTCAATTGCCTTGCTCGCCATGTTGGGCCTGGGCTAGTCTTTGACTTTGATAACACTATTTAAACAGGCATAAGGCGAGCTACTGGCGCTGTAACTAAGTAAATATTCGAAAATATCATTCGATACAATATCTCAGAAATTGTCCTCATTTGAAGGATTTAAAACACAGTAATATTATACCAAGTTCCAGTTTCCAGTTTTATTATAAAGTCACGGACATAGCTCGAAGAATCGCTAGACTTAAGTGGCAGTGGGCAGGGCACATCGCCCGTAGAACTGACGGCCGATGGGGCCGAAAGGTTCTCGAGTGGCGTCCGCGGACCGGAAGACGCAGTGTAGGTAGGCCTCCAACAAGATGGAGCGACGACCTGGTGAAGGTAGCGGGAACGCATTGGATGCGGATGGCACAGGGCCGATCTGTTTGGCGAGCCTTGGGGGAGGCCTATGTTCAGCAGTGGACGTCTTTCGGCTGAAATGATGATGATGATGATGAATATTATACCTACCTAAACCTATTTTAGACAACACCATAATAAATAAAGTAAAGTAGGAACATATTGATAAAATTAAAATGGGTCATATATTTTTTTGTTCGCGTCTCTCCTGTGGACATTGCAAAAGTTAAGGGTCCATAGCCACTATTTGTTAGTCAAGTCTACATCGGCGGTGGGACGCCTGGCCAACTGTCGGCCCATTATATATAAATCTTAAGTTTGCTGACTTGAAGTCGCTAATTTTATGTCCACAGAGGAGATGACTTTTGTTTCTTTTGCTGTGTATGACCCAAATATACGTAATATGGTCTAAAACTTAAATGCGTTAACTACTTGAGTAAGTTTACGAACACATGAGCAATAGATAAAAACTCATAGCTCGTAAAATACTTGCAAATCACGAACTTCCTCAAATGAGTAACCACGTTATCACCCGCGCTGTTGTTTGTGCAGGAAAAATGTATCAATTTGTGTTAACTAAATAGCATATTTAAATATTTTTCCACAGTATAAGGACATTAAAGGAATTCCTTGGAAATAATTAAATAAATAAAGTCCTTTAAGTACCTAAGTTGTTTTTTTTTTAATAAACGAAGTATACAATAATTTATACTTAGGTATAAATTATTATTGGATTCGACACTGTTTCGATAGAAATTAAAAATATAGGGTTGTAAGCCGATACCAATCGCGTATCAAGCCATCAGACTGTCTACCATCTTTAAAATCCCTTGTGAGACGAATGAGAGGATGTGAATACCTCCACTCTTCTTTTATTTTTATTCTGTTTTCATTCGTTACACCTTCCAATTCTTAGCACGTTCTTATACACAATAGATTACTCCGTACCTACTGTTATTTATATACTGAGAATGATTGGCTGCAGAAAAGTTTGGTTACCTTTTTATTGTACACATTACAAAAATCCGTGGTTGCCTGGTGGTTTGATCTCCGGCCTCTAATGCAGAGGGTCGTGGGTAGGGCATCGAAACTCGGCTCAATTTTGGAAACCCGGGTTTTCGGGTCTAAGAGTAATCACAACCCGGGTAGACCGGTTTTTTCGAGCTTTTCGATCTTTTTGTTATAATTTTTAAAAATACAAGAAACTGTGTTCTTATATCGATTTTCTACAATAAGTACAAAATGTAAAGGATGAGGAAGGGAAGGGGGAAGGTTTAAAATAAATGAGACAGTACTTTCTAAATTACAAAAAAAGTTCTAATATTTTAAAAGTCGTATAGATTTTTTTAGTCTGAATATCGATTTTAAGCTTGAACGTGTCCGTTTGATGAAATCCAGGCTCCGACCATCCCTGCTCCAAACTATAATCGGATCTGAAAAGTTCCAGTCTAATCTGGAGAACCGATTCGCTGCTTTGGAAACCACAAATAGCGATGACATTGACCGGGCCCTCGAGAATGTAGTTGGAATCCTCAGGGAGGAAGGTGTGAGATTTTGCGAATTGCGGCGTAAAGGCAGGAAGTCGAAGCTTTCGGAAGAAACACTAAGGCTCATGGAGGAACGACGTGAACACCCACCAGTTACTTCGTCAGAACGACATGCTCTAAACAGGAGAATTGGCAAACTTGTAAGATACGATCTCCAATGCTCCAACACCCGTTCAATAGAACGAGCGATCGAGCAAAATCCGGGATCAAAGGTTTTTGTGAAATCTCTTGGAAGAAGTCATCTGACGAAGCTGACCTCTACGGATGGAGTAGTTGTTTCTTCCAGGTCTGGGATTCTTTCGGAAATTGAAAACTTCTACAGCCAATTATACGCTACGCATGCATCTCAACCTGATCCCGAAAATGAGGAGTCCAGAGCTGCATTAACACGCCACTTTACGGAAGACTTGCCAGAAATCAGCCTGGACGAAATCGCGATGGCTCTCAGACAGCTTAAAAATGGAAAAGCCCCTGGAGAAGACGGTATTACGACTGAGCTCCTGAAATCTGGTGGTAAACCTATAATGAAGGAGCTCCAGAATATTTTTAATACTGTTCTTTTTGATGGAAGAACTCCAGAGGCCTGGAGTAAGAGTGTTGTCGTGTTGTTTTTCAAAAAGGGTAATAAAACTCTTTTGAAGAACCACCGACCCATTTCACTCTAAAGCCACGTCTAGCTGTTTTCGAGAGTCATCACGAACCGTCTTGCGCGAAGGCTCGACGAGTTCCAGCCCCCCGAACAGGCCGGGTTTCGATCGGGATACGGCACCATAGACCACATCCATACAGTGCGGCAGATTATACAGAAGACCGAAGAGTATAATCGGCTGCTTGTGCTTAGCGTTTGTGGACTATGAAAAGGCCTTTGACTCGATCGAGATCTGGTCTGTTCTGGAATCTTTGCAGCGATGCCAAGTCGATTGGCGATACATCCAAGTGTTGAGAGGTCTGTACAACGCCGCTACTATGGCCGTCCAAGTCCAGAATCGGCAGTCTGAACCTATCCCCTTGCATCGTGGTGTGAGACAAGGGGACGTTATATCCCCCAAATTGTTCACAAATGCATTGGAGGATGTGTTCAAGACGCTGGACTGGAAGGGGCGTGGCATTAACATAAATGGCGAGTACCTCTCACACTTGCGATTTGCAGATGATATCGCCATCGTGGCGGAAACGCTGCAAGATTTGCAACATATGTTGAATGGCCTAGCTGATTCTTCTCAACGCGTTGGCCTTCGGATGAACCTGGATAAAACCAAGGTTATGTTCAATGAACATGTAAGTCCGGAACCAATTGCAGTTCAAGGCAATATTCTCGACGTTGTTAAAGAGTATGTTTACCTCGGGCAAACTATGCAATTGGGTAAAAACAACTTCGAGAAAGAGGCCAACAGAAGAATACAGCTGGGATGGGCAGCGTATGGGAAACTGCGTCAAGTCTTCACGTCGCCAATTCCACAGAGTCTAAAGACGAAAGTCTTCAATCAGTGCGTCCTACCCGTCATCACATACGGTGCCGAAACGTGGACACTCACTGTAGGGCTGGTCCACAAATTTAAAGTTGCTCAACATGCTATGGAAAGGGCTATGCTCGGAGTTTCTCTGAAAGATCGAATTCGTAACGAAGTGATCCGACAGAGAACCAAACTTATCGACATAGCCCACCGCATTAGCACGCTGAAGTGGCAATGGGCAGGCCATATAACCCGAAGAACCGATAACCGCTGGGGTAGACGAGTTCTTGAGTGGAGACCACGGATCGGCAAACGTAGCGTGGGACGACCTCAGACTCGGTGGAGCGATGATCTTCGCAAGGCGGCTGGCAAGAGCTGGATGAGAGTGGCCGAGAATCGTGCTCAATGGCGTGCCATGGGAGAGGCCTATGTCCAGCAGTGGACGAACGTAGGCTGATGATGATGATGATGATAGATTTTTTAGACATTTTTTTAGTATCGCAATAATCACCAATTACTGTAAACATTAATAAAACTCTTCTTTACAATAACTAATATCCGTTTTGGATAAATAATAATATATCGTACGTAACGAAACAAAAAAATGACAGAAATCTGAACTGAATTATTAGTTTTTCTTTTTACTTAAGTAATATGAACGTAAAAAAATTAGGGCATCCAAAGTTTTGTCACTCAAAGACGAGCGCAATCTATTGCCGATAATTCCAGCCGAAGAAAATATACGCTCCGGCTCGACACTAGTAGGTGGAATGGTTTTTAAATGTTCATATACCAGCGATAGGTAACGCCCTCGCTGCCGCGCTGTCGCGTACCGCCACATTTCTACCCTCACAGTGAATAACTAAATTAATTGAGAGATACTCACCTAGAAAGAGCGTCACCGAACACTACAAACAACACTCCTCACGTTCACTCACACCGCCCGCGCCGCCGCATCGAATACGTTTACTTGTGACAGTCTAGGAACCTAGTAGGAACGTAGCAACTAAGCTTCTTTTTACGTAATAATTTATCAGAGCGTGTTATTATTCCATTTATTATTGCATTCGAAGTGGTTTATACTTAATAAATAACAAAAAGAAAAGTATTAAAAGTACCCGAAAAACCCGAGTTTTAAAAATCAAACCCGGGTTTTTTTGTAATCCTCGGAACCGGGAAAACCCGGTTTTTTCCGGACCGGGTAAACCCGGGCTCGATGCCCTAGTCGTGGGTCCGAGCTTGGGCTCGCAACTCTGAGATTTTAGGAATTTACGGAAGCAATTACACAGTTGCGAAGAAATTCAGTGGTGTGTATGAATGTGAAGCCATAGTCCACTCATTCCGAGAGAAGGCCTGCAGACAGTTGGACGTATACATATAGGCCGGGATGATGATGATGATGATGATAATGAATACATTATACAAACCTCATTTAAAACAAATAGGTACTCACTAACTATAACTAATTCTTTATTCGAGCTTATTTTATTGCACGAGCTCTACTCGTAATGTGGCTCGCTAGACCTAACTTGGTTTTAAATATTCTATCATGGGAGATGCAATAAAGCTAGCCCGTTACTAAACCAAGAGTCTCTAACGCAATACCTATTGACAATATACATAGTGTAAAACGAATGAAAGATGGAGTAAAAATTTACGTACAAAATTTTTGGCACGTTCAATCATTTTACCAAAAATGTGACAGTTACGACGAAATAATGGGAGATGTAAAGCTGGTCTGTTTTTACTAACGGTTTCGACACACAGCGGGCGTCGACGGGACGCCGACGGGGCGGTACAATCTGTAATGTACTGCTTTAAATAGACGCCGTCAAACAACGCTGTTTGACGGCGTCTATTTAAAGTAGTACATTACAGATTGTACCGTCAAGTCGGCGTCCCGTCGACGCCCGCTGTGTGTCGAAACCTTAAATCAATAGTCTCTAACGCAGTACCTACATAGAGTATGACAGTATACTGTAAAACGAATGAAAGACTAGACTAACTAAAATTAATTAAATTACCTACGCTTAATTGAAACTATTCTATGGCATTAAGTCGTAATTGAGAAACAAACAAAAAATAAGATGTACTACTCTTACCACAACAAGTCCCTCGTTACATCTGGAAAAATCTAAAGGCGTTAGAATTAATTTATAATTTATTGAATCAGGCGTTACTTTGCGGAGGTCCATATTAATGAACTAAAACAATTACTTTGCTCACCCGCGACCTTACAATAGTTACTTTTATGCAAGGAATGTGTGTTCATGCAGTTCCTCCACCTCCACACTGTACGAACACACACAAATCACATAAACACAACCATCACCACCACCAAGCTACACTGACGCGTTTCGAACTCAACCAGAGCTCATCTTCAGAGTAACCACAACCGTATGCTATGCTACCAAATGTTAAACTAACTGTTACTAGAACTACCCGGAAATTTAACACGAAGAAGGCGAATTGGCAAACGTTTCATGTGAAACTTAACCAATCACTAATGGATAACAAACTCACACCACCTGTAATAAAAAATATAACCAGCACAGATCAAATAGAAATAGCAACATATAAACTGATTGAGTCCATAACTACAGCATGTACACATTCAATGCCGATAAAGAAGGCAAATGAAACACCGTGCCGTGGTGGTCCGAGAAGCTCGCTGGGTTGAAGAGAGAGGTCGCTCGATTTAAACGCAGGGTCAGATGTGCCGCCCCGGTCAGAAGGTCGATGGTCGTCGAAGCATACCTGAAAAAGAAGGAGGAATATGAGTCGGAGGCAACCAGGTCACAGATCGCCAGTTGGAGAGATTTTTGTGGGAAGCAAGACAAGAAGGGAGTTTGGGAGGGTATTTACAGAATTATAGGGAGGACATCGCAAAGGGTCGAGAATCTGCCGTTGGTTAGAGATGGAGAGGTTCTGGATGCGGAGGGCTCCGCTAGATGGTTAGCGGAGACCTTCTACCCAGAGGACCTCGTAACCAGCGATAATACCCACCACCAAAGTACCCGACAGAGAGCTGAGATGGTGAATGCTGAGGAGCTGGTTAGTACTAGCGATCCACCATTCACTACTGAAGAACTGATCTCGGCGAGTGAGTCCTTTAATCCTAAAAAGGCACCAGGAGAGGACGGCTTTACGGCTGATATATGCCTCCACGTTATACGAGCCCACTCGGAATTCTTTTTGCTTTTCTTTAATAAATGTATGGAAAATCATTACTTCCCGATTGCATGGAAGAGGGCCATGGTGATAATACTGAGAAAGCCTGGCAAAAGTGACTATACCATTCCAAAATCCCACAGGCCAATTGGCCTCCTGTCCATACTGTGGCTCGCCTCAAGTTCCACTTGTTACCAAGGATGAGCCCCCGCCAGTACGGGTTCATGCCACAGCGAAGCACCGAGGACTCCCTCTATAACCTAATGAAGTATATCCGTGATAATTTGGATGAAAAGAAAACAACACACATAACATTAACATAACATTAGTACATTAGAACATTAGTATCGTTGGATATAGAGGGAGCCTTCGATAGCGCATGGTGGCCAGCTATTAGGGTCCGACTGGCGGAGGAAAAGTGTCCTTTGAACTTGAGGAGAGTCATCGACAGCTATCTCGAAAACCGAGAGGTGGTCATCACGTATGCAGGAGAAAGACATATAAGGAGTACGGAAAAGGGTTGCGTCCAGGGCTCCATAGGAGGTCCTATCTTGTGGAACCTCCTGTTGGACCCTCTCCTTAAAGGCTTGGATGAGAGAGGTGACTTTTGCCAGGCTTTTGCGGATGACGTGATCCTGGTTTTTGTGGGAAAGACGGCACAAGAGATTGAGCGGCGGGCTAATCCAGCTCTCGAGCATGTTCGATCGTGGGGTGTCGAGAATAAACTTAAGTTTGCTCCGCAAAAAACCAACGCGATGACCTTAACAAGGAAACTTAAATACAACACCTACAGAGATTGGCCTAGCTGATGAAATCAAACTGCTAGGAGCTACGATTGATAAAAAACTTACCTTCAACAACCACGTAGCCAATGTATGTCGGAAGGCAACCGGCATCTATAAGCAGTTGGCTAAAGCGGTAAGAGTTAGCTGGGGGCTCCACCCAGAAGTGGTCAGGACCATATACGTGGCCGCGATAGAGCCCATTATATTATACGCTGCAAGTGTCTGGGCGCCTGCCGTTGAAAAACTGACTGTAAGAAAGCAGCTCGGAGTGGTGCAGCGAGGCATTGCGCAGAAGATGTGCGGAGCTTACCGCACAGTTTCTCTCAATGCTGCGCTGGTCCTGGCTGGTATGCTCCCTTTAGACCTCCAAGTCCGTGAGGCGGCCTCACTGTACGAGGCCAAGAGGGGGGTATACCAGCCGGAGCTGGGGGACAGGGAGGTGGAGAGGATGGCATCCGCACTGGAGGCTACGCACTCAGCGGAGCGCATGAGCTTGGAATATGTCAGCCTGGAGGACCAGGAAACGCTGGACCAACACAGCGGATACGAGGTGCGTATCTTCACGGATGGGAGCAGGATTGAGGGTAAGGTTGGAGCTGCATTGTCCTTGTGGAAGGGCGGCAGTGAAACCAAATCTCTCAAGCTTGCTCTCTCCAGGTACTGTACGGTGTATCAGGCGGAGCTCCTCGCGCTGTGCGAGGCGACTAGGGTGGCAAGGAAAAGTCCAGCGTCGTCTTTTGGAGTTTATAGTGACTCGAAGGCGGCCCTTCAAACGATTACAAATCACCGTTGCCTCCACCCATTAGCTGTGGAAGCAAGAGAGAATATAAAAACTTTGTCTCTCCAATGCAAGATATTCACCTTGCATTGGATAAAAGCACACGCGGGAATGGAAGGTAATGAAAGGGCCGACCAACTGGCAAAGGAGGCTGCTCTGGGCTTAAAGAGACGACCGGACTATGATCTGAGTCCGGTTTCATATGTCAGGCGAACCATCCGAATGGGAACGCTTGAGGTATGGAACCGGAGATACGAAACCGGTAGCACAGCTTCTACCACCAAAATTTTCTTCCCCGATGCAGTGGCGGCGTATCGGATGGTTAGGAAGATCGTGCCTCGTGGCGTAACAACGCAAGTCATGACGGGGCACGGTGGGTTCTCCGAGTACTTGAGCCGATTCAAGTGCAAGGAGGACCCATCGTGCTCCTGTGAACCCGGAGTGCCGGAGAGCGTGGTTCATCTCATCTGTGATTGCCCGGTGTATGGTGTGGAGAGGCTTAACCTAGAACAGGAATTAGGAATAAAATTAGCATCAGTAAATATTAAGGATATAATTAAAAGTAAAGACAGAGACAAGTTTATACATTATTGTATTAAAATAGCTAATAGAGTAATAGCAAGGAACAAAAATAGATGATAAAAGTATGCTAGGATGATATAATGCAGTATATTATTGTTAAGCATACGTAAAATTTATATAAAATGTAAAATAGATAAAATTGTAGCTAAGATACTGTAAAGTAAATAGAATTATATAAGTTAAATGTATGATAGAGTAAGCATATGTAATCTACCTTCATTTTGGCCATGTACCTATTAATAAAAGAAACTGTGTTTTGGCCAAACCCACCCATTCCCGAACTATTATATAGGTTGTAAATAAGAAAGATGATGAGTGACAAAGAGGACGGCAAAACAAATCATGGAATAGAATGACAAAGAGAAAAAGAATGAACGGATTAAGTAGTATAAGTATAGTTAGATTAGCTGGAATAGTATAGGGGCAATGACCCGAAGAGACTAAAAGAGGAAGGAAGCAAGAAAGATATCGTATGTAGCATGGCAGTACGAGCAGTAAGTAGCACATGATAGAACTGGACTGAAAGATGTAGCTAGCAAAGGCAGGACTCCGATTATGTTGGAGGTAGACGATAGGGAAAAAAAAAAAAAAACAAGTCCCTCGAAAGTTTTTTTTTATGATAGGGAGAAAACGAGCAGGCGGGTCATCTGATGAAAAGCAATAATCGCCGCCCATGGATACCCATAACACAAATTAAGTTATTGAGGCGTTGCCGGTCCTTTGATAAAATTATAGGCTCATTTTTAGGGTTCCGTAGTCAACTAGGAACCCTTATAGTTTCGCCATGTCTGTCCGTCTGTCTGTCTGTCCGCGGCTAAGCTCAGAGACTGTTAGTACTAGAAAACTGTAATTTGGCATGAATATATATATTAGTCAAGCCGACAAAGTGGTTAAATAAAAAAAACTAAAAAAATTTTTTTTAGGGTACCTCCCATAGACGTAAAGTGGGGGTGATTTTTTTTTTCTCGACTAACCCTATAGTGTGGGGTATCGTTGGATAGGTCTTTTAAAACCATTGAGGGGTTGCTTACATGATTTTTGTATTCAGTGATTTGTTTGCGAAATATTCAACTTTTAAGAGGTAATTTTCATTAAAATCGACCGTCCCCCCCCCCTCTAAAATCTAAACTGTTGGGTGGAAAAATTAAAAAAAATTCAAAATGGTAGTAAATATATTAAATTTACAAGGAAAATTATAGCGGCTAAGATTGCTTGGGAATTATTTGTAGTTTAAGAGTAAATAGTAGCCTAAGGTATTAAACATACCGTCACTACTTTGAAAAACTCGTATCTCAAATCAGCATGTAAACAAAACTGAACCGTAATAAAGTTCACTTTGCCAGTTTAACGATTTTGAGCTACGAGCTTTTTTCAAAGTATTGACGATACCTAACTTTGAAGATTTCGTACACATACGAAATCCTTAGAAAAATATTACTTGATTTTTTCGTAATGGCTACGGAACCCTATCTTGGGCGTGTCCGACACGCTCTTGGCCGGTTTTTGAAGATCCGCGCAGCTTGTACCGGTCCGGAAATACTGGCGCTGCATGTTGATTCCAAAGTAAAAATACAAAAAACTGAAGTAAATAAAAAAGTACCTAAACAGTAGTTTTGTCCGCCTATACTACTGTCAACTTTTTAGGGTTCCGGAGAAAAATGGCAAAGTCAAAGTCAAAATTCTTTATTCAATTTAGGCATCAATTGATGCTCCTATGAACGTTGAAAAATCTACCACCGGTTCGGAAAAAACCCTGTTGAGAAGAAACCGGCAAGAAACTCAACAAGGTATTTTTTTTTCAATTTTATTAAATGACATACATCTAAAGTATTTAATACAATTAATTCGTGCCAACGTTGCTTGAGCCCACAGGCATTGCAAGAGACGATGGCAAGAGACCGGATGGTATGAGTCTGATTCCATGGAAGATGGGTCGGGTGCTGGTATGGGATGCCACTTGTTCAGACACGCTGGCCCCTTCCCATCTCCATGGTACTTGCAACAGACCTGGTGCAGCTTCAGAAGCGGCTGAAAAGGCGAAAAGACTGAAATACAGGGGTCTAGGCAGCGAATACGATTTTGTCCCATTCGGTGTCGAGACCCTTGGTCCGTGGGGTCCTAGCGCCTTAAAGCTCTTTAAGGATATTTCTAAGAGGTTAGTCGACGTCACAGGTGACCGAAGAGCTGGCAGCTTCCTCGGACAAAGAATTAGCTTAGCTATTCAAAGAGGAAACGCTGCCAGCATCTTCGGCACCTTGCCTAAGGGGAATAGCTTTCAGAATATGTTTTAGTTATATTTTATATTTATGTTTTCTTTTTTCTTATTGTACATACATTTTTTTTAGTCTAGGATAGTTGTACATATGTAATATATTAATGTAATGTATAAGTCATAATTGACGTATTAAATTTTCTGTAATAAATAGTAATTAATTTTTTTAACACAGATATGCTATTAAAATTTGAGACTAGGGATCGCCAATGCGGATCGGAATTATTTCCAAACATCCCTGTCCATGATATAGTCATTAATTTTATAGTACGCCTTAGATATTAATGTCTTCTTCACAATGGATTTGAATTTTGTATCAGTTTGTTCGGTTATTGTTTTCGGAATTTTATTATAAAAACGTAAGCATCTTCCCAGAAACGACTTTTTAGTTTTCGTTCGACTTAGTAGTTTTTTAGCAAAAACGAAACCCTTATAGTTTCACCATGTCTGTCTGCCCGTCTGTCCGTCGGTTAACTTAGAGACTATTAGTGCTAGAAAGTTATAATTTTGTATATGTAGCAATTATCCAGACAAAGTGGTAAAATAATTTTTTTAGGTTACCTCCCATAGCCTCCTCAGGCCCAAACTAAGTATTTTTAGGACGTTTGTAATAACGACCCAGTGTCCATTTATAGGCACTTATACTGGTAGCCCAGGACTTCAATTATTACAAAATCCTTATATACTTTAATATATTTTAGACAATATTGTACCTAATTGCTAATTAGTGTGTGTCCTTATTTTGGGACATTGGGACACTATTTGATGAATTTTAACATTTACTTGGGCTGAAAGGATTACATTTTACAGTCCTGAAAATAGGACGTTGGGCCGCAGGAGGATAGACGTAATTGGTAATTGGTAATAACGGGCTAATTTCCGCAACTCGACGTCTTCTACGCGCCTATTTTGCGTAACTTAGGATAGACGTAAAGTGGGGGTGAGTTTTTTTCTCGTCTTGCCTTATCGTTTGGGGTAACGTTAGATAGATCTTTTAAAGATTTGAGTTTAAGAGTAAATAACAGCCTAACTTAAAAAAAAATGCCTACTTGGAAAATTCCATACAAAATTAAAAATCCTTATTTGTTTTACACGGATAGTATAATTAATAGTAAAATTGTAAAATAAGATAGTAGCAATCATAAACAAAGTTAGCGTTCAAATAATAATATATTGGAGTGTGCAGCGCTTGAAGGCGATTACGGTACGCAATATAGGTATGCAAGGATTTTTTTCGTAACGGCTACGGAACCCTATCCTGGGCGTGTCCGACACGCTCTTGACCGGTGTTTTAACTCTGAACAAATTTCTGCAAATTAATATAGAAAGAAGGAATTATACACAAAGAGTATAATTATACTCTTTAATATGTAATGTGATAGTCAGTGAAATACAAAATTGTGTAGCTTATGTGTAAGAACCGTGGTTAAAATTTATGATAAAACCATCAAGACCATGAACCATAACCGCTACTTTAAGCTTTTTATCTTCCGCTGCTTCCTGATTCCATCATTCATTATCTTACATAGGTGCCATAAAAACTAGCCAATCTAGCAGGGTGTTAATTCTAGTTACTAGTGGAAAATGTGTTTTTGGGGTTCCTTACCTCGAAAAGAAAAAACCCTTAAAGGACCAGTTTATTGTCCGTCCGTTTGTCAGGCTGTCAAGACCTTTTTCTCAGGAACGCGTGGAGGTTATCATACAGCCAGGCCTTACAAGTCAAGTAAAACAAAAAGTCCGAAGATGAGTGATTAACAAAAACATTGCTTTTGCGGGCTTTTGACGTATGAATGAACCTTCAGTGCGCGAGTTCGACTCTCACTTGGCCGGTTTTTTTTATTTGAAACAGTTATCTAATTTGTATGATGATGATAGAACAAAAACTTCTCTGGTATATGTCTAAATAAAAGTTCTAAAACTTAATTGACTTAACAAGTGCATCCCGGAAGTCTATTCAGTGCTTCACTACGGGTGTCTATCGACGTCAGATGAAGGTCGCGAATCGCTGTATAGCTCAGACACTTAAATTATTATTTATCAATGTAAAATCATCTTTATCCGCATTAGATATACCTACTTACTTACTTATTTAAATAAAATATGCATGGCAGGTTTCTGTACACAAAGTTTCGTAAGAACTCCTAAGTATAAGAATCTTGGTATTAAGTTCTATAAGTAGACTATACTTATTTTATTGTGTTGTGCTACTTGAGTATTACCAAATTTTTCTGATTTGCTACAGTATTTCTGTTATTTCATTTCTATTATTAGATTTCAGTAACAGAATAACGAATAAAATGAATCTGTTATCACTGTGACTGTTTGCTATTGTGATTCTAAAACAGCTGAAGGTGACCTTAACGTATTTAATGGAAGATTGCACCATTAAAATGTATTCACGAAACATTATAAAATATCATTACGCTCATATTTTCATAAACAGTACCCATAATTTACACACTTTATAGTCAACCGTTATTACGACACTGCGACCGTAATGCGAACGTTTAAGTTTAAGTTGTATGTGCAGTGAAGTGCAGCACATGTGACCGGGACAGTTCTTCGGATTGGCGGCGCCAGATGATGGAGCACCCACAACGCGGACTGGTGTCACGGTCACGCGCCGTTGCGTCACGGAGTGCGCGCGCGCCGCCGCGCCGCTGGGCAGTGGGCATGCGGCCTTACCACTCGCTCCACTAGCCTGGCTGACCACTCATCTGTTCACTCCAAATTTAGGTTAGCATTTTTAGTAACGTGGCTACGTCAACAGTCACTTAGGTACTTAATAAAATAAACAACTGTGCAAATAACATAAATTTTAGATAATGTCAAACATCGACTGGTGATCAATTGTAACGTTCTCATTCAACGTGCGATAACATGTACAGTCAGATCGCTTCATGTTTGAACTGTGGAACAACTAACCATTTTCCAAATAAAAAAATGTAATTAGGACATTTATTGTGAAAAAATTCCGCATACAGGTACTACGGCCGTTCTTTGCCTTCAATGTTACGCTTGATTCGAAACTGTTTGTTTTCAGACTCATCGAGTAAAAACTCATTTGAATTTAGATTATTATTATGTTGCAATCTATAAAGAAAATGCTATTTCTTTTCATTTTTGACAACGATGAACAATGTAACAAAAACTAAAAACAAGGCTGTTCCAAATTGCGGAGATATCATTTACCCAATCACTTGGATGACATTACAGTTCAAATAGACTTTCACTCTTAATAATTTAGCCTTAGATGAGGCTAGACGTTCGCACCAGCGGAGACAGTGCTTACATCATCCTACCTGTAATAGTGGAGTATAATCTGCTTAAAAAGCAGTATCTTTGCTATCAAAATCTCGACGATATCTGTACGTGTGATTATAAAGAGACTCGATATGTTGTCGCCATTAATAAGCACTTTATCAAAGTCTTCACAATGAGCAAGATTTTGAAATTTTTTTGTTCAACAATATTATAATTATATATTATCCCAAGTAGATTGTGCGCCTTCTTTACTTCGATTAACAAGTGTATGAATCCTCGTAATACCCATGTCTATAATGTCAGTTGTCATATGGCTCTTACTTAAATACCGTGTGGACTGTACATAGATTGCACTGAATGCGATTAATTTTCGTAACTAGTTCTACCACTATGCTTATTTCAAAAGTGCAACGACGGTGTTACATAGGCATATTCTGAAAGCGGAATAAATAATGTTTTTTTTTTTTTTTTTTTTTTATTCCTTCAATATAAGATTACATCATAAATTGTACGAAGTCAAGTCACGCGAACTTATATTGAAGTCGTCAAAAGCACACAAATCAAATTAAATCAATGAATCAAAATGGATGTCACAAAATGTTAAACTTGAATAAAATAATAAATAACAATAAAACAATTACAATTAAATTTTTTCTCCTCACAGGATCGTCATAGTTAAAA
The DNA here is from genome assembly GCA_947563465.1 of Archips xylosteana. NCBI lineage: Eukaryota > Metazoa > Arthropoda > Insecta > Lepidoptera > Tortricidae > Archips > Archips xylosteana. The sequence goes on from OX387344.1 coordinate 14,210,463, forward strand.
TAAAAATAAATAAATAAAACATTAATAAGAATAATGATGTCACAAACAGGGATCAACCTATTGAATTACATGTCAAATAAAATACGTTTTATACGAATGTTGAATAATTACATCGGTATGCAGGCGGTACATGAGAGTACAGTTTAATGAATACCCCGATAACACAATAGATAATGAACTCACACGAGTTTCCTGCATTATTGGAAATAAAATCATTAGCTGATACACAAAAAGTAGTAATTAAATTCATTGCGCACTCCGTACATTACTTTTGTAGAGCTTAATCAATAAATAGTTAACTTAGATAATTAGTCTTCGTATTAATCGAAAGTGAAATTACAACAAAAATCGGTGTTATAATAGCTTTGCACAAAATATAGACCTATTAAATGTTTTTAATTTTAAGATTGTTTAATCTGTAATCTCTGACCCCCCACGCCTCGCTTTGGGCGTTTTTACAGAATGCTCTACTATTATCCGAGGCATCAGCCTTCAACCCTCTCAAAAGGTTAGATCCCATTAGTGATAGAAAAGTTATTAGACAGACTTGAGACAGACAGAACATCTGATGATAAATCGTCGCAGTACACGCCGACACTCTTCATTGGCCTTTCTTGCACCTCAGATGATAAGTGGCGAGTTAAGGGTTAGACGAATGCGTCTTGAGAATGTTTACTGTTACAAGAATCTTCACAGTTGTTTCTCTCTTAAGTATAGAAAGGCCGAAAGAAAAATAAACTCGATAATATGATCAGATAGGTTTAAATTACTTTCATTTGCAGAATAAATAAGTAGATGAAGTAAATTTGTGACGTATTTTTTTCTCTACATAGTACCTATTTTTATGCAGCGTCGGGGCTTGATAAAAATTTATATAGGTAACTCAGTAGCTCAGTACCCACAATCATTTCCAATGCAGACTTCGTCAAATCTCAGCTGTATTTACCTACTGAACAAAAAAATTCTAACAACAATTTATTTACTATCCACCACAATTTTCTTTACACCGCAAGCAAATGTATTATAGGCATTATAGCTCTGAGTACGTGCCATACAAATAATAACCATGTTAGTGCTTTAACCGTTTATCTTTCAGTGAAAAGAAACCATCACATAAGTCGTCCAAAATGAGTGAGCCGATTGAGCTCATTCGCTGTGTAATGTGTCCATTAGACAGGGATTCTTCCGGCCGCGCTCTTCTTTTATGCTCCGTGTAAAAAGAAGATTGCCTATATCGCCCTCAGGATTATTTCTTCGAATTTAATTCTAAGAAAAAACGAACGAAATAACCGTACCTATAACTGCTGCTCATGAGTTCACCCGTCTGAGAGCTGGCTTATGTAAGTATAATTAAAATTCTTTATTGTACATAAAATACGATATTAACAGATAAAAAGGAAACAGATTTACAAACGCGAACTTATCCCTTAAATTCATCTCTTCCAGTGAATAAACAAGTAAATGTCCATCCATGCGATCCAAACAAGTAAACAAAAATTGCAATTATTGTACCTTTAAGTACTTACTATCATTACTTACATTATCATTGTTTTCCCTTTATTTCAGCCTTTTCATTCAGTTAACAGCTTTCTGAAATGGGTCCGAGTTTGCAGTGAAATGTATTTTGTAACATGCAGTGCAGCGGACATATCCAATGCATGCTTGCTAATCGTATTCAAGCAACAGATTTTCCGATAATTGGGTGTGAGGCTGCACGCTAACACACCGGTCATCTCTATATTCCATGGTAAATGGGATTATTGCACACTATAAATGCAAATGTAAGAGCTTTACCTACTACTTCCACGTCTTATTGCGAAGGAACGAGCAGAAATAAAAACATTTAACACGTGAACAATGTGAATGAGTTTATATCATTTAAATAAATAGATATTAAGTGATCTAGACACGCGGCAGCGTGTCAAGCCAAGTTCAAGCGAAGAAACTGGCTAGCCAGCGCCGAGTGAAATATTACACGAACCACTTGGTGCCACTTTTGACCCTTCTATAACTCAAAACCTCTTTAACGTAAACACATAAAACTACGTGTGTTTAATTATATCCATAAGGACATCTAGAAGCCCAAATTTCATGAAGCTAGCTCAAACGGTTATAAAGTGTTTTATATTTATAAATATAAATTCCTAAATTTAACTATGTAATAATTTACACAAAGTACATAACTTATGTTAAATTGAAGCTTAATATTTGACTTGGCTAGTTTTTACCAGCAAATTGAATGTAGAAGGTAAGTTGATTAGCCAAATATAAGATGATTTGTATGTGAAAAGTAGCCAAGTCAAATGTTAAGCTTCAATTTAACATAAGTTATGTACTTTGCGTAAATTATTAGATAGTTAAATTTAGGAATTTATATTTATAAATATAAAACACTGTTGGAGTAGAAAAACCAAAGAAATAGAGTGTTATACTTGTTTAGGATGTTATTTGTTCTTACAAATAGATTTCAGTATTACCTGCAGAACTTGGCACCCATTTAGATCTCAATCCTTTTGTCGGTGAAGTCCATAATCAAGTATATTTTTAGTATTGAACTTGGCTAATATTTTTTACATTTATGTTTTTGGTGATCACGATCACGATTTAACGCAAACGAACCGTGCCTCATAGGAATTCCGATTACCTTTGAACTACGGGTTTAACCTACCATGCTTCCGTAACTCACTTCTTCTAATTTTGTATTTAAAAGAAAATTGGAAGGTCAAAGTGGTTTCGCTGTACCATTACACGAAAGTTAAATGTAGCTTTAGAGGATTTACAGTGCGCGTAGCGGCGGATTCGCGTCCTTTTTACTGGGGACTGTGTAAACAGAGCCTGCGACGTGAGGGACAAGGCTGGACCCCTCACGCCCTATTATTTAAATCCCACTAGACGCGAGCTCCATTATCCGGCAGGACGAACCCTTGAGTGAATGGGCGCTGCCCGTAAACACGATGCTGATGGCCAAAGGTACAGCTTTCCTGATTTTTACCGAGTGCAAAGGATTAATCTTGATGTAAGTAGCGCTGATCGCTGGTGTTATTGTTGGGGCTGGAATTTAAGCGATTACAGGGACTACATACTTAAGAGTACAGAGTTGTGAAATAGTATCTTAGCTAACAAAAACGTTTATTTTGCCGTATTGTCGTCGCTATTTGTACTTTACGTACATATGTCGTAGGTACTCGATAAACCCGACGTTAAAGTCAATCAACCACAAAAAAATGTTCTATGAATTCGCCATGTCATAATTAAAAATATTATGAAAGTTCTAAATCCCCATCGCTGTTCTAAATTGAAATCAATTCGGGTCGCTTTGTTGATCACTTTGAAGACGGTTTGTCGGAATGGAGCAATAAAATTAATCAGTCAGCAACGGATGATGGGCGGTAAACCGCTGTATTTTGTAACTTCCTATCGGGGAAAACTGAAATCATTCATAAAATCAATTAAGTAGAATCCCACTTTGATAGCCCACGATATCAAATATCCATAACACGAATTGCAATCGGAACAAAGAGTTTATCAGCATATCTGTTTCATTTTATCAATCAGACGTGTGATTACTTTGTGAGATATAAAAGAAAGTATGTATGTATGTGAACAAATAATTTTGCGGCTGATATTTGTTACCAACAAGCCGTTTAGTTTCTGATCCTACCTAATTACAAAACTTATCGTTTAACTCAATTTTTTGTATAAAAGCATTCAAACATACGTACCTAATTAAGGTCTCATTAGCACAGCCTTTATCGTGTTACCGTTACAAATAAACACCATAATGATTTTAGAAATCTGATTAAATGCAAGTCAATATTTTCGAAAGTGCCTATTTGCTTCGACTATAGAATATTTACTCATTTCCAATTTCCATTTTGATCATTTGTAACTTTCGCTTTACGCCACGTATTTTTACAATTATAATACCTTTTCACACCTATTATTATCACGTACACTACAAGAACTAATATGTAGTGAAAATATTATGTAGGTATAATTTATTCCTACAGTACCTAACTGTAGAAATACTCTAATAGTAATCACCTATCAAGAACCTACCAAGACCTACCTATCAAGAGATGTTTAATTAAAATATTTGTTACGAGCATCTCATTTCATACAAGGACAATGACCACTGAGCTGGTTACCACGGTTAACTATAATCAGTTCTTTTTCCTGTGTACTTGTGCCTACTTGTAGCTCTCGTAGCTACGAGTCTAGTAATAAAATAATAGAGGGCAATAACAGCGCCCACCCACGCATACTGTTATGTCACCTTGCACTCAGTTAAATATATCCATCATGGCATCAACCATGCCCCGTGTGGGTGACCTCGCCGCAGATATGCATCTCACTAAAATTTCGTATCATTACCATAGTTGACACATTTATTGTCGCTCATTATCGAAATCAGCACTCGGCCTGAATGTTTAATTCGTGACTGCATTTTATTTGTCATTGTTTTTAATGAGATATAAACAATTCATTTGAATTCGATTGCAAGAGTATTCTTGCGTTATAAAGTTATTTGTAACTAGCCTTCCGTCCGCAGCTTCGCCCGCGATAAATTAATTTTCCCGTAGGAATAGGTATTTTCCCGCGGTAAAAAGTAGCCTATGTCACTTAGTGATAATGTAGCTTTCTAACAGAAAAAGAATTTTTGAAATCGGTCCACTAGTTTCGGAGCCTATTCAATGCAAACAAACAAACAAACAATCAAATCTTTCCTCTTTATAATATTAGTATTATTTAGTATAGATAACATCTATCTCTCTTTAAACATACATGTAGGTAGTAGGTAACTACCGTAGATTGTAGTTACGATGGCAGCCGTATCGTAAAACACCCTGATGGGAGCAACTTACGGCCTCTCTAGTGTCACACGCTGCCCATCACTCGTTTGAATATTTGATGTCTCACCTTAGAACGATAGCACGCCCTAGAGTACAGCCGTAACATTAATAAACGCCTGCGAAGGTGAACGTAGGAAATACGCAAATAGAGGCATACAAATATTTCCAAGCGCCTTTTAATTTATTTTCATGAATAGGTTGAACCTACATTGAAACATTTCATGTGCAGACTGGGATGGAAAAGTTTGAATTAACAGAGCCCAGGTGAGCTCACTCAGCGTGGTCTTATTAAATATGTTAGCGTGTTAGTGTTAGAGGGCCGGAGTTGGTCGAAGGGCAAGGAGGGAGCAGCGTAGGTAGCGAGACGCCGGCAGCGACAGTAATTATTATCGTAGCCGTGTCGACGACTCCGGGCAGATCGTTCACCCCGGGGGTCGCATAAACTACGCAATATGCTCTACGCCACACCGGCAATATCACTAATCTGGGCCGACGCACTCCTGCACCTCTGCACTGCTACACCGCCTCCAATTAATCGCGCGATCCTTTTACGAAATGTTCGTTATCCAGTGAACAACTTATATAAAACATTCTTACATTCCAGGCAGTATACATAATACTGCACCTTCATTTCAGTTAGGTTATCTACATTACATATTTGACACAGACGGTACAGACACACAGTCTGAGTTGGTGATCGAGAACGAACCGCTGTGACACATCTGCCATAAGTAGATTGGCATCGAGACCGGGCTGTGGCATGACGATGAGGCATTTTGTATGAACGCTTTAAGTAAAGAACAAAGAACAGTAGCAACTACGAAGAGTATTTCTTGGAACTATAAAATCTTATTTATCAAGAGTGTAGTTCAGTTAATAACAATATTTAAACACTAGCTTTTGCACGCGACTTCGTCCGCGCAGAATTCCAATTTGTGGTAAAGCTTCATCATCCCATTCACGAATAAAACAAAAATCCGGCAACGGCAACTATCATCATTTCATCATCATCGGTATCAGTTAGTGAACATATAAAGTCCGTTTATTCCGTATCCCGTGAGAATTTTTGACTACCTCATGATAGTCTAAATAATCTAAATTTATTTATTTTAAATTTAAATTTAGATAGTAAAATAATAGTATAGTGATAGATAATAGTGATAGTAAGTTCACCGGCTGTCTTAGGTACTCTTCACGCCGGAACACAGCAGCGCAAACCACTTCTGCTTGGCGGCAGGATTAAAATATATCAATCAGAGACAGAGTAGCTTTCTATTAGAGTCTTAAAATCAACCCCGAAGTTCAATTAACTTAATTTCTATCCCTAAGGAATTTTGCATTTACACGGAGAAGCCTATGTCACTAAGGGAAAGTGTTGCTTTCTACTGATGATAGAAATTTAAAATCAACCCGTAATAAAATTGACTTATTTTTATCTCGCGGGAATTTTTCATTTTTCCGGAGGGCAAGCAGCCTATCTTAATCAGGAATAGTGTAGCTTTCTATTGGTAAAAGACATTTTAAAATTGGCCCCGAAATCGATTTCGATTATTTCTATCTCGCGGGAATTTTGCATTTTCCAGAGGAAAGCAGACTATGTCAATCAGGGGTAGTGTAGCTTTCTATTGGTGAAAGAAAGAAGAAGATAAATTCACTTATTTCTATCCCGCGGGAATTTTGCATTTTCCAGAGGAAAGCAGCCTATGTCAATCAGGGGTAGTGTATCTTTCTCTTGGTAAAAGAAAGAAGAAGTTAAATTCACTTATTTCTATCCCGCGGGAATTTTGCATTTACTTACGTCGGCCTGTGCCAATCAAGGATAGTGTAGCTTTCTATTGGTGAAAGAATTTTTAAAATCAGCGCCGAAGTTGAATTTACTATTTCTATCCCTTGGGAATTTTGCATTTTCTCGAATAAAAAGTACCTACCCTATTTCAATTAGGAATAGTGTAACTTTTTACTAGTGAAAGATTTTTTAAATGAGCTCAGTAGTTTCAGAGATAACTCTACCTACAAACAAAGTAGGAATATTTCCCTATCCCATAAGAATTTCCAAAAATCCTGAAATAATTTTTTTGCTGTTATGGTCACTTACATTTATACCGAATTTGAAGAGTCTTTTTTCGGTTTGAGTCGGATTTGAAGATAATTAAGTCTGTTAAATGTATAAATGGAGTAGAACTTCACGTCTAAAACGAAGCGGTGTACAGGAATAACCGGCAGTGTTTTTGAGCGTACTATTATCACGCTGACTGATAATTACAGAAGTAGAGAAATTATAATTATTTAGACATAGGTAGTGTCGCAATGATCGGGCGCGGCTTGCTAATCGCGCAAGCTGGCTGCTCACGGCCGACCGCCGCCCACTCGCCGCTTAAAACCATATACAGCATTTGGCTCCAATGCACAATATTCATATTTTTATACATTTACTCTCAATGAAGCAACTTATTTCTCTTAACAATCACCCACAACACTATCCTTATTAGCGGAGATAAACGTCCAACGTTACATTGCTTACCGTGATGACGTCAGGACCGCGACCTATCGTATGGACATTTGCCACTATAATATTATTTATTATAATTTTTTTTTATAGTGACAAAAATGTGTAGGTACTTTACAAAAACAACTGTAATGGAAGTTTATCTAAAGATCATAAATTGCATTACTTGCTCAACGTTTCTAGTTTAACGAGACAACAGTGCAGAGGATCAGTTAGGTAACATGGTGATGAATGCTTCCCTGCTTCATTTCATTAGAATGCGGATTTTGTTGAAACAATGCGTCCCACCTTTCCCGCGATCTTCACACAAGCTCCGCATTAAACAAGCATTTACATCAAACATTGCTCGGCGACTTAGTGAAAGTATACGGTAGGCGATTAACAACCGTCTTCACTTACAGAACTTCATTATCTTGCCGCTCTAAATGTCGCCGATAATGACGACTTATAAGGTACCCAGGTGACAAATAAACAGAGACCCCGGACTGGTTGCACAGGAATCCTACTCGCGCACTAGTAATTTATGTAGCGCGATCTGCATAACAAAATGTAATGTTGTAAACTCTCAGCTCTGTCGGCTCTTGCAGTGAATAACGTGAAATGGTTTACTATATTCATATAAGAAAATGAAAGAAAGAAAATGCAGGTTCAATATACCCTTGAATAGTCTAGGCTCATTGACTTAAAGGTTGCCTTTACTTGTCTGTTAATGGTATAGGTATAGTCGAGCTGAAAGCAATAGATTGATTTTAATGCATTTTATTTTATTTGAAAGGTTTCTAGTCTCGTCCTGAGAGCCATTTTTGAAAATAAACGATGAAGGCAGTTCATTTTCCAGTCCGAGCACTTGAAGTTTTACTCGTAGTACATAAACTACTTATTGCACATAACAAAAATACTAGAGTAGACAGACGGTAGCACAAAGGTGAATTTATTCCTTAAAAGTGATCACCTCCAGTTAGCTTGATTGTAATTTAATACAAAAAAAAACAATTAATATAAAAAGAACTGCGAAGAAAATTTTGGTTTAGGTGTATATTAAACAATAAGTTACTCTATGATTAAACATGCGCATAATACTTTTAACCCTTTGCAAATAAGTATATTGGCAGCACATTGTCACTAGTTTCACGTGAGATTCACTAATATGACTTACATATTTAAATATTTAAAGCTTCTTAAATTAATCTCACTGTAGTATTAAGTAGTATTTTCGTCAGCGCAACATTTAGTCGGGATTAGCACCTTCGTTCACTTACCTAGTCTACGTTTATTGTCCTTTCTAAAAAGGTACCCTCCTGTACTTACCGTATCATCGTCTGCGTCTACCTGTTGTCTTAAAGAGTTCTTTGTTTCGTGGGTCGACGACCTCGATATCTCACAACTTGACTATTTTACGACGCGACATACTTTTAGATAAGTTTTGTTCGGTTAGTTTTGATTTCTATGATGCTGCTATGATCAGCCACAGTCAGCTGTTACCTATTGATAGTGTATTTATACAGTTCACGGCTCACCAATAACAATATTATGGGCCCACCGCAGCGTAGTAACACGAGGGAATATTAAATTTAGATTTTAATCAGGACATCCTTCATAAATTTAAATTGTAAACAGAATTACTGTGTGAACTTCAACTATTACAGTTAATTTTCGATTACAAGCGCGTTATTTAGGTTATCGTTTGTTGTACTCGTGTAATAAGAGGGTAGGTTATTGTTCCTGAAAGGAGCTCAATTTCCCACTCGGTTTACTGCTAAAACACCCCTAGGTGGGTCGTTGTTGTCAGTTACGTTGCTTAATAACCCAGTAGAGCTATCAATTCGAGTCAGCATCTACCATAAAAGGCCAATGGGGATTTCATATAATCAACTCTTAGCTCTTAACTGATTTATGTAATTATTTTTTGTTGCTTTCATTTTTTACTTACCTATATTCGAGTACGTTACGTATATTCTCCAACTATTTTTTAAGTATTACTTTACTTCTTATAAAATATCCTTAAAAATAATTTATATTCCGAATGGACAGCACCTTCCATTACACTTAATATTACGTGACCACTGCAAAGTCACCAGCATGTTGGCGATATTGTAACATATTGACTCTATGACTCTACACATGGGTACATACAATAACATTTTGCATCCTTATCATTCACTTTTGTAAAGACAGGGACCCAACATGTGACAGTGCAAACATTTCGACAAATATGGAGCCACCATTTTACATTTAGCAGTTCTTTAGCGTGTTTAACGCTGTTTGTTTGGGCAGCGCTCGACGGGCCCGCGTGCTACCGGTGTTATAAATATCGCTTTATAAACGAGCCGTGTTAATCATACTTAAATAACGCCTATCTTCAAAAATATCTTTATTTTAATAGCCGCTTCTATTAGCTTTTACCTAACTTAGTAAAAATTATTACTCGTATCCATCTTTCTAACTTCATATTTTCTCGGGAGAATAATCACTCTTGTTACCATCGAAACATGTCTAATTTGAATATCAGCTTACCTATTTTAAGTACACTTATTTGTGTTCTCAGCATAATTTCCTGGAAACCCTTCATTGTTCTACGTAATTTCAGCAGATTTGTTACCAAAATTAGTCGATCGCGGGTAGTTTGGAGCGGGAGCGGAAGGAGCGGGTGGGCGCAGCGCGGGGGGCGAGGCGCGAACTGAGCCGAACGCAAATAGCCACGTGACCCGGCCATTGACTCGGTTTATCCTAATCCGTCCTACTATTCCAATTCAGCCCTCAAGACGGGAAGCCGAACCAATCCCGGCTCCAATTGCATATAAGTACACCAACCACTATAGACAGACACTAAACCCACATTTTATATTTCACATGACCTAAATTGCTACTCAACTCACTCAAGGAACATCTGGGGAATTATAACCCACAGCTCATGCGGAAAACAATCCGTTATAGAATAATAAACGTGATGTTAACGAAATGCTTTGCCTTTATATAAAACCGTTAGAAAATGTATTCGATGTGTGCTACGATTTGAAACAGATGTAGCTCTACGTATTTTGACTATTGGCGAATGAGAATCTAAAAATATCATCAACTTGCTTCGATATATTCGGCATACAAACCCACCAATATGATTTTTTTTATATTTAACGTCTGATTGGTTTGTGCTGTTTCATTTATGAAACATGACAACATTTACTTGATTGAAATTGACCAGTACCTACCTATGTTATTATTATTATTAGTACATACATGTTAAACAAGATCGACAGGCTTACCTTAGTTTGGATTATCTTTAATTACTTACTGCACTTAGGACAAAGACTGTCGATACAGGTTCGGAATGCGACGTCCGTACCGTTAAGCCTGTAATGAGTAGAACAATCAATCTTTCATTAGATTCTCATTACGGCGAGTACGGTCTTGCAATCCTTTTTAACAAATAATTCGAGCTTGCAATCCTTTTCAGGGAGCTCTACTTTAGGATTATGGTAATGTACCGCGGCCCGCGGTCCTGCGGCGGCGGCAAGCGGCCCGCGGGCTAAATGAGCGCCCACTCCTGTCGTGCGGTATCGTTAATACTGGATTATGCATATTTACGGCAACCCCAAAATCTCTGTACGTTTCCGCGGACTGTAAAAGGTATTCTGGGTCTTTTCCGTCGCACTGTAAACCTGAGCTGTCCGTTTAAATGTCGTGGGTTGTACTGTGTAATGTAATGTTAACACAAATTGGGACAGCCTTGACGACGATGCGTGCCAATGTGTTATCGTGTTTAATTACGTTTAATAAATAAGTGGAGCCACATTATGAAACATTAAAATGATTGAATTTAATACCTAAATGTCAACCTAATTACTTGTTAAAACTGTTATGTACGTAGGTACATTAATATCGATTTGAACAATGCCTGCAGTTTTATCCGCCTACCCGCCGCCGCTTAAATAGACCAGTCTTGCTTCCAACATAAGCGCAAACTTGAATGACAAGCCCGACGGACCAGTCGCCAAGCCCACTAGGGACAATAGCGACTACCACCGGCTATGTAGTTTCCTGCAACCCAACAGTTTCAAACCACGTATTCTCCAATTACGGGGGTTATTCGGCTCTATGCAACTTTGCTAAATAAATACCAAATACGAACTATATAACTATAAACTGTAATATATTCTCCCGTGCATACAATATTTGTATGAGTAGTTAGTTATCGGGTGTTGAGTTTATCCTGCTGTTAGATGCATACTTTCAACTGTGTGTTCACACGCTTTGTTCGAGCACAATGCTTCTCTTACGTTCTTTTTGTTTTCGTTCAGACTACCTTTTGTTGATAATCAACAATATCGCGACTCACTAAAGAAATCTAGCGTGAGATTTTATAAAATTTTATTCTGCAACTGAGCAGTTTTTTTATCTCACTTATTCCAAGGCGTCCATATGAATTATCTCTGCTCTACATTTATTACGAATTGGACATGCCAATTTCGGAAAAGTATCAGCTTTAACATAAAATCAGACACTTCAACCTGACCGTCTGCGGAGCTTCCAAAGACCAATGAATTAGTTTATACCTATCAGTGCTGACGACACCCGTTGCTCACGCTCAAAATATCCACAAACGCCACGCCAGTTCTAGCCGAAATGCGTGTCAATCAATGTAAGCTCGCGAGGACGGCGACCGCAATACTTACCCAATTATACCTATTGCAATAACAGTGCTAATGTCCATCCTAAAACAGACCAGTAGTTGTTCCACAAGTTACAACCGACATTGGATAACAAACAAGTTGACACCTGGCGTTGCCAACGTAAACGTTTAACATTTAAGAAAATTAATTCCTTTGGTCCCATTGCGTTTCATAACACATGCACTGCGGCGGCACCGGGGACAATGCACGATTGACATTTATTGAGGCTGTAATGCACGTATCAAGAAAATCTGCAACAGGACCTGCAAGATAACCGTCTTGAGATTTAATTCCCGTGCAAAGGGTTTTAACTATTACACCAATGAAAAACAAGATCATGCTCTCATGATCACGGCTTTATTCAGAATTGCTTATTGGTCGTCGTTCCCCTGAAGTGGGGCACCGACTTCCGCGCTCGTTCCTTTTATGACCATTTATGCCGTAGACCTGTGATATTGCAAAGCATATTCAGGAAGCTCAACCTCATGAACATAGCTGTAAACGGCAAAAGCAACAGGTTTTATTTTCGACAAAAGAGAGGTTCCGTGCCGTTCAATCGTGTTCAATTCAAAGCAGTGTGGTTTAAGACAATCATCGCACGGATCATGTTATGAAAACGAAACGAACCGGTTTCGAAAATATATCAATTGAAAGTACCAGCTCGGCACCGCGCATGTTTAATGTTATTGTGTAGCTCAATGCGTGGCTTGCAACACCATTCGACGAGCCCGTTACATGACAGATTTATCTGTCTGTCTACAACTGCCACACGCCGTCACCGGCATCGGCGCAGCCCTCGAGATAGGTCATTCCGTTTATGGTCATTATTATTATTACACTTAGATATGATGAAGATTTCGAATAACATGTGAGTGAGGCAATATCAGCTAACATGGAACGACTGTGTCAAGTCTTTTATGCCCGTAGTTTACATCGGATCAGACAGGTTTCGTTTAAAATATTGATGATCTGCATACAGCGTAACCACTTTTATTAGGTAATCGTAATTACGAGGTACCTACTCAGTGAATAAGCTTAATTCGTTGAAATTTGCTCAATGACTTTTCAACCAAGTCAAGCCGCGAATTTGAGTAATATTGCTACAGCGTGGTTTGTGGCTAGAGTCAGCTGTATTGTTATGGTCGGCGCAAGGTTATTGGGTCGCGGAACCGTGTAATCAAGTGAGACGTTTTAGCGTTTGTTTGTAGTTTTCCTTTCTAGCGTCACCTGCGTCTGCGACTATGCGCACGCACAGCGCACTGCGGTGTAAAGAGCGAGTTCCCGTTAGACGTGTGTCATCGCGGCGGCGGCGTATCGCGCCCTCGTTACGAGGCCCGGTGCTGCGGCCTCCAAACCTGTTCTTACAATAACCCTTGTACCTGAGTACTTAGCAAACTAACTAAAATTTAAAATTTACATTCGGTTTCCGAAAGGCAACTAATACCGATAAAAAAATCTTTAGGGCACCATTTTACACAATTTTTAGGGTTCCGTACCTCAAAAGGAAAAAACAGAACCCTTATAGAATCACTTTGTTGTCCGTCCGTCCGACCGTCTGACAACACCCTTTTTCTCAGGAACGCTTGGAGGCATCAAGCTGAAATTTTTATCAAATACTCAGGTCTACTGTCCCTTGGAGCTGTGAAAAATCAAACTTCTAAGCCAACGCAATCAAAAATACAGCCGTTTATGACGCCCGCATATTTTCGAAACTCGCAAGGGAATCAAAACCTACAGGGTACTTCCCGTGAACTCAGAATCTTGAAATTTGATACGAAGCAAGGGCTTATAGCACAGATAAAGGAAAAATTGCGAAAAGCATAAATTTTTTTGTCCGTCTGTCTATATCAGTAACCAATCGACAATGATCCCACACTGCGCACATTTTGCTTAGGAGCAGGGGTCTGCTAAGACTGGATGTTCACATACATATAAATTTGTACGGAACCCTCGCCTCGATGCGCGAGTTCGACTCGCACTTGGCCGGTTTTTGTAAGAAATGTTGCAATCGAATAAATACTGAATGCTGAATACTGAATATGCAGGATTCGATAACTCACCTTGTAACGACCATGAAACATGATCTAATAATCGCAATGTTCACTTTTGAAATTGACAATCCCATCAACTAATACCATTTGTTTTTCAAAAAACCGTGGTAACCTAGTGGGTGACTCTCACGCTACGATCGTAGATCGCACCACTGAGTTTTGGAACTTATGTGCGAAATTTGGAATTCGCCTCAAGCTCTTTGATAAATGCAAACATCGTTGAAAACCGGCATACACCTGCGAAGCATTTTAATGTTGAGTATGAAATTCTCTACCCGCACTTTGCCCGCGTGAAGGAAGAACTGTTCAGCAGTTGGACGTACAAAAGCCAGATGTAATTATGATGAGTTATCGTCTCAGTATAATGTTAACTTGATTCGTTTCATTCCTTCGATAATTTTGTAACTCTGTACTTAATGCCCGAAAGGGACAATTTGATGTTTTTAGGGAGCCTTTATGTCGAGTCTTAAACCGTATGTATTTACGTAATAAAATTGTGGTGATATCTAGTAGGTATAAAAAGACGCTGATAAAGATAATACATAGGTCAAACATGCTCAGACCAAATGAAAAATATTTAAAGACAAAATTCTGGTACATACGACTCGCCTCGTGTGCGCGTGCGTTTCTTAAATAGTGTGCTTGCTTGGTGAAGCTTGATCGCTCAGGTTGGTTGCAGAAGATGTGCAACTGTAAGGACTAAGTTCCACGACTGGGCGCCAGCGGGCAGCGGGGCGGGAAGCGGAGTGGGCAGCTGACGCCAGAATTAGCGTGTAACCGATGTCTAACGCCTCTCTGTCCGCTGGCGTCCAAATCACAGCTTGTGGCTATTACCACACCAATCGATCGATTATCGATCGATGCCATAAATCAATATCGATCGATTGGCGTGGTAGGTTTGGCTGATCGACGGATACTGGTCGATAAACGTTTGATCGACAGCAGTACCTCTACCTTGAGTTACACTAGTTTACAGTGACCGTACTCGCTATCGACGGTGTAAATGATTTGTATGGAGAATTGTACTTCCGTAAGTGACCGCTAGAGGCGCTGTACACAATTCTCCATACAAATAATTTACGCCGTCGCTAGCGAGTACGGTCACTGTAAACTAGTGTAACTCATGGTAGAGGTACTGATCGATGTTACTTTTCGACGTCGATTAATTAGTGTGGTAGATTTTGGTGTAGCAGAAAATTTCGATCGACACCGACCTATCCATTCTACCATCGATCGATTAATTCCTGTGATACCATCCTATGCGCGTGGCGACTGTGGCGAGGCGTAGTAATAGCTGTAGGTATCACTTTTCTGTTTGCGGAACTCTGTCTTAACTTTTTATTGGGTTTGAACGTGCATCTGCATGAAAGCTGGAGAGTTACTGCTTCAAAGGAAAATATTTGCATTTAATTTTCATAGTATCACAATTACAATCGACCTCTATAAATTTCACGTTCGACTATAAGCAATTCGTTATTCTATTCCTGGTGTTAGGCGAGGTCACACGCATGGTCTATCAGGCGTACTGTACCACCTAAACACCGACTAGCGTTCTTCACCGAAACGATTTAATCTTTACTACGTGTTGTTATTGTTATTGTTACTACCAGATAAATTAGTTAACAGAAACATAACAAAAAATTCTTAGTTTGCTATGTACGTCATACAAATAATAACATCTGATTTCTTCACTAAAACCGGTTTATTCATTACTACCCTAAACAAAAGACGATACAGAGACGTTTGGTGCAAGTAAGCACTTTAAAATAACAAGTTATTTATCTAATATATATAAAAATCTCGTGTCACGTTGTTTGTTATAGAACTCCTCCGAAACGGCTTGACCGATTTTTTTATGAAACTTTTTTTCACTATATTTGGTAGGTCTGAGAATAGCTGCCGTGTCATGACAAAACACTGTAACTCGAGTTACAGTGTTTTGTGCTAACACCGTTAAATTGACTATTCGGACCCTAATCTATATATGCATGCTTAGAGTAACTGATTTTCAATCAAAAACATTGAAAAACGTCATTGCAATTTGCACTGTAACTCTTAAAACGTAGGGTCTTGATTAGACTAAACACTGTATTATCTCTAGATACCGTGTTTTGCCAAAAAAAACTCACATTTTCTTAGTATAGTATCAAGATTTACAGTGTTTTGTCGCAACAATCACACGAGAAATTAGTCCAAGTCCTTTTTTATTGTAAGCCGGGACTTCTTCAAGGTAATCATCCTTTCTAAAGACTAAGAAATATATTAAGATGAGAATGTTAGTTTTATGAATTGTGATGTTAGCAATATAATCTAAATTAAATTTAAAGTAGCATTTTCATATGAGTATAATGTCATTAAGTATCACGTTACAGTGTTTTGTTGTAGCAACTCTCATATATTATTGATAAAGGACATTACGACATAACACGTTATTGCTTGAAAATTCAAGTAAAAAGTAAAAATTTTAATATTATTTTTCTTTGTCCACTACTAGTAGCACATTATCCGTGATTTGTTCAAATTTTATTGCAATCAGATCAGTATTCACTGTTCTGTAGCCAATTAAAGATAGCAAAAGTTTTTTGCGATTTCTGAAAAATAGGTGTTTTTTAGATACAGTGTTTTGTCATGACACGGCAGAAGGTCGTAGGCTATTTTTCATACCCCTACTATTCTTCGCAGCCGGAGTCGCGGGCAACAGCTAGTAGTGATATAAGATCAGTAAGCATCATAAGTCGTGGTCGCAAGCAGAGGGTTGTGGGTTCGATTCGAGCCCGCATTCGCATCTCTGAGTTTATAACATTTGAAATTTACTATGAGTTTTACGGTGAAGGATAACATGGTGAGGAAACCTGTATACACCTGTGAAGAAATTTAATAGTGTGTGTGTGAAGTTCCCAATCCGCACTGAGCCCGCGTGAGAACTACGGCCCTAGCCCTTTTGTTCTGAGAAGAGGCTCGTGCCCTACAGTGGGACGTATATAGGCTGGGGTGATGATGATGAAGTATCGTAAGAAGTAGAAACTCACTCGCAAGTATTGGAAAATTTAGAAGCTAACTGTAGTCCTACAAAATTAGACACCGGTAGGCATAACATTTGTCTTCATGAAGAAATAACCTGGTTTTTACCAACTACTTAGTATAGTATAAATCTTCCCAGGTGAATTTTTCGCTTCGAGCCATTACATTAAATTTGAACCTTAATACTATAACGATACCGTTTGTTTTGAAAGATAAGGGCTCGAAGCGAAAAATTCACCTGGGAAGATTTATACTATACATATTGGTACGTGTTAACCTGCACTATTGTTAAGTTGAACGTTCGTACAGAGTGATTAAGCGCTCACAAAATACAATGCTACATCAGTGGGGTGGTAAATCTGGACTTTATTCTAATATTTATATCGCTTTGTCCTATCAGTGTCCTGACAGCCCTTTAGCGTGCATTTCAGATGTCTAGCCAATTGACGAAAGCAGCGCTTGAAATCACCTTGGAAATTTGAAATATTGTGGAGCCAGTCTGCCAGTACTTCCAACTTTATTACTCTTGCCTTTACCTTAGCAATTTTATGAAAATAACTGGTTTTTTGTACAGTTTTAGGACCACTTAGACTTATATTAGAAGTAGATGTTACGTTATAATATGAGTATGAGTATAGTAGCTTGCACCGTTCAAGATAAAAAAAATAAATCGTTAATCCTGCGTTAAAGTTGACAGATCTTTAAATTTTGATACTACTTAACACTGGGTTAGCCGATTAGCTTAGAATTACGTACTAGGGATGTCACGAATGTCAAAATTTACACATTCGCGAATGCGAATGCGAATGTCCAGGATGCGAATGTTCGAATGCGAATGCGAATGTTTGGAAAAAAAAATTGAAATACCACAGATAAATAGTACCTAATTTTTAATGAAATCAAACATAAAAAAGTTATTGTTACAAAATCAACATTGTAATTGAATACAAAAAGTACCTATTTTTTAATGAAATCTAAAATAAAAAAATTATTGTTACAAAATCAACATTGTAATAATTTAATACAAAAATAAAGTTATTTTAATATTTGTAATTTTTACCAAGTAATATTTTTATTGCAACGTAATTTACTCTCAATTAATAATCAAAATTGAGGAGTGGAATGTTATATTAGCCGAGATTAGCCGACGACAAGTTACCGCCGCGCGCCGCGCGAGCGAGACTAGACGCGACCTGCACACATTCGCATTAAATAAATAAATAAATATTAGGGGACAATCTTACACAAATCGACCTAGTCCCAAACTAAGCAAAGCTTGTACTATGGGTACTAGACGACGATAAACATACTTATATAGATAAATAAATACTTAAATACATAGAAAACATCCATAACTCAGGAACAAATATTCGTGCTCATCACACAAATAAATGCCCTTACCGGGATTTGAACCCAGGACCTCTTGCTTCGTAGGCAGGGTCACTACCAACTAGGCTAAAGCGGTCGTTAAAACATTCATTCACAAAACATTCGCATCATTTGATGCGAATGCGAATGTCGATGCGAATGTTAAAAATGATGCGAATATTCGCATTATGCGAATGCGAATGCGACTATTCGTGACATCCCTATTACGTACCTATGTAGTTAACTTTGGTCTGTGGCCATCCGCCTTATAGTGTCTATTTACATAAAACAAAGTAAACAAAATTAAAAAAAAAACTGCCTAATCTATCGTCTCAATTTCTAAAAAAAACTCATGGAACACAGGCAATATCCTGAATTGTTTTACCGCGAAGCCAAACCCAGCTCCAGCATTTACATACACGAAGCCACATTATTATTCTATTTATTCTCAAATTTTGAACGTGCGGGGTAAATTTATTGCTTTTGACCCGTATCACGGCAACAATGACACATTTTGGACGCCCTCGGCTTCATAGCGTGATTATACGTACGAGACTAAGGCATTATTCATTTTGACATAAAGGTGGTTCTTTCATGAGCAACCCATGGCTGGCGGATTATGAATTAATGCACAACTGATCGGGAGGGTCCTATAATCCAGAGCCAGCGCCTTACAAAGTTGCTATAAATGACAAATCTATAACTATGTCATAAATCTGCCATATGGATTTGGTAAAGAGGGGTATTTTGGTGATTTAACGCAATTAATGAGTCCGCCACCACTGAACCCAGGCATTACAAGTTTAAGAATGAATGTACCTAGTTACTTTTTAGGGTTCCGTACCCAAAGGGTAAAAACGGGACCCCATTACTGAGGCTCCGCTGTCCGTCTTTCCGTCTGTCCGTCCGTCCGTCCGTCCGTCTGTCACCAGGCTGTATCTCATGAACTGTGATAGCTAGACAGTTAAAATTTTCACAGATGATGTATTTCGGTTGCCGCTATAACGACAAATACTAAAAAACAGAATAAAATAAATATTTAAGGGGGCTCCCATACAACAAACGTGATTTTTTTGCTCGTTTTTGCTCTATATTGATAACGGCATCAGGTAGACGCTTGAAATATTCACAGAATATTTAGTTATAGACTTTAAAAATAAATAATTAAAATAAAACAAATATTTAAGGGGGCTCCAATACAACAAACGTGATTTTTTTGCCGTTTTTATAGATAATGGTACGAGTGCGACTCGCACTTGGCTGGTTTTTTTTATATGGACAATCAATTACATTAATAATTCCTCGGAAAATTTAAACGCAATCAAAAAATCGTACATATTATAGTATTGCAGTTCCATACGGTATTTATTAAAGTACTTACTTACCTTAAAATCGAATGAATCAATTATTGCTCTTCAGCTTATAGGATCCGCATGGCCGTCAAAATTATATTTTTAGGAATAGGTAGAGATATAAATAAATAAATAATAAATAAATAAATATTCGGGGACAATCTTACACAAATCGACCTAGTCCCAAACTAAGCAAACGACGACTAGACGACGATAAACATAATTATATAGATAAATAAATACTTAAATACATAGAAAACATCCATAACTCAGGAACAAATATTCGTGCTCATCACACAAATAAATGCTCTTACCGGGATTTGAACCCAGCACCTCTTGCTTCGTAGGCAGGGTCACTACCAACTAGGCTAAAGCGGTCGTTAAATACATATCGAGGTGGATGTGGAGGTGGTGGTATATCGAGTTGTATTGTAATTAAAATTTTAATAGTAAGTATGTAATGTACATACCTACTTACTTACACTTTTACTAAGTTCTATGGTATCTTAGAGCGCTGTTAACAAATACATTTTCTAAGTCCACCTGATCAAAACACAACTTTTTGAAAACGTATTTAATACCTAAAAAAGGGTTACAGTTGAAATAGTCTTATAAAATTTGGCAAAAAATAACGAGTGTTTTTGCTCGGTCTTACTCCAAACGTAGGTACCTAAACACCGCAAAGAAAGCCTAATCATACAGAACCCTTGGTGCGCGAGTCCGAGTCGCACTTGGGCTGTTTTTTTGTCATCCGTATTTTAGGACATCGAAAATTTTACTTTCGGTTTTTTATGGTATTTCTTAATATGTTAACCATTCAAATAATCAAATTGTCATGAGTCAAAATTAAATAGCACTAGTGAGAAGTCATGCGAAATTCAGAAATTCTCGGTAATGCAGTGACCAAGTATTTTGTCACTGACACTAATTCTCAGAATTTTCTTTTACTACCGTTCGTTTGGGTGCAGGAAGACCAGACACCAGTTGATGAGTCAACAGCCTGCTAATTAATGGCAATGACGTTAGAGCATTACTGGTTTCCAAGTCAAATAGAGTGTAATCCCTATTATCGCATGAATAAATTGGTGTTTGAGGAATGAAACTCCATCATTATCAATACCTAATGAACCTAATCATATCGCTACAAGCTTATCGGCACAGCAAATGTTGAATCATTTCTAATGCGTTCTTGGAGTTCTTGACAATGTTAGTTTACAATATTGACTCATACTTAGTTAAACGAAAACGTATTTAATGTTATCTAATGTAATGTCAAGGTTGAACAAAGGCTAGTTCTATCGCATGGTGGGCATTAGTACAAAATCATTAGTATTATGGAAAAGATAACGTGTCGACCCGGAATGCACGTGCGACCTGATAATACATGCCCTAATGCAATTTGCTACAAGGGCGCTTCATGATCAGGTCGTAAGTTATTGTCATTCATTTCGGGTCGACAATTACAGCTTGTAAAGTAACCGCACACAGATAAACGCATTAGAAATTCTGGTACTTATTTATGATATGACCTCAAAACATCGCGAAACAATTAGTACGGTCAGAATTAATTGCAGTATTTATCAAGTTACCAATACCTTTCTTAAAAATAAAAGTAAATTGAGTAGGTATGCAAATGCAACCCGTTAAAGGCTTTAACAACAAGACAAGCCCATATCTGTTTTAATTATACTTACGCACTTTTTGCGGTCAAAATAGTCCGTTAAGTTTCAATGTATTTATGTATGTAAGTACATACATAATGCCATTCTTTAGTTTCGTTGACACTCTTACTACCTTGTAAACTGTATTACGATCAAACGGTATAAAACATTGGACACGAAATTAAAACAATTTACGTGACATCATAAATCAGAGACACTACTTTCGCAACTCAGTTGGAATAAATAGGAAACATAAAATGACGACTTCCTGCATTTAGTGTCTGTAATGGTGCCGACTTGTTTTGTTCATCGCAGTAATGTTTACCTCGAATACATGTATCAGGAATTAAAACTTTGTAGTTTTATGTAAATGTATCCAGAACCTTGGTGAATCCATCGATATGACTATAATTACACAAGTGACTAAGACTAACAATTTCCACATATTCCGTTGGTTATACTTAGCTGTTTGTCTATGACACTATGTTTTGTAATTGTCCATATGTTCATAGTATAAGCATTAATGTATTATGAGGTGATGTGCCGCCGGTGATGGCACATTGTGTGCGTAGCGCTTATCGCTCGGCAGGAAGTGGCTTGGTTTATTATTCGTGTCGCGCATCATGTGGCTGCGTGCGCCGGCGCAGCCGTCCGCGCTCCAGGATAATTGCTACTCGCCTCTCCAGATACGAATACGACACTAACGGGACTGGTTGATATAATCTCTAATTAACAGAGGAAGCCTTACCTGTACGTCTCAACGTAATACGTAGTGATAGAGTTATCACAATCTCTAAGTCTTTCAACTTATTCTGCTATTATGACGTCAGCAAAACTTGGAATTGTCAAGAAAATTTAGTTACAGTACAGATAAGTAGTGGGAGAAATGATTGTGTGTCGAGTTTATTGTTTTATTAGGAGCGTGTGCGTGCGAGCGGGCGCGGCGAGCGGCCTCCCGCAGGAACTGGTTTGACTGCAGGGTGCAACTCCAGGTCAACAACTCACCTTACTGATCCAAACACGTAGGCTGATCGGCGAAAATCCAACGCCTACTCACATATTTTCTGATTAGTATCAAGAAAGGTACGCCGGCCGCTACCAGGATTTTATTGAGACCGTTGCAATTACTACGGGGATATAGAATGTTGACCAATTCACGAGGCTATAATCTGTGACGTGTCTCTATTCAGATAGGTATCTGTATCAGTTCTTGATCTTATAACTAGACTTGTTTTCAACTACGTATTTCTTACTTAAAATTGCCTACATCTGTAAGTAATGTAATGACCACCTTTGTCCTAATGTCACCTCTTTAAATATACTCGGGTAGGTAGCATAATTAGAACCTAGATACAACTATATCTTATGATTATGTATGACTATGATATTGAATAAGTACCAGCATATTTACTTTTACGACCAAGATTACGACAGTGGTAGATTGGTATACTTGAGTTTATGACTTAGGATACTGTACTAAAAATTCGATTTGTACGATTAGTAAAACCTATGTTCCAGAAAATAAAGTAGGTAGACGAGTTCCGTTTATAATTTAACGACAAAGTCTTGTATTTTGCCGCTATGTTTCTCGACAGGAACACAGTACCTACTGAAGATTAAATTTACAACTTGCTCGTGAAGAACTTAGCTCTACTTACATCTTAATGAAGAGTCAATATGAAGGCACTTAAATTATTTTAATTTGCGTAAGTATATAAGATAACTACTTAATTTTACTACTCAGAAAACATTTTGTCTTAGCTGCAACCAAATTGAATATGAGAACAAGAGTATAGTACAAACAGCTGCTAGATTAGTGATGATTACATACAATATTGTATTTATTTTTTAACCTTTTGCAGTCGGTACCTCTCTATCTACCACTGCCTTGCAGCAAACGGACAGTCGTTGTAGTTCATTTGCGTTTCATTCACGCAACAAATTGTTTATTCTCCTCGCTCCGAGGCAGTAAACATAAACTGGACACTTTACTGAGCCATCTGGACCCCGCAACGGCAAAAGACTTGTTTAATTTTAGTACCTATTTCTGGAAATGGAATAATGGTCGACGATTATAACCAGTCGAGTGTTTAAAAACATCTTTGAAAACGAGACATTGCATTTGCACTTATCGAGGATGCAAAGTGGAAAAAAGTAAAAAGAAATAAGTAGATGCTACTTAAAGTAGTTAGGCCGCTGGACAGCACGGGCGCAGCGCTGGCCGGACCGTGCCACGGGCCCGCAGTCCTAAGCTGCTACTAGATCTGCCAATCTAATGAGTATCATGTTAGTATATGTCAATGTAATACTGTTTGTGTTGGCGCTCAGACTCTCTGGAATCGTCTTACTGTGGATAAAATTTGAAGAAACGAAGCGTGTTAAATTGAGCAAAAGGATTGTGGAAACCTAACTACCTACTTAATTAATACGCTTTTTCATTTGGATAATTTGCCGCGTGCATTTGCTTATAATTTAAAAAAAAAATTGCAAGATTTAATTTAGATATTGGTTCTCTTTAAAGACAAGAATACAAATCGGTAACTTAAAATTTTTGTTGTTCCTTGCTTTCTCGGGAAGAATACAATTTCTAACCGTCGAAGTTAGAATCAGATAGACAATAACTGAAAACGGTAGAATGACGATGACAATGCTAAGTATTACAAGAAAGTAAATAAGTGGCAGACTGACTCGTTCAAGATTGTGATGTCTGCGGAGAGAACCGGATGGGCCAATCAGCGCGATGTGAGTCACGCACACGCGTACCAATATGATAATACGTTTTGTAGTGTGTTTGTTCATCCATAAATGCAATATTCCTTTGAAATTATTTTCTGCTTCCAATCCTAAAACACTACTGGACTACAAAGTCTCCGAGATACCACGTTAGTTGAATGTGGGTTTTTGGTTTTGTTTTAGTACCTAAGTAGGTACGTCACATTAAAATACCGTTGTTCAAGAGAAAAACCACAACACACTTAAGGAATATTACATCGCAATAAGTTAGTTTTACTTTAAACTCGTATCGTAAGTAACATTTCTGTTCATTATTATTCATAACATAACTACCTCTACATACACGTTCTACTGAAATTGCAGGTGTTGCAATGTCTTCGTTGTTTTTTTCATATAAAAATTACAAACCTAATTAAGACATTAGTCATTACAGTTACACAAATTAATTAAACAGTCCGTAGCTGGGATATTTAATTTCCGCTCGCATTTAATAATCAATTGCATCAAACCTTACCAAATTGAAAATGTATTTTTTCGCTTAGTACCTACCTCCGACCAGTTTTTAGGGCTAATTTAATTATGTACAGAGACGATTGGAAATCGTTAATTGATTTTCACGATCCACGAAGACACAAAAAGTCATTGAAATACAGATGTTAATTGGATGAAACCAAATTAACAATTAAGAATTCACGCAGCAGGAGGGAATCACGTGAATTTAATTACTTTACAAAACAGGTAACCGAATTATACTCGTGTTGTCAAATTAAGCCTACAGTGATGCGGTTAAATGCTGTAAATCAAACGGAACCTACTTCTCGCGGTGTTACGCAAAATGTTCTTGAAATCGCTTTCTACGTCGCGTCAAGTCCACGCTGCTGAGCTGTGATAAGCCTTCTTACGTAATTCGTCGGCTGCAATGGATGTAGTATATAGGCACTTGCTTGCCAACGACGTCATTGTGAATTTATGTTTCGGAATATGAAATCACATGAAAGGCCAGTCGCTTCAAAAATATACTTGGTACTCCATTTTATATCCATTTTTATAGCTGCTTGTTCTTCCGCACCGTTGTAAACGTTAATGTTTAGTCAATGCACATCTGTCACCATTAAGTAGTAACATTAATATTTCCCTAGATATTTGTGTAAGTATATATCTCTAAAAAAAAACAAATAAAGCACTTTATTAAACTTCACAATTTTACTCAAAATCAAAAATTTATTTTGCAAACAGGCTGCCAGTCTCCAGCCAAGCTTCGGAAAGCTAGTCAAAGAATGCGTCCCAAAAAACTCTTACAATACATTAAATTAAGTAGCTAGCGTGTTACTATTTTTGATTAATATTTCTCTCATTATTTTTAGGGTTCCGCACCTTGAAAAGAAAAAGCGGAACCCTTATAGGATCACTTTGTTGTCCGTCCGTCTGTCCGTCTGTCAAGACCCTTTTTCTCAGGAACACATGGAGGTACCAAGCTGAAATTTATATCAAATACTCAGGTCTACTGTCCCTTGGAGCTGTGAAAAAATCAAATTTCTAAGCCAACGCAATCAAAAGATACAGCCGTTTATGCCGCAAAGTCCGCAAATTTTCGAAACTCGCAAGGGAATCAAAACCTACAGGGTACTTCCCGTGAACTCAGAATCTTGAAATTTGGTACGAAGCAACGTCTTATAGCACAGATAAAGAAAAAATTGCGAAAAGCATAAATTTTTAGTTACATCAATAATTAAATTAAACAATAAGGGGGGTCTCGAGTAACCAGCATAAAATGATCCTACACGGGGTACATTTTACTTAGAAGCAGGCTAACACTGGATTATTATAGTTACGGCTGTTTACGGCTGTTTTTGGAGTTTTTTCTGTGCATCCATATTTCAGTTTGTATTTAGTATGAAATATATAGTTTCACGGGATGCCCGTAAAAGTAATAAAAAATGAAGTTGAAAGAAATAAAAAAGTACAAGGAAGATACTTCATATCAAAAACTTGTAAAGTTTGGACAGGTAGCGACATCTCTTGGTCCAGGTGGGCGGTTAGCTCCGAAGGAGTGTTGAGATCTCTCGATGAGGGTATAACATAGATGTTGCATAGTTGTTGTTGATTATTTAACAGATTGAGATATGGATGTGTAGGAAAGATTCGTGTCTAGTCTCCTGACCAGTGGTGGTGTAGGGGTATTAGCACACGGCACGGAATGCCGAGGACCTGGGTTTGATTCCCAGCATTGGTCTTTTTTCTGGAGTTTTTTCTGTGCATCCATATTTCAGTTTGTATTTAGTATGAAATATATAGTTTCACGGGATGACCGTAAAAGTAATAAAAATGAAGTTGAAAGAAATAAAAAAATACAAAAAAGATACTTCATATCAAAAACTTGTAATTTTCTGTGCTGTTACAAAAAAAATAACCTAACATCGAAGGCTTCTGAACCTAACCTATCCGAGTCGCTTCTGCCCTAAAAAGTCATGCTCACTCGTTTCGCTCGCTCGCTGCCAGCGAGATACCGGTTAGGATATACGAAAGCTTTCGGTATTTTGAATATAAGTGAAAAAATCATTAGGTATTTAGATTTTAGGTATTTTGAACGTAGGTTATTTTACGATAGGTTTTTTTAATTTTAGACATTGCTATACGTAGGCATTTTAAGCTTTCGATATTTTGAATATAAGTGAAAAAATCATTAGGTATTTAGACTTTAGGTATTTTGAACGTAGGTTATTTTACGTTAGGTTTTTTAATTTTAGATATTTTGATACCTACGTAACCGCCCGAACGAGACTTCATCTTCTCAGACCGCCCTTACACCTATCTACACATAGTTGTAGTACAAACTAGTTAACTACGGAACCCTAAAAAGGTCGCCGGATCTACCTATTCAATTGTGGATAGAGAAGCTCTACACTTTACCGACACAAATAAAACAAGCCTGTTTTTTGCATTACACCAAAGATATTGAATAACAATTGATCACGGCCGTGCCTAAATGAACGCCAGTTTGCGAGTATCATCACGCTCCCCAAATTGTGAGTAATTAGGTTTAGCACGAGTTGCTATTTTTTGCTAGTTAGAGCCATTTCGACCTTACCCAATCATGCAGCCGCTAGCTGCCTAGTTAGTTTTTTAAACACATAAAACCTAATAGAAAATGGCACAGTATGAAACGAATGTTTCATTTTTGATAACATTTACACTTAATACTATATAAAGCTCATTGAGGAAAACGCTAAATTCCATTTACCATATTACCCTACTTAAAAAGTAGGTACAATACTTGTTCTGGTTCACCGTATCGGTACAATTATTTTAATACATACCGTACTTAACAATGAATTTCGGTAGCTATTATCGCATAATACTTTATTTCTCTTCACTGCCGCCGCGCAGAAGTTCATGCATTAGTCGTATGAGTCTTATCTTCCTTATTGTTTTGTTAGTCATAATAAACATGAGCCTACCCGGTTGGCATTGTGCCATCGGCGTCTCCGCATCTACTCCATACGCGGTTCAGAACGTAAGCACGCCAGTTAGATACGCGCCGCATATTTCAATACAATTAACAAGTTGTTATAGCAGAACTTATAGTACACCAGAGTTTTTTTGCTATGCGCGTGTGAAGATGCGATTTCACCGGGAAACGCGGCAGTGAGGTGGTACCTTTCGCTCGATTCGACGGCGGATAGAGAACAGTAAGAACAGCTGTGCCACTTCCCACTGACCTTTGTTACAATCCCACTCCAAGAAAGCAGTGGTAATCTATCACGTGCTGCAGGGTTAGGAAAAATCAATACGAGGCAGGCAACCGACTACACTGTTTTCATGTTGCTTTCCTTATTGTGTTACGGTCATGGATATTTATATACTTACGTTGTTATTTGTAGTTGAAATTGAGGACTTATACAATGCCACATATTAAGGTATACTTACACGTCGACATTGAACTTTACAGTGAGTAACGATCTCTGCGTTAAGAAATTGGCACAGCACCAAGGGAAGTTGATCGTAAAGAGACAGTCGAATTGAGTTGTACAATCGTGTTTGCAAATACTTACCTATAACAAATATGTAGAGACAATACATTGTTTTATGTTAGTCATTTCCATTCATTACACACTTAATATGCCTAAGAATCACCTTACAAAAATCCGAATGATTACTTATTTCATTTCACTCTAATATTAAATTGAATTTTTTAAATTACGGTTTCATCGAATGTCGGGGTTGAAGAAGATATCAGTCTTTATTTAGTTGTCGTCGGTAAACTTACTACAAACTCGAGTTCTTAATTAACTACGAGTTCTACTAAGTTGCATGATGAGATAAACCCAGGATTACCTTGTAGGTACCCTCAAAGTCCACAAACTGGAATCTAAAGTCGCATAAATTACCTGCATATAAAGTCGTACCTACTTAAGCAGTACTTACTAATACAGTAAAATACATTTTTATTTTTTTAAAAGAAGCATGGCACCCTCTTTCCCCCTGTTACACGTGCGCCTCGGTGTATGTTTTATGAATGAGCTCAGCAATTTTTACTTCCCCTCATTACTTTGCAAACATAACAAAAACGTTATTATTATCGATGAGTTTTAAGGCTTTCGCATTTAAAGGTTGCCTAGTCTTATTTAAATTAAGTAGGTATGTAATCGTAGAAAATTATGTTGATTTGTTTGTCTTGACTTACCGCACGCAGTGCAGATAGGTACTTACTGAATATATATGCGGTTTTAAACCGCTTGTTTAAGGCTAATTTCACTTTTTGACGAGTTTTCCATGTCGGGTGCTGGCAAGCAGTGGCTCGGCATGGCGTACCCACCGCGGCGTTGAATCGCATGTTACAACTAATAAATGCAGCACGCAAAAACTTTAACTAGCCACGTACCGTCCACTTTCGTGATACACAATCCGACATGGTTTCACTTCGATGAGTAGATTCGATGTACCTTGAATACCTTTGCCTGTACAAGCCTGGATAAAGTTTTGATGTTTCATGCATCTATCATATCATAATTCTAAAAATTTTTTGCCGAATATTGACTGAATAGTGACGAAACCAGCATAATTTTTAACTCGTCCATCTACATACATAATAATATGATCTCGATCAACCATGATTATACTGCATTAATTAATTCGAGGAACTATTAACATGCGTTATAAGCAATCGTCATTAAAGCAGGCCCATTTATAAGCGCCGTAATTTGGTTAAGCGACCACCAATGAGTTATAAAAGGGCGTGGTCAAAGCTCGTCGACCTTCCTGAGCGGAAGTCGTTGTCAATGCATGTGCCCTACGGTTACCATAAACAACCCAATCCTATACCTACTCATCGTTTGCATACCTAATGGACACTTGGAACTCTTGGAAGTCGTGCGGTAAAGGCATCCAACATACCTGTCTATTATCAACCTCGCAGAACAATGACTGGCAAATCGTAGGTCTATTCATTTTGTATGTAGTCGTTTTCATGGAAATTCCTTGTTTGAGTAAAGAATGTCTATAAGTTTGGAAAATACATAGCATTTAAGTCTATTTTTTTATCATCGACGTGGGCACGTGGGTATATCAATATGTATAGTAGCGGAATGAAAAGGTTAGTCACTTTTCGACCTTAATTCGTTGACATAGAGTTGAAAAGTGACGAACCTTTTCATTCCGCGACTGTACTTACACATTTTTAAAATTTTTGATACTACGGGTCAAGCAAACTAGTTAGGTAAAACAAAATGTTAAGCTTATGAGAAAATTCCATTAATTATTTTTCTTTCCGGTGTAAAATGTTTCCTGGAAGAGATTGCTCTGAAGCGTTAAACGCCACTTATTGCTTACCTTATCTTTTCTTTCTGATTTTCTGCATTGTTTTCTAAGTGGTGCATTTTTTGAAACCATTCGAAAGTGGTAAACAGATGTGTTGAATTTGAAATACGAATAGTATAAGGGTGAGGCCACACGAGCAAGACACGAGCGTAATTTTGTGAGTTGTGAGCGGCAGAATTTCGGTTGCGCCATACATTGTGTCACGTGATGGCGCGCATAATTGTATGGCGCGGACCGAAATTCTGCCGCTCACGACTCACAAAATTACGCTCGTGTGGCCTCACCCTATTAGAAAATACAACTTTACTTAATCTTGGCAACTACGTAGGCAATCAAAAATGAATTTGGGCTGTAGTTACGTAGCAATACTCAGATTTTACCCCTTTAGAATGGTAGCGAAAAGGTACGGATAATTCTTTAATAGAGTTTAGTTCCAACGTGTAACGTGTGGCTCCAGGAAAAAGGGCTACGGATTAGCCCGAAACAGTCGAGCTTAACTCGATCATAGACGTGAGTACCTACCTACCTACCTTACTTACCTTTTCATTATGAGTGAGTTTTTGAAATGGTATGTATTTTAGAGATATGATTTCAAAGATCGCCCCTTGAGCTAATTAGGTACAACTTAACTTTATAGTTTAACATACTATAATCCTGCATCTCAAGTTTACTATGATTACCTACCCATATTTTTTTTTAAAGTAATGACCTTGAAGTCTATAATTTATGCCTACCCACTACTAGGTACTATTGACCACTTTCATGTGTTACAACTCATTTTTTGTTGGGTTTAGACGTTAGGTTATTCCACGTATATACGTATGTATAATAACGCTTTTGTTTGAATAACTACAGTTCCGTGTTCTAAGTGTTAAATAAGGTTAGCAGTTAGTACATACTGTACAGTATCTTAAGGAAGTAAGTAATCTAGCAAACCTGTTCAACACGTGTCGTGGTAGCTGTTCTACGGAGGGCCACTGCACAATACAAGTCTCATTTTGTTTTGTTATGATGTCGTATGCTGAACGTAGCACGTGTTGTTCATCTCACTTGCTAACTAACTCGTCTGGCCCATTCTAAAATTTATCCTTTCCTTTTATCTGAAGAACGAGTATTGCTTACCGCCGAATAAAACATCTGTAGACCCTTCTTAGTCCGTTGAATGCACATCCCCACCACCCGACCGGTGTAAAAAATGTGGAAGACGTCCTCCCAGGAAACATCCAGAGAAAGGGCCGCTTCCTTTTATCCCCTAGCCAGTTTTGGTCTTTATGTTTTTCAAAGTTATATAAAATTATTATCAAAACCAAATTCATCACATGTAAACGGTCTCGGTACATTAAGTATATGTAGGTAGGCTCTCGTAAATCATTGTTACATGGATGGATAGCGTGATAAGCAATAATGAAAATTTACCACGGGTTCGCTTTCTTTTCACAAAATAAAATTTGCTAACTACCTAATACCATCACAGATAATATAATACGAGTAGATAGGAGTATCAAAAGTATAATCAAAACAAAGCTAATAAAAAAACGCTCCAACTGCTTTAAATTTAATCAATGCTGTGAGGACCATAACTTAAAATCGAATGCAATGACTACTATATCAAATGAACAGGTATGGATGTTACTCTTTCGAGTTACGTTATAAAATAGCTTCGATCAACAATACAACTAAAATGGCAATAACGGCATCCTTATAATTTCGTCCCATCATTCCGTCCGTCTGCCCGTTGGCCACATCACAAGTATTGTGCTAGGGCTATAAACGTATTATTTAGGTACACAAGATACAGACCAGAAACGAAATAAAGCAATAATTATTTGTGATTTTATTTACAACCATCGTCACTATTGCCGTCCATAGCGTACCTTAGTCAGCGATACGTGCCTTAAGTAGCCAGTATGTAGATATGGCTTAAATAGCCGCACCATGTTCGGTGCAGGCAATGCAAGTCAAGGTGGACGCTTACGCAATGCACTGAGGAGCACGCAGACCGGAGCCAACAATCAGCTCACATCGGCCAAGGGACGTTGGCTTGGCTACACGTAGCGCCAGCAAATAACTAACTTTACGTCTCAAGAGATTATCTACGCTAAGCACGCAGTACCATCAATAGCTGCTACGTAGAATTGTTACATACTCTCGGTCGACGCATACAGGAATCGCGTAGCGAATTACAACCTCCACAAGGTCAGAAAAGCAATGCACATAAACATGACGTTGTATTAAATGTGTAGGCCGCCTAGACGCAGTTACACGATGTAAAATTAAAACCATTCAATTTAATACAACTGCACACGCATTGATTGTTTCCATGAGAATTTTACTCTTGAGAACGGAGGAATCATCCTACCACAGTACTTATTGTATGCAGCAGAACTATTGTAACCACGACCCAGTAAGTATATACTCCACTAGTTAGAGAGCAATTTCGTTTGGTAATTGTTCGTGCGTATCCAGTAGAATGGGGAAATGAAAATACTTTTTAAGGGCTTTTGTATTCGTTCATGCAAGGGCCCTTACTCCTTGTAACAAAGATGAATACAGAACGCAAACATAGCGCAACTACCAGCACATCGAAAATAATTACGAAACTTTTTATTTTTGATAATTTACTTCATTTTAAATAAAACTGAACAATTGGACCATTTTTAGCATAGTTTACTAGCTCTTCGGGATAAATGTCCTTCGCAGGATCTCAAACTATCTCCATACCAAATTTCATCTAAATCGTTGCAGCGGTTTAAACGTGAAAAGGTAACAAACAGACAGAGTTGCTTTCGCATTTATAATAGTACCTAAGTATTATTTTCTGTAATATTTTTGGATTTTAATCTCAATTATCTCAGAGATAAGTCGCGGTACAGCTATGAGGCGTATGTTTAGAGCGTGTATTTATAGTCGCCCCACACGCAACGCAGTAGCAGAGAGGTGCGCGGGAGACGCCCGTCGACGGTTCTATTCCAAGAGGGACCTTGCGTACTAACCAAAAGCTTACCAATCAATTACAAACATGATAAATAAAAGCACCTTATCTGGCCAGGTCTGCATCTTGCGTCAGCAATAAGTTCGCAATATTCCTAACATAATCAATCCACATTAAGGTTTGAAACTATCTATCAACAGTGGTCTGCATCTTGCTCTAAAGGTGTCAGTCAACGTTTTAGTCACACTATCGTTTTCGCTCTGACATTAATCACGCATCATTATAATAATGCGCCACCAGCAAGGTCTTGGACAGATGGTTACACTTCGAGATTAACAATATATATACAAAAAAAGTGAAGTATATTGTGAGCATGGAGTAATTTAGTTTGACTTCGGACTGCTATTGAATAATACCGTCGCCTCCTAAAACATTGAATTGGCTATTGAAAGGGACGGGCGGATGGTCGCATACGAATGCGGGGGCACAATGTGGCTTGATTACATCTGAATGAATAAACAAGTTGAGGGCTCAAGTGCACTCTATTATAATGCATATAAGTCCGTCTATAGTACCTTCAGTTACTCTCTCCATAACCCTGGTACTCTCAATAACTCGCAAATTTGTTGAGGCTGTTTATTCAACAGTGGAAAATAATGAGTCAAATCTACATAAGCTTCGTTACCTACTAATTTTTACACCAAAATTAGTAATTGACCTCGTTTATAGCAATAGTAACTCCTACTACTAACTCAATCATAAGGTGCGGTGCAACTAAGGCATTTAAATTCTGTATTCAGGTGAACACGTTACTAGACGAGGGGATGCTCTATTCCCTTTGTGTAACTAATCAATATCAGGGCCCGAAAACGCCCTGCATTCCGGCAGTGTCGAATGCTTCTGCTCGAAATTCCCGATTTAACATACTTGATATGTGCATGTAGTGTAGAGGGTGTTGGAACCCACAGAGTGAATTTCAATCACTGTTCCCTATCGTATAATGAACGTGATCTGAACGATTGTGGAAATTTCTAAGAGTACACAAATTCTACAGGTACAGCTGATTTACAATAAGACGTTGAAGGAGTTTCTGAAATAACATCAATCTTAGTTTCAGCTTGATGTGAAAATACACAGTAGATGCCACGTAGGTATATACTTATTTACGTAGTCATATATAGGTGCAGAAAACGAAGTTGACCGTTGTAAAAAATTCGCAACGAACTGAGCCAAAAATGAGCTAGAAATTCCTCGAGAGATCCTTCGAATAACGAGCCAATAGGATTGTGAGACTGAGGAGCTCGACAATAAACCTTAGGTTTTAAGTTATATAACTTCATAATACATCAACATTTGTCGGCGTTTAATACTACTTACGAGTAGCAAGAAAACCTTTGCAGTCTCTAACCAAGCTCTTCAGGAAGTAAACATCTGGTATTACAACACCCGCTATCAATGTCCGGGCGAATTATCTCTATCTGGGCCGGTAACGGCACCTAAACTGTAGTAGAGTAGCGCACGGAACGACCCAACCATGGTCAACGAGCGATAATCTACTGGGTATAAGTACTAAACACAATTGTTACGAATCCGAGCCGAAAGCTGTTTTATGCTACTTACTGCGGTTTTTCTTGTCGAATTAATTGTTAAAGAAATCGTATTTTCTAATCTAATAAGTACTTAATTTAAGCGTAGCAAGAGGATCTAGCTGGTCTAGAAAAGTTTAGCACAACTAAGTAGCAAAGAGGAAGAGAAAACTGATTGACCAGTCGTTTTCTTATATGTTTTCCTTGGAGCAAGTCTAACTACCGCTAACACTCCAACAACGGAAACAGCACATCGCTATAATTGCTAAAAAAACTTACCTACGCAAGTCTTATGAATCATCGTCAAATGCAATAATTAAAAACATTATCGAAATTTCTCTCTCGGTCGATAAGATACACTGATTGCAGATTAGGTACAAATAAAGTGCCTAGTTCAATACGTACGATGTTAAAAACCACGTTTCGCATTACCAGGTATCCATTTACTTGACTTTATGGTTTTAGGCCTTTGTTTCCACATGAAGACATTATCGCAACGCAGCAAAATGCTACGAAGTGTTGTAAAAACATAGGATGATTGCGCACACCGAACTTCATGGTCCAACAGCTGCCAGCGTTTACCAGCACGCGCCCCAGTAGGCGCGAGCCGGCGATTGCTACAAGAAAATCAATCCCGTTACGTTCGCAATATACTATTCCGCCCAGTGATTACCAAATAATCCAACCATTAGGCAGTCAGTCTTGTCATGAACGAACAACAGACCAATGATCAATTAATTTGCAATATTTGCAACAAAATAGTTTTGCTTCTGCATAATCTACAGCAGACTTCAGCAATACTTAAGCCACTGGTTGCGTACGACATGCGATTTGAAATCGACGATAGTGCACAGTTGAGCGCCCACATGCTATGTGACATCCACAACAAAAACTCAAACGTGATTGTTACTTCAACACATTCAAGTCTTAAAGCAAGTACATTATTAGTAAATATAATAC
The DNA here is from genome assembly GCA_947563465.1 of Archips xylosteana. Lineage (NCBI taxonomy): Eukaryota > Metazoa > Arthropoda > Insecta > Lepidoptera > Tortricidae > Archips > Archips xylosteana. Next base: position 14,245,970 of record OX387344.1, read on the forward strand.
TGTAGTTAAATAAATGTTGATTATTGTTTTCATCTGACTTTTAATAAGATTTAAATTTCAACATGATTCAAGAAATTAATTAAAGTATAATTTGATAAAATGCTATTATGTAGGTAGAATTTGAAATCAATTATAAAACAACATGTAAAATTTTATGAAATGCTAAAGGAAATGCTTTTCAAGGCAACTCAACTTTGTATAGGTAACAAGTGCCTTGTTTGATAGAATTTGGACTTTAGGACCATTCATTGTGAGCTATCCTACTACTCCTTTGAATTAATAAGTTTTGAGGATCTAAATACCTAAATTGATTACTTTTTAAATCATATTCTTTTTTTAAACAAAAATAACATTAGTGAGTGTGATTATATCACATTGAATGTAATGATTATCCTACACAAAGAAGAGTAAGCAAAGGAAAGAAGAAACAACCTCCATGTGGGTAATGAGCTCAATCTATCTTTGTCTCTTTGTCAGCAACATAATTGTACTTCATTTGTTTCAGTATTAGAAAGAAGGTAAACAATCTTGACCTATCTATTTATTGAAAAATACTGTTACAAAATAAGTAACAGCAAGTAGGTACATAACAATTAAATAATGTGAGTCATTTATTTAAATTTTTGTTATGGTTTTATATGTTCCCAGTCACTAGTTTTTAAAGAGTTCAGTAAAATAAGACTAGAAAATAATAAGATTGTGTGTAGAAAAATTAAGTATGTAGGTATGCACTAATACTACAATTTGTAGCACTGTCGCCAGTGTCCCTCGGCGGTAGCTATTATGTAGGTAGGTAACTAAGGAGCTGTCTGAAACCTATATGGGTAAGGCAGTTGAGGATATGCTTTGAGTTGAATACTAACAAAAGAGCCATGTTTACGTTCTTTCTGTAACCTAAATTTCTTCATTTACAAACTGCCTGATAGGTAGTTTATTTTAGAAATCCAATAATAACAATAATATTTATCCATTTTTTGAAATAACAGCAGGATGTCACATAATCATCAGAACTTTTCATGACATGCTTATAAATCATTTTGAGGAAAGGATAAAGGACAAGTTAATTGATTTTTTCCTTTCAAACATCAATGTGTAAACTTTTCACCCAACTGTTGAAGGAGGGTTATCAACTTTACTGTTATTATTGTATCTATAAAATAAATAGGTTTTAGCTTTGCATTGCATAGCACCAGAAGTCAAATTAATAAACAGATTCTGCCACTTGCCTAATCAATCATTAACAAAAGAAAGCAATAGGTAGAACCATTGTTCAATATTACAAGCTCATGTTTTCATAACAAAGAATAAGATTTATCATTAATATTATAATAACAAATTTATAATAGAGTCTGGCTGTCTTTGATGATCAAAAAGATAAAACACTCAACACTCACCTACACATCATGCAATGCCTATTTGGTCTCCTTGATTAACTTTTCAGAGCAATGATTTAAATTATCATCATGAAATACTGCACAAGTAGTCTTTTCAGAGGAGACCAAAACGAGCTTTACCAGCACAAAAATGTAATTCAAAAGAGCAGACAAGGCAAGTTAGCAAATCCATTCAAAATTTTGACTTATTGCCAGCAAATACATAATAAAATCTTGTTACCTTACCTATATCCCGGAGAATAAAACTTCTTGGTAATCTCCCACTTAAAACTTTTATTTATAGATACTTTGTTATATGTATTATCACAAATCCTGGTAGACTTTTAAAACACAATCACGCAACTGACAAATCTTACTGTATTTCCTTGATTACTGATTTCTCATTTAAACATAATTTACACAATAAAACACTCTGCGACTCGACTTAGGTGTAATCTGTTACTCATCACACTCCACTCTACACAATCATAAAAGTTTATTGCATATTTGGATGGCTTTTTAATTCTCTAACTGTCCATGCCCTTCGACATCATTAATCTCATGAAATTATATACAAACTTGGCTAATTTACTTTAAATTAAATGTAGTCTTTTTACCAACACAGCATGTGCTTGTGCCACTGATATTTGATAAAAGAAACTTAAATCTTTAAACATGATGATCATTCAAAGAAGTATGCTCCAATAGGGATACTTTCTTTGTCAAAATGTGATAGTGGTTATTGCGGGAGTATCTACAAGTACTAAAGTATGAAAATATAAGATAAAGCACCTCGATTGGACAATGGTATGTATCAAAGATATTAACAACGTGATATGACGCACATCGCGAGGGGCTTAGGGGCTGGCAGGCCGGCTCGAGGCCCGGCGGCCGGCGGGCCGGCGCGGCACCCGGCGGCCGGAGCCCGGGGCCCAGCGGGCTGGCCGGCGCGACACCCGGCGGCGGGCGCCCGGGACCCGGTGGGCTGTCCAGACGCGCGAGCAACGGCACGGGCGCGCGCCACACGCTCTCCCGTCTCTCCTCGCCCTTGCAGTCTTACGAGAAATAAATGCCACATTACACTCTAGATATTAAAGCACTGTACAACAACAATAAGTTTTCTTTTCCTTTTCGGGGCTAATGTTCATTTCGCGCACGATCTCAGCAAACATTTCGTTGACGTTGGTGCGGCTCTTGGCAGAGGCCTCGACGAAGGGGCAGCCCCAGAGTTGCGCCAGCGCCGCGCCCTCGGGCTGCGCCACCTCGCGCTGGTGCTCCAGGTCCGCCTTGTTGCCCACCAGCAGGATGGGCACGCGTTCGGAACCCTTTACGCGTGTTATCAATTCCTTCATTGGCTTGATATCTTGAAACGTTTGGTGATTCGTTAACGAGTATACGACCACGAATCCTTGGCCGTTTTTGATGTACAGATCCCGCATAGACGCGAACTGCTCCGTGCCGGCGGTGTCCAATATTTCTAAAACACACGGCGAGTTATCCACTTCGATTTCTTTTCTATAGAAATCCTCTATCGTGGGGTCATATTTTTCCATAAAGCAGCCGGACACGAATTGCACAGTCAAAGCACTCTTGCCGACCCCACCCGAACCCAAAACGACTACTTTGAATTCGCGCATTGTTGTATTGTCTAAATCACACTTGCCAGTCTTCAATACAACGTTTCTGGAACGTATTCACTATGTTATAAAAATGTCATTGCTATGTTGGTTTATGACTCACTCTGATGCGATCACTGAGAAACGTTCACTAGTAGTAACTTCACTAATTGATAAACAGCGACGCCATTTTAGTTCAACGTCTAGTAAAACAATTTCACACGCATCGCGGTACTTAACTCACATCAGATGACGCGGAAGCAATCCAACATTTATCAAACTAAGTTAGAGCTCCCTGCAAGAACTGACTGGTAACAGCAGCAGGTTGGTCAAAGCAACTGCGTGTTGTCTTGTTTGATTGGTGAATGGACTGCACTAACCGGAAACCAGTGCTGCCAGCTTTACTATAAAGATTACCAATATTTTGTATGTTATTAGAATATACACTACAATATTATTCAACTAGATTACTTTATTATTTTTCTAATTCTTTGCTACGACAGCGTATCGTATTATATGTCGTGTTATAATTAACAGTTTGTATTTTATTGCAATTCATATTGTTACTTTTTACGCACAGAAAAATAAATATTAAACTCAGATATCAGTTAAGTAATTTTTTGTTCATTATTTATAGTTTTTGCTTTTATTTGTAAAAATTGTATTTCTTTACTTTTGTCTACATTTCGGGGAAAAACTCTAAACTAGCAACTTTACCGGAAATAACTGATAGTGTGGCAACCCTGCAGTTATTTCGTTCTGAAAACTAAATATACTGTTCAGAAAGAACATAATGACAATAATTTCTATACATTTGGTAATTAATAGTATTGTAAATTGCAAATGATACTTTGTTACAATAGCATACTAATTATATTTTTAAACATACAATCATAACTCGAAAATATCTCTAAAAATTATCATATTCATATTGATTTACTCAATTTTATTATGATATGTTTACACGAATTAAATTGCTATGAAAAATAGTGTATTGTAATATTTTCAAAGTAAATGTCCTTAGTAAGTATACGACTAAAGGAAAATAAGAAAACAGTTTAATATCTGAAATTCTATACTAAACTAAACAAGTAGTATGGAAACTGTATGAGCAAAATTCTTATGCCTTTTCCTATGTAATGTTTTTGGTCAATATTGCCAGAATTCGAAAAGTACACAACATTCTAATATATAAAAATCTCGTGCCACGCTGTTTGTTATCGAACTCGTCCGAGACGGCTTGACCGATTTTTATGAAACTTTTTTTCTGTATTCGGTAGGCCTGAGAATAGGTCGTAGGCTATTTTTTGTATTATACCTACCCCTATTTTTTGTAGACGGAGTTGCGGGCGACAGCTAATCTGATATATAAAAATCTCGTGTTAGGCTGGCCCACAGAAATATATCGAGATAGAAGGAAAATGCTCGGCAATTTGTAGCGAGACCGAGCCTGTAACATCTTGCGTAGGTACTTTGACGTCACGAGTGTAATTTAGTGATGGGAAACATAAGCCGCGCGAAATCAATTCAAAAGCATCGATTCACAGATCGATTAGGGAACCGATTCTTATGCACAGAGGAAATGATAATTATTTTCGACAGAGGAAATGAGAAAGGTCAGAAATTCAAATCGAAAAATATAAATGTAGGTAGGTACCTACCTAACCAATAAATTGCTTTACATTTGTCAATACCTACTATAGCCGCTGCAGTTATTCATCATCATCATCATCATTTCAGCCGTAGGACGTCCACTGCTGGACATAGACCTCCCTCATTGACGCCCAATCATTACGGTTGAAAGCGACTTGCATCCACCCTGAACCTGCAGCCTTCACCGAATCGTCCGTCCATCTCGTTGGTGGACGTCCCACGCTGTGCTAGCCAGTCTGTGGTCTCCATTCGAGAACTTTTGGGCTCTAACGACCATATGTTCTGCATGCTATATGGCCTGCCCATTGCCATTTCAACGAGCTAATCCGTTTGGCTACGTCGGTGACCCCGGTTCTTCTACGGATCTCCTCTCTTCTGATTCGATCCCGTAGAGAAACTCTGAACACAGTCCTCTCCATAGCTCGTTATTACCTACCTACCTATAATCATGTAAATACTACACACACACACGCACATTTTTTAAAATAATATTTAGCCTTATGTAACTGTGTACCTTTTCATCATATGACATCATCACTACATCAATAGTCGGATAAGCTGTACTGATTACTCGTCGCTACTTTGATGAGCCAGTAAAGGTGTCTTCGTGGAAATGTATAGAACAATTCTTGCTGTTTTTTTTTTTTTTTTTTTATGATAGATAGGCCAGACAAACGAACTAGTGGGTCACCTGATGTTAAACGAACACCACTGTCCATAGACACCCGCAGCGCTTTACACGATGCCCAGTGCGTTGTCGGCCCTAAAGGAGAGGGAATAGGGGAAGGGGGAGAGGGAAGGGGTGAGGTATTGGGCCCCCGGCACTCTCACTGACCGTACGAAACGCAAGCAGGATTACTGCTGCTTCACGCCGGTGTTCTGTGAGAGGGTGGTACTGCCCCGGACGAGCCGGCCCATTCGTGATGCAGCGGCTAGCTACAACATGGCTCTACCACTACAAAGTTTTTTGTAGATTCCTTTTTTTTTAATATGAGGATCATTCGGAAAACTAAAATAAAATTGCAATATAGAAGTAACCATAACCTGTTTGTTAATAATATTTGCTTTGCACTACGTACATTATATAGCTACATAATAATATAAAAACGTAATTATCATTTCCTCTGCTTTCAAAATCGATTTTAATCGAGTGAGAACTGCGATAGTGTACTTGTACATCACTATTCTTACTTTTGACAGAAAAAATGATAAATTGACCTTGGACGTGACTCGATAGTTTGAATAGCTTATTTTTACATTGCTGGTTTTGAACGCACGCCATGTCTGGCTCGTCAAATTTAAGCCGCAATGGAAAGCTAGCGTGGACACACTATCGCCCGCTACTGTTCTGATGAAAATAATAAAATAAATCGTTTTTTAATTAATAACAGATATTTTAGGACAAATAGTACTTACCAATGAAAGGAAATACCTCGACTAACAGCTCCAACTTTATCTGTCGTATTTGAACAGTTAATTACTGAACAACGAGTCATTTTATTTTTAAAACCTGACGTCGCACGCAGACCGCGGTCGGGAGCAGACTGAAGTTCGCGGCGAGCATTGGGGCTTATAAACTCCATTTGGCCAGTCAACGTACGTAAACTCTTTCCTTCTATCTCGATATATTTCTGTGCTGGCCGCACATACACGGTTTCCTGATAAGGTTTCCGAATACGGAATTCAGATTCGGAAACCTGAAAGCAAAGCGCACACGTTCGTTTTTTAGTATTAGGTTTTTTTTCTGCCAGTTCTAGAGCAACGGTTCTTGAGAGAGCACGTATAGACATGGACGATGAGTTATTGCCATGGACTTTTATTGCTTTTAATTGCGCTCTTACTGGCATTACACAACAAAAAGAAGAATGTCCAATATCCCATATACAGGGATATTTTTCGATAGTCATTATTAAATTTTCGACTTCACCCATGTTGATTACAGTCTATCACAAAAATGACGTATAGTCTGTCGAGCGTACGGATATACACAATACTCTATGGGGCGCCGCACAGCGACGCGCATTTGTCATACGCGACCGACGGTACGCTCGACCGACGTCAGCGACCGACGTCAGCGTAGGAGGAAATCAAGCCTTAGGTACTTTGCTTGTTACAATGGGTAAAATATTGTAAGGTAAATTTTCAAATTAGCTTGGCAATACTGAATTTTCGAACTGTCATCTTCTCTTCCGTCACTGTCAGTAGTGTCAGTGTCAGTGTCAGTGTCATAACACAGCGCCGTACCCGGCGAAGGCGATACAGGCTCCATCTCCATTACGTGAAATTGTGCCAAAATTGTTAAAATATATTTAGTCAAGGCCGTATAATTCAATGTATTCATAGTACGAGCGAATTTCACAGAATAATAGGCAGAGGCGTGGTCGTTTACGGCTATTTGTTGGGGTAATTATAGTAAGTGTTTGCACATTGTTTAGACTTTGATTTTATCATTTCCATTGCTCAGTATCTACTACTTCTGACCTGATGTCTATTCCTCATGTTTTATGCAGTGCCGTTGTCTTCACGATTATAATATGGTCTTTCAAGCACTTTCCATATTAGTGCATTGCAAATAGAAATGTATAAAATATTTATTTACATCAAATATTGATCAAAATTAAAGAACAATAAAAACTGACTTTTGTTTGAAATCAGTTAAAAGTACCTATTGACTAACTATAACAATGGAATAGTGCTTGAATCCCCTGTAACGGCAGAGACTACACCAGGCGGGTACCCTTTCTCTGCAGCTGATCATACATTTTAAATTGAAAATTCCCATATACCAGAGAGACAATGAAGTGATTCCGTGTTCTACTTTGAAGTAATTCTAAGCAGCACTATAAATATACAATTCTAACATAACAATTTTTTTTTGTAAATCATGATGATTTAGACAATTGCCAAAGTTGAAGAACATACTATTGGTTTTATTTAAACTTAGTCTGATAGAAATAGAAACAATTGTTTGTCATGATTATGTCATTAATGGGATAACAATGTGTATACCACGTATACAACACCTTTGATAGACAAAGATAAAACTCTGATTAATAATTAATTAATGATTATTTACTAGTTAACTTATCCTGTAACATAAGAATTAAACACAAATAAGGAAAAAAATTACCACCAGTTAATGACTCAAAAAAGCTAACTAAAAGGCTAATAATAGTATATAGCTAATGAGCAGTTGGGTGCTGACAACATACAGCCTTTATTTGTGACCTGGAATGAACAATGATAATGTACAGTCGGCTTCAGAAGTTGCTGAAACTAGTTCATTGTTCCAATAACGGAACAACCAGTTATACTGTGAAGTTTGAAATATGTCATGTTACTGAAAGTGACAAAGTACTTAAATGGTCAGCTTCAGCGACTTCTCAGGCCGACCATACGATCTAAGACTTTGTGCTCTTACGGAAAATTACATAAAAGCATGAATTATCATGTCTTGCATTTTTGTCGTACACTCCGGGTCGAAAAATACGCCCAACCCTTGCCCAACCTAATAATATTGTATATACTATATTTCTTTTGAGTCTCTGTATAGGTATTTATTACTACATATGTATGTTATTCTTGCTTGCAAAAACTACTGAAGGATTATGATGAAGTTTGGCATGTAGTTTGTACAGAATGTTGATCAACATATACAATTTATCCTAGAAATATATATGGTGCCAGCAGGATAGCGAAAAAAAATTCTTCACAAACGAAGTTGCGTACAACAGCTAATCTAAACTAATATTACAAAGAGAGAGAAAGATCTGATTGTGTGTTTGTTCGTAGTCGATGTAACAAAATCTACCTATCTATACCTATAAAACTTAGATTATTTATACACTAGATGGAGCTTAGGCGGCATGAAAACGTCCCATAAAAATATAAGCCAAAAGTTGGCTTATATGTCATTTGCCTCCCTTCAGTTTGAATGACGTAACGCGATCGTAATATGAAGCTGTCAAATGGAATTTTTGGACGTTTTGTATCGCAATGTTTGCTACTGACACTCTATCTAGTGCATAAATAATCTAAGCTATAAATAAAACAGTACCGTGACTGACTGACGGACTGACTGACAACGCACAGCTTAAACCACTGGTGCTAGAGACTTGAAATGTGGCATACATGTACCTTGTTTGTACATGTAGAGGTGCACTAAGGAAGGATTTTTCGAAATTCCCACGGGATAGGGAAATATCTAAACTTTCCTTGTTTCTTTGTTTTGAGCCGATTTTAAAAATTCTTTCACCATTAGAAAGCTACACTATCCTTAATTGACATAGGCTACTTTTTATCCGGGAAAATGCAAAATTCCCACGGGATAGAAATAAATTAATTCAAATTTTGAGACAGATTTTAAAAATTCTTACATTTTATGTGATATGACTATCCCCGATTGACATAGGCTACTTTTTCTTTGGGAAAATACAAAATTCCCCCGGGATAGAAAAAACTGAATTTAACATCGGGGCTGATTTTTAAAATTATTTCAGCAAAAGAAAGCTACACCTACACTATTCCTGATTGGTATAAACTGCTCTTCTTCGTGAACAAAACAAAATTCCCGCGGGATAGAAATAAGTGAATTCATCTTCGGGGCTGATTTTAAAAATTCTTTCATATAATATGATATGACTATCTCCGATTGACATAGGCTACTTTTTCTTCGGGAAAATGCAAAATTCCCGCGGGATAGAAGTAAGTCAATCAAAATTCGGGGCTGATTTTAAAAATCCTATCACTAATAGTAAGCTACAGTATCCCTGATTGACATAGACTACTTTTTCTCCGGGAAAATGCAAAATTCCCACGGGATAGAAATAAGTGAATTGAACATGGGGGTTGATTTTTAAAATCAATTTACTAACAAAAAGCTACATTCTCTAATTTTCAAAATAGGTCAAAAAAGTTCTTTCTATCCAGCGGGAACTTTACTTTGCACTTTTCCGGGATAAAATAAGCCTGTTTTAATCAGGCACAACCCTCCTCCCAGATCGAGAGGACTTGGGCCGTAGTTTCCACGCGGGTCCAGTGCGATTTGGGAACATCACACACACCATTGAATTCTTTTCAGGTGTGTGCAGCTTTCCTCGCGATGTTTTCCTTAACTGTAAAGCTCATGGTAGCTCATGAATTCGGAAAAATTCAGAGGTACAAGCAGGGCTCAAACCCACGACTCGACTCTCTGCTTAAGAGACCATAAGTCAAACCAATAGGCCACCACGGTTTAGCGGCTATAGAATTCACTCATTCCTATTCCGCGGGATCTTTGCATTTTCCTCGCATTATCCTATGTGTTCCATATTTCATCTAAACAACTAACGTTATTGTTTTCGCGTACGAAGTAGCGGGCAAAAGCTAGTTTAATTATAAGCAAGTAAAATGGGCTATTTTATCCCAAGAAAGTACAAAATTCTCGCGAGACGCAGACAAAGTAGCAGGCAACAGCTTGTATTACGAGTACATAACATTTCAGTGTCAGCAAATAGACAATATCTAAAAAAGAAAACTTTATTTAAACATAATATTTTTTTAAATAGATAATATACCTACCCACTGTTAGTTTGATAAGTTGATAAGACAGGGCATTGACTTTTATATGTACCTGTAAAGTGTAGGTCTAGACATTCAAGTACCAAATCAAAACACTTGATATAAATATTGAAATAGTGCAGACACATTATCTTAAATTTTGTTTGTTTTATTTCAGAGATAAAGATCTGAGTCAACATGTCACACAAGCCAACACCCTATTCTCCTAATTTCCCACCTAGTCAGGGTTACGCACCTCCGTCTGAAGATGAAAAACTAAAGGAGAGCTACCCTCTCGCCCCGCAGCCGTCACAAACAGGATATCCAGGGGCTCCTCCTGGGCCCATGCCTCCGCCAGGCTCCCAGCCTGGATTTCAGCCGGGATACCAGCCGGGGTTCCAGCCTGGCTTTCAACCAGGTTTCCAGCCTGGGTACCAACCTGGTTTTGCCCCGGGGTATCCACACCCACAGCCAGGATATCCAGGTCCAATCGTCCAGCAACCTGGACCTGGCCCGCAGCCTGTGCCTGGTAAGTTATCCATACTAATATTATAAATGCGAAAGTGTGTTTGTTTGTTTGTTTGTTTGTCCTTTTTCTTGTCGAAAGTGAGCGACGGATTGCCGTGATTTTTTGTATGGACATAGTTGAAGGGCTGGGGAGTGACATAGACTACTTTTTACCACGGGAAAATATCTCATTCCCACGGGAAAAAGCGTTTGAATCTACTTTAGCGGGGGCGAAGCCGCGGGCATCAGCTAGTAAACTACATTTGACGATAACTGGGTGTCCGTGCTATGTTTGGCGTTTGCATAATCGAAAAAACGCGATTTTCTATCGAGCATCAATCGATCATTCAATAATCATTCACCCTCTCAAAAAACTCTTATAAAGGCAGCAAATCTTACTAATATAATAATGTAGTACCTGGGCGATCGAGCTCCGCTCGGGCTGAAACTCGGTACCGAGCGTTTTCCCAGAGATAAGACCAAGCTAGATCAATTTTTCATCCCTGAAAACCCCCACATACCAAATTTCATCGAAATCGTTGGAGCAGTTTCCGAGATTCTGTTTATATATATATATATATATATATATATATATATATATACATATACAAGAATTGCTCGTTTAAAGGTATTAATAGATAGATAGATAAACGAGAAAGTTTGTATGGATGTTTGTTACACTTTCATGCTAAATCGGTTTGACGGATTCTGATGAAATTTGGCACACAGATAGTTTATAACCTAGATTAACATATAGGATACTTTTTATGCCGGAAAATTACATAGTTCACAAGGGATAGCGATAAAGGAATTCTTCGCAGACGGGTCGCGGGCAACAGGTAGTTTCCTATAAAGTGGCGTAGAATGAACATTTTCGAGAAACAACCAGGAGAGTGAGAGAAGCGTGAGTTGTGGGGTATGGGTTCATATATCTGATGTACCTCGCAGTTTATGTACTTACTGTACACAACATTTGTCATACTTATCATCACAGACGTCACGTAAAAAAATTAAGCCACCCGGTGGGAATCGAGTTATTACACCACGCTAAGTACTGTTAGACGCTTACGAATTTATATTGCTCGTTTAATAATAGGATAAAGTTTATCTGTGTTTCATGTAAACAAGATTAAGATACAATATACAATTCCTTGCCCGACCGCAAACCGCAACTAGTCGACTGCCGCTGTACCTACCCTGGTGACTGTCTGAGTATTAAATCATCATCATCATCACAAAATTAGGGGGATTGCGCTGTAGTTTCCACGTGGGCCCAATGCGGATTGGGAACTTCACACGCACCATTATGCTTTGCAGTTGTTTCCAGGTTTCCTCACGATGTTTTCCTTCATCGTAAAGCTTGCGGTAACATAATTTATCACATGGGTTCAGAAAAACTCGTAGGTGCGAGCCCGGATTTGAACCCACGATCCTCTGCTACTACAGCAGTATGAAATTTCTCTTGTTATTAGGATTACAATTTAAAAACAGTAACTCTTTATTTGCATGGCGCTAGAAATAAGAGCATAGTGCTAGTTTCGTTACATTGTAATGTAACACAACTCGGACATGACTGGTAAATATAATGTCTCTCACTATGAAAAGAAGGCACCACAAAACATATGCATACCTACCTACGTCTTACACTAAATGACTTTTGTAATTAGCGTTTAACAAAGAATTCAACATGATCACATGACTTGCCGTCTTCGAAATCCACGAAACTCATTACGCGAATTGAGAAACAAATTTCGAAGTGAGAAACGGCATTACGGTCTGGGAGCCGATTTTTATAAATATCTATGTACGATAGGCTGCAAAATTGTATGGACATCTCGGGGCGATAATCGCGTGAGCAGTGTTTGATCGTTTGATGTGAATGTGAAGTGATTATCGCCCCGAGATGTCCATGCACTTTTGCAGCCCACCGTACATAGTTGAAAACTTTATTGAAGTGAGGCTATTTATATTTTCGAATTGTATTCTCACGGGTCTGATTTCAAAAATTGGCTGAAGTTAAAGTGCTCAGCACTCAAGGGGGCTACGAAATTCGAAGTTCGTATCCTGCCGTCTCTTTCACTCTTCTCTTTAATACTATTAGTGTGAACGGAACGGCACGATACGAAGTTCGAAAATTGAATTTTCTGATATTTTGTTGTATAATGCCAGCATTGTTGCCTGCGGACGCAGTTGGCCATCCATTGGCGGCATGGGGCGGACCGCGAGTTTGTGGGGTCCTGGGTAGTGATGCAACGGAAGCAGAAACGGAAACGGATGTCAAAAGTAAATCTTAGCAGAAGCGGAAGTGGAAGTGTTAATACTATGAAAAAAGCACAATTTAATTTTTTTAGATTTTTTTATTATATTTGTACTTTAATACTCAAAATTAAGTAAAGGCATGTTAAATTTAATGAAAAGTAATTTGACCGCTTTTACACCTTTCAATTTGTTTCGGCCGCACTTCACCTCTCTCTCCGCTGTAGACTTCCGTTTACAGTTCTGTTATAAAGTTTGCGGAACCAGAAACGGAAGCGAAAGTGAAAAGACATGCAGAACTTACGCAGATGCGGAAGCAGAAGCAGAGTTATGTTGCAACACTAGTCCTGGGCTCATACTACTTGGGGCCTACACAATTAATCAAATGCGATTTTGTCAAAAACTACTAGGTCTCCGAAGGTTGGGGGGGCCTTTATAACCACGGGGCCAGAGCCCAGGGGCTGCAGCCCAAAAAGCCCTTGTGCAGATCCGCCCCTGATTGGCGGATCCCCGCTGAGCGAGCCGCCTCGCGAGACAAATCATGAGGCATGAGTTTGTTTGACGCAGGGCTCTAAATCGCACCGAAAATGGCTGCCTCGTAAGGCTGTTCGCTCAATGAGGACCTGCAGGCTTATTGCCTAACGCTTCTGACGCTTGCCTTCGCAATCACTATTTCTTTCTATCAAACGGTATAAGATGATGACAGAAAGAGACGGTGAAAGCGAAGGCAAGTGTCAGAAGCGTTAGACAATACGGCCTCTGGCTATTGCTTTTCATTATTTAACTTGGGAAAAAACCGTGGTAGCCTAGTGGTTTGACCTATGACCTCTCAAGCAGAGAGTCCTGAATTCGAGCCCTAAAGCGCGAGATTTAAAAAAATCGTGCGTGCAGCTCCTCCGCGCGGAAGAAGTGAAACTTCGTAATGTGGAAATGAAAAAGGTACTTATACATCCATATGAACCTTATTGCAATAACTTAAAGAACAAAATTTACTTATGGATCTATGTGTTTAAATTACTCACTAGATGGCGCTTTTATCAAGTCTCATACAAATTTGCACTGACAGTATGAGTTCTTCATCGCACTGTCGAAGTTTTTAACATCCGTTAGTATATATACAATGCGAGATTACTTGCTTCGGCATTACATATACTAATGCTTTCATACCCCCTCTATGGTAGCGTTAAACGTTTATTGGATGTCGCATTAGAAGTCTCACTTCAAAAATTACCAAATCTATCTATCTATCTAATCTATCTAATCTATCTATCTATCTAATACCTTTAAACGAGCAATTCTTGTATATATGTATATATATAATCAGGATCTCGGAAACGGCTCCAACGATTTCGATGAAATTTGGTATGTGGGGGTTTTCGGGGATGAAAAACTGATCTAGCTATGTTTCATTTTCAGAAAACTGCTTTTACTCGTGTTTTCCGGCTATTTTTGTTTGAATTAGAATACAAAGCTAAATTTCGCCGGCTTCGACCAGATCAAAATAGCACAGTAGTAATCGGGTGGTCGCGGATCCAGCCGACCTCGGTTCGATTCCACGTTTTTTTTCAAGATTTTTAGTTTTTTTTTTTAAGTTTATTTTTCATGAGAAAACGTCAAGTTTCTTCTTTTGTGAGAAAAAGTTACTTTTTGTGAGAAAAAGTATTATAGGGAACGTGCAGTAACTATAGGCGGCAGCACTAATGCGACAGAAGAGACAATATGCGAACAGTAAAACAAAATTATCAAGGTAAAACATTCAAATTGATGGCACCCTTATGGCACCAGTTGGTAGCACCGTCTATGTGCACGTTCCCTATTGAACACAGAACAGGAAAAGCCGGTTGTCTGTAAAGTCGGCCGATAGTTTAACGTGACTCACCCCCCCCACCCCCTCCGGTGTTTTTGTCAAATATCTTGAAAACGGTGCATCCTACGGCAAAATCAATGAAATTTTCATCCCCCCTTTAATACCCCCGTGCTCCCTCCCCCGCATCCCCTCCCCCTCTCACCCCCCCACCCCTCCGGTGTTTTTGACAAATATCTTGAAAACGGTGCATCCTACGGCAAAATCAATGAAATTTTCATCCCCCCTTTGAAACCCCCTGAACCCCCTCCCCCGCCCCCCCCTCCCCCGCACATTTATAATAATAACGTCAATACAGCCTTAGAAAAAAACTTAACAACACTTGATGACTGTCTCATGCACCATTATCTTATTTATTTAATACAGTTGTAATGATGAATGCGATAGCGACAGTGCGCGAGTTAGACAGAATGTGGTTGAGTCACAAACATCAAAGTTATAAACTTTTACGTTTATTATTAGTAGGATATGATATTAATTAGCATAATAATAGGCACCCACTGTCGCGTCATAATTCACCACATGTACGTCAATTTATAGTAGCTCAGTATTAATATGATAATGGGAAAAACAGTTTGTTTACTCAGATGATACAGATTCAAGGTAGAAAATTCCGTAAGTCAGGACAGCAGTGGTGTGGATCGCCTATTAAAAAGTAAATCTTTAAAAGGCTATAAGTAGATTATAGCCAGCTTCAGAAATAACGGGACCTGTAAATACTTCACCTTGTAAACCACAAAACTGTTAAAGTTTGAAATTACTTAAGTGAAATTATAAGGCACTAAAAATTCCAGCTACTTTTGCGGCTGACGGTACTTACCGGTCAAAACAATGAATGTACAGTTGACGAAGTCCGCTCCGCTCCGCTCGGGCTGAAACTCGGTACCAAGCGTTTTCCCAGAGATAAGACCAAGCTAGATCAATTTTTCATCCCCGAAAACCCCCACATACCAAATTTCATCGAAATCGTTGAAGCAGTTTCTGAGATTCTGATTATATATATATATAAGAATTGCTCGTTTAAGGGTGAGGCCACACGAGCGTAATTTTGTGAGCGGCAGAATTTCGGTTACGCCATACATTGTGTCACGTGATGGCGCCCATATTGTATGGCGCGGACCGAAATTCTGCCGCTCACGACTCACAAAATTACGCTCGTGTGGCCTCACCCTAAAGGTATAAGATAAATTATATTAGATTGACTGACCTGACTTTCCTTCTCTGAAAAAGTTGGTTCGGTATTTATTTCATCCATACATATAATTTGGTATTGAGTGGATGCCGGATGAGCCCAATATTCTGCGTTCGGAAGTTGAACAAGCAATTAAAGCACTGAAATACGGAAAGTCTCCGGGTAAAGATGGGGTTACCGCGGAATTGCTGAAAAACCTGGGAGACATGGGAGTAGCGGTTCTTTTAGACCTATGCAATTGCGTTTGGACAACAGGAAAATGGCCTGAGGATTAGACGGAATTGGTATTCATTCCTCTTCACAAGAAAGGCTCCACGAAGGATTGTGGAAACTATAGGACCGTCGCTCTTATCTCTCATGCAAGTAAAATCCTCTTGCATATTGTGAGCCAGCGGCTCGGCCACTACCTCCGTCGTCAGATTCCCGAAGAGCAGGCAGGGTTTGTGAGGGGCAAGGGCACGAGAGAGCAACTACTCAATGTTCGGCAAGTCATAGAGAAGAGCAGAGAGTTTAATTGCCCGGTTATCTTGTGCTTCATTGATTACACTAAAGCTTTTGACTGCGTTCAATGGGATAAACTGTGGATTGTGCTACACGACATGGGAGTCCCGAAACATCTACTCAATTTGATTCGGTACCTATACGATGATAACCGCTCTTTCGTCAGAGTTGGTGCCGACTGTTCAGGTGTGTTCGAAGTTAAAAAGGGAGTGCGGCAGGGTTGCATTCTCACTCCAGCACTCTTTAACATATACGGAGAATCCATTATGCGAAAGACCCTTGAGGATTGGGATAGAGGGTTCCCGGTGGGTGGTAAAAGGGTTTCGAACCCGAGATATGCCGATGACACTGTGCTCCTAGCCACCTCTATTGATGACATGAAGGAAATGTTCCAGAGACTCGAGACTGAAAGTAATAGTATGGGTCTTGCAGTGAACAGGAGTAAGACCAAGATTATGGTGGTGGATCGTGCTGGTCACTTGGCTGACACGGTAGACATCGTTCCAGGAGTGGACACAGTGGAGCATTACATTTACCTGGGCGCACAGGTTAACAATGACGGCAGTTGTGTGCCGGAGATAAAAAGACGCATTGGTATGACCAAGGATGCTATAACCCGCCTGAACAAAATATGGAAAAAGAGGGGAATCACTATTAACACCAAGATCCGGTTAGGACGTGCTTTGATATTCCCCATTTTTCTGTATGGCGTGGAGTCGTGGACGATACGGGCTCGAGAGAGGCAGAGAATTGATGCCTTGGAGATGTGGTGCTGGAGGCGTATGTTGAGGATACCTTGGACGGCCAAGCGAACAAATGTGTCGATCCTCTCACAGCTTAAGATAAAAACCCGTCTTCTTCTTCTTCTTCCAATTCTTTCGTATTTTGGCCACATAATGCGAAGAGGTAATGAGAGCTTGGAGAAATTGATCGTAGTTGGGAACACAAATGGCAAGCGAGCCCGAGGCCGATCTCCTACCAGATGGACCGACCAAATAAAAGACTCCAGGTCCCCGAGGTTTAGCTCCGTCGTCAGGGCCGCGATGAACAGAAGCCGATGGAAACACATAGTTCATTCCAAGTGTGGACCACTTGTTGATGACCACGATCCTCAGTCATGAGGGAACGACTAGAGAGAGAGATATAAAATGAAAAGTCGCGAATGACTGACTCAACAACGCCTAGTCTTTAGCCCAAGAAGGCTGAAATTTTGCATAGAGTTTATGTTTATGATCTAGGCAAGGAATTAGGACGGATTTGCTGAAATTACCACGTGATAGAGAGTAAACTGGATTTATCTTCTTTCTAATATATAAAAATCTCGTGTCACAGTGTTTGTTAGGGCCGGCGCTCACTGCCGGCACGGCACGGCGTGTCATGGCAAAGGATTTTATTCTTCTTCTTTCAGTGCCACTCCAACTAGTGAAGGTTGGCCGTTAGCTCCGTGTACTTTTTCTTGTCCTTAGCGAGGCGGAAAAGCTCGGCAGCGCTCGCGATCCCCGTCCACTCCCTGATGTTACGGAGCCAGGATTTCTTTCTTCGCCCAACTTTCCTCTTTCCAGCGACTTTGCCCATCATTATGAGTTATGAGGATTTTATTATTATCAAGTTATTTTGGATCTTATTTCAATGAGTTTAGAATTCATGTTACTTTATTTCGATACCACGATGCCGCGACGTGCCGAGAGATGCTGCGGTATGACGCAACGCATAACCTGCCGTGCCATGCCGTGCCATGCCGTCAGTGAGCGCCGGCCCTTATCGAACTCCTCCGTAACGACTTGGCCATTTTTTATGAAAAATTTGGTCTATAGATAAAAAGGTAAAAAGGAAGGTAGGTGGTCTAAAGGTATTTGGTAGAACTGAGAATAGGAAGAAGGCTAGTTTTATACCCCTATTCTTCGCAGACGGATTTGCGGCCAACAGCTAGTATGTTTATACTTGCATTGCTTGAATTGAAACGTGCAGTACGGGACGTTTGGAATTTCCAGCGGGATAGAGAACGGGAGTTGACCAAAAATTTTATCTCTGCCCGCAGAAAGACACTTCTAAAAGCTAGTTTGTTTATATTTGGATTTCTATTGCAAAAATTGTCGTTCCAAGCCACAGAAAGTCTCCTTAGCTGCTTAGGTACGTGCACCAGCAGAAAATTACAACAATTTCAATTACATTACATGATTGGAAAGTCTTACATTATTAGCAACAACCACTATGTCATTGTCTTATTTCACTTATTTGTATCATTGAACAAACTAAGTTAATGACTCTGCAAGATAAGGTTGTTTATTACTAATAAAATGAAAGGCCCTTGCCACTACTTGAAGAGTGCTGATTACATGCTTATTTCGCATTTGTCCGCGTAACTCGATCCGACTCCACTGTCTCTGTGTGTGGCCTGACAATGTACATTTTTACATACATTTCCTTCATCTGCTTTAAGTATAATTAACGTCACTCTTTTTAGTCTTCCGACTCGATCAACATGTTAAATAAAGACAATAATAAAAATAATTTAGAAATATTTGAAACTTCTAAATGTTGTATCAAATTTAAAACTGTGAAGTGGTGTCATTTCAAAACATTAGTTTCTAAACGCTGTTCAAATATCTCTGATATAAAAGATAAAAGTGTTTATATTAAGACTTTGAGTGCGGCCAGTATAAAGAGAACTCTGTGTAGAATATACGAACAAGTTTTTAAGTCTCGGCATAGTGGATATGAAAAGTTTTTGACTGATGAAGAAAAAAAATTGTACTTTCTCGCGGATAACAGTCAGCTGATAGAGCGGTTTTAACGCATTTAACGTCAGCAACTTTACTTCTTCAATAAGGCAGTATACCCTGTATACCTACCTGCTTAGTTGCTGTGTGTATGGAATCCCACTAAATTGTAAATGCGAAAGTTTGTGTTTGTTACTCTTTTACGTTAAAATTTGGCATGAATCTTGAATTTCGGGAATAAATTATAAGAAACTTTTTATTCCGATATTTTCACGGGGTCGGGATATGTGCATGTGAAATGCCGCAATTTCATCCGTTAAATCTAGAGCCATGAAATTCGCCACGGGTTTTTTAATGATAATGAACACGGCGTTGTAATTTTTGGGAATTTAGTAAAATCCTGTAATTTCAATTCAGCTGCCAGGTCTAATAGTACATCCGAGCGAAGCAAGGATAAAAGCGAGTCGTTAGATAATATCATGTTATCTTAGGTTTAATATATTGACTTTTAATTTTAAATAATAATTTTATTTTTTAAAGTGTCACTTACACGGACACTAACATTACGTGTTGTACAGATAAGTACAAACTAATGTACTTATAAATTTAGTTTAAAAGTTATATGTACTGAAATATGTACCTACTGCTTAATTTTAAGTTTAATTGCTACGCCCCAACAGGGCATCATTTTGTACAAATTTTTGTAAGAAATGTTGCGATTCAATAAATACTGAAACTCTAACGTAGGATGTTTCAATGATAAAGTCTAATAATATTTGTGATGTCCTAATCTCTGGTACACTTTGGCCACTTACAGAAGTACCTAGCAACTAAAAATTAAATATATATTCTAACATCAGGGTCGGAGCTTCTTGGGTAAATCCGGGCCCATGCCCGGGTGCCAACTTCTTATTACAAACTGCAGGGGGGGGGGGGGGGGGGCTTAACAGGGCGCCCAAATTCACTTTTGCTCCCGATTCGAAAATTTCCGACGACCCGGCGATCTCTTGTAGCAAGTTTCCATTCGCGTGATATAAGATTTAGGTACCTAGGTACGCTTTCTCCCTTCGCGTAAAGTTGGTATGCGACATACCCAATAGGTACACGTTGAGTATAGAAATCAGTAGGTAGTTATCGAAATTAATTTGAGAAATGGTTTTACAGTGGGTGAGCATCGGTTGGAGGTCATTTTGTCTACTCAATTTCTATTTTAAAACAACGCAATCGTAGCGATACCTTTTCCTTAGCTTTTTGTAATGATAATCACTCGGATATTAATCACGTCAAATATCTTTTAAACTACCACGACGATTCGACTATTGTACAACGGCATAATGTGATCATCGAGGCAATTTTTGAAATGTTTCACGCTATTAAGACACAAGAGCATTTTTTAATTGTTTAACCGTTAAAATCGAACTTTATTAACAAGTTTGCTATGAAGTATCTTTTTGTATTTTTTATTTTTTCAACTTCATTATCATAGATGGCGCTGTATCACTGCGTAATGTGATTAGTGAACTGAGATGTATGGGAAAAAATTGTGTCTTAAACTCCTGACCAGTGGTGGTGTAGGGGAATATAACTCGGTGCGGAATGCTGAGGACCTGGGTTCGATTCCCAGCGCTGGTCTTTTTTCTGGGGTGTTTTCTATGCATCCATTTTTCAGTTTGTATTTAGTTTGAAATATACGAACTTTATTACTAAAATGTAGAAATAATAAATCTTTACAGGTGGTTGGATGAGCATCCCTACGGGCCTTAGCAACTGCCCTCCCGGCCTGGAGTATCTTTCCATGATAAACCAATTGCTGGTGCATCAAAAGGTGGAGCTTGTGGAAGCGTTCGTCGGTTTTGAGACGAACAATAAGTATACTATAAAGAACAGTCTTGGCCAAAAAGTGTACTTCGCTGTCGAAGATAATGATTGCTGTACACGAAACTGCTGCGGTCCTATGCGTCCATTTGACATGAAAATCTTAGACAATTTTCAGAATGAGGTAATTAATAAAATAATTTGTCATTATTAGGGTAGTTGACACCATAAATACAAGACGTAAACGTAAGTACGTATGTACGTAAGTTTTTTTTTCGTGATGTTACATTTAGATCGGTAAGTAACTTGGGCAAGTGTGAAACTATAACACAGAAAGATCTGTTCTAAGTTTTGAGTATACAACTAAAACTCAATGGCTCTTGGGAACCTGTCATCGATTTCAGTAACAAGACAAGTCGCACCTTTAGAATTAAACCGACTCAATTCGAAATATTCTCATCTCAATAACAAACTTTGTACTTAAACTAATCAGGTCTAGTTTTGAAATGACATTATTTTGAATTAAGTCAGTTTAATTCTGAAGGTGCGAAGTGTATTCAAAGATTTAAATAAAATCTTACTTGGTTCAGGAATCGATAACCAAATCAAAATGTTAAATTTGACCCTTTTTTCGTGGTCGGGTTGACTTCAAATATGGTATACATGTGTAAATAAGACGTATCTCTAAATAAATACAGTTTACAAAAGTACGGCCAGCAAAAAATTTTCTATTATAAATTAAATAAATAAGTCTTTTCGTTTTTCTTTAAATTTCTGAATGCAGTTTTTCTTGACACTAAAATCAGTGACATGGATCCTAAGAACAGATCTTTATATGCCTTACAGTTTCAGATTAACCATACTGACTGATCTAAATGTGTACCACCCTATATTGTCATCCAACCTACTTGAACCTACATAATCGTCACTAGTTTTAAATAAAAAAGCTCTTATCTAAACATCGATAATCTAACTATGCGAACTTTACTCTATGAACTTTAAGGTTCAGTTCAATTTGCACATTGATTTGCGAGATACAAGCTGTTTTCAAAGTAGTGACGATATGTATAGGTACTAAATTTCAAGTCAAACCAACTATTAGAAAAACAAAAATCTTTTCAATTATCTGTATAACTAGATTTTTAGTTACTTGCAAATAAATAAACATTCTAACTGCCAAATAAGTGACGTCATAACTCACTTGCCAAAAAAAAATATATGGGGAATCGCGTATTGATATCTCAGAAAAAGTACGACAACAAAAGTATGACAACTGGTTGCTGGCTTCAAATAGGTAATTATTCTGTAGTTGAAACTTATAACTTTAAGTTGTCGTTTTACGTTGATGCGAATATGGGTTAGATTTAATATTGTTTTTTTTCCGGGCAACGACCGCTACGAAAATCATATCATAGGTACAAATTTCATATTATAACAACTAAGCAGTGTCGTCACCAGAATTTAACCGCTTGGTGCGCAAATGCGGATATTTAAATGTGAACTAATGATGTATTAAATGTATATGAATATCGATGATGTCAATTATTTAGTTAATAATAAATTAATATTCAATGTTTTTAGGGTTCCACATATTCCGTAACTCAAAAGGAAAAAAACGTGACTATCTCTAGAGATTATTTATTATCGTCTGTCCAAAGGTGATCCACCTGCGCCGGCCGTTGGCTTGCTCGTCGTGCTGGTGCCCGTGCTGGCTGCAGTCCATGGAAGTGACCTCCCCGCCGGGCACGGTGATCGGCTCCGTGGAGCAGGAGTGGTCTCTCTGCAAGCCTTGCTTCGCCATCAAGAACGCTGCCGGCGACGTCGTGCTGAGAATCAAGGGACCAGTGTGCACCTTCTCTATTTGCGGCGATGTCGACTTCAAGGTATTTTTTTTCGTCCGATTCGAGATATAGGTAACGCCACGAAAGTTGAGGTGACACACACAGCTACATAAAGTACTGAATGCAAAAAAGATAGTGAATGAATGAAATGACCGAGTGAATGAAAATGTGAGTTATATGATCTTATGATGAAATACTTACGCAATACTATGCATAATAATGCATATTTTAATTTTTCTTTTTTCATATAACCTATTTTTGAAATAAAACAATTTGAAACTGATAAGAAATATTCGCAAGAAATAATCGGTATTTTATAAATAGCAAAAAATATGCTTATCTGATTTATATAATATAGATCAAAATATTTTATTTTCTGTTTTGTTTGAACTAGATGTATTTTCCTAAATTAGAAATGGATAGGATATTAGGAATAGACAGGTTGAAGAAATTTTTAGTCAATCTTGTAATTCTATGTTGAGTCTGTTGAACTTGCTATCGGTACGAATAAATGTCAAAATCCCGCTGTCATACATGACGTGTTGTGTGCGTGACCTCAACTCTGATGGCGTTACCTATACACAGAACTAATAATAGGAGGAAGAGAAATGATATCGTGTGTATTCCTTTCACGATCGATGTGACCATTTTTTTGGCTTCCTCGCTGTTAATTAGCTCACGTTTTTTCGTGCTCTCATAGGTTTTAGTAGATTACGCTAAAGGCCGCCGCAGACCAGATGCGTGTGTGTGTCACGCACCAGTTGTAATGAATGAAACTGTAAGAAAGATGGCACACCATGTGCACGCATCTAATGCGCCATCTTTATTACAGTTTCATTTATTACAATTGGTGCGTGTGTGTGACGTGACGTGGTCTGCGCCGTCCTTAATCCTTTCTCAGCAATAACCCATTTATTTGAGCAGTTATCTTCGTAACATACGGAGCTGGGTAAATAAATATACATGGCTTTTTAGCCATACGCGCGGACCGTTTTTAGTTTTTAGCTTGCGTGACATTTCTTCTATTCCTCTTACCACTTTCTTCTATTCTTCTTCTCTCTTATCCACAGATATTCTTAATATAAGCTCGAAACAAAACAAATATGCCAATGCCTGCGAGCTGCGTCATGCCACATTTACACCCCTTGTCACCTCCGTAGATGGAGTCTTTGCACCACAAATGGCCACCTTTGTGAAACACCTCGGGGAGGCACTCGCATCTCGCTGGGACCGCTCTTTGTCTTGCGTCTTGGGCTGGCTAAGAGCTCGGATAATAACTTCTATATTTAGAGCGACTAGCATGTGCATTCGAGGCACCCGTCATAAATGGAAGCCAGCAGCGAAGCTATTTGGCTTCGACGATGGTGCTGCCCTACCACACTCCGACTGACAGACTGACTTGACAATTTTTTCATAGTTTACTAATTTATTAGTTTCCATGTCAGTTGTTCAGTTGTCAAACGAAGGTCAAAGTAACAAAACATTCGTTTAATATAAGCTCGATGTTTGAAGTTAAAACATACTACACGTAGACAATTTTTCTGTACGCGTTGCTTAATTTAAGTCCTTAGTATCAATTTACCTGCTTGTTTAGACAATGTATTTTGAAACATGACCTGCGTTTAATGTTATTCTTTTGTTTTTCAGATATACTCGAAGGACGGCGAAAACAAGGTCGGCAAAATAACTAAGCAGTGGTCGGGGTTGGCGCGCGAAGCTTTTACAGACTCTGATTACTTCGGCATCACTTTTCCCATGGATCTCGACGTCAGGATCAAGGCGGTGCTGTTAGGGGCCTGCTTCCTTATTGTAAGTGGTCTTTAGTACTAAATAACCAATTACAGTTACTGGCATCGAGTCTATGCCAAAGAAGAACTCCAAATCTGACTGTCTATCTCCTAAGACTACGCCATAGACAGTCAGACCCGCAGAATTAATATTAATAAGAATTGTATCTGATCTAAATGCGCGAGGCTTCAATATCTAAGGCTAATATAAAAATATTTAGTATCTTGGACAGGGATGTTTGGAAATTTGTTTAGACGGTCGGATAGCCTAGTTGTTAGAGAACCTGACTACGAAGCTTGAGGTTCCGGGTTCGATTCCCGGTCGGGGCAGATATTTGTGTGAAAAATACGAATGTTTGTGCTCGAATCATGGATGTTTAATATGTATTTATCTATATAAGTATGTTTATCCGTTGTCTAGTACCCATAGTACAAGCTTTGCTTAGTTTGGGACTAGGTCAATTGGTGTGAATTGTCCCGTGATATTTATTTATTTATTTTATTTAAATAATTCCGATCCGCATTAGCGACCCCTAGTCTGAAACAGCATACTTGTCTTTTTTTTTTAAAATAGCCTATACAGTGTCCCACTGCTGGGCAAAGGCCTCCCCTTTCTCCTTCCACTCGTCCCTGGCTTCGGCAAAGTGTTGCCAGTCCGGCTGGAATCGCTCCAAATCGTCCCAGCACCTTCTTTTAGGCCTACCTGTTCCGGTGCCCGTCGCTTGGAACCCAATCAGTAGTGATTTTGGCCCAGCGATCCGGATACATCCGGCAGACATGACCTGCCCAGTCCTACTTGAGTTTGGCGGTCTTTGTCCCCACATCAACAATTCGGGTTTTGGAGCGCAGTTCAGTGTTTCTGATTCTATCAGCTCTTCAAACACCTAGGATACTGCGCTCCATAGCCCGCTGGCAAACCTTGAGTTTGGATTCTGGGCCTCAGTCAAAGACCAGGTCTGAGCACCGTTAGAGACTTAAGTCTACCGTGTTAAAAAAATAGTTGTGTTACTGTGGTAAAAGTTGTTGTCTACACTTTAGTTTAGATGTATACATGTAATTTAATAACATTATAGATCCGTTTGACACCTTGTTGAATTTCCGGGTTCTTCTCAACGGGGTTATTCTCTTCACTCACTTGGATTTGGCGGAGGTATTCAAAAAGCAATAAAAAATGAAGTTGAAAAAATAAATACAAAGAGATACTTCTTATCTAACTTGTTAAAAGTTGGCTCAGTAGCGCCATCTCTTGGTCCGGATGAGCGGTTAGTTCCGAAGGAGTGTTGAAGTCTCTCGATAGAGGGTATAACATAGATGCGCGCTCTATCACTGCATAAGGTGATTATTTAACAGATTGAAATAAAAAATAAATAAAATAAATATTAGGGGACAATCTTACACAAATCGACCTAGTCCCAAACTAAGCAAAGCTTGTACTATGGGTACTAGACGACGATAAACATACTTATATAGATAAATAAATACTTAAATACATAGAAAACATCCATAACTCAGGAACAAATATTCGTGCTCATCACACAAATAAATGCCCTTACCGGGATTTGAACCCAGGACCTCTTGCTTCGTAGGCAGGGTCACTACCAACTAGGCTAAAGCGGTCGTTGAAATGTACGATGTATGCTAAAAATTAGTGTCTAACCTCTAGACCAGTGGTGGT
This sequence comes from Archips xylosteana, assembly GCA_947563465.1. Classification (NCBI taxonomy): domain Eukaryota; kingdom Metazoa; phylum Arthropoda; class Insecta; order Lepidoptera; family Tortricidae; genus Archips; species Archips xylosteana. The sequence goes on from OX387344.1 coordinate 14,272,308, forward strand.
GTAGGGGTATGGCACACGGCACGGAATGCTGAGGACCTGGGTTCGATTCCCAGCATTGGTCTTTTTTCTGGGGTTTTTTCTGTGCATCTATATTTCAGTTTGTATTTAGTATGAAATATGTACTCAAAAAGGTGCAAAGTATTCCCGATTGTAATAATCTGCCGCGCTCGAGTAAATCCCAATATCCCCTCTCAGGCTCGCACTATTATGAAACACGTCAATTACGAAAGCAATGCGCTTTTCAGCTTTTGATATAGTTTTAGTAAAACATTTTTATTTCTTTTCAGGACTTCATGTTCTTCGAAAAAACTGGAAATGAAAATTAGGCCTGAAACACTGAGCAGGGTTCTTATTGCTACGTCAGTAAGCTTTTCTTTATACGCAACAAAACAATATACTTTACCTTGGTGCTTTTTATAGGTAAGAATGATTGATTAGAGTATTTACCTTTTATTGATGGTTATACATGTAAGTTAAGAGATCAGCTACGCCGCGGTAGTAAAGAAGTGCACAACATATTTTAAATTTGATAAATATTGAGTAAATTGTGATGTTTATTTTGTATTGTAAATGTGCTTATAGCCTCTCAATACAAGATTGGGCAGGCACGTCTGAATATTGTCGGAATATATGGGCAAAATTACATTTGTAATTCACCATGAGTTTTTCAGCGAAGGAAAACATGGTGAGGAAACTGCTGTAGCACAGCAGCCCCAGCACTCTCATTCTGAGAGGAGTCATGTGTCTTGCTGGACACACAGCTGGCTGTGAGTTGACGACGACGATGTATTATATACTTAATTTGTGTATTTTTAGTTTAAGATATCTTCGAAATTTATTGTGATAGATAACAATTTACAAAAAATTAAGACGTGGTCTTTTTTATCCTGATAGCAAATATGTATTTATCTAAATTTTTGTGAAAAAAATAGTTGTGCCCTTTTTTGTTACGGCGGCCGAACAATACCTACAGTGCTCTCACTAAAGTAATGTGATTTGGCAGTCTTTAGGCCTTCAAGTCCGTGCTTATGTCCTATCTTATTGTCCTCATAAAGTCGGTCCCTCACAAGCCTTAAACCTTTTAACCGTCCATAATATTATGTCCGTTATACAGAATGTCCCATAAGTTGCATGATAAACAGATAAACATAAGGGGGAGGTAGATGAGTAGGTCATCTACCAAACATAGAAAAATAACCTTAGGAAAAGTGTTAACAGTTTCTTTAACTGAAAAATTTAGTGCTGGTGTGCATTTCTCAAAAATTGTGATCTCAAAATATCTCGAAACTGGTGATATTTTTACTGAGTTAATTTATGTTTGGTAAGTGGCTCAGCTAACCGGCCAAGTCGAACTTTTTTGTGTTTAATTTTTATTTGCTGTTATAGCAGCTGTTATGCCAACTCTGAAAATTATGGTTCAAAAGATGCAGTCTTGTGAGATGGACGGACAGCGGAGGCTTAGTTAAAAGACAAAATCGGAATTTGCCGAGCACATAACTTGAGTCTGAATATAAATACTATAATGTTGTAATAGAGCTTTTTACTTGACACTTAAAATGTTTTTATTTTTATATTATGGATAGCCGATGTAAAGTTCTTATAAAAAGGGGCCTTGGATTTTGTAGTGAAATTTGCATTTTATGAAGCATTTTTAAAGTAGCTTTACTAACTTTGCCACTAACATAATCTAGCTAAAGCCTGACCATTATTATGTGAGGTGCAGCCATGTTGCAGTATTTTACATTACAATTAATTTCTAACATTAGTAACAATGTTTCAGGTTTTATGACATATAAATAATATAAGATAGCTGCGATTTGATAAAAGTCATAGATTCTTATATGGGAATATACATTTAGGCAAAATTCCAAATTTTGCAAAAAAAAGTGCAGGATTCTTGAGTATTTTCCTAAATGATGATTAAATGAAACTGACAGGGTGCCTATCGAAATCAGTATATACTAGTGAGTTTGCTTGGTAAATCAAATATAGTTCTATGGAATTACGAAATAATACGATAGATTACTCTGGGAATCTACCTAAAAAGGCCACTTTTATGCGACCTCATATTTTTAATGGTTCTACCGGCTGTGCATAAGTAGATACCTATTTATGTGATTTATTAAATGGAGGCTAAAGTTTCCATGTCTACATAATATAATCTCATTATACGTAGAAATTTTAACCCTTTCAACGCCAACGACACATATAGGTGTTGTGAAGTAGTGCCAAAGTGATGACAATGACATAAGATTCAAAGCAGGTTTACGTTTTGTCGAGGCGTGGCGTTCAAAGGGTTAAGCATGACGTAATTATGGCAGCATTACATAATTACCGAAATTATAAGAGTTTCACTCACTTAAACGGTTTAGCTATTGGCTTTCAAGCAGTGTCAATGTCAAGTTTTAATAGCGATCAATTAATACAATTGAAGGTATGTTTTTACAAAAACAACATAACTGACTAGACTGGTTGACACCTGTTGTCAGTAAAATTGTTTCTCTACAAGTGTCAACCAGTCTAATCAATTATGTTGTTTTTAAAACATCTCTTCAATTAGAGCATTTGTATCAATTGCTGACTGTACATTGGCAGTTCTAAGACTCATAAATCGAGTGTTAACAATCCAATCTATATACGTATAACTTAATTCTTATTGTTACCATGCCTCAGTACAACCCTAACTTTAATCTGAACCACCTTAATTACAGTGCGTTACTAATGTGAATATAACATAAATCTAAATTGCCAAAATTTGTTACAAATTGATAACATTTACATATTTATAGAAGTACAATAATGGCATCTGTATAATTTATACTGCATTTCATCTTGAACATATAAAAACGCATTTAATATGTTTAATATTACTCGCAAAAAAACGCGTCGAGAAATATTTAGAAATTAAGAACAGCCTCCTAACTATGCCTAAATATACTAAACTTAAATTTAAAGTATTTACCTATACAAATATATACAATATTAAATGTATTCAAATTAGCGATGCATATACTTGAGATAAGTATATTTTACGTACTGTTATAATATTTTTTAATTTCTTACTTAACGTGTGATTTTGTAGTTTAAGATAAATATATGGCACGGTTTTTCAATTCAAATATTGTAGTCATGTTTTAAAAACTCTTCGAACATCTAACGAATCTCGAACTTGCATTGTGCATTTTTATATAATTTGATAAGATTCTTATAGTATTTAACTTTATCAGCTATTAAGTAATATTAAGGCTTGTGTTTAATTGAAATGTATACAAAAAGCGGATTTATTATTATTATACTTGCCAGTCTTATGAATTTTGTGATACTTACCTACTTATGTGTTTTATACAAATTCAATACATACACTTAACCCCTCGTATGCTTAAGACACGGATCCGTACCAAAGTTAAGCCATTCTTTTTCTATTTTTATTTGTATCTATAACATTGGCTTTATATGAATCAGTTGAGATTAGAATGCACTTTTTTTTCACTTTCCGCATACGTAAGGGGCCATCCATAAATTACGTCACATCAATTTCGATCAATTTGGACCCCTCCCCCCCTTGTCACACGTATTACTTTGAAAATAGCCATTATTTTGTTCTAGTATCAGATATCGCTTGACAAAAAAAGTGTGACTTAATTTATGGATGGCTCCTAAGTAGTCTTGTGTTGCTTGAGAATATTTTAAAACCGGTCGTGTGATTCGGCCTCACATACGAAGGATTCAGTACCACCATAGAGTTGGGTAGTTGACACTAACTAATAATTCTAAAACACAACTCTCATATTTAAAAATATATATTTTTTAATCTCGAAAATAAATAAGCTGTTGGTCAATTGAGTGAAGTGAAATAAAAATCTTTACCTATTGCTGAAAATTGGTTTAACAAAGATGGTAGGTAAAGACAATAATAAATCTGGAGCAACCATTCTCTGCTTGAATATTCCCATACAAAATCCATTGGGGAGTCGCGAATTAAAGACAGACCTTGGACAGATCATAAAAAGTATGTCAATTGATTGGTATTTAATTGTCAACTACACAATTGCTATTATTAAGATGGTATAAAACACCAGAAAAAGACGATTTTTGCTAATTTAAAACTTTATATAACTTTTATTATTTTCTGTAGTGGATATACTGTTCTTTTACTCTATAATATATTTACAAACTGGGAAAAATAAGTACAGGCAGGGCAGGAACCTAAGTGACAGATATTTCTGTTGCATAGACAATATATACTATAGACACATTAGACAAATGTGTTTACTTGAGACCTTGGCCTAGTTTACGAATAGAGGTATCTCTGTCTGTTTATGTACAGTCAAACTCATTACCAGCTGAACACCTTAATACTTTGTCACCGAAAACATTAACCCTTCTCCAGGCATAGTACATATAGCAACCACATAAATCTATACAGAGATTTAATCTTGCTCTCTTTACTTGCAGTATGGTAGAAAATCAATTGAATTTGTTTAAAATATGCTTTGTTTTAAATTAATCCAGTATAGGTACAAGTCGATTCACAGGAGCTGGCACGAATGGATTGAATGAGTGAATGAAAGTATCTATGTGTTATCTATTTGAATACACTTCACACAACATGACATGAATCAGTCATTTACCTACGCATCACTTTCGTTCCATTCATTTGTGCCAGCTTTTGTGAATCGACCTAACACACAATAAATAACACAATGCATGATTAATTTTGTAGTTGCGTATCTAAATAGGCGGGGTCTGGAAACGGGTTAATGTGGGACAGTTTGACATGTTTCAAATTAGGGGTGCGGTTAAAACACGACCTGTAGTTGTCGACCCGGAATGAAAGATCTGGTAATTCAAACCCTCGTGTAATTGCCATAAGGGTTTGAATTATAGTGAGTGGGGGTAAGATGAAAAACTACTCGTAGCACCCAAGTGTGTTTCATCTTACACTGCTTTTCATCTTACCACCATCTTACCCCCACTCACCTTATCAGTCATTGTTCATTATTTTCGTTCTTTCCATACTTTTGAGTTTGACTGAACAACGTTACCTACCGCTTTTATTGGGTACGCTCAACCAAATTAATAGGAACTTCCAAAGTAAACAGCGCTTAGACGTTACAATAAGTACATGGTTGTCTTCATTCTCATTAGATTGAAAAATATGTAATAAAAAATGCCTGATAAATACATTTTGGTTATATATATAATCTCCGATTATCTCACTAGGTTAAGATGAATTTGTTTGCATTAATTTTCTTAATTTGTTTACTTAGGATTTATACCACATTGTAATTTTTGATTGATATATTTGCATGTTATTCTATTATAAATAAACTTTATACTTACTCAATTTGTGTTTGTTGTAACAGTGATTTCAATGAAGATTTCACGAGTCTCAAGAAATAAAGAAGAAATAATGTTTTGTCCTATATTTAGCTAAAACTGGAAGAGTCAGGGTCGGCCTTTACCAACCACACAAGGTGCGAGTTATTTACTTGGCGAGTTGGCGCCCTTTCATATTACAACTAAAAGACTGCTAAACTACACTTCCTTTTGGCTTTGCCGTAGTCGTGTAAAAGTAATTTTCAATTTTGCCATGTTTTCGATCCTGCTAATATCGAAGTACAATACAATGTGATTTACGATGAAAAAAGAACTAAAATATTGCTTATGAAATTGTTCTAAAGTTTCAGCATTTTGTTAGCAATCTGACATTAACGGAAAAAGTGATCCCTTTCCAGTCTGAGGGGTAGCGGAAAATTACTTGTTTAACGACCGCTTTAGCCTAGTTGGTAGTGACCCTGCCTACGAAGCAAGAGGTCCTGGGTTCAAATCCCGGTAAGGGCATTTATTTGTGTGATGAGCACGAATATTTGTTCCTGAGTTATGGATGTTTTCTATGTATTTAAGTATTTATTTATCTATATAAGTATGTTTATCGTCGTCTAGTACCCATAGTACAAGCTTTGCTTAGTTTGGGACTAGGTCGATTTGTGTAAGATTGTCCCCTAATATTTATTTATTTATTTTATTTTTTGCTCATTGAAGGGCGTACTGTGCGAATTATGCGGCCCAAATGACTGCCGTAATCTTAACTCGTGAGCTGTAAATTATTTTATTAAATTTTAAAGTATTCGTAGTAAGTAGGTCGTAGGCTATTTTTTATTCTTCGCTGACGGAGTCGCGGGCAACAGCTAGTAATTTATAAATCATTAACCCGCTAACCCTATGGGCAAAGCAGTGTGCCGGTTAAAATTATGTATCCATAATAATATCGTAAATGAGGAAGTGTGTCTGTCTGTTACCTCTTCACGCTTTTACCGATAAACGATTTAGATGAAGTTTGGTATGGATAGTCTTCTGGGAAGGACATAGGATAGTTTTTATCCCAGAAAATTGCATAGTTCCCGCGGGACAGCGATAAACGAATCCTTCTCAGACGGAGTCGCGGGCAACAGCTAGTAACTTATATTATTAGTGTTACGAATCCAGTTGCATTTAAAAATCCGTCATTTAGTGCGGTGCGCTATCTCATAGGGCTTCGCAAAATTTACCTTGCCCACACAATTCAGGTCCTGCAGAGCAACTAACTGGTGACGCCCCATTCAATTTCTAGTTTTATATCGTACAGTCGCCATAATAAACATCTGAGCTGTCTCATACATTACACGGCCAACGTCGTACGTACATGTAGCAACGGCGTACCTATATGGAGGATCGGATATATTTTAACGCTTTGGGCTTAAAACCACTAAATTTCATAATACCTTATTCACTAATACCCCTAATTTTCAAATTACCGTGGGCTCATAATACCTAAACATACCTAAAATTTCAAATTTTAAGATGAGACAATTTGAAATTTTAGGTATTATGAGCCCATGGTAATTTGAAAATTAGGGGTGTTAGTGAATAAGGTATTATGAAATTTAGTGGTTTTAAGCCCAAAGCATTTTAACACTTACGACAAATTCAATGTTTACGACGGTTCTATACTTTTGTGTAGAAGAGAAGTTTTATATATTTCCAGCCAGATGAACTACTATCGCAGGATTAGTGGTGTCGAAAAGTATGTAATTGTCAACCCTAACTCAGGTTTAACAATTATTTGTATTTTTCAACTGTGTGTGAGAACTCAACACTCAATGGAGAATAATGAGCAACATAAATATAGAGAAGTATTATCCTTTTTTTATTTACATAGCCCAATGAGTATAACCAACAGTTTTGAAATATATTTCAGACAAGTCTTTATTTAAATCACTGCATTACAATGGAATACACATAATTATTCAATAATATGGTCAAGAAATACATCAATCAGTCTTTCTCACTTCACTAACTTTTCAGGATACTATTTATTAAACTAACTAAACTTCATACATAATATCCAGTAAACAGTGAGTAGTGTACAGTATGTTGAATGTTGTCATATACATTCATTACCCAATCACCATTATGTTTAACTAGATTAAAAAGCAGCCTTCTTAGTGCAGACAGAAATATCAGCCTGATGGAGAGACAAATCTCCAAAACTATCTTCTTGCTTCCTCTGTAGTGATCTATTTAATAACTCCTTTTCTCTATGAACATGTTTCATAACAGTTGGTTTTGGAAATGATTTGGTCAACTTCTTAGCCCATGGACTCTGCGGCATTTTGGGCCCATTGGATACATCAATCTGTCAATCACAAAATCAATAGGTTAGTAAGTTAGTACAATCCTTAACCCTTTTCCAGGCATAGCGCATATAGCAACCACATAAATCTACACAAAGATTCAACCTTGCTCCCTTTAGAATATGGTGGAAAATCAATTAAGTTTCTTTAAAATATGCTTTGCTTTTAAATGAATCCTGCATAGGTAAACAATATAACACAATGATTAGTTTCGTAGTAGCACATCTAAATAGATGGGGCCTGGAAAAGGGTTAAAGGCTAGGCCCCACAAACCAAAGCGCGGGGCGCCGACGGAGCGTGCTCAGTGCCCTGTATAACACTGAGTCATATAAGCTGACACACACTGCAGTGCTCAGTATGCATCTGTACACTGCAGTGTGTGTCAGCATATATACAGGGTGTAACATTTAGATCAGTCAGTCTGGGAAAGTCTGAAACTATAAGACATACGAAGATCTGTTCTTAGGAACCATGTCATTGATTTTAGTGTAGCTGCAGCGCCTCGGCCATGTTCGCCGCGAGCGGCACGGACGGCTTCTACGCCATCATGAGGAAGCGCTGCGCTTCCTTGCTGGCGCGCCTGCGCGGCAGCCCTAACACCATCCTGGACGTGTTAGTTGGCAGGTGGGATTCCCCAATGTTGCGGCACTGGATGGGGTCTCATACACGCCCATTATTATGTTCAATTTAATTTAATTTAATTTAATGTAATGTTATTTTATTTTATTAACACTAGTCTATATATTGACTATATTTTACTAACACCTATGGATGATGTGCCAAAATGTGTCATTTATCCGAAATAAATATTTTTTAATTTGAATTTAGTAACAAGAAAAACTGCATTCATACATTTTAAAAAAACTTTTACTCAGCTCGGGTATTGAATCTGTACGTATTGAAGAATAAAACTAACACTATTTCTAACTACGAAACATGATGTCTAAAATTAATAAAATGCATTGTTTTCATATCCTTTCATTTATTTTAGTAGGTGTTTGAAATGACTACCATTTTTTTTTCAATTCAACATTCTTATAGTTTCAGACTTTTCCATACTGACCGATCTAAATGTTACACCCTGTATATATGATTCAGTGTTATACAGCGCGCTGGGCACGCTTTGTCGGCGTCGCGCACACGCCCGGCGCTGCGGTCTGTGGTGGCCTTAAGATTTTTAAGTTGATGAAGTTACAACTTATAAGTCTTATAACATAGGGCCCAATAATGGGCATTCAAGTAAATGTGTGTACATGAATTCAGATTATCATGTTGTACGTTAGTGCATTTACAGTCAAGCTCAATGTAGGCCCTTTGACAAATTTTATACAAAAGTTCGAACATAAAATGACAGCAGCAGCATAGTAAAGTATAATAATTTTTGTCCTTGACTGTACATTCAAAATTATACTTTACTGGCTCCAATTTGGGGTAATAGTGGAGATCACATAAAGACTACACGGGACCTTGCAGATGTTTCAAATTTCAAAATAAAAGTAGTCTGGATGGCTTACCACAGTTGTTTTTTTCGCACTCTTGTAAGCAACAGGAGGAAGGTTCACATTTTCTTTGTTGCTTGGCTTCATCACAGCAGGTTTTACCAGTTTTGGTATAGAAGATCCTAATAATGGTTTCTTAGGATAAACATTTTGTATTAATGGAACTTGAGGAGTATTATTGATATAGTATGCAACAGGACTTGCAATGTGCTTAAATGCATTCTTTTTGCTAGGAGTTTTCTTCAGTGATGATGTTGATGGTTTCTTAAATAATGGAGGATTAGCAGGAGTTTTTAACCCGGGTGTTTTTGAAACAAGCGCAGAAGATGGAGTTGCAAATACTTCTGTGACATTTTTCTCATGTTTAACAGGTGTATATGCAGTTGAGGCAGCATTCAAGCATGTTTGTTCTATATTATTAACTTCTAGTTTGGGAATAGTTTTAAAACCAATTTCATCTGTGTCCAGTTTAATACTAGCACTTATAAAAGATTCTTTTTTGTCAACACTTTTGCTAGGAGTATTTGCTAAAATGTACTCTATTTCTTCCAGAGTGTTATCAAAATCTTTCTTAGATGACTCACATGATTCTTCAATCAACTTTTCATATTTCAGAAAACTGTTATTAGATGATGTAACATCCCAAGTTGCAAATATGTTAGGCTCATCAGGAGATAAAGTTGTATATGATAATGCTTTAGCATCCATTTCGGGCGATTTAATGTAAGTATGTTTTGAAGTAACATCTGGTTCCGAGTGGGTTGATATGAGTTGAAGGCTCTTATTGTTGTCATCACCATCTGTGGTCAACTGTTCATTGGAGCTGTAGAATGAAAAAAAGACATTTAGATGAAGACATCGAAAAGAGAAATTAAGTGTCAAAGTACGGATCGAACTTGCGTACGGAGGGTTCCGTAAAATCAAGGGCAAAAATATATGTACATTAATATAATAGTTACAACAAAACCTTTTTAATTACTAGTGTTTCAAAAAGGTGTAAGTATAAACGTTCAAAATGAAAAGGCTTAGGTGTGTGAGTCATGTCTGGTAGTGAACTTTCCATGGTTTAATAAAAAAGAAATACTTACGCAATTGTTTGCCGGTGATTCTGATTACTAATGAACATCCGTTTTATTTCTTTGAGGCTCAATTTTCCGTAAAAGACTTCATCATCACTCAATCGCTCGTCATCTTTCACGTCCATAACGAACGCAAAATATAAATAAGTTAAACAAATTGATAAACAAACAGTAATAACTGAAATCATGTGTTATCACGATCACACAATTATTATTCTATTCGTTCGTTCGTCGCAATTTATTTTCACAAATCGAATAAAACGGTCAGTTCGCTCCGTTCGAGTGACACTTAGACTAAGGATATGGCTAGACCAGTTCTATTTAAGACGAACAAAAAACCGTCATGTGTCTCTTTCTAGCAAATGCAAAATCTCACCGTGAAAAAAAGAGTGAAGCATAGACAAACACCGCCATCTTAAACGTCAGTGTGTCAAATTCTGAGTCGTCGTGGTAGCCAGCTGGATACCAAACGTTGTTATCAGTTTTCCCTTGTTTTTATGTGTTTTTTTGTTTTTAGTTAATTTCATATCACTATAACCATGGATTGTGTGGCTATCGATTGCAAGAGTAGAATGGGTGTATTAACAGAAAGTGACAAAAGAATATCTTTCCATCGGTAAGTTATCGACTATCATTATGAACTTATTGCGCAATGTTTAAATTATATGATCTGTTCCAAAGAGTATTGTAATATTATATGAACAAGAGTGGCAACTCTATGGTCAAATTTGCATGTATGAAAGGTGCTGCCGCCCTACGGCTGCTCAAGAACTAATGTGACGTTTCTATAGATGTATACCTATCTATATGTATATGTTGGTAGTGATGTACAGCTATAGATACGCGTACCTATGGCAATATATAGTCAAGGATTTTAATTGATAGACTAATTGCCACTATTCGCATTTTAGCCGTCTAATTCAAATCAGCATATACGAAGTATAAGCGGCTAAACCCGATTTGTATTATACGGCTAAAATACGAACATTGGCAAGTGGCCTATCAATTAAAGTCCTTGACCGTACAATTTGGTACGCCATGGCCATGGCCGATGAATGACAACTGACAAGTTTGACAAGTCAACCAAGATGGCCGCTAATTTAGTTCTTCGGCAAACACCAGAGATCGCTGTAGTCGCATGAAAAGTGATGATATATGTAAGTGTGCCCCCCCTGATCTGTTCTCAATAAATAAATTGCCGTTCTAAATATTGTGAAGTCATAAAGATCACGTCAGGCCAAAGATTTATTAAAATAATGAACAACAAAACATCTGTTCAGGCCGTTACGACAGTTCATGTACGTAAAATTTGATAATAGGGATGTGGTTAAATAAATCGATATTGTATGTCATCATCATTGTATTTCAGGTTCAGCTTTTGTCACTTTTATTTAAAATTAATATATATTTTAGTTAAACTTTTTATAGGCTCTGAGAAGCACTACAAGAAAAACTAATTAAGTTGTATTATGGCTAATATAATTCTAATTGTTGATGTGTATTGTTCTCAGGTTACCTAAAGATCCTGATTTATGAAAGTTTGGCAGAAAAATAATCAAAAATGTATTCTGTTTTTTTGAGAAATAAAAAAAATGGTTTTATTTAGTGGTCAATAAATAATAAAACTACGTAAAATAAAATCATAATTATTATTTCATAATTGTCGTTTTACTTTTCCCCTTATATCCATTATACTACTCGTACATAAATATACAAATAAATATAAATAACTAGCTGTTGCCCGCGACTCCGTCTGCGGACAATAGGGGTATAAAAAATAGCCTACGACCTATTCTCAGACCTGCCGAATATAGAGCAAAAGTTTCATAAAGATCGGTCAAGCCGCTTCGGAGGAGTTCGATAACAAACACCGTGACACGAGATTTTTATATATTAGATTGAAGATTGATACGCTTTATCGGGACCTAAGTATGGTCTCGTTAAAAAAATTGTACGTTGCACGTATTATTTGGGTCATTTTAGGCGATCGGCAGATGGCTGGCGGTAAGGCTCGGGGAGGTTAATTTGCGTTTTGTTTTTGTTTGTCGTTATTAGATTTGACTAGTCCACACCGCCCCGCCACCAGCCAAGAGCGCCTCAGTATGCTTATTTTTAAACTCGCAGACTCTTATTTTACAACTTACAACTACTACTACTCATTCCAATATCAAACTGCTTTTCGTAATTTTAGAACTAAAGGAAAAGAGTATAAAAAGAATCATTAAAATGCTGAATAGTATGCTTGTGAGTAATTTTTCGAATCCAATTTGGTCCTTCAAATTATGACACGATAATTATTTTTGACAGCTAAAGTTTATCGATATAAAAGTAGCACATCTCTAGGATATATATATATCGATTTATAAATACACTATAGTAAACTGGCTTCATTGAATTGAAAGCCAATACAGACAAACGTATATCTGTCTCTATTTGCAGATGATGTTTTCTTTTAGAACGAGAGAGAATACCGATGGTTATATTTCGTCTTAAATATGACGTGTCTAGCTATATCCTTAGTCTAAGGAGTGACAGCTCTATTTTTTTAACTTTTTTTCTCCGGAGAATGCAAAGGGAATTAGCTCATACAACCACTTCTGGTTATGTCAAAAATTAACAATTGAATGACACATTTTCAATTTTTAATGACCATTTGCTGGAAAAAATAAATCTCGATTTAGTGAACCTTTGATAATGTTGCTCTAAGTTGGACTTTTAAAGACCAGAGTAAACGTTAAGTAGTATCAAAATTTATGGAACCGTCATACATTATATCCAGAGTTAACCCTTTCGGCGCGAGCGCCTTCTAGCGCGCTGCAATGGTCCTGCGCGCAGGCCCGACGAAGCGATGCAATGCGCCCGCGCGCAGTACATTTTTTCTCGTACTAAATACCCATGATGCACCCTGTGCATCATTGCGCGCGGTGGGACCGCACGCACTTTCACGCCTCGAACGGCAAGGGAATGGATAGTGTAATGCGCTATTTATAATAACCAAACACCAAATGTTTATTTGCGGGTGAAAAACACCCGCAAATAAACATTTGGTGTTTGGTTATTATAAATAGCGCATTACACTATCCATTCCCTTGCCGTTCGAGGCGTGAAAGTGCGTGCGGTCCCACCGCGCGCAATGATGCACAGGGTGCATCATGGGTATTTAGTACGAGAAAAAATGTACTGCGCGCGGGCGCATTGCATCGCTTCGTCGGGCCTGCGCGCAGGACCATTGCAGCGCGCTAGAAGGCGCTCGCGCCGAAAGGGTTAACTCTGGATATAATGTATGACGGTTCCATAAATTTTGATACTACTTAACGTTTACTCTGGTCTTTAAAAGTCCAACTTAGAGCAACATTATCAAAGGTTCACTAAATCGAGATTTATTTTTTCCAGCAAATGGTCATTAAAAATTGAAAATGTGTCATTCAATTGTTAATTTTTGACATAACCAGAAGTGGTTGTATGAGCTAATTCCCTTTGCATTCTCCGGAGAAAAAAAGTTAAAAAAATAGAGCTGTCACTCCTTAGACTAAGGATATAGCTAGACACGTCATATTTAAGACGAAATATAACCATCGGTATTCTCTCTCGTTCTAAAAGAAAACATCATCTGCAAATAGAGACAGATATACGTTTGTCTGTATTGGCTTTCAATTCAATGAAGCCAGTTTACTATAGTGTATTTATAAATCGATATATATATATCCTAGAGATGTGCTACTTTTATATCGATAAACTTTAGCTGTCAAAAATAATTATCGTGTCATAATTTGAAGGACCAAATTGGATTCGAAAAATTACTCACAAGCATACTATTCAGCATTTTAATGATTCTTTTTATACTCTTTTCCTTTAGTTCTAAAATTACGAAAAGCAGTTTGATATTGGAATGAGTAGTAGTAGTTGTAAGTTGTAAAATAAGAGTCTGCGAGTTTAAAAATAAGCATACTGAGGCGCTCTTGGCTGGTGGCGGGGCGGTGTGGACTAGTCAAATCTAATAACGACAAACAAAAACAAAACGCAAATTAACCTCCCCGAGCCTTACCGCCAGCCATCTGCCGATCGCCTAAAATGACCCAAATAATACGTGCAACGTACAATTTTTTTAACGAGACCATACTTAGGTCCCGATAAAGCGTATCAATCTTCAATCTAATATATAAAAATCTCGTGTCACGGTGTTTGTTATCGAACTCCTCCGAAGCGGCTTGACCGATCTTTATGAAACTTTTGCTCTATATTCGGCAGGTCTGAGAATAGGTCGTAGGCTATTTTTTATACCCCTATTGTCCGCAGACGGAGTCGCGGGCAACAGCTAGTTATTTATATTTATTTGTATATTTATGTACGAGTAGTATAATGGATATAAGGGGAAAAGTAAAACGACAATTATGAAATAATAATTATGATTTTATTTTACGTAGTTTTATTATTTATTGACCACTAAATAAAACCATTTTTTTTATTTCTCAAAAAAACAGAATACATTTTTGATTATTTTTCTGCCAAACTTTCATAAATCAGGATCTTTAGGTAACCTGAGAACAATACACATCAACAATTAGAATTATATTAGCCATAATACAACTTAATTAGTTTTTCTTGTAGTGCTTCTCAGAGCCTATAAAAAGTTTAACTAAAATATATATTAATTTTAAATAAAAGTGACAAAAGCTGAACCTGAAATACAATGATGATGACATACAATATCGATTTATTTAACCACATCCCTATTATCAAATTTTACGTACATGAACTGTCGTAACGGCCTGAACAGATGTTTTGTTGTTCATTATTTTAATAAATCTTTGGCCTGACGTGATCTTTATGACTTCACAATATTTAGAACGGCAATTTATTTATTGAGAACAGATCAGGGGGGGCACACTTACATATATCATCACTTTTCATGCGACTACAGCGATCTCTGGTGTTTGCCGAAGAACTAAATTAGCGGCCATCTTGGTTGACTTGTCAAACTTGTCAGTTGTCATTCATCGGCCATGGCCATGGCGTACCAAATTGTACGGTCAAGGACTTTAATTGATAGGCCACTTGCCAATGTTCGTATTTTAGCCGTATAATACAAATCGGGTTTAGCCGCTTATACTTCGTATATGCTGATTTGAATTAGACGGCTAAAATGCGAATAGTGGCAATTAGTCTATCAATTAAAATCCTTGACTATATATTGCCATAGGTACGCGTATCTATAGCTGTACATCACTACCAACATATACATATAGATAGGTATACATCTATAGAAACGTCACATTAGTTCTTGAGCAGCCGTAGGGCGGCAGCACCTTTCATACATGCAAATTTGACCATAGAGTTGCCACTCTTGTTCATATAATATTACAATACTCTTTGGAACAGATCATATAATTTAAACATTGCGCAATAAGTTCATAATGATAGTCGATAACTTACCGATGGAAAGATATTCTTTTGTCACTTTCTGTTAATACACCCATTCTACTCTTGCAATCGATAGCCACACAATCCATGGTTATAGTGATATGAAATTAACTAAAAACAAAAAAACACATAAAAACAAGGGAAAACTGATAACAACGTTTGGTATCCAGCTGGCTACCACGACGACTCAGAATTTGACACACTGACGTTTAAGATGGTGTACGACCTCTCAGATTTCATCCTTTATCCAAGTCTAACGATAGATTTGATTTTTCCAGTAAGTGGCCCTTATAATCTACTATGGTACGACTATGGGAGTCAAATCACGCTCTAAGACTCAATTAATTAGTTAGGTTTTGAGGACAAAAAATAGATGGCTATGTATGTATGTATTTGGAAAAAACCGCATTATTTTTAAATTTTACAAAGTAAAGCAAAGCTCGGTCACCCAGGTACTTTCATAAGTCTTTATTGCTTGGAATAATGTTACAAAAGGTCTTAATTTAACAGATAACAGTTCATCATTTCGCCAAAGAGGCATGCAATCAATCGGAAATTAAAAATTATTCTAATTAATTATTTTATCAAAATTCTTATGTCACAATCTCATTATAAAATGTTTCTTTTTAAGAGTTAGAACTACTCGGACAAAATGCACAGCAAAATTGGCTAGCAAATTTTTAGTAGACAGTCTTATCAACAGTTCTACTCCAAAACACAGGCTTTTGCTTAGTTTGGAGGCCAGAGTTATAACAAATTAAATGTGCAAATTGTTTTTATCTTCTTTTTCGTGCTGACAGAAATATGTTTGTCCTTCATTGTTTGTACAACTATATATGAATAAATGATTATTATTATTATTCTCTTTATTTATATTTTTCTCTTAGGTTAGATTTTTACAATAATTATACAAAAAGTAAAATATAAAACTATACATACAAAACGTAAAATCATTATAAAAACCTAACCTAGGGTGCCACCGGCAGCGAGGCGGGGCCTAAGCTATCGGTGGTTAGGGCGACAGAGAGAGGAACCTCCTGACTATCCGCGCAGTGTCCAGGAGTACCGCCTTCTGTATCTGACCCTTGATCCAGCCATCTAGCGAGAGTCTCTTGAGGTGTTGGTCGAGACTCTTCGCTATCAGACCGTTCGCAGAAACGACTATCAGGACAATGATCGTCGAATCAACATCCCACATGGCGGTTATCTCGTGAGCTAGGTCAAGGTACTTGCTGGCTTTGTCCTTCTCAGCTTTCACGAGGTTCTCGTCATGGGGGATGGTGATGTCGATGAGCATTGTCTGGCGTTTCAATCGATCTGTCAGCACAATATCAGGTCTATTGGCTAAAATAGTCCTGTCCGTGATAACAGACCGATCCCAATAGAGCGTGGCACGACCATTTTCGAGAACTGGCGCAGGTATATACTTATTATTATTATTATTAGTTGTCTTGGATGATTAGGCAAATGTAATCTTGAAATTCTGTCACATTATAAATATTCAGGTTTATTTATTTACGATATAAAAAATAAGAAATTTATAAGTATAACATTTAAAACTACATAAAATTATATAAAAAAATTCTTACTTCAGTTATTTCCACCAAACAGAACTTACAACTAACTTCTTGTGCTCATTTGGAATACTTGGTGTATAAAAAATATATCTTTAATATTTTTTTGTAAAACATGATAAAATTAATAATAATTCATATTTATATATAGCTAATGCTACGTTTAATCCTGTCATGGTGCTGGTAATTCCAGAGCTGACTGGTCCCCTCATGATGTCAAAAACTAAATCAACGAATTTTAATAGTCATAAGTGGCCAACTACAAACATGGCTATTACTGAAAATTATAAGCAGTGTTCAGAAAAATTGTTGTGAGATAACTATATCTATTTCAATTTCTTCAGTAAATCTGTAGCTTCTTTATTAGCGCGGTGGTCGTCATTAGACTTAGCTGGGTAGCTGGCAGCCAGTTTTAGATAATACTTTGCTTGATCTTCTTTGTTCAATTTTAAATAGCAGTTTCCAAGTCTTAGTAAGTTAAGACTATAAAATCTAGGTTGAGTGGATTCTGCTCTAAGGAAATATTCCAGGGCATCTTCATATGTGGACCTAGGTGGAGTTCCAAAGAGGGTCTCGGCAATCTTCCTTTGGTGCCATGGCATTTCACTGACTTGGTAACACCACTCTCCCAGCATGTATAAAGTAGTAGCATCATTTGGGTTGTACGTGACAGCTAACTGAAAAGAAAAAACATTTTAAATTATATTTTTTATTTTATACCGGGTGTACAGCTAAGGAGAGGACTAACTAGGGTCACAAAGACTAGTCTGCTAAAGATTTTGAAAGGTAAAACTCACGTTATATTAAAAAATTAAATAAGCACTATTTTCACAGTGATATTTACAGATAAGAATTTATTATTTATTGTCGCGAGCGCAGCCGAGGGATCCTATCCCGTATCGGTCTTTTTAGCCACGAGCGCAAGTGTCGCCAGGGTGCTACTTAAATCATCTGTCACAGATGTTAAGGCCTATTATTATTTACAGATAATAACATGTATAGATTTCTTACATCCATGTGTTTCTTCACCTTTTCTAGTTGATTAATTCTTTCCTTGATACCAATTTGTGTGCTTCGGGCATCTAGCAGAAGCGCATACCACTTTTGCACTGCATAATTCTCATAATTGTTTGGCAAAATTTCAGATATTATTTTATATGCATCTATAATTAACTCTTTTCTGTATGCTTGATCATATTTTGGTTCTTTTGACATGTTGTACATGGCCCGACAAATCCTCCATTGAATTTCCACATCAAAGTTTTCCTGAGAATCCTGGAACAAGTTTGTGAATTGTTGAGGATGGTTCTTGGGTCTTCTTCAATGACTTTTTTACTCCAAATTTTTATCAAAAAATGAGTTTAATACGTAATAAAAAATATTCAAAAATTAACAAAATGTGCGTGTGAGCTTGACCACGATCGTATAGCGTCTGTCGCGGAGACGCGGAGCGGTCCCGAGTGTAGCACGGCGAATACACCGTGTTCTGCTGTGTTTTACGGTGTCTCCAACATACTCCCGCGCCTTGAAAGCCCATGTGCTTTCAAGAAGTTGGCTGCTCGTCGTCGTTGTCGTTGTTGCCGTCGTTGTCGTCGTCGTCGTCGTCGTCGTCGTCGTTGTCCAGCAATGGGCAAATCTTTGAGATGGCACGGCGATAAGTGCCCTTGCTGGTATGCACGTCGACCACCCGGCATAGTCCGTCGGTGCCCTTATGTAGCTTGACAATTCGTGCGAGTGGCCAGGTCAATGGAGGACCCTGGCTATCTTTCATGAGGACAAGCTGTCCCTGACGAAGTGCTGGCTGCCGCACGCGCCATTTGGTACGGTGCTGGAGCTCTGTTATGTATTCTTGGCTCCATCTGGCCCAGAAGTGTTGTCGAACTTGTTCTATCTTGGCGTATCTATGCAATTGGCTTGGATTTGCTTCCGTGAAGTCTGGTGCTGGCAGAGAGGTCATCGGTCTTCCGATGAGGAAGTGCCCTGGGGACAAAGGGGACAGGTCGTGAGGATCGGATGATAAAGGACATAGAGGACGCGAGTTGAGAATAGCCTCAACTTGCGCAAATACTGTCGCGAGCTCTTCACTAGTGAAATGCAAATTCCCAATGATTCGCCTAATGTGATACTTGGCATTCTTGACAGCCGATTCAACCAGGCCACAAAAGTTTGGTGAGTACGCTGGTGAGAACCTAAACTGGATGCCTTCATTCGCGAATATTTCTGATACCGAGTTGCAAGAATTATTAATAGTTTGCCCTATTTCATTACTGGCCCCCACGAAATTCCGTCCATTATCGGAAAAAATTTCGCGTGGCTTTCCTCTCCTTGCTATAAAGCGCCTTAACGCTAAAATAAAACATTGAGTGCTTAAATCACTTGATAATTCCAAATGTACAGCTTTAGTTTTTAAGCAACACATAATACACAAAAAGGTTTTGATTATTTGAGCACCTCGCCCTCTTTTGTTTACAATATAAAATGGCCCAGCATAGTCTATAGCCACGACCTCGAACGGGAACCCCGGCGTTACGCGCTGCGCCGGTAAATTTCCCATTAGTTGTGTCGCAACTGCTCCTCTCAAGCGCTTACATAATATGCAATTTCTATAAACGCTTCTCGTTAATTGCCGTCCACCAATAATCCAATATATTTCGCGTAGACTAGAGTGGAGCAGTTGCGGGCCGGCATGCTTTAATTGCATATGAAAATGCTCAACAATTAGTTTACTTAACTTATGTTTACTATCTAATATAATAGGATGCCGTTTATCATAATTAAAAGAAGAATTTAACAATCGACCTCCAACGAGCATAATCCCTTTCTCGTTCTTGAAGGGATCGAGAGGTAAAAGTTTAGATTTTTTAGAAATTAGTAATTTTTTATTTAAAGAATTTATTTCATCTGGAAAGGATTCTAATTGTGAGATTCTAATAAGTGTCGTCTCGGCTAATTGCAATTCTGATACATTTAATGGCCCATTTAATTTATGTTTATTAATTTGGCAATTGTTCACAAACCGTAAAATATATGCGACTGTCCGTCTCAATCGATTAAAACTAGAATAATTATCAATTTTTATTAACTGCGAATCAGGTTTTATTGTGACGTTCAAAGCCTTGGTTGTTAATCTAACCTCAGGAATCTCAGTTAATTGGATGTTTTGAGACGGCCAATCAATCTCGTCGCGCTGCAAGTAAGCTGGCCCCGTCCACCAGAGGTCCGCGCGTGACACCTGGTCGGGTAACACCCCACGTGACGCTAAGTCAGCTGGGTTCTGAGTGGTAGGAACGTACCTCCAAGCGGCGCCACGAGACAATTCAGTTATTTCGGCTATTCGATGAGCTACAAATGGTTTTAATTTAAATTTATTCGTTCTGTAAACATTTAACCAAGCCAATACAATTTTCGAATCAGTCCAGAAATAGGGTTTATAAAATTTGTTTCTTAATGACTTCTTAACTTTGTCGTATAACCTGCATGCTAATAATGCACCGCACAGTTCGAGGCGAGGTATAGTAGTAGGTTTGAGCGGAGCGACCCGCGCCTTCGCACAAATCAGCTGTACGGATTTATTATTATTGTTATTACTGGTCGCGCGAACGTAAACACATGCCGAGTACGCCGATAGCGATGCATCAGAATAGCAATGGATTTCTATAGTTTCAGCCTTAAAAGGAAAAACACATCGATTAATTTCAAGTGAACTTAAAGTACTTAACCCTTGCACGATCTTATACCACATTGTTTTTATATTATTGGGTACTTCATCGTCCCAATCAAGTTTTATAGTCCACAATTTTTGTAATATAATTTTTAATGTGATTGTAAACAAACATAAAAGACCTAGTGGATCAAATATGCTCGCAATGGTGGATAAAATTCTGCGTTTGGTACATTTTTGGTTTATGTCGTTATTATTACAATTTTTTGAACAGCTAATTAATAACTTATCAGACGCAGGATTCCAATTTAATCCAAGCGCTGTACATTCACTGTTAATCGTAACGTTTGGCTGAATATTGAAGCTACCCTC
Organism: Archips xylosteana; assembly: GCA_947563465.1. Taxonomy (NCBI): domain Eukaryota; kingdom Metazoa; phylum Arthropoda; class Insecta; order Lepidoptera; family Tortricidae; genus Archips; species Archips xylosteana. Next base: position 14,293,590 of record OX387344.1, read on the forward strand.
CTCATCAAAAAGTTGAGTGCAATTCGATTTAATTTTTCTTAGAGGCATTTGTGCATTATTAAAGGCTGCGGTTATTGAATGTAGGATATATTTGAGCTGTTCAGGGCTGTCACTTCCGGTTAAAACGTCATCCACATACATATCACGTTCAATTATCGTTTTAATGTCAGAATCAGTACAAGATTTAGCAATTTCGAATAAACATCTTATGCTTAAGAAAGGTGCGGACGCTGTGCCGTAAGTGACAGTGTTGAGCTGCAAATATCTTAACGGATCTGTATTATTTTCCCGCCATATAATAGTCTGTAAATACCTATCTTTTTTATCAATCAATATTTGACGATACATTTTTTCTATATCTCCGACTAATACATATTGGTGCTGTCGAAAACGGATGAGAATAGAAAGAATGTCGTCTTGTATTGTGGGTCCAACCATAAGTAGATCGTTTAAAGAAAAACCCGACGCGGTTTTGGAAGATCCGTCGAAAACAACACGACACTTAGTTGTTAAACTTTTTTCCCGTAACACTGGGTGGTGCGGGAAATAGTTTGCCACGTCAGATTTCCCTACCTCCGTTAAATGCCCTAAATCTTCATATTCCTTTATAAATTCACAGTATTGAGTTTTTACGTGAGGTTGCCGTGCAAAACGCTTTTCTAAATAATTTAACCGTTTGACTGCAATATTAAATGAATCTCCCAACTTTTCGGGTGTATCTTTTAGCGGCAAACTCACGCAAAATCTACCATTTGGCAAACGGTAGGTATTTTTATTAAAATGTGCTTCACATAATTCTTCTTCTTCTGTCCATTTTTCTTCCTGAGGTAACTCTTCCAGTTTCCAAAACCTTTCTAACTGAACGCTGATTTCATGACTAAAATTACATTGAATTTTGCTGTTGTCCTTAAAGTTATTAGTAATATTACATATAGTTGGACCCACAACAAGCCATCCGAAATGCGAATTTTGTAAAACTGGTTTATTTTTTCCTAGTTTTATTTGGCCTAGGGTGATAAGTTCCCAAAAAACGTCAGCTCCGAGCAACAATTCAACTTGAGAAGGTTGATAAAACGAGCTATCTGCTAATTTAACGTTTTTGGGAATATCGAACAATGAGATATCTACTTCTTGTGAAGGTAAGTTGCTGGCAATCTGCTCGATTACGAAACAGTTGACCAATTTTTTAATTGATTTATTACTTGATTGGATATTTAAATTACATCTTTGCATAGTTGTAAAAGATATATTGTTTATACCTGTAACATCAATAGGTTTAGATTTTAGCACTGTTAGGCCTAATCTTTGCTGTAATGACTTAGTCATAAAGGACGACTGGCTTCCACAATCGAGCAGTGCTCTAACGCTATGGCAATGTTCAGATTCATCCACAATGTCTACCAATGCTGTAGACAGCAACACCTGTGTTGCCGCACAGGAAGATAAGGACACGGGACAAGCGTTATTTATGTTATTCTCACTAGTTGGTAAGTTACTAGCTACTTCTTTATAATTAGGTACATAAGTCCTATGTAACAATGAATTGTGTTTGCGTCCACACGTCTTGCATGGATATGCGCGGCATTGATATGCACGGTGACCACCTCTAAAACAATTTGGACACACTTTTAATTTATAAATCTCACTATTTCTCATTTCAGTGTTCATTTCAAGGAATTTATTGCAGTTAAAAATGCGGTGTTCCCCGTTGCATATCAAGCATGATACCTTAGGTGCGTTGGTAGTTCTTGTGTTCGAAGCAGAAGCAACGAATGCTTTTTGATTTTGATCTAATTTTTTATGTATTTGTTTTTCAGGTTTTTCAGTGAAGGTGCTGCTTCGAGACAAGGACTCCAAGACATCGGCCCTACTACGAAGAAATGCGTGGAAATCACTAAGTTGCGGCGAATCACTTAAGTTGTTTTTATGTTCCTCCCATTTTCTAAAAGAAATCGGGTCAAGCTTGGAAGCGAACAAAAAAACAACCAGTGTATCCCAGGCTTGCGTGGGCTCGCCGAGGCTATCTAGTGCTCGTAAGTTCTTATTAATATGATCACTTATGTTTCTTAAGTTTTTATACGATTCCTTATGAATCGGTTCAATATTCAATAAAGCTTGCAAATGATTACTAATTAATTGTCTTTTATTATCATATCTACCACAAATAAGTTGCCACGCCGTAGAATAGTTAGATGCAGTTAGTTCTAACGAGTTTATAACATTAGCAGCGCTTCCCTGGAGCGAAGTACGCAAATAATGAAACTTATTAATTTCGTTTAAAGAAACATTATCATGGACAATTGACCTGAAAGTGTCCCTAAATTCCAACCATTTATTAAAATTACCATCGAATGAGGGTAATTGGATTTGAGGCAATTTCACGTTCAATTGACAATTAGATGCAACACTTTTATCCTCAGCGTCACAAAATCCTTGCTTATTATATGAATCTATAAATTCTTGTGTTGAATTTATCAATTCAAAGAAATTGTTTTCAATGTCTGTATGTTCGGACAAATGAACGCTGTCGTCATTTAATGATTCAATTTTGTCTCGTAAAGTATCAAAATCATTGAAAGCAATCTCGAATCTGGACAATCGTAAAGTTAATTCGTTAATGTGACTTGGCGTTACATCTTTATAACTTTGAAATTCCTTTAACTTGTTTCTAAAATTAGTTACTTTCCCTTTAACTGCAGTACGTTTTCTTAATAATTCTCGGAACTCGGCTTCAGTCATGTTAAAGTTTAAATTCGTAAAGGTAAATTTAGTAAAAAGTGGTATAAATACCGTGATATTCCGGCAAACCTGGTTTAGATTCCCTTCTAAACGTATTCAAACAATAATGCAAGATGCGCGAGACTTTGTTCTCGCCCGGGTAGGCGCTGCAGCGCGCCGCGAACCGGTTTGCTAATCTGGAATGTTCGGCGAGTGCTAAGTATCTAAGCAATTTAAACAACCGTATTATTTTTACTGGGGACAATTTTAATTTAGCTATACTTAACTATTTGCTTGTAATCTTTATTAATTGCAAGTGACTATTTATGCTTAAAAAAGGGACCAAAGAAAGAAATTATGAAATACTGAGATTGAGACAGAATAAGAATTGGCAAAAGAAATTTACTTATTAATTTGCATAAAAAAAATTACATAATTTAGATTAATAGATTGTAGATTAACTTGCGTAAGCTTAGGTATTGAAGCCACAACTGCAAGCTTTGCGGGTATGCAAATCAATCTGCGCTAATTCTGCACAATATCTGCTCAGTTAAGGCTTTCTCTGGAAAGGTAAGTAGGAAATTGGTGTAAAAGGAACGGGCACTCCCCTGATATGAAGATCTTCACAGCCTGGAGTAGACGCTGCTCCGCACCATCACACGTTGCGAGACTTCGTATTTAGCAGGTTGGAATGTCTCGAGACTTCACGCATCCGCGCAAAGTCCTGTCACGGTCGCCAAAATGTTGAGGATGGTTCTTGGGTCTTCTTCAATGACTTTTTTACTCCAAATTTTTATCAAAAAATGAGTTTAATACGTAATAAAAAATATTCAAAAATTAACAAAATGTGCGTGTGAGCTTGACCACGATCGTATAGCGTCTGTCGCGGAGACGCGGAGCGGTCCCGAGTGTAGCACGGCGAATACACCGTGTTCTGCTGTGTTTTACGGTGTCTCCAAAGACATTATTAGAATAGAAAATTGTATGTGTTACAATCACTTGGATTGGAAGAATGTAGGTTAGTACCTGATAGTTCTTCAAATATTGGTAGCACTCCTCATAATGACCAATTTCAAATAGCTGATCAGCATGCTCTAGAGTTTCAGTGTTTGTTGCATTTTGAGTATGAAGGACATCCTTCTTTTTCGATTTCCAAAATAATGCACCAACTAATACTGGATACTTGCCCAAACCATTCAATGGGTTGATAAACTGTAAGACAAAAACAAACACCAGTTTTGAAACCAACTCTTCCCTCACACATGCCTGTTAGTAATTAAATTTAAACCTAATATATGTTTTAATATTTGAGCTGAGTATGTAGGAGGCATCATAATGTAATAATGGAAATCAGCCTCCCGTGCTAGCACCACGAAAAATGAACGCTCCGCGGGTGAAAAATCTAAAAAATCTATAAATAATGGATTTTATGTTAAATCAACATCGCTATTAATTATGTCTACACTAGCTAAATACGGCCACATAATTTCCTGTGACTGTTTAATATAGTTTTGTATTGATGTAAATAAAAGTATTCCTGCTAAAACAGCAGCCCAGCCAAAAACTGGCCCTCTCATTCTGTGCCCTGCAGTGGGACGTATATAGGCTGGGATGACTGCTTAAAAAAATGGTTGCTAAGAAAATATCCTCTGACCTTTAAATTACTAATCTATTATATTAAAATTTCGTGTAACGGTGTTTGTTATCGAACTCCTCCGAAACGGCTTGACCGAATTTTATGAAACTTTTTTCTCTGTACTCTGTAGTCTAGCCTAGGTCGTAGGCAATTTTTTTATACCTACTCCTATTCTTCGCAGACGTACGTGGGCAACAGCTAGTAATAATATAATAAAATAGTAAAAAGAAAAGCGGACTGCATCTTACATTTTTAGGGGTTACCAAGTTTTTAGGGCGCACTGATTTGTATCTAAGGAGGAGTTGTATAATCACAAATCTTCCAGTTGTATAAAAAAAGCTCATTTTGAGAAATACAATTGTTACCAATAACAAATAAAGAGAAACAACACTTTATTATTAAACGAGACGAGACATAATTATCTTGTTTGTTTGATAACACTAATATAACATATCACACGTCCGTCACGTCACGACATAAGTAACCGTCACGGTGACAGTCAATGTCACAGCCACAGACTAGTAAGCAAAGAGAAATACTTTCGTACTATTTTAATTTTAAACAAAATATATTTCATTGTGACAACACAAGAATATTTTGCCCCCATTTAAAACTGTTTCACACGGTATAAAAAAAGGGTTTTAAGTCTTTAAAAGTTTTAGTCTGTCTAGAAATCTTAATTGAAAGAAGCACTCTGGTTGAAAAACAAACTAAAATCACAACTTAACAGCATTTCTTTGACAAATTACGTTTTGTTTTGACAATTTAGCCAGCAAATGCTATTTCTTACACTGGCAAGAAATTTCAAAAATCAATTTCTACCCGGTACAAGCAAGGGCGGTTGGGTTGTTCTGTGTTGACAGTTTGGTGAAGTGATAAAAAATCGTGTTTTGCGATATGTTTCTTTTGTGAATATAGTTTTTGCAGCAGTTTCACTATGCAGAGATCAGGTAATATCATGTTTCTAATTACAAAAATGTTTTTGCTTTAGAAGTACTACTGCTATGTTGATTCGCGCCAACAGTTTTATCTAATTTATTGTCAAGATATTTGATTGAATTCTGATTATACGAACGCTTTTTAAAGTATTCTCTTGAGATAACTTTGTTTGATAAAACGATTACATGTAATTTACCGTAGGTACCTCCTAGTAACTAGTGGTTATACGTAATACTCAAAATCGTAATACTCAAGTATTCATTTTGTTTTGATTAGATTAATCAAACCAATAATAAAGATGCATTTCATCTATTTTTCTCTTACAAGTTCTTTTATTAATAGGAATGACATAGTTTGTTAGAGCTCTTGACCTTTACCTTGTGATTATTTGTCCTAAATGTATAGCAAAAAAAAACACATAAATAGCATAGCATAATCTTTTTACAAGATTGAACTTTCAATACTACTAACTCGATTCAATTATTTTGGTTTCATGTGAATCTGTTCATTCAATCTCATGACTCTTCAATAGAAATGGGACAAATAGTTCTATTAATTAAAATAATAAAATATAGTGAAATTGTGAAGTGGAAATTATGTCATTCTTATAATAATTGTTAAGATGTATCTTTTATAATATAAGTTTAAGTGATCTAAACAAAAGAAAATTAATACTTGAATATTATGATTAAGCCACATAATCATCAGATATAGTTGGTTAAAAAATCTGTTGCTATAACCTTCCTTTATTAACCTTGTGTAGTTTTAAATAATACAGGCAGTAGGGAGTTTCTTGTCACCAAAATGGTTTTAGTGACTGTTGTGTACAAGTTTATGAGTAACAACTACAGTGCACTAAATAAATAAATAATATATAATTATCACGGGACAATTTACACCAATTGGCCTAGTCCCAAAGTAAGCAAAGCTTGTATTATGGGTACTAGGCAATAGATAATCATATTTACTATAGATAACTAGCTGTTGCCCATGGCTCCGTCTGCGAAGATTAAAAATAGCCTACAACCTATTCTCAGATCTACGGAATACAGAGAAAAAAGTTTCATGAGAATCGGTCAAACCGTTTCGGAGGAGTTTGATAACAAACACCGTGACCCAAGTCTCGAGAACAAACATTCATATTTTCATACAAATATCTGCCCGACACTGAAATCAAACCCGGGACCTCAAGCGTTGTAGTAAGGTTCTCTAACAACTAGGCTATTTGGTTAACTTTATTGTATCTGTCTTTAAAATAATTACTAAGAAGGGTTCTGTAGATAAACATGCAATGCCCTATTTATTATTTGACTAGCTTTTGCCCGCGACTCTTTCCGCGTGGAATTAGTAATTTAGGTAGCTTATTTTATTTATCCAATTAGCTTTTTCATCAATTATGGCTCTCCTTAGTTCCTCGATATAAAAAAAACCGGCCAAGTGCGAGTCGGACTCGCGCACAAAGGATTCCGTACCATTATCTATAAAAATCACGTTTGTTGTATGGGAGCCCCACTTAAATATTTTTTCTTTTTTCTTTTAATTTAATGATTTATTTTTAAAGTCAATATATAATTAATTATTCTGTGAATATTTGAAGCGTCTACCTGTTGCCGTTATCAATATCGAGCAAAAACGAGCAAAAAATTTACGTTTGTTGTATGGGAGCCCCCTTAAATATTTATTTTATTCCATTTTTTAGTTTTTGTTGTTATAGCGGCAACCAAAATATATCATCTGTGAAAATTTCAACTCTCTCGCTATCACGGTTCCCGAGATACAGCCTGGTGACAGACAGACAGACAGACATACGGATGGACGGACAGCGGAGCCTCAGTAATAGGGTTAGGGTCCCGTTACAGCAACTAAAAGACACTGCTCAATAACTATTAAACTATCCATATCCATACTAATATTATAAATAAGTGCGAAATTGTGTCTGTCTTTCTGTTACCTCTTATCGATTTAGATGAAATTTGGGTATCCTATTATCTCGCCACATTCGTTTTTCGTTTAATTCTTATTTCCTCTCATTCTGTATTTGTCTTTGTCTTGTTCGCTATCCGTCACTATCCTTTTTAGTCAAATTCTGCAACTTGTCTATCTCTTAATACGTCTTATTCGTTTTTCGTCACGGCCTTCCTTGGACTCATTCGTCGTTCTTCTCTTTCGTTTTTTGTCTCATTTACTTATTCGCCAAAACTATTTCGATACGTTCAGTGCTGGTACAGTGCTGTTCAGTGCTGTAGTTGTTGTACGTAAGTAAATGAGACAAAAAACGAAAAGGAAGAACGACGAATGAGTCCAAGGAAGACCGTGACGAAAAACGAATAAGACTTATTAAGAGAGAGAGAAGTTACAGAATTTGACCAAATAAGATAATGATTATTAATGAATGACGGATAGCGAACAAGACGAAGTGACGAATACAGAATGAGACTAAATAAGAATTAAACGAAAAACGAATGAGGTAAGATAAAAGGATACCGAAATTTGGTAAGTACCTATAGAGATAGCTCGAGTCTTGGCAAAGGACATAGGATAGTTTTTATTCCGGAAAATTGTATAATTCCCGCGGGATAGCGATAAACGAATTATGTATTTGCAGACGAGTCGCGGGCAACAGCTACTTAGTTGATAATAATTATCTAAATTTTCGTCTTCACACACATCTGCTATAGTTCGAATTATTGCGTGAAGCAGCAGTAATCCTGTACGCTTAGTATAAGTTTTACTTCACCAAAATACTTCTCGATCGCGTTGACGTAAAAATTTCAATTCTATGGAAACATGGACGCGCGTGCGCGGAGGCGCTGTCCATGTTTTCATAGAATTGAAATTTTTACGTCAACGCGATCGAGAAGTATTTGGTGAAGTAAAACTTATACTAAGCATACTGCTTGCGTTTCCTACGGTCAGTGAGAGTGCCGGGGGCCCAATACCTCACCCCTTCCCCTATTCCCTCTCCTTAAGGGCCGACAACGCACTGGCATCGCGTAAAGCGCTGCAGGTGTCTATGGACAGTGGTGATCATTTAACATCAGGTGACCCACTAGTTCGTTTGTCTGGCCTTTCTAAATAAAAAAAAATACGTTAAACTTAATTTTAATTACAAAAGAATTTATAAAATCAATCATCTCTATTATATAAAAATCTCGTGTCACGGTGTTTGTTACCGAACTCCTCCGATTCGGTCTGACCGATTTTTATGATTTTTTTTTCCGTATTTGGTAGGTCTGAGAAAAGGTCGTAGGCTATTTTTTATACCCCTATTCTCCGCAGACGGAGTAGCGGGCAACAGCTAGTCTAATATATAAAAAACTTGTGTCACGGTGTTTGTTATCGAACTCCTCCGAAACGGCTTGACCGATTTTTATGAAGCTTTTTTATCTACATCCGGTGGGTCTGAGAATAGGTCTAAGGCTTTTTTTAGGGTTCTGTAGTCAACTAGGAACCCTTATAGTTTCGCCATGTCTGTCCGTCTGTCTGTCTGTCTGTCCGCGGCTTAGCTCAGAGACTGTTAGTACTAAAAAGCTGTAATTTGGCATGAATATATATTAGTCACGCCGACAAAGTGGTTAAATAAAAAAAGCTAAAAAAATTTTTTTTAGGGTACCTCCCATAGACGTAAAGTGGGGGTGATTTTTTTTTCTCGACTAAACCTATAGTGTGGGGTATCATTGGATAGGTATTTGAAAATAAATAGGGGTTTGCTAAAATCATTTTATGAAAAAGTGAATATTTTCGGAGATATTCACTCCGAAAGTTTAAAATAATGTGTCCCCCCTCTAACTTTTGAACAGCAAGTCTAAAAAATATGGAAAAAATCACGTAAGTTAAACTTAATAAAAACTTTCTAGGAAAATTATTTTCAACTTAATCAGTTGAGCAGTTTTTAAGTTTTTGTAAAAAAATAATTCTAAACTAAGATTGTAATTTAACCGCCATTGCAAGAATTTTTTTTCTTCAAGTACCTATAAGATCACGCTAATAGTATCTTCTTTCAAATAAAAAAATAAAATTGAAGTCGGTAAAGAATTACATCTGAAAAACCATCAACATACATACTAGTTCTAGTATAGTGCAAATAGATTAGTTACCCAATTCGCCGATAGAAGGCGCTGTACCGCCGACGTTGGTATTCTGCGCGCGGTGGGAGTTGGGACCAAAACAACCACATTAATATAATAAAGTATGCAAAGATTTTTTCGTACCTGCTACGGAACCCTATCTTGGGCGTGTCCGACACGCTCTTGGCCGGTTTTTTATTTATACGTACCCCTATTCTTCGCAGACGGGAGTCGCGGGCAACAGCTAGTAAAAATATAAAAACACTTTTATCTACGTCGCGTCAATTTGGTTCTTAGTGAGTTTCTGTTGTCACATGTCGCTCTCGCATCGGGCCAGATACATTGACATGCAAACCTTTTATCTTATAGTCTACAAATTAATCGAATAATCTAGTAAATAACTAATAATTATAATGATTAAATTAGCCTAGCCTAGTGGTATACTGCGCGCCCATTATGCGTACCTTTTCAGAAAAAACCTACAATTGTATACACCTATACTTATAGTCTAGCTGGTAAGCAGAATCCTATTCGGGTATTGTTCCGTGCTCACGGAGTCGCGGAGCGTATGACCTCATCCCGGGATTGCGCCCTGGCGCGTGACCTTCCCGCCGCGATGACGCCGCTGTGGCTGTAATCGACACCCCTTCTCATGGTTGCGTGCCCCTTGTCATCAACGACACCGAAAAGATCTCGAGGAAGTGAAAATCGTAGCTATAACATAATATGGGATGATATCGACGCGTAGATGGTTTGTTTTATATTAAGTTCGCTAGATCTGGTATTTGACTTGAAAATCCAAGATTTTTCTAAAAATCCCATGAGAATACCCAAAAATTACATAGTGGACTTCATTATCGTTGCCTAAAAAACACCCGTACCTACCAAATGTCATGTCTCTTAAACCTAGAGTTATGATTTAGAGTTTATTTTCATCGGGATAATATACAGTAGTCTATAATAGTCTATATGAAATTCCAGAGATCTAAATACTGAATTTTATTCAAATCCTTCCAGCTGTTTTAGCGTAAAGAAGTAACGCACGCACACACACACTTACAAACTTTCGCATTTATAATATTAGTAGGATTCACATTCACAAGATCCCGTCTGTTACGAAAATTAAATGATTTATATGTCTTCAACTAAAAATCCTAATGAATGACTACCACTTTGCATGGTATTGTGTGTGGTCGCAGAATTGCAATAAGGATGTTAACACCACAGAATAAGTAGTTAACACCATCAATCAACTGACGTACTTTTTAGGGTTCCGTACCCAAAGGGTAAAAACGGGACCGTATTACTGAGGCTCCGCTGTCCGTCCGTCAGTCCGTCCGTCTGTCACCAGGCTGTATCTCATGAACCGTGATAGGACAGTTGAAATTTTCACAGATGATGTATTGTGATGTATTTCGGTTGCCGCTATAACAACAAATACTAAAAAACCGAATAAAATAAATATTTAAGGGGGTTCCCATACAACAAACGTGATTTTTTTTTTGCTCATTTTTTCTTGATATTCATAACGGCAACAGCGTAGACGCTTGAAATATTCACAGAATATTTAGTTATATGTATATTCACTTTAAAAATAAATTATTAAATTAAAATAAAACAAATATTTAAATATTAGGACTCTCACACATGACACAACAAACGTGTTTTTTTTTTGCCGTTTTTATAGATAATGGTACGGAACCCTTCGTGCGCGAGTCCGACTCGCACTTGGCCGGTTTTTAATGAGCTGTCAAAACACAATTCTCCCATAGTTTGAATGGCAATAGCAAATTATGACGCCAACTCAATCAACTGACTATTTATTTGTTTTAAAGGAACAAAAAATCTAATTTTGCAGTTAATCGAAAATTAATCTGATTTTCAGGGCTAAAATAAAGCGTTTTTTTACTGGATTCGTGTCTTAGAATTATTTTTTAATGGCGTCAACATCCCTATTGGTTTTATATCATGGAAATTTTCCTTAGATTTACGTAGCGCATGGAATACGGCGGTTGAAACGATTCAGAGCCCCACCCATGTGTGTGTTTGTACTCGCATTTGAGGGTAAATTATAGGTCAGTAGTTTTTAATTTAGCCTTTTTGAAATGTGGAACCATTTAATTTTATCTTTATCTTGTCAAGGGTCACTTAACCCTTGCGCCTTAATGTTATTGTAATGTTTAAGTTATTTTGTTATTTTTTTTTTTTTTTAATTTAATCTCAAGTGGTATTTTGTCACGCACTTCGCGGACTAATTTTGATGCCTTCATGAACCGCCAGTGATCCATGAACCAACGGTTAAGAACCGCTGTTAGGTATAAAACATAGAACTTTTGACCATATTTGACGGTCCGCTGGATCAAGGTAGATTTCTATAAATTCTTGGAGCTACACGTTTTTTTTATGCGTGCGGCTATTAATGCTTCGAGGCATTACCTCACCACTCTGTCAACCTAAGATTAATTATGTAGTTGCGTCGCTACATTGTGAGAGTTCGGTTTCATACGTCGTCCGTTAAACCATGTTTTTAAATTATTCAACTCTTTCTATTTCAATAAAATCGCAGAGGGTTGATTCCGTAAGATAGTTACATGAATTTTAAAAGTTGTGTAGTATTATTCGGCTTCTTCACCTCTTTTATTGAATAAAAGATTTTGCTTCGACCTACAATGGAGTTTTTAGGGCTTACCTTCTCGCGTATTTAGATTTAATTAATAACTTAACTAACAAGTTCCATATTCCTTGTTTATTACGAAGGCTCCTTACAACCCCTCTCGTGACTCTTCGATAGAAGAGGAATGTTAAAAACTCACTTCCGTCAATAGTTCTAATTATAGTAGTCTAATTATACAGATTTCATATCAAAATGACAGGTACTTATAGTTTCTTTAAGAAAGTTTCATTTTTCTATTTAAAATTTCTGTAAATTAAGTACTTTTATCAATATTTAACAATTTCCTGAGAAGTACTGGATTATTTTTGCCTTAGCCTCATTTTTTAGGCAACTCATTTGTAATAAAATATCATTTAGAAAAGCATTATTTTTAATATAACATAGCTTTCATCCGTCTAACACAGCCTTACTCAACCTTTTTTTTTGTGTGGGCCAGAAATGCGTTGTAGCAATGGTGCAGCGGGCCGCGAATATAATTGTCAACATCATTAAACGTGAAAATGGTTGAAAATCGATACAATTTTTATGCCAAGCCAGCCATTCGTACAAGCTTCGTGGGTCGCATACGGCCCGCAGGCCGCAGGTTGATTATAGCTGGGTTAACAGATAGGTGAAGGTCGGCCGGTCTTCTACGACTAGGCATAAAGAAAAATTTCAATTCACTAGCGACTACTACTGACGATGATAAACTTTTGGTTCAGTACTAAAAATCACCTTCACCTTTGGGATATTATTTATGAAATTATATTTTATGTATTTGTGAGTTTGTTTGCGGATTAAAGTACCTATACGAATAGATTTGTTTCAGTTAAAATACTGACTTCAGTGGAAATATTCTAAAACAAAACAAGTCTAGAAACGAATCGAAGACAGGCGCCGGCGCTGATAACTCCTGCTCTTAAGTACTAGGTACATACCTATGTAATGTATGTACCAATCGCACGTATGTATGTAGCATCAGGAGAGAGATGTTATTGGGCCAATGTACTCATTAAAATAATTGATCGTTTAAGATTGCAATGGTATTTTCATGAGTTCGTTCCAATCTTGTTTATTGCGTCCCAAGTTCGCAGATTGTTACCTCAATTTGTGACGTGATGGTTTGTCAGTGCATGTAATTGTTTACATCGACGTTTGATTGTTTTAGATGTGTTTTTATTTTGACAATGATGCAAGTAGTTAGTGTATTCGAGCCTTGCACCAATTCGTTTGCAGTCAATCGTAAGAGTTTGTGTTAATTAGACTCATGTTTAATGCAGGCTCAAGATCTATAAACGTCTTTTTGTCTTTTGTTCATTCGAGTTTAAGATTTAGATACCTACACACAATACAGGATTATCTGTTAGGATTAGGACCATCCGTTGACTGTAAGTAATATTCATTATTTATATTTATTTTTGCTGAAATAAATATATAAATATAGATAAGCCCTTTCATTCTGAGAGGAGTCCTGTGCCTTGCAGTGTGATGTATACAGGCTAGGATGATGATAGAGATGCTGCTTAAAATAGTATGTACCTGTTCGTAATTGCAAGACCACAAACTAGTGAATCTCTGCTCACAATTTGATCCTAGAGTGCTAAGAAACCAATGTTTGTACACATAGTTCAGTTTCAGTTTCATATATATATGTCTGTTGAACATCATAGATTATTCCAAGCGAGGTTATCCAATAAAAGTTTTATTTTTATAATGCCAAGCGCATCCACTCAAAAGTTGACTGGTAGATATTCCTTAAAGGGTTCAGCACACTTACTGTATCTCAACGTTTGAAAAAATATACTTTGTTGATATGAGTTTCTTGCTGGATTCATCTCATCAGGGTTTCTCCGAATCGGGTGAAGATTCCTCAATTTTCATAAATGCATGTTAAAGCCTGAAGATATTTTTAATTTTGACTTTGAACTTTTGACAGTTGACTTTGTTTTTTATCTTCTAATATATAAAAATCTCGTGTCACGGTGTTTGTTATCGAACTCCTCCGAAACGGCTTGACCGATTTTTATGAAACTTTTTTCTTAAGGTCTGAGAATAGGTCGTAGGCTATTTTTTATACCTACCCCCATTCTTCGCGGACGGAGTCGCGGGCAGCAGCTAGTACAGGTATATACTAAGCATTAGTAAAAGCAATGCTTCAAATTCTAATCAGCAAGTAACTTGAACCTATCTCTAATTACTGCCATATGCCATGAGATGCTTGACCTTAAATGTTTGTGGCCACACCGACGCCGGAATCCGCAGAGTTGCGAATTCTCTGCATGCACCATTCCCTGAAATAGCATGTATTGTTGTACGCCGTACGTTGCGTTTACTTGCGTTGCACCGCCGCCGTGGCTCAGTTCCCGCGGACGTGTGCGCCAACCGCCGGCTCTCTCTCCGTCAGATCTCTCATCAGAGTAAACATCGCGTGTCACTTCGTCTTTACTTTAAACTTTTTATACATAGCGACGTTCCAAACCTACCCTAACAGCACCAATCTGACCCAAATTCACCGTCAATATTTGACGGATTCGATTGCCTGTTTGTTGACCGATACAAAGATCAATTCAAAACATGCTCAACTGTGACATTTGTGTTTTGATTCCAACGGCTGCGCTTTGACGTTTGTTTATATCATGTGTGTTTAGTTCTTTGATGTAAAAATTACACGGAAGATATTATACTCGGATAAAATGGAAACTGTGGACACTTCTTCTCTTTCATGTAAGGTTTATTTCATATTTTTATAACTAGGTTAATGCCGTAATTATTTAATAATGAAATTTAATATGTTTTAGATCCTTCATGAGCCAGTTATGGAAGTATTACAGATTTTAGCACTTGCTTTTTGTTATATTTGCGCAAACTATTTGCGGGGAGCCTTGCTTTCAGTACTTATAATGTAAAACTTTAAATATTGAATCGCATAAATTACGAAAAAATCCTTCGCGATGCTACGCTGCGTCGAAAGATTTTATTTCAATTTAGACAATAGAATAATTGTAGTAATCTTAATACAAAATTGTTTTAAAACCGAAATTTAACCTGATCTGGATCTTGGTTAAGGAGCTAATGAGTTCTGTGTATGTTTTCGAATAAATAAGAAGAAAAGTTTGTTATTACTATTTACAATGCTTAACGTCATTTGTTTAATCTTTCATCAATATGTGTCCGCGTGATCTATATCAAAAACAATCGGGATTTGAAAACAATGCCAGTATACAGATTGCAGGCCTATATAGTGATTCATTGAACCGTATACGTAGAGTTTTTCTTCATAGTATGGAGTAGAGTTGACTTAGCGATACGCTCTAGCGTCGGCGCTACTGTTTCTGTCATTATTAAAGCATAATTTTGTGACAAAACTAGCTTTTCATGGATGTAGCTTACTTAAGCACAGATAGCCTTGAGAACGTGGGTACATGTTGTCTTCCCTGCCTGGGTATGTTTTTAAAGTAAATAGTAATGATGGTCTTACCAAATCATCACCTGTGCACTTATCTTTGAGTGAGGTGAAGGTTCACATAAATAATCATCTATTTATTTTGTTTCATGTGCTGGATTACATCGACAACAAATTTAGCGGTAAGTAAATAAATTCTTATGAATTTTATAAAAATTTCATTAATTTACATTAAACAAGCACACCTAATTCGCTTGTTTTTAAATTCAATACGCATTGGCAATATGCATAAAGTGAAGCGTGAATTTATCACATGAATTATTAGGTCGTGTGGACCGTTTGTTCATGCGGCACGTTTGTACGCCGTCATTTGAATTACGAGTAGGAATTCGCGACCGCTATTCGGCCCTATAGCGTCGAGGTTGGCCCAGCAGGCATCATGACACCGATAGTGAAGTCCCTATGGTCATCTTCGGACCGCGCACAACTCACATTAGCTCATACGCAGTCGATTGCACCGCCGAACACTAGCAATTTAACGTCGCGAAGTATGAGTCAGTTCGCAATTTTTTAATCGGTGATCGGTAGTTTCTTGAACGGTTCACATATTTATATCGATTGTTAAAACTTTAATTATTTTTTAACTAGTTCATTGCTCCAGGTTTGTCGCGCGGCTCCTTGGAAGCACTATATTTGCCTTCGAATTCCTTTCCATTCCATTGAACCAGTGTGACTATTTTTGCATCTCGTAATGGTAAAGCTCATACGTGCTTTATTTGGCGCTACTATTCTAAGTATTTTAGTGATTGCATACTTAATTGCGTGTCCCTAAACATTATTTTTAAAGACTGAATACCAGAGTCAGATAAGAGTGCGTGTGGGGGAGTACCATAAAAGTTTATCACAAGCAGCAAAAGTGCTGGATGTTTTTTGTAATCGGTTGATTCACACTTCGGCTTCAGTCGGCGCTCCTCCGGATGTGTGATTTGTCGACGTAAAATGTGGAATCACATTTACTAGCGCCGTATATAGCTGTTGGAATTATTGTAATATGTTTCCTCCTTAAACATTTCCTGCGTATATTGACAGCAAGTGACGCCTTGACTCGAACAGTTCAGTGATAGTGATTTGTTTTCGTTAAAAGTAATGGCATCCACGGAATCGCCGTTGAATAGACCCCGGACCAGGCCTGTACTGTCTCGTTACAGACCCAATCCTAACGCAGCTTCGGATCAGGTAAGCACCACAAGGACTGTTTCATTTTAAGTTGAAAGTTAATTTTTACTTTAAAAATAGATCCTTCTATCAACAGTGACATTACTAATAAGTACTCGGCCTACTTGCGAGTGTATGCATTGCTTGAAGAAATCTTGACCGTTTCACACATACAAGGCAAACCCATTAGAAACTTGTGGTCATCCTTCCTTTGTGTTACTAGTCGATTGTGTGTAAACTAATATTGTAGTATCTAACGTGTAGGAATTCAAAGTACGTACATTTGGTTACATTAATGTGTTAACGTACTGCGTTGGCCTAAATGCCTTGAATGGGTTGTTAATTTTTTTAAACATGTTATTCATGGTTTTACCAAAAGGATTTATTTTATGACTGGATTTAATCTTTTCAATAGGTACTCCTATTAGAATTACTTCCAGTTTGTACACGAAGTAAGTAAAAGACTACTTACTTACTTCGGTTTAACACTTTGCTCTTCCATTACAAGAACACCACCTGACATAACTTGTGCCTGAGCATCTTTTCACGTAGGCGATGAATTGATGACTTAGAATTTGCCTTGAAAACTAAAGTCATCCATCACACTGGTTGTAGATTCTCCATTCATTTGAAACATCATTTTACACCGCCCATAGTTAACCATAGATACAATAAGTATCTACTGCAAGTGGGATGTATTCATTATCGGATGTTGCAACGTTGCAATGAGTTCTGGGTTGCGAAATTGCCGTTTGTTCTTCAATTTTTCAACAAATAGATAAGCTTGTTGGGACTCTATATTGCATGTGATCCCTTGAATAAGTTTTTAAATTAAGTTAATTTAACTTTGTTGCAGTTGTTTGTATCTCAAATAGAGTACACCTCCAATGTGGTTGTACCGACCTATTTTAACTTCAGCGAGCTGTTCGCTTTGTTATCTTTACTGTTGTGTACGTTTGGATTTGTTTAAGAAACACTGCCTGTTGGTCTGGTCGCACGTGCCTGTTTGGCTAAACTGTTCCTCGGTCTCTGACTAATTGTACATTCGTACTAAGTGATAAATCACGTTTTATTTCTATTGAACCAATACCTAATCAGTTCTTGTGACTTACTGATTTAGATTACTTTTCAGTTAGTTTATTATTATGGTATAATGGATACATAAGCTCCATTTTGTGTCGGGGTTTTTGTACATTCCATTACGATGCCTAATGTTTTCCTTAATATGGTTCCTTAAGTGGTGTGTATGAAACATTATGTATCTACTTTGTTGAGTAACTAATCTATATGGAATTATCGTTCTTAATGTCTTCACGTTGCCAGTTTGTCTTATCAGTTAGTTTATTTAAGTACGTACTGAACTGATAAATTAATTTTGTGGTTAATCGTCTTGTATTTTACGCACACACAGAGACACATACACTTTTAGCATAGGATTTATTTACTTAAATGTTTCAACTTAGTACTAAGCAACTACTGTCATATTGTCACTGGTCTCCGCGATACAGGCCTAGAGTCTAGTGTGGCGACCGCCAAAAAATCATAAAATTGTAATGTTTTATATTTCAAATAAATATCTTTATTATTATTATTATTATTTATCCCATTGGGTAGGTTCAACTTCGAGAAAGAGGTGAATCGACGAATTAGACTCTGCTGGGCAGCGTTCGGGAAGCTCCGCAATATCTTGTCATCCGATATACCGCAGTGTCTCAAGTCAAAAGTCTTTGACCAGTGTGTGTTGCCAGTGATGACTTATGGCACTGAGACGTGGCCGCTAACGATGGGTCTTATAAAGAAGCTCAAGGTCACTCAGAGGGCGATGGAGAGGGCTATGCTTGGAGTTTCTCTGCGGGATCGCATCAGAAATGATGAAATCCACGCAAGACCTAAAGTCACGGACAAAGCTTGAAGAATCGCTAGACTTAAGTGGCAGTGGGCAGGGCACATCGCCCGTAGAACTGACGGCCGATGGGGCCGAAAGGTTCTCGAGTGGCATCCGCGGACCGGAAGACGCACTGTAGGTAGGCCTCCAACAAGATGGAGCGACGACCTGGTGAAGGTAGCGGGAACACATTGGATGCGGATGGCGCAGGGCCGATCTGTTTGGCGAGCCTTGGGGGAGGCCTATGTTCAGCAGTGGACGTCTTTCGGCTGAAATGATGATGATGATTATTATTTAATTGCTTTTGACAGTTTCATGTTCTAATTTTATTTATAGGTTTATTTTTTAGTAAAATAACATAATGATAGTGTATATGGTGGAGAAATAACGCTTAATGGTCTTTATGTCTTAAATACTAGTAAATCCTGTTCTTTTAACGAGATTAATCGTTTTTCAAGGGCTGTGTGGTTTGCTCTAACTGAGAAATAGAAATAAATGCCATCATTGTAATGCAAACATAAATTACTTAGTGCACGATCGAACTACATGCGAGTTCCAGCCCCGTCGTCATGTGGTCCGATTTAGTTGTGCTCGTTGCACTAACTGAGCAACGACCTAGCTTTAAATTACTGAAATCGCGGATTGCATACATAGTAGGCCAGTCTAATAATTTCGCAATCAATTAAAGTTATTTACTGCGAGAACTTGCAAAATGTGGTTGAGCAAATTTTGTTAAAGCCTAGTAAAAAACTAAAATTTTGAATCTGCAATATACCGAAATATGATTAACATTAACATAATTTACATATGAATGTAGAAACCGTTTTCTCGGAAATCTATTTCCAGATTTACTTGATAACACGCTGTTTACGTCAATTCAGATTTACTAAGCGTGTAGAATGAACATCTTTATAATATCGTTCAACATGTTTACAGTTCAACAAACTTTCTATGGTTAACATCCCATTCAGTATTACAAACAGAGCAGGAGCACCTATACGTTACACTATAGTACATACAATTCTGATAGCTTCGTATGCAAAGTCAAATGCGTCATAAGGTAATCAAAACGATAGCATCATAACATCGGATTGATTGTCCCGATAAACGACATTTTCATGATTCAATTTAGAATCCCACGCGAATGCAATCACACCATTATTTTCTTTTGGTAAACGAATGAAGTCATTTGTATTATAAATGTATTCTCATAATAAAATAATATTTATTAAGATTTTAGGTAACTTATGTTATTTACCTGTCTTGCTTACTGAAATATCCAAACTTGAATGTCTGACTTCTGATATTTTTTAAATTATCTGTAACCACTCCAGATTTTTGACATCGATATCTATTATGCTTTCGAACGCGATGGAAAATATCTAATAGTTTACGTTGATTTGATTCATGCATCTGCGTTTACAACTTTACATTAAATTATTCCGTAAGATTTTCATTTTCACTTTCTTTGCGATCTCGCATAAGCGCAAGTACCTGGGCGACCGAGCTCTGCTCGGGCAGAAACTCGGTACCAAGCGTTTTCCCAGAGATAAGACCAAGCTAGATCAATTTTTCATCCCCGAAAACCCCCAAATACCAAATTTCATCGAAATCGTTGGAACCGTTTCCGAGATCCTGATTATATACACGAGAGTGGGGAGGGAGGGAGTTGAGAGGGGGGAGGGGATGCGGGAGAGGGAGCGCGGGGGTATTAAAGGGGGGATGAAAATTTCATTGATTTTGCCGTAGGATGCACCGTTTTCAAGATATTTGACATAAACACCGGAGGGGGTGGAGGGGTGAGTCACGTTAAACTATCGTCCGTAAACCGACTTTACAGACAACCGGCTTTTCCTGTTCTGTGTGCTCCCAATAGGGAACGTGCACATAGACGGTGCTGCCAACTGGTGCCATAAGGGTGCCATCAATTTGAATGTTTTACCTTGATAAGTTTGTTTTACTGTCCGCATAGTGTCTCTTCTGTCGCATTAGTGCTGCCGCCTATAGTTACTGCACGTTCCCTATAATACTTTTTCTAACAAAAAAGTAACTTTTTCTCACAAAAAAGTAACTTTTTCTCACAAAAAAGTAACTTTTTCTCAAAAAGAAGAAACTTGACGTTTTCTCATAAAAAATAAACATAAAAAAAAAAAACTAAAAATCTTGAAAAAAAACGTGGTATCGAACCGAGGTCGGCTGGATCCGCGACCACCCGATTTCTAATGTGCCATTATGATCTGCTCGAAGTCGGCGAAATTTAGCTTTATATTCTAATGCAAACAAAAATAGCCGGAAAACAGTGGCGTGCCTAGGGTATCAAGCTATGGCAAGCCGAGAGATATGTTTTAGTATTTTTTTATAATTTAATGTAGGTAAATCCATCTTGTTGCCGCTATACTCAGTTTGGGCAAGCTTACCAAATCACACTTCATTCTATTACTAGACAGAATTTTAAATTTTACAGACTCATTCTCACACGCAACGCACTAAAACAAGAATACCTATTTATTTTGTAATTACATAAATTCACGCATTTTACAACGCCTTGCATGGCATGGCCCACGATTCGATATAAACAATCGTGAAGTTATTCATCTCGCCCGCGCACTCGCGTTCTAAACCAAACGCAGCAAACTTCACACCGTAAGCCAGATTCAAAATTGCAAAGAAAGCGCTATATATGCAGCTATACATAGATACTTGCAAAACTAACGTTTTCCTAAGTATGAAGAGAGCGTTTGGAAGCCCCGTAAAAGCCCACAAGAGCGAGCGAGATGTCATGCTATTTATAACGTCGCTACTATCGCCTATCGCCGCGTCGGCCGCCGTACAGCGCCGCTGAGCCGCGCAGCGGATTTGTTATGCAATTATTGGTATTTTACGTAAAATAAAGCGCGTTATTATGAATGTGATTTTATTAGAACTTTTTTCGTTTGGACGAGGTTTGGTTTTTATTTTTAATCTTGATTTGAGATTTATAAGGCAAGCCCGGCTTTTGGGCTTCTATGTAAGGATCGCCACTGCCGGAAAACACGAGTAAAAGCGATTTTCTGAAAATGAAACATAGCTAAATCAGTTTTTCATCCCCGAAAACCCCCACATACCAAATTTCATCGAAATCGTTGGAGCCGTTTCCGAGATCCTGATTATATATATATATATATATATATATATATACATATATACAAGAATTGCTCGTTTAAAGGTATTAGATATAAGTAAGAATGCGTGCGATAATGTGCTCGTTCTAACGTTTAGCTCTGTTAGTCTGTAAGTTACGCGGAGACAGCGAGAACCACGTAATAGAATCGATGCTGGCTGGATTGATTTCATTTTCAAGTTTTGTAGTACACCTATTTCACTTGCCTAACCAATTTTAGTATATACCACTTGACTCAGGATAATGTAATGGATATTTGTCATGCCTTTAAAATCTCTTATTATTTCGATCGTAATTATATACTTAAAATCTAATATATAAAAATCTCGTGTCACGGTATTTGTTATCGAACTCTTCCGAAACGGCTCGACCGATTTTTATGAAATTTCTTGCTCCACATACAATACAATAAAATGAGTCTTTATTGTCCACCACAAAGAAAACAATACAGAAAAACAACTAGGTACATGGAAAAAAATATACGGTAAACAATAGGCGGCCTTATCGCTTCGGGGCGATCTCTTCCATGCAACCTTTTTACAAAAGACATTTCACATTCGGTGAGTCTCAGAATAGATCGTAGGCTACTTTTAATTGTTCGCAGATGGAGTCGCGGGCAACAGCTAGTCTTCTAATATATAAAATGTGTTTGTTATCGAAACGGCTAGTCCGATTTTTATGAAACTTTTTTGTCTGTATTCGGTAGGTCTGAGAATAGGTCGTAGGGTATTTTTTATACCTACCCCAATTCTTCGCGAACGGAGTCACGGGCAACAGCTAGTTATTGTATATAATTATTAAACAAAAAACTTAAGTCGTGACAAGCAAGTCGCTGACACTTATTGCCATCTAGCGGACGGCTCTTAATATTAACACGTACGACTGACGCGTTACACTACACCTTTCATATAACATACTCGTTTACAACGTTAGTGGCAGATTTCATTGGACGTACGTTAACGTTATGCGCGGTAAGGCATTGAATTAATAAATGAAAGGGCAACTAGATGGCGTTCACATCGGAACAATATCTTTCGGCTTAGTTATTTCATTTATACTATGTTAGTCCCCTGTTCCCTGAATTATATATTAGGAAAAATCTAAAGCTATAAATAAATAATGATTTTGTGAGGTTTAAGTTGCCTAAATAAATATACCTACCTACATAATATTTCTTTCTTAGTCCGCAATGAAATGAATTTAAACAAGTTTCGAAGATTTGCGCTGATGTGTCAGCGTAACCGCTTTCATTATGCAATAGCTTGTGGTAGATCTTCTCGTCTCACTTGACAATATAAAGTTGCAGAATTTACAAAATAGAAGGAAGTCACAAAGGATGGCAATAATCCTGATGTGAATATGAATTAAAATGTATAAGGCATTGTGGAAGTCTAGGTCGTATAATGGAGAGAATTTAGAATAGATGCGGTTAATGCAAAAATGTTTCCATATTGGCATTCAACAAGCGTGAAGCCTGAGGCGCAGTGCTTGCATCGCGGCGGGGGTAGTGTTGGACGCAAGGGTTGAGGATTGTAGGGTGCGGGCGCGCATGCGCGGTTCCGCGGTCGATCGCCCGCCGGACCGCGCCAGTCGGCACACGCGACTAACACGTGCTTCCTGCGGGAATAGGCAAGTTAAAACACTTCCCCATTCATGATTCAGTTCGAAGTTCTGACTTCAATCAATCATTTGGCAGTAATCACCGCATCAGCATCATCTGCATGTTTTGAATTTTATATTTTACCTACTCACGTAGCAATAGCAACTAAAATTTTAATTTATGAAATCTCTGTAGAAATTATGGTTTGGTAGAATTGTTCAATTGGTTTTAAATTGTCTCATCTCTTTCATTTTGCATTCGTTTCATTCATTTAATTTTAGTCAAACTTTATCAACAGTTCATAGAATATGTTTCTGGTAATATTGAATGCCCATAGTTAAAAAAATATCTGACGACTAGATTTTTAAACCTTGCTCTAAATATGTTAATTAGTAAAATATGTGCCTGTGCAATTGCCAAGTCACTATAGTTATTAGATAAATTAAGATTTTTAGATATATATTTTTATAAAATTACTAGCTGTTGCCCGCGACTCCGTCCGCGAAGAACAGGGATATAAAAAATAGTCTACGACCTATTCTCAGACCTACCGGATACAGTGAAAAAGTTTCATAAAAATCGGTCAAGCCATTTCGGAGGAGTTCGATAACAAACACCGTGACACGAGATTTTTATATATTAGACTAGCTGTTGCCCGCGACTCCGTCTGAGAAGAACAGGGTATAAAAAATAGCCTACGACCTATTCTCAGACCTACCGAATATGGCGAAAAAAGTTTCATAAAAATCGGTCAAGCCGTTTCGGAGGAGTTCGATAACAAACACCGTGACAGGAGATTTTTATATATCAGATTAATTGTCTCAAAAAA
Organism: Archips xylosteana; assembly: GCA_947563465.1. NCBI lineage: Eukaryota > Metazoa > Arthropoda > Insecta > Lepidoptera > Tortricidae > Archips > Archips xylosteana. The sequence goes on from OX387344.1 coordinate 14,317,695, forward strand.
AAATGTAAAATTAAATGTGTGTGTGTATTTCTATAAAGTTAATCGATTAAAAAATATCAATATTAATAATTTAGAACAACTTTGTTGAACAGGTGCTTCCATAAACACTAACCAAAATAACTGATTTGGTTTTATATATGAGAACGCACAAATTTTTGCAGTAAAACTGCGATGCGGGACTTGTTATTTTTTATCTGGGGGCACGGGAGTGCCCCCGCCAAGACGAGCCAAGCGGAGCGCAAGGGCACTACCTACCTTTTCTCGAAACTAAGCTGGGCACGTAGGGTTAGAAACTTGGCTCTACAAGAGATCTGATTACTTTTTGAGAGTGCGAGCTACATGGTCTCGTCTTGGCAACATTTAACATGAAATGTTTTTGTGGGATATTTTTGTCAGGATTATGTTTTAGCAATAAATCTTATTATACTTCTTTCTGTTGGAACGCGTGTCTACGTAAATATATATCGTCGGTCTCTACAATACACAGCAAGCCAACTAAATAATTAATACTTAAATAGTTTTATTTACAGTAAGAACATAAACAATCTATTCCACTAATATTTTCTATAAATTTACAAAACTAGATAAGATGTGAGCGTTTTAGTTCTGTCCGCGTGTAATTAATTGAGCGAAGCAACTATTGTCCGACCTCAAAAATACTTCCGCTGGTCCCCTAGCAGGAGCCGACGAACGTCTTCGGGTCAGGCCGATGAACTAGCCTCACATCCGTTCGCTATTGAATATTAACTTGCACCCAATAATACAAGTGTCCAGGATATTTATTTAGGTACTTTTCTAACGTTTTTCACAAGGCTTATTGTGTGACTGAGACGCCATAACATTTTCTTTCTTCGTACACTTACGGCAAGATTTACAAAGTAGGTATGATGAATTATTAACTTAATTTTAATTATAGATTATGTATGATAAATCAGATTAAGATTATTATTTATTACTATAGTTTGGGGGACATTTCGATTGTGATGCCTGTATGCTTTTAAAAGTTTAAATTTTATCTTAAATTGTTTTTTTTAAAATTGTTGACATCTATAATAATCTAATATATAAAAATCTCGTGTCACGGTGTTTGTTTTCGAAGTCCTCCTTGGCTTGACCGATTTTTATGAAACATTTTTCTCTATATTCGGTAGGTCTGAGAATAGGTTGTAGGCTATTTTTATACCTACCCCTATTCTTCGCGGACGGAGTCGCGGGCAACAGCTAGTACCCATATAAAAATTAATGCCTATTTCCCTTGGTCACAGCATCACATGGACCGATTTACCTAATTCTTTTTAGGGTTCCGTTAACCCAAAGTTACCCCAAAGGGTAAAAACGGGACCCATACTGAGACGTCGCTGTCCGTCCGTATGTCCGTCTGTCTCCAGGCTGTATCTCATGGACCGTGATAGCTAGACAGTTGAAATTTTCACAGATGATGTATTTCGGTTGCCGCTATAACAAAAAATACTAAAAAACAGACTAAAATAAATATTTAAGGGGCCCCCCATACAGCAAACGTGATTTTTATTGCTCGATATTGATAACGGTAACAGGTAGACGTTTGAAATATTCACAGAATATTTAATTATATATTCACTTTAAAAATAAATAAATAAATTAAAATAAAACAAATATTTAAGGAGGGCTCCCATACAGCAAACGTGATTTTTTTTTGCCGTTTTTTATAGATATAATGGTACGCAACCCTTCCTGCGCGAGTCCGACTCGCACTTGGCCGGTTTTTTTTGTTGCGTTGTCAGGAGAAGGTTCTTATGAAAAATAATTTCTAGCTGGTGGATAATGATTTTGACAACATTGATATTTATTCAAGTCAAACGTTTAATCTACAACCAAAGAATGTTTAATTTTGAAGTTCTCGGGTATTCCGTTCTGCTGTTTCAGCCTCTAGCGTTGTTTTTTACAACTAAAATATGGGTATTGAAGTCGTCTTATCCTTAAATGGATTGTGATTATTTGGCTACTGCTTTTATGGTAAGAATGTATGCGTTGACCTTGACAGAGAATTTGCTACATTGCATTTTCAACCCTCTGGTTCGGCTTTCGTGTGGCAAAAATCCCGAGATGCCGGTGGTAAGAGGGTCGGCGCATCGGCGACGGTGAGTGCCGGCCGGCGGCGTTGAGCGCGGGGCGCCGAGTGACTCCGCCCGCGCGCCTCGTCTGCTCCGCCGAGCTGTCAAACCGCCTCCGACGGGCACCCGGCTCGTACGCTCCAACTTCAATCGCTCCAAATTGCGATCGTATCGTAGTGCGCTCTCAGTGACTCAGTGTGTGTTTCTGATTTGTTATACTCGCATGACGGAATACATCTTAAGGAGATGAACGGCAGCACGACGACGGTGAATGGTGGCGCCGTCAATGGTACAAATGGATCTCTAAATGGAATTGGAGCCGCTCCGCGTACTGCCACTCTTGGCACCCCAAGTAGCTACGCGTACACGTCCAGTGGATCCCTTCTAGGTAGAGGTGGTTCTGCCAGACCTGTGCCACCGCCCACTCTTCCTAAATACAGTGGTTCCTTCAGTGCTGGAAGCACAACAGGTCTTCGGGAGAGAGACAGAGAAGGCACAGGTGGTTCTCATCGCTTGGCCAGCCTAGAACGGTTGGCCTTACGACAGCGTATAATCGAACAAAGTGCCAACAATCAGGTGGTGCCCGGCTTATCTATCAACAATAATGCACCCAACGGCGGGCCCACCTCTGCCACTGTCACCCTTACCGATACGGCTACGGTGAGTCCCCTTGCCGTATAAAATTTTGTACACCCTTACCGTTCCCCCAATAATAGCACTCCCCGAAAAAGGGAGACATCGTTATTTTAACGCCGACGACCCTCTTGTACACATGAATCCTAATAGGTTTTTACGTCTCAATAGGTATAATATCGAATACCTTCTTAAAGATGGCAAAGGTATGAGGAAATAAAGAAAAGACCGTCTTATTAATTTACTTAATAATTTCTGCCTGTGGTGCTTTGTTTGATAGTTCTTATTATTTCACTCTAAATAAGTTTGATGAGTGTGATTGATTGTATTGAAAAATATCGGTACTCGTTCGTGAAACTACAGACCGCTACCCCTTTTATGAGCGTTTATTAGATACCTCAACTTATTAAATTTTTTTGATAGTTTAATCAATCAGTCGGGTGCAAGACCCTCTCATCAAATTCCTAATTTAATTTTTACTATACATATATGCATTCTGAGGATGTTTTGTTTACTCGCAAGAATGTAATGGTTTGTGTTTACATAAATCGATACGTTCTACCCGTGTCAGGTGTTGCATTGCATAACTTATGAGTTGTCAGTAGCTTGTTCTTATTCCATTTACATTCCAGTCATTTAGACAGAAGTGGTCATCAGGGTAGTACATTAAAATTATACAAAGTCTAATGTCGGCACAGATAACTTAATTAGGTCGATTTAATAAAGATAATCACAATTTGTTTACGTATCTACTAATTAGTAAACTATAATAATTGTAACTTTATCTTATTGTTCATTGAAATTGTTAAATCAGTATCTTATTATTAGAGTCTGCTATGACTACTTATGTCATATATAAAAATACTTATGCTAATCTTTTTCAGCGTTCCTTTATTCCTTACCATGTCGTGACGTCCACACATAAGGCTAACAAAAGCTTTTCAATTTATTTACTTTTTTTGCTGGTGTTTTATTCTCCCGGTAAGGAGATGGCTGGCATCCCACCATATTCCCACGCAGTTTCTTCATGTGATAGGACTGGTCCGGGGCGCGGAGTGAACGGGTGACTGACCCTAAGTCTACAGGGTTAAAAATAACCTCTTGCAGCGGCAGCCATGCTGTTCGCATATGTCGAATTCACTAAACAGTCCTTACTGTTTCACGGCCGCCCCCTGACCTGAAAATCGGGAACAATGTTGTTATTGAAAGCGCCAAGCGTCGTAAACTGATGATTGTGTTCTATCTTTTACGGGTACAAAAGTGTGTTTCATACTTATTGAGTTCACTTACATATTCTTATACATATTTTGCATTATGAATTAAATAGGTATCATAAAAGTATACAGAGGTCCTGTTGTTTATTAGTGATGCCTACTATTTGTTTCTTTTGCATTGCCACTCAATTGGAACGAACTCATATAAATAATAAGAACGATTTTGTTATACTACGTATATTTATTTATCGGTTTAAAATGTAACTAGATATTAAAATAGCAACATCCTTTTTACTTTTCATTATCATTTGAAGTCAAATACATTTAGTATTGTTTATCTTAATACAATATTCCTTCAACTCTCCTTATCAAGAACCTTATCTCATTGGGATGTGTCGAAGAACTTGCACTGATAAGAAAAGACTTCTAATAATAGGGCGAACCGCAAAATGTGCACAAGGAATTTAGTCATTCCAATACAATGAGCTCTTTACTAAACCAATGGTTTGGGTTAAGTTTTAAAATTCACCAACCGACCGAAGCAGTCGGGGCACGTTCTTCTGTTGCATTGTTGTGTCAATACCACAAAAAGCTAACCGCACTCGACATTCAAAACTGTTTTAGACTTTCGTTCAGTTGTGTTAAGAACCACTTCAGCTTTATCAATAGCATGGACTTAATTCTTTTAAGATATTGTTAATGCTTTTGTGTCTGGTGGGCATGAGTGTGACGGGCTCGGGATCCTTTTGCCTCTACGTAGCTATAGCCATAATTAACTCGTACCTGAATTGAGGCCTTTCCACACGTGTGTATATTATTGCTTTAGGATTTGTCGGTATTTTGCAATTTCCTCTTTACCGTTTGAGTAGTCGATCGCAATGCGATGTTGTTTCATCGCACGGTTTTGTTTTTAAGTTTAACACGCATTTCGTTTCCTTTGCCTTATTAATTGCTAATTTCATGTGATTAAGTAATTTGTATTGAACTAGCTGTTTCCTGCAACTTTGTGTGTATCCTGTTTCCGGGGATATTAGTTTAAATTAATCAGGGATAGTGTAGCCAGTGTAGGTAGCTTTCTGTTACTTAAATAATTTTGTGCAAACTACTGAACCTAGTAGTTCCGGAGATTTATTGGAGATTTACAGAGATAAGCAAACTCCTTGAGTAATTATGCAGGATATCTTTGTGTTGATAGTTGTTATATGGTCGATGCAACTTTTTTTAATAATTGAAATTCATTATAATTATTGTTAGTAAGTAAATGCTAACATTGGCAGGTGGTTTATGTTTCCACCCCGTGTGAGCCAGCCCCGACGCGGGCACGCTTGAGCTCGCAGCCGGCAGCCGGTACGGCCAGTAACTTAACCTCCAAACTGATACAGTCGTGAATGTGCTTCATATTACCGCAGTTTGTTTTAAAACACTGTTCCAACACGGAGTGCACTTGCATTGTTATTCGTTATTACGTTCATACTTTGTGTCACAAGTTTTTAAGAGTATCTATACTTAATCTGTTCACGGTTTGGAACGTTTCGCCGAATTGATAGTTAGCTGCCAAGTGAATGTTTTGTTATGCTCAACAAGTTGCCGATGTGACGCGTGAGAATCGTCGACTTTGTGTGATTACGACAACCTACACACACCTTCACGACAGTTTATTGGTGTGTGTGTAAGCTTGTGTTTAGTTGAATGTGACGGTAATGGCAAATCGAGCTATCATCAATGGATCCGGCCAACAGACTAAACTGGCCAGATGCGCTAGCAGTGTGGGTGATAGTGGAGCTGATAAGCCTAAGGTTGCATGGACTAGTCCCCGAGACATATGGAGGAACTTGTCTCTACGCAGGAAGGCCGAGGTAAATAAAATCCTTTTGTGTGTTTTACGAGTTACCGCAAAAACTCGGTACACTCTGAAAGGTCTGGTCATTTTATAGTCAGGAGGTTGGGATGACTAAAGGTCATCGTGTTATGAGTTTTTACACGAATTGATTGAGCATACGGTACTGCAAAAGAGCAAACCATTTTTGAGTCACGATCACGACTCGAATGATTCTCTTGAAAACGTTCTGTTTTACGAGTCTCCGTTCCTTCAAATAAATATCGACAGACATATAAATTTACGTCCCTTGAAACATGACTTGATGTTCAAAGGCGACCGAGCGTTTGAAGAGCCTACAGGCATTATAGTATACATACAAACATCGACGACAGTCGCCAGTCTGTTATTGATTTAGAGTCACTGTCTGTTCACTGTCAAAGTGCCGATGAATCAACTGAACTAAACTGCGTTAGTGGTACATACGTAAAATCTTGTTATCTCTAACAAAGTAGCTAATAATTATACTAACAATTTATCCGTCTATGAGAATTAATTATCTCGAGAAAAATGTTCCATTCGGGTTCTTTTTAAAATTGTAACTAATTGAATACATTACGGCTTATTTATTCCCGACGTCAACGAAAAAGTTGAGTGACATTCAGCTGTGAGGTACGATGTAAACAGACAATATTATTTGGTCAGCTTTCGAACTAATCCGTGCCTAACATATCAAACACTCCTGTTTTTTCTAGTCTCACTGGTGTTCGGGTCATTGACACCTCTCTATAGTATGGCAATCATTTGGCGTCGCATTATCGGCGGAATATGTCTTACACGCGGTTTTGTCTTGAACCATTGCACAGCTTATTGTTTATACTTGCGCAGCAACGAAGAAACGTGTGAATCGGGGCGATATTGCTCGCTTTCTACCACTTACCTATGTAAATTGTAATAGCCGAGTTTTAACCAGTTTCGACTTTTTTTGTACTGTGCATGAAACACCTAGAATGCAATGTGTCAATCGTCATTCGTATACTAGTAGGTACATAGATTCGCTCCATTGGATTAGGAACAAAATGCTGCACTAGAATGCACCTTTTGATCAAAGCGCAAACATGGTCAAACCTAATTGCATTATGTATTATATGCTGCAGGGAGACTGCAGGTACACGGTGTGTGAGGCTGTGTCAGTTTCAAAACGAATCTAACTGAAGTCGTATTATATTTAATAATCCCCTCGACGGGTTTAAAAATAATTACTTAATTTTCTTTCCGTTGACAGTCGATGTACTTTTTCTTTTTTTATTAAAAGTGACTTTGATATTATTTTCAGAAAAATATTTATTCTGAAAATATTGTCGCTAAAATGTCAATCTATTTTTGGACATTAGAATATAAAAGATAATATTACTTACTTCGTGCTTACTTCTATCTAAATTTTCTTGAAACCAAAAATACTCCGGTATTTACTAGACAAGGCGACTGTCTTCATTAACTGTAATGCTTGGAGAGAATCGTGTTTCATCTATTTACGGTTCTTTAATGGAGTTTTAGGCAATGAGCACATCGTTGTTGAAAAAAGCTGACAATCTGTTGCGGGCTGTTGAGTTATTAGATGCGGTTGTTAGAGCGAATGATATGTCCACATATTGCAATGCCGCGATGTCCCGATCTTAATTGGTGTGAATTGTCCCTCGTAACGAAATTAATTGTAATTTAACCTCACAGTTATAAAGGTTCAGGGTTAGTGCAAGAGTTAATGAGACCCAAATTACCTAACGGCATAATAAGTAGTAATAACTATTACGTCCGACCCTAGTTCACCCGTGACTGGTAGCAACGTCGCCAGCTTTACATCTATAGCTCGTTTCACTAATATTGCATATACAGTCAAGTGTAAAAATATGGGTGCACACAACTTGCTCATAAATATGTCCCATAGCTCTTGTGTCGTCGAATTAAGGTATAGGTATATGTATGACGATGGGAGGATTAAATCGATACTTATTTTTGCACTTGACCGTACTTGCATTTACTATGTTTATTTATCTCTAATATATAAAAATCTCGTGTCACGGTGTTTGTTATCTTATCGAACTCCTTCGAGACGGCTTTTTAGGGTTCCGTAGTCAACTAGGAACCCTTATAGTTTCGCCATGTCTGTCCGTCTGTCTATCCGCGGCTATTCTCAGAGACTGTTAGTACTAGAAAGCTGTAATTTGGCATGAATATATATATCAGTCACGCCGACAAAGTGCACAAATAAAAAAAGGTAAAAAATTTTTTTTTTATGGTACCTCCCTTAGACGTAAAGTGGGGGTGTCATTGGATAGGTATTTGAAAATAAATAGGGGTTTTCTAAAACCATTTTTTGATAAAGTGAATATTTTCGGAGATATTCACTCCGAAAGTTTAAAATAATGTGTCCCCCCTCTAACTTTTGAACAGCAAGTCTAAAAAATATGGAAAAAATCACGTAAGTTAAACTTAATAAAAACTTTCTAGGAAAATTATTTTCAACTTAATCAGTTGAGCAGTTTTTAAGTTTTTTTTTAAATATTTCTAAACTAAGATTGTAATTTAACCTTCATTGCAAGCATTTTTTTTCTTTAAGTACCTATAAGATCACGCTAACAGTATCTTCTTTTAAATAAAAAAAATATGTTACATCTGAAAAACAATCAACATACATACTAGTTCTATCTAGTAGACTGCAGTAGATTAGTTACCCAATTCGCCGATAGATGGCGCTGTACCGCCGACGTTGGGACCAAAACAAACACATTAATAAAGTTTGCAAAGATTTTTTCGTACCTGCTACGGAACCCTATCTTGGGCGTGTCCGACATGCTCTTGGCCGGTTTTTTATTTATACCTACCCCTATTCTTCGCAGACGGGAGTCGCGGGCAACAGCTAGTATAAGTACATATTATATAATTGTTGAGAGCTTCATTTGTTGCTTTATTATGTACCTTTATAATGGCTACATGTATAATTTGATACATTTACCTACTGAAAAATACCACGACATAAATTAAAGGTACATTGATTGCGGATCATTGATCATCAACAAATCATTTGACTTCGTATTTACTGCTGTCAACACTAAGTGTAAGTCAAATCTATTAAATGCACTCTTGTGAAATTAATTGTCATCGGTGTCGACAGTTATATTGGGTCCGTTCATTGACTGCCTCTTAAATAATGCACTAATGAACGTGAATGCACCCCTTCACTACCGACTACGGCTTTCATGATAAATCTGTGCTATTAAATGCTACCTTTAAATTATAAAACGGTTCCTTAATGCAAGATTGTTTTTACTTACTATTTATTAGTGAAGACTCCTATTGTTCGCTTTAATAGCACCATCACTGAATTCAGGAACAAAATAAGCCTTGCTATTTTTGTTATTAGTGATTGTAGCGAGGTACCTAACCATTTAACAGTCTGTACTGTGGTTAGAAATCATAGCGGTTACGTATCAAAATATCTAAAATTAAAAAACCTAACGTAAAATAACCTACGTTCAAAATACCTAAAATCTAAATACCTAATGATTTTAAATACCTAATGGAGTAAATGTCTAATGTTTAAAATATCAACAGCTATGACATCTAAGTTTGATACACCAACATTTGAAATACCAAATGGTCAAAATACCTAAATTGAACGAACATCGCTTAATTTTCGGCGAGCGAGCGAAGCGAGCGAGCAAGACGGTTCGGGGCGGAAGCGACTCGGAATGGTTAGGTTCAAAGGCTATAGCGGGAGCGTAGCGGAGCGAAGCTCCCTCATTAGCCTTTGGTGTTAGTTATTTTTTTTTATTAACACGTGAAAAATCTAATTTGTTTGATAAAATTAGGTACATTTCATAATGTTAAAGACAATAATAACTAATGGAAATAATCATTTTCTGTGCTGTTACAAAAAAAATACCTAACATCGAAGGCTAAGGCGGGAGCTACGCTACGCTTCGCTCTCGCCTTAGCCTTCTGAACCTAACCTATCTGAGTCGCTTCTGCCTTAAAAAGTCTTGCTCGCTCGCTTCGCTCGCTCGCTGCTAGCGAGATACCGGTTAGGAAATACCGAATATTGAATATAAGTGAAAAAATCATTAGGTATTTAGATTTTAGGTATTTTGAACGTAGGTTATTTTACGTTAGGTTTTTTAATTTTAGACATTGCAATACGTAGGCATTTTAAGCTTTCGGTATTTTGAATATAAGTGAAAAAATCATTAGGTATTTAGATTTTAGGTATTTTGAACGTAGGTTATTTTACGTTAGGTTTTTAATTTTAGATATTTTGATACGTAACCATCATAGCAACATTTGAGCAGTTTACGAAATCTAATCTGTTTAAAATTCCTATGGCTAATAAAGTGGTCGGATAATACAGTATATTTAAACTTAGTGCAAACCGTGCAGTGGAATTGTGTCGTAAAAAAGGAGTAGTATTGGTTTTTTACATACGTAATTGAGCTTAGAAGTGTGACGATAGGCGCTCGAGTCACGGATGTTCCACTTAGTATGCCTGATCTAGTTAGACCAACATATTGAGCGCAATCTGCACCAAGTGCCTGTCGATAGCATCTTCAAGTTAACACGAAATATAGAAGTTTATTGTTTCATTGAGACGTGGTATATTGCTAACTATTACTAAGTAGTATAACTACCGACATATTTTAAAGAAATGCATTTAGTGAATGTAACTTGTTACGAAGCGAACGATTATGTTTATTTATACTTTTAATTATTGTTCTCATGTAAGTGACTTGTGTCTTTTTTGAGAATAAATGTCTTTAAACCTATATTTTATAGTTAATTAAAACAATATAGGTACAGTTTGAATTTAATTAAAATAGTCCTGTTCTGAATTAGGTAAACTATTCTACGAGATTGTGGATAGCTAAAACAGTTTATTGTTAAAGGTGGGCGCTATCAACTTAAATTCTTTGTGTAATTGAGTAGTACGTTGTTGAGAATGGTACAGATTCACACATTGATGAAACTAACTCTTGCTCCTGACTTGTCTTCGAAATTCTTCTGATTCGTCCATCGTCGAAAGTACTGTACCATTATTTTGTTCCTTATTCCACCCCTTCAGAAGCAAGTTTCCTTAAAAAGTTGCATAAATGGCTAAAAGTTCAAGGCCCTTTTGCAGTTAAATAGAAATTATTCATAAATTATTGTGTTAATTAGTTAGTACTTAACACACGTATTGATTAGGTGTATTATTTCAAAAGATTTTCACTCTGGATTTCTAATGACATTCTATTACGGGATATATGGAACGGGCACGTATCTCATAGCGAAAATAAACGGATCTCTCACGTCTTAAAACGAGTTTAACTCGACATGTTTCGGGCTAATCCGTAGCCCTTCGTGACGTGTGCCTCCAAAAAGAAGGGCTACGGATTAGCCCGAAACATGTCGAGTTAAACTCGTTTTAAGACGTGAGTGATCCGTTTATTTTCACTATGAGTGAGTCTCACGGTAGTTTTATGTTTAAAGGGACACGTATCTGAAAATCGAAACTAAATATATATATCGAATGTAATAAATATACTTATACGTAGAAAAGTTTTTTTGAGAAACAGTAAACTTTTTTGTGTTTTTTGCCGACTGCGAAATTTTGTTGTCTTGTGTCGCAAACTAACGATATAGTAATGATATCTACTAGAAGTATGACGATAACATTTTGATTACACTTCCCCTGGCGTGTCTGACGAAACTAGTTAGATTCTCACCTCCGGTTTTGCCCACGCTTGATGGTCCTGTGACGCCCACATTGTTCCTACATGTGGATTATTGTAGATGGTAAAGATGAATAAACCAATAATTTTGATCATACGTACCTACGCTATAGTTAAAAATAAACCACATTTTCTTTATAAATCTAGCCTATCATTAACACTTGTTTCATTAAACCGCTTATAATAGTGGCTAACGGTGAAGTACGTTGACTTTGGTTATCCTACTTTATTAACGTCCGTTCCTATGTTTTTCCCACAGATAAGCTAATGATATCGGGTAATTAGTAGGGATTGTCGAGATTTAATATTGAAATAACATTAGCGTAAGTTTGCATTTTGTTACATTTCAGAAAATAATGCTAATCATAGGTGATGTGAGTACAAAGAACAATAAGTGAGAATTACGAGAAAAAGCGCAGGTAGCGATGGTATATCAGAGAAAGTAAAGTTAAGTGAACCGACGACCCAAATTGTGGTCACCGTCTTCGTATATGCAGTGAAATCGATGCAATCAAACCAGTTTTATGCAATTTACAGTTTTTGCACTGGTGAACTGAACAAGCATTGAATACGAGAACTTCTGCGTCGTTGATTAATGGATTATATCATTCTTCTACAGTGTGTAAATTTCATAAGGGCATATATTTTATCCAGACATAGTTTGCGACCATACAAATCACGTGAAATAGATATTTTGTTAATAACTTTTATTAATGAAGAGTAGTTAATTTTTAAAAAAAATCTAAGGAGCAATGTAACGCGTACAATTTCATTTGACATGAGTGTTTATTTACCTCATGTTATGCTGTCAAACCCTATTGTTAGGCAGAAAGATCTTCTGAACTTATGATAAAATTGATGCTACGATCATAAAGCACAATACTGAAAACCATCTTGCTAACTTCCTGCTAAGATCTTATCGTAATTTACTTATTAGTGACTGTCGGAGGCAATGGAGATACTTTCGTGTTAAAGTTCCTTTTGCGAGTCTTTACAAATCACTTCATGAAAAAAATGTTTCGCATTCCAAGCAGGTGGTGGTGATAGCATGACATGAGTTTTCAATTTCATTAGCACTTAAATAACATTGTTTACATTTAAAACTACCTTAATCAATAAGTACCTAATCTTGACGTTCCTTATTTGACACTTTCATAATGAGCCTAGATAACATAAATATCCAACGCCATGAAGGTAATTAGTACTAGGTAGTATTACAAGTTCGTTGTCTTTGTCGCGTTTGTTTTCTTTTCTATTCAACCTTTAAGAATAAAACCACAAAATTCAATAGCAAATGTAGAGCGAACTCATTGGTGGTGTTTCTTCTGACATAATTTGTCATGACGCCGCCGACACAAATCAATAAGATTGTTTTCGTAAACAATACGATAATCGAATATTAGTACCAATGAACTCTTCGATATAATAATGGCATATGGTGAAGCTGGACAATGTGGAAGAAGAGTATTAGAAATCTACAGAGAGCGATTTCCGAACCGGCGACCTCCGCGAAACTCACGAGTCATCATCAATGCTCTCCAGCGTATTCGCGATGGTTTGACTCTGACTGGGAGATTCAGTGTTTACTCTTTACCAGCTGAAGAACGTGTGCAGCTTTGTTTGCTGAATACGTTCGAAATCAATGGATTAGGAGGTTTGGTCCTTGCCGATGGCCTGCACGAAGTGGATTTTTTTCTATGGGGAGCTGTGAAAAACGAATTTTTGCCTACTCACAACCACGAGTATTAGTGGAGCAGCTAAGGGAGAAAATCACGGAAGTTTTTCAAAAACTTCAAGAAGTGAATTTACGAAATGTGAGAACGTCCATCAGTCGTCGTTGTGTCGCCTGTATTCAAGAGCAAGGCAATGTAGAAAACAAATATCTCAGGCGAGTAAACAACATTTTAATTAAAAATTAAATAAATTAATGATCTTTATTTTTACTTTTATTTTTGAACTAAACAAATGTCGAACCGTTTGTGTTATGACGTTGTTCGTAAACGTCATGTTCAGGTAGGTACGTTAATTCATCGACGCATTATGCTGTACATTGCTTGCTGAATTAATTTGTACGAAAAAATGAAATACAACTAATGTTGATTTTACACATGTAATTACGTTAATTAGTATGTATACTAAACGTAGTTAAATTATATGATCGTATGAAATTTACACACTGTATACGTACTAGCATTGAAACATTTTGTATTTCTCGTGTATTTCAGTAGAATAAGTAACGAAATTCAATCAGAAGTAGAATTCTTATTTAGAATTATATGGAACTCCACGTGGAAGTAGCTATAGTACAGCTTTGAGTTTCAAATTTAACGACAAACAATAGATATTTGTAAAACTTAATATAAAATGACAAATAAAAAAACATTATAAGAAAAAAATTAAACCGCCGAAAAGAACTGAAAAGTAAAAAATAACTTAACTGTTTTATTTAACCTTTATAACTAAGTTCTTAGTCTAATGTAAGTACCTATACCTAAGTAATTTTGAGCCAGTGCCAAAGAATCACGTGTCACGTGTGTGCCCGTTCGGGTAGCTGTTTCGCAGAGATTAACGCCCGATCGTGAACGCTCGGCATTTTCCGACGATTGTTTGGCATCGACTCAAAATTACTTGGTTATAGGTACTTACATTAGTTTAAGAACTTAGTTATTAAGGTTAAATAAAACAGTTAAGTTACTTTTTACTTTTCAGTTTTTTTCGGCGATTTCATTTTTTGTTAAAATGTTTTTATTTTATGCTGTTTAGTTTCTGTCCGCACAGCGATATTTCACCGCGAGGTTTTTATTCTCGCATATTATATTCCGCATTTCCGTATTATATTTTTTAACGTCAGTGCGGCGTGTCCATAAGATTCAATGTGTTACAGAATTACGAATAAAAAACCTTGCGGTGAAATAACCATAATAAGCGTAAGGTCGCGGGTGAGCAAAGTAAATGTTTCAGTTCTTTGCACATAAATGTCCGTATTGTGCATTTTTTAAGTTAATTCATCTAAAAATAGCATACAAAGTTCCGACGTACGTGCATCAATAGCCGATTTCCCGTGGTGGTTGTGTACAAACAAGTAGTTCTGTACGTAGTAGCCGATTGGATATTCCCGAAAGCGGAAATTACTAGGTTAAGCTAAGTAGGAAGAGCCATTAAATTATGAATTAACCATACAAGTTCTTGCTCCAAGCTTTTGCGACCAACAAAGCAGTTTGACATCTATAGGCGCAGATATTCCAGTCCAGTAACACTTGTAAACTTAGCGTTGTGGCTAAAATAGTTTGCGTATGATTCACTATAATGCCTTTTCGCCTTTCTTTTGGTTTGAAATGTCTCATTAGGTGGACTGTGACTCAGACGGCTGCAGTCACCGCTTACGGAACCGGGTGGCATCTCGTGGCGCCAATCAAGATTGCAATTAGTTTCCGCTAAGAATTTTTTCGTAAAAAGAGACGCAAGATGACTTGAATAGTCTTGCTTCCTAGATAGCTTCTATACTTACATAATATGAGAATAAAGCAGCGATATTACATACGAGGTTAATCCAATTCAAGTTATATGACTTGTATAGCATAAGCTATACCTATATACGTAACACTTTATTTCATTGATTCCATGTTTATCGATATCATGGTTTTGGTCGAATTTCTTACTCTTTAGTTGAGGGGCACCTAAGTACATCGACACAGTACAATGCTTCACTGTCGTGAGTCCTCGACCGGAGCCAATCACTCGTGTAATTACTGCCGCTATCATCGCCTACCGTGTACTCTGAAAGGGGGCCGGTTGCCCTTTGTTTGTAGTCATTGTACAAAATATTTGGATAGACTTGAACTCTAAATTAGTTAACCTTTAGCATTATATTCATATAATTTATAATTGCCGTGACAGTTTGGTTTGCGTAATACTTCAATTAAAGATCTTTACAATATCCTCGAAGTGATTAGTCACCTGTGTGTGCGCTGCGATAGTAGTTCAGTATGACTACGCGCTGTTCAAATATATTGTAAAATTTCAGTAGATGAAGTAAGCACCAACCGCGAAGGTTAGTTAACCTACAATTGCTCAGTTTCCTCAAATCCTCTGTTCTATCCGGTTCTTTCAGTTATTAATTTTCCTTTGTGGTGTGCTAACGTTGAATTTCCGTGTACACCTTTCAAAGCCATGCAATGGTCTGTTCTAAAAGTGTGCCGTGAGTTATCTTTTAACAATACATACTAGTGTTTGAAATTAATTAAATATGTTGAACAGTTTTAAAAATAGACTTAGTTTGAAAAGGCACAAGCCAAAGTATAAGGATGTTACTAACGTGTTGTCTGTAGTAAATGACAATTTAGACGTAAGTACTTACCAAGTAATAATGCTCTAGTTTTTCAAATGTTTTAAGAATGAAATAAAATCGTATTTACCTTGTCGATTAAGTGCTTACAGCACCTTGTTTGTTTATATATAATTCTTCTGCAAACAAACAAATTCCTTTGCACTGACGAGTCGTTTTATTATTTTATTTACAGTTAGTACAATGTCTGCAATTGAGTAAACTGGTTGGGTGACGATTATTAATCATTTATAACTAACTATAAGTAATGGATAACTAATACAGATATCTTATCAGGAACTAGATAATAATAGTAGCTGCAAGTATCTGTAGCTAGCGCAAAAACGTTTTGCTTACAATGTCATTGTAATACAGCTCAATGAAATTAGCACCCTTTAGTCATGTACAAAGGTAAAAAAAATTAGCACTGAAGAGCATGCAGCTTAATTAATTAACACGGCGCTTTCAATTAAGTATGTTTTTTTTAAGAAGTGATTTAGTGTGCCTTGATTTTAATCAAAAGCAGTTACCCCGAACGGAGTGGATTATATCTACTCGTAAAAAAGTTGGGTGTTTTAATTGAATGGGGATTTTCATATGATTTTCTTAAATCCGGCATCAGATTCAATGTAGGTCAGTTTGTTCAATTCCCACGTGGCTTATGTGGTAGGTGATTCGAGGACTTTGAAGTTCATACATCCACTAGAAGCAGAAGTTTATTGCTATGTATTATTGAATTTCCTTAATTTACTTTATGGTTATTTATCCTAAACCAATTAGGTGTATTAAAAGAGTTTAGATCGTCTCTTAATAGGTACATATCGTTTTTTTTTACCGACTTGACTGGACTTGGCCCGAAGTAATTCAAGGGCAATTTAATGACTAACCATTTCGTGTTTTTGCATGACAGACTTAGTGGTATTTGATACTTGTTACACTTTAGAATGGCACGTCGAAAAGGTCGTCGCTCTTTGCGATATTCAACTAGTTGCTAAAAAGAAATGTCACTATACGTTGGTGCGTATTTGCATTATAATATTACTACAATAATTATAAATTATAAAACTCTGTATCTGATCTGACTCAGTAAAAGTGTGATTTAAGTGTTTATTTTGTAGACGACCAAGACCGTTTTTCAATAATTTTTATGGCCTAGTTGATATTTGAATGGGTCTGAGAATGTCGGCAATCTCGGCTTACATTCTCGAAGATATAAGTTATGGTTTTGACAAGAATGAACAGGGTGTGGTGTGGCGTCTCGATTCAGTTATCCACCTTAAGTTCAGATGTTTTTGTACGCCAGTACATTTGAAGCTTATAAAAAGGAGATACATATTTTTATTATCACAGGCATTTTACGGACAACTATGTATTAATATAAATAAAATTAGTATGTATGTGTCGGACACCATACTTATACAACGCATAGCACCTATAGCTAGGGCGAAGGAAATGTCTTCAATCAATATTTTAGCTCATTGTTATACCGTCGTAGTTAGTAAACAAAGTGTGCTAATCGCTGTTCGTTAATACAGAATTGTGCAGTGAATGCTTATGCACATTGAACGAACCAGTCCACTGGCGATGTGTTCCGCGTGACTCACCGCTTTCGTTCTTCGCACCTAGTGGTCCCCACTTTAGTGCTTTACGTTTCCCTGATAACTTTGCGTGTTTACTTGTATTGCTTTCCATGCTTTTAGTTATTCGTAATGGTTAACATTTATTTTTGACTAGGTACTTAAGCCTAATTAATCCCTTTATATGTAACTACTTACTTATGACTGACGACTGTATGAAGTCAGTACTTTTAATAAGGCTACTTAAGTATGATTTGTTATTTATGAAACTATTTTGTACTAAATAGGACACCGCGTGTAAGAAGAAACGTGTGTGCACCTAAGTAATGCAATATCATACCACGTCTCTTGTAGTCTAAGATCCCTAGGCGCCGTTTTTAATTTAATTTAAGGCGGACCGCACGATCAGTTCGCATATCTATATACAAAATATATAGAGACCGACAATGTTGTTCATACATAACGCGGGCTGCGTTCAATTTGACCTGAACGCGACCGCAGAACGCATCCAGTGTGGCAAATGCTTTCACCGATTTAGTAACCAAATGAATTTATATCTATAGGCCATTCAATGAGTGCTAATTTTTTTGGTACCAAGATTGGTGAAGATATGGATTTCTATATCTTATTAATTATTGTTTTTTTTTTGTTATATACCCTTCAACAAATTTTTTTAGGCACTCATCAACGTTACTTTTGTAGGTAAGTGCTTACCTATATTTTATTTATTAAAAAAACATTCGGTAATTTAATCGGAACAGATCGACTTCTATAGGTAACGGATCCTGTACCTACTAACAGGAACTCATGTACTTCACTCGGGAAATATTTTTGCCCCTCCGATAATGTAATTCCAATAAGTGGGTTAACCTATGACGTTGACTTGACGCAGTAGAACGGTAACCTATTTCATATTCAGCCGGATCATTTAGCTTCCCATGTGTTTATGTAGGTCACTTTACGATCACGTACCCACATAAATCCATCGCGAATGAGTCAGATGCATATACAGCTTATTCCAGTTATTTTTTATGCAGCGCTTTATGTTAAGCCTGAGAATCGTTACCTTGATGGCAATGAGTCATTCGAGACGGCCGGCTCAGAGCCGGCTAGACCGATTTTATGATAGGTATAGCTGCGCTCACCAATGTAATTACATACATATTATATGCTTACCTACTCTCCAATAAGTGTGCGTATCACCATATTACAGTATTACTAGTCTCGGTCGACATTCAAGAGTGAATTTATGACTTTTCGCCGCGGGAGTCTCGTTAGTCTTTTGCAGCCCTGTCCGTATGCGACTTTATTGAACGAAATTCAAATTTCTTTCAACATTCATTTACTACCTGTATAACAGGATAACATTACGATTACTTATTTTCCTAACCTTATTTAGCTTGCGGCTTCTCGCGACTCCGATTTGAATCGAAGAGTCTCTGGAAGATTGATTATATTGTAAACTAGCTTTTGCCCGCGACTTCGTCCGCGTAGAATTCCAATTTGTGGTAAAGCTTCTTCATCTCTTTCATCCATCATTATTATCATTTCATAATTTCATCATCATCAGTATCAGTTAGTGAATATTATAAATCCCGTTTATTCTCTATCCCGTGGGAATTTCAACAAATTTGCCCTTATTCTGTGCAAATTTTCGCTTATTTTTATCCTGCGGGAATTTTGCATTTTCCCCGAGAAAAAGTAGCCTATGTCCTTAAAGGTGTAGCTTTCTACCGGTAAAAGAAGTTTTAAAGTCAGCCCCGTAGTTGAATTCACTTATTTTTTCCCGTGGGAATTTTGCTTTTTCACGGAGAAAAGTAGTCTATGTAAATAATGGTTGGTGTAGCTTCCTATTGGTGAAAGAAATTTTCAAATCAGCCCTCAAGTGATATTCACTTCTTTCTATCCCACGGGAATTTTGCATTTTACCGAATAAATAGTAGGTAGCCTAGCCTATACCGATAAAGGATCGTGTAGCTTTCTATTGGTCATTATTTTTTAAACTCAGTCCCGAAGTTAAATTTACTATTTTCTATACCGCGGGAATTTTGCATTTGTCCGGAATAGGGTTCATGATTTCTCGAGCTTATCAATTTCTCGGGTCTCGAGAATTCTCGAGTCTAATTTCTCGGGTCTTCTCGGGTTGTCGAGAAATTTACATTTACGTACGGATTTGCATATTCTTCGGTTCCAATAAAGTGATTAATCAACAAATTCAGTGGTTTCCTCTCAAATAAAAGTATCAAAATAATTATAAGACTTTTATTGACAGTCTTCAACATAATTAGCTTCTTTTTCTTAAAGAAAACTAAAAAAATAAGCTATTCTGACATTTGTGACCTGTATATTGTATACAATCACAGCACAAGCACAGCTAAAAAAGAAAAAAAAATCAACTTAAAACTTCTAGCTTCTTTCTTTTTAACAAAACAAAAAATAAACAAAAATTGCGTGAGTCGAAACACGAATGAACGTGTGTGTACTGTGATTTGTTCGACAAGTTTCACAAAAGCATTTTTTCATAGTAGCGAATTTTCACATCGCGTTCCTTCATGATCGCAAATTTAAGTATTCGTTTTTTTTCATGTAGCGATTTTTCACAAAGCGTTTTATAATGTTCGAGTTTATTTTTTTCGCTTATTTTAACAGTAGATTAATTTATTAGTCGCAAATTTTTTCAGTAGAATTAGGCAACCCATTACGCCTTATGTTCGACGGAGCCCCACTTGGCGGGGCTCCTTTTTCTGGGCAGTTTGCCCTTCGGGCATCTGAAGATAACTAACGTAACGAACCTAACCTACCTATTAATACGTAATAATATGGACGCTAAGAAGGTTACGGTAGAGGGTGAACTATAGATTTATTAGAATAATGATTTCGAGTAAAATGTCTAACAAACCGCACTAAATTATACTGAAAAAATTTGCGACTAATCTAATAATAAATAAATCTACTGGTAAAATAAGCGAAAAAAATAAACGCGAGCATTATAAAACGCTTTATGAAAAATCGCTACATGGAAAAAGACGAATAATTAAATTTGCGATCATGAAAGAACGCGATGTGAAAATTCGCTACTATGAAAAAATGCTTTTGTGAAACTTGTCGAACAAACCCCCCACTGCGCTTTGGCCCGTGCCGCCCCGCCGCCGCGCGTTTAAAACAAACGGCAAACGCAAATAGTTTTATTTTATAATTTTATAGACGCAAATATGATTTCTCGAGTTCTCGAATTTTCTCGAGCTTGATTTCCCGGGAACAAAGCCCAAGGATTTCCCGGGAATTCTCGGCTCGAGAATTCCCGGGAATGAACCCTGGTCCGGAAAATAGCATCCTATGTTAATCAAGGACAGTGTATCTTTTCTATTGGTGAAAGACATTTTAAAAGGAGCATTTTCCCGGAAAAAAATAGCCTATGTCAATAAAGGATAGTGTAACTTTTTACTGGTAAAAGATTTTTTTTTAATCGGCTCGGAAGTTTCAGAGATTATCTATCCCACGGGAATTTCCAAAAATCCTGCAATAAGTTTTTTTGCTGTATGTATGCCCATTTACGTTTATACTGAATTTGAAAAGTTTAGTATTGTAGTTACGGAGATAGGATCCAGTTGGTTTGAGTATATAAATCCTGATTTATCCTAATCCCATGGGAATTGACAAAATTATTGAAATTAGCTTTATATTCTAATAGTCTATGCCCAATTTGAACGGGTATGTATTACAATTAAATACCGAAGTACGAAAGACCGAATGTATTAAAACAACGAATGGGTCAAAAGACCGACACGATTTTTTTCTGAAACCGTTAACTTTTTAAGATTGTTATAAAACAAACCTAACGTACGTAACCTACGTTCTGTATGATTTCGTTTTAATAAATTCTGAGAAGTTTACGGTTTCAGAAAAAAATCGTGTCGGTCTTTTGACCCATAATACATTCGGTCTTTCGTACTTCGGTATTGTAATAGCCATTAGTTTAGTAATCTTCGTTATGGGGATAGGGTCACTCTCAGGGTTCATTCCCGGGAATTCTCGAGCCGAGAATTCCCGGGAAATCCTTGGGCTTTGTTCCCGGGAAATCAAGCTCGAGAAAATTCGAGAACTCGAGAAATCATATTTGCGTCTATAAAATTATAAAATAAAACTATTTGCGTTTGCCGTTTGTTTTAAACGCGCGGCGGCGGGGCGGCACGGGCCAAAGCGCAGTGGGGGGTTTGTTCGACAAGTTTCACAAAAGCATTTTTTCATAGTAGCGAATTTTCACATCGCGTTCTTTCATGATCGCAAATTTAATTATTCGTCTTTTTCCATGTAGCGATTTTTCATAAAGCGTTTTATAATGCTCGCGTTTATTTTTTTCGCTTATTTTACCAGTAGATTTATTTATTATTAGATTAGTCGCAAATTTTTTCAGTATAATTTAGTGCGGTTTGTTAGACATTTTACTCGAAATCATTATTCTAATAAATCTATAGTTCACCCTCTACCGTAACCTTCTTAGCGTCCATATTATTACGTATTAATAGGTAGGTTAGGTTCGTTACGTTAGTTATCTTCAGATGCCCGAAGGGCAAACTGCCCAGAAAAAGGAGCCCCGCCAAGTGGGGCTCCGTCGAACATAAGGCGTAATGGGTTGCCTAATTCTACTGAAAAAATTTGCGACTAATAAATTAATCTACTGTTAAAATAAGCGAAAAAAATAAACTCGAACATTATAAAACGCTTTGTGAAAAATCGCTACATGAAAAAAAACGAATACTTAAATTTGCGATCATGAAGGAACGCGATGTGAAAATTCGCTACTATGAAAAAATGCTTTTGTGAAACTTGTCGAACAAATCACAGTACACACACGTTCATTCGTGTTTCGACTCACGCAATTTTTGTTTATTTTTTGTTTTGTTAAAAAGAAAGAAGCTAGAAGTTTTAAGTTGATTTTTTTTTCTTTTTTAGCTGTGCTTGTGCTGTGATTGTATACAATATACAGGTCACAAATGTCAGAATAGCTTATTTTTTTAGTTTTCTTTAAGAAAAAGAAGCTAATTATGTTGAAGACTGTCAATAAAAGTCTTATAATTATTTTGATACTTTTATTTGAGAGGAAACCACTGAATTTGTTGATTAATCACTTTATTGGAACCGAAGAATATGCAAATCCGTACGTAAATGTAAATTTCTCGACAACCCGAGAAGACCCGAGAAATTAGACTCGAGAATTCTCGAGACCCGAGAAATTGATAAGCTCGAGAAATCATGAACCCTACTCTTGATGAAATATATACATCCCGTATATTCCTTATCCCGTGAGAATTCCGGAAAATTCTTTCTTATCGGATGCCTACGTCATACAAAGAACACACCCTCCAAGTTTCAGGTCTCTACGATCAGTGGTTTAGGCTGTGCGTTGATCCGTCAGTCAGTCAGGACAAAGGATTTTATATGTATAGATTAAGATTTTGTTACATAAAAATATATTAAAAACATTTTTGCTGACTAAACTTTTTGTCGACTGTACTTGCATTGTCATTCAGCCTAAGTATTGACAAATTACAAGTCACTCCAACCACTGGAAGTGGGTTAAATTTCAGTTCCAAGATTTGACCCATACTAACATGGCAAGTTAAATAAAACTTGTAAAAAACGGTTCGTAAGCTCCACGCGTATTTTAGTTAAAATATAAAAACTTGTCTTAGTCAACTTTAGTTTTTTTTGACGCAATGTTTACGAGCTATCAATGGCGGCAACTTATTCAAAAGCTTGGTGCACCGTTAAGTACATTGACCCAGATTAATTTTTTTAAACTGCCACTTTAATGAAGCTACGTGTATTAATTTATACCTCGCTTTATCTGATGTCTATCATGTAACTTACATAGTTGCAACTTGTCACGCATACTTTTGTTGCCTTTCGAACTGTCCCAGTTTGAAGAAAACGACAAACAGGGAAATAGGCAGACAAGACATTAAAATCACAAACTAACTCCTAGTTCTGATTTTTTTTATTGTTCCCTATCATCTTCGATCATATAATTCGTAGATGCAAGGTCCTATACAAAATCAAACTCAAAAATCGTCTCCATCGCGCCAATACTGACTTATGACAACACTGATAAATTAAGAGTGATATAGAAAGGTTACTACATTTTAATATATACCGACGTGTACATGTCGTAAATCATCTGTGTGAGCTTCAGTTTTGTTACCTTTTTTTACCAAAAATGGGATGACTTATGACAACATTGACAACGCATGACAACGGTGTTGAGAAATAAAACAAAATATCTAAAAGAAAGTGTATTGTAAAATGAACCTTAAAGTTAAGTAATAAGGTACGATCACGGTACTAAAATATGCAAATTTCGTTATTTTTGTATGAGAGCGAAAGAAGGCAATTGATGATTTATGCCTTGTTTTGATGGCTCCATTTTTCGAGCGGCGATCTTGCATCTACGTATTACATGATCGAAGCCTATATTCGAAATGTTGTTGGGACTGTCGTGGATGATCATTATGGCAAACATTATATTATGACATTTATGACTTACAATGTTATGGATTGCGAATGGGACCCGAGTAACTTTGTATTTTCCTTCGTTACAGTTACAAAGTAAACGCGAGCTGTTCTTTAAGTCGGACTCGGTGAGCGGCGGCGTGAGCACGGGCCCGCCGAGCACGGCGCCGCCCGCGCCGCCGCTCGCGCCCTCCGCGCTCAAGGAGTCGCTGGCCAAGCGCTCCGCCACGCTGCCCGACACCCACGAGAACCATCACGAACCCAACGGCGCCGTGCCCGCCGCCAAGCTGAGTAACAGCGCGTCGGTCGACTCCGCCAAGTCGGCCGCGCCGCCCGCCAACTCCGCGCCGCCCGTGCCCACCACAGCGCCTCCGGGCGCACCCGTTCCTCTTAGGAGTACAGAAAACATAATTAAGGTGACTACCATCTAAATATACAGAGTGGCCATATTTAGATGCGCTCGCCTAACGCTCCACCACGCTACCCGATACGATCGAGACCCATCACGAGCCCAACGGCCCCAAGGAGCCATCCATAAAGTACGTCACACTCACACCAGTTTCGATCAATTTGGAATAATTTAAGCATCATCTAGACGATGCGCTGTTATTATCCTCCAATTACTTAAAGTAACTTTTGAACTCGTCTAATGATCTCGTTATTGTTAAGTCGAAGGTATCTCATTATAATGTCCATGTAATGAGACTTGAGGCTATTACGACAATAATTAGTTTAATTTTATTTAAATTTTCTTGCAGAAAACTGATCATCCTCCGGTCGCGCCAAAACCAGAACTACCTAAGATAGAAAAACCTAAAACCAAAGAACTAGATGGATATGTTGGATTTGCAAACCTACCAAATCAAGTTTACAGAAAGGCAGTCAAAAAGGGATTTGAATTCACATTGATGGTAGTAGGTAAGTTGAAAAAATAAATAAACAAATTAATGAAAATATTCTTATGATGGCTTTATTATTTCTAATGGCTCATGTTCCAGCATTATTGAATCGGACATAGTAATGTGCTTAGACAATGATATACAATTTTACTACACTACACATAATAAAGTATGTAGGTCATTCCATTACGAAAATCGATCGAAAGCTTTCCATCAGATACGGGGTTATTTAATGATTCAAAATAACCGTTATTGAAGAAATATGTTATGAGAAATGTTTTTTGTTAATAAATGGAATGGAAATGATAACATACGTTTGATTGTTTAATGGAAAATAATTATTTTATTATGGTAAGAAGTAACCAAAAAGAGTAATGATAGGTATGATTCTTTATTTATAGTCACTGTTTTTTAAACGATTACCTATTTAGACTGCGGAATTAGAAACAATTAAATTCGCTGCAAGATTTATGGCGAATGAAGCTGTATTGTGATTTAATCGCCTGTTATTCGTGCAGCATTCGCAGATATTCTATTTTAATGTAGTTTTTTTAAAAGCGTGCGTTAATTTCCAGGTGAGACTGGGCTGGGCAAGTCAACCCTTATCAACTCGTTATTCTTAACGGAAGTGTACGACAAAGATAAGCACCCGGGGCCGTCACTGCGCGTTAAAAAGACCGTGGGCGTCGAGACCAGCGTCGTGATCCTTAAAGAAAATGGTGTCAACCTCACGCTGACGATTGTCGACACACCAGGCTTTGGTGACGCCGTTGACAACAGCAATTGGTATGTGTTAATACACACACATTAAATACGATTTATTTTTCAATTAGTGCGTCCTACCCGTCATGACATACGGTGCCGAAACATGGACACCCACTGTAGGGCTGGTCCACAAATTTAAAGTTGCTCAACGTGCTATGGAAAGGGCTATGCTTGGAGTTTCTCTAAAAGATCGAATTCGTAACGAAGTGATCCGACAGAGAACCAAAGTTATCGACATAGCCCACCGCATTAGCACGCTGAAGTGGCAATGGGCAGGCCATATAACCCGAAGAACCGATAACCGTTGGGGTAGACGAGTTCTTGTGTGGAGACCACGGATCGGCAAACGTAGCGTGGGACGTCCTCAGACTCGGTGGAGCGATGATCTTCGCAAGGCGGCTGGCAAGAGCTGGATGAGAGTGGCCGAGGATCGTGCTCAGTGGCGTGCCATGGGAGAGGCCTATGTACAGCAGTGGACGAACATAGGCTGATGATGATGATGATGATGATGAAATACGATTTTCTGTCACTTAAAGTCCGCGTGTAATAGGATTCTTAGTGTAGGCAGGGCTGGGCAAAATACATGCTTTGCTTTAATTAAAATACAAATTACAAAATACTATCTCGCATGTATTTAAAATACGAAATACAAAATACTTTTAAGTCGAGTATTTGAAATATAAAATACAAAATACAGTATTTCAGGTATTTTATTTAAAATACAAAATACAAATTACAAAATACTAAGTAGAATTAAAACAAATCCAACCCGGCATGGGCAAGAGGATTAAAAGAAAATTACTCTCTTTAAACATGAAACTACCGTGAGGTCGTGAGACTCACTCATAGTGAAACAATACAGATTATGGTCCGAGAGCTGGCGCCAATTTTTGGGTAGGTGTTTGAGGCAAGCTGAAAACTTGTCACATACTTCTCCTATCATACCCCAACACAAAACTGCAGACCTGGCTGGTGAGTAGCGGGGCTAAATGAAACCATGACTTTTTAATTATTTTTTTGGTTCCAAAAATATATTTAGGCAATATGCAATTTATATATGTTGTAGTTTAATGTTTAAAGAATAAAAAAAATAATAAGCCAGATGATTTAGTCGGGTCTTTAATATTGCCAGGCGCGTGCAAACATATTTTTCAAAAAAATATAAAAAATTGTTTTTGACGCAACTTGAAATTTTAATAGAGTATATTATTTATAACTAAAAAATAAGATTCTCAAAAAGACAGGTCATTTTGGTGGGACTTTCTACCTGCCAGGTGATTTAACAAATATACTCACTCGCACGGATATATCATTTGTTAGATCACCTGGCAGGTAGAAAGTCCCACCAAAATGACCTGTCTTTATGAGAATCTTATTTTTTAGTTATAAATAATACCCTATTAAAATTTCAAGTTGCCTCAAATAAATTTTTTATATTTTTTTGAAAAATCAAAATATGTTTGCACGCGCCAGGCAATATTAAAGCCCCGACTAAATCGTCTGGCTTATTTTTTTTTTATTCTTTAAACATTAAACTACAACATATAAAAATTGCATGTTGCCTCAAATATATTTTTGGAACGAAAAAAAAATTAAAATTAAAAATTCATAGGTTCATTTAGCCCCGCTACTCACCAGCCAGGTCTGTAGTCTTGTGTTGGGGTATAATAGGAGAAGTATGTGACAAGTTTTCAGCTTGCCTCAAACACCTACCCAAAAATTGGTGCCAGCTCTCCTACTATTACTCACGTTTCAAAACGAGTCGAATTTAACTCGACAGTTTCGGGCTAATCCGTAACCCTTCCTCTCGGAAGAGTACGCTACGGCTGTGCCAAACGTGCACTCAAGTACGCTACGGCCTGAAATACCTATGTCGACTTAAACTAGTTTTGAGACGTGGGTAATCAGTATTATTTTACTAAAAATTACTTTCATTAAAGGAAACTAGGTACTTTTACTGATTAAAAGCAGAGTTTCCTTTCCTAAACACCAGACTTAAGTGTTATCTGCCTCTCATAGGGGAATGAATAAAGTCATGTCTACACCGGTGCGTTTTCATGTTCGACTTAAGATCGCTAAATGAAATCTAAATGTATTTTGTTAAAATGTATTTTGAAGTCAGAAGTATTTGAAATACTAACTACAAAATACCTTAGCGTCAGGTATTTGAAATACAAATTACAAATTACATTTTCAGCGAGTAATTGAAATACAAATACCAAATACGTATTTGTATTTCAATTACGTATTTCAATTACAAGTAATTCAAATACTGCCCAGCCCTGAGTGTAGGATAGGTTCCGGTCATTAAGTGCATATTTATTTTTTGATACTGTAACATCAAAGTTTAACCGTAAAAAGATAACCATTTCTTGCTGGAACATTTGATGTGTTTAAAGTATAAATGAAAGCACAAAGTAAAATATATTCATGGCCGACATGACATTAGGTATAGTCGGGGTAAGAAAAGGTTCGTCACTTTTCGACCTTAACTCGTTGGCATAGAGTCGAAAAGTGACGAACCTTTTCTTACCCCGACTATACTTGAGTTTCTTCTCACGGTCCAGTCAATTATTGAGGCACAAGGCTATCTCAGACGCTGCGAAATTTTCGTTGTGTGCTATTTTTACGGTTTTAACAATTATTTTGTTAATAATAATAATTAAACGTGGTTTTTCAGCTGGCAACCAATAATAGACTTCGTTGAATCGAAATACGAAGAGTTCCTGAACGCGGAGTCACGTGTGACACGTAAAGCGGCACCTCCTGACACGCGCGTCCATTGCTGCTTATACTTCATCGCGCCCAGCGGACATGGGCTGAAACCACTCGATGTAGAGTTCATGCAGAGGCTCGGCGATAAAGTCAACATTATACCGGTTATCGCGAAAGCTGATACTATGACGCCCGAAGAATGCAAGGACTTCAAGGAGCAGGTAAAGAAAAAGTTCTCAGCGGTAAATGTCATGATTTGCGTGGTGAGAGAGTTGGGCAATTATTTCTTAATTCTAAGTGAAAGTAACAGACATGTGAATTGCTCATTAAAGAAGGATTTGAGATAAAAAAAATATCACGCTCTAAAAGCATGGTTCTGCTCATCCTTGTCGTATATTTTGTACATCCCTTTCGGATACGTGACAGTATCGAAACTAATGTAGTAGTGTCATAGTGAATTTTGTTTGCTATTAATGATCCCGATTTATTTTGGTTAAGAGATGATACTCTATGACAATGATGAAACGCCACAAGGTTCTTGATAAACATAGCCATAGGTGAAACAGTCGAAGTCATTCTTGTTGTTGTTTTAGCAAATAATATTGTATGTAATTTCATTTCTGTAGCACGACACCCTCGCTCAAATCAAAAACTCTTTAAAGACCTAAATAAATGTAACTGAAAGATAGCTGCCGTAGTTCTATATAATAAAGGTTTAGGTAAACATCAAACAAACACCAGCTGCCAACACGACCAAAAGTTATGGCATCGGGTTAACCAGCCAAATACAGTATTTATAATTGACTTTGACGCGTCACATTTTTGACGTACTCTTTAGTCGCATAATATGGAGTTTGTTTACACTTAGTAAAGTACCTAAACCTTTATAGTATACTTATGGTTGCCTGTATCATGTTGCATCATTAATTACTTAACGTTTTTTTTATGTTTTCAGATCATGAAAGAAATAGGTCAGCACAAGATCAAGATCTACGATTTCCCGGAGAGCTCGGGCGAGGAGGGTGAAGGCGCAGATGCGAGCAAGGCGCTGCGCGGGCGCGTGCCTTTCGCAGTCGTCGGCGCCAACACCGTTATAGAGCAAGATGGCCGCCGCATTCGGGGGAGGAAGTACCCCTGGGGCATCGCTGAAGGTAGTACCAACTTGCAATAAAGATACGTTTTATTTTATCGTCACCCAAACCCAAGGTTGTGCTGTGCATTCAGCCAACCCAAAAATAGCTTCAGTAAATCAGTTCGTAAAAAAACTCTTGCTCGATATAATGTACGAAGTATACTCAATGTTTTAAACTTTCGCGATTCTCACTCATAATTTATATATTTCGGGACTTCTCGAATTTATTTTTCATGTTTCGGTACGACGTATTTTACCAAATCAATTCCACTGGCGTTGTTTTACTATTGTTTTGTTATATATAACGTACCGTCGAACTTATCGTTATTTGTAGTGTTTTTGTTACAAACCACTGTCATACGGTAATCAATAGTATGCTTAACATATTTGATTGTTAGCGGGAGCTTACAATACTTTTAAAGTACTATAACTTTGTTTTTATTTGCAGTGGAAAATTTGGAGCACTGCGATTTCCTAGCGCTCAGAAACATGGTGATCCGAACACACCTTCAGGACTTGAAGGACGTTACAAGCTCGGTTCACTACGAGAACTATCGCTGCCGCAAGCTCGCCGGTCTCTCGCACGATGGCAAGCCGCACAGGATCAACTCTAACAAGTATGTAACTGTCCTTTATATCCTCACTTTGACCTCATCCTTTTTGCAGTCTTTGTCATTATCACAGCGATATCTTAGTCGAAAAGTGCTGTTATGAGGAGTTAGTAAGCGGATCAGGCTGCAATGTCCTGATGATTAGCAAAGCTCTTGATGGTGAAACATTTTTCTTTATTTATCGTTTGATGACTAATTCGGTTTCTAATTTGTATTTCTAAAGCTTCCTATCTTACCGGTAGTCACTTGCAATACATTTTTGAGATGTCTGTCTAATAAAATTATTATGAGAGGCATGGGTTAGAACTAACAACCTATTCAGACAGGGTTGGTTTACTATTATTTTACTTATAAAACTAACTCATATTTCCGACTGATACTGCAGTCACCGCTTACGAGGTGACCAGACTTCTAACGTTCAATGTGTAATAATAATTATGATGTTTGTCACTATTGTTTCAACTAAAGCAACTTGTCTGTCTTCTAACAGTGTTGTCATTGCTGCATGTCTGGTCACCTTCGACTGTGTTTGCACTATCGTTCTCGCCGTAATTGTGTGCTAAATATTATAATTTCATTTCCATTAAATTAGAAATGATAGTTACATTTATAACATTCTTTAATTCCGTGAATGTTTTGTGCTTGGGCATGCAGAAATGAAACATCATTATTCATCAATGTCATAATTATTGTCATGGATTATTTTACTAATATCTCATACGATGACTTTCTCTACTGTACATAAATTTTATTCATCGAGTTATATTCTAAAATATCCATGAGTATCATTATTCATAATAATTAACTATTGCGCCTTTTCAGTGGCATTAATAACCCTAAAGTGTGTTATTTTAAGGACCAAATCGTTTATTCGTGCGTGTGCTACACCTAACTGCACATTATCACTTCTATGTTCCTTCTAGTTAAAAAAAAAATTTAATGAAATATGCTTTTCGTGTTGCCTCATATGTAACCAATAGTTTTAAAGAAAATTGAGTATGTTCTTGAGTTTCTATTAAGTGAAGGTCGTATGTAATCAGAATGCAAGAGTGCATCGCTTTGTAGAGATGATAAGAACATACATTTTGTCAAGGCGTTTTTAATGCCACTGCCATGCGTGTGTGTGTGCGAGCACAGCCACTCGTTGTAACTTAACTATGGTTGTGTTGGTGTTCAGTTTGTGCCCACAAGGACTGATGAACAGTTTCATGACCGTGTGGTAAGTCCCGTCGCACACGAACTACAGTATGTTTGTTTTAACGATCACCCATTCACTAATCTATCTGCCTTGAGGAGTATGTTTTGACAATAGTTGATTTATATTATTTTAAACCAATGTGCAATCGCACCATTTGAATCATGACCCACTTGGCGAACTTTTTCGCATCCAATGTCTATCTGCTAAGGCAGAACCTTTCCATGACATTCATTGAGAAATGGTTCCCCATTTGATCGCTACTTTAAATTTACTTTAAATGCCTGACGCGCTTATTTGATTATATACAGTGGTGGTCATACAATTAAGAACGATTTGAAGTTTCCGATTTTTTTTTATCCAAATCATGTCATATGTCTAGTTGTGTTCCTTCTTAGAAGTAACAAGTTATGTTATAAAATAGCCACATGGATAGAGCAAACGGGATTAAGAATAATAGTGTATAATTGCTAACATTTTTTTTTACAAATTTTATTTGTTCTCTATACTAATAAATTCAAATAGTAATGAAGCTGGACAAATAATTAAGATCGATTTATTAACTGCTCGAGAGTTGTTTTATATGAAACTTAGATTAAATAAATCATATTAATGTGAAGTTGGTATAGAAAAAAAAAGCAATTTAATACATTTGAATTAAAATTAATAGTTAGTAGCATGTCCACGGCTTTTAATTACGGCTTTACACCGGCGAGGCATTGAATCTATCAATTTTTGACATTTCGCAAGAGAAATAGAGTTCCATTCTTCTAAGAAAACGTCGTACAGCTCTCTCAAATTGCCACACTGTCGATATGAAACCTTTTTCTTGACTTCGCACCAAAGATGCTCTATTGGGTTAAGATCTGGGCTGTTGGCTGGCCAATCTAAGACAGAAACTGATTGTGATGTGAGAAATTCCTTAACGGTGCGTGCAGTATGCTTTGGATCATTGTCGTGCTGGAATGTCCAAATAACCGGAAGCACGTCTTCGGCATATGGTAACATTGTTTCTTGCAGTATATTTTTGTATTGGAATTGATCCATGTTTCCTTCTATCAGCCTAACAGGTCCAACGCCATGTCCAGAAAAGCACCCCCAAATTTTCACATTTCCCCCGCCATGCTTTAATGTCACTTTTGTGTACTTTGGGTCGAATGCTTTATTCGGAGGGCGTCGTACATATCGTTTTCCATCAGAACATACCCTATTTATTTTTGTCTTGTCAGAAAAAAGAACGTTTTTCCACTGTCTGACTGTCCAGTTTTCATACCTTCTTGCAAATGCAAGTCGGGCTTGCCTATGACATCGTTTCAACATAGGCACCTTCTTTGCTATCCTTCCGTTCAACTTATTTTCTACCAAACGCCTTCGAATAGTGCGTGCAGAGATTGCTGAAGGGTTGTTTTCGCCAAAATATTCTTTTCTCAACTCATTAGACCCTTTAAAAGGATTTTGTTTTGCCAAACGAACGATATTTCGATCATCTCGACGAGATGACTTTCTCTGTCTAGGTCCACGTGGAACGTTTGAAGTAGTTTGATACGTGGAAAAATGCTTTACGGCATGGAAAACCATTGTTTTTGAACATTGCAGATAGTCGGCTATCTTTTTATACGACCAATTCTTCTCGCGAAGTTTTATTATTACTTCTCTTGTAGATTTATCACAACTTTTATTTTTCCCCATTGTTTTTATACGAAGTAATCACTTTTAAGACTTTAACAGCACGAAATGGCGCCAAAATTATACGAATAATAATATACAACCACAGAGCCACACAGTGTTCTCTATTTAAATTTGAAAAAATAATAAACTATTCAGCGTTCTTAATTACGTGACCAGCCAGTAAGTACTAATACTAGGTTCAGATCGAATGTATAAAGTTTCTCTATTAATTTTTTAACCAACTATGTTGCATAAATTAATGTACCGGTAGTACGGAAAAGTTTCGCAATACCGAGAGAAATAAAAAAAATACGGGCAATTAGTTATACTTGTTACTTTGAAAAAATCATCTCAATAAATAATCGTTCTTAATTATATGGCCACAACTGTATATATAAAAAATACCAATCGAGTGTGTACTTTTTGAAAGTAAAGGTGTTAAAATATCCCTTTGATGGCAGCACTGCTTTACACAACTCTAATTAGTTCACTGAATATTGGTCAGAATGTTGACTTGCCTCTGTTTTGCTGTGAAAATGGTCACGAGGATTAAAAAGTCACGAATGCTCTGATTGGGGTTGTGGTGTTCTCACTAGACTTCTAGATAAGATGATTTCACAATTTGTATACAACACAACATCAGTAAACAGTAGAATTAGTTTTTTCTTTGTCGTAGTAGTGTACTGGCATGATTCGCAATGTAGTATTTAGCAATTGCTTACAAATTCTTGGTGTAGCTTGTAGATGAATTGATGTGTTTGCATGTGATACTTACAACAAACAAACACTCCCAATTGTTTATTTTAGTACCGTAGTTTTTGCTGTCTGTAAAAACAGTGTCGATATAAAAAGGGTATTGAAATGGTTTCTTTTTATAACATTTGTATATTATTTAATTATATATGAATTTTATTTAGGAATCCTTTGGCTCAAATGGAAGAAGAAAAGAGGGAGCATGATGTCAAGATGAAGAAAATGGAGAGTGAAATGGAACAGGTAACTTAAGAGTCTTAAGACTAATTATTAACTGTTACGAGAGTAAATTCAAATCTTCTTTAAACTGGAAATGAGTTGATATGGATAAAGATACAATATTTAGTGCCTGTTTGTACAGTCTCTGATAATTCAACGATTTAACAAAAACAGCATCACAGACTAAATATTAAGAACTTATCTCAGATTTGAAGAATAGGCCCTTTGACTCAAGTTTTGATCTTGGTACAAGTAAGCTTTATCACCACCATTTTTTAAAGTAAGTAATTACCAACGAGACTGTTAGTAGCCCGAAGTGGAAAACTGAGGGTTTGCTGAATCGAGTCTCGTAATTCTCATATCGCCCGTAAAACATGCATACAATGTATTTTTCATTACATTTGTGAGGAAACAACTCCTTGTTAAGTTAAAATAAAGTAAGAGGAAACAAGACTCTATGGATTCAGATTATTCCCATTCCAAAAGCAGATAAAGAAATTGACGGCGGTGCGACGATATAGGTTGCAATTGAAATAAAATATTTAAATCGGTTAGTAAAAATTATAAATTCAATTTTGAAAGTGGAAATGCATTGCATGCGAGCTTCAACTTGAAACAGTACCACGTCAGGAATTGTATGCGGTAGCACAAGTACTATTACAGTCGTCGGGCTGCAATGCAAGAGAAGGGGCCCACGTGTTTTATTTAGGGCACTGCAGCCAAGTTAGCCTGCTTGTTATGGCGCAAACTGATCGGTAGTCGGACGCTCTGCGGTAAACTGGCACCCCCTAGTGTAATGCTGGCGTCCACACGAGTGTAGAGCGACCGTTAACTAATAGTAAACTCATCGTTTCCAGGTGTTCGAGATGAAGGTCCGCGAGAAGCGCGCCAAGCTGAAAGAGTCCGAGGCGGAGCTGGCGCGGCGGCACGAGGCCACGCGGCGCGCGCTCGAGGCGCAGGCGCGGGAGCTCGAGGAGCGCCAGCGCGCGCTGCAAGCCGAGCGGGCCGCCTGGGAGCGCGACACCGGTCTCTCGCTCGACGACCTGCGTCGCCGCTCGCTCGAGGCCAACAGCAAGGAGTAAGTAGCGACACGCTTTTTGCTACGGCTACACACATCGCGATAACGCGAATATTCGCACTATCGCGATGTATGTAGCCGAATGTTCGCGAATACTTCGGCACTTCGCCCGAAGACGCAGACCCTTCGCCCCGTTGTCGGTAAATTTGCACACATCAAAGGCTGCTAAACTAAACTAAACTCTGCGGCATTGCTCTCTATATCAGTGGCCATGCACATTCGCCGTAGGCCGAAGACGAAGTTTTATCGCGATGATTCTATCGCGATGTGTGCAGCCGTATATTAACTGAACTTTCTAACTGACCGGGATCACGCGGGAATAACGGGGTAAAAAGTGGCCTTTGTGTTATTCCAGAGGCCCCAGCTATCTCCATACTGTTTCGTTTTAGCGTCTAAGAGTCACAAATGGATGCTGATGCGCGATAACATGACATCATCATCATCATTTCAGCCGAATGACGTCCACTGCTGAACATAGGCCTCCTCCAAGGTTCAACATACAGACCGGTCCTGCGCTATCCGCATCCAACGCGTTCCCGCAACCGTAACTAGGTCGTCGCTCCATTTTGTTAGAGGTCT
Source organism: Archips xylosteana (assembly GCA_947563465.1). NCBI lineage: Eukaryota > Metazoa > Arthropoda > Insecta > Lepidoptera > Tortricidae > Archips > Archips xylosteana. The sequence continues at coordinate 14,353,238 of OX387344.1, forward strand.
ACCTACTGCGTCTTCCAGTCTGTGGATGCCATTCGAGAATTTTTTGGCCCCATCGGCCATCAGTTCTACGAGCGATATGCCTTGTCCACTGCCACTTAAATCTGGCGATTCTTCGAGCCATGTTGGTAACTATACTTCTTGCGCGGATTTCATTATTTCTGATGTACACGTATACGCACACTCGTAAACTTTCGTCAGTCGGGTAACAGCTAGTATTTTATAGAAACGCAAAAAGATCCAAGTTATTTTGTAGTAGATTACTTTTATTTACATTCTTGATTGTCTATTTCAGGACGGTCGACGGCAAGGATAAAAAGGACAAGAAAAAGAAAGGTTTGTTTTAAGTCTGCGTGTGTCGTCTCGCACCCACCGTACTGTCGCGTGACTAACCCGTGACGCCGACTAACCAACTGCGACGACGCCTCAGGTCGGTCGATACTTACCACATCTATTCGCGTTCTCACGTTGCGGTCGTTTTTAATACAGCAATCGATCTAGCAATAGATCTCAACAGGCTTGTGTTTCTTTGAAAATTTCGAGTTACGGTCGTGTATTAATTCCACATCTGTGCTTTTCGAAGACTATTTTTCTAGTTTTTAGAAATTCAATCGAAATTGAACAAGAAACGTAAGTTTTAAATGTATTGAATAGCGTACCTGTCTACATTTAACAGGCAATAACATGGTGATTAGACTTTTATGTAAAAAATAGTCATTTGTAACAATTCTGGGATAATGTGCCATTTTCAGTGTTGTGACGGGTGTTGCTAACTATGCTAGAATTCAGCAAATCGCACGTTTAATTCATGATGTATATTGCTTTGTCACTTAAAAAAAAACTCGTATGTTCTCACGTCTTTTTTCTTAACTTTCGACAATTTACTTTAAAAATATTTGTGATTAGACTTTTTCTAACAATTATTTAATGTTTTTTCTTATATTTCGTTGTAAATATCGGTAAGTAGCTATAGTTTCACGTTTAATTTTCTTTTACGTATTACTTGTATTTATCAAAATTATTAATTTGTGAAATATATCACGGAATATTGAAATACTGTGTAATTTTCAGATTGGTCTTTTAAGAGTGTCACCACGGGAATAGCTATTTAATATCGGTGACATTTCAATACGACGCACCACAACTAATATACGTGTTAAGAACTACTAGGTCTATGATTGTAGCATAATGGAACAACGATTTATTAAAGACTACTGGATGTAACCATTTATGTATCAGCTATATTACAAGCTGAAACAGGTTTCTACACGAGATTACTTATTGTATGATGTACTTTATAAGTTTATTTCCATGACAAAGCATTTATGTAATAAGCGAGGCCTAATTTTGTACGATTTATGTTCCGAAAACATTTTGTAATACGGATTTTACAAGGTTATGTCATGTTTTGGATCGGTTTTTTAAATTTTGTATATCAGTGATGGAAAGAGTTAAGCACAAACAATACTTTGACACTATATGATTCGACATTATTAACGTCCACGAAGATGCCAAATAGCTTGTAATGGTCTGCTTTAGTCGACCGCGATCGTCTTTACAATATTGTATTTTATCGAGTACTCTATCGAGCTGTAGGTATTCATATTATATTAAATACAAATAGAAACATCGACGTAATTTTTCAGCTCAAAACCTTAAACACTAGGCACTAAAAATCTTTACTGATAAATGTAGCATAATAAACTTTACAAATGCTAGCTACGAAGAGTTTTATTTTCTGTTATATTTGTAAGTAGAGATATTGCGTTCGTTAGACGTATTAAAAATTCGCATTAGGACACCATTCTAAATTTTAATGATTAATAAGATAAAATAAATTTTACTTCGTTATCATTACAAATCATAACTATTTAATTCAATTTTGGCTTTTTGGATGCAAATTGTGCTACTTGCTACGCGAGTGGCGTGGGCGGGGGCGGGAATGGGGCGGCGTTGGTGGCATCGCCGCATCGGTCTTGTGCTTAGTGATACGGAACATGCTCATAGTTCAGTTGTGACATAGACTCAATAGCTCTAGCTAGGTGTTAGCGTTTCGAATATTTGTAATGGAATGAAGTGAGGTTTGTTCACCAATAATAATATTTGATTACCGCGGACATTAATACACTTTGTATTTTTAATCACCTCTCATATCGTTAAAATATAATTATATAGGTTTAAATATATCGATAATTCATGACACGATGTTCTTTTTTGTTGAACTGATTTGATAAATTTATAACCTTTCTATTTATTGTGATTATATTATTTAATGCATTGCATAATCGCATTTATTTATGTAAATATTTTTGTGTGGGCGTCATCATACCGTGGGGTATGATGATGAGAGGCAGAAAATATAATATCGAGTTATTACCTAAACAAGTGAAAGCAAGTAACTTGTTAGATATGCATAATCGCTAATCAGTATGCCATGGTTACATTATATTTAATTCCTGTAACACAGTATTGACTTCCGCATTAAGTAAGAAGTTTAGCAGTAAGATTATGCTTAATTTTGTATTTTGTGTAGGGTCGCGGCCCACTTTACCATACTGATGATTTGCTTAGTCATAACGATGGATATGTGATGCGTGTCGGGAGGAGGTTCAGACGGTGTAATATATTGTACCTTTGAATAAATATAAATAAATACGTAATATATAGGAGTAACTGTTTTATTTATACTTATTTATTAAGAATTAAGTATTAAATTCTCAATAGGCACCTTCAGATATCACTATAAACAAGGATGAATGAGGATGATTTTGAAAAATAATACATTTGTAGTAATATGAAACATCTGTAGTCTTATTGTTTTGCCTTCAAAGCCTCTGGCTATATTTCAGCGCCATCTAGATTTAATAATCGAAATACAAAAATCGCGGCCGATCCGTACTATGGCGACTGCCAATCCAGTCTACATCATCCTTGCTATAAATTAAGAGTTTTAAAAACCCCCAACGCAATTAGGTCACATATAATGTTTGAAAATAAAGTAAATGCCCATTATGGGTCTAATATCCCTTCCGCAGCTAACAAAAGAGCTGCTAACTTTTAAACGACTGAACCAATTTTGATGAAACATCTAAGAACCTTCGCCAAGACACCTGATTTCAAATAAAAGAACTGCATCCAAATTGATTTACCCATCTTAGAGCTATGATGCCACAGACATACACACACATACATACATATAACGGTCAAACTTATAACACCCCTCTTTTTGTGTTGGGAGTTAAAAATCTGTTGTAACTCAAAAGTTATCTCTAAGTAAAGGATAAAATTGGAAATTAAGGAAAAGAAGGTGAGAGTGAAATTCGTTGTATTCGTATGAATTTCTTTTTAATTAGTGATTTATTAGATCACGTACACAGTGTTATACATTCCTCGATCACATCAAAATACATTCCATAAATTCACGAACCTCAAAATATTCTGTTATGTAAACAACTTGACTACATCTAGTATATCATTAATATTTTGGCAGCACTATGGAAAATATACTTCTAATTATTTTAATGAAAATGCAACTTCAAATATATAACAATCACAACAGTTTTCATGACAATAGGTTCAATCTTTATTTATACACATAATAAAGTTACATCAAATTGATTTAAAAAATTCGACGACACGTGATACAACTAAAATCATTTTACTGTACAACATTACTTTATCGGGGTTTTACTCCTTCAGGGTTACGATCATTTATACATTAAATGTAAGAGAATGACGAAATATGTCTATCATTAGAAGGTACTTTGCACCTCATAAATTATAGCATTTTGCTTTTATTTATTAGGCTAAACATTCATTAAACTAAGTACCTACTAACTACACATTGGTTCATTTATGTTCCGACTTGGGACTCACGCCTAGGATTAGACACAACAAGATGAATACCACAGAAACTTATTAAATTTAATAAGTATCTAAATAGTTCATAAAGACCTCAAGGAGTGTTCGTCTTACTTTGACTCAAGCAGCCGCTACTAGAAATAAATTTCAAACGAATGTTTGTTGTATTATTATTTATTATTAATTATTATCAAGCAAAAGGTAACAAATATAATTTGTCGTGAATTTAACGGGAATCCATCGCACATTTTCAACCCCAAACTATTCCTTTTCTAAATTTAACTACAAGTTACTATTATTGGTGTTCTTGTAATGTCCCTTTATTTAACAACTACCATATTGAAAATTATACAGGACGTTGCACTAAATCTCAAGTATCTTGTAATATCACAAATCACTGATATCTCTAACAACTAGGTATACACTAACCAATATTACATTATGTGATGGAAGTCAATTTATTGTAACGAGGCGAATTCTTTGATGTGACGAGTTGCGGCTAGCCGAGTGGCCGCTCGGTGCGCTGACATTGCTTCGCGTTGCATTAAGTAGTACTACACTACATAAGGAGGCACAATGGCACGTGTATCGCACTATGATCTATTCCCCTGATAGCCTATTGTACAAAATATAACATTGTAAATTTATATACGTAGTTGATTTATTAGTTATTAGCAATGCATTGAAACTTGGATAATCATTTTCTGAAAAGATAAAGTGAATATTGAGGAATAGATCTTACCTATTTTTTATTTAATATTATTTAAGCAGTAACCACCATTATTTTGTTGTTATTTGTTTATTAACTACCATAGTAATTTAAAAGTAATTTAGGTGGGAGAAAGAATGTAATTAGTAAATATCTTTTCAACTCTGGCTGGAAGATTGCTGGTGAACTAGTCGGCTAGCTCGATGCTTAATCTACTTTCTGTATTGCTTATTCGTACAATGAGATAATTAAAAACCAGCCAAGTGCGTTTCGGGCCATGCACAGTATAGGGTTCCGTACTAAAATGCGGCAAATATGGTTTTAGAAAACCTAGAATATTTTCACGAGATTTATTGAATGATAACTCACACTATGGGTTTAGACGAGATAAAAAATCATCCCCACCCTACGGTACGTGTAGGTAGTGGTACCCAAAAAAATGTTTTTTCAAAATTTATTTTACGACTTTACTGATTAATATATTATAATATAGACATGCAAAATTACAGCTTTCTAGCACTGACAGAGTCTTAACCTCAACCGTGGAAGGACAGACAGACAGATAAACGGATGGACATAACAAAGCTTATTGATTGCTCATGGAAACCTAAAAATGTTTTTTTTTTTTATTGTTTGAAATATTGTACACTTTTAGGATGCGATTTATAGTGTTAAAAAATACCACGTATAAAGCATTTTCAAGTACCTAGGTAAGTATATAGTTCTTCCATTCTCCATTATAATTTCGTTTAAACTAACGTTTCATAAGATTTCATACCTAAACAAAGAATCACTTATGCCAAATACCGATTTGGTCATTTGAGACTTTCTTCAAAGACTTATGCTGTTTGAACAGATCAATCTTCCATAGACTCTTCGGTGTTATGGGTATTAACTATCCTTATATTAACGTCGCTAGCAGAATTAACTGTGTGAACTAGGTTGTCGAGGCCGCAGCCCGTTGTAAGAGTTTCACTGCACTTAACTGCATCTTGAGTAAGTTTTTGGCATAACAAACGCCTGAATCACGATAACTAGCGTTCTAATCTCAATTACATATAAATACAGCAAACCTAACGCCGAGCATCTTCCACAAAATTTACTGTTCTCTTCTATACATTGAGATTTTAAAGCTAACGCGTTTCATACGTTAGTTTCGACATTAAACTTGCACTCAAGGTGCTGATGATCAACCAAAGGTGTGCGGGTGAATCAAACGATAAATGTACTTTAACGCGATCGACTGCTCTTCGCAACAGCCAGTGCAACCCTCGCCTTATTCTAATCTTTGAATCTAAAAGGTTACGTGGCCACAAGTTCGATTCACAACTCTTCATTATAAAGCTTAATCAAGCTCTTTACATTAAGTCGAATATTGTTAGCGAATTACTAGCCTAATTTCTCGAGAGCTTTATCTTAACAAGGAATCTAATTCATAACGGTAAAATTATTTTTGAAGGCAATAAGATTAAGAATAGTCGTCATAGTATTAAGTATAACAATATAAATAGGTACCTACCATATATATTATAGTTACAAATTATAGAAAGCCGACATCATTCACGTAGAGTTAAGAGTAAATGCTAAAAGTAGGTGTATGAAACATGCGAAGTGTTATATAGACCGTGGACGAAAAGCGCGCGCGCACAGGCCGCGACGCCGGCCGGAAGCGCATGTACACTACTGAGCCCCACGACAGTAATTGACAGCTGGCAAGATTACAAAACGTGATACTATGATAAATAGTCAACATTGACGCCTATCCTAAACTAAAGAGTCGAAACATAGGCCGATAATCGTGCACTATATAACAATGGCTCATCATAAAATATATACATTTATTGTAAGCAGATATAGGCAGCACCTATTACGGGAAATAACCTCGATCATCATTTATCACTTACTGTATGTACATATGCAGTTTCAATTCAATCGTCTGACGGTTAGGCACGAACGATTGCAATCTAACAACAGCCCTACTTAAACACTAAATAACGTCCCCGTCGTCTGTTCGCGGTAACAATCGATAAAACCTAAATAAGTATTTTGATATGTTGATTATTGCCGTAATGATCAGTATTTAGCGACGATGCAGTCGATGCAGATATGGAGTAGCGATGGGGCAGCAGGCAGCGGGCAGCGGGCGGGCAGAGCCGCGGCATGCAGCACTGCGCTGCCGCCTGCCGCGCGCGCCGGTCTATATAACACTGGGCGTTTCGCGGCGACTGGGTGCTGCCAAGGCAGCCACCAGAGTCAAGTTCCCTTATCTTATAACTTAACATCCCCCCGTCAGAAAGATGAAGTACGACATTCAATACGATTATCACGTACACACATGCAACACACATCTATTTGTTCCGCTGCACAATCATGCAAAGTTCGCTGTCGCCGACCGGGCGACCTGAGAATTGAAGACATCAATCGAACTAATGTACCTACGTATTTACACGAACTCGTTGAAAGAGAAACTTCTAGTAATGCGAAAACATCGAATGCAAGAGTGACGCGGTGTCGTTCTGGAGTAGAATGTACATACTCAATACATGTGATGTAAGAATATTTATGAGCGCGTCTGATGCCAAATTAACCAAGGAAGCAATACGTGCAGAAAGAAAAATAATGTGCAACAGGACCACGGAAGGTGCAGAAGGGTGCAAGAAGGAAATAGCTTAAAGATAAACAATATTCCGGGTTAAGAGTCAACATAGATACATAGGTTAAAGTCAAGTAGATAAAGGTAGAAAGATACTTAATTAAATAGGTTCGCTTAAGAAAGGGAAACTTAAAGAAATAGGAAATATATTTTGTACTTAATTCTGTGTTATTGTTTACGTACGTATTATGTAACTAGTAAGTGTAACATTATGACTGTGTAGTTAACAAGTATTTATTGTACGATTTCATTCTTCTCTCACATCTTCGATCACAAATTAGTAATAAAGATAAAATTCGTAACGATTGTAACAACTGTTTGTATTGTAGGTTTCATCTTAAACGAAGATTCCCTAGTCTACTAATACAGTAAGAAGTTGCTGCAGAACACAATACTTAGTAGATTATTATTTTTGCACAGCCAAATGCATTGCGACCGCTCGCTCGCTACCTAATTACTTTTTGCTATGAACTAGTTTATCTAGAAGAGGTGAGACTCCTGCGTCCGCGGTAAGGGCGCTTGTGTGTCGCAAGTGATCAGCCAAAACTTACTTCGTAATTAATTTAACGTTATCGTACTGTCCATCTTACATTAAGAGATGCTGCCATCCATCGAATAGCCTCAATATCAATCTGTATTGCCTGCTATTGAATGATGACAGCGTTTAAAGTCGGTATGTAAAATCACATGCATTTACGGCTACAGGAGTACGTCGAGGGTAGACATGAATGCATGTGGTTTTTCAGGATAATAACAATATTGAGGATGCATCTTTTTGTTTAAATATTTCGTTGTACGACTAGGTAAACGCTCATTGATAATCTTCCGCTTACATCACCATTCGTGTTGGTGTCTCAAGACTCAATTAGAACGTTTCATAAAATGCCGATTTTAATCTATTTAGTTAATTTCAAAGATATCAGAAAATACTTTACTAGAATAGGTAGGTATTAGAAAAAGGATCTAGCGAAAATCTACGAACACTATAATGCAAAGATAATTAGCTCTTCGCGTCAGATTTATCTAAGTTGTAAAATTATTTCGTCAGCAGTATCGGAACTTAACTGACATCGAAATCTACTTCGGTGCTGAAAGCGATGCATCCGCAAGAGAGTTATCCAGCCGACGTTTGGCGACGAGTCGTTTTAGAGACGTTGAAGTCTTTAAAACAAGAGGAAGCTGACCCTGGTCCGGCGCGCGTCGCCCTTTCCGCGCCGGCCCATGCCGTACTGTCACATGGCCGTGTCAGAGGAACTCCCCCCAGGCTTGGCGTCGCCGCCGCCGCCGCCCGACGGGTCCTCGTCCCGCGCCGCGCCGCGCCCCGCCACTGCCCCGCCCGCCGACAGACCCGTGAAGTCCAATTTGTACTGCATTACATATGGAAAAACGTTAGCACACATAGGGTAAAGCGTGCCGTCTTAAATCTCGACTCGCTTACGGCATTCCCAAACTTTAGCCCAGTTTAGTTACGACTAGCAAAGTTTAGGCAACGTAACACATGTTCTTTTTGCACGTTGCTTTAAAATATGGAATTACACGAAAGTAATGGAACTTTTAGTGTTTATTAACTTGTTGACATTTTATAAACGTACGTAAATACGAAACATGACATAAGCGAGTCCAGGATTCGATCTGTATCGCCTCTACGGCAGATACATATCGAGGTGATACGGAACATCATGCACGCGAAATAATTTTGTTTATGCAAAGCAAATTTTTTATCATTAGCATATTAAAATTAATTTCGAATTCATGTACATTTCGATTTGAAAAACTGGGAAGTAGTAGTTAGTATCATTATAGACATCGTATTAAAAAAGACAAAATACAGGGATTATATTTATATTGCAACACCATATTCTAGCAGATGTAAAAATTCACTTTATAAACTTTAAGGCGCAAATATATTACCACACAGATACTATACTAAGTATAAGTAATTATCATTGCAACATCACACCAACAACATTCAAATACTTATTAGCTATATAGATTACCTACACCACCAAACAAGTCTACACTAAATTTTAAAAGATCACAATGTTATAATGTGTTAGGATTTTGAAGTAGGTTTTGTTAATTTAGTATCATTGATGATGTTACGGGTCAACCTTCAGATTTCACACAATGTACCTACGTTAACCATTCAATACGCTATTTTCACTCTTAAATGTGGACGCTTTTCGTAAATTTGGCTTCCAATGCATAGGGACTCTCTCAGGCATACACAGGGAATACTGAAAATGGAAAATAAGCAACATAAAAAGGTCAACAAAAAACAAAATTGTTTTTAAAATTTCGCGTCTGTCAAAAGAGTTAAGTCATGTTGAGACGGGGGACACAATAGAGTAAAAAAGAATACAAATTCAATCAGAACGTTCATTTCAATTTAATAGTCAAGTTCAAAGTCTGCCCTTTTCAAATTCTAGCTTCTAGCTCCTGTGATATATCATCACTGTACGCTGGCTTCCATACTTTGCCACTGATCACAATTTGATTAGCGAATAGTTGTACCTCTATAACGGCAACGAAATATCACTAACGTAGACTTAAAATGTATGGGCATGATAACACAGACATGCTTCGGTACACTACGCAACAATAACACACAGATACATGGATACGGGATGTGTTGTATGAGAGTGCATTCGAGACAGACCGAGTCGTCCCTGTTATTCGCTGAGGTTTTGTTAATCGCTTTGTCCAGCGGTATAAGACCCTGGAGTGGACGGAACCACCCGGTGCATGGCGATTGGAAAACGGAAACGAAAACAAACAAAACATATGTTAAACTTCAAATAATAATGGGATAGTTGAACTTTCAAAATGTTCTATTGAATTAACTATTGAAATCTAGTATCTAATTAACTAAAAAGATTTATTCTTGTTGCCAATGTAAGTGGTCTTGCATAAAATAAGATTTAAATAATTCTATTTATAGCAGCTGTGTGGCTACCAAGAATAAATCTTGAAACTGAGATCACACTGTTTCACCCGGTTCCCGATTTCTAACAGTCACGAATGAAGTAGAATCTTTAAAGTACTTAACAGGTGCAACACTCTGGTGCCTTTTAACCACTCCCACACTCGACGCCCACGGCAAAGGTACCTAAGGAACATTACGTTCCAATGCACTAAAGTCTTAATTTTGCCTAGAAAATTCACGATACTTTCAAAAAGTGCGACGTGTTGCTCGAGAATAGTAAATATGTCAAATGTGTTAAGAGGAAGGAGCAGTCACCTTGTTTGCGCAGTCGAAGCATGTGGTGACGACTTTACTTATAACGTTCATGAGGTGTTTGGTTTCCTGGATGACGTTGTCTACTTTGCTGAAGGTGGCTGCGCGACCCACCGTCGGCTCTTTCACCGTAAACTGGAGTTGTTGCACGTAAGTTGGTACTCTATCTAGTTGCTCTAACAATTCTTTTTTCGTCGTTCCTGCTGGTACCTGGAATTTGAAAATGAACAGATATTATATACTACTTTATTATTATAATAGAAACTGGCATTGATATGCATAACAGAGAAAAACTGAAGCTATACCTGATATGAAAATTGTCGTACTATTTTATACAGTCTATTCGCTTCTTCGGCAAAATACTCCGCTTGCGTGAAGAGGTCTTGCGTAGTGTTTAGACGGCCCTCACCCTTAGTAAACTGATACATAGCGAAGGCCATGGAAGACATATTTTTTGCCCTGAAATTAATTTAAGACATTATATAACATGGAAAATAAACATCGTAAGTAGGTAGGTATTCAAAAACCAAATGGCAAGAAGAAATCTTCATTTCTGTACTCCCAGTTGAAAGTGTATCCCATTCAGAATGAGGAACCCTCTAGGTGAGGCAGGTTTGAGACTGAGCACATGGGGTCTATGTGGGAATGAGGCACGATATTGTGTAACTTAAATAACCCCGAAAGCGTCTGTTAGAATCGGGCTAAGAACTTGGAATAATCAGAAACCGATACCTCTTCACGATGTCGTTGTTTTCGTCGGCAGCTGCTCCCTGCCACTTGTCAGTCTCGGCGTCCATCTCCGACGACATCATTTTCATCTCCAGCCCTGACTTGGCTATTTTCGCTTGTTCCTCAGAGTCTAGTTTAACTGCTTTCAAGGGTTTACTAGTTGTTCCATGTTTCTGGATTGAAATGAAGTCTATGTTAGAACCTGAATACGTATAAGCGTTAGATAACACGTTTCTGCACCAACTTATGTGGGTTGCTGAGCAACGCTAACGTGTGAAATCCATACACGAATTGCTATTACCATATACGAGTCGAGTGATTACTGAATGTCGCGTTAGCTGTTTTGTTTGTTAAAAATTGTTTATTTCGTGTAGTGTCACTTTAGTGCTAAACGTTGGTGTGTAGACTAAATGTTATTTTTATACCACGTAGAAAATTAAAAAATTCTACACATTTAAACATACCTGTGACCTGAGACGCACTAGATACCTACTTAGTAGCTATGCTCGTGCGGCGTTTGCCGAAGTTTATAGTTATACAAGGTGGAATTTAAAACGTGATACAAAATTAGTGCTGTCAACTCAGGCACAGTATAATAAAGAGTACTAACGACTCAGGTATGCTGGAAAATATAATGCACTAACTCAATGAATATCCAAAACTTTTATCAGACTAATTTTAACAATTGAGTTAGTGTACCTACCTAGCATGTTGCACATTACCTGAGTTAAAAACACTAATTTTGTATCTTGCTTTAAATTTCACCTGTATTTTTTACACTTGAGCTCTCATAACTAATATTACTCGGGACTTAATCACGAACTATACTTAGCGGCAAATCTAATCTCCCTCCTTCCTTAGTAGAAACATGTATGTAAAGTGGGCGGTTAGATTTGCCGCTGAGTATATTAATTGCTAATATTACTTCGATTATTTGGACCACATTGCATTGCATTGCGTGGTCACGGCCGTTGCAATGTCGTCGAAATGTCGAGGTAATTTTAACTATTGAGAATCGCGAAAATTAAAAACATTATATGAGGGCTGTTGTTGACTGTGCTGTCAGACATAGCGTAGGAGACAGGTTGTTCAAAAAATATCCAGTGACCACGATCCTCAAGAGGCTGACTATAGAGAGCCGTGTGAAGTGTTAGTGGTCTCACCCCGGGCCTGGGCAGGCTGCTGTACTGCTGCTTGTCAGGCCGGTCGTCGGTAAGGTCGAGCAACTCGCGCGCCAGCCGCGCCGCGTCCGTCAGCAGCCACGCCCACATGTCCACGAACACATCCAGGTTCTCGCGCGCCGCCACGCTGCCCGGGTGCGCCGCCAGCGTCCGAGCCGCCGTCACCACTTGAGGACCGTATATCCTCAGGTTGATCTCGGCGAACTTCGCGCTCACCTGCAGCGTCTCTGACATTGCTATGTGCCTTAGCAATTTGCATACCTGAAATTGCAAACGTGTACGACATTCATCTTTAGCATAATTAAACCATAACGCATCAATTATGATCTTAGAAAACCACCTCTATTATGTGGTCTAATTGTTCGTGGAGCCGGCTGGCTATATTGTGCAGTCTCTCAGATTCTCTCTCACCACAGGAACTAGCTGGAATTAGAAACAACAAGCTTTAGGTAAGTACGATCACATTTTTTGATCAAAATGGTATTAATTGTTTAGGAGACTTATGGTGGGGATAACCAGTGCATAATCCAACTCGGGGTACATAACTAGGACAAGTTCAGTAGAGTAAAGACGAATAGTCAATGGGTTTCAATGTGAGCGAGCCCTTTGTGCGAATGTCCGTTTCTAGTGTTTGCAGAGCTCTCGTCAAAAGCGCAACGTATGGAGCCGTTTAATTCGATCTCGTTGCTTTGTTCGCTGGTTCATCCGATTTGCTGATTGAATGCTTGGCAAGCGGATAGAAAAATTGCCAATTTCGTTTTGATGTTCGGTGTCAACCGAAATACCGACATCAATTATTTATCACGGGGTTTGCTGCATCAGTCACGCTAGGCATTGTGAAAATGGCTGCAATTGATTGCTGTGGTATATAACTACGGAAAGTACATGAGATTATTTTAGTAAGTTGAAGAGAATGGATACGCCTAAGTAAATGTGTTATATCCAGCACTTCAATCAATTTAGGTAGGTTTAATCATAATTAGCTTAGTGCTCTTCTTGAAATCTACACAATTTTAGCTATTTTAAGGTGTAATCATAGTAAAGTATCTACATCGTCTACTAAAGCTAGATAAACTTTAGATGTCCAGACAGAGCCAGCTCGAGGGTACCGAGTGGAGTGAGCGCTCTAGGTGTCAGCTAGCAAGAGGCGTTAAAATCTTGCTCGGGTTCAAGAGAAGACGCCCAAAGACATCCTCGCTCTATTCCGATCTAGTTGTGGGGATAGGCCACAATGTAGAGATCTCTCTCCAGGCACATGATATGCCTGGGGACAGAATTCCGAAGGAAGAGAGTTATTATTAGTAGTATTCTGTATCAAGGTAAGCTATGAGTGAGTGAATATGGTATGGTAGTCACCTATGTGTGCAAGGTCGGAGGCGAGTCGCCTCGCATCGTCGGCGAGCGGCGCGAGGTCGCGGGCTTGGTCGCGCGCCGCCTCCACAAGCGCACGCTCCAGCTCGGCAGCCGCGCTGGTAGCGCCTGTACTCGCACTCTCCAGCGCTGCGCCGCTCCCTATCGCGCCTTGCTCCTCCTGGACCACCAATGAGCACCTTAATTAAATGATCAGCAACATGGCGATCAAAAGTAAACTGCAACCATCTAACCTCCATTCAAATTGTAAACAGTTTTATTCGGATTTTTTAAAAACTGTGTGTCCTGTGTAATTCGGCATTATTATAGATGGGTATAGATTGATACTAGAAAATTAAAAAGACATATACCCTTCATGACAAAGAAGCACATAGATATCCAATTAGGATCGGTCATAATCCATACTTCCATACTTAATATTATAAATGCGAAAGTGTGTCTGTCTGTCTGTTACCTCTTCACGCTTAAACCGCTGAACCAATTTAGATGAAATTTGGTATAGATATAGTTTGAGACCCTGGGAAGGACATAGGATAGTTTTTATCCCGGAAAATTGCATAGTTCCCGCGGGATAGCGATGAACGAATTCTTTGCAGACGGAGTCGCGGGCAACAGCTAGTTATATATATAATAGCAGTTAAGATTCATTCGGTTCGTAAAGGCTATTCAGTTTTTCCTCGTTCAATGATCAGCTATAATGTTAAATCAGCCTTAGAAAATGCATGCTACAAAGATTCACCATGGACACGGCAACAGCGACAAGCCTTTCCAGCTCGTACGCTATCCGCTCGGCGAGCGCGAGTATCCGCTGGCGGTGGTCGTGCGACGTGTAGGCCGAGTCGGTGAAGTCGTGCGTCCGCTCTACCAAGGCTCGGAGGGTCGAAGCCAGGGCTCTCCGACGCGGGGCGTCCGCGCCCCCGCGCGCCCTCGCCGCTCGGACTTGCGACGTCAGGCCCCGCAGCGAGCCTAACGCCGTTCCGGCCTCCCATTGCGCTGCCTACAGCATCAGGCCATAAAAACGATTTTAGTTAACTTTCACGTGATGTTGTATCTTCGACAGTGCAAAATCGATGATACCTGCTTACTGCACCCTATACAATAGGCTGACCTGCTCCATTAAAGATAAGAATTTAAAATTGCAAGCGCGCACGAGAACTCGCTACTTAAATGTTTATTATGGTCATTGTTCTAGTCAGCTTTATTCACACTCAGCGGGAGCACTAAGTCTAAAGTAAATGATATACGATTATTTCAGATTTCCATCTTTAATAGCACAGAGATAGGTATGTACGACGTCGCTTAGTTCGTGCATCGTAGATACAGACAGACGATATATCTACCTACATGACGTAAACGTGACGTAAATGCATGTTCGGCGAGTTGAACAAATTTTATAGGTCTGTCTAAATGCACGACGCTCTAACTCCGCGTGGGCGTACCTGCTAGGTGTACTCGCCCCATAGGTTTTTTGCAGTGAAATAAAAAAGAACCTCTGAACGCAATCATGATTAAATTGAGTAAATTGATAGGCGTGATTTTGTGAATATAAATTAACGATTAATTAAACGTATATTAAGTACGAAGAGTAAACATAATTATTTCTTTCAGAAATGTAACTTATTGTTAATGAATAAGATACTGAGAGATTTGTTAATGCGTATAATAAAGGTATAGTATAGTTAAGATAGAAAATATATACTTATACGGTAAAGTACTTTTTAAGATTGCAAGAGAGAAAAGTTTGTAACATGTAACAGTGAACATTAGACTAGGTACAGTTGCTGTGTACTACCTGCATAGAAGCATTACATTGTTACATAATAGGTATGGTATAGTAGCACAAGGGGAAAAATATCCCGAGATCCAAAGGAGAATGGGGGTTTGGCCAATGTCGAAGCTACGGGTTATGCAATAACTAACACTGCTGACCTAGTTATTAAAAGTGGCAGGAAGCTAAACTATGCCTTGATCCCAAGATACGCGTATGAACGTGAATGCCTCTGTGTGATATTGTTATGCTTCTATGTGCTATGTTCGCGTGTATGTAATAATGACTAATCGTATACAAATAAAGTGCAACCAGTAAGGCGTTTAGCTGAAAATACTTACGTTTAAGGAGGCGAATGCGAATGAAAGAATCAAAAAGTCCTCATATTCGACAAAAAGTGAAAGCGAGTTAATAAATTGCATGTGAAACACCGTAGTAAATTAAGCATAATATACAATTCTCTATCTACCTCTAAAGTATAAAATAGCGAGAGAGTTTTGAAGGCACTCGTCTACCTACGTGGGCGTTTATACCTGTTCACGACTATCCGAGAAAGGTTGCAACTACAAGAAAAGAAATAAAATTGTGTTTATGCATAGAAAGTTAGGACCTATATGAGATGGAAGTAGTCCATGTGTGCTGAAGGGTAAAAACAGCATTCATTAGATTAGGTACCTATTCAATAAGTTGGTACAAAACACATTACACTTACCTACAAATATCCTAGTGAATCGGAATATAGGATGGATGGGCGCTTAAAGATGTATACTGGATTAGAAGCCGCGGGGGCGGACGTATCTAATGCCTAAATTCATGAAGCTCATCAAAGGCGAAACCTCACGATCTCAGAAAGGTAATTTGTTATGTAACGGGATCGTGTCTAGTAAATCAGTCTATTAGGTTAAATTGTGGTTTAAAATATATCCGTTGTATTATCTAGTAACCGGGAGCGGTATTATTGTACAGAAGCAAAGCTTGGTCGTGGCCGGAGCGTGCTGGGCTGCCCATCGTGATAGCGTGGTGATCCTTATCGTACATTAGCCGCAACCGCTTGTGGCAGGACAGCTATTTATAGCTAATATCTTTTTCAAATGTATCCGTTCATTTTTACCCATTATACAAGCGTCAATTATCAATAATAATTTGTAATTCTGAAAAGTAGGTATACCTAGACACCATATTCCGTTCGTAAAAGCTATTGTGCAAACTATTTTTATACTATATTGCAAAACCGCTTACAAAACTAAATAAATTAGTAATTATCTAGGTAATATTTTAGTTTCTTACATAATTATCTAAGAGTACCTATTAGAAATGGTAGCCTTAAGTAAAGAATGCCGTGGTAATCCTGGAATTACTATAACAACAATGGCACATGCAGATTAAAGAAGAGATTAGCGGTCTTTATCGATAAACAAAGTACGCCGCATACGAGTGCTATGGCCGCCCAGTAGAGCGGTATACCGGTATACTTCCGGTTTTTGTGTCGCGGAAGGCTCTTGAGCGTCTCGCGTCGCTATGCATTGTACCACGTATAAGCGTATGGTTTACACAGAACAAGAGTGCAGAGAATCGAGGGATTTCATACTTTTCACCTTTTCAAGAAAGAGAAACCCGTAAAATGTACGTAGAATCATAATGAAAAATAATCAAGTGGAAATTATTAAGAAATAAATCACGAACTTAGAACAATTTTTAACTGAAAATTCTATTTTTAAAACGTACAAAATTAAAAATTTACTTAAGTGTGAAAAAACAAGAAAGTAAATGGATAGTATAGTATTTTCTCTCAGGACCAAAGAATATTTTGAAATATGAGTCGTGTCTGCTTAATCCTACTTATATTAAAAGCATTAAGAAATGTGGAGCTGTTTGTCCATTTGCATTACCTGCGGGTTTTCCTTTTTAGACGTGTTCAAGGTCCACTATCCATTTGTGGAGCGGTGAAAAAAAAGACATCGATTTTTTTTTAAACAGGTGTCTGCATATTTTGAAATAAAATACAGGTATTTTTTAAGTGCATGAAAGTATCTAATCAAGAAATGGTTATAACTTGTAACGCAGATTGAATGGAATATTATGATAATGTCGCTGGGATTATTATTTTCGCAATGGATTGTGGGTCTAGTGGTTTTCAAGTTATGCGCACATTTGGGTTACCTACGCTATAAAAATCCAACACCGGAGCGGCAACCGCGGCGAGCGTGGCCGTTAATACTTAGAAAGGGAGCAATGAAACTGAATTTACTACCCGCAACAAACGTGTTGACCATTTCCGTAAACATTTTTCGTGAAAAATATGAACTAAAACCGTTTCTATCTTGATACTTAAGCAGACTAGCCTTCCCGACTGTCCACAGTAGATACTAAGTAGTTCTTAAAAGTTACATTGGCCAAGTGTATCATGTCAACGAAGTCGAATGTTCAATGTGGGCAGTAGGTATATAGGTATAAGATGGTGTACTGCCGTTTGGCAAATTATTTTTCCCAAATATGACTTCCCAAAATAACTTATCGCAATAGTTTCATTTCCCAAACGAATGTTTAGCAAAGTTACATTTCGCATTTTATTCATTTGGTCAAATCATCATTTGGCAAAGTTTCACTTCGTCAAGATTTTATTAAGCAAATGCTTATTAAGCAAATGTTTTATTTTGTCATAAATTATATGCCAAAAAAATGTTTGCCAAATTTGTCACTTCCCATGCTCAACTTATAGCAAAAGTTCGGCAAATGATAATTAATTTTTACTGTTGCAGAAATACAATAGTAGGTATCTATACAGGAATTTCAAGTATAAAATGAACAAAAGGCAGAAATAATTGGTGACCCCTGTCGTATGCCATGCAATATTTTGTTGCAGATATACAATAGTAGGTAACATTGTTAGGCATATTGCTGGTAGCGAGCGAGCGAAGCGAGCGAGCAAGACCTTTCAGGGCAGAAGAAGCGACTCGGACAGGTTAGGTTCAGAAGGCTAAGGCGGGAGCTACGCTACGCTTCGCTCCCGCCTTAGCCTTCGATGTTAGGTTTTTTTATGACAGCACAGAAAAGGAGGACCTTTGATTTTATGAAATGTCATACAACCATGACATTGAATGTTTTCCATGCTTTAATGTAATGCAGTACACTTCTTCACTTTATCCCGCCGTAATTCACAATACCAGTATTATTAATTTTTATCCTACGCACTATCCAAATTGGGATATAAACCATATGCCATGCAATGTTTTGGGATTAGTATGTTATGCCAAACTATACATTTGCCAAAAAAAAATTTGGGAAAATAGAACATGACCATGTAATTATTTGCTAAACAATCACTTGCCAAAAAAGAGGTTTGCTGACTGTAAAATTGCGATAAGTAGTTTTGACAATTGAGTTTTTGCCAAATAAAAATTTGGGAAAAAAAGTTTGCGATGTGATACTTTGGTAAACATTTTTTGCCAAACATTAGTAATCCGAATAAGATAGCTCTGACTTGGCTAGCGATAAGTTCCAGCTTAGCCGATAAACAAATCCTAGCTCGTGCTTGCAGTGTGCGCTCAGGTATCTAGGAAATATCAAATAAAATAGCGCACAGCCATTGTACTAAACGCTCGTTCCAGACATTTTGAATAGTCGCTGTCGCTAGTGTTTCGGAGATTCAAAACAGGTTGCTTTTTGCGTCGAGGCTGCCGCTGTGTAGGTATATAGGTGTTTCCTGAATTTTCGGGGATACACCGTTGTTACTTAGGTAAACAAAGTAACAGTCGATATTTCAAAATATCATGATTCATATACAACGTTTCGATCGAATACGTTCGTAGCCATTACACAGAATAAAGGCGAAACAAAATTTACATAAAACCTTCGTAAAATATGAAACTTCCTCCTTCAAACGTGACTCGGAGGTACATATGAATGGCGTTAGGAGCATTCCCCTGGTGCTAGATGTTTATCGTGAATTCTGCCGCCGTTCTTAATAGGAAATACGTCGCCGTGGGCCGGGGCAACAGGCCGTTCCTAACCTGATATGTTGTTACGCGAAGCATAAACATCCAAAAGATTGATATTTATAATAAGTAGATGCTTATATGGACATGATTTTGATTTTTTTAGCAAAATTCTAATACGTCTTTTGTTTATAGCACTGGTACAGAGCAAAGCTGTCTGCTGTAGTCGATCAGCTAGCTGTAAAGTGAGTAATACCTATTCTTCCTTTCAACTTGTTTAATAATGAGTAAGTTTACATTATCGCAGTCTCACAGTGTTCGAAATGTCTGCAAAATTATGATAGCCGCACTTGACGAAAGTCAGGAATACGCTTTATAGGTAATGCGTTACCGGCACCGAATGTGACGATCTGTTAAGTCATAAGTACTCATATATTACCTACCCACAGCAATTATTAAGCAATTACATTTTTTGACAAATATATAAGGTTATTTTTTAATACAATTCTATTCAGCAGAACGGAAATAGTACCTAATACTCGTAGGAAATTCACAGAGCTTTCGCGATTTAAATGGTGCTATTATGGAGGCACTTTTCTCTCGAGCGCGACAACCATCGACAGGGGGCAAAAAAGGTATGTCTCTCAATGTTTTAAAGCTGTCGTTACTCTTTTATGCTGGAATATTATAACGTAGTAAAACTATTTAATACTAATAATACATGTTTTACGGATATTACTTTTGAAGAGTTAATTAAAAATACCTAACTATTTAGCATTTGTACATTTACTTTTAACGCGTTCTGTGTGTGCATCAACATTACATGATTATTGCACGGGGTTTTCATAAATCCTATAACCATGCGTCCATTCTGCCCTGCTTATGGAAAAAAAACAACATTTTAATTTGTTTTAGTGTGATTAGTCGACGTAGCTATTTTTTGCGTTTTTTTTTTCTTATCCATCAGAGAAATGTTCTCAAAGCATACAAAAGGCCGCTTTTTACCTATCCACTCCAACATGGCAGCATTTTACCAGTGTAATTTAAACTATTATATTGAATACAGTTCAGAATCCATTGCGCACCAACCTCCTGCGAGTGATCCTCGTGTCCAGGCAGGCCGTCGCGTACGACGTAATGTATGAGGTCCATGGCGCGCCGCATCTGGCAGAACACTGTATCTCGGTTCTCCCGCGCTGACGCACTCCCCGGATGTCTTAGGCACGTCTGGGAATAGAAAATTATAGTACCTACTACACTTTAATCGCAGTTGGGATAAATTGTAAGAATACAGTCAACGGCGGAAAAGGATGAGCGTCATGTCTCAAAATAAACAAATCCTCATTGCCTTGTTAATGTAGTCGTGTGTAAATTGTTATATGCTACACAATCGGTTATTTCTGCTGCTGATTGTGCCTAAACTCCTTTTCAATAGAATCTGACAATGTCGTAGACACTTATGGCCAACTGACATACCTATATGGAGACCGAATTGCCCAGGTCCTTAGTGATATAATTAAAATCTTTTTTGTTATTGGTTTTCGATTATACTTAGTCATACCTTTAGGAACCTAGATAATCAGGTCTGGTGTCCATGTCAGTTGGCTATAGGTATCTAAGAGATAGTCAGATTCTATTGAATTTTACTTAAACAACAGTTATCTACACAGTTGAACTCTATGCAGAGGGACTCTATCCATAATTTGCTCGTTGGTAAGTACCGTAATCGTAGAAATAAGCTACTGGCTCCACGTTAAGTTCGTGTGACTATACATAGTCAGTGATAATAATACCTAGAGATTTTCCTGGCACGAACGACGTGTGATTATTGTTTGACATAATAATAATATCGAACCGGTTTGGTATTATTGTTCTATATTTTCAAACGTGTCACATTGATATAAAGCCACTTATAAGATATCGATAAACTAAGTATTAGAAGGAAAAGTATTCGTTCGTGCCAGAAAAATCTCTTGGTATAGTGATAATACTAGAGATATCTAGGTCCGTGACTCATTTCTATGCCAGACGGAATGGAAAGAAAGAAAGAAAGAAAGAAAGAAAAATATTTTATTTCAGGTTACAAGAGTACCACCACCAAACAGTAGAAAACAACATTAACAACTAATAACACAAGTTTGTAAAGGTAGTGACACCAATTGTCACCGAAAAAGGGTCTCTACTCAGCATGTGTTGCTGCACAGAGAGTGTAGCAACGCTGGTTTTCTGTAGAACCCAGATTTGAGCTACACGACAGCTCCACCTGTTACTAAAATACTTATACACAAACAAGGCCTAAGCATTTGTTATAAAATAAAGTGAAGGGAGCCAAGCAAAAGGTGTGGTGCAAAATAAAATATAAATTTTACATCATATATATACATACCTACACAACAATATATACTATTACATATCATTAGAAGGATATAGCACTGCACGGACTGACTGAGTGTGATTTTTTTGCACGTCCAGCAAATACTTCTTGAATTTAAATTTGAAAGAACCAATCGTACTTGAATTCCTTATTGGCGGCGGTATATTGTTCCAACATTTCGTGGCAGCATAACGGAAGCTACCACGAAAAGCAGCCGTACAGTGCTTAGGAAATATCAATCTCGTGGCAGCCCTAACCACGCGCCGAGAAATGATGAGCCTCAATCCGGAATGGCGGCAATCCGTGACCACAAATACAAACGGTGGAAACTTCTGAAGACAATATGTATGTACCTAGGTACATATATCGGCTCTATGTTTAATTTTGATTTTGTAGCTAAAACAATATTGTAATGTAAGTATTAGGAAATAATTTAATAAATAAACAAAATTCGACACATACAATTAACCAATAAAATTTAAAGCTAATCTAACATTATAAGTTGGTATTATAAAATTATAAAAATTAATACCTCTGCTCAGGATGAATGTCATTCCGACGGGTATGTATTACAATACCGAAGTACGAAAGACCGAATGTATTGAAACATCGAATGGGTCAAAAGACCGACACGATTTTTTTCTGAAACCGTAAACATCTCAGAATTTATTAAAACGGCATCATACAGAACCCATTAGGTTAGGTTAGGTTTGTTTTATAACAATTTTAAAAAGTTAACGGTTTCAGAAAAAAATCATGTCGGTCTTTTGACCCATTCGAAGTTTTAATACATTCGGTCTTTCGTACTTCGGTATTGTAATACATACCCCATTTCGACAGATATATACTTAAGAAGATATGTACATTATGCTCTCGTTAACTAGACAGAAAACCTGCCTGGATCGATGAAAATTAATGCGAAATGTGACCTTCAAGGTTAATTGTAACTTACAAATATGAGGGCACGATTACTTTGTTTTTCTATCTCTTTGGTTAATTTGAGACGATTTCGCTAGTTGCAAAATAGTCAGTAATTTATTGATTGGCGAAATAGCTTCTGATCTAATCTAGGCACGCCGTCCTGCCTGGGCTGTGCCGTGACATGGAATAATTTGCAGAGTTATATCCAAGTCTGCGATCTCTCGGCTCTTTTACGATCAGCCTTAACGTCATTACGACTGAGCAGTCAACTGAGCGCAGCCATTGAATTTATCGTCTAAAGTTTTAAAACTTGAATTAAAATTGAGGATGGAGACGTTTGTTTACCGCCCCTCTCTTTTTCAAAGAAATCATTTTGAAACAAAATACCATTTATATCATACTAAATACAAACAAACATTTAAAACATAAAGACTCCAAAAAACCAATCTTGAAAATACCATTTAGTGCGATGTATGTAGATATTCCGAGTGAATTTATAGCCTAGAGCAGATATTTTAAAGGAAATAACAAGAGCGTTCTATGTACATTTGAAAAGAACTGTAAAGAACGACTGCCAGCAAAATATGTGATATGAAAGGGAGGGAGGCATCGAGCGCGCGACACGCCCGCCGGAAACGTTGACAGATTGCAGGCATTTGCGGCCGGCCATCTCCAGCGCACTCCTTCAAGCCACCGAAGCCAAACGTATTTGAAAAATATGAGCCTCTAAGATATATGGGCTATGCTATTTTTACTATTGTGTGCTTCAGTTTGGCTCTAGAGGCTTAATGTAGGCCATACCTACTATTGGTACCTATCTACTTCTTAGGTACCTAAGTACCTATAATAACGAAGCATAGTTCGAATATGTGTAACTTGTTTAACAATGCTCATTTGCGCAAATGTATTTTATAATAACTGCTTCCCTCATTTCGGATGGAAAAATCTACAATAAAGCATATTTGAGAGACACTTCGTGCGTATTTTTTATCGAATTTATCATCCTTTGCTGTAGGCAATTGAATTCAGTGCAAGCTTGATTCTTCTTAGACATTGAAAAATTAAAAAATCCATATCTATACTAATATTATAAATGCTAAAGTGTGTCTGTCTGTCTCTCTGTCTTCCTGTTACCTCATGACGCTTAAACCACTGAACCGATTTAGACGAAATTTGGTATGGATATGGAGTTTGAGACCCTGGGAAGGACATAAGGGATAGTTTTTATACCGGAAAATTGCATAGTTCCCGCGGGATAGCGATAGACGAATTCTTTGGAGACGGAGTCGCGGGCAACAGCTAGTAAGGAATAAACAATAAAAAAGGTGAATTTTAGAGACCGCACGTCTAGCTTTTGGAAAGCTTTTATACGTTACTTACTTATACAAGGCCTGGGCGCTGGCAAATGCTTAGCAGCATTTAAAGTTATTCCGTTTCTTAAATTCAACTGCTATAAAAGTGCCATTATGGCGGCCTAGTCTAAATCTCACCACTTAAAAGTAACGACGCTCGTATAAATACGCTCGTGGCCACAGCCGCTTTCTGGACAGGACTAAACAAACTTGAGACTTTTTTACGGCGCTTTTATTATTTCGAATGATACAATACTATGCTTAACAAGTTTTCACAGACGTTTCTGTCCCGTGATGTCTGCAGTTGAATCTACTCGATTATCTGTTTTCGTTTAAACGACGAGCCTATAATTTGCAGAAGTTTCTTTTATCGTATTCCAATAAATCTCGGACGGACAACAAGGTGTGGTCACGAAGCCACTTTGGCGCGCGGGCACACCTAAATAATTGATGGGACGAATGGCGCCAGACCGACAGCGCTAATTTACAGTACCCGAGGGACACCGGCCACTAGAGTTGAAACTTATCGCATTCCATCTCTCTAAATCCTTCATCGCTTTGCTACGTTTCTTCTGTGGTCATAGCTTAATTAAATAGAAGGGAAAAGTACTGATGGCAGTTATCTACCCGCCGCTGTAGTTGATTGCGGTAATAAGCGCCCAGTTCGACCTCTACTACACGTACATGATACATAGATCATGCTGACACTATCTCTCGGGTCTTACTTATAGTTACGTTAACTATAACTATAGTCTTACCTTGGATGAGGTAAGTAGCATAAGAGTAGAACGTTCCAGAACGTTCCTCGCGGCTGCGACCTGTGCTCTTCGCCGCTCGTCTCTGAGGTCGGCTCTCCTCTCCGCAGTCAGTCTCGCCAGTTCCACCATTCCGCCGCCAAATTCTGTGAACGCTCTCACAAACTCCGCGAAGTTGGACACTGACTCCAGGCGATCCAACGAGCGGGCCACCTGCCGATATTGATGCAATATCTTAGGCAACGGCATCTCAAATGCCTGTTGATATTCATGTCATCTTAGGATAAATATAAACTAATAATTAAAGCGCGTTAACAGTGGTAAGTACTTACGAGTACGAGTATCTTACGATTGTTTTCGTGTGAAAATTAATAACATGCATAGTCATTTTTAATACTTTGCATTTGACCATTGAACCACCACACAACCACCAACATTTATTCATAAAATGTAAATTAATTAACTGCATCAATAAATTTATTCTTATTCTTATTGAACGTGGCAGTTCTGAAACTATACACGTAATAGCAATAAATAAAGTCTGTATCGTAACAAATAATTGGTGGAGCCAGTAAAATTCGACTTAAGAGCGTTTCAAACAATGAGCCCAAGTTCGTGGAGTCAAGGTGGTGACGTTGGGACACAGAGGAATTAACCAAAAAAGTGGTAATATGGACTATACGATTTTAATTCACATTAGTTTGTGATTTGTCACTTTAAAAATACTAGCATTAGATTTTCGTGGCTTTTTACATGAAAAAAAGCCAATAAGGATTGAGATTAAGTTTTTTTTTAATATAAAATATTGACTTATTCACCATGTCATGCCACGCAAAGGATAAACATTTACTATCGATGTCGATTATAATATACCTAACCCATAACTCTAGTGTCCTATTTGACTTTGGGTAAGCCAATCAGCGTGCAGCAATCGCAGCACTGATTCGGCGAATATTTTTTCAAATTAATTATAAGATATTTTCCTTCTTCATTCTATGGTTAAGGGATGGTGTTGGTAGCCACCTTGTCCTTGGCTAGTAGCAACTGTCGCACTACCACCATATCGGCCAGCAGCAGAACCCGCGTCACTGCGGCCAACAACGCGCGCGCCGCTGACACCATGCCCGCGCCGTCCGTACCCGCGCACACCCGCTCGATTGCGCGACCTGCGCCAAACAAAAATAAGAATATATTATATATGTATTTGTATGTTACACAACACAAAACATATGTACAAGCAAGGTATTTTAAAATCATTTGTCAACCATCAACTCAGCTTATATGTATACGTCCCACAGGCCTCCTCTCAGAATCTGAGTCTTAACTTGTAGGTATCTGGAATATTTCAGCAGATGGTAAGTTTGACTAAACACCCCTTTAAAGGGTGACAAAAAAAATATTGAACCGTCGAAAAATAACTAAAATCTGTTGGATTTAAAAAAGTACTTAATGCGCTACCACAGAAATAAATCAAAATTTGGTTCTGTGTGTGCTTCTAGTCTTCCTAATGTAGTTTGAAGATAGTTCACCAAATAAAAACTAAAATTTAAACTGTTGGGTGAAAAAATTTGAAAAAATTCAGAATGGTAGTAAATATATTGAATTTACAAGGAAAATTATAGCGGCTAAGATTGCTTGGGAATTATTTGTAGTTTAAGATTAAATAGTAGCCTAAGGTATAAAACATACCTAAACTTGGAAGATTCCGTACACATACGAAATCCTTAGAAAAACATTACTTGATTTTTTCGTAATGGCTACGGAACCCTATCTTGGGCGTGTCCGACACGCTCTTGGCCAGTTTTTTTTGAAGTCCCTTTAAAAGCTTTCTGTCAAGTTTATTGCGGCGCATCGTTCTTGGCTATGATGGTCTTAAATAATTTATTGAATCAGGCGTACCTACTATCGTAAGGTCGCCGCGGGTGAGCAAAGTAATTGTTTCAGTTCATTATGATGGTCTTCCCGAAAGTGCTGACAGTAGAAAGAGACATATAAAAGAGCCCTTTGGGACTTACATACAGAATAAATGATTTGATGAAATCAATTTCATCGGAATATTTGATTCAAAATGTAGTTACGTCTTTGACGTCATGCATTTTGAACATCGCATCGGTCAATCTAAAAAACCATTTGTCAATCACACTAAACATACCCTAAAATAAATAAATAAAATAAATAAAATAAATAAATATTAGGGGACAATCTTACACAAATCGACCTAGTCCCAAACTAAGCAAAGCTTGTACTATGGGTACTAGACGACGATAAACATACTTGTATAGATAAATAAATACTTAAATACATAGAAAACATCCATAACTCAGGTACAAATATTCGTACAAATACAACCGCCGTCGCCGCCGCGTTCGTCGTAAATACATTTATAGGAGTAAGGAGTATTCAGTATTATTAACCCAATCACCTGCTAAAATATCTCGGATTAATTTTAAATTGCAATAAGTTGTATGGGTCAGCTGCAGAGAAAAGGTACCCCCCAGTGTGGTTGCCGCCATTACACAACTTTGAAAAATCTGGCCATAGCTCGGGAATAAAATTCTATCTCACTAAAGGTATGCTTGCAAGGAAGGGGAGGGACTTCTAGAGTCTACTTTGTAGGCGGCTTGGCTAGGACCAATGACGTATCCATTTAGAGGCTTCTTCCAGCATTAGCTTAACGTAGATTTCATACCTGATGATAAGTCGAAATGTTCACCGATACAAATTTATACATAGAGATTTTATATATTTGATGATGTTTGGCAAAGGTAATATTTGGCATAAACCTACTCTTCCTTCTCTTAATTCTTAGATGTCTTATGTGTCTTTAGATGTCGTTTATCTTCTATCGACGATGCTAAAACACACAGAAATTGCCGCTTGTACGAGTATTCGATGTAGTAAATTGGAGCAAGTGACACTTTTAATTTATTTAGGTGTTTCTCGTGAAGTAAAGGTATGATTCAAATTTGAATTCTCGTTATCCAACGGCGTAGCACGCTGTAATGAGAAACGGGCGAGTTAACGAGTTTCGTAAAATATTGATTGTCGCTTGTTTGAAAACATTTCAGATCAGATATTTATTCATTAATGATGTAAATTTTGATGCCAGTTACTTAATTTATTTTAACGATGTAATTAATATGACCTGTTCGTTTAGTTTTTTTCCCATGGCATATATGGACTACTGGCAGTTGCCCGCGACTCACTCTGCGAAAAATTCGTTTATCTATATTTTGAACTAAGTAGTTTTCTCAAACTTAGACTCAAACTATTTCTATACGTTTCATCTACATCGGTTCAGGGGATTAAGCGTGAAGAGGTAACAGACAGACATACACGCTTACGCATTTATAATATGAGTATGGATAGCCGTTATTTCAAATTAATTTCAACCTGATACTTATCCGTTCATGACATAATAATTTGACAGACAGGATTAGGATTCCGTTTTTTCGTTTTGAGGTACCTACGGAACCATAAAAAATGTCAATAAAAAGCCCATAATGAATTTCTCCTACCTACCTAAACAGTTAACAAACTCGAAGCTGCACTCGAAATTTTGAACAAAGCTTATCAAGCAGTTCAAAATTAGTATCATTTGTAATTCAATCACGTCGAAATCTGGAGAAAACCGGACGTTTCATGGGTTATCAGACGAGTACGTGTAGCCAACGGTAGAGGTAGCAAAGCCCCGGGGCCCACCGGCGATCCGTTGGACGCCAGACGTGACTCAACTCATTCCATAAGGGTTCAAGTTACAATTTGTTTGAATTTAAGTGTATGCAGACACATTACTGAAGTGGGTGTTGTCATAGAGTTGCTATTACATCACCTGAGACCGTATTGTCTAACGCGCGGACGCTTGCTATCGCATTCACTGTTTCTTTCTGTCAAACGGTATAAGATGGTGACAGAAAGAGATGATGCCCGCGCGTTAGACAATACGGTCTCTGGTTCATTAAACAGTATCAGCATAGTGTGTTCTGGTTTTTTACGCTTTTGCTTGTGGGCTGATATTTTTCCAACTAGGTACTTTCAATTTCTTAAGTTACAAAGTGATTATTCAATTTGAATTTTATTCTATGTGATAGTTAAAGACACACTGATCCTGTTAATAGTACATAATATGTACCCAAGATGAGTAGTTCCTTCCATTTAACGAAGTTTTTAGCAGTATTAACTTTAAGTATTTCTCGTTTTATGATCCGTCAAGGCTAGAGGTTGACTTGCTTCATAGATAAATAGCGTTTTTCAATATCGGAAAACCATAACTTCCACAACTACGTACTACGGGCGTTCATTGTGCGGCATTGCAGTAAAATGTCACACTCGATATTGCAATTTCACGACTGAATATCTATATATATCACGCCGGATGCAAAAAAATCAGTCAATTGATAAGCACACCAGACGTGTTTCGAAATCGTCCTATTCCAAATGGACGCAGCAACGGCAATCAAAAGCGCTTCTAAAGCCGATACCGTTTTTGTTGGTAAAACGTAACCCTCAAAAAGGCTGGAAAACATATCCCGTTCGATTGCGGCAGGGATGAAAATGAGATTAACACACGAGCTTGAAATACCGTTTGGCCAGATTCTGTTACTGACGTCACAAACGCCGTAACACGTTATATGTATAGGTATATATGGACGCATTAAGTTAACTGCCGCGTACCAATTCCATTTCAGTCAGTTCGCTATTTTGCATAGGAGCTACACCTATCGAAAGTTTGCTAATGTGTTTTCCTAATATCCGATGGAGCTGAAGAAAACGCAAGTGATGGTATAAGATAGCATTTGTGAGTTATTTGGTGCTGCGGGATGGTTTTAGCCATATAAATTAATAGTGTCGTTTATTTTTGTGCCTTCGTTGCAGTGTCAAATAAAACAGCTGTATAATTTATATACAACACCATTTTGCTTGAAAGATGGTTGGCTGTAAACTTTAATATTCTAAAACAAATCGTAAATTTAAGATGACTGCAATGCACCTCAATCAATTTCGAGTACGATATTTTCGTAATTACTGTTCTATTTTGCCACATCGAACCGAAGCGTTCTTGTGGACCAGTTACAATTAAGCGAAAGCAAGAAACTCCAGTTTAGGAATGGTCCTTGCTTATTGCGACATTTTGTCCAAATATCGTCAACATTGTTGCCGCGACCGGCATTTTCGCACAAAAGGAAGAAATTAAAGATCGAAGTTTTAATAGGTTTGAGGGTAGACACGAGCGGTCTCGGAAATGAGCCTTTAATAAATTCAAAAACTTTGTCATAAATGCGAACAAAACTGGGATAATCCGTGTGGACCCAAAGTCGGCATAAAGGCGGCTTACAATTAAGAGTGCTGGCAATCATTGTTAAAGGTTGATTTATGTTAAAGCATAACGTTCGCATTCGGAGCGTATCTTCCTTCTTAAGTTTTGTCTTAGAAAACAAACATAACTAAAAAGCATTCTTGTTTAGGCAACGCATGCGACCCTTGCCTCACTTTAACTGTGCTCCTGTGTTAGACGGTTGTATGTGAAATATCACCTAAAAGTTATTGACGTGGCCGGGTCGTGCTAATATACGTTTACCCTAAACTTTGACTGTATCCAGCCAAGTTAGACTATGGGAAGAGTATGAAACGAAGTTAGATACCAAGCCAAGTTCGCCATTAATTTCGATAGGTACTTGTCATGTCAACTGCAGATATTTTGAAGTTAATTCAAGTTACGTAATGACACTCTGCCAGAGGTTCAAGTGTTCTTAGCGACACAATAATAGAATTTATAAATAAGTCCGGCTCGAAATTTTCTCGTGTCAAATTTTCCTTTATAAGAAGTTGTAAATTACAAGACGAGGAGAGCTCCAACAAAGTTATGACAACATTAATTCACGTCTTTACCTACGTCCTTGTCCATATTTGTATTATGCCAAACTAAATGTTAACCTAGTCATCCATCCATTGTTCCTCGGTCTCGTTAAAGGTTTCAAGCAATTAATATTTGTAAATATTAACCGCTCCCGGCGTCCGCAATGATTCAGCGTCTGTAAACTATTTTAGCATAATTGGGCTTTAGCCACCCCGCGCAGGCTCTTTTTGTGCTTCTCTTTAATGTGATCCCGTCTCTTAGCTCTGGTTAAATATTAATGCTACTCCTGCTCACGTTTTTAATGGGATCTTCTACCCCGATGCATTAATAATAATAAGACATTACGATTACGAGGGCATCCTACGTGGAAACACTAAAATAACCACGTAATAATATTTGAGAAAATTATTTATACATGCATTAAGCTAACATGTATTGTATTCTGTTTATATTGTGCTCTACTAGAAAAAATATTGAATGAATTACATTCTATGACATTATATAAATATGGTTATTTTCTGCCCGATCATAACAAAGAATCACACCATTAAGTGTGGCTCAGCTACCCAACTTACCCCAAAAGCTGCGAAACTGTTAAAATGCCCGATTGAATGTGAACAGTGAAACGATTTTTCATCGATAGGTGCCACGCGCACGCAATGTTTAATTTTGTCAAACCCGACATGGAGTTAATTGCGTGTCAACAAACCGCTTTAGTGTTAAATCGACCGCCGCCTGCTAAGTGATAACTCGCTCGGAAATAATGTAAATGCTGTGCAATAGCTACAGTTTCCACTGGTCCTTTTGTTCTGTAACTTTATGAAGCTATATGTCGGCAGCTATAAAACCAGGCAGTGGTCGTAATATTGGAAAAGGGGTGTTAGTGTTTACCAACTGATACTTTGATATGTATTATTACGGTTTGCATGTTAATAGTTTCCTCGTGTGTCCCTCAAGTTCTATGTTACGTGCTCACCATAATAACCAGCAAGAATGTTACACTAACTCCCGCCAACAATGTTGTTATCTTCGTCTCTAACTATTCCCGCTTAAAGTGAGAACTTCGTCCATCGACCAACCAATTTAATAAAGCGGGCAAGTTGTGTGACTTGGCAGAGTTGGGAGTTACGACATTGTAGTTGCAGGCTCCAGGTGTTAAGTCAAAGGGTGTTGCTTCGAAACTGCTATTAGTGGAATTAGTAGGCTCTCTCATTGGGATGCACGGTCGGGACACCTAGTTTATCCGCTCTGACGCGTTATGAGTTCGTGACGGGAATCTAATGAGCGGCCACGAGTACCAAGCAATTAGAATACATGTATACGCTGTTTTATGTAAACATACCTAGTTTATTTATGTAACTTTTCGACTTGCTGATTCGCAAGGAGATGGATAGAGTGGTGTTTATACTATCTGTCATCTATTGAGAAACAACCACACATGGGGAAAGAAGGGTTCCTGCAATAAAACTAAACTAAACCCAGGGTTGCATAGAAATGTATTATTAACTACTTTAACTTTACAAGTGACAAAGTAATATAATTCAATGTAAAATTTTACTAAAGCGTGTGTTAATGTAATGAATGGCCGGTGCAAACTGAGCGAGCCATTTTTACTAGAACTATTTAACGGAAGAAATCATAAACATAATTTAGCTCATAAACTGTTAATCGCCGCGTGACGTAGTTAATGATGTACTAAGTGAGTAGTGTGGCGAATGTGCCGGTAATAAAAAGACGGTTCACAAATTATTTACTTACCTACCTTTTTGAGTTAGGATTTTTTTTGCGTCCGTCTTTGTATTCCCTTGTATAATAACATACAATAAGGAGTGTTTTAATTATTCCTATAACTAAGTTAATGTACTCGAATTACCTATAAATAATGGTCCCAGAGGCATTCCATAATAATTAACCCTTTGATTTGGCAGCGCATCTGCAATCTCAACAAACGCAGCGCAGCAGGTAATCCGTTTGCGCACTTATCTTTATCTTATATGTGGTACAGGTACCAAACTAAATTAAAACCAACTACAAAAGCCTCAAAAGTGTCACTAATGTGATACAGAGAACAAAGGCGCTGTACCAATTTAGGGCAGAATACACATAGGTACCCGCAAGCGCAGATTTACCCGTTCCGCTTATCCGCAGCGACCGCAGGTGCGGGGCACCGTCTACCGGCCAAATTTGTGGCTATTGAAAAGTCTCATTTAGATAGGCATTATAGTTTATTCGATTCAAACATTCTATTATACGTATTTTTTAAAGAAAACTTTTTAATTGTTATGAAAAAAAAGTTTACATAAGTTTACAAATGATATTATGTGTTGGCGACAGTAGCTTACTAAAAAATTCAAACTTGACACATTAGGTTTTTGTGACTTGTTAGTTGGTGCTAGTATCGTGAGATGGGCCATACACACTGTAAGAAACAAAAGTTGTCTATCCTGTGGACATAAAATAGCGACTCTGAGTCAGAAAACTTAAGATTTATTTAAATAGGGCTTAAGTTGGCCAGGCGACACGACACGTTGATGAAGATTTGACCAAAAAATATTGGCCATCGACCCTTAACTTTTGCCATGTCCACGCGAGAGACGCAAACAAAAAATGTGTATGAAACATATGCGTTTAACATTATTTTGTGTTATGTTTGACATTGGTTCATAACTAAATGACGCAATCATAAGCAAGATTTGCCTAGTGGTTAGAGAACCTGACTATGAAGCTTGAGGTCCCGGGTTCGATTCCCGTGTCGGGGCAAATATTTGTATGAAAAATACGAATGTTTGTTCTCGGGTCTTGGGTGTTTAATATGTATTTAAGTATGTATCTATCTATATAAGTATGTTTATCCGTTGCCTAGTACCCATAACACAAGCTTGCCTAGCTTACTTTGGGACTAGGTCAATTGGTGTGAAATTGTCCCGTGATATTTATTTATTTATTTATTTATTTAACGTTGAAAACGCACCTCACGAAAGGTACTCACGCCTTCTAACGATATTCCACCTGTTAGAACACCCTCATTGATGTACATAACTATAAATTAAAAATTTTAAAATTCCCCGACGCAATTTGGTTACACGTATTTTGAAAATAAAGTAAATGCCTATTATAAGCGTCTAAGATCCCTTCCGCAGCTAGCAAAAGAACTGATAACTTTGAAACGGCTAAACTAATTTTGATGAAACATGTCTAAAAACCATCGCTAAAAAACCAGCTTTCAAATAAAAAAACCGCATCCGAATCGGTTCACCCGTTTAAGAGCTATGATGCCACAGACAGACAGACAGACTCCCACACACACACATAGCGGTCAAACTTATAACACCCCTCTTTTTGTAAGGGGTTAAAAACAGAAATTCATTGTCATCGCTTCTTGAAAAAGCTTCTATTTAGTGTTATATAATTTAAGTACTTAGGTAGCTACAACCAAACACGTATCATAATACATATTATCAACCAGAATAAGAAACATAGCCAGGTAGACGTTGCTTTATTAACAAAACGCAACCGCAATAATGTTTTAAAAAACTAGCTAAAAACTAGATAATATAGGTACTTTCCAAAGTTATGCTGTCATGAAAACTGTTATGGCTACGGAACCCTAAAAAAAGTGCAAGTTGGCGTGCTCTAATGATTTTTAAAAACGAATATTTTAATGCTTTCAGCTTCTGGCATGTTACTTGCAGCAGCACAATTAGGAAGTTTTCCTCAAAGCGAGACTCTCCAGTGGTCCAGATAAAAAGTTAGCAATGATTGTCAACTAACTTTTAACTCGTTTTGTTCAGAAAAAAATAACTGCATTACTTAAAATATTCTCTTACTCGTTCTTGCTTTTCGATTCTTTGTAGTTAAATATACATATAAAAATCTCTGTCATGTCGTGTCATGTGGTGTGTGTTTGTTAACGAACTCCTCCGAAACGGCTTGACCGATTTTTATCAAATTTGTTCTCTATATTTGGTAGTCTAAGAATAGGACGTAGGCTATTTTCTATACCCCTATTCTTCGCAGACAACAAGAGTCGCTAATGATGAATAAACCTCTGCGAAATTTGAACGAAGGTGAAGATTTTTCACATAGGTACGTTAAACTAGCAAAGTCAGATTGTAAGCTTGAATTTAACATAAGTTATATACTTTGTGTAAACTATTCGACAGTTTAATTTAAGAATTTATATTTTTAAACATCAAACACTGTTGTAGCTGAGAAAACAAAGAAATAGAGTTTTATATTTGTTTATGATGTGATTTGTGTTTTAATGAAAATGTTTCAGGATTATCTGCAGAACTTGGCACCCATTTATATCTCAATCCTTTTGTCGACGAAATCCACAATCAAGCATATTTCTAGAATTGAACTTGGCTAACATTTTTCACATTTCTGTTATTGGTGGGAAATCCTCCTAACATTAAATAAACGTTACCTTAAAGTTACAATACTGTGATCGAGGTTGTTGAGGTACCTAAGTACCTAATTTTACTATAGGTAGGTACATAAATATTGTATATAGGTATTATTTTAATAGGAAATTTTTGACACTTCATTCTGAACGTTATGCATGTGTACCTACTTAGTCAAAACAACTTTTGCATACACATACCTACTTTTAAAAATGAGATAACGTTTACATCACGTTTACATATTTATGCACGTGACTGTATATTACGCAAGTAGGTATTCTCATGTCATGTGTCAGCGAAATAAACCATTACTAATTTTTAGGGTTCCATAGTCAACTAGGAACCCTTATAGTTTCGCCATGTCTGTCCGTCTGTCTGTCTGTCTGTCTGTCTGTCCGTCCGCGGCTAAGCTCAGAGACTGTTAGCACTAGAAAGCTGTAATTTAGCATGAATATATATATCAGTCACGCCGACAAAGTGATTAAATAAAAAAAACTAAAAAAAATTTTTTTACGGTACCTCCCATAGACTTAAAGTGGGGGTGATTTTTTTTCGACTAACCATATAGTGTGGGGTATCGTTGGATAGGTATTTGAAAATAAATAGGGGTTTGCTAAAATCATTTTTTGATAAAGTGAATATTTTTGAGATATTCATTCCGAAAGTTCAAAATAATGTGTCTCCCCTCTAACTTTTGAACAGCAAGTCTAAAAAATATGAAAAAAATCACCTAAGTTAAACTTAATAAAAACTTTCTAGGAAAATTATTTTCAACTTAATCAGTTGAGCAGTTTTTAAGTTTTTGTAAAAAATATTTCTAAACTAAGTTTGTAATTTAACCGCCATTGCAAGCATTTCTTTTTTTAAGTACCTACCTATAAGAGCACGCTAACAGTATCTTCTTTCAAATAAAAAATAAAACTGAAATCGGTTCATATAGTAAAGAATTTCATCTGAGAAACCATCAACATAAATACATACTAGTTCTAGTAGACTGCAGCAGATTAGATTGGTTACCCAATTCGCCGATAGATGGCGCTGTACCGCCGACGTTGAAATTCTGCGCGCGGTGGGAGTTAGGACAAAAACAACCACATTAATAAAGTATGCAAAGATTTTTTCGTACCTGCTACGGAACCCTATCTTGGGCGTGTCCGACACGCTCTTGGCCGGTTTTTATTTAAATATTACTCAAGATATGATTTATGATATACATATATGATGGTCAGCCAAAACTACCTGTCTCATAAAACTAATAATTTAGAGAGCTATTATACCTACTATGAGAAAGGCTTCCACTACTTCGGTAGAATTTTTCCCACGAAGCGATCGTAATTTTCTGAAGCTCTTCATGTATGAAAAATGTGGCCATATTTTCAGCTTCCGCAAACGATATATTTTTTCCCACTTATATACCTGTATTTACCTAAAAACTAAATAAAATCTTGTGATACGTTATGCAGTAGAGATAATAATTAATTTCAAACTTATCGTTATACTACCATAATTTACCATGTAGTCCTGATAAAACTTAATATAACAGCGTTAATATTGCATTTATTGATAACCTAAAAATAACGAATAGTAGATAAGCACATGAATAAACAAATGCTTTTCAGTAATTTTGTTAAAATTATTCGCTTTTATGGTCTAGGTACAAATTATCCATTTACGCATGTAGTTTATGTAGTTTATCGCTTATTTATATTTATAAGTATACAGTTTATCTATCTGTGTGGCGTTCCGGGTATTACCGACGGTACTGGCTGAAAATCAGCGCTGGGGTGCTATAAACGCCTCAGCATTATGCTGAGCCAGTATCCAATTTACAACCGCAATGACACACTCTTTTTTAGCCTTTGTATTGTCCTTTTTGTAAAAATATTTTTATTTGTCTTGTGTTGTTGTAAATAAATGTATTTTCTTTTCTTTCTTTCTTTCTTTCTTTCTTTCTTTTATTAATATAAAACAACCAGTGGAAATAAAACAAAAATAAGTAAAGCAAGACATTCAGCAAAATAAATAATAGACCCAAAATAAAGCAGGTAGACCAGCATTAATAAACGGCAAGCAAGTTTTAATGGTTATGTATTCAAAACATATCAAACTTTAAGTAGGTACTTAGCTTTCTCAGTATCAGGTGTGTATGTTACAAACAAGATATTATAATCGTGTGTCGTATCGGCAAGTCCGCCAATCAACTCATCCGCCAAGAAGATTTATTCTCCGTCACGACATGAATTTATCGTCCCTAACCGGGGAGTTTTTACGAGGCTTTCCGATATCACATCAATATACTCACCAAACAAGTTCCATTCTACGAGACGCGACTTCGTGCGGCGACGAGGCATGGAATATTCCAGAGGGGAGCCTAATTGTCATATTGTGTAGAGCATTTAAACTGATTGCCAATCCACACTATCTTTAACAAATAGGCAAATTAAAAGTATGTCAAACCCTCATTTACTAAATATCTAATATATAAAAATCTCGTGTCACATTGT
Organism: Archips xylosteana; assembly: GCA_947563465.1. Taxonomy (NCBI): domain Eukaryota; kingdom Metazoa; phylum Arthropoda; class Insecta; order Lepidoptera; family Tortricidae; genus Archips; species Archips xylosteana. The sequence continues at coordinate 14,390,849 of OX387344.1, forward strand.
TTGTTATAGAACACCTCCGAAACAGCTTTACCGATTTTTATGAATCTTTTTTCGCTGTATTCGGTAGGTCTGAGAATAGGTCGTAGGCTATCTCTATACCCCTATTCTTCGCGGACAGAGTCACGGGCAACATATAGTATTATATGAAGAAAGAAACACAATTGGTAAACGTTGTGATACGTGTACAAAGGAGAACTTACCCATGTAACAGATCTCTACCTATCAATTTTTGAGTGGATGAGAGGAGCCAAAGAAAAAGTTTCAAAGTTTCTAGCAAGAGTTCATTTAATACAATACAAACCACTATTCACCTGCCGTTATACATTTTATCAAATTATTAGGTCATGCTTCTTTACAAACGATATTGTATTCAAAAACCGCTACCAATCGTAGAAAGGGGATTTAAGACTCGTCCACGTAAAAGTGTTTTAAAAAAAAGTCTTTTTATGGAAAAGAGGCGGAAATGCAAGTAGATATTTAAATCTTTGCTAATAGATGGAGAGCGAAACAATGTCAAAATCTCTGAGGCCCAGTCCGCTAGGGCTGTTTTCTCCAATGTTTAATCTTCGTAAATGTAATGAAAACAGCCTCCGACGGACCCGGGATCAATTTGCAAGCCCTCGCGCGACGAATTCCTGCCGCAACGGGTTGTGCCGCTTTTAACGAAATACGAATCATTTTAATTTTGTAACTAGCAGAGAATTAAAAATAAGGCTCCTATCGAAACAAAGTAAATTAAATAAAATAAATAAATAAATAAATATTAGGGGACAATCTTACACAAATCGAACTAGTCCCAAACTAAGCAAAGCTTGTACTATGGGTACTAGACGACGATAAACATACTTATATAGATAAATAAATACTTAAATACATAGAAAACATCCATAACTCAGGAACAAATATTCGTGCTCATCACACAAATAAATGCCCTTACCGGGATTCGAACCCAGGACCTCTTGCTTCGTAGGCAGGGTCACTACCAACTAGGCTAAAGCGGTCGTTAAATTCGGTATTCGGTATTGAAGTAATAAAGAAAATTGCGATCCTTGGAGAACGATGGTCATCTATTTTTTCGTGTCAATCCTACTGAAAAAAAAACTTGATTTTAGACGATTTCAAACCACCAACACAAACAAAATAAATAAATAAAAAAATCGCTTAACGCGAATGAGGTCTAGAAGTGAATAGATTCGTTACGGCGTCTTTGTCAATAAATCGAATATTTTAGTACGACGGGCGTCTGCGGGCAGAGTTAGGGCTGAATTTATGTCGGTTTGGCGGGTAAAGAAAATTTCCCACACAAAATTGTTTATGATGGCCGTAGAGCACTGAATGGAAAGGCGAAAAGCGAAGAATGACGTCATAATGGCCTTTATATCATTCTCTAATTTAATCCTTCCTCAAAAGGTAGGCATACTACCACTGTATTCCAAACCAGAAATTGAATAATGAGAAATTGGTCCATTTGGTTTAAAAATGCTAAGCAGTCAAAATGCCATTGTATTTTACTCGTAATATTTTATAAATTAAATGCACTTAAAGGTAGCAAGCGTAATTAAAAGCTTTTGACAGGCTTGTACGGCCGCAAAAAGAACTCAACAAAGGTAAAACAATACGGACAAAATTTTATTTTAAGAGGGTTTATACCTGCTGAGCTGGCAACGTTGCATTTTTGTTAGTTTTTCGCGATTATTCCATAAAAATTGAATGAAAATTAAAAATGTTTCGAATACAAATTGTTCTAATATATAAGTTAATGTGTCTACTGCAATAATAATTCGTGATAGACTTTTATTTTCTTTAAAAACAAACAAATTATTACCTAATGGTTTTTAAAGAAAATAAAAGTCTTATCACGAATTATTATTGCAGTAGACACATTAACTTATATATTAGAACAATTTGTATTCAAAACATTTTTAATTTTCATTCAATTTTTATGGAATAATCGAGAAAAACTAACAAAAATGCAACGTTGCCAGCTCAGCAGGTATAAACCCTCTTAAGTCACTTCTTACATTACAAAAGCATTTTAATCGGTTTTCCTATTACTGTTATTGAGGAATTAAGGCCTTTAATTATTTGTCAATTTATACACAGCCCATTCATTAGGTGGATTGGTTTATTTTTGAAACCAAGGTTTATTGAATTATTGAAATTTACGCAACACAAGAATAAATCAATATCACAACAGCAATGAATAAACCACTTGAAAACCATTTAAATGAAAATAAGTAATTATAACTTTGTTATCTTTGTGTTTTCCTTGTTTCCTTACATTCATCTAAAAAATCCTTTAAACGTTGATTATTTTCTTCTAGTTACGAGTATACGAGTGTATACGAGTTACGAGTAATATTAGCTTGTCGTTATTTATTTTGTCAATAACAAAGCAGTAGCATTAAAGAGTCAAAGATTGACCCGAGCAACCATAAACCGTTTGAATTTTACACGTGCACACTGAATTATTAATTTATACAACATCAATCGTTTCAAATTACATAAAATTGCCGTAAAAATACCCTAACAAGATCCCTTTGATGCAAAAATTATCCCGCAATGGGAATGCTAAAATAGTATAATCGTAAAGTTACTTGGTCCGCGAACCTTTTTAACAAAATCATTCGATTGAACGAATATTCGGTAGAGTAAAAAGATCTGCTATCGTTTCAACTTCCAATCTCTTTGTGACTCGTAATAAATATAAAGGGCGCACGCGATGGCAGCGACAAATGAGACCCAAGGACCTTTGACGACTTCGTCTATTAGACCACTGCACTGTTTTAATTCAAAGCTATAAAAATAATATAAAAAATATAAAAATCGTTTATTCATTCACTTCAGCTATTGCAAAACTATTCACTAAATCATTGCATTTGATGTTTGTAGTTCAACGTTAATTTATTTATTTATCAATACAAATTTAGAGCTTTACAGCATCATCAATATTAATACCATATTTTAATAAAAATAACGATAGTTTCTTGGTTGTTGAATTGTCATCAGAGCTTTATACAGTCACGTCATGTGTCAAACTTCAAATTAATCAGACAGCTAGAAATGGAATGGGTTCATTTATGGGGGATTCATTTAAGAGATTTATGGAACGGACAACTTACATTTATATGAACGATGCAAATAAAAAGCTTTTTTAAGTAAGGCTCAATAAAAACTGGCCCGTTGCTGCATTTATTAATTTTACGTAAATTTAAAACTGCACCGATATATATATATATATATATATATATACATATATATATATTAGATATACATATATAATAATAAATAGTAATAATAATGTTTATTGACAAAAACTTACATAGTTAATAGTTCCAACATGAGATTTACACACTAAGAAAAAATATACGACACCCTAATGTCTAAACTAGGCCGAGCCTGTATCTTAGACATTAGTTTCTTCCTATGTCATTATTATTTGAAAAATGCGATTTATAATACTTAACAAAATATAAATATAGTAAATATATTAGGGGACAAATCTTACACAAATCGACCTAGTCCCAAACTAAGCAAAGCTTGTACTATGGGTACTAGACGACGATAAACATACTTATATAGATAAATAAATACTTAAATACATAGAAAACATCCATAACTCAGGAACAAATATTCGTGCTCATCACACAAATAAATGCCCTTACCGGGATTCGAACCCAGGACCTCTTGCTTCGTAGGCAGGGTCACTACCAACTAGGCTAAAGCGGTCGTTAAACCGATCATCGTCTAACCTGTGATAATTCACAACACCTTATATTGGTATCATTTTAGAAATGTAAATCAAACATGATGATTAATTTTAACAATGCATCAAACGTAATTTGCGCAATTTATTTATTTCAATACAGTATAACACTTGGCGGCTTTATTTGATTCGAGTCAGACACGACACAAAATGAACTCTATGCACACGTTTTATTGCGATTTGCCAGCGAAATAGGCCTCTTTCGCGTAAGCTCAGATTATTACTTCATTCATATATGTGTCCAATGGGGCGCCGTGGTTATAGCCTTCAATTTCCTCCGCATGTCGCTAAACTGTCTGCTATCGCGCAAATAGAATCTAAATATAAATCATACGTGGATTGCACCATGACTGTCATCTATAAAGTGTTTTGCGTTTAAAAGCTACGAATGCCATGTATACTTCCGTGCTAATGTGCTAGTTAGTGCAATAATAGCTGTTGTTTGTACTAGTATTGTTCTTAATTGCTTAAGTAGGTAATCCAGCAGATAGTGACAAAGTGACGAGGGGCTGGTTTAGCTAGTGCTGGCATTAATTTCAGACGTAAATGCTCCTTTTGACAAAACAATAGTGTGAGCAACTGAGCATCAGCTGTAAGCACGCACACTTGATATTTGTAACAGAAATGATAGCTAGAGAGCGAGAAATGTATACTTTAAGCAATTGTGTTTTAATCATGCCGGTATCATGTCATATATTATGTATCAGGTATCATTATGAAAAGAAGATAATATAAAAGTTAATGACTCAAGTCCGTAACACAATTTGAACTTTTTGACAATAGTACATTGCTGAGAGTTTATTAGATAGGTAAATAAATAAAAACTTCAAACAAATTAATTCAACGGTGTGCGTGAAGTTCCCAATCCGCACTGGGCTCGCGTGGGAAATACGATGCAAGCCCTTTCTTACTGAGAGGAGGCCTTCTCTTCTCTTCTCTGCCCTCTTCTCTGCCCCGCAGTGGGACGTATATAGGGTGAGATGATGTTGATGAACAAATAAAAACTGCATACGACGTTTCTATTACCTAGCGATAAATGATGTACCTAACATAATAATTGGCAAAATATGTCCGGTTTAACAAAAAAATATATTTTATGATATTTTATGATACTTAATTGCGTTCGATAAATGTTCATGAATTGCTTCAAACCGTTCTTCAAGAACCGGGTTCAAAAACTTGATGTCTATCAGCTTTACTTAGTGAAGTATATTACCTGTAACAAGATAAAATATTGAATTAAAAATTGTACCTACTTAATAAAAAATATCTGGTTCGTTTTCAAAACGCTTGTACGTATACAATAAAGGTTAAATGAAAACAAAATCCCGATCGCCTCCTTTGTGTGACGAGAGATTTCTTGACATTTGAACTTAAAAATTGAAGATAAAAGAAAAGTTGTGAAATGTTAGGAATAGATGATATTTAAACTCCAAGAGAGCAAGTGGAGCATCTGCATTGCAAGGAGGCCTTACATTACGAAGAAAGTTTAACTGGGTTTTCGGAACGTCACATAAATTACGCTTACGCTGCATGTCTGTCGTATAAATTCTTAGCAATTTTCAAATCAATTACGTAAAAGTTGCATTAATTAAAGTACTTACTTACCAAACAAAAAAGCCCGATATTAAATTCCATTAATAATTTAAAGATATCTTAAGTGGATGTTCATATTGTTCATTGACATTTGAAACAAAACGTTATGTAAGCATACGTTGGGAGAAAGCTAAAGTTAGTTTTATCAAGTTAAAGAGAAGGAACAAAGGCTTAATTTAATTTTGAGCCCGCGCTCTGGGAACGCGCTCCTAATTGTGAAAGGTAAATTGTATTCGTGACAATTTGTAATAGACTGCGACTTAAGTTCTTACATCAATCTCTTAAAAGCACCGCATTGAGACAAACTCTTCTAAAGGTCATTCCTTAATTAATGTGTAGCAGTTTCGTTCTTGTAAGAATTCAGTTTTATTGCCTATGATTTCTTTAATTAGACATCAATTTCTTCATGTATCACTGCACACTGCTCGAAAATGTCTCTAGAGAATTAATACGTTATTTATACCGAGACCGATTTTGGTGAGTGTAATTTGTGAATATTTTAAGTCTGCAAAGTTATTTGTATTTACAACACATTGTTGTGATTGCATCCTACGCATTCGCCCGCTTAGTCTTCAAAAATAAGAAAGTAACAGTCATTGGCAAGTATAAGGTAGCGGTAGGTAGCGGCCATTAAATTGGCAACGCTAGGGACGAAGTCCGGCCAGTTGGAGAGCGAATTAATTACCAATTTATTTTGTTCCTCGCTCGGGCCACTGGTTTTGTCCGCTTATTACACAATTCCCTATCGATTGTCGTCTATGATAGTGATCCGGCCAGAAATTAATAAGAGGTTTGGCAAAGATAGTACATAATTATATGTCCTTAGGTGTGCTATTACCAATTTTGGTCTCAAAAACGGTGTTTTTTTCTCTTTCCTGATAATTTATCAAACATTTCTTCCTAGACTCATACACGTAATTAAAAGATACTTATCGTTCAAAGATGCCTGTACTTCTAGCTACTATACACAACTAGCAAAGTGTTGCGATGTTAAACAAATATCACGGGGCACTTGACTCCAACTGACCTAGTACCAAAGTAAGCAAAGTTTGTGTTATGGGTACGAGGCCTCAGATAAACATACTTAAATAGATAAATACATATTAGTAACCCAGGATTGGAGAACAATGATCCAACCGGGACCCCATGCGTCGTAGTCAAGTCAGGCTCTCAAACTACTGGGCTATTCTGTCGTCGTGTTAGATGCAGTGTATGTTGTCAAGTATATTGTGATTGTATGCAGAATTAGGTAGAGTTGCTCTGGCATGGTAGAGTTGCCACATCAGACCCAATTTGAGTTCCTAAAAGCATCCATTACAAAGTTCTAAAGCGGAAAGCGACAACTTTTACTACCTAGAGTGTGAGAATTAAAGTCTCTCTTGCGACTACTCCCACTTAGCCGCTACGGAACCCCAAGGAACGGATTCACAGCGTAAACCACTCACTGAAGTTACAAACACCGTAACTTTCAAAGTGTCGAAGTAAAATCAATTGCGAACTAAACATAAGCCATATTGAGAAGTTAGCGTGTAATTAGGGCACATTGCGTGGCGTTAAAAGCGTCAGTTTAGATCCTCACTCGGTTTAGTCTAGGCGCGAGCGAACGTGCATTATGCGAGCGTGAATTTCCACGCCCATTTCACTCAGAAGAAGGTATTACCTGAATAGCAAGTGCGCATTACGAGTAGCCGTTGGTGCATTTTAAAACCTCTCGTCAGAAATTTAAAGTGATTTGTATAAAAAAAATAAGAAATTATTGACTAATTTTACCAAACCTGCCTATTTCTGGGGTTTTAAGCGAAGATGCTGATGATGAAGATGTTTAAACACGAGTGGGGAAAAAAACATAAAATTATTAGTTTTATTGCATAACTACCTGTCGAATACCTACCACCGATACGATGATGTATTTTACAAGTATTGTGTAAGTTCTAGATACAAGCGTTGTGTTGCTAAGGGCGCCGTAGTTTGAGAAGATATTCATTAAAATATACACGACGTTATACGACACGCACTGTGACGTTAAATTTTAAAATCAAGACACCAATCAAGTTGATGGGTTGAGTAAAATCACACCAGATACATTAGGTACAACCTATACGTCGTTGATATAACTATCCATCGGGGAAATTATGTAACTGTTTCCCTTCGTTTGGGTTTGAATAATAAATTTTGTTCAATTAATAAACGTGAATTTTAAATGCAAAGCTTACTGAATTAAATTGAGCGAAACGGTGACGGATAGCTCCTTTAAGACTGTGTAATGCTACGGAGTCTCATTTCCTACGACCTTCATGTTTGGGTTTCCGGAGCTTGGCTCCCTTCCAAGGTCACCCTTGTATTGGTAAATGAAAAAATCTCAAAAACTTTTTGAATGTATCTACTGTAGGTAGTAGTAGGTAGTCTGTTTCCGTGTCACGGAAGAAAATTTACACTTACATTAATCAACTTTTACTTACTTATTGAAAATAAAAAGCTTTCTTTGCATATTTAGTTGTGTTCAGAATTGAAATGTGTTGTATTATTATCCGTAAAATATGTATGTATGTATGTAAAACTCTTTATTGTACATAAAACATGAAAATTACCAGTTAACAAGAGAGACAGATGTACAAAGGCGAACTTATCCCTTAAAGGGATCTCTTCCAGTTAACCTTAGAACGATTGACAGGACATCAGAGACAAGAGTAGGCATATACAATGCAGAGTAAAAAAAAAAGAGCCGAAATCAAAAATAAACCCAAACTAACAAAACATAAACAATACCCATACATACAAAGAATACATACATATAATAGAGAATATTGGTGATCTAAGATTACTATGTAGGCTTACTTGGTAACCTAGGAGGAACGTCTTAGATCAGGGGGACGAGTCATTCACCCCGATGCATTGCACATTAAATTAGCAGTGGTGGCGCATAGGCTAAGCTGATGATTAGTTAGTTTCCTGGACTAGAAGCACTTTTGCTGTAAATAGCATCCATTGACGGGCATTGAGGGGCGCGGGGGCTGCGGGTAGGCCGGGCTAAAAATAGACGACCGCCAGTGGGACAAGGCCGTGCTCCCGGGCGCTTCACCCGGATCGCAGGTATGGCTTAAGAAACATCCTTGTGATTAATCTTAGCGTATTTGCGACCCCGGTCGAGTGTTGGCTTAGGCGCACTTAGCGTAAATCTGAGTGGCTCTTGACGGTTCACGTTAGAGAATGCTCAAATAGCAAAGCAAATAGATAACTACGGCTCCGCCTCCAATGTCAAAGGGTCGCAGTTTTACAGCCCTAGCACACTTTTCTTTATGATATTAGATTATCATTTTATATTATCTGCATGATTAGAATATTAGAATGCTAAAAGGAACGGAAACGTGATAATATATCATGGCACCGCATGGATTTAATTACGCCCGTGCCGATAATTACGTTGCGTGTTATGTTATGTAAATTCACCCTGAACTGGTTTTTAGGACTAAATAAATTCTGCGTATGTTTTCTTTGTGATTGCTGAAATGTTTACACCAAAACCATATAGATCTTTGACCTAGTCTAGCACTTCGAATTTATCTACAGTTTTACACAAAAAATATTGAGTTTCATTTTAAGAAAACCACGGCTAAGAAGGGTTCAAGACATCAGCAACATGTTGGCTCTAGCTATTTCATATTTCGACGTGAGTGCGGTGATTTGGGTTCAAACAACTAAGGTGGCTACTGAGCTAGTTTATGTTTCGCAGGTACCGCGTAAGCAAACAGTTGTTGCGATCATAAATTATACTAAGTAAATCTTTTATGATAGGAGCTTGGTATCAGACTTTGGGTATTCTTTGAGAAAGGATCTACTTTCTTCCTATATTTCTTATACAACTTCAACTCATCTATTACCTTTTTTCCGTTTAAATTTTAGTTTCTTGTATCAATAACAGGAATCGAAATGTATTTACTTACTTAATAAAATTTTCATTTTTGCAATTATGATGTCCTGCCTCAGAAGGGTTCCCTCTATTTGGCATAATATTTACTGGCTGAAACACAGACTTGGCATAATCGGTTTTGGCTGAATGGGTATGTTGCAGAAACCTTACTTGGGATAACTTGTAACATGCCGAAATTGAGTTAGTCCGATTATTTTTACGCACAATTCTGTTCAGCATAATTTTATTTGGAGTTATTTTTTTTATTTACCACCTCCATTTCAGCCGAAAGACGTCCACTGCTGAACATAGGCCACCCCCAAGGCTCGGCAAAGAGATCGGTCCCGTGCGATCCGCATCTAACGCGATCCCGCAACCTTAACCAGGTTGTAGCTCCATTTTGTTGGAGCTCCATTTTTTTTATGACCACCTGAAAAATCTAACTATGACAAAAGATCAGAAAACATATTTCTGCAACGATAGTTTTCGGCAAAAAAAATATGCTCATTTAATTAATTAATTAATTTATTTATGTTTTTGGGCACAAACGGTACAATAAAACTTATACTACAAACAGTTACATTAAAAAATTAACCAACAAAGTTGCCACAGGTTATTAACTCTTAATAATGATAATATAGGTATCTAACGGGCGTAAAAGCAACATACATGCATGCAAAAAACTACGACTAAGAAAAAGAAAACGAGAATGTGCACCTAACCCATTCTCGGCAAACAAATACAAAAATGGCTAACAAATTACTTACTTATTACTAATGAAAGACTTATATTTGCTTAGAGACATGCTAAAAATATCAATTTCAGAGAATTTGCTGTTGTGCATTTTACAAACTCGTAGACATGCGTAGACATGATTCGGAGCACCAACAATATGACCAAATAATATTCGGGCTAACGAAATTCTGTATAATCAAACTATGCGAATTTAGATTCTGCGGTAAAAGTTTATGCGAAAAGCCTAATATGGCTATAATATAGATTATGCCACAAAGAACTATTACTTACAAAATTATGCCAAAACAGGGTGAACCGACTCAGAATTACGAGAATATTAGGTAATGTAATTGTTCGACTGTTATAATTTGTGAATAATATTATAAGCGAAATCTGAATAAATATAGTCACTACACTCTTCCCGTTTCTTGTATTTCGCTTCGACATTGAAGTTTAGAAATAATTACTCGGTAAGTAATATACAGCTGACGTGTTTCAGTCACCAGGACCCGGTGACTGTTCGCGACTGTCGGCACCTGACGCGGGTCCCGCGCTCCACTTTATCACCCCTACTTCTTCCCTATTCAACCCTTTTTTAATTATGCAGCCTTTATTCTCGCCGTGACTCATTAGGCGAATAACAGTAGAATGTCAGATGCATCTCTACGTGTGAGGGAAATTGCGACGGTAAATCATCCGGACCGAAAATAGCTTTGAATAAAGGTGGAGGATAATGAGCTGAATGCTCGGTTTAACTTGCTTTTTAGGTCATTCGCCTAATTCTTTTAACGAAATCATTACTGTCTGCGATACTCAACAAAGAAGAGATGGCAAATAAATAAGATTAGAAAAACAACAAAGCGTAAACAAAGCTCTCGCAGCCCCCCTCAGGACTCGACGTCCGTCAACGAAATTTTAACATTAAGGAACCATTCGCGTCTTTAACCATCTCGAAAGGTAATGATTTCACTAACAAGACCCAGGGTTTGGCCCTTTTAGATGGCAGTGAGTTTTGAGAATCTTATGAAGGGTGCTGTCTGCGGATAAAATGGGACGAAATTTACAGTGACAGCTGATCGCTTTTCTTTCGCGGTCGACCGATCATTTAATGTAAAAGGGGTCACCTTGCGAAGGTTTGAGCGTTTCATCTACTGTCATTAAACTCATCGAAATATTGATATAGGTATACTTAATGATTAATACCTGATATTTATTTATTTGCTTACTTAAATTTACTCGATAGATAAATATATATAGTACCTATAGAATAATAGATGAGGGTCATCCGGACCGTGAATATTTACACCGCATATGATTATGACGGCGGTAGACTGACTACCTAAATAAAGATTTTGTTAAAAAAAATGTTATGGCGCTATACTAAATCTACACACGGGTATGACGGGTAGGTAAAGAACAATCTATTTTTCATTAATACTCATTTGACATTTTTTAACGAAAGTCATTAGATAATTTGCTATTTCTATACCTAGTTCGTCTACAATCAGGTACTAAAATGGGACGCGACGGGTTGTGAGTTCCTTTAGCCAGAGATATGCACTTATGATAAAACTAATTGTTAGTACTAATTAAGAAAATGTACGTTATGCATACGTTCTTTACGACTTCCGCGGTAGCCAGGGTAGGTCGCGAGCTTGCGGATGAGAACAATGTTAAATTAGATGGAAATTTAATTCAACGATTCGTTATATTTTAATGACATCTATTTTGCCCATCCTAAATAAAATGTTTTCTAAGAAAGTGTTGTAAAAGAACGTACTTATTACGTATTTAAGCGAAAACAATAAAGCTTACCTGTGATTTTGTGTATATAGGTATTTAACAATTGAATTCCTATCATTATGATGTTTATATATAAAGACAAGGAGAAGTTGTGATAATTTTTTTTAACAATTATATGTATGTATGAAAATCGTACCAAAACACAAACGTATAAAACGGCCGACTCTTATAATATGTATGAACAACTGATGTGCTACAATTTGAGGTCTAAACAAGGAGCAACGTTGCGACTATGCACTATATTTTTAAATTTCTTGTAATGAAAGCGAGTCATTGTTAACTACTAATAAATAAACAATACCTATACATATATTCAAGGTCGCAAACAAAATAAAGTTTTAACGATTCAACGATTAAACTTGGCCAGTTAAACCGATTTCAAAGCCATTAACCATCAAGCCATCAATAAAGCGCGCAAAAAGGCGTCCAGTTTTTCAGTTTTTCTAAGCACTTAAACAGCCACTATAGCATCTGTAGCTACACTAGGACTGAGGGCTGTAAACGCCATTTCAGAGGTGTGAAGAGTAGAAAGAGCTTTGCAAGCACCTGCAGCGTATTCAGCCTTTTGTTCGCCAGAGGGCCTGAGTACGTGGCTGCCGCATGAAATTTACATGCCCAGTCTGACAGGAGAGAAAGCCGAACGAAACTTATTGATAAGCGAAACGAGCAGACGCGGCGTTTTACAGTGGGTTGTGATAAATATTTTACATTTCTTTTCCCGCCGCAGAATGATTTTGCTCAAAAATTTAAGAAGCGGGTTTTTTTACACTATTTCCCCTAACAAAAGTAGAAAAATATGTGTAAGTGGTTTATCCAAAATTCAAAGTATTGTTTGTTAGTCTGAATCAGTCTTGAAATTGTGATGAATTGAATTAGAACCGTATGATTTTATCATGATTAGAAAAATAGAAAATTAACTATTATCCCAGAGTTCCTAGTGGCGTCCATTTAATGCACATTTAATTGAAGTAGGTGGGAGCACACAAATTAATCTTGTAATCGTGTACTGAAGTAATAAGAATAATAAGCATCAATATCGCGTGGCTCGCTCGATACAGTGAACGAATTACACACACTACTCAAAAGTCCGTAGTCACACGGACAATAAGGAAATTGACACTTAAATCTATCAAGAAGAAAGGGCTATTCCTTACCTAACAACACGGATAACTTATTGCTGCGAAGTTGCTAAACAAAAAGCGTTTTTCGTAACTTCTACTAAGACTTACGAACAAGATAGGAACATCCCGAAAGACAAATGGGGTCGGATAAGGCTGTTTAGTTCAGTGCTACAATACACTGTGGGACCACTAAAAAAGTACACTTGTAAACTTAGCTCAGAAATTGGGGCGACGATAAATCATTGCCTAAGTGTAGTAATTAACTGAGAGGATTTGCACAGAAAAAGTCGGAAAACATTAACGAAACACTTATTTAGGGAGTTATTGCACTAATTACTCGCACCTGAAGCTATTCACTGTTGTTCCGGGCTGTAAATTACTTTTCTTTGCAGAACGGTGTTGAGGTAAAAAGTTTTGGTTAAGAAAAGTATTATTAAACCAATAACTTGTGAATCATAACTTCATAACTTATGATGTTCTAGCGACTTACGAACATAAAAAATTATGTAAGTATAGTTTTTCTTATTTATTTATTTATTGCATGCCCAGCGGTGCGGCCAATATCCTTAGGTTGAAGATAAATTAAGTTACTCAATTATAGGTAAAATCCCGCACAAATACAGCCTGCCAACATTTACGAATACGGCATCGACTTTTTAAATCTATACAAATATTATAAAGAGGAAAGATTTGATTGTTTGTTTGTTTGCATTGAATAGGCTCCGAAACTACTGGACCGATTTCAAAAATTCTTTTGCCGTTAGAAAGCTACATTACCACACACAGAGTGACATAGGCTCTTTTTACCGCGGGAAAATACCCCTTCCTACGGGAAAATTAATTTTATCGCGGGCGAAGCTGCGGACGGAAGGCTAGTTTTGTATAAATACAATTCACGCTGATAATTAGAACTAGAATAGTTTAATTTCACCTTGCAACGAAATAAACTCTTTAATGACCCGTTCATTTTTCCGTTCAGTGCTAAAAACCCGTATCACCTGTTCTTAGTATCAAGCCTGTATCACCTTTTCTTAAGAATGAAAAAATTCCTGTGAGGTCTTTTAATTCGCGCGCCGTTGCATGAGCGGACTTACAATGGATTAAACTAATTATCCGGTTAGTTTTAGCTTTAGCTACGAAAGCGCATCTGGGGTTTACTGAAAGCTGGCCTTAAGCTAACGAGCGCCTGCATCGGGGTAATGAGCCTCGCTACGAGCTACGAGCTGTAGCAACGGGCTACGCCGTAGCACGCCGTAGGCTGCACGTAGCGAAATAGGACAAGGACTAAGCTTATGGAATAAGTAAATTGAGTTATCTATTTAAGCTAAAAGCACACACCTGCGAAGCACTTGGTGTGTGTGAAGTTTACAAACAGCATGGGGCCCGCATGATAATTACTGCCCAAGCCTTCTGAGAGCAGACCTGTGCCCAGCCGTGGGACATACCATATAGGCCGAGTTGATGTGAGACTTAGAGGGTAGCATTGGGAACTTCAAAATTGTTTTTTTTTTCCACTAGTACATAGAAAGTTACATTAGTTATTTCTGATCATTGAGCATAATCAGCTTTCGGAATTAGATGGCTGAATATTATGCTTAATATTCCTGATTAATATATTCCACATTTTACCCTGGTAAAGTGCAACATTCCCGCGGGGCGCAATCGAGGTTGCTGGTAACTGATAGTTTTCTACAAATTGCTTCCTAATACTAATATGTATCGATCTAGGGCTCGCAGGTTATCAAACTGTAGCCATTTCTCTGCATTATTCATTTTCTTTAGTGCATGGCTAACGAGTGGAGCTTATGTACATTTCGATTTTAAGTTTTGTATAGTCGACCAAGAATAGTTCATTACTACAGAGGTCGGGAAGTAAGGGGTTGCTGGCCGAGTAGGTTTGATACGAGGCCGGCAACCCCTGTGCCTGTTAACTAATCTTCTCTGTAATTTTAAATACATTCACAAACAAAACTTTTAAGCCTTTGAAGTAATCGACATCGCGAAAACTTAATTCCGTTCCTCCCAAGACCCTTTATTATGCGCCACTTGAAATTCGAAGTCGTAAACAGTCATTTTATTTTTAAGCACCTATTCGCGAAAGCAGTTAAACCAAAGTATTCCACGGTATTCAAATAACCTCATTATCTTTGAAATTCCATCCCCGTCCTATCATTTTTAAATGAAAAGTAAGCCGTTAAAAAGGCGAGCACTTGATTATGTTTATTATAGGTATACAATGCAACATAAAAAGAACAAGTATGCTTGTCGTTATTATCTTTGTAAAGAATATCATAAAAAATAATTTGAATTTATAATTTGAAGCTCGTAGCGAAGTTAGTTTTAGAAACATTTATGACCCTTGAAGTAGTTTAAAAAAGTCATTGATTATGTTAAAATAAGAAAAGCGCATTGCACATACTTAATGATGTTAATAGTCGTGTCTGCAATGTACAGCATATACTTTATAATACGAAAGAGATAAATTACAAATTCATAATATACACGGCAGCTAATTCTCCAAATGAAAAGACCTCGAACTACCTAGGTACAAATGAACAAAAAAACGAAAATATACTAATATACTTTCAGTTTTTCTTTCAGTCGTCTTTCTTGTAACTGGCCAGAAACTTTTGAGCCCACTGTTCACTTGGTTAAACAATAGTTCCGTTTACTTAGGAGTAAATTAAAAGCAAATTAAAACATAAGGCATTGTTTTCATGAGGCGGTCGCGGGCTGCGACTGGGCAGGCGGCCAACGGGGCGTCTTACGTTTCCAAAGGAAGCTCCCTCTACCCTCGGCTATTTGTTTCGGGGTGGCGGCCACATATATTCCACTGTGTATAAAAGTCCAAGGTCGCTAGCAATTTATGTCACAAGTACGATTCTGACTTCGTAAACACCTATTTCGATCGAGGACGAATGCGCAATTTATACCTAGTAAAACATTCGGTTATCTTAAATAATAACGTAATTTGTTGACATGTTACATCTTAAGTTTTCTGCTACTATTTATAATTTGATTCGATATGAAGTCTTTTAAAATGAAACTAAACTGTGTGGGAAGTTAGCCCACTGGCTGCCGCCAGAATGAAGCCAAAATAATATGTAGATACTGACACCAACAAGTAGCTACAAACAATGTCTTGAGAAGCAGCTGGTCTGTCTCGAGAGTACTGTGCAGAAAGAAACTTCCACTGTTAAACTTTCCCGGCCATTTTCGTACGATTGCTTCTCCGCTGCCATTTAGTCTTTTTATCCATGCTTCATATAATTGAACCGTTAAAAATGTTAAAAAGTTTATTTTCACTCTAATTGTATTGAAGAAAGTTGTCTCGGAGAAGATTGTTGCAGTAAATAAAGAATCCATTGTTCATAAATGCATATATATGTATCTAATGTGTCATTAAACTTCGGATAATTAGTTTGCGTTTGAAAATGCATCTCGACTGGTGTCTACTGAAACATTCTGATTGGTCGGAATTAGTTGATACCACAACCGCATTTTTTCGTACTCAAAGGGTGAAAAACGGAACTCTATTACTATCACTAAGCTTTCCGTCTGTCTGCGTATCACAGGGCTGTCTTTGAAGACACGTAATCGGGAGACAGCTAAAATTTATTCATGTTTATTTCATTTTCACTACAGCAACAAATTATAGAAATAAAATTATTTTAAAATTATGTCCCTATACAATAAATGTATTTTTTGTTTTCGTCGTTTCTCTAAACTAAAATGTTAAAACACGCAAAACAAACTCGAAATGATAATAAAGATTAATATACTGCATATCAATGAATAATAATAAGCAGCCGAGCATGAGTACCTAGTCAGCCAGTGTTTTATGTATTTAAACAGGACGGTTTGATTTTTCAGATTTTGGGGTGTATAAATATATGTTTGACCTTAACTGTACGGAACCCAAGTTACGAAAGTCCGTCTCGCACTTGACCGGTTTTTACTTTTTTTTTTTTATGTTAGATAAGCCAGACAAACGAACTAGTGGGTCACCTGATGTTAAATGAACACCACTGTCCATAGACACCCGCAGCGCTTTACACGATGCCAGTGCGTTGTCGGCCCTAAAGGAGAGGGAATAGGGGAAGCGGGAGAGGGAGAGGGAGAGGGAAGGGGTGAGGTATTGGGCCCCCGGCACTCTCACTGACCGTACGAAACGCAAGCAGAATTACTGCTGCTTCACGCCGGTGTTCTGTGAGAGGGTGGTACTGCCCCGGACGAGCTGGCCCATTCGTGATGCAGCGGCTAGCTACAACATGGCTCTACCACTACAAAACTACTTGAAACATTAACAATAATATAATATTAATAATATTAGGGGACAATCTCACACAAATCGACCTAGTCCCAAACTAAGCAAAGCTTGTACTATGGGTCCTAGACGACGATAAACATACTTATATAGATAAATAAATACTTAAACACATAGAAAACATGCATAACTCAGGAACAAGTATACGTGCTCATCACACAAATAAATGCCCTTACCGGGATTCGAACCCAGGACCTGTTGCTTCGTAGGCAGAGTCACTACCAACTAGGCTAAAGCGGTCGTTAAATGACCTAAACATGTGGCTACTATTGTACATTTTGTATATATAAATGCTATTTGAGAGATTCAATTCCGAATGATGTCAATAAAAGCGATTAACTTCTGTGAAAAACAAGCAGAGAGAACAAAATACATTCGATTTTGTTTTTAAATACATTTGCTGACACTGCAAATTGTCTTTTTTCGGAAAACTTCTATTCGTCAGTTCATCGTTAGTTTTCCGTTTTCTACAAAGGGATCGTAAAGTACAAAGTTGTTAATGTCTGCTGTCGCGAACTTTTTGTACGTGTTCTTAGTACTAATCGCTACGGATAATGTTTCAGTCGAAGTAATAGTCTCGTACCTACGTATGGTAGAGTAATAAATTCGCCCCCTAATTTACTAGCTTTTCGGCGGCTTAACCTTCCTCTAATATGTGGGTAACTACAGTTCTAAATATCCAGCTCGATAGCTGTTTTGTACCTTAATGAGGGTTACTTTATTAAACGTTAGTTAGAATTTGACATATTTAGGAGAGGTACTTTTTAGAACTGAAAATATTTTGTTAGGGCAGCTACGTGACCTTGATATTTATGGTTTTGCAAATCTTATAAGACTGTCGCAATTGCTCAATAAAAATGTAGAAAGTAACTAATTTAATAATATGCAAGAAGAAAGCGAAAAACTAACTAAACTAGAACACAAAATAACAGCATAAACAACAAATTTTATTTTTCTAACTAATTTCTATGCAGTTAACAGCTTTCCTTAATAAGTAACGAGGTTACACCATTATTCTAGTAAATGCGCAACATTAACTTAATGCTGGGTACATTTAATTTCGAGCGTTACCGCAGTCTAAGCGTCTCTCGGCGTAGTGTGGCCAGTGCGGGTCATCGCAGCGTCATAGCCGGACCGCAATGGACAAGACGAGTGCTGCCATCGCATGATCTCGATATAGCTAGTATATTGCACAGAGAGATGCCTGACAGTGGCAGCATCAGTTATCGTTTACTGACATGAAGCATCTAATTTATGAAATAGTGAGACTTTATCACTCTGAGTAATAAATTTAATTTTTTTATTCTTATTCATTCAATAATCTTTAATAACAGAACGACAGACGGACTTTTTGTTGATCTTCTGTCACACCACCGTAATGTGAACTCAATCGTAGGGATTGTTGTAAACAGCTATCGATTTCGCTATCAATCATGCCCACTCAGATGTCGATTCAAGATGACTCCTATGATTAATCGTCCAATCAGTGACCGAACTTCGTAAGATTTGTATATACACTTACATGCACCTACAGTGGTTTTAAGAATGTTTATTTACTAACTATTTATACATAGACTTTTAACACTTGGGAGTTAAGCTTAAAATTACTCGATGCATGGCACGTAACCACGGACTTTAGTGTGAACCAGCAAGTAAGCATAGATCGATTTCTCCGTACTTAACGTATCCGTGTATTTACCTAACATGCTAAAAATATCGAGAAGAGCTCTGCAAACAATCTATGCATCTGAAAATAGTAATTGAAGTTCCATCCATGCAATAAATAGAACGGCTTGAACGTGGTTTACGCTTCGTTGAAAGTTATTGACGTTCAATTTTCAACAAATTGCTATACGCTATTTCGTGTGATGACTTGTTTTCTTTAACAATTGGAACAAATGTAACACGTTAGTGTTGTGGGCGTACTGGTATTACGCGCTAGTTCTTATTGATGACATGACGGTGTATTTAATAAGTGCAATGGCCATGGGATCTGTTTGTCGACTATTTAAATGTTTTGTTCCGAATTTCAAAAGACAAATTGATTTTCAATACCTAATGTTTTAATTCGTAATTTTCAAGAGTAGCTGTTTATTTTTATTTTTATTTATCTTTAATTAAATAACTTTCATAAATTAAATTTTTAATAGGACAAAGTTTTACAACTTAGACGAGTGCGTCTACAAAATTACATTTACTGAGCAGCCCCCGTATAACAGACGGAAGGATCAAGGAGATTATAAGGGTTTCTAGAAACCTACGGAACCAGAAAAAAGACACGTAAAGAAAAGTTGAAGGAGCACGACGTCGCAGAGTGGTAAAGTATGTAAATAAATTTGAATAAATATATGCTTAGTACTACGTTTTTAGGAAATAAAAGGAAAAATAAATGTGATGGTGCCACAAGTTTTGCGGTCCGAACATTCAGCATTTTCAGCTTTCGAATTATTGTAGGAAGGAAGCCGTAGTATACGTATACATAACTCACTAAGTATTTCGTTACTAATAAATATATCCTGTTTTATTTAGCTACTGATCTCAGCCGTTACAGAATGGTAAAATATTATGCTGGATAAAGAAAAAATAATAAGTTATCTACTACCTTCATCAGCTATGTGACTATAAACGGCAGTAATCTAAATTAAATGTGTTTTACCTATCGCACAAAAGTATCTAGATACATACTAATGTATCTAGATACTTTAATCTAATTTTATTTCCATGGTTTAATTTCACATAGGTACTTACTTTAATTTTAAAGTACGAGTATAGATACCGAAGAAAGTGATTCTGTGTCAGCGTGTGCCGCCGCATGAATGAGGCACAACGATCGATATCTCAGCTAAGTGATGACCACGCGGCTGCAAACGACTTTCATCTCAAAACTACCCACTAACTTCTTCCACATTGGTCTCAGTCTGAACTAGGGCAGATAAGTTGGAAAAGATTGGTGTTAGAGTCACATCATCAGTTTGTTTTTGAGAGGCAAAGTTGAAGTAGCTACATTAAAGGATTTCAATAGACTACACACAGAACTAATGCCAAGAGGAATATAAAATGTTATCGTGTCAATTGCCTTCTTCACTGGATGTTGCCATTTCTTCGCCACCCACACGTTTAGAATGAAAAAAAAATGAAAAATATGTACCTATTACGTTAAAAATTTGTACATATAAAACGTTTGTACATATTTTCATAGGTTTTATTTGATTATAGTACTCTTGAATCACCATTACTGCAAGAAACCATTTTTTTAAGCATTTAATTCCGTTATAGACTGAGCTGGAAAAAATAAATGTAAGTACTTATGACTTTTTAGATAATAGGGTAATTAAGATTATCATTCACGTTTTAAGCACGCGTTGCATTTCAATTGCTCCTATTATTAATTCTGTTTGCGGGTGATGTAAACATTGTGGAAATCAGCGCGGTTGAAATCTAAATTGGGTTTGGTAGATGTGATCGGTCGAGAGGGCTGTAAGGGCCATGCCGTTTAGTTCTAATTTTCCCGAAGTGAATATAATTTGTGATAGCACTTGTAAATCCACCGGTCGCTGGCGGCCCGGAAGGGTTTTTTTACGGCTTACACACCCCTTATGACAGCTTTATACCAATTCGGCAACGCTTATGAAGTAGAAAAGTCGTAGCAGCTCCCTGGAGAATATCCTGTGAAGCAAATGGCGTTTGATTTCGGCCCTACGAAATATCAGCTCCTGAGCGTTTTATTTCTTGTGGGGAATGCTTTTATTCTTCTTGAGTTTACACACCATTTATTATTTGGGACATAATGTTTTTTACGTGATGTTACGAAATTTATGATAACCTGTAAACTGCCAATAAGAGTACTTATCACGCAGTATCCTACTGTAGTTTATTGATTGTTTTTGATGTTATCTAAATATTATACAACAGCAAGGTAGTAAAAAATATAATCAAAATAGTAAAACAATAGATATCCACAATGCCTTAACGTGCCTAGAACCATAATGCATATTAACTAATGAATGGATGGGTGTGGAGATGTTTGTTACTCATTCACGCTAAAATGGTTTCACGGATTCTGATGAAAATCGGTACACAGATAACCTGGATAACCATATAGGATATTTCTATCCCAGAAAATTGCATATTTTCCACGGGATAGTGACAAACGAATCGTACGCAGACGAAGTGGCCGGCAACATCTAGTTATACATACATATAATAAATTCATTATACATATTTTGCGCTACTAAAATCAAAACCAGGAACTGGAAGACGTAGTGTAAGAGCCAAATATAATTTTATCGGAGAGATCAAGTCTGCTATACGCCTAGAAGAGCAGTGAAGAGGGCCTACGTGAGGCAGCCTACTGGGAGGCATCCAGTTGGTCGCCCCAAGTACCGCTGATTGGATGAAGTGGAGAAAGACCTCCGCGCCCTACACGCAGAAAACTGGAAGGAGATCGCATAAG
Organism: Archips xylosteana; assembly: GCA_947563465.1. Taxonomy (NCBI): domain Eukaryota; kingdom Metazoa; phylum Arthropoda; class Insecta; order Lepidoptera; family Tortricidae; genus Archips; species Archips xylosteana. Next base: position 14,412,557 of record OX387344.1, read on the forward strand.
ATAGGCCGCCTTGGCGTAAAATTGTATCGGAAACCAAGATTCACTTCGGGTCACTGAGCCAATGTAGTAATAGTAAGTAAGTAGGTAAGTACTACTAAAATATAGATAACCACAACACTTTAATTAGACCATATTCATATAAACTAGCGAAAGAAGCTAACAAACAACCAGCAGTTTATTGGTGACAGTAATAACTTAAATCCCTGTATTGTAGATAAGGTTTAGCATAGAATCAAAGTTATACATAAGCCTAAGATAATTTGCATAACACAGTGGCGGCAGGTCGCATCGCCCTGCCCCATCAATATTTGTACGGCGACGCGGCTGGGACCAAATCCATTGTACGCCGCTTTTGTCAACGGACACTGATTAATGCCCCTTTCAGATATATGCCGTTTCCTGTCATAATACCCACCAAACGTTATTCTCGTAATTAGGAAATTTGATATTCATTAAATAAATACACAGCGACGTGGAACAATTGGTAAATCATATTAATGTTTGATTTTAGAACTGTATCCTGTACCGAGTTGCCTTGGCAAGTAAGTGGTTGAGGTTAACTTGATAATTATTAAATGCTTGCTATTGAGGAAGACTATTAAATATGCTATGATTGATTAAGAAGCAATTTGACTCTTAAGTCTTAAGTCGTGAGTTCGAGACCGGGCTCGCGCCTCTGAATTTTTCGGTATTTAGTTTCTTATAAGTTACAATATTTGTATGCAATTAACTATTTTCTATATTTTTACGCCTATTATTTTTGAAAATTTAACCAGTCACACGATTTGCACTTTTTTTCTTTGTTTTATAATTTGCACCCAAAAATGACCCTCTTATTCAAAATTTCTTTATTTAAGTTACACGATGACGCTTCGTGTTACAGAATTACATAAGTCTATAAAATTAAAACTTTATCAGTCTTGTAGAATCAGAGCAAATTGGTTGTGAGTGAAGCATAGACAGACAAAGACACGAATGATTAGAAAAGGGTTTTCCTTTTCAGGTCAGAAACATCCTGAAAAACTAATACTTAAATTATAGTTGCGTCACACACATTTCTTTGTTCGCGTCTCTCCTGTGGTCATAGCAACAGTTTAGGGTTTACAGCCAATATTTTTTAGTTAAGTCTACATCAGCGTGTGGGACGTCTGCCCCTGCAGACGCTACCTAATTGTGTAACTTTTTGACACTTGCACTTGGTATCGGTTTGAAATGACAGTTTTTGTACGGCTTTGACCGCTGGCTATTTCCGATACCAATTGTCAGCCTCATCATCATCATCATCATCATCATTTCAGCCGTAGGACGTCCACTGCTGGACATAGGCCTCCCTCATTGATGCCCAATCATTACGATTGGAAGCGATTTGCATCCACCCTGAACCTGCCAGCCTATATAAGAACTATCAAAATGAAAGCGATGGCGATTACGAGGGAGTTAGACAATTAGCCTGCCGGCCAACTTTCAGCCTGTTTAAATAAATCTAAAGTTTGCTGACTCGATTTTATGTCGACAATACAGACAATTTTCGTTTCTTACGCTGTGTATGACCCAGTTACCTCATACACTTTCTAAGATCGTAAAATAGCTTTAATGTCTGAACAGAAATATTTTACCGTTTATCAAGTCAGGCCAATGTGTTGGCGCCGACGTTGTGTTCGTGATTCGAACTCGCTAGTTTCCTGTCAATTTTCTGGTGGAGCAACAAATTGCGAGTCTCCGATGAATTTCCGCCGGCTAGCAGTGTTTCCGGAAAATGACGAAGCACTTACATACCCAATCAAAGCTTTTGCTTAATCTAAGAAATCGCTTCAAAGCAAAACCCACATTTCAATACTGTAATTCTCGTTCTTATATGTCCAATAATGAAGACAAACCGTGATGTTCTTGGGTAAATGATTACTTTTATAAACTACGGCCTTCATAACTAAGCCTAGATCTTAAACCGAATCAAATGTTTTGCTTAATTTAATACAACATGTACTATAATGTATGTAGGGGAGGCCTGTGCCCTGCAGTGGGACGTATATAGGCTGGTATGATGATGAATACAATATGTTTGTAAAACATTAGCAAAACGTATACCCGCAATAGATGAAAGGTATATACGAGAATTAACTGCTATGGTTAATAAATATATGGTTGGTGCTTAATAAAGCACGCGCTTTACAGTCTTCGTAAATAATGAGTGGAAGGCAAAGATAACTCGTAAAGAAGACTAGCTTCCTAAATATTTACATGTTCAGAATAATTAAGAAGTGAATAAAAGTGTAAAAGAAGTGAATAGATCCATTAATTACCTACGTCCAAGAGTGTGCATTTAAAAAAAACCGGTTGTCTGTAAAGTCAGTTTACGGACGATAGTTTAACGTGACAACGTCATCACAAAACATTCCATATCCCCCCCCGCACCTGCACCCCACATTGTACATCCTGGCGTTCGCCGCTCTCTTGCAACTGGCCTTCGCTGCTCTTTCAGCTGGCCTTCGCCGCTCTTTGATTCGCTGCTCTGTAGAATGTAACGTTACGTAAAGTTGCATGTACGTTACGTAACGTTACATGTACGTTACAATGAGTCATGTTTTTTCGTATATGCAGCCGGCATTCATCGATTTATTAGTCGTTAACACGTCAAAAAATACTTTTTATTACTAGGTGGAGACACAAATAATTAAACACATTTAATAACTAAATTAACCGAAACATGGGTTTGTTACAAACAGAAGTTTGGATTTTATTTATCGCTACGTTTTGCAGCGCGTGCTAGGCAGTAGTCGCTAGAGAGCAGTTTGTAATTTACATTGTTTAATTGTGGTTAAGCAAACAAAAAGCAATCAGAAAACTTTAACAAGCTTAATTAGGAACCCAATTCATCATGTAAGAAGAGATTGGAACATCAGTGTTTGTATAAAATGAGATAACAACATCAGTGTTTAAAATTTTAAAGAACTACTGCCAAACTACAAGTACATTGGCTGCATATATTTGAGGTCTATTGAAGTCTGTGGAGTTCTGGACAATTGACAACCTTTAATTTTTTTAACACCTGTAAATTACTACAGAAATCGAAAGAGTTTCGCCTCCTGAACACGGAAAATTTTTATTATAATTTATTTCTCCATATTTAAAAAAATACAACAAATTTAAAAAACATATATGTACTTACAAATATTGCCACAGAATAGATATGTTTCCTTTACCCTTTTCACTAGAAAAAAGAGCTATCATAATTTTAAATTTGATAACAACCTTAACGTCAAATTTACGTCATCACTTTTTTTTAACCTTTTCGACGCCAACGACACATATATCAGCACCGTAGGTTCTACGCCAACGACTTATATATCAGTCATGGCGTACAGAGCGATATCTACCCACATGCATTTCTGTAGGGTTCAACTTCGCGTTTGACATTCCGATGTCATGGCGTATGAGTGAGAGCAGTTGTATTTGACAGAGCGTTGAAAAGGTTAATAGAGACTAGACAAAAGTAATGGATCTATTCTATCGTTACGCTCTTTTAGAATAAGCACATCTTTAAAAAATTGTAATAAATTAATTAATAATCCTAGTGAAATTTTAAAACTATCAGCGTCTTTCTCTTTCCAAACAGTATACAGAGAACGAATCAAATTATAGTCTTAGAAATATGAAATGTTGTCAGTTCAAACATTATTCGCCTTAACACCATCTAACAAACCAAGTCCTATTGGTATTAGGGATGTTATTTCGTATGACAGCCTGAATAAACATGTTAGTCATGCATGTAAGAAAACAGTCGAACGCGTTCGTGATGAAAGTAGCAGAAATTGTGTTATTTCTTTTAGGAGCTTCCGTGAGCGGCGTGTCATAAATATGTCAGCAACCTACATTTTATTTGCCAACAAAATATAGATATGTTGTTTTTTGTACCAGTCAGTCGACAGCTTGATAAAAGTTGGCTCATTCTATCGGTACTAAAAATGTCGCGTCAAAATTTGTTTAACACGACGATTGTGAGCTTTGTTCTGGCGTTGTGTTTGATCATGCTGCAGTCAAACCGATTTAAATATGTAATGGTTGTCAGTATTGACGCAACACTTTGTACTATTATTCGGTCTACGTTTTTTTTATTGACGCAAACGCAGTGTCTAGGTTTATTCGTAGTGTAAACGATGTATACCTACTCAAATTTGTGACTGAATCCAAAGCCGTTGATACGTCAATGTCAATATATATTCAATCAAGGAAATTGAACGCGCCTACACAGCACCTTTTTGGCGCCCGTCTGTAACTTACAAGTGACATCCTTCGTCTCGTAAGGAATGGAGCATTTATTTTAGTGTTACGTGTAGTAAGAAATGTTTGCGTTCATTCAATTTGCAGCGCGAAGCCCCTGAGGGCGGTAATCCCGAGCTCAGGCCTGTTGCGTCCCGCTTCCGCTCGCAGCGTCAGCCGTGTCGCTGCCAGCACACCAACAGGAATTGATTCTTATACTTAATTCATATAAATTAAAAAAAAGATTGTATGAAAACTATTGCAAAACTGTGACTATATACAGGGACAGGCAAACAAAGTTAGGTCAGTCGAGAATTTAAGCACTTTTCCAACACCAGCGCTTAAGATAGACAGACCATGTAGACGTTCGTTGTCATTTGCGTTAGTAAATTCAAAGCTCAAGTTTCTCTGGATAAATTTATCCGCGACATGGATGGGGTTGAGCTGTGACATTCAGCTTTCCTGTGAGGGCGCAACTGTCGCCTTAATTAATTCCCACCTGAATTGTGGATGGCGTCGGCAAACTGAGATGCTGCGATACCGCGGTTTTACGAGGCACGGCAGATTCGTGTTCCCGCACAAATTTAACGTATTGTGGAACCTACGGTAGGAACCTACAGCGGCTTTTGTTATTTTCGTACGTTTATCTGTGGGTGTTGGTTAAAGTTGTCTTAACAAAAGTTTGTTGTGAGCAATAATAGAATAGTTAACTGCGGACAAGAACGTATTATTTCAGTCATGTCTGCTTTCAATTTCTTATTATGTTTGTCGATTCGGTCTATTGTCTGAATAAATAAGTATGTATACATGTTATATAAATTAATTAATAAAATTAAGCTTAAAATAAATTCTAATACACCAGCCGCATTGATGACGACATACCCTATAATAGTTAATTGAAAAGCAACGGAAGTAAGTAGTTGGCAGCACACAAAGGTCGCCTGTTGGCATTGGAGTCCCCATAAGATGAGAAGTTTCAAGCAGTCCTCAGCCAAATGAGGCAATAAAATGTTGGAAGCATTTTTATTATTTCATGTACATGGTATCAAATGTGTTTTCGCTCTACATGCCTACGGACTCACAAGGATCTGCTGAAATTCCAAGTTTCAAAATGTATGATAGATTTTAAGTAATACTTAATGGAAAAATTCACCATCAAGCAAAGTCTAATAGTTAGATCCGTACATATCCAACACAATTAACCATTTAAAGGCGTACCTAATAACATACACGAATACTGGTTTTCCGAGGCATGAATATTAAAGCGCCAATACACCGCTGATTGTTTTGCTCATAACTTGACGCTATAATTTAATTTCAAAGCAGTTTCTAATTAAACGAATCAGCGAGTTCAAAATTTCGCCGAAACCAGGAAACACTTGAATCTGTCATTTCCGACAAGCTCCTCCAATACTGTTCAGCGGACGTGTTTACACTGCTTTTGGGTTATTGATTTGTTGTTATCAATGACGCCGCCGTTTGGGCACAAAGCGAACCGCTCTTTGCAAAAATACAGTTGAGTGACAACCTTAAATTGAATTAGAAATTAAATGTCCCGTGAAGTCGTTATACTTATTTAAAGCTTGTTTCTCATTCCCTTGAAAGCTTGTAAATTTGAAAATTTAAATAAATACAACACAATTTAAGAGCGGCGAGTTAAAATTGGAAATTCGTCAAAAGGAAACAACAAAGACGCTAACTTAACAATAAGGTACATAGAGTAGGGGAGACCGAGGACAGTTGTGCCAGAGGAGAGTAGTGGCAACGTCGATTTTTTAGAACTTATTAACTGCTAGCGAGCTCGCAATAGCACGCGTTTTTTTTCAAGTCTCGAGCTATCAAACATGCGCTGTTGCGAGCTTGCTAGGAGTAAATAAGTTCCCAAAAATCGACAATGTCACAACTCTTCTCTGTCATAACTCTCCTCGGTCTCCCCTACCTATAATATTTGATTTAGGTGGACATAAAAATTTTAGGTTACGACAAAAGATAGGGCAGGCATAAAGAGCTTATTTGGGCGTGGAGGTTTTGCCCATAATCCAGCAGGCGCGTGCTCTCGTCCCACTCAAGGAGCGCATTATCACAGTATTATGCTGATGCGGACCCGCTGCCGTCGCCCTCATATCGGAACTGTGTCGACCGATGCCTTGAAAGTTTCAGACATCACATTATTAGTTAACGCGAGAAAATTACACAGGACATGTTTTAAAACAGATTATGTTACGTTATCTCGTCTGAAGAACTCATTTTGAGTTCAGTGCAGCAGTGCTTCCTAGAGTTCATCTGATGTCGTTTTTGATCTGTCCCCTTCTTAGTAAAGACAAGTATAAGCGGAACGAAATTTTTGCAATCTCCTGTCTTCACTTTTATGATCAATTATAACATAATATGATCGACGATGGCGCGTCGAGTTTTTTATCTGTTAAGACAATCGCCGTACAGTGGTACTTATCGGCACACGCAATGAAGATATGAAATACAGCGCATAGGCGTGGCTGGGCTGTTGTAACTACAAGCAAAATCACTTCGAAATTCTACCCTTATTTGTAATGTGTAGAATTTCGCTTATGGTATGCAGTACGTTCGCTTATCTTCGCCTCAGGTAACTACGGGCTGTACTGCAAATGCGGAACGTTACATAGATTGATATGAATCGATTCGCATGGATAATTCATCAAGCTTACACCTGGGACCTACCTAAGATAGGACGACGAACTAATAATGTAATGCTGCATCCAACACAATTCTATTTAGATAAATCTATCAAACTGTAGCGGAATATTGAAAAAGATGGTTAAACGAAGTGGTTTGAAAGAAATAAGATCGTCCCCGACTTCGGTGAGCATAATTGATTTATTTTTAATCTACTTAGGATTATCTGGGATGAACCGGGTAGGTAAACTAATACGATTACGATGAAAAGACTTCCTTTGAACGTTAACGTAGTGTGTAACGGACGGTTAACAAACCATTATTATTTAAGCAATGAGGAAGTAGATTATTATTCTTTGTGATTTTTCTGAATTAAGACCAAATTATACAAGAGATTATACAATTGGATTTATATTTGGGCATTTTCAATTAAAATGGAGCAAAAATTGTTTTTAAATAAGGAAGTTTTGGTGTTTTCTCACTCTCATCTCATGTGAAAATGCCGAGTATGTAACACAACGAAACTTTAAAACGTCTCTGTTGTTTAAAGCGAAAATACTCGAGACCATCAAACATTATAAATTCTGCGGCATACGAGTTAATCAAATCATTAAACGTTACTCGCACGTTTATAACGACACTGACACAAATTATTTACCATTTCAAAAAGAAACCTGTTTTTCTTTTTCTTTTAACACAACGTCTATTTTTTACACACTTTATATTAGCTTCACCTGTATGTTTGTTTGTTTGTTTGTTATTATACTTTAAGTTTTCATAGTATTCATTGCAATATGAGCATTAAGTTATAATAGTTTGTTTGTTTGTTTGTTTGTTTGTACGTATGTTTGTATGTATGTATGTTTGTAACCGACTCCTTAGGGCGCGATTTTGACCCACTTCCCGGTTTCCGATTGAGCTGAAATTTTGCACGTATGTGTAAATTGAATGACAATGCAATATTATGGTAACATGGAGCTGATCTGATGATGGAGCTGGATGGTGGCCATAGGAACTCTGCAATAAAACGACACAACCCCGTCGAGTTTGGGCTCTTTTGATTCGTCTTGTCGAGTACTTTGATCCCAGATGGTAACCAGGGTCTGATGATGGAGCTGGAAGATGGCCAAAGGCACTCCACAATAAAACGACACAACCCCATCGAGTTTGGGCTCGTTTGTTCGTCTTGACGAGCACTTTGATCCCATATGGTAACCAGGGTCTGATGATGGAGCTGGAAGATGGCCAAAGGCACTCCACAATAAAACGAAACAACCCCATCGAGTTTGGGCTCGTTTGATTCGTTTTGACGAGTACTTTGGTCCTAGATGGTAACAAGGGTCTGATGATGGAGCTGGAAGGGGGGTAGGTGGCGGGGGGGGGGGGATGGGGGTGGGAGTAAGGGGGTCGGGGGTTTAGAGGGTTGGGGGTAGGGTGTGGCGGTTGGGGTTAGGGGGTGGGGGGTTTGGGGGAAATAGGGTGGGGGTGTTTGGGGGTTCGGGGGTTAGGGATTTCGGGGGGTTGTGGGAAATGGGGAGGGGGTAAGAGGCCTAGATGGTAACAAGAGTTTGATGATGGAGCTGGAAGGGGGGTAGGTGGAGGGGTGGGGGGGGGTTGGGGGAAATTGGAGGGGAAGGGGGTTTTTTTTTTTTTTTTTTTTTTTTTTTGAATGAGTCGCCAGAGGGGCCAAAGACGCGAAGTCTTTGCTGTTTTTTACTTTAAGGATTGGAAGGGTGACTTGTGCTCGGGAAAAATCCCTTCGGACGAACTGGGAATGGAGGGCCCAGACAGTGTCCGACTTGCACGGACTAAAAAACCCGGTCACAAGTCCCCTTCTCTATTGGTTATCAAAACAAAAACGTGTGCTTTAAAATTTTGAGGAGGGGAGGGGTAGGGAGGGGACTTAATCTACCCACAGTGTCCTGCCTCAGCCATTTGCTGGAAGGCCGGGAGAGGAGCATGCATTCTCCCGCTGGGCACTGGGGGTGCTTAGGTCGGTCTTTTATGTTTTTACCCGTTGGTTACTTCCTTGACCGACCCTCGCCCGTTTCTGTACAATTACTTAGTACTATTGGTTGGGTTGGTGGGATTTCCTGTCATATGCATTTATCTATAACTACGGGCTTCCTTTCTTTTGCCCTGCGATGGAAGGGTGGGTCGGAGATCTTTTGGACCCATTGTGTGGCTTTGGATGCCATCTTTTGGGTGGGGCTACCCTTTATGCCTGGTGGTTTTTTGGCATGCTGTGTGCTTTTTTGCGCTTGTCTCCTAGCGCTACCCTCCTTTCGTTTCCGCTTCCATCGATAGTTTTTTCTGCTATAATAATACGGAGGGACGAGGAGTGTCCCCCGGACGGCTGGACGCCCCAGTGTCTTAAAGGGATCATGCGGAGCTCGGCAGATCCCTACCCCAGCCAATGCTGAAGGGCCATAGAAGAAACTTTTAGTCTCGATTCTCTGTTTAGACTTCCGCCGTTGCTCCCACGAGGTCCCCGCTGGGACTGCCGGGTGCGTCCCCCGTCCGGAGATCACCTGTCGTATGGGCGGGAGATGCATATGTCAGGAGTTCTTAGATCTAATTACATACTTATCAACATTATACAGAAACCAGTGTACAATTTAATTGACAATTTTTATATATACTGAAAAAACAGTGCCTAAGTCCAGGAGAAGGATTGAAAGAAAATTTGGATTGAATGTGTGTGTATGACGTGTGTGTGTGTGTGTGTGTGTGTATGCGTGCGTGCTATTTATTTCGAAGACATGCCACGCGAACCACTCTTTCCAGGAACTCCTTAGTGTGGTCTCTATTCTTGGCCGATCCAAGCAAATCACTCCAGGTCGAGCTATCTTGAGTTACCTTGACTCCGGTTTTTTGCTCTAGCTCGAACCTTTGTGTGTCAAAGCGGGGGCATTCACAGACAATGTGCCAGACGTCCTCGTCTTTAGCCGGGTCACATATGCACGAGGGTGCATCCTTGATTTTGAAACGGTGCAGATAGGCTGCGAACCCTCCGTGCCCGGTAAAGGCTTGAACCAAGAAGTTTGTGAGTTTGAGTTTCTTTATGATGCTATTTGCATCTCTCACTTGTGGGAAGAACTTCTTGGTTGTTGCACCGGTCTCGGAGGCTTCGTAACGGATCTGCCATTTTTCGACCGTTTCTAATCTTATCGACCTTTTGACGTAAGATATCGGCACTCTGTCGTAATTCGGGGCGGTCTTTTTCCTAATTGCTGCTTGCTTTGCCAATTCATCTGCCCTCTCGTTTCCTGGCGTTCCAATATGAGCTCGCAGCCAAAAGAATTTTATGTCCACCCCTGCCTCCCTCGCTTGTGTAGTTTGGGTCTTTATTGCTTGGACCAGTGGGTGCGTCGTGTGTGGCGTTTTGAGTGCCTCCAGCGAGGACTTGGAGTCACTGAGAATATTGACGCTTTGCACTCTGTGTTTCATTGCGATCTGCACTGCTCTGAACAGAGCGTACAGTTCGGTTTGATACACAGTGTTGTATGGTGCTAACTTGAAGGTCGAGTGGCGGATTTCTTTTCCACCCTCCCACCATGCGAGTGCCGCCCCCGTCTTTCCCTCAATTTTACTACCGTCGGTGTAAATTTGTGGGCCTCCTAGACTGTACCTATCAACTATGTCCTGGTTGTATTCCTCCAGGCTAACATAGTCGATAGACACGGTCTTTGACGGATGTGGTCTCGCCAGAGCGTCTGTCCTATTCTCAATTTCCCTCCCCGGTGGTAGGTGATCCTCGCTGAAGCCCCTCTTCACCTCGTAGAGTCTTGCCGCCTCGTGAATGCGCAGGTCCAGTGGGAGAGTTCCCGATAGGACCAGTGCCGATGTCAGAGAGACCGTCCTGTACGCCTTGCATATCTTCTGGGCGAAACCACGCTGTATTGAGTTGAGCTGATTCCGCACCATCAACTTACTTGCTGCTTTGTGCCAGGCACTTGCAGCGTAAAGGACGATCGGCTCTATCACCGCCACGTAGATGGTCTTTAGGATCTCGCTGTTGAGCCCCCATGACACCTTTGCCGCACACGCAAGCTGCCTGTAAATATTGGTAGCTTTTTGGCACGTTTTCGCCACGTGTGCATTGAAAGTTAATTTATGGTCAATGGTAAGTCCCAGCAGTTTGATCTCATTGACAAGTTCCACTTCGGTTCCGGCCATTACGACGCGAATCGGGTCCCATTTTAATTTTCTTGTGATAATCATGGCCGCTGTTTTTTGTGGTGCAAATTTAAGTTTGTTGTTAGAGCCCCATTCGACAACTTGTTGGAGTGTCCGGTCCGCTCTTGCTTTTATTTCCCCTGAAGTTTTGCCGGAAAACACTAAGGTGACGTCGTCAGCGAAAGCCTGGCAATGAGCATCCGTGTCGTTGAGTTGCTGTAGGAGGTCATCTAGAATAATATTCCAGAATATTGGACCTCCTATAGAACCTTGGACACATCCCTTTGTCGTCGGCTTTTCGCTGACCTCGCCCGCGTAGTGTACCTTGATCACACGATCCTCAAGGTATGAGCATACCGTGCGATAGAGGTTTTTTGGGCAACCTTTTTTAGCCAGTTGAGTTTTAAGTTTTGGCCACCAAGCGTTGTCGAAGGCTCCCTCTATGTCTAGTGAGACAAGTAGTACGATGCGTTTCCTCGTTTCTACCTCAGTTCTTATGTATCTCAAGAGGTCATAAAGGGCGTCCTCCGTCGACTCTTGGGGCATAAACCCATACTGACGTTTGTTCAGGGTTGGGAGGATGTGCCACTTGATCCTGTTTACGAGCATTTTTTCCAGGATCTTCCCCATCACCGACAAAAGGCCAATCGGTCGGTGTGATTTGGGTTGCGTATAATCCTCCTTTCCGGGTTTCCGCAGTATGCATACGTGTGCTGACTTCCAGGCTTTGGGGAAATGGGCTAGCTTAAGGCAGGTATTAGCTAGGCACAGGAACACTTCCCTGTTGCACTGAATGGCAGCTGCACATATGTCTGCGGTGAGCCCGTCCGCCCCAGGCGCCTTTTTCGGGTTCATACTCTTGACGACCGCTTCCAGTTCCACTTGTGTGAATGGAGGATCTTCGTCTGTGAGGTTCAGCTCCACTATTGAAGCGTCTCCCTCCGTATCTTCCCTGGTGCGCCTGTGATGGTCGGACTCACCTTCCCGGCGGTCGTCCGGATAAAAGCATTGAGCTAGTCTTTGGGCCGACTGTTTTGGTGTTAAGGTGTGCCCCTGTTCGTCCCTGAGCAGCGTGTCTTCCTGACGTCTAGCTGTTTTCCGGATTACACGGTAAATTCCGTCCCACATTGTCTCCCTGTCCTGCGTGGAACAGAATTCCTTCCAGCTAGTCGTCTGAGCCTCCGCCGCTTTGGTCGCATAGTCTTCCTTTGCCTGTTGGTATTGGTCGACCACGAACTGCCTTCTGTTTGGGGCTGCGTTTTTTATTCGCCTTTTGCGTCTTAACACCTCTTTTTGGAGTCGGCCCAATTCTTCGGACCACCACGGCGGATTCTGTTTTGCCTTCTGAGCTCCGGACCTTGGGATGCTTTCCTCGCATGCTTTTGAGACTGCACTGATGTAGGTATTTACCACCTTTTCCATCTCTACTGCGTCTCTCACGTTGCTTATGGAGTCTTCCGTGAGGTCTTTCTCTATGAGCTCTTCCGACAAAACACGGCTGAATTTGGTCCAGTCAGCCTTTTTGATGTTGTAAACCCTGGTTGTTTGTTTGGGTACTGGCTTTGGACGAGTCTGGCTGCACACTGCAAAACTTATGGTGTTGTGGTCTGATGTAGTTACATCTCTGTCAACCTTCCAATCTTGGATTCTTGACAGAATGCTTTCGCTACATGCCGTTACATCCACTATGCTTGAGTAAAGCTTTCCTCCCCGATACGTCTCAAAAGTGGGCGTGTTCCCGACATTCAAGACGTGCAGATCCACCTCATTGAGGAAGCTGTTGTACGCTACCCCTCTGTGGTCCTCCGATCTACTACCCCACCAGTAACTCCAGGCGTTTACGTCTCCTCCAACTATGTAGCTGTCTGCACCCAATCCAAGCATTATCTCCTTTGTTTTGGCAATGTATTCTTCTATGTCTTGGTCTGGCTCGAAATAAACCGAGATTACTCCAATTGACAAATTGCCAAACTTTAGGAGAGCCGCCGCGATGTTCTCCGTCACCAGTTGTGGGTCGTGTTGGACTTGGACCCGGTCGCCTAAGACCACTATTGCCGATTTAACGGGCTTCATGCGGTTGAGTGTGCACTGTACCACTTTGAAGCCCGGCTGCGCCGCCATCTCCCCTCTCCCACCCACGTACGGCTCCTGTAGCAGTGCTACTTCGCAGTTGCCCTTCTGCATGGCTTGGTGAATTTCTACTGTCACCAGTCTCGACCTTTGCAGATTGGCTTGCAGGAACCGTATCTCATGACGTGTGGCCGGAGCGGGAGGGGTCGGCTTTGATGTTTGTGCCGGCACCACCGTATCAGCAAAAATAGGCTACTTTGGACCTTGCTATAGTGTCCCACTTTTTACGTTCCCTACACTCGGGGCTGAACGCCTCGTGCTGTGCCTCAGTGTGGTTTCTGCCTGCCCTGGTGCAGTTTATGCACGTAGATTTTTCCTCCGGACAATTGCCTGGTCCGTGGCAGTTCAGGCAGAACCGACAATTGGTGCCCGCTTCCTTGCACAATGCTCTCGTGTGGCCGTAGGCCAGGCACTTGGTGCACTGTACTAGGGGCGACTGATCCTCCACCCTCTGCCTCTGGAAGCCTATGTAGACCTTCTCGGCCTCCACAAACCTCTTCCAGGCCGCGGGCGGAAGCTCAAACACCGGGTGACAGCACAAGGGGTTTCTCGCTTTTTTGCGGTATTTCAGCTTTAGTTCAGAGGGCTCGATTTTTAGGCCCCCTAGAAGATGGTGATTCTGCGAAAGCAACATCTGCGCTAAGTCCTCGTCCTTGTGATAGCTGAGGACATCTCTTATGCAGATCAAAGGTTTTTTCATCTGCGGATATTCCGCATTAAGTTTTCCCTCTGCTGCTTTTTTCAAAAGCTCGAGATCCTGCTCGCTAGCACAGTTTACCACCACCTTCTGGTTTTTGGCTTTTCTTACCCTCTCGAACCTTACTCCTGTGCTCTGAACGTCCAGAACTCTACCCAGTTCCTGTAGGACACCTTCGCTGGTCTTGTTGGGATCCTTTGACGACATGATGACAGTATGCGTGTTGTCATGATGAGGGGCTCTTTTTGGTGTTTTGAGTTTTTGAGCGTACGTTTCCGGCCCGTGCTGTTTTTGTTGCACAACTTCCCTGTTGACCTCATCGATCGAGTTTTTCAACTCAGCCAATGCCAACTCTGTGTGCAGGGTCGATGTCGGGGCTGAGGCTTTTTTCCTTTCCATTCGGACCTCTTCTGTTAGGGTCCTTACGTCCGAACTCATAGCCTCTAGCCTTTCCCCGAACTCGGCCACACTCTGTTCTGGATTCGGTCTCGTGGGCTCCGTGTCGTGCAGGCTTTTTAACTCCTCTGTGGTGCTGGTTAGGAGGTCAATCTTTTGGGTCAAAGTTTTTATGGCATCAGTCAGCCCTGTGTCCTGGGGTGTTATTTCAGACGTCTCTTTGACCGCCGGCAAGAGGCCCTCAATAGTTAGAGGGATCTTCGCCGTCACGTTGGCCAGCTTGTCCAAGGTCTTCCTTATCTCGTCCAGTTGGTTAGAGACCCGGGTGACCTGGACATGCAACCGTAGGACGTCCTCTTCCACCCTCCTGACCTGGGCGCTGTCCTGGGAATCCGTTCTTTGGCCCAACTTGTTGACTACTGTTTTGACCTCCTCGATTGAGGTTCTAATTTCCCCTATGGTGTGGAATGGGGTTGCCGTTTCGTAGCCGAGCCAGTTACGTACGTTGTCTGTTTGTCTGGAGGTCCTTTCAGAGACCTCCATGAGTTGCTCTAGGCCTGTTACCACCTTTACCCTTACCTCCGCCATTTCCCTCGCATGCAGCCTCTCCAGTCGGACTATCTCTTGCGCGTTCCTAGCTCTTTCACGCTCGAGATTATATTTGTGTCTCGACCGTGAGTCCGACAGCGACAGAGCAGTCTCATACAGGGCCTGCAAGCAGTCCAAGCACTTAACCTTGCACTCTTTCTTCATGTTGCCAGCCAGTTCTAGGGCGGTTTTCCCCTCCTGGAGCATCGTGTTGGCCAGTTTTGTCGCGTGGTCCATCTCCACTCCTGGCCCTCTGCGGTTTGATCCCATGAGGAAGCTCGTTCTGGACGAGGATGCTCTGGGGGGCGTGGAGAGGTCCGAGACATCTGACATGTCTCCCTCGTCAGTCCCCGGGCTGGTTTGGCAACCGTGCGCTCCCACGAGGGACTCAAGCTTCTCCATGTCCGCGATTGTGTCCGGGTCCAGGGGGGGGGGTGGTTATTGTTGGGTCCTTCTCCACTGCTGCTGCAGTCTCCTTGTGAAGGACCGTTTCCCTGAGGGATTTACCGACTTTTGGCTTGCGTGCCGGCCCTGCCTGAGACCTGCATGGAGCCGACTTGGGTTTGGTTGGGTTGGTTTTGGGTGGCATTATTTTTTATTTATAAATTTAAGCTTTCACAGAAATGACCAGACTAAGTTGTTCCCAAAAGACCCCTGACTCCCTTCAAACTGTATGAAGTGAGGGATCCTTATGCTGGTTCAAGCTGGTGGTGTTAGTTGTGGGCGGGTGTGTTGAGTGGGAGAAAGGCAAGATGTAGCCTTTTGCAACACAATGACTCTATTTGTCAATTTTATTACCCAGAGAGCTTAGAGGATGTTTCGGGGTTAATTTTAGAAAAACCAATCAAGGAAGTACCCGGCTTGGCCTCTGACTCCGCAGAATTTGTACGTAGAGAGGGGTCCTCCTAACTGGTTGCTCTCCCCGGCCAACTGTCAAAGTCGAATTTTGAATGTGACAGATCCGGCGCTACGAACGCTCGGATTTGGTGCGACTCGCACTTGACCGTCGGCTGTCAACGTCAACGCTGTCAGGTGTCAATAGCAAAAACTCGAACACGCTTTGACACTTGGCTGGCTGACGTGTTGCTTTTGACGTATGGTGGTTTGTTTACGTTTCTTATTGCGTTATTATTTTGTGTTGGGATAGGGAAAGGGGCGTTTTAAGGGTACAAATTGATACGGAATTTAATGAGGAGTCAACTGAAACTAATTTTGCGGGGAACTTTCCTAAAACTTAGACACTATTTGCAATGACCTAATTAACATGTTAAAAGAAAAATTTACAATAAAATGTTCCTGTGGGCTGCTCTGCGCACTCAGAGAGGGATGAAATTTCTCCAGGATGCACAGTGAGTCGCTGCAACGTTCCACAAGAGAGATAAAAGATATAAAATAACGGGAAAGAGGTAAAAATTAGTCGATGAGGTGCCACCTTACAAAATGTGCGCCGTTCCGGAGGCTGGAATTTAGGCGATAACTCGGCGAGTTTAGGTGATAAAAATACGGGGTTTGTGCCCACTTACTGTGTGAAAGATTTTCCGGCGCCTGGTGATGAAAAAACAATGTGCTATAGATCGTTCCTGGACGCCAGAGTCGTCCAAACTTGACGCAATTTTCGACCACACAGAAAGTGACACCAAGGGGAGAGGGATGGTCCGATCTTGAGAAAAATTTTTCACCCACTTGTTACCCGTAACAAACCGGTTACGATGACACCTCACACGACCAATTCACACAGATTTTAATAATTTTTTAGATTTTTCACCCGCGGAGCGTTCGATTTTCGTGGCGCTAACGCGGGAGGCTGATTTGCGACTTGGGGAAGGGGGTTTAGGGGGTTGGGGTTAAGGGTGTGGGGTTTTGGGGGGTTCGGGGATTAGGGAGGTTGAGGGGTTGTGGAAAAAGGGGAGGGGGGTAAGGGGGGTTGGGGTTGGGGTTTTAGGGGGTTGGGGTTGGGGGGTAAGGGGGGTTGGGGTTAGGGGTTTGGGGGAAGTTTGAGGAAATGGGGTGGGGGTCCGGGGTTAGGGGGGTTGGGTTTAGGTGGTTGGGGGTTTGGAAAATGAGGAGGGGGGTAAGGGGGGTTTAGAGGGTTGGGGGATGTTGGGGGGTTGGGTTTAGGGGGCTGGGGGGGTTGGGGGGTTGTAGGTGAGGGGGTAAAGTTAGAAAGAAAGAGGTTTACGTTTAGTAGTGTAGAGTAGTGCGCGCGCACCAAGGACCAAGTATAAAATAGACTGATTCTATTTAAGACGAGCAAAAAACCGTTTTGTGTCTCTTTTTAGCACATGGAAACTCTCACCGTGAAAAAATGCAACTAAAAAATAGAAAATAAATAATAGTTTAAAAAGACTAAAAAACACGCTTTAAAAAAAAAAAAAAAAATAAAAAAAAAAATCATAAATTTCAATTAACTATTCTTTGTGCAGTACAAAATGTTAATAAGCAATTATTATATTGTTATATCCAGATCAAAATTTGTAAACAATTCTAAATATTGATACAATAAATAATAATAGTTTAAAATATTTTATTGTAAAAAAAGCGTGGGGTGAAATAGTGAATTAAAATTTATTATTTTTTTTTTTTTTATTTTTAATTTTTATTTTTTTAAAGCGTGTTTTTTAGTTTTTTTATTTGAAATGAAAATGTCGTTATAAACGTGCTTACGTATATTTATTTCACGTTATTATATCCACTAAGTGGCGTGCCACAAATATAACGCACGTCTTGCATATAGACGCCATAAGGCTCGGTCCGTCGTGCCTGGGTGAGTGGGCTCGGGCAAGCCGCCCTAAAATACCGTCGTAAAAAGTAATGACACTAGTAACGATACTCTTAAGTAATTGCAGCGTAAACGGTGGCGAATTAGTGTGGAGACTGGCATCAGTGGGATTTGATGTTTTTTTCATTTTTTATTTCTTTGTCTACTAAAAAGTCCATGTTTAATTAAGATAATAAAATCTTTATTTTTAGAAAAGTCGTCCAAGTGCGAGTCAAAGCGAGTTTCCGTAGTACTACACCGATAACCACACGTTTCTGTTATTGGGACCCACTATTTTTTTTCATTTTGGTCATACTTATTACTTGTTACTTTCGTTAAGACCAAGGAGAGAACACGACACTTATGTAAGGATACCGTATAAATTTGAATTTAATTTATTTTAATTTTTTGTTGGTAAAGCAAATAGCGAACACTGTACAAATTTCAAATATGTATCTATTATGGTTTAAAAAATAAAGCCTTGTGACAGATGGACATACGAATGGACACAGTGGATCCGTTTCAGGGGCGTAGCTGCCGCCGTATCAGCCGTATCAATGATACGGGGCCCTCAGAGGTGTGTAAGCAAAAATTAGTAAAATGTTATCCACAATGTCACTTAATCTCGTGCTTCCTGGGAAAGGCCCCCCCCCCCAGCTAATTTTGATACAGGGCCCCTCCAAGGAACGCTACGCCACTGATCCGTTTGGACACCCTTTGGGTACAGAAAGCTTTAAGTCAGGCTCCAACGGCTACCAATATTTTATCGTAATAAGTAATTATGTATACTGAGTTCTAAAGTTTCAAGCTTGAATAACAATTCCCTACTTACAAAGTTCTTTCAGAAGCTACCTGACAGTTAATTATTTATGTTTTGTGCGACGCTGCCTAAATGGCGGGTTTGTACTTTAACAAAAGCTGAAAGAAAATTCTGCTGCACCTTAAAACAAAGCCTTCATTACTTTTAAAACGGCTATTCACAAGTCTTTGTTTATCGTAGAACATACTTTAACATTTACTGCCTAATGTAACTACATACATGTATATTAAAGTAATGATGTTTTGTGCGTATACCTATAATATTAACCTATTAGATGCCCTCGTATGTTATTAACATGTAATGGTAAGTAACAAAGTCATGAATGGCTTTTCTTTAACGTAGTAGCGCACAGAACTGTTATGAAACTCAATCTTATTTTCAGGGTTCCGTACCCAAAGGGCGTCAAAGGGACCCTATTACTGAGACTCTGCTATTTGTCTGTTTGTCCGTCCATCTGTCACAAGGCTCTATAGTTTTTCACCTAAGTATATCTCTTCACTGATTATGTATTATATTACTGTGGCCGCTATACCAACAAATACTAACTTAAAAACAAAGTTACGTCATACAAGAAACGTGTCTTTTTCAGCGTTTTTAACTGCGACGCTGGTTGTTAGGCGATAGCTGACAGTTGCTAGGCAACGATTAAAGCCATAGCCAAGCCATGGCTGCGCGCTTATGCACGAGCGAGGTGTTTCGAAAACCTACCAATAAGTTTGCGATTATAGTGCTTACATTTAAGCAATATTTACTGAACTGTTTTTAAAACATTGTACGGAGGTACGGAACCCTTCATGTACGAGTCCGACTCGCACTTGACCGGTTTTTCTAATTTGAAATGTCAATGTGTCTATATGGACACATTACTACTACATTCAAGAGAGGCCTTTCTAAGTTTTTATCTGTACTTGTGTAGAAAAGTTAAGTCTTGACGCCTAACAGGATCGATGGGTTACGTAGAATCTATTCTACACAAGCTCGTTTACTGCAGGTTATGCGCAGAACACGAAACAATGAAACTGCGTTTTTCGAAACCTTAACTGCTTTAGTTAGGTGCTTGCAGCATTAAGAAAGTGTAAACACTGCAGAGCGGATGCGGCATGTTTGCCGAGGGCAGGGAACAAACATTCCAGGCAAAGCTTGAGGCGGAACGTCACCTAACCACTTTCGCTCTTTGTTTGGCTGAAGTAGGTCAACCTACCTTTTGGAAGATTGGTAAATAGTACAAGTGCTGTAGCATTTTGCGTGCTACTCTTCATTTTTTTAATTCAAATATCTTAGATTTCGTTGAACATATAATATGTTATGCTCAATCTAAAATTATTTAAGTATACCTATTCTGATCAGATAGTGTTGGTACCTAACGCTATTAAACATATATTTTCTCTCCAATTTCTTTGTCAAAAAAAATCCTTAAGCTTAACAAAAAATAATTAATAATAATCTTGTTCCGACCGCACACCAAAGCTACCGAACAACGGTCAACCGATAGTGTCTTTCTCAACCTCGGCATTGGCAGAATCATGGACAGTATCGATTTAGCTATGTTTAAAAAAAAAATTAATCGAAAATCTTATTCTGGGTACAGGCCTCTCAGGAGTCTGTGGTATGCTCCCCTTCAGGACCCACGCTGAAATATGCAGTTTTTTTTAATAAAAAGTTATGGTGCATGTTAAATTAAATTCCACACAGAAATTCTGGAAGCTCGCGAACCTGGTTTTTTTTTTTTATTAATTGACTTAAATACACAAAACAATAGTAGACATGATAGCTAACATTAATTATTTTCACTCATATTAGTTTGATTTTTACCATTATAATTAAGGCTCAGACAAGCATATTTATATGACTGATAATCTATACATATAAAATCCTTTGTCCTGACTGACGGATCAACGCACAAGCCTAAACCGCTGATCGTAGAGACCTGAAACTTGGAGGGTGCGTCCTTTGTATGACGTAGGCATCCGATAAGAAAGGATTTTTCGTAGTTCTACTCCTAAGGGGGTAAAAAAGGGGGGCAAAGTTTGTATGGGACAACGTGATTCCTTGGTCCAATCTACATCAAATTTTGCATAAACATTCTTTAACAGAATTGATGGAAGACGTGTTTCTTATTTTATTGAAATTCATCCCTTGACGGGGTTAAAAAGGAGTAGAAAGTTATTTTGGGGGTGATTTGCTTCGAAGTTGATATCAATACTCCTTAGTGCTTTTGATTTAAATTACATTTTATTTTGACACATGTTTGAATACTCGATCCGAAGACACGGCTTCATAGGAACGTAGAGTTCAAAATTTGAAATGGTAAGGTGAATACTCGATCCGAAGACACGGCTTCATAGGAACGTAGAGTTCGAAATTTGAAATGGTAAGGACTAGACATCTTAGTTAAGCCGCGTTTTCACTTAGTGTTCTAAACAAACATTTGTCTAGAGCAAATATGATTGCGGTTTTGCCGATGTTCGCTCAAAATAGAAAATGTCCGTTTTCATTCAATGAGGAAAGAGAACAGTTGTTTATCTATACATATAAAATCCTTTGTCCTGACTGACGGATCAACGCACAGCCTAAACCGCTGATCGTAGAGACCTGAAACTTGGAGGGTGCGTCCTTTGTATGACGTAGGCATCCCATAAGAAAGGATTTTTCGTAGTTCTACTCCTAAGGGGGTAAAAAAGGGGGGCAAAGTTTGTATGGGACAACGTGATTCCTTGGTCCAATCTACATCAAATTTTGCATAAACATTCTTTAACAGAATTGATGGAAGACGTGTTTCTTATTTTATTGAAATTCATCCCTTGACGGGGTTAAAAAGGAGTAGAAAGTTATTTTGGGGGTGATTTGCTTCGAAGTTGATATCAATACTCCTTAGTGCTTTTGATTTAAATTACATTTTATTTTGACACATGTTTGAATACTCGATCCGAAGACTCGGCTTCATAGGAACGTAGAGTTCAAAATTTGAAATGGTAAGGTGAATACTCGATCCGAAGACACGGCTTCATAGGAACGTAGAGTTCGAAATTTGAAATGGTAAGGACTAGACATCTTAGTTAAGCCGCGTTTTCACTTAGTGTTCTAAACAAACATTTGTCTAGAGCAAATATGATTGCGGTTTTGCCGATGTTCGCTCAAAATAGAAAATGTCCGTTTTCATTCAATGAGGAAAGAGAACAGTTGTTTATCTATACATATAAAATCCTTTGTCCTGACTGACGGATCAACGCACAGCCTAAACCGCTGATCGTAGAGACCTGAAACTTGGAGGGTGTGTTCTTTGTATGACGTAGGCATCCGATAAGAAAGGATTTTCCGTAGTTCTACTTCTAAGGGGGTAAAAAGGGGGGCAAAGTTTGTATGAGACATCGTGATTCCTTGGTCCAATCTACTTCAAATTTTGCATAAACATTCTTTAACAAAATTGATGGAAGACGTGTTTCGTATTTTATTGAAATTCATCCCTTGACGGGGTCAAAAAGTAGTAGAAAGTTATTTTAGGGGTGATTTGCTTCGAAGTTGATATCAATACTCCTTAGTGCTTTTGATTTAAATTACATTTTATTTTGACACATTGTAAACGAAACGAAACTTCAAATATTGCAAACCATTTTTGTCTACGTTTGTCAACCACGTCTTGATCTGATCTCTGATAATAGCTAATTATATGTATTAAGTATTTGCATTTCACCAAGCTTTTGCTTTTACAAGCGCAGCGTGGGACGTCCACCAACGAGATGGACGGACGTTTTGGTGAAGGCCGCAGGTTCAGGGTGGATGCAAGTCGCTTCCAACCGTAATGATTGGACATCAATGAGGGAGGCCTATGTCCAGCAGTGGACGTCCTACGGCTGAAATGATGATGATGATGAAGCTTTTATGCGAGTTCAACCTTTTTCGAATAAAATCGAATTGAGTATTCAAATATCATTGTTGAACTCGCATAAAAGCTTGGTGCAATGCAAATACATATAAAATGCTTTGTCCTGAAGTCCTAAATGACTGACTGCCGGATTAACGCACAGCCTAAACCGCTGTATGTAGAGACCTAAAACGTGGAGGGTGTGTTCTTTGTATGACGTAGGCATCCGATAAGAAAGGATTTTCCGGAATTTCCACGGGATAAGGAATAATCGGGATTTATATATTTCATCAAGAGTGACCCTATGCCCATAACGAAGATTACTAAACTGTACAAATTGGGCATGCAATTAGACTATTAGAATATAAAGCGAATATAAAGAATTTTGAAAATTTCCACGGGATAAAGTTAAATCAGGATTTATATATGTAGGTAATCAAATCAACTGGACCATATCTCCGTAACTACAATTACTAATCTTTTCAAATACAGTATTAACGAAAATGACCATAACAACAAAAAAACTTATTGCAGGATTTTTGGAAATTCCTGTGGGATAGATAATCTCTGAAACTTCCGAGCCGATTAAAAAAAAAAACTTTTACCAGTAAAAAGTTACACTATCCTTTATTGACATAGGCTACTTTTTTCCGGGGAAATGCAAAATTCCCAAGGGATAGAAAAAAGAAAATTCAACTTCGGAGCTCATTTTAAAATGTCTTACACCAATAGAAAAGATGCACTGTCCTTGGTTAACATAGGATAGGATAGGGTTAGGATAGGACATTCGGTAAAATGCAAAATTCCCCTGGGATATTAAGAAGTGAATTTCACTTCAGGGCTGATTTGAAAATTTCTTTCACCTATTAGTGAGTAGCTACACTAACCCTTACTTACATAGACTATTTTCTCCGTGAAAAATCAAAATTCCCACGGGAAAAAAATAAGTGAACTCGACTACGCGGCTGATTTTAAAAGTTCTTTTATCGGTAGAAAGCTTTAAGGACATAGGCTACTTTTCTCGGCGAAAATGCAAAATACCCGCGGGATAAAAATAAGTGTAATTTTGCAAAGAATAAGGACAAATTTGTTGAAATTCCCGCGGGATAGGGAATAAACGGGATTTATAATATTCACTAACTGATACTCATGATGAAATGATAATAATGATGGATGTTGCCGGTGCCGGATTTTTGTTTTATACAATGAAAGAGATGAAGAAGCTTTACCACAAATTGGAATTCTACGCGGACGAAGTCGCGGGCAAAAGCTAGTAGGTAATATAAAGTACTTAGATGTCAACATTAGCAAAGTTTTAAGATATAAGATAATGCAACATTTTTATACATACTCTACTCTTTTCAAATCATATTCTTGATTGCAACAGGAAAAAGATGGAGGCATAAAACAAAACCCAAGACCAAAATAGCAGTCCACATAAAGCAGGCGCTAAAATATGTAAGAGGTTTTTTCCAAAGGGAGAGCCCGCCAGTTTCAGTGATGCAATTTCAAAAGAGGAAAGATGAAATTTTAATTGCGCTGCGAGGTGTCATTAAATTCGTTGCGGATTTTATACCAAAAATCATAAAGCGATACAAATTTATTTTGTGCTGTATAAAAAAGAGGCTTGGAAATTGAATGATACCTACAGCGAAAAGGAATAACTTACGACGCTTCCACTCGGCCAAGTGGTGTAGTTGCTTTACGAAATCTGCTCATATGTAAGTGGCGTTGGTGACTTCTAGAATAACCACACAATACAGTACGCTCACAAATCCAAGTCTATATAATATACTTGACACTTTTTATTATATTAACGTTTGAATTTGAAAAAGCCGTGGTAGCCTAGTAATAAGCTTGCGCTCGCACCTCTAAGTTTTTCGTGTTTATACGTGCAAAATTAAACCTCCACACACCTGCGAAGAAATTTAATGGTGTGTATGTGAAGTTCCTAATCTTTTTGACAATAATAAATAATATTCTAATTTGACAATCTTAAATAGACAAGTTTTTATAATTATTTTATTTATAAATATCAGTAGGATTATAAGATACAAAGACATGTATTTAACAATAGCAAAAATTAACAATCTTAGTTTTTATTAAATTTTAAAACCGTTTAGTTCAATTTCATACCTTTTATACGCAGTACTCGTACTTTTCGTCAATCGTAAATTTAGATTTATTATACAGCAGAAATATATTTTCAAGTTAACTCTAGCTAAAGTATTGGGCGTCAAAGTTGAAAGTGTTGTAAGCAGATACGCTATCCAATAAAGCTTTTACAACTTCCTTTGAGCATTCTTTTGTGAATAATACCTTGTTAGTAAAGGAAAGTGACGCTTCGTCGTGACGTCGTGACGTCTACCGTCGCTTGGTCTACCGAAGAGTCAAAATTACTTAGTTTGTATTCTGTTTTTATGTTAAATTCAATTGAAAACACAATGTTAACCAAAATGGAAATACATATTTATTTTAGGAATAAAAAGAAGAACAAAGGAAATATACAGAATTTAATTAAAATTACTCTATGTGCAACATAGTGAAAAAGTCCTTAAAATAAATAAACTTGTAAGATGATGTGTTTTCTTGGACACGAAATGATTTTATACTATGTTTTAACTATTTTTTTTAACTATTGAAACTCTGTATTTTACACTAATATCTTTACAAAAATATTCAGGTATTTCGTGTAGCCACACATTCTAAAGAAAATCTTCAATACTATGGCTTCCTAGTTCCGTTAATCCAAAACCTATGCTATGATTACTTTAATAATGTAATATTCTCCTCGCGTTTTCCGATACACGTTAGTTGGGTAAATGATTAAGGTAACTAAGCGGCGTCTTTATCATGGCATTAATTAAGTATTGACTGGAATGATTAATTATTTACCCAGTAATACAGTATCGCCATATTATGATGCTACCCCGGAGAATAAGTATACGTAGTTATATTATGAATACCTCCGTAGCCATTGGGTTATGTAATATTCCCCTAAACCGGCTTCGCAGAGATCTATTCCGAACACCGGTTGAATACGATATTTGAATTTGGAATCGAATGACATGTAAGCGCGATCCATCCATGAGCTAAGATAATAAAGGCATCGTACATACATAGTTTGTATGCAAATCTAACTGATGTGATAAACTTTTCCGTAGCTGGCTTAGTTAGGGAGGGAATTTCTAAAACTTTTAGGTTATGTTATGATTGCCCATTCAGATGACATTACTATATAATCAACTAACAAATACATCATTATTGTTCTTAAGTTAAACTCTACGAAGTTAGTAGCGACTCCTCCAAAGTTGGAGCACAGTTCTGTTTGCCTCGTTCGTTTGAAGTCTATCATTTACGAAAAACATGAAACCGGAAAAAGCCTACAAGCACCATGTGAGTGACGCTTATTTCGTTTTGTTAACATAAAAGCAAATAAAATACGAGCTGACCGATATAGTCTTTGTCACAATTTCATTTGTAATGTTTGGTACTGAACAAAATCACCAATTCACTAATTTATGGTAGAACATTTTATACAGAGACAATAACATTCCTTAACTGTTTATCTTAAGTGGGCATCCTCGTTATATTTTAGTCCTCTGCTCACCTCGGCTGTAACTACTGGAGCCAAAGACTTGAAATTGAACTTTATACGAAGAGATTTTTCGAAATTTCCACGGGATAGGTACTAAAAGGCATTTCTATTTCTAAACTTTTAAATATAAGTATTAATTTATTGATTTTCTTCAAATGTACTTGATGACAGATTAAAGTGTACTGTGTTCTTACTATTGCGAAAATTACACCAAAAAGTATGATTCAATGTAGCACATTTTCTGAAATGAAAAACCTGTGAAAATACGTTTCAACCGTTTTTACGACTATTTCAGAAAGTGAATTAGAGCGGTAAGTATTTTTTTTTAGTCTATCTATATTTGAAATTGGTAAAATATAGATTACCACCATTTTCGATTGATACTTTAACAGGTGTGATCTGAGATATCGGCACGGGATTGGAACGAAAACAGTGAGAGACGTAGAGACTGCTAGATCTCCACTGATTTAGCTTTTGACATTCGAACTTAGGATGGTAAGTACGTGCTTTATTAAAAATAAATATTTGATTGACATAATGTTCAAAATGGATGGAAGTGAAAAAATGCTGAGCGAATAGCTTTACGAGCGTTGCGTGTTAGACGAGGGCAACCACAGTAAAAGTTGAGTTGTTGCGAGCAACAGCAGCAACCTACGTGACTTATAGACATGACCTCTATTATAAGGCAATAAGAACTAGAGTCACTAGCTCAGCATAAAATGTGAATTCGTCGCCTTGCCTAACTAGAGGTACCTATATTGTAGTCTGTGAATGCGACGTGTTCTAACTGAAGTCCAAATTTAGTATTCGCGTTTACGACTACCATCTGTATTCAGGAATAACGTTGACTCTGGGAGACTGCGTGTTCGGATAGTGTACGTCAGGATATGCTTGGAAAATTTCAGTCAAGTTGATAACAATGTCTTTAAGTATTTCCTCTTTGTCGATATTTTCGATGGTAGGTATCTTTTTTGTATAAATAGCTGAATTGAACTTTCCAAGGCATACACTTTTGATAGGTGCTTTGTTTGAAGATAAAATATGAAAAATATGTCCTACCTGGTGTTCATTAACATTTGCTTTCTTCAGAGGCACAGTTATGACCGTAATTTATCTGTAATAAAGAGTGCTGAAAACTCTCAAAGAGTCTTTTACTCTTTGTGGACGTCCCTAAATCTTAAAAGAAAAGTTCGTTTCGTCGGCATAATTAATGCTTAAAATAACTGTCTAGCCGAGCTCAAGTTTAGTAATCAATCAGAACGTCTAATCACGATAGTCTTTAATTTGTAGTAAACATGAACAAAGAATTAAATCCACTTTACGGATTATGTCATGCTCGTACTTTCGTGTTTCCCTCAAAATATCAAAAGTTTTATTATTAAGCATCACCGCTTTGATTGTAATAGACGTAAATTATTAGACGTGTAGGATTTATATTTGGTCATTATTAAAAATTAAAATCAATATTTCACTCGTGTGTTTGTTGTGCATACATACATAGACTACCTCAACAATTCCACATAGTGCCACCATCTTCGACATCTAGTTAGTTTAGAATTCTGATAAATTGTTATAAGTAGGTAAACGTAGGGTTTCTACTCTCTAGTCTCTGTATTTAGGAGGTCCAAGACACGGTATGGAGAAATATGAGAATTTAGTTCAAAGTTTTGGTGAGTGTCGCCTTTGGTTCTACTCGTACCTATACTAGATTGTCTATACTTCTAATCTCTCTTTAATAATTCTTCTAATCTTTCTTGGCTATAATTATATTGTTCTATACTTTTAATCTATTCTGAATACTGGGACATGGGTAAAGATTTTCATTTATTAGAGAGACACAGTGCGAGCTCGTAGTGTTCAAATCCATTGCACATTCCATTGATCGCGGTTGTCGTGGTTGATATCCGATCAATGCAATTAACTGTTAGCATTGGGCGTTAGTCAAACAAATGCCACTCGGGCAACGTATTCGATAAAAGCAAGTCAAAGCTTGTAGGCATATAAGAATCAGAACTATGGTATTGTTATTATTATTATTGCTAGTGTAAATAGACATAGCTACGATAGGTTGTAAGGCGTTGGAGGTATTTCACCGCTGACACCTGTACCGTGTTTTATTAGATTTGTTGAGTTCGATCCCGGATAATCTTGTTACGGGCGACCCACTCCGCCGCCAGTCCACGGGTTTTTCGGTGGTTTCAATTCGATCTTACTATTATTATACTCTATCTTATTTGTACATGAGCGTGTACTTAACTACGTTGCTCAATTGCTATGAATGACCTTCGTTGGATAAATTGTTAATAATGTAGGATTGTGATAAATATCAGCAAACAATACTCTTGTATACATTTACTACTACAGCGGAGCGGCTATAATCTGGTAGGCATATTGTCATATTTGTATAATGTAAATAGGCTGGATGATAATACATAAAGTATTCATAAGTACCTAAAGTGAAATTGTACGATGCAAATTGCTCAAGCAAAATCGTTTCACGGAAATTCAAAATACAAATTCTATTTGCGCATTATATTAATTTAGTAGTAGTAGTAGTAATAGAATAAGTCGGTATAAGAGTAGACGATAGTCACCTATCTACTCGTACTTAGAAGCTTAATGTCATTGCGTCACGTTTGCTTTGAAACAAAAAGCACGAAGCTACAATGATTAATGATTCTAGTTCTAGTTTTAACCGAATGTGGAAAGATTTCGCAGAAACAGCTGTGATTGATGACCGGCCTGTCGTTTGTTATGGAAACGATTAGCTCTGCCAAATTGCTATTTTCATTGCAGGTATCTTATTTATGCATCAAAAGAAATATAGTTGTGTGTACGGACTTGGAGATTCTTTTAAAGAATTGTAAGAGGTACCTTGTCTTAAAGTAGAAATATAGGTAGGTCATTCTGAAAATAAAACCAAAAGTTCATTTTTACTACCAGTGCTTTCGGAAAACTGTCATTGCCAGGAGGAATGCACCGCATATGTCATTGTGAAAAAGAATCGTCTAATGCGGAAAGTAAGTTAAACGAATTTTATTAGTAGTCCTAGTTTACTTTGCAATAAAGCGAAGTAGCCAAGTTTTATGAAGTAGGTAGTCTTTTTTACGGCGGATATGTTGACAAACACGCCCAAATCGGAAACACTCACGAAATCACCATTTAGTGCCGTATAACATTTTTATTAGTCGTAAAAATGACCCTATAAAAGGGAATAAAAGAAGTGTAATTTATATGAAAGTAAGTCGATTGTTATCACGATTGGTAGCTGCTGCTTTTTGAATAAAGCTTATTGGATATTATACATCTTTATAAACCAAATCTCTATTATTTCTTGCGGCGATGAAAGGCGCACAATACACATAAACAAAACAAATACAAGGAATTAAAAACCCTACTCGAGGAAGCGGAAAGGCTTAAATTCGATACCAGATTGCTTATTCATCGTTGTTAAAATGATGTTTTTTGTTTATAAAGACCAGGGTTTAGCATAATTTTTGGATTCAGTGAGAGAGAATAATCGGTTCAGATAATGCAGTGATGCCTAAATTAACTATTTTAAAGGTCCTTATGGAAGTGTCTAAAATGACACACAACTTTCTCATAAAATACGTTATTCCCTAAGGTTCTACGCCCAGCCCTTTTGTTTGCCGGTATTCTGGATACGGCAATAACGTTCAAGCATTAAAATTCGGGTCAGGCTGTTGACACAAATTTATGAGGGCTTTAGCAAATGGTAGCCCCGATTTTAGCTTAATCACCCGACTACGACAAACCGAAAACAAGGTAATGTGTTTGTTTATAGTAAAAAAGCAACACTGGAACAAAATTTACTGGAACAAACGCTTAAGTTGTTTTTATCGAGTTTGTCACACCATTGTGATGTACGTCCTTTTTTGTTCGGAGCTGGCTTTATTCGAAGTCATTTTGTTTGTTTTAGGGACGAACGTTACCATGGTTGAATAAATATCTTCTGTTTTTCCGAGCTTGGCAGTTTTGAAAATGACTTTTTTTACTTTACTTTTTTTAGTTACTAAAATCTTCACATTAAAAATGACCAGTAAAAAGTTCCTTTTTCAAAACCAAATTTTCATGAGAATATTTATTTAGAAAGAATAGGTAGTTAATAAATTTTGTTGGTGATGCTACAGGGAAACAAAATATGCAGCTTGTAATTTTTGTATACGAGCCTCGAGCTAAGACAGGAGAGATACTTATTAGATCAAACCTATCTGACCAACACTTCCATTTTATTCCAAAACAAGGTAAGATAAGTTAAGCAAGTTACATACGAGTGTGCACACAGTCCATAAGAGTTTTTGAGGACAATATGGTTAATTTAATTTATGCACTCTAGTACCTACCGGCTACCCTAAGGGATAGTAGAAAGTTATATCCAACATTGGACGGGTTTAGTACCACTATTTACTATCAATAAATTATTTTACTCCTCGAACCCTTTCCAATAGGGTTTTATTACCAGCTGACACTTCCACACCCATCACATCCCTTAAGTTCACATAAACAGTGAACAGACGATTTCGCATGATGGCTTTCGATGTTTACGTTTTCACTCGAAATAAACATGCTTAATATAAATATTTAAAAGATAAAACCTCAATCCGAGCAAAAAAAAAGAGATAAAAGAGGTCTAAATGAGGAAAAAGATTTAATGACGGACTTTCCGATACGCGTGTGCGCGACATGTATACGACCCATGTGGGGACGACGGCAAAAATGAACAGAGTTAAAAATCCAGGGTATTCTCTCCCGCTACTTGGTACTGAGAAAACTAAACAAAATCTAAAAAGAGGTCGTGCTTCATTTCTATTATTATACTTATCATATCTTATTATTATCCTTACTATAATATTATAAATGCGAAAGTAACTCTGTCTGTCTGTCTGTCTATCTGTCTGGCTGTTACCTCTTTACTGTTATCGGTGAACCGGTTGAAATTATATTTGGTAAGAAGATAGCTTGAGATCCTGAGAAGGACATAGGATAGTTTTTATCCGGGAAAATTGCATAGTTCCTGCGGGAAAGCGATAAACGAATTCTTTGCAGACGGAGTGGCTGGCACCAGCTAAGTTATGTACTATCTACTTACTAACAATATCAGAAAAAGATACCTACAGTCAAATTTGGTTAGTTTCAAACAATACCTACCAAACAAAAAATATATATACTAAATTAAATGATGAAATGTCAACCCTGTCCAACCATTATAAAGCGTGTTGCCTTAAAAAGCCCTCCCCGCGACAAACTGGAAACAAAAGTCCCCTTATGCTCGCAGCGTTGCCCCTCTTGTTTGCTATGGGGATCTGCTGAACAAGCCACCACTAACAATTTGAAAAACTCTGGTGAAATTTTAATGATTTTTCAGTTTCGATTGCAAGACATGTTGTAAAACCTCACATACCAAAACGCTTAATAAAACTTATTGTTAATTCCCATGTATTTGTGTAACGGGCTTTACCTTAGCTACTGAACCTTACGTGCTGTCCTTACGTGTAACGACAGCTAAACGGATGCGGACAGGAAAGGGCTATAATTATAACGGTAAACAGCAAATGTCAATAAGTCTGACTGTAAACTTCCCCTATTGCAGGATACGATCTTAATTTTTAGTGCTGGCTTGGATTAAATAACCTAACCTGGCTCGGTGATTGCAAAAACTGACCTCTAGTAAAGTTTAACTAACTAACGGTATATGACCTTACTTTCATTGCATTCATATTAAAACTCTACTTGTCTTGTTCCTTAAACCTACCTGTAAATTACACTAATACATAGGTGTATTTATTTAACTTAAATAAATATCACGGGACAATTCACACACCAATTGACCTAGTCCCAAACTAAGCAAAGCTTGTACTAAGGGTACTAGACAACGGATAAACATACTTATATAGATAGATACATACTTAAATACATGTCAAATACCCAAAACTCGAGAACAAACATTCGTATTTTTCATACAAATACTCGTATCTGCCCCGACGCGGAAATCGAACCCGAGACCACATGCTTCGTAGTCAGGTTCTCTAACCACTAAGCCATTTGGTCGTCTAAGGGCCGGCGCTCACTGACGGCATGGCACGGCGTGGCATTTTATTACTATCAAGTTATTTTGAATCTTTTTCAATGAGTTTAGAATTCATATTACTTTATTGGTTATGCGTTGCGTCATCCCTCAGCACGTCGCGGCATCGTGGTATCGAAATAAAGTAACATGAATTCTAAACTCATTGAAATAAGATTCAAAATAACTTGATAGTAATAAAATGCCATGCCGTCAGTGAGCGCCGGCCCTAAAAGCTTACAGAATAATACGAATAATACGAACATCATTAGTGAGAAAGGAATTTTTGAACATAACCAACAATCACTTCCTTTGGATTTCACGCTGAGAATCAGAAAGTTACTACCACGGCTGTAGGTATATAATATTGAATATTGCACGCCTTGATATTAATTTAACAATGAATGAAATTCAGCATAATCGAGACGAATAAAATGATCATATTTTTATGTCAAAACAAGGCCAGTGGAATAATTACCACGACCCAGTATGTACGGCCGACAAAGGAAGAGGGCCCCGAATAAAATCACGCTACGCTCGTAAATGTGAACTTTGGATTCTATTAAGGAGCGACGAGAGGATGTACAATTTATTTTAAATGTTTTGTCTTAAAAATAATGCAGGAGTCTGCTTTGTGTAGTTGTACTTAAGTATTTATTTTCGTTATTGCTTGAGCACGACGTATTACATTTGTAGCATCAAATAAAATATCGCATGCTGAGAACAAGACCGACATATTTCTGTATGAAGTTCGTACAAACATGTCTCAGTGTTGCTTCGATATAGTTAGGTAGGTACAATCGAAGAAACTGAATTAAGTACCAGGGTGAACCCTTCTCATTGCAAATTTCATGATAACATTCCATACATATGCCAAAGAAATCATCGTGAAATTGGTTGTGAAATGGTTCCACCCCGGTACGCGATTCAGTACATAAAATGTGCCACAGGTATTAGTGGGTGTTATATACACCTCAATAAACTCTGATATTAATAATAATAATAATAATAAGCCTTTTTATTCTGAACATCAGTTGAATAACAAATCTAAACATGTTATATTTATAATATGTCCCGAAGTTCAGTTTGCCTCTTGGCATAGGCCTCCTCTAACATTTTCCATTGAGATCTATCGCTCGCTATCCTCCTCCAGTGGTGTCCCGCCGTGAGCTTTAAGTCGTCTTCCCATCTTGTCTGTTGGCGTCCTCTACTTCTTTTTCCATCTCTGGGATACCAGTCCGTAATAATTTTGCACCATTTTTTTTTCTTGAGGATCGCGTAACATGTGACCTGTCCATCTCCATTTCTGCTGGTCTATCCGGGCTATTATGTCAACAATTTTGGTTTTATTCCTTATTACGCTACATCTCACTTTGTCTTGTTTTCCTTATTCCTGTGAAGCTTCTCTCCATGGCTCTCTGACAGCGTTCCAGCTTTTCTCTATGATTTCTGGTGAGTGCCCAGGTTTCGCATCCATAAGTTATGATTGGAACTATCGATGGAAGCGGAAACGAAAAGAGGGTAGCGCTAGGAGACAAGCGCAAAAATGCACACAGCATGCCAAAAAACCACCAGGCATAAAGGGTAGCCCCACCCAAAAGATGGCATCCAAAGCCACACAATGGGTCCAAAAGATCTCCGACCCACCCTTCCATCGCAGGGCAAAAGAAAGGAAGCCCGTAGTTATAGATAAATGCATATGACAGGAAATCCCACCAACCCAACCAATAGTACTAAGTAATTGTACAGAAACGGGCGAGGGTCGGTCAAGGAAGTAACCAACGGGTAAAAACATAAAAGACCGACCTAAGCACCCCCAGTGCCCAGCGGGAGAATGCATGCTCCTCTCCCGGCCTTCCAGCAAATGGCTGAGGCAGGACACTGTGGGTAGGTTAAGTCCCCTCCCTACCCCTCCCCTCCTCAAAATTTAAAGCACACGTTTTTGTTTTGATAACCAATAGAGAAGGGGACTTGTGACCGGGTTTTTTAGTCCGTGCAAGTCGGACACTGTCTGGGCCCTCCATTCCCAGTTCGTCCGAAGGGATTTTTCCCGAGCACAAGTCACCCTTCCAATCCTTAAAGTAAAAAACAGCAAAGACTTCGCGTCTTTGGCCCCTCTGGCGACTCATTCAAAAAAAAAAAAGTTATGATTGGAAGTATACATGTGTTAAAGACTTTTTCACTTCTCATGCTCTTAAAATGTTACTTTAGTCTCTGCATATCGGGACTAAAGCTCGTTTTTGATCTCAAGGGATTAAAGTAAAATTTTTTTAATTGACTATGGAAACCCCTAAACTGCCAATCACGGTTTGTGTGAATGGAGGATTATCGCCATTTTCAGTGACAGGGTATAGACAATTTTAAAGCTTTCCACAGACCGAAGCGCGCTGCGGACGCTCCGTAGCGCCCTGCGTTTCGGTCTGTGGAAGCCTTTAGGGCGTGGAAATAACCTCAAAATGACAACTGTATAAAAAATATTTAAAAAATAATAATTTCGTGAAACACGATGAATAATTACGAATATTAATTTATTTAATTATAAAATATTAAAGATGAATTCATTTTAAAATGAATGTAAAGAAAGATTTCCTTTAGCTTAGGTGTTTTTTAATTTGTTTTTTTTTTTAAAGCGCTGTTGCAAAGCAGTTCCCTGCTCTGTCGATAAAATAGCAATCCGCACTGTCGGCAAAGCAGTGCTGGAGTGTACGGTAGATAGAGCAGTTACGTTTGAAAGTTAATATGACGTGACTTCAAAATAATGCGATGTCAGTTGCATTTAATAGTAAATAGAAAGTATAATTAGATATAATTTAACAAAGAATTGGCATATAGAAAATAAACATAAAATGTCGTTTCTTTATTCACGGGTAAGTGTTTCAGTTAACAATATATTTTGTGTGAACTTAGTTAGATCAATTAGGTTAATTTATTTGCCGATTTTAATGAATGAACAATTATCATTCTTAGATGCATATATAGTCCTATTAGTATTAACATAGTCTTTAAGTTAGAATCTGTTGGCTAATTATGCAAGCATTTAAAGCGTCACTTTACAAAAAAATATAAAAGAAAAGAAAAGACAGCGGAATTTTTTTTTGCTATTTGAATTTTGAACAGATGTCCATTGCTCGTTGAGCATACGTTGTAAAAAAGTAATTTTGTACGTCGTTTTTTTCCTCGCATTCAAAGTGAAAAGTAGAGTGTTTAACGCGAGACTAAACTACCATAATGACAACTCGAATTATAGCCTCCCTCGCTGTCGCTCGGGTGGCTAAATATCTCGTGTCATTATGGCTTGTTTTAGTCCCTTGTTGAACAATCTACTATTCTTTTTATTTGCATACTTAGCTCTGTGGATTTGAAGACTTCTTTCAAAGACCAGTATAACAACCAGTGTAACAACTAGAATTAACAACCATAACAAATTAACAAAAAATCTCCCACAACGGCTGGTCCCCGCGGGAGTTATACACCACCACCCTCTAACAACTCGAAGAAACAAAACACTTAACATTGCTACATTAAATACGAGAACCCTTAGAACTGAAGAAAGCCTACATGAATTAGAGAAGGCTCTAGAAGACATAAAATGGGACATCCTGGGAATTTGTGAGATGCAAAGACTGGGAGAAAAGATTGATGAACGTGCTGATTACATACTATTTCATAGAGGCGAAGTGGCTGGCCAGGGAGGAGTAGGATTCATAATTAAGCAGTCAATGAAACAATATATACACGAGCTAATTGGAGTCTCTGATCGAATTGCCATTCTTAACATCCGCTTACCGGGATACAGAAAATTATGGTCAATTATACAAGTTTATGCTCCAACAGAGCAAGCAACAAAAACAGAAATCAAACTTTTCTATAAAGAACTTTCACAAACGCTAAGAAGATATTTAAATAACCATATTGTTCTGATGGGTGACTTCAATGCTCAAGTGGGAGCAAAGAAATGTAAGGAGGAATATATCCTGGGTGACTTTGGCCAAGGAAAAAGAAGTCCTTACCTTGTCGAATTTTTATTGCAACACAATTTAACGCTCTTGAACAGTTTGTTTATGAAAAACCCAAAGAATAAGTGGACGTGGATCTCCCCTAACGGCAGCACTAAAAATGAAATAGACTACATAACTACAAACTATTCAAAAGCTTTCACAGACACAACGGTCTTGTCTAAATTCAATTTCAATACAAATCATCGTATGGTAAGAAGCAATATCAGAATAGAACCATTAACTATAAAAATTGACAATCAACCACTCGAATATGTGTCAGAATACATCTATTTAGGACAGATCAAACTACCAAAGAAATTGAGCGAAGAATAGGAAACGGATGGAAACTCTGATATTACGAAAGCCCAATTCTATTATAGCCTAATAGAAAACTAACTACTTAATGTATTGCTTGCCTTGCCTTTTTTTCTCCATTTATCTGTTTTCTATATCACTTTAATACTACCAGAGTCCTATGGTGCTCAATAAATAGTCATTGTATCGTGGTAATGCGTTCCCGTAACAAACATAATTATCTAATGTAATTAACCGTGAGTTTTAAAAAAACCTGATATAGGCTTGACTAGGTCCTTGAATTTTCCAGTCTTTCCTCTCGGAACTCAGAAGGGAAGTATATGCGGTATTCGCCTTAAAAGTACAATAGAGATATCGGGGAAATTTATAGGTCACGCAAGCCAGCCTTGATTAAAAAAGCTCTAAATGGTTACATACGGGACGTTCATTTCCTCTGTTTCTGTTTTCTTTTGTAACTCAGATTTAGCTTCGGATTTGTAACTTTGTAGTGTCTTGTTCTTGTTGGACAATCTAATTGTTTCTTTCTGATAAGGATGAATTCCACGGAATTTCGTCGACTGAACGTAAAATAAAACGAAAGAAAGAATTTGAAACAATGACAAGGTTTTTTAATTAATCGCTAAAATCGACCGATACTTACGTAAGTTAAGATACACGTAACTTACTGTTCGACTAAGTAGAAGCGGTAAAACCAGGAAATTCGAAACTGTATTAAAATCTGCTCTATTATTTCATTAAAATATAGTGAAGTGACAACATTGTTAGGGGTTCAGTCTAGATGAAAATACCTCGGGAACTATTTCGGCAAAATGGCACAATCAACGCAAACTTTCCACAACTTGCGCGATTTCTATGCAAATTTATCATCCTTCCTCGTCTGAATTATTTCAGCTTCAATAAAAGGCTTGGAATGAACAATTAAGAGTTTTAAACGTGTTACTGTGTGCCTGATGGATGATTTATAGTCTGTCATTTTAGTGATGCTGATGTGATGGCACACATAAGGATCACAGGATGTACATAATTTTGAATATAAGCTAATGACTAAGAAGCTGAATCATTTTTAAAATTGTATAACTGCGAACGCGTTTTTGGGATTTCATATTCACGGTTTGTTTCGTAAGACCACTGTTCATCTATATGGTGTATTATTAAAAAGGCGTCTAAACATGAATCCATCCTTTATAACACCTTTTCTTAACCTTCTTCAATGCCGAATCCCATACGAGACCGGACGGAACGTACCTAATGTTTGACACGAATCCCTTAAAAGATACATTGCTCATGTTCGCTTCTATTGATGCTTTAGTAATAAC
Organism: Archips xylosteana; assembly: GCA_947563465.1. NCBI lineage: Eukaryota > Metazoa > Arthropoda > Insecta > Lepidoptera > Tortricidae > Archips > Archips xylosteana. The sequence continues at coordinate 14,450,208 of OX387344.1, forward strand.
TTAACACTATTTTTATATTATCCATGGACCTCAATATACCCTAGGTTGGAAAATACTGCTTTATAATTAACTAGCTTTTAACCAAGGCGTTTGACAGTTGGGATCCGGGATTTCGCTGTATTTTCCACGAGAGTTTAGTTAGTCTTCATTCACGTTGCACGTTTATCATCCCAGCAAAATTTTATGAATCCGGCATAGCGACATAAAGATCCCATTCTGAGTTGGGCCCGCGTGGGAGCTATGGCCCAAGCCCTCTTATTCTGAGAGGAAGTCAGCACCCAGCAATGGGACTCACATATATATATATATATATATATATATATATATATATATATATATATATATATATATATCGTTGCTTATCTGAAACAACGGCCTAATCCAAAATACTACCGTGTGCAACTTAATACTTTAATTATTGCAAATAAGGTGTATAATTACACAGCGTATCATTTCGAATTAGGCCGTTCTTTTAGATAAGCAGCGATATATATAGGCAGGGATAATGATAATGATAGTGAGGGGAACGTATCAAAATATATAAAGTTTAAAACGAATAATGGACGAAATACATAATGGTCATAATACATACTAAAATTTTCTATGAAACTATTGATAAAACGAACTTTTTTTACACACTTTATATTAGCTTCACCTGTATGTTTGTATGTTTGTATGTTTGTAACCGACTCCTTAGGGCGCGATTTTGACCCACTTCCCGGTTTCCGATTGAGCTGAAATTTTGCACATATGTGTAAATTAGATGACAATGCAATATTATTGTAACATGGAGCTGATCTGACGATGGAGCTGGATGGTGGCCATAGGAACTATGTAATAAAACAACACAATCCCGTCGAGTTTGGGCTTGTTTGATTCGTCTTGACGAGCACTTTGATCCGATATGGTAACCAGGGTCTGATGATGGAGCTGGAAGATGGCCAAAGGCACTCCACAATAAAACGACACGAGCCCGTCGAGTTTGGGCTCGTTTGATTCGTCTTGACAGACGCCTGACCACGTGTTTCCACAGACTACTTACTAATAACAACATGCGGCCCTCACTTCTTTACAAGCCATCACAATGCTGTGCCGCAGGTCCGGGTTGTGGTCGGCTAATGTCTCAATGGCGCAGCAAACTTTTTGGGGATCGAAATCGCTCGCGGTCGCAGGTTTACCCTCGAGACCCTACACATGACCCCTGGTTGGTGCTAAACTAGCGATACAACACCGGTGGTTGGCTTCAGTCGCGGCTGGTCACCACCCTATAGGCTGAGCCAGGCCGCCAAGCGACTCGTCGTTTTCTGGCCTGTTACCGGACAAAGGGTCGGAGCAGTTGTGAAGCGCACGCGTTCCGGTTACAGTGCAGTGCCTTGTATTTGTTGCGCTGTTACGGTACGGTTTGCACTGCTTGGAGGCGCGCGCAACACCTCGCTCAACTGCCTTCTTTCTGCTTATTCCCCTAAATCAAGTCTAGGGCAAATGAGCAGTTTCAAAGCAAGCGTACTCCATCGTGGGCCTCATCTTCGCTTTCCATAAGGCGTGATTGTGATCACACGCAAGCCTATCTTTATATATATAATTCCACTGTACGTGTGTTTGTCACTGAACTCCTCCTAAACGGCTGGACCGATTTGAATGTTTTTTTTTGTATGCGTTTGGGTGGCGCCCTGGATGGTTTAGATTCACAAATCACCCTGGCAGATGGCGCTGCAGTCGGTATCTAGGTTCATATACAGGACAACGTCTGTCGGGTCCGCTAGTATTGTATAAAAAAAGACTCCCAAGCGTTGCACTGACGCGCCGGACGCCTCGCCACGTGTGGCCACCAAACTACTAACAAAAACATACCTGCGGCCCTCGCCTCCTTGCAAGCCAACACCATGCTGTGCCGCACGTCCGGGTTATCGTCGGCAATGGTCTCCCCGACGGCCACGAACCGCTCGACGGCGCAACACACGGCCGCGCCCACGCGCTGCACCGCCGCGCCGGACGCCTCGCCGCGTGTCGCCACCAAACTACTAATCTGAACAAGAGAGAACAAACTTGAACCATAGCAGAACATCGACACACAAAGTGGGATTTCACAATACGAGGAAAATCATTCGAGTTGTTAAAGGTTAAGGACTACCGAACGAGTTATGATGTGATTGGTTTGTTCAAGGCTCACGATGAACTGCTACTCGGGTGATTTTACTTGTAACGTGAAAACCCGCCTAACGTGTGTAGGTACTAATATGCAACTAAACGCGAAAGTTTGTAAGTATGGATGGATAGATGTTTGTTTTTTCACGCTAAAACGGTTTGACGGATTCTTATCCCGGAAAATTGCATAGTTCCCGCGGGATAGCGATAAATGAATTCTTCGCAGACGGAGTCGCGGGCAGCCGCTCGTATTCAATATTAAGTTTTGATATACTTGTAAAGCTTACCTACTTGGTTGTGGTAGTTTTGCGTTTTTTTGAAACTACACTTGACCCTAATTAAATGTAGCACTTTAAAAAGTTTAATAATTTGGAAACTGACATTTTTAATGAATTTTTACTCTACCCTAAACATTTTCTCTAAAATTCTGACAAATCGTAATTGTTGTGGTGTTTGTTGAAATCATTTAAAGTTCCTCGCATACTGTTTTCATGGGTATGAGAAGATTAACATAATAACAATTTTAAAACCTAAGACGATTCAATGTACCTATAAGCAATTTAATTTATAGGTAGATAGCAAACTTTGCAGTACCTACTACTGCACTTTAAAATAGGCACTTTTCCATTTCATGCTACGCGTGAATTTATTAAAATGTTCATTTAAAAACACTTAGTAAACTTCAGCACTTTTCAGTCATATTTATGGAAGCAAGTACTAAATAGGAACCCATATTATGAGTAGCAAACACAATATCTACTACATAGTATGATATCTACAAATAAAAAGGTATAGATCGTAATAACAACGACAACGTAGTCATTAGAACAGTGGAATAAAGTTGGTACTTAGTTTGCGTAGGATTTTGACAGTCCATTTCTACACTGCCCACATCTTCTTTACCTTTTCTTTACGCAAAATATTTCTAATGCTGGGTCCCTACGTGTTTCAAGCACCGGCAACACACAGGATGCATCATATGGTAGAATTAATATAACGTTCAAAATGATAGCCTTTCTCAGGCATGCCAAAAGACTTCAGGGTATTCGCTGTATCCGGTAGTAAGTACGTGCAGAAGAAATAATTTATGATACCTACCCGATGCATAAAAGCAGATGCTGGATCCAGTGACCTTTGAACCTTTTCAACTAAAGTAAGCGTAAGAGGAAAATTGTGGGGATCATTCGGATCGGACCCCCTCTATGTGGCTATTTGTGGGAAATCACTTAACCGTCTAAAGTGAAAATGTGAGAACTGGACCGTGGGAGTCATAAATCGTATGATAAATGGTGCTACGATAGCAGGCTACTTATTTTGGAAGGGTGTAATTTTATGAGACCATAAAAGTGGCGTGACTAAATGCAATCAGTTAAATCGTTCACTACATTTTTGTATATATTTGGTTACAAAAAGCACAACAGCTGTAGATATCTGTTTATGAACACACAGTGCCTAAACATTTGTAAAGTACTTAATAGTCGATAGGTAAATAACGTGCAATTTGTAAACGCACTCAGTTTAAATTCTGTCTGTTTACGGGCTCTACATTCTTGAAAGTCAAATAAAATATTTGTCTTAGTTTGAAGCTCCCTTTGGACTTTGTTCCTGATAAAAATACGAAGGGGTATAATTTGTTGCCAGCATAACTTTTGTTTATATTGACCAGAGAGATAATACAGTGTCTTCCAAAATGTAACGTTATTTAAAAATGTAAAAGCCTCAGTGAGCACAGCAGGTCCATTTTGATTATGGACTCAGCTTAAAGGAAGGGCATCAATTAGCGAATCAAACCGTTTAAGACTTCGTGAGCGGCAGCGGGCCGGCCGGGGAGCGGGGTTAGCTCGCGCGGAGCTCCGATCAAGGTCGTGGTAGCACGCGAGCTTCCAGGCAGCCTGGCGACTTGTTGCGCTTGCCCCAACACAGCACGAGACCCGCGAGCTGGTCGTGTCCGCTTGCGACCCTCACGTGAACACCTTTGTTGTTGTACGACAGCGATCCTACCTGGGGGTCCCGACGTGTGTATTCGTCGTCATCGGAGAGCGCGTCCATGTCTGGGAGGAGTGCGCGGGCGGCGCGTGGCGGGCGCGCACGTGCTCCGCGTGCTGCGACGCGCGACACCGTACCGCGACCGCGCCGCTCTGCCCGCGTCCGCCGCGGCACTGGCCCGCGCCCGGTCGCTGCCGCCGCCGCTGCGCATCGATCCACCCAGACACCCCGCCCTACCTTACCCTACCCCATTCCACCCTACACCGATACAACACCACGTGGCCGCCCGCCCTAATAATCTTCTAAACATCTTCAATACATCTAAAATTTACGCTGACATGCATTCATGTAGGATAATATGGAAACTTTCGTTTTATAGTAATCTCATAACAACAGCGACGCTTATTCTCGCTCTTGTCTAAGTTCTGAAGAACGTTTCTTTTCATTCAAAACAAGCGCCAGGCGCTCGACCTCAATGCGGCGGCGCGAATTATGGTGCAACAGTTTGTTGTCGTGGGCGGGAAATTCTAATAGAAAACGTCACTTGACGTAGCAATAGCGACGCGTTTAATAGTGAAGCCGGTCCGAAAATAAAATTATGATTTTAGACATCGCATAAAACCCAAAGTTCTCGTCAGAGATCTAAACGACGTCAGGGAGCGACCGCTGACGTGAATTGGTTATATTGTGGAGGAGAACGTCATGCTTTTTGAGGGGAAAGTGGGCGCATAATACAAAATTTCAAGAAGCGCATAAAGTTTTGTATGCGTATTTTGCGTACCTGTTTGATGAGTGGGAGTAGAGTTCTTTCAACGGTGCGCGTTTTAATTTGCGAGAGGTCGAATTCAGGCAGGCCAGCGGCCGCCATGGCTGGCGCGGACGCGACTGCGCGGCTGCGCGCGCACGCCGGCTCCGCGCCGCCATTGGCCGCCGCCGCCGTCACGTGGCCCCGAGCGCGCCCGACGCCCGACGGCCCCGCCGCCCGCCGTAAACATGATTGCGTGTTTAGTTTTACACATACTCCTGCGGGCTTATAAAACTACAGCTTTACGGGTTTCACTTTGTTTTGATTGCGAACGCATTTTTCCTCTATACACATAAAGGTGTGCAAACATGCAACTTTCTAATTTAATAGGTATCGAGCAATTAGCTGGACGATGTAATTTTTCCTGTAAGTTACCTACAGGTTGTAACTAGCAAGTTAGTTTTAAGTAAAACAAGAAATAGGTAATGATTTCTTCAGTATTAAAGATCAAGTACCGAAAGGTAATTTGGCCAAATCAAACTCATTTTTTAACAACAATATTTATTTTCAATCCATATTTTCAAACATCTAAAACTTATTAATAATCATTGGCACATTATCACAAAGATTGTCAATGATTTTATGTAACAACTCCTTTTCCATGATCTAAATGGCAATGTTTTTTTTTGCAAACTTCTTCAGCGAGATCTAATAAAAATAAAAATATTTAAAATAAAAATATATAAATATAGTAATACTGACGAAAACGTGACATTGACACAACTAAACAATCACACTATTATTTTACGATTAGTGAGTAATAAGTACTTTTACAGAAGTAACCTTCACTGTAATCACTTAACTCGTCAATAATGTATATCGTACTATAGTAGTGATACAGCAAAATACGAAGATATAAATCTAAGAGTTAGACTTTGGTAATTGCATTATTACAACTGAAGGGATTTTTACAAAAACAACATAACTAGCTAGACTGGTTGACACTTGTAGAGAAACAATTTTGCAGACAACAGGTGTCAACCAGTCTAGTCAGTTATGCTGTTTTTGTAAACATCCCTTCAACTGTAATCTACATAATATCTTAAATCTATTTATTACATTTTATTGGTGGTATACAAATAGCTCTAAACTATCACGGGATAAACTTTTATACATTCTAAGAAGTCGTTTACAGAGGACAGATAGGGAAATATCTAAACAAATTAAATGAATAAAGAATATTAGGTAGCTACTAACAACATAAATTTCCACAATTTCAATTAAAAGTATGTAATTTGTAAAAGATACGGCATAATATCAATAAACAATCAAAAGAATATGCCTTAAAATGCCTGAGATGGCGAGTGATAACCAAATTTCACAAAAAAATATGGTAAAACATAATTTTTTCCTATCATAAAGTTTGTAGTTTGTTCATTTATTTTAATTTCTTCTGTTTACTGTCGATGTGTACATTAATGTTTATTCGTTTGAGTTTCATCTCAGCCACATGTATGACAGAATATACGAAAATTAAGCACATTCGTATAACAAATTATATACTGAGAATCATGGCAATATATATCGTATTTAAGTTCTTAAAACCTTTACACATTTTTTAATGAGATATTCACTTAGTTGTAATAAACACCCATACTGATTTGCGGCCTGCGCTTATTGTACAGTGCTTGTTTAGAGCTCGTGCTGTCCTGGGAGCTATCAGACATCCAAGGGCTTTGCCCGGGGGAATTTCGGACCTTTCTTTTTCTCAAGCTCTCTGTCGGCCCTAAAGTTGGTCTCAGCAATTGTTTAAATCTAAATGGTCCCTCGGTGTAGTCATCATCGGAGCTAAAGACGGGTGTTGCGAGTATTTCGGGTGAGTTGCGGAGTATCTTACGCAAATCTGACTCAGGGTCGTGAGTAGGGCTGTAGATTGGTTTCCGGGGAGGGTCCGCTTTGTGTGACTGCTTAACCAGCTCGATGATTTTGTTACTGAAAAAAGAAAAAAAAACAATGTTTAAAATAAAATAAAAATAAGTATCACGTAGAGTATCACAATGAAGAGTAGAGGTTAAATAAGAGTGCCACTTTTTTCGTTACTGTCATATTCTTGAAGAAAAATCTTATAATCTTGAAAAATCTTGATTTTTCTTCTCTTTTATTTTTACTCTACTCTTTATTGTTATATTCTATCAGAAATAAATGAGCAAAATTGAGAAAATATCCTACGGTGCAATAATGACAAGGCTATTCTAATTTAATGAAAATGAATATGAACCGCCATGAATTATCTTCGTCGACTTTACGTGAATTATTAAACATGAAAATGAATTGCTACCCGATTTTCTGAATGATTAGTAGATATCTCATATCATACCCATTTGTCCTGGCTATCCGCAAGGTTAAGCATGCGATAGATTCAAAGTAATTAATATCAATCACGGCCAGAAATTTGTCATGTCATCTCTTTCGTACCTGACTAGCCCGCCACACTGCCGGCTACACGGCAGATTCTGCCAATTCTGGCTGGTGACATGATGTCTGTGCTCAGCGCAATTCTGGTCAGGTTGTTGCTGGTTGTTTTGATGATGCCTGAAAGATATATACCCAGTTTTCAATAGGCACCGCCTTTGCTGATCTAAAAAAACCAACATCTCCTGAGCAGTGCTACTTCCTAACTAACAACTAAAATATTACTAAAGTAGTACTATTCACGCCACAAACACAATATGACTTCAGATCAACTGACGAACCTTGAGGGTCTGATCTCAAACTCTTTATTAAGCAACGGTTCATCCCAAGGCCTTGCAGGGCATTCGAGAAATTCAGGCGACGGACTGATCCGAGAGAAAGCATGAGTGAAAATAAGGGTACGATTACACATCTAAAATAATCTCAAATTAGAAAAGGCATAAAAGTGGCCGAATTATTTGATATGTCCTTATTTTTTCATTCTATTTATTAATTTCTTAAAACTGTGTTCAATGTAGGTATATTTGATTCTAACAATAACATAAGAGATTGAGAGGGAACGGTATAGTCGTATATTTTGTTACCTCGACAGTCGGCTAGCTTCTCTCTCGAGTTGCGAGGGCTGTCCTCTGATGATTGCCGGCACGAGAGTGAAGCCGGGTGGCGAGCGATATTCGTCAGGCGGGCGTTGCACCTGCTGGAGTCTTATTCCCGGCTTGTTGCGACGCATGTTCTTATGGACTTCTTGGTTCTTATCGTGAACCTAAAAATAGGTTAAGATTTATGATACTGTAAATATACAAGTACAGTTAACGGTAAAAGTGGTGGATTGGTTGTGAAGCTCGAATCATAATGATTTATCGACGGCTCTACTGCCAAGGTAATTAGAGCGTTTGTAAATCATGTTGAGTTCCACAACCGCTCATTCACTTCGCTGTTGACTGTACTTTAGCATTGATTACCTCAAGAAGATACTTGTTTTATATAATTTAATTTATCCGCTACTTCAATACTTCCTGTTAAGTTTCTGTTATCGAATGTGACAGATACTTATGATGCCGACCTCGGTTATTTGTTGGATTAAATAGAGACGGCATCACAGGTATCTAACACATAATATAACAAGAACTCAACATGGAGTGGTGAGAACCTTTATATCGTTACTTATTTCTTATTTGACTCCTTTTGACCTGGTGCAAGAAATAATAGCCTCCTTGAAAAACTTTTGAGTACAGTCGAGGACATAAATATCTATACAGCCCCCGCGTCAAATATTTAGTATAGATATTTTTGACGTCTTGGTAACGTACGGTCAAGTGCAAAAATAAGTATAGATTTAATCCTCCCATCGTTATATATAGTACTAGCTTTTGCCCGCTGCTTCGCTCGCGTGTACCATGAGAATTCCAAAGCACCAAGATATCAAGCAAGCAAGCATACAGGCAAGCAAGCAAGCATGCAAGCAAGATGCAAGCATGCAAGCACGCTTGCTTGCTTGCGTGACAATGGGACAATCTCAGTAGTAAATCTCATCTTTCGAATAAAAAAATAATTTTTAAAATCGGTCCACAATTGACCGAGAAATCGGTGAACATACATAAAAAAAATACATAAAGTGGAATGCATAACCTCCTCCTTTTTTTGAAGTCGGTTAAAGAGCTCTTTGCGGCCTACTTACAGTATAAACTTATGAATTTTGAAATTTTAGCTTACAATCAGTAAAACGCAAAATCCCGTATTTTCCCGTTCCCGTAAGAATTTCGGGAAATTCTTACTTAATACTCCCCTACACTCCCCAAGAAACCCACTTGCCAAATTTCAGCTTTCTACGGCCAGTAAAACGAAAAATCCCGTTTTTTCCCGTTCCCGTAGGAATTTTGGAAAGTCCTTTCTCAATGCTCCTCTACACTCCCCAAGCAACCTCATGCCGAATTTCAGCTTTCTACGACCAGTAAAATGAAAAATCCCGTTTTTCTCGTTCCCGTGGGAATTTTGTATAGTCCTCCCTTAATGCTCTTCTACACTTCCCAAGCAACCTTCATGCCAAATTTAAGCTTTCTACGACCAGTAAAACGAAAAATCCCGTTTTTTCCCGTTCCCGTAGGAATTTTGGAAAGTCCTCTCTTAATCCTCCTCTACACTCTCCTAGCAACCTAGATGCCGAATTTCAGCTTTCTACGACCAGTAAAACGAAAAATCCCGTTTTTTCCCGTTCCCGTGGGAATTTTGGAAAGTCCTCTATTAATCCTCCTCTACACTCTCCAAGCAACCTAGATGCCGAATTTCAGCTTTCTACGACCAGTAAAGCGAAAAATCCCGTTTTTTCCTTATCCCGTGGGAATTTCCGAAAATTCTTCAAACTGTTTTTTACTATTATAATTACCTACTTCTATGCCAAATTTCAAGAGTCTAGTAATCGGGTAGTCGGGTTCCGACTGATCAACTGTCGACCTTCACAAGAGAGGAGTTTTGGCCGAAAGGTGTCGCTTACCGGCGGTTTCGTGGCCGGTTAACTGACACTGCAAAAGTGCCCACGTCACAGACTTCACGTGCTTGTAATTAGGTTGTTAATTAAGTGTAATATAAATATGTATGTTAGTCTTTAAGGTATTTTTATATGGGCCTATGCAGCCTGAAATAAAATTATTCTATTCTATTCTATAGTTCATAGGATCCCGTTTTTTCCTTATCCCGTGGGAATTTTGAAAAATCCTGAAATCAACGTTTTAACTAATGTATCCTACTTGTGTATCAAGTTTGAAGAGTCTAGTTATTATAGTTAATGAGATAGGGTCACTCGGAATCGAATATATAAATCCCGTTTTTTCCCGTCCCCGTGGGAATTCCCAAAAATCCTGGATGCCTAAATTGTATAAGGTATCTATGTGAAAAATTTTAAGTCTCTAGGTCCAGTGGTTTGGGCTGTGCGTTGATATATCAACAGTCATTTAGTTTCATTAGACATTTCAACCCCATCCAGGGAGATGGTTTTTTACGTCCGCCACATCGGATTTTAAAACCGTTGTTGTTTTCATAACCAGCGACCCGATAAACCATAGAAACAACACCCATGTTGATTTCAGACTTTGTTACACCTTTCCCCCCTTTTAGGGGTTGAATTCTCAAAAAACCTGAAACACGTGTTTACTCATTTACCATTAGGAGTACTTCTGTGAAGTTTCGAATAAAATAGTCGAACTAATCTTGTTTCCCCATACAAACTTTGGACCCCCTTTTCACCCCCTTAGGGAGTGAATTTTGAAAAATCCTTTCTTAGTGCACCCCTAGACCTTATAAGGAACCTACATGCCAAATTTGGAATCTCTAGGCCCAGTGGTTTGGGCTGTGCGTTGATATGTCAGTCAGTCAGTCAGTCAGTCAGTCAGTTTCTTCTTTTATATATATAGATAAATCTTCCCAGGTGAATTTTTCGCTTCGAGCCATTACATTAAATTTGAACCTTAATACTATAACGATACCGTTTGTTTTGAAAGATAAGGGCTCGAAGCGAAAAATTCACCTGGGAAGATTTATACTATACCTATACCTTAATTCGACTAGCTATGGGACATATTTATGAGCATTTATGTCTGTACATTATACATTTAATCAAAAATCTATTCCAAATTCCAATGCTGTGACGTTTGCTTTAACCGATTTAAAAAAAGGAGGAGTAATGTATGTATGTAATACAGTGAAACTTAAAACCTCTTCAATATAAATAAACTTTGTACTATTATATGTTCACCAGTATCTCCGTCAAGTGTGGTTCAATTTCCAAAATTCTTTTTTTATCCGAAAAACTATAGTCCTGAAGTGGCTCCATTGTTACTAATTGTAAGTCAGGATCAAGGGATTTTTAAAAATTATTGTGGGTACACCAGACCTATAGTGATTTGGGTAGTAACTCGTACAATTGCTTTTGGAAATCATCAGTGGCTGAAGTGGAACTGATGAAGTTGACGACAGAGTAACTACTCAATACAAATATTTCATGAGTTGCAATTTGATTAATTACTTTATAAAGTTGCTAAGCAATTTATCCTCATCACTATGCATTATGGTGAAGGGGAACTGATGGTGTAGCACCAGGAGAACCCCCTCAACAATTAACGCCCCTGAATTAAGAAAAGCAATATTTTGTAAAAGGTGACGAACAGTTGACATCAAGCTAACTTAAATATATTTAGATACAGCAAAAGGTGAGGTTTGTTTTTTTAACATAAAATTGACCCGACTTCAAAAAAATACGTAAATAACAAAACAAAGCGAAAAGGAACCGCAGAAATAAATCTAAATGTTTTTCTGTGTGCGCTATTTACTAAGTTGATGCCTCAGCGCGAGCCAGCAGGAGTTACCTTACGTACAGCAAAGGAAACTATGAAACTAATCGCGTACCAGGGTGGAACCTCTTCACGGTCAATTTCCCCATGATATCTTTGGCAGATGTAGGGAATGTTATTTGCATATAACGCAATTCAGTTTCCTCGACTATACATATTACCTATTCGGCTTGCCACCGAATTCTAACAGATTAGTAAGAAGCACACACAGAAACAATACAATACAATACAATGACTCTACACGACAAAGAAAACAATACAGAAAAACAAGTACATGAAAAAATATATACAAGGTAAGCAATAGGCGGCCTTATTAATTAGGCAACTACACGAAACATAATTTAAATGTATTTTTGTGGTAACACCTTAAATACTTTTGTAACAAATCTAAAGACTAGTTGTTTTTCGCTTTCTTAAGTTATTTTCGTGGTTTCTTTGGAATCAGTTCATTTAACATACTCATACGATGAACAAAAAGTAGCCGTAATAAAAATACACCTGATCTGAAAATGACTGCAGTTGGTTAGCACGTTCTTGGACTGAATATTGCTGCATGATCTGTTGAGGAGTGGGCGGCGCCGGGTGCTGCGGCGGCGGCGGAGCCCGACCCTTGGCCCATTTACGTCGCGCCGTATAACCGCGGAAATCTAAATATAAAATCAAAAGTATACATTTATACACTACAAACCGCACGATATTTCATATTTACAAGGCTGTTTTCATCTTACGACTCTGGATAACAACGGCGGCTTTATTCGAATCAACGTTTTCTTTATTATTTCCTGACGTATCATTGTTGTCGCTCTCAGTTGAAGTCATTTTGCGCAATATCTTAGCTTTCATCATGGCTTTGTTATTATTTAGTGCACCTGAAATTGAATCACAAATTGTTTTTATGGTGTGTATTTATTTATTAGAAAGTCATAAAAACAAGTATACCTGATGTTCACTACAATTTCCATTTTGATGTTAAATTTACTTGCTTATTTCTTGGTATACGCAGATTTATATTGGGTTCGTGTACAATATTTTGGCAGTCTTTACTTTTAAACAATACGTACCACCAGCTGCTTTGTGTTTTCTACTATCCTGCTCCATCTGCTCCCTTTGGAATTCTCTAGCTAGTTGTCTTTGACGTTCTTGAAGCCTTTTCCTTGTGAGCCACCCTCTCACGTGTTTCTGCAACGTGAGCACAGATATGGCCATCTGAGCTTTCAGCCGCAGGAAATAGCGACGAGCTATCCAGCCACGCGCACATGCTTGAAGTAGTACTACTTTCCGAATCTAGTAAAAACACAATGATCTTAAGTAGTAACTTCAGGAAAGTACACACTATACCATTTAATACGAAAATAAAATACCTGCTCTTCATAGATTCGGGCGAGTACCTCGACATGATAATACTTTAGGAAGACTTTTGATTTCCCTAGCGCCCAACCGTCCATTTTTAGCCTTAAAAGCAAAAGGCGACATGTATCACGGTTGGGCTTTACTTCCTCGTCGTAACTGAAGGCTAAGAAACTGTATCTGTAACAATAGACAGCAAATTTTCGGGAGAATGTTAAATGGCATTTTGACGTATTGTCATGATCATGACCCTGGGCCCGCACTTTTCACGCTGCATATAGGATGATCCCGAATAGTTTTATTGTAATTATTAATCATTAGTCTCCAATCATTTTAATCATGTACAAATTAAATGACTTCAAAAGTAATCTATTCACACTTAGAATAATAAATACATACATACTTGATACGTGAAACGTAAATGAAACTATTAGTTTTGTTTTTATACATACATTTTATTAAATGGTATTGTTTAATGTTAATTTAATGTTACCACATTTCAATAATTACTTAGAAAATAGAATTCCTCTCTAACTTGAAGTACGTCCTTCTTACATTAATTCTTACGCTGAGAAAATCTAAGTCATCTTCGTGTGCATACGTATGCAATATTCACAAAAATACTTTTGTTTTGTAATCGTAAATATTTTTGTTTATTGTGTCGCACATTTGGTTAATTTTTAGTGATTGATGATTAATGATTGATTATCTCAACTACTCAAATTGCAATCATCTTGTAAGCGGCGTGGCGACATCGGCATCAAATGTACGGGCCATGGTCATGACGTATTGCTTAGTATAGCTTGTTCATAGTAGTCGTTTTAAGATGAACCCTATTCGTGACAGTAACTAAATTTTCGTAAAAAACTATTATCGACATTTGGTATACATATAAGGTATTGTAAAAACTGTTATTGCAAGAGTCATAGAGATCATCGTAAAATGACTCTGCCTAAGTTTTGACTATTTTTTTATAATATCGTAAATGACTCATTTAATTTTAAAACATGCACATTTTATATACGACCAATAATACATTTAAGTTTCCAGTTAAACATAAAATAAAAAAGGAACCGAGTTAGAAATTAAACATCTGCAAAAAACTATTTTACGTCCCTTATATTTAAATTAAGTGCTTTACCTTTTCAAGAATTCCTCAAACGTTAAACGATGAGAGAATCCGTTTTGTCTTATCCTGATAGTTTCCAAGACACCCGTATATCTGAGCTGCTTTAAGATTTTTACGGAATCGAAATGTTTGGCAGATCGTGTATCGTTAGGTTTTAGGCATCTTACGAACTGAGGTGAGCCGCTGACCATTTTTTGGAGTAACTCCATTAAAGAATAGCGAAAATATGTGGACACAGTTTGCTGCGCACGAGATTGGGATGCAAGTCCACGGCTGTTGAAACGTTCCTGCTAAATAAATAATTTATCAATAGCATCACAAAACACTATTGAATGTTATGATTATAATGTAAAATGATAAAAATAATAATGATAAGAAATAAAAATTATTTACGCGAGTGTCCCCGGACATAGGACTGTCTAAACTCCTTGTATCCATATCAACTTGTAAAGGAGAATATAAATTGCCGGTTTTGGTGATGGGACATTGGAACAAGAATCTTATAATATCGTATTGACTTTGGCGCATCAGCTGAACCACTTCAGGAGGCAAAAAGTTGCGATTCTTCTCCAGAAACCCATCAGCCTGATAAACAACGCGTCCAGCAAAATGATGAATGGCAAAGCAAATGGCATCTGATTTCGGTCGGACGTAGTATTTGCTTTTGATATTATTATGGAATTTTTCTGAAAACAAAAGGTATGTATTTAGACAGTTGACTCTTAAATAACTAAATAAAATGTATTCGAAATTAATAACAACAGTTATAATTACCAATTAGACTCCTGTCCGTTGACCTTGGGAAGCGACTTTCTTCATCAAGTAGTGCTAACAAGCCCATTGGTCTTGACAGGAGCATATCTAGCACAGGTCGATTATCGGAGAATTCTACAAGATCCACTGGTACTCCTTCAGCCATGTACTCTTGCTGTTCCCATGTGAAGATATGCTGATTGAAATAATACTGTATTTGCTCGTTTGCAATGTTAATACAAAGTTGCTCGAAGGAGTTTCTATTAAAGTTTTCGAATCCGAATATGTCGAGTATTCCAATGGATAATTGTTCGATGCTAAAAAGATATAAATAATATAGTGTGTGTCGTGTGGATTTACTATCGGATCGGTAGGAAGGAATAGGAATTTTATGTTAGTAAAAATCACGGTGTTAGTAAAAAGTGTAAATACCCGTACGGTCTATTCTGACAGAGCAGAGCATTTATCCTCTCGACTATTCTGTCAAAGGCCCGAGCGTACAGACCACGGGCGGTGGCGTCCCTCGCTACAGCCGCCTCTGTGGGCGAACAGTGCCGCGCGATGGTTTCCCCTCTTGCTACCACGCTACTGCTGGTGAGGCATTCGCGAAGGTCTACTGTCTCTACCCCTAAGAGACAGGAAGCTAAAAATAATAAGTATAATTAATAAGTAAAGATCTATACTACCAACCTTTCTATGAACACTTTTGAATAAATATTAACGTGATATGTTTAGGTAATGTAAAAATATGATTCTTAGTTAGACGAGAAATACCATTACCAATACCCTTTTGAAAAAAAAGTTGTTTTAAACCTATTGACAGAAAAAATTTCATGTCTAATTAATTTAGACAACCTCTTATTTAACTTTACCTCTATGCAACGGTGCTGTATCAATTATAGTAGCTTTGTTATCAGTATTATCATCCCCAGCTGTCTCCCCAAATTCTATATCGCCAAGATGTAGAATAGCTGATAGCATTTTATAGATGATTTGTACTTCGTCCTCTTGGAATCCGACCACCTGCATTAAAAATAATCTGTTATTTTCTCACGCTTTTATCGGAACTTCGAGAATAAACATGATAAACTATCTTAAGCGTATGTGAATAGAGATATTTTTATCTAGTTAACCTATTATCGTTAAAGCGAAGCTTACTACTTATTATGAATCTAATGTTTACCTTAAAAGCTTGATTTAACTGTCGCCAACGATGAACATTATGCTCTCTATGGGCAACAGAAAGTGGTTGTAAATACCTATGCCTGGATTTTAATTGTTCATCTAAGTAAAATTTTCTCCATCTTCCTTCACTTTCTAATCCATCATATAGATAGTAAAACACGTGAAAATTACTTTCACCTCTGCAAAAAAAAAATAAAGTAAAAAGATTATCTTTTCTCAGGAAACCCTACGCATATTTGAACTACAAGGAATTCTTGTTCAATCAATATGTGATAGATAAGGGCAAGTATAGATGCACTCACAGCGCTTGGTGAACAACCCTTGATTGTTCTAAAAGATAAACAGAAATTCGCGCTCCAGATATCCGCCCGACTCTCATGAGAGACAAATCCAAATATTTGCCGAACCGCGAACTGTTGGCGTTAATGCCTGTTCGTGCGTTCCCAAACGCCTCCATGATCGGATTTACTTGAAGAATCTTATCCTCTACGTTCCCACTTTGTGTCTGAAATTTAAATAACAAACTATTGGAAACAATGTAAACGAATTCAAGGAATATGATTTCTGAAAATCTATCGCTTTTCTTCCAGGGGTGATTGTTAGCATAACATATACCTTTGAGAGGAAAACTAGCTGTTTCAGCAGAAGGTTAGCGGATTCCGTCTTGCCAGCTCCACTTTCTCCAGATATGACTATGGCTTGGTGCTGTTTCTGATGCATTAGAGCTTGATGCGCAGCATCAGCTACCGCATAAATATGAGGAGGGTTATCCGAACGGCAGCGACCTTGATAAATTTGTTGACTCTGAAAAAAAGACAAGGCCGAATTAAAAAGTTAACAAAGCACTATTGCACTTAAGCCTTCCTTATTATTTTATTATATTGTTGCTCACCTTGGTCGTGTATATACCTATATCGGTGAAAGGATTAACTGCTACTAGTATATCTCCAATGTAAGTGTAAATTTGATTCTGATTGTATCTTTTCTGAAGTTGTTCTACTATGGCATCTTCTGTGAGCACTTCTAATGTTGCTAAATCATCGGTATACATTTTTTCAGGTCGCGCTTTTCGATGCGACTTTAGTTTGCCACGTTTAGTAGTGACATCTGGCGCCCGGCAACTCCGACCTTCAAGCCGTTGCCGTTTTATTTCTGTTTGGAGCTCCTTGCGGATCTGTAAGGAGTAAAATATTTTCACAGTGTTAGTAAAAACTCTTTGCAATATTATAGTTCATTATTGAAGTGATGAAATAAATACCTTTTCTTCCAAACTACTAACAGCTAGTAAAAGGGGATGTTCCAAAAGTTCTCTTGCAAATGGCCTTTGATTCATATCTTTGACTAAACACTCCGCAATAAAGTCTGCTAGCTGTGATGAAAATAGTTCGGGGTGAGCTAAAGTAGGAGGTGGATTCCGCGGTATTTGAAATAATGCTCGCATCGGATGCAATCCTGATAATGGAGGTTCACCTTCTGCTAATTCTATAGCAGTGATTCCAACTGACCACACATCGCATCTGCAATCGTATGATTGATCCAATTGCTGTTCACATGCTATGACCTGGAATTTAATTTAAGATAGAGTTTAATTCGTAAAGGAGTAACATTCCATTATTTATTGAATTCTTACTTCCGGTGCCATCCAATAGGGTGTGCCGACTGATGTATTCCTTCTTGCCGCAGTGGCAGCCAAATGGGACGAAACTCCGAAATCAACTAGTTTTACTTCACCGTTTTCAGTAAGTAGAATATTATGTCCCTTGACATCTCGGTGCATGCACCGATGTGCATGAAGGTGGGTTAGTGCTCGAACTGTCCCCCGCAGTACGTAGGCCAACTGAGGCTCGGTGAGACTGTTCCCGTGAGCACGTATACCAGCGCAAAGATCTGTCACTGATCCTCCGGTACATAGCTGGAAAAGAAAATGCTCTAAACTTAATATAAATAAAATTAAAATTATCTTGCTGAAATAAACTACATTTTTTTTAAGGTTGACAGTTCTGTACGTAATTCTTGACTCTACTAAACAGAGTTTGAACGATATAACTAACACAAAATTTAATTTTTGAGTAGAAACTTCAAAATAACTTAATTAACTCTGAAGATGGGCTCTGGTTGAGTTCGAAACGCGTCAGTGTAGCTTGGTGGTGGTGATGGTTGGGTTTATGTGATTTGTGTGTGTTCGTACAGTGTGGAGGTGGAGGAACTGCATGAACACACATTTCTTGCATAAACGTAACTATTGTAAGGTCGCGGGTGAGCAAAGCAATTGTTTTAGTTCATTAATTAATATACTCACTTCCATGACGAACCAAATCTGATCATCGTCCGAGCAAACGCCACGCTTAAGGAACAACCCGAAGAATTCCGGAATATTTGGGTGACTTGATAGATCCCGAAATACAAGAAATTCTTCTTCGATCTCTTCTATGTTTTCGGTGATGTTTTCCAAAATCTGAAGTTAAAATAAGGAAAATATTAGCTCAAAAATGCTACATAACAAATCCTATATTTTGTCGTCTCAAATTTATGGTGATGTTACCACAAAAGTAAGAAGAGAAGTTAGATTGGCATTTGCGTTATGCTTAGGTATGTGGACACGCAAAATGGTCTCGTCAAGAGAACCACGACCACATCTTCTTCATCATTTCAGACGAAAGACGTCCACTGCTGAACATAGGCCTCCCCCACAAGGCTCCACACCACCACGACCACAACATAGATTAATTAAATTACTGATAATTTGTAACCTGACTGTATATACTTATCCAAATTAGCAATAAAACATCATCATACCACTCTTCTTTGCACCGGATCATAATTTGCAGTGGCGATCGGATAACGGACTTGTGTGGTCGGTCTTACATAACATGTTTTATGTTCCGAACATTGACACTAAGTAGTGTAGAACGAGAGGCTACAAAGTTATGTATTGTTTGGCGGCCTTGACATGGATACGAAGTTTTGAGATAACATCTACGCAATCAATTACAGGCGGCATGTTAACAATGGCCAACATAAAATATGTGCTTGTTAGAGTATGGGTGAGGTTTCATGGAGGCCATATGCCTAAGGAGAGACGGTTTCCTTTGAAAAGAAAATTTATGATATCCCGTTAATTAGTAACACTTTAAGACACTAGTTAAACAGATACTTTTGGTATTCATAATATTTACGAGTATTTGTAAAATATCAACTTACAGAAACATTGGTAAATTCTGTCAAAACACTACAAACTTCATCGTCTATTTAATGCTTGCGTGTGCACCAGGTCAAGTTCGATGGAATAATATTGACTCAATAATCTCATTAGCATTTATCACATCAACTTTTAAACGAAGTATTTCGATGGGAAGAGTCGTTTTATATCTTCGACCTTCGTTTATTTTCGTCACGCTATTAGTAATACGGCAAATTTATATATTGCGAAATATTTCAGACTTAATTATGGAATGAACGAAATACATCGACAATTTTAATTTTAATGCCGTCAAAGCGTTATTGATTTCAATGCTGTTTAATAAATAACGATGGTTTCGATTACAACGTAATTATTACATTGGATGGAGCAATAAATAATTGGTGGTACGCAAAAGTTGGATTTTCGTTTGAATTGGGTGTTTTCTTCTGTAATATGGATAGTCGGTGAAGATATTCAATGTCCTTTTCTCTTTATTTCATTGCAATAAGGTGAATTTTAAGTAAAACTAAGTAGTTAACCTACGGACGATTACATGAGGTCGATTGCCACTTGACCAATTATTATTACTTTTAAATCCTTGAGCTAAAATTTAATTCTATCCGCTTTTCGTTCAGAGGTTAAATCGTGAAATGAACCGGTCATGGCCATTCAAATTACGATTATTATAACTCTAATGCGGTTTTTTAACATACCACAGCTTTAGGAAAACTATTGGTAAAACCATAGCTGGGCACCGTTGGTCAAACAGTTAACTTCGTTAATCGCTAATACTCCGTTACTAAAAATTTTAACTTCGTTAAAAGTAAAAGCGCTATATTTCGGAAGATTTAACGCAAGTTAACGTTAGTCGTTAATCCTTAAAATGAATTTGTTATCTACCTACTTATAAAAACCGACCAAGTGCGAGTTGTACTCGCGCACCGAGGGTTCCGTACAAATTTTTAGGTATGTCAAAATATACGTCGCAAACAACCGTAACTATAATAATGCAGTATTAGCAGAGCCCTGCTTCAAAGTTAAATGTATGCAGTGTGGAATCATTTTATTCCCCATTAATGTTTAATTTAATTACATTTTTATTATTTGTTGTTATAGCAGTCACAGTAATACATAATCAATGAATAATTCGGGCATTATAAATATAGAGTAAACGCTGAAAAACACATTTTTTTGTATGACGACCTCCTTTAGTTTTTAACTTTATTTTATGTTTAGTAAGTATTTGTTTTTGTAGTGGTCACAGTAATACATAATCGGTAAAATTTTCAAGTGTCTAACTATTACTGTTTAAGAGAAAGTGCCCTCTGACAGACAGACGGACAGACTGACAGGCGGAAGGATGGACGGACGGACGGACGGATGGGCATACATATAGACAGGCAGACAGCGGAGTCTCAGTAATAGGGTCCCGTTGGCACCTTTTAGGTACGGAACACTAAAAACTATTGGTTTTGGTTCATCACACTAAGCGTCACTCACTTGTGATTCTGACCGCCGGCGTTAAATAATGAAAAAATCAAACGAATCATATGCATCGAATTTCTTCGCAGTTTTCTCACTCATTCTCCCGAAAGTACTTGTATCTTTTTTGGCTAATACTACTATTAAACACTGGCACTGGATTTAAGATTAACGGACTTCATGAAATTTATCTGAAATTAACGAGTCCGTTAACCGTTTGTTAAAGTTAACTTAAAGGTTAACCCGTTACTCGAAATTTCGTTAATTAACGATTAAAGGATTAACGAGTTAATAAAGAGAGAATTTGCAGCTATTGATAAAACTTACTCACTACACTCAACGCGAGCGAAATTTTATCCAACTTTTTCGCACAAGGCTGTACCTAGGTGTCATGTCATGTCCTTGCACGGGTCCAGTCCAAATCTGGAGCTACCCGTCCACACGTAGCTGAATTGCTTAGTCATTAGAGGTATGCTGACTTCTATGGGATGTCTTTCCTTCACCACAAAACCAACAGAGTGCATTATTACTTAATACTTACTTTAAATTTTTAATTGTTTAAAATTCTGTACTTAAAGCCCACGTTTACTTTATGTCCCCCGATTTAAAAGGTTCTACCATTTAGTAGTAGGTACTGCTTGTTTTTTACTAATAATTATAATT
The DNA here is from genome assembly GCA_947563465.1 of Archips xylosteana. NCBI lineage: Eukaryota > Metazoa > Arthropoda > Insecta > Lepidoptera > Tortricidae > Archips > Archips xylosteana. The sequence continues at coordinate 14,471,639 of OX387344.1, forward strand.
AAGAACTAGCTTTTGCCCGCGACTCCGTCCGCGTGGAATTAATAATTTGGGCAGCTTATTTTTTTTATCCAATTTGCTTTTTCATCAATTATGGCTCTCCTTAGTTCCTCGATATAAAAAAAATTACCCCCCGCACCCCCCGCAACACCCCCCCCTCACCGACCCCCCACCGAACCCCCCCCGCACACCCGCGTTCACATTCACCACCGTACCTACTCCCAAGTCACTACTTCTAAAAACTGTTCTATAAATTCTTAAAATAGACGTATCTTTCTTATTTGTGAACCGATTCAAATGAAACAAACACTAAATGTTAATCCAAGAAAATATATATTTACAACCGATCATTAAAATTAGCTCGTAAATTCTGGAAACTTTCGACCTCGAAAAATATAATATTGAATGAAGTAAATATTCCATTAAAGAGAATAGTTATGTGTATTATATTTTCGAAAAAAAGAAGGATTAAATCGTTATATTTAATTATCATTATTTCGCACAACCTCGCCTGGTTTGAAGATAAACTGATAAAATCCTCACTTAGTGCTGGTTTTATCACTTGGAGCTCGTTAGCCCTGCGAACCTGCGAGCAATCTAATGTTACTGGCATCATTTTACAGGCGCCGTCTAAACCTGAGGCCACTTGGAATTACAATCGTTTTCACCACTTTCTCTGTCACACGGTTTAACATGAGGGCAGAAAGAGATGGAGAATGCGATCTTCAGTGCGTAAGCGTCCAGCGATGTGACTTCAGGACTGTATTACCTTGACAGCGACTCGCCGCCCGGTCTTCTTGTCTCGGGCACAGTACACCTCCCCATACGTGCCCTCCCCTATGAGCTCCTGCAGCGTGAAGCGGTCGCGCGGGTCGGCCGCGCGGTCCAACTCCACGTGCTGCGAGAGCCCGCGGTACGCCATGTCACTGCGCATATTCGGTTCTCACTCTGACATTCTCACTGAAATTGTTAAATATTGTCGATTAATTATCAAAAATATATCCAGGAGGCGATGCGAGATTTCAGGGATCATCACTAAATAGCAGCATTGCTATTTACTTACAAGAAAAGGTAACCAACTGTCCGGCTCCGATTTGATCAAATTTTCCATTCCTTGTTAGTAAGTAGGTTAATGTTTAACTATAAATTAAAACCCCCGATGCAATTATGCTTCATAAAGTAGATGCCCAATATGCATCTAAGATCCCTTCCGCAGCTAACAAAAGAGCTGATAAGTTTGAAACGGCTTAACCGATTTTGATAAAACATCTCTAATATCGTCTAAGAACCATTGCCAAGAAACTACCTTTCTAATAAAAAAAACCGCATGCAAATCGGTCCACCCGTTAAAGAGTTATGATGCCACAGACAGACACACAGACAGATAGACACACACACATAGCGGTCAAACTTATAACACCCCTCTTTTTGTGTCGGGGGTTAAAAAGAGTGATACCTAGTCGGACCGGCCCATATTATGTAAGCAGCGTGCAATGCCTTACAGGGATAAAAATTACCTAGTGTCCTCCTCGAGTCTGTCCTATATCAAAATTTGGTTAGCAGCTTAGGCGTGAAGACATAGCAGATTTACTTCGCAATTATAACGTTAGTTTAGGTTTGGATTATATTGATCTTGGAGTTTATGTTCTAATAAGTAGCTAACATCTCTTATGTATGATATTTTAGAAGAAATTAATTTCATTATTCATTGTAGATACACTACTGAATTAAACAAAGAGAAGGTTGCGTTGTACGTACTTGCTGTACTAGTTCACGCTGTTAGCCTGAGAATTATTGAACAGACTTAACTAACGACATCAAACAATGTGTTTTAAAATAGGTGCATTAATTAACTATCGCAATGCACTTGCTCGGGGTAAAAAATACTGTAACTGGCACATGAATCCGCTCAAACGTCCGGTAGAAACGAGGCTGTTCGATTTACCGTAAAAACATCGATTGTTAATTTTGTAGGTATCCTTGGGAATATTATAAGAAAGTGCAAGAAAGCCAAATATTTGACCGCACCAGAACAGTCGTGAAAGGTAACGTTTATTTTTGTCATAAAATCGAAATTTCGAAACCGTTATGGTAAGTTTGGCCGGGCAAACAAATTTTGTGGAAAAATTAAAATACTTCTTACGGGCTAAATTGTCCTATCAAAAGTCGTAGAAAGTAAATACCTAAGTATTATTGCAAATAACCGGACTTAGAAGAGGGCAAACTACCGACAAATAATTTACTTAATAATTGTATACCTACACAAATCTGCCTAGCACTATCAATTATAATTGTTATTACTCTGTAGAAATAGATTACTTTGTATAATTAAAACGTACAGTCGAGGGCACAAACATATGGACGGCTCGGAGTCGGATATAATGTAAACACCAACCTTATTTAGTGATAAAGAGGTGTACAGATATTTTTGACTTCTGACGTGCGTGTGTTTGTGACCTTGACTGCATACACACAAAAAAAGACTTCTTAACTTATAAAATCTTTTTAAATTAAGATTATTAGTTAAGATTATGCATGCAATTTTGTAATTTTACTGAAATAAACAGTTTAAATTTTAAATTTTTTTAATTTTAGCTACCTACCTACAAAAAGTTAAGGTACTTTTAGCGTGCGTTTTAAGAATACTGTAGCACTATTAGCTATTAGCAATACATAAATCCAGTGATTCTCCTTAAAAGTGACAACTGGTACCTAACACATACAGGAAAAAGTCCCTGTGAGGCATAGCTGACATCAATACTTGTTGCTTAACTGCAACTTAACCAAATCCGCTGCCAGTGCACTCGATATGGCGTTGTGCTCATTACTGGTATAAGGAAGCAATTGAATTATTTATAATAGAGCACGAACGTACAAAACATGCGTGAAATTTAAAGTCAATAAACCATTATTTTATAACCTTGTCACTATACATAACATCTGGGATGCCTTATTAACATTTTACGTATATGTGCAAACGTACCTACTCAGCGTTCTTTGAATTAAATAGTTCGTCAAAATAAAAATAAAAAATATCACGGGACAATTCACACCAATTGACCTAGCCCCAAAGTCAGCTAAGCAAAGCTTGTGTTCTGGGTACTAGGCAACGGATCAACATACTTATATAGATAGATACATACTTAAATACATATTAAACACCCAAGACCCGAGAACAAACATTCGTATTTCTCATACAAATATCTGCCCCGACACGGGAATCGAACCCGGGACCTCAAGCTTCATAGTCAGATTCTCTAACCACTCGGCCATCTGGTCGTCTAAATAAATGAATAAGTTATCTTTTAATTTAATTTACCCTAGGACTACTACTATTTGAATTAATTATTATAATAGAAATTATAGAATGCTTGTCGTCGTCAGATATTACTTAACATCTATTTAATCGATGAGATTTACCTGTCCTGATGTTTGTTTCATGATGACTTTGTAGGGTTTAGAAGGTATAAAGAAAAACCCGAAATGAAACATGAATACAATAGTGCACTTACAACAATGTTACATGCGCTCGTGTAAGGAGCTGCACGCACGGGTGTCGTAGCTGTCAGTATAAGTATACCCCGTCACATGCCGGATGACTCTGTTTAGAAAACGCACGTGACTGCCGTGGCTATATTTTAAATATATTATAGCGACAAGTAGTACCTATCACTATATTTCTACAATTCACTCAAATGTATATCTTTAGGTTTGTCAATTTCAAGCAAACATTAAGAATTCAAATAAATCTTAATCGCAAAGATAAAAATGGCTTAAGTTTAATTTACCGTTAAAGCGGGTTTCTGTAAAATATTTACAGCTAATTAAAATGTGTACTGACTAAGTAAGCGAGTGCCAATTAAAATATGAGGATGAATATTTATTAGCTAAAAAGATAAATTGTTTCATCTCGGATGTTTTGTACGATGAAAGAAACAGCAACGAAAAAAAAATCTTAAGCAAATAATTATATGCTGTTTAGCAAAATGAGTAGCTCATCAGCATTTAAATTGGTTAATGTTGGGATATATATAAGATCTCAAACCATGTCCCATGAATTAAAGGAATTTATTATACTTTCGAAATTGCCGACGATATGAAACAACGAGAGCAGGTAAACATTTAGTTCGCGTGCACTTAAGTAGTGCGAGTGTCGCAAAATATTGGTCACATTTGTGTCGTAATACGCGTTCCTTTATTGACTTCTTTTACACAAGTGTCCAACGGTGTCAACCTTGTCTTGCGGTGTGGCTATGGCGTAACGAGACATGAGATTTCAATTCTATATGTACCTATTGACCGGAAACTGATGCATACATTTTTGCGGAAACGTACCTACGAGTAGGAAATACATAATAAATTGGATGAAATCATTATCTACTCAAAATTTTGATAAAATCCTTTAGTAAGCTAGTTTGTCTTACTTTTAATTGCTAAAAATGTAAAGTGATTGGTGGTTTTTCAGATATAAGTAAGTATAAAAATAATATTTCAAATCAAAGTAGGTATTTATCGACTAATTATTTTTAAATTCGCATACTTTCGAGATTTTTACAATGTTTGCATGCATTAGCTCGAACACGCACGTTTGCAGTACGCAATAAAGCAAAAAAACTGTCTTGTCGTGGTCGTAGCGGTTGAGACGTTGAACCTGATCCGTCATAATACAGACAGGTAGGTAATTAGCTCCCACAATGCTTTATAATGAAGGCATTAAAATGTTTTCATGCAAAGAAGTTTTGCTCGTCGCGCGACGGACGGACGCGGCTGAAGCGACACTTTCACTATTTGTTATTGTCACGGAGACTGACCGCCGGTGGCTGGCGGCAAACTGTCCGATTCTCATGCATATTTGCTGTAATTATTCAAATCGTACTGATTGCACTGGAATAACAAATGTTGAGCTGTAGCTGCTTCTGAAGAATAAGTAACTACGACTGTCACACATGCAGCAGCAATTTCACAGTATAGATGAGCCTCATAAACCCATTACAGTTCGTATCATAAAAAAAATCATGCATGACACACTTAAATGATATAGGTACAGTGGGCTGCAAAAGTGCATGGACAAAGCAAAACAAAAATCCTATGAAGGTAAAACGAGTGCCAGTAGCTACCATATAAACCGTATAATTTTGTAATTAATCTGTTATAAACGAACCTTTATTATTTATTAATAATCCAGTTACCGATGTTTACTTATTGTTATTCTTATAGTGAATGTTTCACCATCTGATCTCACATAGGTATTGTTTTTGAAGTTGTGTTAGAAGGGTTATTAGAAATTGAGATAAAAGAGAAAGATATAAATTGCTAAATATATGCATGTTGGTTATTTTTCAGTTAGAAGCACAATTAATAATGTTACAATTAATGTTAAGTAAACTGTTATTTGACATTTAGTGCAGACCGGGTTAATATCTAGCCATTATGTTAGTAGGTATAAGTGTATAAAATTGAATGAAATTTAGTTTTCAATTCTTTATGAGTACTTATTTGTTTCCTATTTTTTTAAGTGTAAATTATTTTTTTTTTGCTATTTTTGAAACACAACACACTATGTTTTGAAGTTACTCGAACATAAATTATCGCCAAGTAAGTGTTAATTACATAATTAATATTATGCATTCATTAATTATGTTAACCCGGTCTCCAGTTTAAAGATTTAGTTGCTAATAATATTATTTCTTTTTATTGTGGTGATGCTTCAATCTTCTTTCCAATAAATTTTGGAAACGAATACTTAAGCTAAGAATACCTCAATAATTTTTTAGATGGCTATAGGGAATGTGCACATAGACGGTGCTGCCAACTGGTGCCATAAATTTTGACTTGATAAGTTTCTTTTACTGTCCGCATAGTGTCTCTTCTGTCGCACAAGTGCTGCCGCCTATAGTTTCTGCACGTTCCCTTACATCGGTGAAAACGAAATAATATTATTGATTGAGAAATTGCTCTTTTATGTTTTAAATAAAATGTTTGATATCAAAAGGTTGTATTATTTTATTTTCTGATCAAAGATATTTTTTAATTAAACAGATAATTAAATACATATTAGATACATATTTTAAAAAAAAAAACAATTAAATAAAAAACAAAAATACCACTCTGATCTGGAATTCGAACCATAAACCAATTCCACATACCAGTACTTGACTCATGCGTGTAACCGTTAAGCCACAGCTGCTAATAGAAGATCTTTCGAAATAGTAGTTTAGTTTGGTATATAAACTAGATGCAGAAAACGGCCACTACGCTGCATCAATTCACAACGCCATCTAGTTAATTCTCATCGAAACATGAACACAAACGATCAAACACTGCTCACGCGATTATCGCCCCGAGATGTCCACTTTTGCAGCCCACTGTACCTACGAGTAACTACTAACTGCAGAATCTGCACATATTATTTATACGATCAGACTGGGAATCTAAACTAAAGTGATTGCAATGGCTTAATGAGAAATTAATCCGGTTTTCTTAATTTCCGTTCCGAGCATAAAGAGCGACATTATATTTACGTGACACGTAAACCTATTGTGTATTTTAGTTCCTGAATGTAAACAATAAGATTTTATTCACATTCTTAATTTAATCTAGATCGTTACTATTAATTAGCACTGCCAGAGACTCCAATTATTTCGAGGAATTCAGTATATGCTATTAAAAGATGTTCAGGTCTGTGGGGGCCTTGTTCACATAATAATTTATGCAAATGACATGTTCCCAAGCTCTGCGGTTAGTATAGGTATTGTTTCATTGTTTGCATCGTGAATTTCCCGTATTTATCTTGTAGGTACTTAAATATTTTGGTTACTGTTTTTACCTGTTGTCTTATCAGACAGGAGGCTGGTGCCAAGATTCTTTGAAAAATTATAAGACCTCAACCATGAAGATAAGTCATGCCATTATCTACAACAATTTTACCACGAGAACCGTATGGCAGTTACTGTATTATTTTAGAAAAAAATATCGAGAGCTTCATTAATTTGAGTACCTACCTAAGTCTTACTTTCAAATGAAGAGGCATCAATGTACTTAGAAGTTAGAAATTGTTCAGCCGCGTACGAAGCGTTGACTTATCTAATTTATGAGACTATAACATGTATTAGACCTTTTATAGCCATTCTGTTACACCGGTACTCACATTTTATTCATTATTCAGAAAGTGCTGTATTACCAGTAATGGTATCCATTTACTTGCATCGAGATACAGCATAAAGTCATTGTTGGCTAGTAAGGCAAAAACACGTAAAGATTCAGTATGTATCGTGATAGTAAATGCGAAAAAATTACCCGTAAACGAGTTCTTCAATGACTACATTACCGTGAACGGAGTTTTCTTTATGCTGTAAGTAATCAATTTAGATAATAATTTAGCGAAAGCGTCAGTAAAATAAATATTACGTGTGATTCGTTCTGATTTTAATGGATTGAGATATTTTTTCTGCGAACATTAAATTAATTCGTCTGTGTAAGCTTGGTTTAACCTTATAGGGGCTGACAATGGATTTAAGCGTGTTGGCACAATATGGTTGTCACGACGAAGCCTGTGATCTGCACAATGCAATCCTTTCATAGCATTAGAGAGTGCCTCCTAATGCTTCTCCACGGTCGCTGGACGGATTATCGCAGATGGCATGGACGTGTAATAACGCAAACCCACATAGGCACTCAAACCTGTAAAGTGCTGAGTAAAATTTTTACTTGTGTTTGCTTGGCATGACAATAAGGAAATCCTCTTTGTTCTCGTTTCCGAGAGTTTTTAACGTTATAATATTTTTCACTTGATTGAACCTTCCTGATTGGGTTTGATAAGTTATTCAATACCTACCCGCAGTCCACTGTGGCGTAACTTCCTTGTGTAAAATATACTAAACACCAGTCAAAATATTATGTACAATGCAACTTTATACACATTTGTCATAAAAGTCTTTTAACTCCATCATTTATTTGTAAGTTTTGTAATATTAATTTTAGTAGCATTTAAAAAAAAGAAAGAACCACAATGTTTACAAGGACATAAATAATGGACATAGGTACCTATATCATGCACAGGTAAAAATATGCCAGTAAATTGTACCGATTCAAATAATTTTCGGTGAGGACAGTTCCAAAATACGCACATCGATAATAAAATCGAAAATTAAAAATTTCTTGGAGCCTTTTGTAAGGTCTTGTATTTATATTGTGCATGGAAAACCTTTCCAATACTGATCACTAAAAAAACAATTCGTTAATCAATAATCACAGGCAATTTAAAACCAACTTCCGGTAGCAGTGTTTCCATACAACTATGACATAGGGGCTTTCAAGAAGAGGGTTTATACTTCCTTTATAACGTTAGGCTGCCCACCATACAGCTAAAGTGTTGCTCCCAAACCCCATACAAATTTAGTGATCCATCGGTGATGCTCACAGAACCGCCCTATTACTATGGTGCTAGCAAGTATTTGATAGGTATCTAAAAATTCGAAATAGGTAGTTATGTTTCTGTAAATGTATTTATCCTCTATAAAATGGCATTCACAGTTTGACTCTGGCCCTCAAACTAATTTCCAAACAATACCCTGAAAAATGAGCTTTTAATCTCCCGCGCGATTTTCATGGCCATAAAGAAAAGATTACGTGATCCTACCGGTGATGCTCATGGCAGCCAACGTGTTAAAGGCCAGCAATAGAAGGTGATCATATCTCATCAGATGACTGGCTTGCTCGTTTGCCTCCCTCTCATAATAATAATAAATAAAAACAGTAACCTGTACCACAGATACTTAAAAGTTCAGAAACGCTGTCTTTTGTATTTTCGCGATAAATAGGTAACCTACCGAGAACTATTTATATTTACTTAGTTACAGAAGAGAGCGTTTCCAATCACATTGTTTCCACACTCCTTGTTAGTACAAGTGACAAAAAAGATTTCTTTTTGCGCTTAATAACTTCGGCGTGACTACAGCGTAAAGAGGCAGAACACCGAGCGTGGTGTCTTCAAAATAACCGTGAAGCTCAAATTATTGTTACCGCCATCGCCATGGCGAGAAAGCAACACTTTCTATTCGCAATCAAGGGTAAATAATGGCTTTCAATTATCAATAACAATCGTGCAATAGCGGGATGGATTCATTTGCATTTCCGCATATTTTTCTATTTTCTTCGGATGCTTAACATGAACATGAGATATACAGAATAACACCAATACTTTTCCCGATCCTCCAGAAATATCTATATATTTCGAAATAAAATTAACTATTTTTCACTGTATTTGTTTTATTCAACTCAAAACTCTCTAAATGCACAGTGGTGACCAAAAGTGAATAATGAATAATCTTTAGTCTTAGGTAAAACTGTATTAGGTATATTGAATATTCAACTATATAAAAAATAAGCAGAAGATAAGCATATCAATAAAAGTGGGTCGTTCAATGGAACTGAAGATCATCCCCTTAAGTGTTCACGGACACTAAAATGATCCTTCATATTAAAGACAAATGCTATGGCACATTTTATAATATTTCTCTGCGTAAATTGAGAGATGTGGGGAGGAAGGAACGGGTGTCGCAGGACTCGCAGGTGAATTTATTCGTATGTATAATCTTTACTACTTAAGGCACAGCGCACTTTCTAACGTCTGTGATCAGGAAAGAGGAAATGATTACGAACTGAAGGGTACCTACACGGAAAAAAACATTGTCCAGTCACCTTTTTAATCTCAAAATTTCGAGCTTGCAAAGTATAAAATTGTATATTAGCTTACCATTGGATTAAAAATGGACATCTGAAAATAATATATATTTTATCACTTTTAAAGAAATGGTTACTATAGTAATTGTGTGTGATAGATAACTAACTTCCAAACCGCTATAGCTCAAAAAGTTGAACTCAAAAACTTCAACTGCTATGAAATGCGTGTCACAAGAAAGGGGAAAATATCTATAGAATATCCGCCCGTGAACCTATTAAAAGATGACTTCTCCTATGTACGATCAGCTGCAGATAAAAGGTAGCCCCCGGTGTGGTTGCCGCAGTTCCAGAGGGGTACCTTTTCTCTGCAGCTGCCTGTACATCTGTTTCTCGCGTAATCTGTTAATTTCATATGTTTTATGTAAAATACAGAGTTATACACACTTACTGAACTATCAGATCTGTTGCAATATGGCACAATAAGGTATACACTACACAGTGAACCGATCGACCGTTTACACACTAGTTTAGGCAAACAATGGGTTAATGATGCATGATTCCACGTGCGCGGGCGCAACCGCCAGTAAGGTTCGGTGCATTATGATTCACGATTAAGCGCATTCCAATATCGAGTACGTATGGCACTTAATTGGGTGACCGACCCGCTTGTATTGAAAGCAAGAGCGACAAATATTGTATGCATAATGTAAATGAACAAAAGTACAGAAATAATTAACCTTACGGATAAATCCTATTAATATTACAATTGTGAGAGTTTGTTTGTCTATGTTTGTTAGTAAATCGCAATAACGGCTGAACGGATTTGGATGAATATTGGCCTACAGATAGAAAAAATATCTGGATTGAGACATAGAATACTTAATATCCCGGTAATGGGTTTCCCTGGTATGATGATATTTTTAGTTTAAACAAGAATAGAGGGTGCTGTCCAAAAAAGACGAAGTAGAGTACCTCGGTTTCCAAGATGATGCATTGATTGATTGATTTTCGATACCAACGACACATATATCAGTACCGCAGGTTCTACGCCAACGACTGATATATCAGTCACGACGTGCAGAGCGATATTTACCTACGTGCATTTCTGTAGGGTTCAACTTCGCATTTGACATTCTGATGTCATGGCGTTGTATTTGTCAGAGCGTTGAAAAGGTTAAGAGGGTTTATACCTGCTGAGCTGGCAACGTTGCATTTTTGTTAGTTTTTCTCGATTATTCCATAAAAATTGAATGAAAATTAAAAATGTTTTGAATACAAATTGTTCTAATATATAAGTTGAACAATTTGTATTCAAAACATTTTTAATATTCATTCAATTTTTATGGAATAATCGAGAAAATAGTTTTTCTCGATTATTCCATAAAAATTGAATGAAAATTAAAAATGTTTTGAATACAAATTGTTCTAATATATAAGTTGAACAATTTGTATTCAAAACATTTTTAATATTCATTCAATTTTTATGGAATAATCGAGAAAAACTAACAAAAATGCAACGTTGCCAGCTCAGCAGGTATAAACCCTCTTAACTTCGTCTGCAATCAATAGATGGCGTTATCGGAGCGAACGTTGTGCTTGAAAAATGTTAGCGAAACCTTTTTTTAGGTCAAACTCTAAGATTGTAAATGTTTCTCGTGAACGTCTTTCTGATTAATTAAGTGTAAAAAAATAACTGAACAGACAACTCATTGAAAAACTGTAACACAGCAAAATTAAGAACAGAAATGAATTAGTCGTATTAAAATTTCCTATAAAATTTTAACCATGTCCATCCGAAGTAATTTAGCCATAAATTTTCTTTTTACAACCATACATAATCATATACAATATACATACATTATATGTACGTACATAACTCCTAGAAAAATTCACTCCTTTTCTTTGGCCAGACGTATAAAAATTAGGATAAAGTAAAGTAAAAGATCATAATTTAAGTAAAACACAGTCTTAAAGAATAGTTGGTAGACTTGTGAGGTGGACACTGATGAATAAACGTAAGCTAACTACTACTAAAATTTACACACTTAGCACTGCTTCAGTTTTTACTCATGGAATTGCTGCAGAGTTCAGTTTTCCCAAACAGCAATGTCGAAGGTACCTAAATCCAAATACACGGCCTTTAATTCAATGAATTAAAGCTATCACTAACATGTGATACGAGGTTTTGCAGCACTGAAATGGATTCCTAATTACCTCAGAAACGCGCGGGGACGGTAGAAGTGGCGTGACCAATGTCACGAGCAAGGCTAATCCTTGGCCATCACCTTCGGAACACGTGCATACGTATATATCACTTAATATCATTAACGACAAATAAAATTAGATAGCACACGTGCCCAAAAACTGTAGATGAAGGTTAATACCTTCACAAGAACACGTAACATAATTGTTAGTACTTTACCTACTTAAAGAAAAAAAAACAAACGACAGTCAAATGGCATCTCCGAGTTTGCGGCCAGTTTGTTAAGTGGCCAGTACCACCATGTGATTATATTTAGAAACAAAAAGGATTTTACTAAGTGTTAAATGCATTAAATTATTGAAAGTGAAGATGGCTGTAACATTAAAACTTTCTTACTGGTTTTTATGCATGTTTTAGAATTTTGTAGTTGTAATCACAGGCTAGATGACTAATAGGTTCTTAAACCTCAATTTGCCGTAAATTATTATATCTTAATTATCAGGTATGGGTAATCGATGTTTCAAAACGAGTCCATTCGATAACCGTTCAGTGCTCGGTTCAGATTTCTTTTACCGATTAAGAACTGCAAGCGTAAAAACTCAGTGTATCTTGCAACTATGTTTAAGCTCATTTCTTTCATAACAACCTAGTTTTATTACGATACTAGTCTTAAATCGCGGCTTCGCTCACGTGAATTACTAGGGCTAGCAGTATTGAAATTAAATTCGGTATTTCTTTAAATTCTCATATTTTCTTTAGATTGTGATCCTTATTTAGATTGTACAAAGAACACACCTGTGTAAAATATCATGTCTCTAAACATAGCAGTTGAGATTTCAAAATTTTATATGATACATTCGACGACCAATCCTAGTGCTTAGAGAACCTGATTACAAAGCTTGAGGTCCCGGCTTTGATCCCCGATTGGGGCACAGATATTATGTACTTATGAAAAATACGAATGTTTGTTCTCGAGTCTTAAATGTTTATGTAAATAAATAAATAATAATAATAAATAAATATTAGGGGACAATCTCACACAAATCGACCTAGTCCCAAACTAAGCAAAGCTTGTACTATGGGTACTAGACGACGATAAACATACTTATATAGATAAATAAATACTTAAATACATAGAAAACATCCATAACTCAGGAACAAATATTCGTGCTCATCACACAAATAAATGCCCTTACCGGGATTTGAACCGGGATTTTGAATAAGGACATATACTTAAATAAGTCATCATCCCAGCCTATATACGTTTTACTGCAGGGCACAGGCCTCCTCTCCGAATGAGAGAGTTTGGGCCGTAGTTCCCACGCGGGCCCAGTGCGGATTGGGAACTCCACACACACCATTGAATTTCTTCGCAGGTGTATGCAGGTTTCCTCACGATGTTTTCCTTCACCGTAAAGCTCATGGTAAATTACAAATGTAATTTCGCACATAAATTCCGAAAAACTCAGAGGTGCGAGCCGGGATTTGAACCCACGACCCTCTGCTTGAGAGGCCATAGGTCAAACCACTAGGCCACCACGGTTTTTTTTTTTAAATAAGTATGTATCTTTTACGCGTTGGTCTTCGGATGAACCTGGATAAAACCAAGCTTATGTTCAATGAACATGTAAGTCCGGAACCAATTGCAGTTCAAGGCAATATTCTTGAGGTTGTTAAGGAGTATGTTTACCTCCAAACTATGCAATTGGGTAAAAACAACTTCGAGAAAGAGGCCAACAGAAGAATACAGCTGGGATGGGCAGCGTATGGGAAACTGCGTCAAGTCTTCACGTCGCCAATTCCACAGAGTCTAAAGACGAAAGTTTTCAATCAGTGTGTCCTACCCGTCATGACATACGGTGCCGAAACATGGACACTCACTGTAGGGCTGGTCCACAAATTTAAAGTTGCTCAACGAGCTATGGAAAGGGCTATGCTCGGAGTTTCTCTAAAAGATCGAATTCGTAATGAATTGATCCGACAGAGAACCAAAGTTATCGACATAGCCCACCGCATTAGCACGCTGAAGTGGCAATGGGCAGGCCATATAACCCGAAGAACCGATAACCGTTGGGGTAGACGTGTTCTTGAGTGGAGACCACGGATCGGCAAACGTAGCGTGGGACGTCCTCAGACTCGGTGGAGCGATGATGTCACAAAGTCCGAGAATCTGCAATTAAACTGCAACCTTCAACCTTTTAACTTATATTTCAGAAGTAAAGTAATATTTTCTTGTTAGCGAAATTCTAATTATTCATCGAAGTTTTTCTATCAATCATACCATAACTTATTGTTAGTAGGTATAATATCTAATGTATTGTTCAATGTATTTGAAAGAATTAGCTTATTTAGTTTTTATTTGAACATATCAGCGCGATGATGTAGGTAAGTAACTTTAAAAATATATACAATTAAAAACATATACCAATTAATGCTAGGCAGCATAATGTAGTCAGCCACTAACTCAATTGTAAAAATTAGCCTGATACAATATTATGATGTTCATACTTTGTTCACATCACAAACGCGATGTATGGAGGACTCACATTAAGTAAGACAAATTAAAATAATTGTGTTACTTACTTAATACACGTTAGTGTCCAGCATTAACTGTATTAGAAACACTCATTATGTATCACGTTTAAAACTTCACCTTGTGTAAAAATACATGTACATCTTTTACATCAGGATCGTAACATTATCATTATAATCATAATGATGCACTGAAAGAGGAATCGACATAACATAATATTGCATATATGCAGTAGCAAGATAAATTAGATAATCTTATTTTGTAATGAGTACGTTGCGGTCATGTGGCTACTCAGAGGTATTTGCAAAATCATCTCTTTTGTACATAAACTTTGAACATGGCATAAAATCAGACTTATGGAAAAACTGTGATTGTTCACACACGCTTTGGCGTAATTAGCATTTTTGAATATTTACGTTGTTATAATGGCAACGGAGGTTATACACTGTCACAAGAAAGTTTGTAGGTATCAATGGTACCTTACTGTGCTACCAGAAAACCAACAGAAAGCTATGAGTAATACACGAAAGTTATTTTAAGATTCCAGAGTTCGAAACACTTAGAACGTTACCATTGTGATGTTAATCCTTCACTAGCACGTGAAACTACTCTACTAGTATTCCGCATCAATGACATTCATACTCGAACTATGCGCGTATAGTTATTGTTTTGCGTTGGTGGTATTCAGTGCATGTATGCCACTCAACCATTTACTATTGCAAAACCTAGTATGATAAAAATGTTAACACATCCCTAGCGCAGAGGATGTGTTTCAATTCCATGGAACAAATGTAGCATTTATTATTGAAATACTAGCTGCTGCTGTTGCCCGCGACTCCGTCCGCAAATAATAGTAGCCTACGACCTATTCTCAGACCTACCGAATATAGAGAAAACAGTTCCATAAAAATCGGTCAAGCCGTTTCGGAGGAGTTCGATAACAAACACCGTGACACGAGATTTTTATATAATAGATAAAAGGGTTAATTTTTCGTTTGGAGTTCAGAAAGTTGAAATTATACTTAAATAACCACTTTTTTATAAGGTCGTTACGTTAGGTGCACTGGAAAACACGCTTATTATGCAGAATAAAAGTTTTATATATACGTAATATATACCACAAGTCAATTGCGTTCAGATTGTTGTCAATTATGTCTTGGAACCGACCTGATATGCTGTCTTTCATTCATTCATTACCTTAATTTGTGTCGCTGGTTGTATAAGTTTAATGTAATAAGCCAGTCTCTTTATGTAGGATACTTAACCTTTTATGATCTACTGTAACAACTGAAGCAGAAATGGCTCAATGGTTTATAGGTCATTTCCATGAATTAGAAATCATGACGAAGTAGAATGCTTGCTCATAACGATATCGACCTAGAAACACGGACCATCGCAAATTACACACCATTGATTTGACAATTCTATGGCTGGCCATTAATAATAGTACTGTCACTGTTGCTGTTGAGTACTTATAAACTCAAATTTTATAGCAGGATTGTTTAAGATAATATTATTAAATGACCAATAATTTCATTCTATGAGTTTATTGGCCACAAACCATTAAAAACACGATGCTGTAGGAGTTGACGAATCAAAAGGCAAGATAGGAATCTCCTCTTGTAGAAGTAGCGTTGGATCAGGCACGTATTGCGAAGACACGAGTCCCATCTCTCCAACAACCGTTGAAGCGCCAAGCCTTTGGAAGCAGGAAGCCAGGATAACCTCGAACCTCGTGGAGACGGTCGGTCGAGAACGAGATATCCTTAAGGTGGAACGGCACGCTCTAGGCGCGAAATTCAAACTTTTTACAGTTTTTAATTTATTGTGGGTAAACGGTGTAACTGTTTAACTTCATATGGTATTTGCGCTTGTAAAACAGTGTTCTTTATATTATTGTGTAAAGTTTTTTAACAATAAAACTATTGAAATAAAAGTTGTCAAAGCGTTGAAAGTCCGAATTTCTATGTTTGACAACTTTTATATCAAGCTAACAGTTTTATTCTTAAAAAGCTTTACACAATAATATAAAGAACACTGTTTTACAAGCGCAAATACCATAAGAAGTTAAACAGTTACACCGTTTACCCACAATAAATTAAAAACTGTAAAAATTTTGAATTTCGCGCCCAGAGCGTGCGCTTCCACCTTAATAGATTGCAATTGGCGGTACCTTGAAGACGCTGCATAAGATCGTGACGCATTGAAGTCTCTACTGCAAAGTCCCTGCTGAGGGACTAGAGAAATTCACTATCATCACCATCATCATCATTATTTACAATTTTTGTTGCAATAACAATTGGCTTATTATTTTTAGAGAAGGTCCGGTAAATAAATCCTATTGCACCTTTTAAAACGGCTTCAACTATTTGAGAGCTGCTATAAAAAATACCGGAAATTGTTCTTGTATTGCATTTCGTGGTTGCCTACAAACGAGAATAGATTAAAATTGGATTCGAATTGCTTTTGTTCCTTTGTTTGCAGAGTTTTCATTTTCAATTAGAATCATCCAATAACTTTCGAGGAATGTATGAGTTGAAAATATAACTGTCAAAATATTTATTTCAGTTTAGAACTCGCGTGCGTTCTGAGCATCATTAATTATGTTTTAGTGAGTGTGACGTGCGCGTGAGAGGTTTGTCGTGAACGACGCGAACCGAATTTGAACCGAATGGCAGAGATCATTACGCATGTGTAACAGTCACGTATAAGTATAGTAAACATTAGCCTTAATTTTGACACAACTATCCGCTTTCGGCCTTTTTGTGTTATAATAATGATCGCAAGATCTTCTCACGATCTCACAGATATCAATAGGCCCTGCAGTTTAAATTTATTTGGAACTTTCGAATTTAGATGTTACGGCATAGTTTCAGGTTGTTTTTGTTTACTAGTCGGTGATCTGGAATCTGTGTTCAAACTTCGATCATGCAAGAATCGATCAATTTGATCAATTATTATATTATTAAGTTCAAAATTGAACAAGTTCACCTTAGCTACGCAATAGTAGACTTATCGTTAGTCTATTACATGACCGAATGTTATCATCGTACGTATCTAATTCAATCCTGCCTAGAATTCACCATGAAATTACTGCGCTTGAGTTCAAGCTGGAAGCGCAGATTACTCCTTGCATGTAACTCAGATTTGGTAATAAAATTGAATAGCATTGGCCACAGTGAAATCACAGCAAGAGTAACGGGGTCGATATCGTGCAATTGTAAGCGCATCGGGTATCGTCCGCTGCTCTGATTGACAACTGCCGTGACGTATCAACGGCGGACCACTTTCCGAGGCGGCCACAGCGATTTAAACATTTAATCAATATTGCAAGCGCGAGAATTACTACAAATATGCAGCCAATTCAACCTCTACATAACCTCCGACAGCCAGCAAAGAGCGCCATCCATTTCTGCACGAGTTATTTTAGCCTGAGTTGAGAATAATTTTCGGCTAACAGTATTTGGGAGGTTCTTTTGGGCGTTTACCGTTTATTACCTCGTGAGAAGCGGGAGATAAATTTTCTATTAAACAAAAGCCTACATACAACCTCACACGCAGAGTGAAACAAATTGAGCAAATGTCGCCATGTGACTATTAGATCCGGAAGAACGTCGGTTGGCGACGCGTTGCTCGTCGACCGAAACTAATGCCTTTCTTGGCGATGTTTAGAAAATTCACAAATTCACTACGTATTCAAATAATGTTCCTATTATTATGACTAAACGCAAATCGTTCTGTTTAGCTCTCATTGTTTTCTCAACGGTTTATACCTAGTTGTCCTCTCTTAATCCAAGCTATCTCTTCGAGATAGTGTTCCGGCTCGTTTTTACGATCTTAATTGAACAAAACCTACTTTAGCGTCGCTAGAAAATGGTGAGAAAAGTTTAGCATACTTTTATGAAATACTCTCACAAGACAAAAAGATAATGTGCATCACCAGTGTAAAAAATAAAGGTTGGTCCCATTCAATTGTGTCTACGTCTAATGCGTCTACTTATTCGAGATCAGTGATCGGAGCAGGTGCGGGTGAGATGAGCAAAGCGTGCTGTTTAATTTAGTGCCCCTGCACGCGACATTACTGTTTTTCCATAAACATAAATTAATCGTCCATTAGCAACTTACCTTGTTATCTGAATTCAGTCTCACTGAAAGAAATCTAACAGTAGGTACAAAAAGTACAAAGTCGATATTACCTAATTGTTAATTGCTATTTTGTGTAAAATATTTAGGTCTTAAAGAAAATCTTCGATCTATCTGATGAGATCTAAAACATTGAAGTTAAAGTTTCAGAAGTATTTAGATGGATCTGGGATCGAGTGAGGCTTGACTGCGTGTAGTAAGTATACGGCAAGCCTAAGGAATCTCAAGCAACGTCGCGTTGCACTTGGTTGCAGCTCCTATAACGGCAATTATCTTTACGCAACACAAACGTGCACCGAGCAATGCACTCGACCGACGTAGAAATACTAACTACAAGGTCAAAATCAGTATACCCGAGTACAGAATTTAGTATAAATACTTAACAAAGTTACAAATGTTTTGTAGTTTTTTTTTGTTTTAATGGGAACTTAACACGATTGCGATTCCCATAAGAAATTATCGCAATATGATCAACACTTTCCAAATAATTAAGATAACAACTTAAATCGCAATAAACATTATGTTATTTTTATAGGTACCGCACAGGACACACTAATACATATGTACCTCCAAGAAATTCCTTTAAAGTACCACCATACGGTTCAATGTCAGTCTTACGCCTTAAAACATCAAAGGCTATTTTCACTTACAAGCCAATGCGACAATCAGCCTTATCGTTTTTCTTTTGATGTAGGAACTGTCATGAAGAATGGTAAAGCACTTACTTGGTCGATTATACCATGTAGTCCCGTAGTAGGTACAAATTATTTCTATTAGTTGCGGAAATTGTGTTCGCAATCAAAGATTCTCTGAAACTTAGGTAAGTATATTGATTATTGAGGCGATTTATTCTTTGACGTATTGGCTTTTTGCGAACATGAGATACGAAATGTAACGTCACCTTAACGTTTCGTGTCAAAAAACCGGCGAAGTTCGTGTCAGGCCATGCGCAGGGTAGAGTTCCGTATTAGGTTCTAATATAAAATGCGTTATAAACGCGTTTGGCAGCCGCCGTGACGTGCGACTCCGAGAGGAAGGGCTACGGATTAGCCCGAAACATGTCGAGTTAAACTCGTTTTAAGACGTGAGTGATCCGTTTATTTTCACTATCCTTTTAAGAGTTATACTTAAGTTCTTATGAATTTAACTATTAAACGAACTAATTAAATTATTTATTATGCAACTGAATTTGTATTTTCTTAGAGAACCTACCTAGTTAAATACACTACGAAGCAGGTTCCGGGTATGATTCCCACGTTGGGGGAGATATTTTGTATGAAAAATATTAATGTTTGTTCTCGAGTCTTGGGTGTTTAATATGTAGTAGCTGGGCGACCGAGCTTTGCTCGGACTAAAACTCGGAAACACGCTTTTTCTCAGAGTTAAAACCGAGCTAGATCGATTTATCACCACCAAAACCCCCTACAAACCGAATTCAATGAAGCCGTTTGCGAGATTCTGATTATAATTATATTTATATATATACCGGTCTACAAGAAATTGCTCGTTTTATTATTAAATATCGTATTCGTAGAATTATTATTATATTACATTTAAGTATTACCTATCTATATAAGTATGTATACACGCTTCCTAGTACCCATAACACAAGCTTTGCTTACTTTGAGCCTAGGTCAATAAAATTGGTGTGAATTCAAATTCAAATAATTTATTTCCAAGTAACAAGACTCATTGTATTAGTGGATAGTCTTATTTCTAGAGTTAGTAAAATAAAAAAAAAATAAAAAAAAAAATTGTGTCGTGATATTTATTTATTTATAGTAGGTACCTACATGTATATGACAAATACTCCAATATTAAAAATTGATGGGACAAGCAACAATTTATTCAACAATTAAATATACATAAACATATTTTAAAACAAAAAAAAATAAAAAAAACTTAAATTTACTTAATCTAAACCTAAAAACCTGTATTTACAAATATCTCCCAGATCGCTGATAATGGGCAGGGTGCCCATAATGCTGGCTGCGTTTCCTCGTTGTATGGCAACGCCAATACGTTGACCGAGGAAAGAGCCAGCCTTATGGTCACCTGTGGATCGGACAAGTTTACTTTTTAATAATTTAAAAAGTTTTTGAGCTTCGGATCCCCACGGCCCCAGAGTCTCAACAGCAAAAGCCGCAAATACGTAGCTGTCTGCCAAATTTGCGTATTTGCGGCGTTTTGCTGTTTCGGCCGCACCCAGGAGATGAAGCGAGTTTTTGTATAAAATTTTGATGCCAGGACTAAGTATTTCAAATTTTCTAATTATTCCTGACCTCAAAGGTGAATCGGTGTCTACATACAGTTCACATTTGTTGAAGTTCAGTTCGAGGCCAATATTTTTGAATTTTGTTTTAATCGTTACCAAATCGTCTAGAATAGTGTTTGCTTCACCACCTAGGGTACCGTCGTCCAGGTAGCAAATGTTGAATTTAGATTTAAGTTCGGAAATGATTGGATGGATAGCAAGACTGAAGATAGCCGGCCCAAGGGGGTCACCTTGTTGACAACCGACAGATGAAAGTATTGTGTTGTTTTGAAAAAGTAAATTTGATGGTAAACTATAGCATTGCCAGATTTATGGGTAAATATTTGGGATTGATTTTTGAACTTCTGTCAACAAGGTGCTGCGGTTTAAGGAATTAAAAGCGTTTTTTATATCTAACTTAAAACAAATTTTGTTTTCGGAATTTTGCAAAAAGGTTCGGCAGGCAGCCCCCCTTACTGCCAAAACCTAGCTGAATTGGTTGAAATTTTGATTCTAAACAGGGCAGGATATGCTTACAACAAATTTTGGATGCCAAACGTCTGAAAGTAGTACCAATTGCTATGGGACGAACGCTGCCATCTTTTTTGGCCAATGCACAAAGATTTGCGCCGTAAAGAGTGGAAATTACCGCTGGGTTTACCTCACCTCTTAGCATCAGATTAATGAGTCTGAATAAGAATAAGAATAAGAATAAGAAATCTTTATTTCGCATAAGTAACGGTACATGTTAAAAAGAAAAAAAAATGAAAACAATAATTGAAAATAGAGATAAACTACTTATACGAAAAAGGAGTCCACTCAGCACTCGTCGGGTCACTAAGGGTGGCTCGACGCTGATATTATGTGGATCCTGGTTAGTATCCGATACAGAGCCGCACGGCACACATGCTCCCACAAACTCTCCCAATATGTTTATAAATATAAATAAATATTATGTCTCTCTTTATTTAACACAAATTCATAGATATACAATAAAGAATTTCACAAACATACATAAGTTACATAACACAAATTGCTCACACAGCACCCCACACAAAATTATTGTAGCCTGGCGAAATTGTGACTCAAACCGCAACACGGTAACTCCAACCAGCAACAGGGCACTCTCCACCCTCAGGTACAAGAAACTACACATCATAATCTTATGGTGGTTACACAAAGGCGCTATGTTGAATTAATCTGTAATTCTAATAAATGATTACGGAAGTCCTTTTTAAACTTATATAGCGATTTCACATTTCTTATTGGTGGCGGGATGTTGTTCCAGCATTTCGTAGCAGCATATTTAAAGCTACCACGAAATGAAGGCGGGGGGCCTGCCGCACGGCTCGGTTTGAAAAATTAAGTTTATCAAAAAGATATGAGGGTTTTTCAGTCTTAATTATTCCGAATAAAAGAGTAGCAAGATGCAGCGTTCGGCGAGCCTCCAATCCGGCGAGTCTGGTTATATTGACTAGGAGATCAGAGTGGATACCACCGGTAGCGCATGTTATTAGATCCTTAAGATGCTGCGGTGTAAGGCCATCAAGCCCTCCAGCAGAGCCATTGTTGAAGGATAAAATTGCAGCCAGGACGGCATCGTCTGTCGTTTCGAGGCTAGGCTGGGAAGCACTTGGTGGGTTTGGCAGGCAAGGTGAAGAGGGAGCTGGCGGATGTTTAGTTTTGAGCGCTGTAAGGGTATCGAGAGAGTTTGGTGCGGAGGTATCACTAGAGAAAATTATACGTGCCGCGCCCTTCAGATCTCCGTCGTTTATTTTGGATTCTATTATTTTGTAAATATTGCGTGTTTTGTGGTGAGGAGTTTGAATTTGATCGACTAGTAGGTACTAGTTAACTTGTAAAGCCACCTAGCTGTGATAGTTGTCCTTTAAAAATGTTATAGGTACCTATTATAAAACCGCCGTGCATTTTTAACGTAGGTATTCAAAAACAACTAACTATTTATCTTGGCATACCACTTGACACTAACAATATAACTTTAATACATATTTCAAAAACGAATCTTTGAATCGAAATATTATTTGCTAGCCAATATTTTTATGAAGCCAACAAAACCCGATTACCAGGATGAGAAAAAAAATCATTCTCACTTTACGCTGAATGGAGGTATTTCTTTTATTTTAACTAACACATTGTTGGCGTGATTATTATTACACCCATGCCAAATGTCTTCTTCGGATAGACAGACCGACGGACATGGTAAAACTACCTATAAGGGTTTTGTTTTGGCCATTTCGCCTAAAATTACATTCTGTTACAAGAAAAACTAATAATCACCAGAAAAAATAATTTTAAAAGAAAATAGGAAAAGTGTTTTTGATTTTAGGTATTTATAGTTATTTAATTACTTACAACCTTATTTATGTACAGTATGGCAATTACGTTTTTCGAGCCCTGTGCCGCTAAATAAACATTATGCCTACCTGTAAAGTAATGATGTTTAAAGTACCTCAGATTAACCCTTTTAATGCGTAGGTATCCACGACAATGCATTTTTACAAGCTTACATACGAATATATAAAACCACAAAGGGTTTTAAGGCAAAAACTAGTTTTACTTTAGCTGTCTACCTAATAAGGAAAAAGTTTAGTTTTACCTCTAAATTAATAGCAGTATAATAAACATAATTTAAAAATTCATGACCAACATGTCAAGTTATTAATCTTGTTTTCTAAATGACAATAACAACTTTCCAGGCTCAGGTATAATAAGATACAGCTAAAGGAATATGTAGATTATCCGAGAAATTGAACTGAATTCATTCGGCCCTTGTGCCCCAGAAATCCCGTTTAGGACCGGTACAATAAACTTTAGCTCATGTTTCTCTAAACACTATTTGTTATTACAGTCGTAAACATAAAAAAATAATTATTTATTATTCATGTCACATTTAAATATGAACGCAATAAATCTTTTTACCTTCTTGCACACCATAACAGTTAAAATTACAATAATGCAATAACTTACCCGCCAATGCAAAAAGCCGCAAGAACACCGTTCTCAACCCGATATTCCAGTGAATCACCAACAAAATGTCAAAGTTTTTTATATCACAAAACACTTTTTTAATCCAATGTAATCGTCGCGTTTTTATCGCGTGTATTTATTTTTGTTGTCAAGTTGCCGGCATTGTTCACTGCAGCGCGGTTGGCGAGCGTTGCACGTCGCGATCAGACTCAGACACATGTGAAATCAGCTGTGGCCGGCGGACGGCTAACGGGACACGGCCCCTCCCCGCCTCCGCGCCGCAGATAAGCCTCAGGCCTCAGATAAGATACGGGTCTATTCCCATAGGTGTGACTTCGACGACGTCAACGTAAACCCTAAACCAATTTTTAAGCAAGTATGCAATGCAAAGAGTACTTTGTTTGTCTCCAGGCTAGCTATAAGGCACGCAACTTGGTTACGTTTTATGCTGGTTTTTAAGTTTGTACAGAAGCCTTAGTGCGTGAATGCAATTCGCGCTTGTTATTTTTTTTGTATTTCGTTTCGACAAAACTGGTGGTACTTTCTTGGTCGCTTTAAAACCTTTTTTTTTTTTTTTTTTTTTTTATGTTAGTGAAGCCAGACAAACGAACTAGTGGGTCACCTGATGTTAAATGAACACCACTGTCCATAGACACTCGCAGCGCTTTACGCGATACCAGTGCGTTGTCGGCCCTGCAGAAAATTGTACACTCGCCTCTTAAAGGCACCCAGGACGTAACTCAATGGGAAGACCCCAGCGGGAAGCTCGTTCCAGATTTTGCAAGTTCGTGGCAAAAAAGACCGCTTAAAACGCACCGTCGAAGACTGCCATTCATCAACATGATGTCGATGAAATGAACGCTTACGACGGGAGGATCTGAAATGGAACCCCGCAGCTGGAATGAGGTCAAAGAGTTCCTCAGAGCATTCCCCGTTGTAGATCTTATAGAACACGCAAAGGGAGCTAACGTCTCTGCGGAGAGCAAGAGGATCGAGTTTAACGGAGAGTGAGGGGTTGCCGACAACTCGGCACGCCCTGCGCTGTATGCGATCAAGTGAAAGCAGCTGATATTGGGGTGCGCCAGCCCAGAGATGAGAGCAATACTCCATCCTTGGCCGAACCTGGGCCTTATATATCTGAAGCCGCTGCTTTGGAGTGAAGTATCGCTTAGAGCGGCCAAGCACGCCCAACATTTTAGCAGCCGACTTGGTTTTACCTTCCAGTTATCTTGACTTGTTTATCTTGAAGTTATCTAAATTAAATAGCAAGACTCTGTCTAAGTTAATACGTGAAGATAACCAACCAAGTTTAAATAGTATTTGTCGTGCGATTAATTTTTCAACTTAATATTATCTTATCGACAACATTACACCTTGTCCAGTTCAATATTCGAAAGATCTTGATTGCACCCTTTAAACTATGATAAAATAGGTCGTACCTAAAACATACGAGTAAACATAATAAAATAACTGCCGTAATTCATCTGCACTACCTACATACTTATTTATGGCTGACATATAGTTGATGCATCCATGAGAGCCTGCTAATAAAATAACGTTAAGCATATATTTTTAACTTCACTATGTCTTGAGTTTTTACTCATAAAAATAATTAGTAAAATAATTACGGCAATTAATTTACGTCTACATTTTGAAAGGTAATATTTCATCCTAAAAAATAAAAGTTAAATTAAAATCCACAAGTGCAACACACTTTTTAATTACCACCATAGCCTCCATAGCATTAAGGAATGGTTAACTCAGAGCTTTCCAAATGAGCACTTATGCCGTAATCTATACATATAAAATCCTTTGTCCTGACTGACGGATCAACGCACAGCCTAAACCGCTGATCGTAGAGACCTGAAACTTGGAGGGTGTGTTCTTTGTATGACGTAGGCATCCGATAAGAAAGGATTTTCCGTAGTTCTACTTCTAAGGGGGTAAAAAAGGGGGGCAAAGTTTGTATGAGACATCGTGATTCCTTGGTCCAATCTACTTCAAATTTTGCATAAACATTCTTTAACAAAATTGATGGAAGACGTGTTTCGTATTTTATTGAAATTCATCCCTTGACGGGGTCAAAAAGTAGTAGAAAGTTATTTTGGGGGTGATTTGCTTCGAAGTTGATATCAATACTCCTTAGTGCTTTTGATTTAAATTACATTTTATTTTGACACATTGTAAACGAAACGAAACTTCAAATATTGCAAACCATTTTTGTCTACGTTTGTCAACCACGTCTTGATCTGATCTCTGATAATAGCTAATTATATGTATTAAGTATTTGCATTTCACCAAGCTTTTGCTTTTACAAGCGCAGCGTGGGACGTCCACCAACGAGATGGACGGACGTTTTGGTGAAGGCCGCAGGTTCAGGGTGGATGCAAGTCGCTTCCAACCGTAATGATTGGACGTCAATGAGGGAGGCCTATGTCCAGCAGTGGACGTCCTACGTCTGAAATGATGATGATGATGAAGCTTTTATGCGAGTTCAACCTTTTTCGAATAAAATCGAATTGAGTATTCAAATATCATTGTTGAACTCGCATAAAAGCTTGGTGCAATGCAAATACATATAAAATGCTTTGTCCTGAAGTCCTAAATGACTGACTGCCGGATTAACGCACAGCCTAAACCGCTGTATGTAGAGACCTAAAACGTGGAGGGTATGACGTAGGCATCCGATAAGAAAGGATTTTCCGGAATTTCCACGGGATAAGGAATAATCGGGATTTATATATTTCATCAAGAGTGACCCTATGCCCATAACGAAGATTACTAAACTGTACAAATTGGGCATGCAATTAGACTATTAGAATATAAAGCGAATATAAAGAATTTTGAAATTTTCCACGGGATAAAGTTAAATCAGGATTTATATATGTAGGTACTCAAATCAACTGGACCATATCTCCGTAACTACAATTACTAATCTTTTCAAATACAGTATTAACGAAAATGACCATAACAACAAAAAAACTTATTGCAGGATTTTTGGAAATTCCTGTGGGATAGATAATCTCTGAAACTTCCGAGCCGATTAAAAAAAAAAACTTTTACCAGTAAAAAGTTACACTATCCTTTATTGACATAGGCTACTTTTTTCCGGGGAAATGCAAAATTCCCAAGGGATAGAAAAAAGAAAATTCAACTTCGGAGCTCATTTTAAAATGTCTTACACCAATAGAAAAGATGCACTGTCCTTGGTTTACATAGGATGCTTTTTTCCGGATAAATGCAAAATTCCCGCGGTATAGAAAATAGTAAAATTAACTTCGGGGCTGAGTTTAAAAAAAAATCACCAATAGAAAGCTTCACTATCCTTTATTGGTATAGGCTACCTACTATTTATTCGGTAAAATGCAAAATTCCCCTGGGATATTAAGAAGTGAATTTCACTTCAGGGCTGATTTGAAAATTTCTTTCACCTATTAGTGAGTAGCTACACTAACCCTTACTTACATAGACTATTTTCTCCGTGAAAAATCAAAATTCCCACGGGAAAAAAATAAGTGAACTCAACTACGCGGCTGATTTTAAAAGTTCTTTTATCGGTAGAAAGCTTTAAGGACATAGGCTACTTTTCTCGGGGAAAATGCAAAATACCCGCGGGATAAAAATAAGTGTAATTTTGCAAAGAATAAGGACAAATTTGTTGAAATTCCCGCGGGATAGGGAATAAACGGGATTTATAATATTCACTAACTGATACTCATGATGAAATGATAATAATGATGGATGTTGCCGGTGCCGGATTTTTGTTTTATACAATGAAAGAGATGAAGAAGCTTTACCACAAATTGGAATTCTACGCGGACGAAGTCGCGGGCAAAAGCTAGTGTTTTTATAATATTAGATAAATCTTCTTTTATTTAGACTTTTACGGTAGGTAAGTATGTGGGCACAGATTACTTAATAGTTACTTCGTAACAGATACTGCATCCCGTACAAAATCTTGGTACTTACCGCGATTGTAGCCACAGATTATACTACTCCGTCTCCTTAAGAATGTGTGCGTGCCGACAGTGACAAGGGCTGGCAGTTTGGATTAAAATTTTTTTTTCTACATGTTGTTTTACCATTTTGTCGGGATAATTGCTATATATTATATCCATGCAAACTTTCTAGCACTAATATTCTTTAAGCTAAGCCACGGACGGACAAAGAGACAGACGGTCATGGCGAAACTATAAGGGTTCCGTTTTTGCCATTTTAGCTCTGGAATCCTAACAAAAAAGGATATTTATTGTAATGCGTAGAACACATTGCCATGCTTATAGTACCCTAGCGTTATACTAAATACGAAGGTTAACTTTCGAACTTCGCATCGTGCCATCCCGCTCACGCTTATAGCTTTTTATAGAAGAGTAAGAGGGACAGCACGATACGAACTTCCAAATTGTTATATTAGCTATTAATTCTAGCATAGTCATATTAAAATTTGCCCCCTGTTTCACCATTCACTTATAAAAGTTCAGGCGGCATATTTTTTCCGTGGAACACGAATGAACGTGCGTCGGCGCGCGCTTGTGACAACCTACTGGAATTTCGATCGCAGGCGATCGTCCCCGCGGTAGGTAAATATCGCGCGTAAGTACATGGCATGCATGAGGCCTGATGTGGGTTTCATTTAAATATAATACTAAATATTTGCGTATCATACATGAATAACGCCATCCTATTTATTTTATTTTAATTAAAAGTGTAATGAAACTTATTTGCTTGCTCTTCTTATGCATAAAATGAGTGCCAATACTTTGTCCAGATATTATAATTTCTTGTTGTAATAAAATGCAATACCTATGTATTTTTTAATGAAATTACATTAACATTTCTTATACAGGTTCTTACATAAATATACCTAAAGCAGAAAGGGGGTTAATTGAAAACCATAGTACCTCTTGTTTTAGTAAAAGTAATGAGTAAATAATACAGAATAGTAGATTGGACAACAAGAGCATAAAAAAAAACCTATTTTACCACAGACGTTCATATAGCCACACGAGCCTGTACGGCGTGGGTACACGTCGAGGGGAAAGTTTTACACTCTGCTATTCACTTCGATTACAAGGAAATAGCATTTTGGAAATATATTTTCATTTACAAGCTTTTTTTCATGCATTGTTTTTTTATAATAAATTGCCCTAGTTTTTCCTAGTTTAATTAATTTCGTAATATAAAACACCAGTTATAAACATAAGAAAAATTTATTTTTCACTTCTCATGTTACTTTAGTATTCTGCATATCGGGACTAAAGCTCTTTTTTGATCTCTAGGGATTAAAGTATTTTTTTTTTAATTGACTATGGAAACCCCTAAACTGCCAATCACAGTGTTTGTGAATGGAGGATTATCGCCATTTTCAGTAACTGGGTATAGACAATTTTAAAGCTTTCCACAGACCGAAGCGCGCTGCGGACGCACTGTAGCGCCCTGCGCTTCGGTCTGTGGAAGCCTTTAGGGCGTGGAAATAACCTCAAAATGACAACTGTATAAAAAATATTTAAAAAATAATAATTTCGTGAAACACATTGAATAATTACGAATATTAATCTATTTAATTATAAAATATTAAAGATGAATTCATTTTATTTTGCATGTAAAGAAAGATTTCCTTTAGCTTAGGTGTTTTTTAATTTGTTTTTTTTTTTTTAAATCGCTGTCCCTGCTCTCTTGATAAAATAGCAATCCGCACTGTCGGCAAAGCAGTGCTGGAGTGTACGGTAGATAGAGCAGTTAAGTTTGAAAGTTAATATGGCGTGACTTCAAAATAATGCGATGTCAGTTGCATTTAATAGTAAATAGAAAGTATAATTAGATATAATTTAACAAATAATTGGCATATAGAAAATAAACTTAAAAAGTCGTTTCTTTATTCAAGGGTAAGTGTTTCAGTTAACAATATATTTTGTGTGTGAACTTAGATCAATTAGGTTAATTTATTTGCCGATTCTAATGAATGAACAATTATCATTCTTACATGCATAGTCCAATTAGTTTTAACATAGTCTTTAAGTTAGAATCTGTTGGCTAATTATGCAAGCATTTAAAGCGTCTATCATTCTTACATGCATAGTCCAATTAGTTTTAACATAGTCTTTAAGTTAGAATCTGTTGGCTAATTATGCAAGCATTTAAAGCGTCATTTTACAAAAAAATATAAAAGAAAAGAAAAGACAGCGGTAATTTTTTTTTCTATTTGAATTTTGAACAGATGCCCATTGCTCGTATTGAGCATTACGTTGTAAAAAAGTAATTTTGTACGTCGTTTTTTTCCTCGCATTCAAAGTGAAAAGTAGAGTGTTTAACGCGGGACTAAACTACCATAATGACAACTCGAATTATAGCCTCCCTCGCTATCGCTCGGGTGGCTAAATATCTCGTGTCATTATGGCTTGTTTTAGTCCCTTGTTGAACAATCTACTATTATAAATTTCCATTGATCGGTGGCTCTCTGCGTCCGATTGCCTTGGTCTTAGACGAAGATTTTACTTTATGCACTAGCTAGAGCATAAAAAGTAATTTTATGCAGCTTACATCCAGCATAAATACGAACTTTACGAACATGAGAAGTGTAAAGTCTGTTTATTTTTAATATCATGGAGTAAGAAATGCCAAGTATCATAATTACTTTTTTTTAAAATATGGCTCTGTCCATCAGGAGACAATTTTGCCAGTGCCTAGTTTATTTTGGTAATGATGGATGAACGATACAAGCGTGAATCAAGAATCATAGAAACAACTCGATATTCTTCTGTTGCTTATCCCAATTCAGATTGACTGACATGATAGCATTAGTTGATACTATTTTTGGCTTTAATGAAAATTGATTTTTTGGGGTATTTTTGAAACACGTCGTATTAGTGAATTACAGCCGCACGAAAAGCCGAAAATTATAAAAGTTATAAATGAAAATTACAATTGGATAGTCTTTTTTAGCGATAATGCATGTCTGTGCCTCTGTGTGTAGCTATTTGACGCATTTGTAATTCTCCTCATACAAAAAGTCATAATGATATCACAGCATAACTATAAAATAATCACAAGGGTTTCGTTCTCAAAAAAAAACCCTAGAATCGATTGAACTAAGCAGTGATAATGAGTAACGCTTTATATAATAATTTTATACCATATAATTTTCACATTCTAGGTACTTACTATTTGTTTCTTTCATAGCCTCTTGTCTGGTGCCGCCGCACAGCTATTACTACGATGTTCAATCGAGTGCCAATTACTTGTTACGAATCGATTCAGCGTTGAATACAATAATTACTTGAATTGTTGGAGTTCCTTCGTGACAAAAATAGTAGGATATTTCGTCTTTTACATAATCAATTTATTTGAAGCCTAACATTCCCAGTATCTATCCGATCTTCTCCATCAATAACGACGATGAACCTTACCGAAAAGGCTGTAATTATTAAACACCTTGAAGCTAGATATTATAACTCTATATCAGCACCTACGTAGTTAATTATAGTCATGTTCAGCAGTAGGTGTGCGTAATGAACAATAATTAACACCTAAAACTTAGTTATTCAAATTTCACCAATTTTGTTCTTGAATAAAATGTTTATATTTGAATTGAATTTATAATAATAAACTTCCTTATTAGCACGTTTGCACGCATTCAGTGTTTATCGCGTGGGAACTCTTATAATATTGGTAGATACGTGTGTTATATGCATATATGTATGCTTTGTAAATTAAACACTATTGCTGCTGATAGACCTTTGATTATGCTATAAGTAACAGATGTATGTTACAATGGCGGCTTTGAAAACTACTTCATGAAATATGTTCAATATAATAATTCCTCGGGCTATAGATACAATTATTACATACAATTGAAGATAATATCCTTCCGAATATAATTAAGTAAATCGATTCTTGTAAACTTTCTAAGTTGCTACTATACTATATTGGACACAAATAAGACACAGTATTAGACTTACGCTGAGCATGTGATTGTCGTGACCCTACGGCAGTGTCACGACCATGGACGAAAGCACACAGTCTCACGAGCCACTTTCAAGCGTTCGCCGCAAAAGTGTCGTGAACGTAATGGCCCTAAACTGTAGGACGCATGCAGCAGATATGCTCTGATAATCATGGTCTTTTTGGGTACCGTTTGGGTTATTAAGCTATTTTATTTTAGTTATGATACAAAACATTACAACTAGGGACGGAATTTTCTACGGATTCGCGCCGATTAGCGTCTGAACTAGGTACTGAATTGAAATGAATCATGGATGACGCAAATAATTTAAATTCTTAATTTCATCATTGACAATGACAGAGCTATTTTACGCTAGTTCTACCTCAATGGCTTAAATACTGAGTGGACTCTAAAATAAATCTTTCTTTCACTTAAATCGCCTATGCCCACAAATGGTAACTTTTTTTTACATGAAATTGACCTTGGATTGACCCACTTCACCTAACCTTACCTGTCTCAACTGATGAAAAGTTAAGATGTGGCCAAAGGTGTATCTCATTGGTTCAGTAACAGTCTATTCACTCTAGCCTTGAAGAAAACTAGGTCGTATCTAAGTATCTGGAAATTATACAGACGATGGGAGCGAATTCCATTCCTTAGCAATTCGTATTAGGAAAGATGTAGAGATCCGCTTTGTACGGGCCAATGGAGTACTAACCGCATATGGATGAAGACGCTCCCCCGCTTGGATGGCTGCTGTTGGTAAAATGGCGGAGGAATTAAATCGTGTAATTTCTGCGCACACTCTCCAAAATGGATCCTTTAAAATAACGATTTTGAATACCTATTATTTGAAACTTTAAATATCCGTGACCGTGTCGGTAGCGTTAATAAATTCCTAAAAATTGCTTATTTAAAACAATACAGAACCCAAAACTATTCCCCCTTTGTAAACGGCCGCGACCGAGATGGTATCTGACCAATTACCTTGATCTTTAGACGAAACTGCAGACCGAACACCAATTGACCTCCGCTGGCTTTCCGTTGCACGGGCGTACGTATTCACAATAGATAACCATTCACTGGATGGCTATGACGCTATCCATTATGCTTCGTTCCATTTTATAATTTATTAAAATAATTAGTCTTAAGGCGACGATAGATTCATAATTGGTCGGAGAGGCGAAGAGGTTCTTCAAAATTTACGTCAAAATGAGGTGTGGATAGAACCATCTACAGCGTTTAGTTGCTACGTAGCAGCTATAACGTTCCCATAGCCTATATAATCCTACCGAAATACACAATACAAACCAATTTGTATGAACAACATAATAAAATTATGTGCACAGTAAGTACTAATTTTCCAACGAAATAAGAACTTTGAATTATGTTGAAATAATTTTCAAAATCGCGAAACTGCACGACGAAGCAATGTCTGTTATAAAAAGTCAGGACTTACGAAGATAAAGGCCACCTTATCAACTAGAGCCTTGTTCGCTTTTAGTATAGTACACATACAAAAAGTAATGATAGTTGGATTAGTGGCGTCCCTATTGGCATTTCAGGTTAACTTGTAATCCTTCAAATAATGTAACTTGGTAAACAAGTCACAATAAAACCATTTTGTATACAACCTTGGTCCTTTAATTAAGTTTTTCACCTATACATAATCAGTTGTACCGCAATTAGTTAGGTACTTAAAACTGCAGGCGGAAACTAAAATAAGTATGAGAATTAGGTGGAAACGTACTATATAAATAGTTGTGACCCTGTTTAGCGCACTCTGCTTGCGCCGAGGTATTAATATTACGGTACACGAATACTGCATTTACGAGTTTGACGTGTAGTCAAATAGAAAACTAATGGTGTTGATTACATCTTACATATTGCATTATCTAGGCCCATTGCAAAGATTTTTAGGTTATTCAGCTATTAGAATGTTTGTTTTATTTAACAAACATTTTTCTGGGAAGGGAAATCTGAGCTTCTAGCTATAATAATGTAGAAATCGCAGCGAACTAGAAATCTCTCATTTATAGTTTAACAACAGTGTTCAATTTTCACCGCAAATAACTTCTTTTATGTCGCGACAGCCTCAGGACAGCCGACAGCCATTAGGGAGGTATATATTTATAACAAACTACAGTATCTGGCGGATTAACAAGTAAGTTCAGTATGAAGGTATTTGTATTGAGCAAAAGTTTAAGCTAAAATCTTAAGATTTAGTAACTTTAATAGTAAGAACTAATCTTTTCTTTAGAAAAACCGCCAAGAGCGTGTTGGACACGCCCAGGATAGGGTTCCGCAGCTGTTACGAAAAAGTCCTTCTAAACCTTATTAATTTTATTATTAATTATACTGTCCGTATTAAACAAGCAATGTTTTATAGGTCAGGCTGCTATTTACTCTTAAACTACTAATAATTCTCAAGAAAACTTAGCCGTTATAGTTTTCCTTGTTAGATATTTCCTCCCATCCTAATTTTTTCAAAATTTTTATATCAACAGTTTAGCTTTTAGAAGAGGGGGGACGCTCGATTTTAACAAAAAAATTCACTTTAAAGTTGAATATTTCGCAAACGAATCACTGTATCGAATCGTATCGTATCGTCTTCACAACCCCGTAATAATTTTAAAAGTCCTATCCAACGATACCCCACTCTATAAAGTTAGACGAGAAAAAAAATCACCCCTACTTTACGTCTATGGGAGGTAGGTCACCTAAAAAAAAATTTTTTTGCATTTTATTTTATCACTTTCTAGCACTAATAGCCACTGCGCTAAGCCGCGAACAGACAGACTGACAGACACGTAGACAGACAGACGGACGGACAGACAGACATGACGAAACTATAAGGGTTCCGTTTTCCGTTGTTCCAAAATTTACGCAGAATGGGAATGGGGAATTTTTTATTGATTGTGCTATAAAGAGCTACCTAAATACCAAATTTCACCAGAACTTTTTAAGACAACTGCTTGACAACTGGAAGTAAGTAATTACACGTTTTTAGGATTCTGTGCCCAAAGGGTAAAAACGGGACCCTATTTACTAAGACTCCACTGTCCGTCTGTCTGTCTGTCACATGGCTATATCTCATGAACCGTGATGGCTAAAATTTTCACAGATGATGTATTTTTGTTACCGCTTACATTTTGCGTGTAGTGTATAAAAATAGTAGATTGTTCAACAAGGGACTAAAACAAGCCACAATGACACGAGATATTTAGCCACCCGAGCGATAGCGAGGGAGGCTATAATTCGAGTTGTCATTATGGTAGTTTAGTCTCGCGTTAAAACTCTACTTTTCACTTTGAATGCGAGGAAAAAAACGACGTACAAAATTACTTTTTTACAACGTATGCTCAATACGAGCAATTGACATCTGTTCAAAATTCAAATAACAAAAAAAAATTCCGCTGTCTTTTCTTTTCTTTTATATTTTTTTGTAAAGTGACGCTTTAAATGCTTGCATAATTAGCCAACAGATTCTAACTTAAAGACTATGTTAAAACTAATTGGACTATTATATATGCATGTAAGAATGATAATTTAACGACCGCTTTAGCCTAGTTGGTAGTGACCCTGTCTACGAAGCAAGAGGGCCTGGGTTCAAATTCCGGTAAGGGCATTTATTTGTGTGATGCGCACGAATATTTGTTCCTGAGTTATGGATGTTTTCTATGTATTTAAGTATTTATTTATCTATATAAGTATGTTTATCGTCGTCTAGTACCCATAGTACAAGCTTTGCTTAGTTTGGGACTAGGTCAATTTGTGTAAGATTGTCCCCTAATATTTAATGAACTAAAACAATTACTTTGCTCACCCGCGACCTAATATTTATTTATTTATTTATTTTATTTTAATTGTTCATTCATTAGAATCGGCAAATAAATTAACCTAATTGATCTAACTAAGTTCAAAATATATTGTTAACTGAAACACTTACCCGTGAATAAAGAAACGACTTTTAAGTTTGTTTTCTATATGCCAATTCTTTGTTAAATTATATCTAATTATACTTTCTATTTACTATTAAATGCAACTGACATCGCATTATTTTGATGTCACGCCATATTAACTTTCAAACGTAATTGGTTTATCTACCGTACACTCCATCCAGCACTGCTTTGCCGACAGTGCGGATTGCTATTTTATCGACAGAGCAGGAAACTGCTTTGCCGACAGCGCTTTAAAAAAAAAAACAAATTAAAAAAACACCTAAGCTAAAGGAAATCTTTCTTTACATGCAGAATAAAATGAATTCATCTTTAATATTTTATAATTAAAAAGATTAATATTCGTAATTATTCATCGTGTTTCACGAAATTATTATTTTTTTAATATTTTTTATACAGTTGTCATTTTGAGGTTATTTTCACGCCCTTAAGGCTTCCACAGACCGAAGCGCAAGGCGCTACGGAGCGTCCGCAGCGCGCTTCGGTCTGTGGAAAGCTTTAAAATTGTCTATACCCAGTCACTGAAAATGGCGATAATCCTTCATTCACAAACACCGTGATTGGCAGTTTAGGGGTTTCCATAGTCAATTAAAAAAATTTTACTATAATCCCTAGAGATCAAAAAAGAGCTTTAGTCCCGATATGCAGAGACTAAAGTAACATTTTAAGAGCATGAGAAGTGAAAAAAAAATTAATCTGTTTATTGCAAATTAGTGTTACAAATTTTGCGTTTTGTGCATTTTGCTCCGAAGCGGTGAATCCGTCCAAGGGATTACTATTAATATCTAATACCTTTAAACGAGCAATTCTTGTATATATATATATAATCAGGATCTCGGAAACGGCTCCAACGATTTCGATGAAATTTGGTATGTGGAGGTTTTCGGGGGTGAAAAACTGATCTAGCTATGTTTCATTTTCAGAAAATCGCTTTTACTCGTGTTTTCCGGCTATTTTTGTTTGCATTAGAATATAAAGCTAAATTTCGCCGACTTCGAGCAGATCATAATGGCACATTAGAAATCGGATGGTCGCGGATCCAGCCGACCTCGGTTCGAGTCCACGTTTTTTTTCAAGATTTTTAGTTTTTTTTTTAAGTTTATTTTTTATGAGAAAACGTCAAGTTTCTTCTTTTGTGAGAAAAAGTTACTTTTTTGTGAGAAAAAGTTACTTTTTTGTTAGAAAAAGTATTATAGGGAACGTGCAGTAACTATAGGCGGCAGCACTAATGCGACAGAAGAGACACTATGCGGACAGTAAAACAAACTTATCATGGTAAAACATTCAAATTGATGGCACCCTTATGGCACCAGTTGGCAGCACCGTCTATGTGCACGTTCCCTATTGGGAGCACAGAACAGGAAAAGCCGGTTGTCTGTAAAGTCGGTTTACGGACGATAGTTTAACGTGACTCACCCCCCCCCCCACCCCCTCCGGTGTTTTTGTCAAATATCTTGAAAACGGTGCATCCTACGGCAAAATCAATGAAATTTTCATCCCCCCTTTAATACCCCCGCGCTCCCTCCCCCGCATCCCCTCCCCCCTCTCACCCCCCCCCCCCACCCCTCCGGTGTATATAATCAGGATCTCGGAAACGGCTCCAACGATTTCGATGAAATTTGGTATTTGGGGGTTTTCGGGGATGAAAAATTGATCTAGCTTGGTCTTATCTCTGGGAAAACGCTTGGTACCGAGTTTCTGCCCGAGCAGAGCTCGGTCGCCCAGGTACTTTATTCTAATCTAATATAATATCAATCTCGTGTCACGGTGTTTGTTACCGAACTCCTCCGAGACGGCTCAACCGAGCTTCATGAAACTTTTTGCTCTGTATTCGGTAGGTCGTAGGCTATTTTTTATACCCCTAGGTGATATAAACGCAAAACAACGTTTGCCGGGTCAGCTAGTCTAATATAAAAATCTCAAGCGATCTTCATGAAACTTTTTGCTCTGTATTCGGTAGGTCTGAGAATAGGTCGTAGGCTACTATTCTTCGCGGACGGAGTCGCGGGTAACAGTTAGTAATTGAAAAAATAAAAACTAAGGATGAGGACGCTTCTAAAAAAGGGAAAATTCCAAGTCTGAAGATCAACTTACAAGAATTTCCCATGATGGAGAAAGGTGCGTCTTTCCCGGTTGCCCGATGGGACCGCTCTCGAAGGTGGAAGATTTGCGACGGATTCATTTACTTCTTAGTAAAAATTTGTATTTGTCTCCCACCCGCCTGGTCTGTCATGAACATGAACATTTAATTTCGACTGGAATCAACTGAGAGAAAATCATCTATTTCAAGATTTTAAACTAGAACACATGCGAGACATATTGGACTCGTTTAAGCAAATCTTGAATTTTACTTAATTTTACCATATCGTGGGTTTCTTATAGTATAGTCGGGGTAAGAAAAGGTTCGTCACTTTTCGACTATGTCAACGAGTTAAGGTCGAAAAGTGAAGAACCTTTTCTTACCCCGACTATACCTACCTAGTACTATGAAATGTCAATAAATATTTAGTTTCATTGAACATTTTTTTAATATACCAATACAACTCCTATTTCATTCGTACTTTTTTTCAGAATTTCGTATGATAGGCAATTAGGCATTTTTCGATAGGTATAGCTGTCAATATT
Source organism: Archips xylosteana (assembly GCA_947563465.1). Taxonomy (NCBI): domain Eukaryota; kingdom Metazoa; phylum Arthropoda; class Insecta; order Lepidoptera; family Tortricidae; genus Archips; species Archips xylosteana. The sequence continues at coordinate 14,509,964 of OX387344.1, forward strand.
GGAATCCAGATAGGTCAGCATGCTGTCAATGTTAGAGTCCAGCTAGGTCATAATTATTTTTTACGTTGACAATAGAATCCAATTGGGATGTCCCAATTTTTGACAACGTATAATAAATCGAAAACCATTTAGAGAAATAGGCTTTATGAATCGTTTTCAGAAATCAGATTCCAGAAATATGATAAACTGAATTAAATAAAGAAAATTTAAGTAATGACCTTCATTTGACCCCTGCAGTGAATCGTCACATAGGCAGATATAAAGCAGGTCTACACTCTAAAGCAAATTGACAGTTTGAAATGTTGCTGTCCTGCTTATAATAGCAAAGAGTGACAAAGACAGAACTTTAATCACATGATGCGCACCTGGTTTTAAACAGTTGTCATTTATTATAAAGTCCGAAATGTATACAATACTCGCAATGTATTTTTACAAATGTAATTATTAAATTACTACGTTACAAGTAAATATGAAAGAATTTAAATATCAGATTTTAGTAAAAAATATCTATTTACTATCACACCATTAAACAAACAGGAATAATCGAAGCTAAAAGAAGATAAATAAATAAAACTATTTGTCATGGTTCATTTAGGACCCTAAGCCATGCTTGTATTATTGACAGTGACAAGACAAATCGGTAGTGCCACAGATTATGTTATGTACGGCTTGAATTTTTGTAGGCAGTGGAACGTGGCTCTCTCACTGTGACGTCATCCAACGTATTTCTTAAAAAAAGTTATAAAAAATTAAATACTCAACCAAATTCAAAATCTATGAAAATGGTATCTTAAAATATCCTATTCTTTCCAAAAAAAATATAAAAACTATAGGTTATTTTTTTTGGTACATTCCAATTAGGTTAGAGATGACCTAAATGGAACAAACGATTTTTTGACCCAAATGGCAGCTGTCGTACTTATATCGAATAATTATTACAATATTTTAATAGTCAGTTCCTTCTTATCTGGTTTTTTTAATTCAATTTGTAACTAATCGAGAAACCACCTGAGACAATAAAACTGGCATATTTTCGTTATTACCAGTCGTCACATAGAACAGCAACAAAGATACAAAGTACATCGTTGAAAAGGTCAAATATTCTAGCTCTTATTTAGTTGGCTTTAAGGCGTATCTTAGAGAGTTTTTCGGCCGTGTAGATAGATATTTTCAGTTGCTCACTACACAACGGTTGCCCTTATTTGTCATCCTACTATCATACTAATAGTGTGCTAAGATTGCGTGTGCGTGTGTGAGTACGAGTGCGAGTGGACGTGCGAGTACGGGTGCGTGTGCTAGTGCGTGTGCGTGTGCGTGTGCGTGCGCGTGCGCGTGCGCGCGTGCGTGTTTGTGTACGAGAGCAAGTGCGAGTGTGTGTGGCCGTGTTTGTGTGCATGTGCGAGTGCGTGTGTTTCGCGTGTGCGTGTGCATATGCATGTGCGTGTGCGAGTGCGTGTGATAGAGCAAGTGCGAGTGTGTGGGTCCATGTGTGAGTGCGAGTGCGAATGCGATTCGAGTGCGAGTGCGTGTGTGTGTGTCCGTGTGCGAGTGTAAAATGACACGTAGGCTACATTTATCCCGATATTACATTTATATTCCCTTGGGATCGGGAAAAAATCCCGAATTTTCAACCGCTAATTTTAGAGCAATAGAGCGCAGCATATTAGGTGTGAAAAGGCTACATAAAATCCGGAACACCACGCTGCGCTCAAAAACACGCATAACCGACGTTGGGAAAAAGACTGCTAAGCTTTAGCTGGACTAGCTAAACTTTAGTGGGACTGGGCCGGACATGTCTGTCGCATGCACCCACAAAGATGGGCTCACACAGTCACTGACCTCACAGTCACTGTGGGTGCCGGAGAACGACCAGCGACGACGAGGCAGACCAAGAAGGAGATGGCGGGACGATTTGGACGTGTACGCAAAAGACTGGCCTGACATTGCATGCACCGGACCGGAAGTTGTGGAGGTCAAGAGGGGAGGCCTTTACCCAGCAGTGGGACACCATAACAGGCTAAAAAAAAAAAAAAAAATTTATAGACTAGAAATTTGGCATGGATTTTTTTTCGTGAGAATTCAATGACACAGGTTTTGGAAATGCCTTTGGGAAATTACTGAAGAATAGCACTTTTTAGGGTTCCCAACCCGAAGGCTGTCAATTATCAAATGTAGTAGATAGACAGCTCAAATGAATATATGATTTGTACATATTTCTATTATTCCTACTACAACATTAAAAATCAAAGGGGGTCTCAAAATTCCAAAATAAAATGACCCCAAGCTGCGTAGGTACATTTAGCAGTGCTTAACACTGGATTTTCATAGACACGCCCGTTTTTTGGGGTTCCGTACCCAAAGGGGGTAACGGGATCCTATTACTGAGACTCCGGTGTCTGTATGTCTGTCTGTCCATCTATCACAGAGCTCCTCTACCTGTTTAATACTAGATGAATGTCTGTCCGTTTATCACAGAGCTCTACCTGTTTAATGCTAGACACTTGAAATTTTCACCGATTATTGTATTACTATGGCTGCTATAACAACAAATACTAAAAATAAAGTAGTTTTTTTTTTTATAGTAGAGAGGCCAGACAAACGAACTAGTGGGTCACCTGATGTTAAATGATCACCACTGTCTATAGACACCCGCAGCGCTTTACGCAATGCCAGTGCGTTGTCGGCTCTAAAAGGGAGAGGAAAAAGGAGAGGGAATAGAGGAGGGGGAGAGGTATTGGGCCCCCGGCGCTCGCACTGACCGTACGAAACGCAGCAGGAGTACTGCTGCTTCACGCCGGTGTTCTGTGAGAGGATGGTACTACCCCGAATGAGCCTAAAATTAAAATTTTGAGTTTAAAATTAAAGGGGGTCGTCGTACAAGAAACTTGTTTTTTTGCAGTGTTTTTAGGTTGCTATGCGTTGTTAGGCGTTGCTAGGCGGCCCAGAGGTGACAGCCGCCGGCAGGTTGCTAGGCAACGCGAGATAGCCTATGTTGTTCGGATGTTTACCTACCTAAAATGTTGCGATTTTAGTGCTTAAATTTCGGCGATTTTTACTGAACTGTTTTTAAAACATTGTACGGATGTACCGATCGCTTCATGTAAGAGTCCGACTCGCACTTGACCGATTTTATAGTGTAAACTTAAACATAGCTACCCACAAATTTGTATGGAACCCTCGGTGCTCGAGTCCCACTCGCAGTTGTTTTCAAGCTTAGATTATTTATACACTAGATAGAGAGTAGCAAACATTACGATACAAAACGTCCAAAAATCCATTTGACAGCTTCATATTACGATCGCGTTACATCATTCAAACTGAACGGAGGCAAATGACATATAAGCCAACAGTTGGCTTATATTTTTTGGGACATTTTCATGCTGCCTAAGCTCTATCTAGTGTATAAATAATCTAAGTTTTCAAGTAAATGATAGAGATACAATGAACAGAGGTTTTATTGCCTAACGCACTCGGGATCACAATCATCTTCACCAATTCTTTCTGTTCTGTTATACGGTGTAGGATAAAGTTGAAAAGAGATGACGAATGCGATCGCGAGTCCACGCGCGTTAAGCGAGTCACACACTACGCAGATACGGAAAGATATGCGCTCAGATATCTGTATCTGAACGCATATCTTTCATACGCTCCCTATAAAATTCAACGGAGTACCACACACAGCGCAAAAATTTATATTTTATCGTAAGGTATCTGTGAGATATATTGTAACACAGCACGTGCATCAAATTCAAAACCAGAATCCTTTTCTGACGAGCTGTCTAGTAAATCCAGAAGCAATAAAGGCGTATTCATTGTAACAGCCTGTATTAACAATCGTCCGCACCACAAACCAACTCTACTCAGTTACGCAGTCTAAGTACGCAGTTTTAGAGTGAATGTATCATCTCGTATATTATCGCATCTGCACAAGTGTGCGATAATTTCAGATGGTTAAATTTGTAACCGCAGATAAAATATTATCGTATCTGCGTAGTGTGTGTGTGACTCGCTTTAGTCAATACGGCCTCTGGTCGCGAGTAGATACGAAGTACAAAGTGTAGTGCCGCCGTGAGAAATTGGAAACGTCTAGATATGCGTGCTGGCTACGGCTATTGTTTTGATGATCATAATACCTACGAGTATATGTACAGTCACGGAATGAAAAGGTTCGACACTATTCGACCCTATGTCAACGACTTAAGGTCGAAAAGTGACGAACCTTTTCATTCCGCTACTATACGACCCGCCTGCGACTCTACACCTTTGAAATAACAGCACATTGTCATACGTCAGTATTATTAAATTTTTGTTTACATTTTGGAATAATATAAATGAACCAAACCACGAACCAACCAAACATGAGCATAAAAATAGCCACTGAAAATAAAGTCACCGACATAGCTTGAAGAATAGTCAGAGTCAAGTGGCAGTGGGCAGGGCGCTAAATTGATATACTTAACTAGCTATTCTACTTCCGACCGCATCGATCATTGGTCCATAATGGGAAATTACTTTACATTCAGTCAATTATGAGAATATGTTATTAAACTAATTAGAAACGTGACGAATGTCATAACATATATAATCATGAAACATTATTTAAGTATTATTGAACTTTTTATGCTACGGCCTGGGGTAAGCAAAACTGGGAAATAAATAGATAAATTAAGTACACGTTTGCGTGTAATGTGTGTCATCTAAAAGCACAAAGGCATTATATACATATTAGTCCACTTAAACTTTGAGTACCTCAGTCGCTATGTGTTCTGGTTTAATTAATAAGAAACAGACTCCGCCTGATAATGTGAGAATGGCTTTAAAGCTGGTATTTTCATGCTTTTTACTTGTTTGATGGGTTGATCTTGTCCTTTAAGGTGTAATTAATTTTTTATCTTTATTACACTTTAGTTTTCCGGACAACAAACAAGGTTATATAAACTTCACGTGTCATTTAAAATTTGAGAATGAGAATAATTTTACTAATCAATGAATTTACACAGTGCACAAAATTACATAATACACATTGTTACTTAAATGATAGCATTGTGACGTTTTAGCGGACTTCCCGGTCCTAGCCGGTGTATGTGTTTGTTTGTTTTTACAAGTAAGTATAGCATTTAGCAATAAGTCTTTAAGGAGATCTTCAATATCTTGATAATTCAGTTTAGCGAACCTCTCTTTGATAGCACTCATTACCTTACTTAGTAGCAGACAAGTTTAGTCTGAGTCCAAGGCAATCCCATTATTAACTCTTAAAATTATCTTCTTTTTATAATCCTGTATCTACATTTTTATCTTTCATTCTTTACTCACCTTTATAACTTTTCACATAACTGTGCATTTCGTACTTGATGAAATTAATTATTGAATCTCTGGGTAATCATAATCAATCACTAAAATCATGTTCTTTTTTTGTTTCCTAGTTGTCTTTTTTTTTGCAGTGTGTGATGATAGTTGGTTATATTATAAATTATAATACTTATAATGCAAGATAATGTATTAAAACTAATGTTAATTTATCGCGCTATTTTTATAGCCCTCTACAATAATAAATAACGGAAAAACTGACCACTATAAAATATTAAGTACCTAGTAATTTGGTGTGGTTTTTGATAACCCAAACATCAAATTTTAAAAAGCTCATTCTATACCACGTCTATGTCCGACTACACAACTTACAATTAGTGATTTTTTAGACTATAGAGAAGAACCTTTACATTACACATGACCTGAATTTAATTAATTTATTGCATCTAATTGTATTATTGTATTAATTGAAATTATTATTGTTCATTTAAATTGATTTTATTATTGTATTAATTACTATATTTACTTTCACAATTTTTGCATGCCACTATTGGCTAAACATGTGATACTAATCTATCTTCTTGTAATATTGTCACCTATATGTACCTACCATGTTTAAGCAAATAAAAATATTATTATTATTATTATTATAAGAATACACAATACAAACTAAAGCTTACCTACTAACAGGTCCTATGACTAATATGAAAAAATCATTCCCATAATTCGCCATTTCACGAAAAGAAATTGTCTATAAAAATAACATGTTTAGCAGTAGGCAATAACAGTTACAATAACTCCTAATCCGAACTCTTCTGCTATAATAGTAGTTAACTAATAATTTTCTACGTTTGCATGGCAAAGCAACATTTAATGCTAGGTATAACATGTGCCGTATCATGCATGGCACCTGATGCAAATAATATAGAAGCGTTATTGTGTCGGCCAAATAACAGCTCTAGTCAATGATGCGTGAGAGAAAAGCAGTTTTTCTCTCCCCCCACGTGGTACACGTACACAGTACAACCTGTCAGCTTAACTGCTTTATCACTAACGCAGTGGAACGAGACGACACGTAATTTGCTATACATCGACTATTAATTACTATCAACAGATAAATCATCGTGATCTATTGGGTTTCAGAATGTTCTGCAACAAGGGAGCCTTGCATAATCTGTTGCAGTTAGTTTCTCACCATGCAAATGCTATGAAATACGGCTTTAATGTCGACCAAGTTGCGTGCCACTTACTTTGTTAAGCATTCGTACAGAGTAACATAAGAGACGACAATATATTGACTAAAATATCGTTAGGATGATTTGGCTAAATTAATATTAATAGCGTGAAGATTACTTATCAAAGTAAAAGGCAAAGTCAAAGCATGCAAGTACTAATAAGAATCTACTATCAGTTTGGAAAAGCTCTGTACCTCTACCATGAGATACACTAGTTTACAGTGACCGTACTCGCTAGCGACGGCGTAAATGATTTGTATGGAGAATTGTACTTCCGTAAGTGACCGCTAGAGGCGCTGTACACAATTCTCCATACAAATCATTTACGCCGTCGCTAGCGAGTACGGTCACTGTAACCTAGTGTAACTACTCATGGTAGAGGTACTGATGAGAAGAATCCGGCAAGAAACTCACTTAAACAAACAAACAAACAAAAGAAACAAACTTATGTCAATGACATGTTCGCAGTTTGCTTGCATGATGTTGAATGTTGAAGCCTTGAATCACGAGTCATCTCATCTCATCTCATGTAAACTAGTGTAACTACTCATGGTAGAGGTACTGATGAGAAGAATCCGGCAAGAAACTCACTTAAACAAAACAAACAAACAAAAGAAACAAACTTATGTCAATGACATGTTCGCAGTTTGCTTGCATGATGTTGAATGTTGAAGCCTTGAATCACGAGTCATCTCATCTCATCAGTCAACTAAAAGATCATTTGGGTCATGGGGTACTTAGTTGGTTTAATGATAAAATATAATACTATGCATAGTATAAAAACTATATAAGAATTAACGAAATTATTTTGTGCATTTAATACGAACATAATTATTATCTAAAGGTGTATTTGATCGAGACTGCAAGTAATAAACACACACTAATAAACAACTAATAAACAGACTGCATTTATCTAATTTAAACCAATAATATACTCATTAATACTAAATCAGCCATCCTAACAATAGTTCAGTCAAAATAAAGGCTTTTATTTTGCCTTTGGAAATACAAAAAGACTATCAAAGAGCGTTTAAGAATGAATAATCGAATTAAATAAAAATGCGTAACGCAATATAAAATCTCAAATGACAAACAATTAGATAGTCACACTCGAGTGGCTTGTGCCACCATGTTTCTTTAATAATTTTTGGTGAAATGATGTGATAAAAAAAACTTTTCAGTGCAAAGTATACATTTATTTTGGGAGTTGTTTGTTGTAATGATTTAAATTTTCATATTTTACGATTATATAAACATATTAAAATTTTGCAATCAAACAGGTTTTTAACGAATTCGCTAAGGTTTTCATCCAGTCTTAGGTGGTGGCATCCTACAGGGGCACAAACACAGTTGTAAATCGAAGTACGACATGTGATGGAAGGAATAGTACTCGGGGTTCCGGTAAAATGCACACTTACCAGCAAAGGGCCCGAGTATCTGTGAAAATAAAACATAAATAGAAAGGGCACGAATGGATCGAATGAGCGAATGAAAGTATATGTGTTACCTATTTGAATACACTTCTCACAAATATGGAAATGACATGCATCATCATAATATCATCATCAATGATATTATGACTTGACTTGACATGTCAAGTTATAATTTTTTAGGGTTCCGTACCTCAAAAGGGAAAAACGGAACCCTTATAGGATCACTTTGTTGTCCGTCCGTCCGTCCGTCTGTCTGTCAAGACCCTTTTTCTCAGGAACGCGTGGAGGTATCAAGCTGAAATTTATATCAAATACTCAAGTCTACTGTCCCTTGCAGCTGTGAAAAAATCAAACATCTAAGCCAACGCAATCAAAAGATACAGCCGTTTATGACGCAAATTTCCGCATATTTTCGAAACTCGCAAGGGAATCAAAACCTGCAGGGTACTTCCCGTGAACTCAGAATCTTGAAATTTGGTACGAAGCTAGGTCTTATAGCACAGATAAAGGAAAAATTGCGAAAAGCATTTTTTTTTGTCTGTCTGTCTATATCAGTAACCAACGCACATTTTCGACACTCGCAAGAGAATCAAAACCTACAGGGTACTTCCCGTGAACTCAGAATCTTGAAATTTGGTACAAAGCAAGGCCTTATAGCACAGATAAAGGAAAAATTGCGAAAAGCATAAATTTTTTTGTCTGTCTGTCTATATCACTAACCAATCTACAATGATCCCACACTGCGCACATTTTGCTTAGGAGCAGGGGTCTGCTAAGACTGGATGATCATAGATACATATAAATTTGTATGGAACCCTCGGTGCGCGAGTCCGACTCGCACTTGGTCGTTTTTTTATATCGAGGAACTAAGGAGAGCCATAATTGATGAAAAAGCAAATTGGATAAAAAAAATAAACTGCCTATATTACTAATTCCACGCGGACGGAGTCGCGGGCATAGTTAAAATATATGGCAAACCTAACAATAGTTAACGCATTTCAAAGGCAATTTGACTATTAGTTTGTTTAACTATTGATCAAACAACGGGCCGTAAGAGACATACACTCACAAACTATCACATTTATATTAGTAGAAAGTTAAAAAAATACTATCTCACTTCTTAACTTACCTCGCCACAAGTATTACGGAAAACCCCTGTTGGTATCGGACACAAGGGGTCAAAAGGCGTCATGACGTCATTGCTGGGTAAGACATGACCATACTTTCGGGTCTGAAAAATGAGGGTGCGATTATAATAAATTCAAGAACCTACCTAGCTCAATTGACGTAGGTTAATTTTGGTCCATAAAATCAGTAAAACGATGATGATTGTATCGACTAAAAACGCAAATACACATTTCACACTCTTTCAATCGTGTCATCGGAATCAGTTAAGTAGTATTTATCATCTATACTTATATAATAATATAATAATAATATTATAAAGCTGAGGAGTTTGTTTGTTTGATCTCAGGAAGTACTGGTCCGAAACTGGTGGTTGAAAAATTATTTCAGTGTTAGATAGCCCATTTATCGAGGAAGGCTATATTATCATCACGCTTAGACCAATAGGAGCAGAGCATCAATGATTAACGCGGAGGAAGTCACGGGCACCAGCTAGTTTTATGATAAGTTGAACATGACTGGCAGAGAATTACAAATGTATTTTATATTTTTTGGCTTCGGGTACGAGTATTAACGAAAGCTGTAAGCTGAAATTTGAAAAGTCGCCCCTTCTTCCTTATTTTGTAACTGCTTTAGTTATATTGATATTAACATAAGCTTTTATTTAATTCCAATGTTTGTAGGTATGTAAGTATTGTATCGTATTGACTTTAAATTAGGTACAAGTAGTAAACGAAAAATAGAGTCAGAAAAAAGTTTGAGTAAGCTAGGACCGAGTGGGATTTACAACCAAAGCCCTCTCATTCTGAGAGGAGGTCATGCCCATGAGTGGGACGTTACGTTATGTAGGCAGCCTTAGGCTGGAGATGATGTCAAACTAGATAATTTATGAAAGTTTGTATAAAAAATAAAATGTTGAAGATAAACGCATCACTATTCTTACATCATACAGGGACACTGCTGGTGCAGCCGGAGGACTGCAGCACCCCCCACCCCCTCCTCCGCTCTGTACAGAAGGCCCACTCCCACCACTTTTACCAACATTACCACTATAACGCCTGCAGCGGAATAAGCGGTTATAGGAGCGGGTTATGTTATAGTAAGAAATCATTGCTATTGCTACACTGCAGGCTAATTTGAATAAAGTATTGCTTGTATTGTATTTAGGTAAGTTTACATTATAAATTTTGCGGATTTTTTTGAGTGTTTTAGTGGAGTTTTATTGACATTACGTCTCTGTTTTGGCCACAGACTTAGAATATAATTCTAAGTCTGTGGTTTTGGCGGACGCTTGTTTATAAGTCACGTTAACAGTAAAGAGTACAGATAATAGATTTTAAGTATAAGCCATAAAGGTAACATAATAGAGATATTTCTCTGCAGACAGAGGTGTTAGGGTGCCTTTCCACCAGAGATGTACTATGCAGTTCTATGCTTCGATTTTTACGTTTTTGAGTGGCACAACTGTTAAGTAATGTGTGTGTATGCCTTAAGTAGTTTATTTGACTCTAGCAACATTGTTTCTGGACATACGCCCTTCCGGCGCTAAGCTGTTAGCTCTTCCCTCTTTTTACAACGACCGTCGCCATGGCCGGACCGTATATTTTTTACTTTATACATATGTAAGTCTTTTTTCCTTACAACGACCTTATATATAATATATACAAAAGTATTATGAAGTAGCGCTGTTTGTTTTCTCGCCCTGTGCCTCTCTCCGTTCAAGTTCCACTCCAAATACGTTCCACAAAATCTAAGAGGTTATGCGTCCAGTGTGCATCGTGGCTTTCGTGGCATATATAGTGTCATCCGAAGATTAGAAAGAAACCACGATTGATATTGAACGTTGAGATTGAGTGCCAGGCAATTCTACAATTTTAAAAACAAACGCGCTTGTACTTTTGTAAGTTTGCTGCATGAATTTTTATGCGCACGGCGAAACAAAATGGTGGACGGCATGCAGCAATCGCTAGCTTCGCAACCGCAACCTCCGTCTCAGATTATTAACCATGGTACAGCTGCCGTACATGTGGCAGGCTTAGATAAATTGGATGGACCGTCCAATTATCACACTTGGAAATTTACCATGAAAAACGCTTTAATTATCGAAGGATTATGGGACGCTGTGAATGGCTGCGACAGTGATCGTGTGCGTGGTCAACGTGCATTAGCTCGCATATGCTTGTCAATTAAGAAGGAATTATATCAATATGTGAGGAATGCATCTACGGCAACTGCTGCTTGGCAAATTCTTTCTGATGCTTTTGAAGATAAGGGCTTATTTCGAAGAGTTTTGTTGTTGAGAAAATTGCATCGCGTACAATTTAACGACTACAGTTCAATGACCGACTATATTGAAAACGTCACTACTTTGGTGCAGCAACTTTATGACATCGGTCGCGCTATTGATGATGCCGAGGTGGCCGAGATACTTCTCAGTGGCTTGCCGTCGGATTATGATATGCTTGTGTCCGGGTTGTCGACTGCATCAGCGACGAACACTATCACTAGTGAAGTGGTGAAGGCGAGACTTATGCAAGAATATTCAAGAAAATCTTTGTCAGATGTCAACAACGTGGCTTTCACTACTACGAAGAAGACTGGTAATTTGATGTGTGATTTTTGCAAGAGATCAGGCCACATTAAGTCTCGTTGTTTTAAGCTTAAACGCGTTCAGCGGAAATCTTCGAAGTTTGCCAAGGCAGAAAAGTCAAATCTGGTGTCAGCGTTCATGGCTCATTCACCATCACAGGATTTTTATTTGGATAGTGGTGCCAGCAATCATATGGTCAACAATAAATTGTTCTTCAACACCATGACTCCATGTAAAACTGCTGTCACAGTTGCAAATAACAGCAAAATCTTTTGTGAAGGACTGGGGTCAATCAAATTAAGATTAAATGACAACCAGGTGAGTCCGCTGTCTTTAGCCAATGTTATGTATGTCCCTCAATTGTCTAGTAATTTGATATCTGTTTCCAAGTTAATTGATAGTGGTCATAATGTTGTATTTAATAAGAGAGGCTGTCATATTTATGACATTCAAAGTAAAACCCTTGTTGCATGTGCTGTATGTTGGAATGGTTTGTTTCGGTTAAATGTTTGTGTCCAAATTAACAAGTCCTCGCCTAGGGAGCACTCTTTGTCCCTTGAAGCAAGCCAGGGATCACCGAGGGCCAATGTAGCAGCAGGGATTTCCGCCGAGTTATGGCACAAACGTCTAGGTCACCTGAATTATAAAGGTATGCAGGGTTTGCGGGATGTTGCATGTGGTGTCATGTTTCAGGACGAAGACTTAAAGAACTGCACTTCGTGTCTTGAGGGGAAGATGTCGGCCGCATCTTATCCCACGGGACATGCGAAGCGTGCTGCTGGACCACTGCAACTGATCCATTCGGACGTTTGTGGACCTATGCCGGAGCCTAGCTGGGGAGGGGCGAGATACATTGTTACGTTTACGGACGATTACTCCAGGAAGACTTATGGATACGTCATGAAGAATAAATCTGAGGTAATTAACCATTTCATTACTTTTAAAGCACTTGTAGAGAAGCAAAAGGGACTCCCCATTAAAATGTTGAGGTCCGACAATGGAGGAGAGTATGTAAATAAAACTTTCTCTGATTATTTAAAAGGACAGGGCATTATTCATCAACGCACTGTTCCTTATAGCCCACAGCAGAACGGTTTATCGGAGAGGTTGAACCGAATTTTATTCGATAAGGTTAGAACTATGCTTTACGAGTCAGGTCTTTGCTGGCGCTATTGGGGAGAAGCGGTAATGACTGCTATCTACCTGAAAAATAGGTCCCCGACAGCTGCTTTAGCAGGATCACTGCCTGAAGAGGTGTGGACTGGATCCAAAGTAGATCTTAGTCACCTTCGGGTCTTTGGCTGCGTTGCATATTTTCTGAATCCATCACAGAAGCGAACAAAGTTAGATCCTAAAGGGAAAATGTCTATTTTTGTAGGTTATAGTGAGACATGCAAGGGCTATAGATTGTGTGAGCCAGCCAAACCTAGTACTGTGATACTATCTCGTAGTGTGGCATTTATAGAGAATAAGTTTTATTATAAAAATGGACTTAATGATGACATTAAATTTTATTCAATTAATGATCATTTCAATTATATTAATTTTGAGCCAACTGATAATCTTAATGATAATAATTATTCTTCAAATAATAATTATATGTCTAATAATGTTTCAGACGGAGGGAACGAGGATCGAGGCGGCATTCTGAGCGAGGATGCAGTCGACTCTGGCGGCGAGTCTGCTGATGACGGACGCGAGCAGCGTCTGACGTCGTCTGGCCAGGCGTCACTTGGAGGGGAAGCGGTAACTACTGATAATGAAGTTACAATGCAATGGTCTGGTCGTTCTGTTCGCATGAAACGTCCTCCACAAAGGTATGGGGACTATGATTACTCAATGTTGACTCAACATGCTTCATTCGAGGAACCAATGTCATATGATGAGGCTATTGCATCACCATATCGTGAAGATTGGATTGCTGCAATGCAAACTGAGTATGACTCGTTGGTTTCGAATAAAGTATGGAAATTGGTGGAGAGACCTACTAACATAAATATTATAAAGAACAAATGGGTGTTCAAACTAAAGCATGATGTTGATGGAAGGTTTGATAAGTATAAAGCCAGACTTGTTGCCAAGGGTTTTACGCAAAAACGGGGAATAGATTACAATGATACTTTTTCTCCTGTAGTGCGTCATTCTTCCATGCGCATTTTATTTTCATTGGCTAATGATATGGACCTAGAAATTGACCATCTCGATGTAGCATCTGCATTCTTAAATGGTAATCTTAATGAGGTTATATACATGGAGCAACCAACAGGCTTTTTAACTGAAGATTCTGATAAGGTTTGCTTATTACAAAAGAGCATTTATGGCTTGAAACAAGCAAGTAAAATGTGGAACGAAAAGGTAAATTCAGTGCTCATTAGTAATGGTTTCAAGCAGTCTCTGTGTGAACCATGTATATATACCAAAAAGTCTGATAGTGATTTTGTCATCATAGCTCTTTATGTGGACGATTTTTATTTATTTTATTCTAAAAATAGCACAGTTAAAGTTAAATTGCTAAATGTTTTAGAGAAAGAGTTTAATGTAAAGAATCTGGGTCCATTGAAGAACTGTCTTGGCATTAGGGTCACTAGAGATAGAGCCAAAGGTACTTTATGTCTCGATCAGACTGAATATATTAAGAAATTGTTAATAAGATTTAATATGCAGGACTGTAAACCTGTAGCTACACCTATGGCTTTAAATTGTAAGCTAACTGTACCTGAAAATGAAAGTGCCTGTATCCAGGATGAGAGTTATAACTATAGACAGCTTATAGGTAGTCTGATGTACTTATCTGTATGTACTAGACCAGACATAACTTTCGCGTGTAGCCAGTTAAGTCAGTTTAATAATAACTTTGACAGGTCTCATTGGATTGCGGCTAAACGTATTCTTAGGTATTTAGCTGGTACAATTAATTGCTCTTTATATTATATAAAAGGTATTAATTGCGATTTAAATGCATATACCGACGCCGACTGGGGCAATGACCAGAATGATCGTAAGTCATTTACTGGTTTTGTAATTAAGTTAGGTAATAATACTGTAAATTGGGAATCACGTAAACAACGATGTATTGCACTTTCTAGTACAGAGGCAGAATACCTAGCTCTAGGTGATGTGTGTAAGGACATTTGTTTTGTTAAGAATTTGCTTACTGAATTAATAGATAAGAAAGTCTCTTGTACCGTTTACAATGACAATCAGAGTGCACAAAAGCTCTTAGAATGTAAAGAATTCTGTCATAAACGGACGAAACATATAGATATAAGGTATCACTTTGTTAAAGACTTAGTTAAAAGTGACTCTATCATTGTTAAATACCTTTCAACTGACAAAATGATTGCTGATGTTTTGACTAAGCCTTTGTGTGCACAAAAACATTGTAACTTCATTGAGAGTATGAATATCCGAATGATGTCTATTGACTCTACATCTAAATAGTAGATGATTATTTTGTTTTGTATAACTGACTTGTCTCTACATAGTAGAATTAGATGTTTGTTTTGCTTTTCATTTGGATAACGCCTATGGTCTCTACATAGCAGATATGTATAGTGACTTAATGTATTAGTAATACAGTTTGTTTTTAAACTTGTATAAATACTGTAAGGCATAAGGGGAAGTGTTAAGTAATGTGTGTGTATGCCTTAAGTAGTTTATTTGACTCTAGCAACATTGTTTCTGGACATACGCCCTTCCGGCGCTAAGCTGTTAGCTCTTCCCTCTTTTTACAACGACCGTCGCCATGGCCGGACCGTATATTTTTTACTTTATACATATGTAAGTCTTTTTTCCTTACAACGACCTTATATATAATATATACAAAAGTATTATGAAGTAGCGCTGTTTGTTTTCTCGCCCTGTGCCTCTCTCCGTTCAAGTTCCACTCCAAATACGTTCCACAAAATCTAAGAACAACTAGTTGTGCATAAATACTTAGTTGGTCCTCCCCAGTTTTATTTGCACCATTGACTAGCACCATTACCATTACCATACAAAGTAGTACTGTAATGTAGTGTTGGTGCAATAGCGATAGATAGTCTATCGATAGTATCGTGATACTACCGTAGCCTTGAAAATCAGTCATACAATCGATAGTCTTATCGAAAGTATCGACCCTTGACGATACTATCGATAGTATCGATAGTAGAAGTACTATTGAACATTGATACTATCGATAGTATCGCGTCAAATGGTGCTAATCAATGGTGCAAATGAAACTACGGCGTTGGGCCACGAGGAAAGCCACGCCCGACTCACCTTCACACTGCTCTGTCACAATGGTGTTAAGGTTAGGAAATCATTTTACTAACCACCACACTGTTAGTTAAGGGCCCACCGAGCTTTTCGCGCTAATCAATTTTGGGTGGGCGATTTCGGGCGTCGGAGAGGCACGATGGCTTAAGATAGGTTGGTTGCACTGCGCGTGTTTTTGTGTATTTTCATCTTGTTACTAAAACAAATAAATAAGTATTAGGGGACAATCTCACAGAAATCGACCTAGTCCCAAACTAAGCAAAGCTTGTACTATGGGTACTAGACGACGATAAACATACTTATATAGATAAAAAAATACTTAAATACATAGAAAACACATATCTATAATACATACCTATTTTAAAAATGTAGCAACACTACGCCCTAGAAAACATCTTGTTTTAATATTAACATTTAAAAAGTCATGACCTGCCGTGCAGTATTAGCGTCGTGCTACGAATTTATTTTATTTTTTAGAGACTACTTTGGATTTTTTTCTATGGAGCGAACTATAAGTAATCCTGTTTCGATAAACACTTGTCGTTAGAGTGAATCCTCAAATATCTTACACATGAATTTCAAGACTATAGCTTTACTTGTAATGATACAGCACGAGATTAAATTAATTGCACATTTCGGGAAAGTGAGTTTTTTGAGCCAAGCCCTTGAAATAGCGGGTGAACATAAATAATCCGGCTGATATAAGTTTGACCGCTATGTGTATGTGTCCGTCTGTCTCTGTGTCTGTCTGTGGCATCATAGCTCTTAAACGGGTGAACCAATTTGGATGCGGTTTTTTTTTAAAGAAAGCAGGTTTCTTGGCGATGGTTCTTAGACATGTTTGATATGTTACATCAAAATCGGTTCAGCCATTTCAAAGTTATCAGCTCTTGTTAGCTGCGGAAAGGATCAGACGCATAGTGGGCATTGACTTAATGTTCAAACATACAAGTGATATAATTGCGTTGGGGGTTTTTAAAATTATAAATTTACAGTTATGAGTATGACGCGATACTATTGATAGTATCGACCAAGTTCACTAGTATCGCCTACTATCGATAGTATTGCAGCAAAGGGGATTTCGATAGCCTATCGACGCTATCGACTTTTCTCAAAGTCTAACTATCGCAATCGCAACACTGCTTGTGCACAATAAGTGCATTTTCCAAACTCACTTTCTCAAAATGTACACGTTTACGACACTGCCTTTTATTTAACACACCTACAAAGAGGCTTTTTTTTGAAGAAGTACCTTAGGAGAAGGTGAACATTTCAGAAAGTGGGTTTTACGAGCCTAACAAGCAAAAAAAGTCAATAACATTAAACATTTATTGTAATAGTTTCGAATTACACGTCAATAGCATTTTGCACTTTTTCTTAAGCTGATGTATGGGATGTTCGTCAGCAGAGCTTCATGACCATGACCGGCAGTCCCGCTGCCGGTCCGCCGCTCGTCGCCGCGCCGCCGCCGCCTGGCGCGGAGCAACCTGTACAACATTGAGGCGTCAGTAACTTGATTCGCTCTCCCGGATGACCACCCCCGCGGCCGCCGTTTCCGGCCCCACTGCCGCTTCCACTCGAGCCGCCGCTGCCCCCTGACAGAGGGTTGCGGCCTGGCTGAATACCAACCGGGGTTTCAAAACAATCTGCTTTACAAGGTAAATCCCAAACGCAGGGCGGCGGCGGCTGCCAGTGAACGCACCCCGGTCTAGTACAAGGTTCCTTTACAACTGGCTTCTTCACCTTACGTGGACGTCCACCTGGCCCTATCACCACTTTCTCGCTTGGTTCGGCTAGCTCCTTACTTTCAAATCGCTTAAAAATATCGTCCATAGTTTTCTCATCTAAGACGAACACTGACGACTGTCCTTGCGAAGTAGACTGAGTACCGATTGCAGGCTTACATGGGCACTGGTTACTAGAAGTATTTCCAGGAGTATTCACGGGGGCTTTAGAAGCGGCAGACGCAGTGGCTAAGAAACAGGCACCGGCTACGGGCGGCTTAATCTGCGCGGTAGGAGCACTAGATGATGAACAGGGGCACTTACAACATTTTCCGCCTTTGTCTGCGGAACCAGCGTCTGGAATTATGCCCTTTAATTCACAGACGATGAACCGCTTGCCGCTTCCGGAGCCAGCGTCGGCAGGCCCGCCAGAGCCCCCGCCGCTCGCCGCGCGCATGTGCGCTGCTAGAGGCGCGGGGTCCGCGAGGCCGCGCGCGCGGGCGAGCTGGCTGGGGGCACACAAGGGGTCTGGCAGCGCCAGGCATGCTGGTTCACCACCACAGCCGGTGCGGCGACAGTCGTGTTGAAGCCCATTACGCTTTATGCAGTGGCAGCTATAGTACATAATGCCTCCGCGCAGTTCACGGCTCTTAGTTCTCTTCAGCTGATTTTCTTTTTCATCCTTTTTTTCCGCGCCGCCCTCCTCCGCACGCGAGGCGCTAGTGGAGGCCTTTCCTGTCTGCAAACAAAGAGAGTTATTACTTTACGGAATACTAGGGAGTCACCGACTGTCCGCCATGTATTGCACAATTTTATTACCGTGTGCAGAAGAGCGACGCGTCGACATCTTGTTACCACTGGGATATCAAATCAAAGTCGCTGAAGCGAGTCACGTAAGTCTTCCCAGGAGGAGGTCGGCGAACGCACGGCGGACAGGGCGACGCGTCGGGCTTACAACTATCGCACTGTCGGCATAAGTACCGAATGGAGCCCTGCTGGAAAAACTGGCAATCCTGAAGCCCATTTCGCTTGAAGGCTGATCTTGGGAGACACCTCAGCTGTATACAAATTATTCAATAAAAATTATGCGTAAATATAGAAAAGGACTACCTAGACACGATTCACTGAAAAATTGATCACTTTTCATATTCTCTACTTCAGAAATGACAGTAAGGATTTGTGATTAGCTTTTCACGTAATCGCTGATTTTGTAATTATAGAACTTACCGGAGGACCACAGTCTTCATATTTGTAACATATCATAGGACCGCATGGAGAACACCTGAAACAATTAAGGCATTTAAAATCAAAAACGACAAATTTAATACTTACCCGGGACCGGCTAAAATGCGAGCCGTTCTCGTTTTTTCAATTAATAAGTTTTTTTACCAGAAGGCTACGGAAATTGAAAAAATACGCCGTTAAGCCTTAAAAATTGGTGTAAGTGAGCATTTTAGGCAACGTTTCTCAGAGCAAAATCGCAACATGTACGCAGCAAATATGCGGCGTACAAGTCACGATGGCTTTACGATGGCTTGCACCATAGAATACCAGCGATTCGTTAGGAGTCACCGGTGGCGGCAAAGAATCGCAGAGTCATGTCAGCGCCATTTCGCTGCGCTGAGAAACCGCCAAAAACGTTAAATGTGCCACAGGTTCTGAGGAGCTGGAAAAAATAAAGAGCATTGACTTACATTTTGAAGTCGAGTAAATTCCTGGTAGTATGATGATAAGTACGGAGGAGGGGGCTTTTAAATATTTAGTAAAAATTGTCTTTAAATTTACATAAAGCTAGTCGAAATGTAATAATTATACTTGAAAAATTTTGAGTTAGAATTTAGTAAATATTTTTACAATTTTTTTTACATCTGAAC
This sequence comes from Archips xylosteana, assembly GCA_947563465.1. Lineage (NCBI taxonomy): Eukaryota > Metazoa > Arthropoda > Insecta > Lepidoptera > Tortricidae > Archips > Archips xylosteana. Next base: position 14,529,509 of record OX387344.1, read on the forward strand.
AACTCGAAGCAATATAGTCTTCTGTCAGAAAATTTTTGTTTCTACAGAGATCTGATTTTCAAATTCTGTATTTGAAATGTTTTTATGCCAGTAATAAGTGTTATGCGCTAGCTGTTCATGGTCAAGCTTGTACAGCGTTCATGCTCTAGGAGAATCAGTTACATACAGCACTTTCTCATTTTGCATATGGAAGTAAGAGCTTCAGCGTGAGGGTTGGTGCTGTGCTTGATGCAGGCCACGCACGCCGGCTTGCAACATGGCGCTGGCAATGTTTCACAATCGGGGGAGTTTTGGCAACCAGTTCTTCGGCAGTCGTACTGCAACCCGTTTCTGCGAAGACAGTGACAATCGGTGTACAGGATGCCGCTCTTGAGCTCACGACTCCTTACATTCTTAACTTTGCAACTGGAAGGCATGATGAATGTAGATTATTTATTACAAGAAATTTAAATTTAATTTAGCCAAAAAAAAACGTTGGAAAACTACCACTACTTAAATTTATACTACCTAAATGAGCATTATCTGAATGGTCATGCTAATTTTTTGAAAACACTCGATGGTTATGACTTTTACCCTAATGTTAGGGTTCGGTATCGAAAAATATTTAGTTTACTTAGATCGGCACCCCCTAAGTATCTGTACAACTGAGAGAGAACTCAAAATGAAAATGAAAATTGAAAAATGGCATGTCATAATTTAATTACTTGTGATATGATTATGCAGCGTGACACAATAATTGTAACCGTTTGACTAAAACCTGCATTTCACTTGGCCTTCCTTGTTCATGTTTCGCTATTGGCATCTCTGTCTCATATGTTAGAAACAATACCTAAAGTGCATCCCTTTCACTCACGCAAATATTTCGTTGATTATACCAAGTGAAGTGCTAGACCATAAAATTGCACCCATTTTACTTCAGTTGTTTTTAACCTTAGATAATTTAAGACAGGATGAGCTTTCGCACCTTTTTCCCCTCTGCCATGCTATAATTATGTACACTTGAACATCATCGTTTATAAAAACCAAAGTTGGCAGGGGCAGGTTGTCATTTTTGATTGTCCGTGCTGGTGAACAGATCTAGAAAATGATGTCTTGTGCAGTTATTTCGTGCAAAACAAAATCGGAAATGTCTACTGTTACGAAATACGGTGTTTCTTATCACACGTAGGTAATTTAATCAACAATTTACGCTACCAGAACGTTAATATAACAGATTTAACCCCCTGTTTCACCATCCATTGATCAAATTTATTTGACGGCTAAATGTGATGCCGTCTCTGTTTGTTTTGTTCGAATAGACGTAGACGGCATCACATTTATCCGTCAGTTAAAATTAATCAATGGGTGGCGAAATAGCCCCTTAACTTTGCAACATAAATGACAGAATAATAACAAACTGTAACTAGGCACGTTGGTGGGGTTTTGAGACACAACCGAACTGAACCGATGAACGAACGAAGTGAATGAAGTTTATCCTGCGGTTTATTTTAACTTTATTTTAAACCACAGAGGTTTAATCTAGAGTTTTTTTGTGGTGTTTTTGATCGAAAGTATATTTTGCAATAAATTGGTAATAGGTTTTACTTCGTATTTACAGTTTTCCAAATCAACCCGTAACTAAAGACCAATGGAATGGACTAAATTTTGTTGCATAACGGCTACTTGGTCTATCTGCTCACATCATTTTGAGTTACCATGTATCGAAGTGTTTAAAAATGAAAAAAAGAAAAAAGAAGAAGATTTTATTGTAAATTATACGTAAAATAAACACGTTCATGAAAATTGTTTGTAATTATTTTTTATGTATTTCGTTTTAATCTACAGGTGGTATACAGTCGCCATCATAAACAATAGATCGGAGCAGTCTCATAATCTTCATCTCGACTTATATACGTCCCACTGTAGAGCACAGGCCTCCTCTCAGAACGAGAGAGCAGCAGCAGAGCTTTGCAGCTTTAATCATCGATAGCTCAGTTAGTTAGAGTTCGCCAAACTTTGAATAAAGTGGTACCTACACTGCCGCCATTACATTCAGCGATCTTCTTATTTAGCTTTATAGGTATATTGATCTAATGAATCAGATTTCTACAATTTTCTGTCATTAAATTACGAGTAGGTGAATCCGCAGTAAAAAACTATTAAAATTCGTGAAAAATTTACTTAAAGATGACCATTTTCATTCAAAATATATGACTTTAATTTCAGTCATTCATTCTTTCTTTGATGTCCAGTCAATTGAATCGGTTTTTACACATGTTACATCACTATTTCTAGTGTTAGTTGTCGTCTAAAAATCAGTGTCATTACGACAAAATATCTAGTTGTGTGCGTGTTTTACATTTGTGTGACGATTTTGTTTTGGTAGGCATCTGTAGGAACGCAAAAATTTTTGACATGAGTGTGCGGCAATGCGTAGATGTGTGCTGTACGTTGTACCCCGCCCCCCGGAGGAAAAGTTGCAGGTAAAGGTACGTCAAAGGGTCATGGTCATCCCGTCTTAAATTATCTAAGTTTTAAAAAAATCTTAATGTAGCGCTAGTGTCGCAAGATTGATGCAAAACTGTCAACTCTCTATGTTTTTTCTTGTCAAATGTTTGATAGAAAATGGCAAGCTTTATTTAATATTCTATCCCTGCACACTGGCACCTTGCATCCATCATTTTAAAAATAAATTTCTAAATTTTGATCCCATCTTCTAGATTCAAACCAGAACAAAGGTGATTTGTAAAAGCTCGTTGCAATCAATGGTCAGTACACTCAAATCTTCTGCAAGATACACATATATATAAAAACTCAAAAAAATCTTAAAACCTTTTCAAACGTTTTGAAAAATATAAATCTAAACTTTCCACTCGACTCTCAATAGGATTTTTATCCTGTTTATTTCGGTTTTGACCAGTACTCTACCCAAACAATAAACATGTAAGTATTGCTATATTTTGCTTTTTAACGATTTTCAGCCTTGCCTTGTTATATTTCGTGACTTTTCTACAATTTCAAAGGTTCCATGTCCCATGAGGCATTTCCATGGGACTCTACTGGTACGTCCTTGAGGCACATGTGGGGTGGCTGACTCGTGTCTTAACTATGGGGACGTGTCGAAAGAACCCTGCATATTCTTCGGGACGGGGAACCTGTTTTCTAGCATTTGACCCTTAAAGCATTTAACAGCCTAACAAGCTAGGCCACGACGGCTGGCGATTAGCTTTTGACATGTCAGTTGTTCTCAATGGTGAGCGTTCACTGCATTGGAACTGATTACGAAACTGACGGATGTGTTGCTTTGTATAGATTTCTATTGTACTGCGTGCACGGGATCTGCATTTATTCGGAGAAATCTATACAAAGCAAATCCGTCCGCTTCGTATGGCTGTTCCAATACAGTGGACGCTTAGTTTTAAACCCACAACTTTCAACTTGGCCTTTGTACATTATACGTGCATAATGCGCCGTAGGGTTTCCTGGCAGACTGCAGACTTCGATACCGGTTGCATTATTGATTTTATTTATTTCCCTTTCCAGGTGCGGAGGCTGTTGCGGAGGCTGCTGCGGCGGACCTTGCTGCGGTGGCTGTTGCTGCCCATGCATAACTATTTACACGTGCTGTACAAAGATTTGTTAGCCAGCCACATGCTGCCGGGGACGAGCATGGCGTCTGCAATGTCTCTGGAGCTGCGAGACTTCGTCAGTGTTGTGATGAAGTCTTATCCAAAGTGCCGTTTTGTGGAATAAAAATTATGTTTTAAGCATATTGCATTCGTTTTAATCTGGCTCAGCTAGATAGGTATAGGTGTTCAAGTTCTCAGCTTAGGATCTAAACTGATCTCAAGTGCACATTTTGAGATGTCCGATCCCATGGAGTCCGGCTTGAAAAGCTCGCTTTCCCGAAATGTGCATTTCTTGAGCAGTGTTTGTAATCGATAGTTTCGCTATCAATAGTCTACCTTAAATTAGTAACTGTAGACTTCCTAATACTCAGAAATTGAAACAATTTTAATACATCTCCATATTTCTTTAGTCCATAGTCGCATAAACCCTACTTACCCGTGGTCGCCTCCGGGGTGTATCTTGTTAGGATCGCATTCTCAGAAGGTGCACTTTCCCCAAAAAGTGCACTTTCTCAAATGGAGCACTTTTGATAGGGCAGTAGATTTGGTTTTAGGCTTATAGCACCTAATTTTCATACCTTCATTATTTTTAACGACCGCATGTAGTAATCTATAAGTATGTCTATCGTCGTCTGGTACCCATAGTACAAGCTTTGCTTAGTTTGGGACTAGGTCGATTTGTGTGAGATTGTCCCCTAATATTATTTATTATTAATATTATTAATTTCGCTAAATTGTCTCATGTTAAAATTTGAAGTTTTAGGTAGGGGTATTAGTGAATAAGGTATTATGAAAATTAGGTGCGATAAGCCTAAAACTAGATTTGGAAAAGTAAGTACTATGTACCTTGACAAGCTCGTGCGCGGCACTCGGCGGAACCCTGTCGCAGGGAGCCTCTGCTGTCCTTAACGAGATTGTTTTAGTGCGGCCAATGCTGACTACGACAGGGTTCCGCGGAGAGCCGCGCACGAGCTTGTCGGACTATAGGTACCTATACGTATATGGACTATTCGATGAACGGTAAAAATGCGCGAGCAGAACTGCAAGGATTTATTTAAGTACATAGGTAAAAAAATGTTAACATCACCATCATAGCTGTGGTGAAGATGACATTTTTGACTAGTGTGCGTTTTGAGAAAATGTACTTTTTGGGAAAATACACTTATTCCCCGTAATGGTCAGGTGTACCTACATTTTGCGGAAAGTGCACTTTTAGATAAAGTGCACATTTCGGGAAAGTGAGTTTTTGAGCCTAAGGGCGGTTTCAGACTAGCGTTTTCTCTGCGCGTAAACGATCGTTTTTGGCACCCGCGCTTACACGCGCGCTACATTTAATCGAAATCCCGTGTACGCGCTCATTCGTATGGTGGCACTTCACTTGGCGTTGCGTGTTCACGTTGCGCTATTGCCATCTCCGTCTTTCACGCTAGAATCGGCATAGTGTTCCTCTCGGGTTAGGTTCGTAAGGACTAGATTACATAACGACTCTATAAGCAAAACGTCTTAGTTACATAAGGTCTTGGTAGCTAAATGTCTAATTGTACAGACGTCTTAATAGTAGAATGCCCGGGTTTAAGATTGGACTTAGTTCTATTACGTCTTGTTTGTATAACGCCTTTGATCAATTATAACTGTAGATGCACAGTCGCGCGCCCGAATATGTCCGAGCCAAATGAGCTCCACTTTGATAAAAGTGGTCGACTTTTTTCTCAGTACGTTGTTGTCAATGCAAGCGTAACGATGCCCACGTGCGTCTTTAAAAAGTGCAAAAATCACTCGAAAAAACGGAACAAATCTAATGGAATATCATACTTTCGGTGAGTATCTGTTGTTTTTTCTATTAAATTCTAAGAATCAGAGAGAAATATTGATTTAAATTAATTTTAAAGCCATTTCTAAATTGCTAATTAAAAGATTAACGTTGTCAGAATTCCACAACATTGACATATGCCTTGTCTTTGTCACACGCACAGGAAAGCTTATCAGTAAAACGAAACAGATAAACAACAGAACATAGAACAAAAGTGTAGTGGAGTTGCCATCACCCTATTTTTTTATTTCTAGAATTTTATGTGTTTTTGTGTGAAGTTTTGATTTCCTGGATGTGTATACGTATGTCATGTATGTGTGTATGTGTTACTGGGAAACGTGTGCGATAGTTTGACTGTTAATTCAAACCCTAAATTATAATGAAGTATAATCATTTTCTACTTATATTTTAGTTTTCCTCAAAATGAAGTGCATAGAGAAAGGTGGAGGAAAATTGTAGCACAAGAGAGAGGCGAGGAACTTTTGAAGGCGAATGATGCAAATGTTGTTTGCTCAGATCATTTTGTGGAGTCTGACAAGTATATCACAATGAAAGGTTTGCGGCGAATAAAAAAATCTGCAATTCCGCACATTGAGGTATGAGTATAAGCAGCAGTTCTGCTCTCTAAAAATTACTATAAAGTACCTACCTACCTACCTATTTTTAACCGATTTCAAAAAGGAGGAGGTTATGCATTCCACAGTATGTATTTTTTATGTATGTTCACCGATTTCTCGGTTAATTGTGGGCCGATTTTCATAATTATTTTTTTATTTCAAAGAGAATACTCCTGAGGTAAGCCATAACTATAATATATATATAGTTATTTATTAGTTATAATACCTAGTGCCACCCACGAAGACGCGAGGTTTTGTCAAAATTAGACATTAATGACATTGTAATAAGAACGACGGCACGCGTCGACTCTAACTATAGTATGGCGTTGACTCTGAAACGTGTCAGGCAAAATGTGTCGGTAATAAAATATTATGCAGTGTTTAATGTCATTAAGAGTTTTTCTTGTATAATGTAATAATCACAGCCGGGTGAAGCGGTCTTTACTAATTTCATGATTTAAAATCGGGTTTTGTTCCGCGTACTATCGCCCCAAGCGCCAGATAACCAACTTAAAGGCCCAGTTTGCGTGCAGTGGCTAGACATCTGTCCATAACAATCCATAGCAATAAACATCAACGGCTGCAAGCAAATTTGTTATGAAAATGGGTATCTGACGTCTGGGGCGATGGTACCTTGATTTTGAAGAAGCCCGATATTTCGGCACAGTTGCATGCGCCATGATCACGAGACGACACTGTGTCAAGGTACGCGAACAAAACCCGATTTTAACTCATGAAAATTATACTTTCTGGATTTTCTCATGATTACGAACAACTTTAAGTACTCCCCTACACTCTCCAAGGAACCTAAATGGCAAATTTCAGCTTTCTACGACCAGTAAAACAAATAATCGATCCTGTTGAACTGAATAATATAAATCCCGTTTTTCCATAACCCGTGGGAATTTCGAAAAATCCTAAAAATATTTTTCACTATTATAATTACCTACTTTTATGCCCAATTTGAAGAGTAGTAATTATAATATACATAATTACGGAGATACATAGGAATCCCGTTGAACTGAATATATAAATCCCGTATTTTCCTTATCCCGTGGGAATTTCCAAAAATCCTTCCTTGTTGGATGCCTACATTGTATACACACATTGTACACATTTGCAAAATTTCAAGTCTCTAGGTGCAGCGTTTTGGGCTGTGCGTTTATATACAACAGTCAGTTAGTCAGTTTATTACACGCTTTATATTAGCTTGGGTTGTAAATATGTATGTATGTATGTATGTAACGGAATCTTTGAGCATAATTTTCACCCACTTCCCGGTTTCCGATTGAGCTGAAATTTTGCACATATGTGTAAATTGGATGACAATGCAATATTATTGTAACATGGAGCTGATCTGATGATGGAGCTGGATGGTGGCCATAGGAACTATGTAATAAAACGACACAATCCCGTCGAGTTAGGGCTCGTTTGATTCGTCTTGACGAGCACTTTGATCTCAGATGGTAACCAGGGTCTGATGATGGAGCTGGAAGATGGCCAAAGGCACTCCACAATAAAACGACACAACCCCATCGAGTTGCATTTTTTTTAGTCACTGTAAAAAAAATGCAACTAAAAAATAGAAAATAAATAATAGTTTAAAAAAACTAAAAAACACGCTTTAAAAAAATAAAAATAAAAAGTAAAAATAAATTAATAAATTTCAATTCACTATTCTTATAGTGCAGTAAAAAATCTTAATAAGCAATTATTATATTGTTATAACCAGATCAAAATTTGTAAACAATTCTAAATATTGATAAAATAAATAATAATAGTTTAAAATATTTTATTGTAAAAAAAGCGTGGGGTGCTTTTTAAGATGTTATCAAAATGATAATCCTTGACAATTGACACCATGCACCCCACGCTTTTTTTACAATAAAATATTTTAAACTATTATTATTTATTTTATCAATATTTAGAATTGTTTACAAATTTTGATCTGGTTATAACAATATAATAATTGCTTATTAAGATTTTTTACTGCACTATAAGAATAGTGAATTGAAATTTATTAATTTATTTTTACTTTTTATTTTTATTTTTTTTATACTTATATCTCGAAAACGGTAAACATTTGGAGTAAAGAAAATTAGGTTTAAAATTATCTAAATGACGTCCCCATTCATTCTGTAAAGTGTTGGCGTTAACCTTAATTTCACCGTTTTTTATTGCATTAATTGACAAAAACTTTTTGTAAAGAAAGTCCTCTCCTAAAGTCGGAATGCATTCTTTGTTCTACAACATCATTTCGTCCGCCAAAGCAACGTCAAACTCGTCAAAGCAATCTTACAACGTCGCATTCAATGTAGCAAGTGAAATTAATCACTATGCCGTTTCAGATAAGGCTTACATTCATATCCGACCAAACGTGTGGAAATTGTGGAGTTTAGCTGTCAAGTGTCAAGCGTTGTGGAGTTTTGCCGCTACCGAAATTCGACTGTAATGAAGTAAAGACTAGGTTCAAATTTCGTCACGTATTTACGTATTTGGGATCAGTTTTCTCTACGCACACGTAAATAAATTTTTAACTGTGAAGTTGCGAAATTCAACTGTAATTAAGTAAAGACTAGGTTCAAATTTCGTCACTTATTCTTTTCACACAAAGTAATTACTTTGTGTAGGTGATGATTTTATTTGTTACGCAAACAAATAAATAGTTCGGACATTCTTTCAAGGGGATTTTGTTCGGCAATGTGTATCTTCAGTTATAATTGATCAAAGTATAACGCCCTAATATCAAAATGGTGTAATAGCAAAACGACTAGGTAGGCATATCGTCAAACATTAATAACGTCTAAATGGCATAACGACTAGATGGTTGAATGACAAGAAAAACTCAAACGTAGTTTGTGAAGGAACTCTTTGATGAGTTCTGATAATAGGTAGTAGTACGCCGTATTGATAACAAGGTGTACGGTGGAAATTAAAAATTTTCCATCGTGCACCCAAGTGGTTAAAGGTGAACGGTAGTAAAAAAAAATTAACGGTTCACCTAGGTGGTCTCGGGAGGTGGACGGTGGGAAAGAAGGGCATAAACTGCATGCATACAGCATGCTAAAAAGCTTAAATGTCAACGAAGTTTTACCACGAGGAAACATAATTCCTCGTGGACAAACTGGTTGAACTAAAAAATTAGACTACGTGGAAGAAGGAAAAAAACACGGAAAAAAGTCCAGAGGCCTAGCTGTGCCAGCTTCCTTTGAGCGTGATTGGATGAGTACTTGCCAATATTTTCTATTATCGCTATTTTAACTCTTTCGATTAAAGAAAATAAACAAAATTTTAAAAGCTTTCTTTATTACTTAAACATTACAAGTCAAAACAAGAACTGCACAGAACTTTACATTTTCTGATGTACTCAAACTGGATACAATTTAAAAGTTTCCAATTTTTTCGTTCACTTTCATTACTCATTAGCCCACAATTTGTGGAGGGCTGTGGGGTCCAACGGCTATCACCGCCTTGTCGAAGGCTGCGATTGGGCGAGGCGGCTGGCCTATAGCTAGCACAGCATCTGTAAAATAAAATAAATGTTTTAATATATATTTTCAAATACTCCTAGAAAAAATCGACGATTACTTAACACATATTGACACCGGGATGACGCTGCAAGGAGTTTGCGTGATATTATTGATACCTATGTTTAAAAATCTATTTAATGCATGTTAACCCTTTGAACGCCAAGAATACCTAAAGGTGTAGTGTGTTGTTGTGAACCACGCCAGGAACGCGGTGTCTAAGATAAGGCGTACTTTGATCATGAATAAAAATAAAAATAAAAATCCTTATAAATCCTTATTAAAAGTCCGTATAAAAATCTTAAATATTAAAGATTGTAACTAAGTACTTATAAGAAACAAATTTGCAACACTAATTTGCAATAAACAGATTATTTTTTTTTTCTTTTGGACATCGTAACAGTGCTTGGCGTGTGACTGATCATCACTTCACTTAAATAATAAAAGCATTGAACGGGTTAAATGCCTACAAAATTACGACAGGATTTCGACAGTGAAAGAGTTGACTAATTTTTGGGCCAAGTGTGTTTCGATGGGAATCAGATCTGTTTGAACTTGAACTGGCTCATTTGTATTGCAGCCAGCTACTAACTACCGCTACATGAATGTCTAGTGCAAGATTCAAAAGTTCAAACTTTTGTGCAAACAAATTAAATCATAAAATCGATATAAAATGAAATTGTAGGATTAAACAAACTGGAATATAAAATGAGATGAGGGTTCCATGAAGGTTTGTTAGTAAAAATATGAGCAGCACCGTAACTACTGATATACCAACATTTTAATCTGTCATATTCATCAACGGACCTTTAAGGAACCCCGTTTTAAATAACTTTCAGTCAACGCGCCAGGCTGTGGCTGTCACTGGATATGTGCTACTTGACTGTATACGGTGACGAGTGAACCAGCGCCGCCGGCCCCGCAACACGGCTTGTGACACGGCGCGCAACAAGGCGCGCAACACGGTGCACAACCGCCGCAACCGCCGCTGCAACAACAATCAGCTGTGTTATAAGAAAAGAAATGGTTTATCAGTCCCTGTTTTATTAAAATTATACTCTTAATGTCGGGATGTCCCGTCTTTCCCAACCAGTTGGGATACATGGATTTTTTCCACTCTTCCCAACATAGCTAAAGTACAGTTTCGCAATATTGCTTTACTAGCCAGTATGTGCCTATAAACAGGACGTATCTAAATATATATGAAGTAGGTACTTAAAATATAATACGTAAATAAAATGAGTTATCTCAATAACTGTACCTACAAGTTTTTCACAAGTTGGGAAGAGTGAAAAAAAAATCCATGTAACCCAACTGGTTGGGACAGCCAGTTGGGATAGACGAAACCACCCGTAATGTATCTGCTTGACAAACACTTGCACATTTCATCACGTTAACGTATATAGTTCACTCTAACTTCAGTTTCTATTCTTATATCTATGTGTTGCTTTAAAACTGTAAATACACATAATATAAAAGTCTTAGACCAGTGTGTGCTGCCAGCGATGACTTATGGCAGTGACACGTGGCCGCTAACGATGCGCCTCATAGGAAAGCTCAAAGTCACTCAGAGGGGGATGGAGAGGGCTTTGCTCGGAGTTTCTCTGCGGGATCGCATTAGAAATGATAAAATCCGCGCATGAACTAAAGTCACCGACATAGCTCCAAGAATCGCCGGACTCAAGTAGCAGTTAGACAGGGTACATCGCTCGTAGAACTGATGGCCGATGGGGCAAAAAGGTTCTCGAGTGGCATCCACGGACCGGAAGACGCAGTGTAGGTAGGCCTCCAACAAGATGGAGCGACGACCTGATTAAGGTTGCGGGAACGCGTTGGATGCGGATGGCAGGGGACCGATTTGTTTGGCTAGCCTTAGGGGAGGCCTATGTTCAGCAGTGGACGTCTTTCGGCTGAAATGATGATGATGACGATAATGACGACATACCTATATTATATCGGAGTGGTTTTGCTTTATTATTCATATAGTATCGCATTTATATTTTGTAACTAATCAATTTTTTCTAGTTCGCAAGAAATAGAGTTTATTGCTTGGACGCATTTTTGTAGCATTTGATTTGATTATACCTAAAACGTTAAAAATAATATGACTTACCGGATAGATGACATAATTGACTGTAATTGATTGATTACGTTTGCACGATCGCACATTTTGCTTTTTTTCTGAAATTAAATATTTAAAAATGATGTAAAATAATTAATATTTTAAATTTAACTAAGAAAATTTTGATGTACTTCCAAAACGACAGAATTTTTGACTGATACAATGATGTTCAATTTCAAAGGTGACAGCTCCAATTTCAAATATTGTTTATGAACCATAGAGTAGTACAGAATTTTAATTACTAAAAGTTTCTATAGGTACATATTACATTGCCACAACATCGTTTTTTTAAGTTTAAAAATCATCAAATTTCCAACTCATCTGTTGAACGAGGACATTCTAAGATAACTCTACAAAACTATAGTAAATGCTGGATGAAAATCACAAAATACTTGCCTTTCAATTATTTAATCAGACGTGTAACTGTGTGTATCTAAAACCGACCATTCCCACAAGACGGATAGTGGGATTTAACCTAGAAAGTAGTAAGTTTTTGTTAAAAAGATTTAGGCGCATGATGTCCCACTCGCAAAACGTCCCTGCACCAAATTTATGTCCCATTCGTAAAATATTTTATTTGCAAACGGCCCCTTGTGCACAATAACAGATCCAAAATAAGGTCGCATCTCTTTCGGAAAATGTCCCTTCTGTAAAAGACCCTTTCGCTGAACGTCCCCCTGCATAATGAACCTTTCTTTAAAGGTCCCGTACGCGAAATGTAACATATGCAAATTGTCCCGTATGCAAAATGCTTGTTTGAGTAAAGATAAATTGGGCCCTATTCTCATGGATTGAAGAGAGAGATGAGCAATTTATTGCGCATGGGACATTTCGTGAAAGGGACCTTTTACGAAAAGGACGTTATTTATGTGAAAAGACATTTTGTGAACGGAAGGGCCGTTTTGGGAATGGGACATTTATAAAAGGGACCTTTTGCGAAAAGGCAAAGTGACATTCTGCGTATGGAATATTATGCGCTCTAATCGTTGAAAAAATCATTTTAATTAAAAGTTTTTTTTGCTGACTGTAGGTACAGTCGCCATCATAAACATCTAAACAGTCAAGGTGCTCAAAAATATTTGAACAGTACGCGATTGACAAGACGGTCGTGTTCAGATATTTTAGACCACCTTGAATGCTCCGATGTTTATGATGGCGACTGTACTTGCATTGTCATTCAACCTATATTATGTATACCAAACTTAAAGTTAACCTAACCACTGGAAGTGGGTTAAATTCGACTTCAATGATTTCAGCTAAACAAACTAGCACGGCAAGTTAAATAAAAACTTTTAAAAATTATCATTACCTATTTATAGGTAATTCACCTTTAACCCTTTCAACGCCAAGCCTCGACAAAACGTAAACCTGCTTTAAATCTTATGTCATTGTGTCAAGATCACTTTGACAATGTACTTTGTGGCACCTATATGTGTCGTTGGCGTAGAAAAGGTTAATGTGATGTGATGAGAACAATACTGTAATCTTAATTGAATATTCTCAGATAACGTGCACGAAAAGGCAGTTTTTTACAAGTGCTTACTCTACCTGCTTATAAACATTATGTATAGCTTGTCTAATTTAAAATGACACGCCCCACCACCGCATTTACGCACATCTGCCAAGAGAAATATTTCTCTATTGTAGCTTAAATTGAGTTTCAAACCTGTGCGTAAATGCGGTGGTGGGGTGAGGCGCGTCATTTAAAAATAGACAAGCTCTACATATTCTTCATAGAGCTCCTTTTTCTATGTTTCAATAATCATTAGTATCATTACTAAATCAAGTCATAAGCAAAACTTAACTTACTGGTCGTTCGTAATTTATGAGCTGGTATCTGATTTTCTTGTCTTGGCTGTTAAGCAGCATGCCGGGCCAGGAAGTAGGACGGTATTCGAACGTGCTGTCACCAACGATCAGAGGTCGCCGAAGAGTGACATTATCCATGCCACATGGAAGACACGGGGGGCCCTTACAATAAAACAAACATTAGGATCATGTCCAATCCAATAAAATTGACCACCTTATACCATAGCTTATAACTAGTTTACTATTATAGTGACGCGGGAAAAATCTACGTAACGGCCAGCCACGACTTCGCGCGACCGGCGGTACGGTGAGCGTTTTCTCTGTTCATTGCGCGGTTCATACGCTCGCCGCACAGTGGTTATCTGGCGGCACATGCACTGAACTAATAAATCGCTCGCCTCACCACGGTCACGTGAAGTCGTGGCCGGACCGTAGGGCCGTGGAGATAACGAAGTAATGCTTTTCCTGCTCGAGCGGTGTTTCGTGCACCGTTACAACTAATTAGGCATAGGTCTGTTAAAACACTAACTGTTTCATTGTGTATAAGCGTTTTCGTGATTTTAGCCCAGTGCCACTGCCACTTTCCTTGGTGACCCCTGAAGAAATCTTGGGCCTGATAGCAGGCAGTAAATCCATGCGTAAAGGTGCTTTCCCACTAGAGATATGCTATGCCACATTGCTATAGATGCGTTAGCTATACACCAATAACATTCATTGGTCCACTTAGCATAGCACTGATGGAAACGGGTTCAACTAAGCTATGTTTTTATGTGGAAAAATGCGTGCTCTGGATTTTCCCCGAACGATTGCTTAACTTAGCATTAGTAGTTAGACGACCAGATGGCCTAGTGGTTAGCAAACTTAACTATGAAGCTTGAGGTCCCGGGTTCGATTCCCGTGTGGGGGCAGATATTTGTACGAAAAATACGAATGTTTGTTCTCGGGTCTTGGGTGTTTAATATGTATTTAAGTATGTATCTATCTATATAAGTATGTTTATCCGTTGCTTAGTACCCATAACACAAGCTTTGCCTAGCTTACTTTGGGACTAGGTCAATTGGTGTGAATAAAATTGTCCCGTGATATTTATATTTTATAGTGGAAAGTTTCCACATATTTCCTTAGCGTAGTTTTCACATCCTCGCAGCATAGCTGCATAGCACACCTCTGCTGGAAAAACACTCTTAATCATACCGACAAGGCAGTAATAATAATAATGGTAGAAACAAACTTACTGTAACGGCAAAACATGGCATGCAGCGGTATGTGTCTTCAGCGGTCAATTTTGCGACAGGAGTACACATTTTGAAAAATAAATTAGTAGACGAAATTAACTTTAAATTTTATATTGTATTTAATTTTTTTACAATTCTTCTGTCACTTTTTAATTTTGATAAATGATGTAATGTAATACAGAAGTTTTCTTCTGTACCTACGTCTACGTCAAGCGGGCTGAAAAAAAATGGGTTCATAAACAATACGTAATTAATGAAAATATAAATTTTCAATTAACATGAAGTAAAATCAATATAATGATCCAAGATTGCTACAGGAGATCGCGATTTAATTTTCAGCTCATTTAACAGACATAAGTATTTTAAAAACTTGGCTAATTTGGTATTAATAATACTGGTTGCATAATAACTGGCTAGAAAATAGTTTCAATAAAAGAAGAATCGGATTTCAAATCATTCTACGAAGATGTAATGGTTGTCATAACAGCACTGACTAGACTAGTTTTTACAAATCTATCGTGAATAAAACATATAAAATCAAGAAAAAAACACATAATTTTTAAAGTAAAAAAAAATAGTATATTCTTGTTATAAGTATAAATTCACCTCGTTCGACGGTGCTATAGTTTCAATAGTAGCAAGGGCAGTAATCTGTTCTTATCAAAATGTAAGTTTATTTGATTATGCTTCTAGTAGTTTATATAGTCTTGCTTTGGTTGGGCGCTGGTTACAATATTCCAATCCAATTCTTGTGCAAGTTGCATTACATTGCGAGGGTGTAAGGCGAATATTTAAGTTAGAAATAGTCAATGGACCGCCATTATAAACGCAAATTAATGCAAGGTGTAAGCTGGGCTTAAAACCAGTTAAAGACTTGATTGACTACGTACGTCGCTGCATGAGGGCAGAATTTATGCGCTCGCGTCGTGGTGCGAATTAGTTTTTCTTAGGCTAGGCGGGTCAATTCTGCGGCTAAAAAGCTACATAGATGTTTAGTAGCCAAGCGCTTAGTCGGTTCTCAATATTGATTTTGGTAAGCTGTAACGCTTAGCTGGCCCCATAGTATACATGAATACTAACCAATCGCTTCTATAAACGTTCGTCCCTTTTGGATACTAGGTACGTATTGCACCTGCTGGAGTACGCAGGCATAAGTGCGTATCTACAGAAACGGCCTAAAGCTTATGTTATTTGAAATACGGGTGTTAGTACGTAATCCTATGCTGATGTTATAGCAACCACAGTACAAGCGTTCAAAGATTGTATTGGGTGGTTCTACGAGCATTTTAACCGCTGTCAGTAGGTATTCTGTCGCATATATTAAAGAAATGCTACAGTTCGCATAAAATTTTAGTTGATTGATATTCCGCGCGTTTTGGCGTTCGACGTGACTCATTTCTTCAATATATGCAACAGAAACTGACTTTATTTAGCTTTAGCTTTATTTCCACGATCGCTCTTCTGCTTCGCCTTCCTTAAGCGATCGCCGATCACGTCAAGCCTGGGCTGCTTTTTGGTTGTTTTACCTTGTAGCCTTGTGTGGGTCTAGTTAAACCTAAAGCGGTGTTAATGAGATTATTTTTGTTTTCAGGTGTTGCGGATGCGGTTGCCCCAGGATCACCATCTACACATGCTGTACGAAGATTTGCTAACGTCAAGATGAGCGTGCGCACCCCGAGGCCACTGCGGTACATCTGTGCACAGCGTCTCTGCCTTCTGGTGCCGCCGTTGACATCTTGATGTTGTACTGCGTATACTGTGCTGTCAATAAAGTGGATTAAGAAATTTGATTGTTTTTCTGGAATTTTCTAAGATTGCTTAGGGCCTGGCCACATGTCCACGGCATGGCGTCGTACACAACTGGGCGACGCATGTCGAAAATATCGACATGTTTTTATACTATCGATAGTATCTATAGTGAAAATTAGGCCCGATTGATTAGGGTCGATACTATCGATAGTATCGGTACTATTGATCCGATAGTATCGATAGTACTATTGATCCGATAATATCGATACTATTGATCCGACAGTATCTATACTATTCATCCGAAAGTATCTATACTATTGATCCGACTGTATCGATACTATTGATCTGACAGTATCGATACTATCCACCAAGTTCAATATCATATCGGCTAATTTTCCACTATCGATACCATCGAAAGTATCGTGAAGGGTTTCGATAGGACTATCGATAGTATCACGAAAGGATACTCCTTCCGGCGCATGCTACCAAAAACGCAAAAGGCCAATAGGGGACATTCCCCCGTTTCAACTTGCTCCTACTCGGTTCTCCTACTGGTAGCACGAGGACGGCTTAGGCTCACTCACTTTCCCGAAATTTGCACTTTTTCTAAGGGTACACTAGTTTAGAAGGCGGAAGGCGCACTGTCTCAAAGTGCACTTCCCAATTGGTACACTTTCTCTGAAGAGTACATTCTCAGAAGGCACACTTTCCCAAAAAGTGCATTTTCTCAATCTATATAATATATATACGAGTATATATATAAAAGAAAGTCGTGTCAGTTACACTATTTACAACTCAAGAATGGCTGAACCGATTTAGCTGAAAATTGGTGGGGAGGTAGTGTTCAATACGGATCTCGTACCGAACTTTGGGGTGTGGACTGTATGTTATAGGTGAATAATAAAAATGGTGGCTCTGGATACTGGGTACTGGCGCTTGTTCGAGAGTGGGGTCGGGAGCTTGGAGAAGAGTTGTTTCCAGTTCGCATGTCGCCTCGAGACTGCCTGGGCGGTGGGGGCGGCGCTTCTTTTATACCCGCCGGCTGAACCGCGCGGCTCTAAGCGTCCCCCACCCCCGCGCTCCTTTCCCGACTCTCGCGTGGGCGTTAAACTTTATTTATTTATATAAATCTTAAAACTATATGCATTTTCCTTATTTACATAATACTTAAACCTAGTTATCGATTAATTAACAAAAATAATCTCTGAGACATTTCCTGTAGCGCGGCCGCTTCGGTCCGCGCTACTGTCTCGCTCGCTCTCGGGGCTAAATCCTACCTCCGTCCCTGTTTCACAGGCGAGGTTATAAATATAACCACTGCGCCGGGTCCGGCGCCGCTCAGTCGGCGTGCGGACACAGCGCAGGTGGTAGCGAGCTTATTATCCTACTTTTGGAATGAAAACAAGGCGGTGGGCATTTTTTATTGCAAATACTTATAGCTAAACAGACTTAACTTATAACAGACATATTATAAAAACTTATTTCGCGGCGTTCTGCACAACATTCGTTTCGTCGTGAACAGGTAGCTTAGAACCCCGAGACGAACATAGGATACCCTTTTTATCTCTCGTTCCCGTGGGACGTTGCGAAATTCCCACAGGATAGAAATAAAAGAATTCAATTTCTAGGCTGATTTTTAAAATTCTTACATATGTAATATATATCTCTTATTGAAATAGGCTACTTTTTTTTGGGAAAATACAAAATTCCAACGGGATAGAAAAAATTGAACTCAACTTCGGAGCTGATTTTAAAAATTCTTTCACCAATAGAAAGCTACACTATTCTTGATTGGTATAGATAGATAGACTACTCTTCTTCAAAATTTGGTTCTTTCCCTGTCCTCCGATCGGAACTCCGATTGGTAGGAGGAGCGGGAATATTTTTTCCAAATTTTTTCCCATACATCCGATTGAATGGGTTTTGTTTTTAACCCCCGACACAAAAAGAGGGATGTTATAAGTTTGACCGCTATGTGTGTATGTCTGTCTGTCTGTGGCATCATAGTTCTCAAACAGGTGCACCGATTTGGATGCGGTTTTTTTTAATAGAAAGCAGGTTTCTTGGCGATGGTTCTTAGATAATAATATGTTTCATCAAAATCGGTTTAGCCGTTTCAAAGTTATCAGCTCTTTTGCTAGCTGCGGAAGGCATCTTAGACGCATAACGGGCATTGACAGTGACATAATTGCGTTGGGGTTTTTTAAAACTTTTAATTTATAGTTATAGACCGGGAGATGGTGACTCAAAATACTAGGTCATTTGTACCAGTATGGCGGTTCTTCAGGGGTCTAATTATGTAATGACAAAAAGGAAAATGATGGTCATAGCGCTGGTACGGTACCGGCGGCCCAATCGCGTGGGCGTTAATCGAACGTGTCGGATAAACAAAGAAAATCGAACGATTTGTTCCACAAAAATTCTTGTATTTTCCGATAGTCTATAATAAAACAGAAGGCGGTAGCGTAATGCCATACTTCTCCGGTGTGACTTACAGCCCGCCATACCGAAGCGAACACGTTAATTTAAAAACAACAATTCAATCATTTGTACCAAGCTAATTTTTGCACAGCTAATAACCGTCGAGTAGCCATTCACAAAAATCACCATGCCATACTTTTCTGACGGTTCTTAATGGGTGCCATACCGCTGCAAAGGAGTGACATTACGCTACCGCCTTCTGTTTTTTTATCAACTATCGGAAAATACAAGAATTTTTGTGGAACAAATCGTTCGATTTTCGGTGTTTATCCGACATGTTCGATTAACGCCCACGCGATCGGGCCGCCGGTACCAGCGCTATGACCATCATTTTCCTTTTTGTCATTCATTACGTAATTAGACCCCTGAAGAACCGCCATACTGGTACAAATGACCTAGTATTTTGTGTCACCATCTCCCGGTCTATTTCACTTACTTTACTTAACCAAAAGTACAGTCAAGGCCATTATACTGTACTTTTGACCGATTGTACGTATCGATATTAACGATGTTGACTGTACAGTCAATACAAGACAAAAATAAAACTTAGGTACCTACTTAATTCTTTAGGGAATATAAATATTAGTACCTGGGCGACCGAGCTCTGCTCGGGCAGAAACTCGGTACCAAGCGTTTTCCCAGAGATAAGACCAAGCTAGATCAATTTTTCATCCCCGAAAACCCCCAAATACCAAATTTCATCGAAATCGTTGGAGCCGTTTCCGAGATCCTGATTATATACACCGGAGGGGTGGGGGGGGGGGGGTGAGAGGGGGGGGGGGGATGCGGGGGAGGGAGCGCGGGGGCATTAAAGGGGGGATGAAAATTTCATTGATTTTGCCGTAGGATGCACCGTTTTCAAGATATTTGACAAAAACACCGGAGGGGGTGGGGGGGGGGGTTGAGTCACGTTAAACTATCGTCCGTAAACCGACTTTACAGACAACCGGCTTTTCCTGTTCTGTGCTCCCAATAGGGAACGTGCACATAGACGGTGCTGCCAACTGGTGCCATAAGGGTGCCATCAATTTGAATGTTTTACCTTGATAAGTTTGTTTTACTGTCCGCATAGTGTCTCTTCTGTCGCATTAGTGCTGCCGCCTATAGTTACTGCACGTTCCCTATAATACTTTTTCTAACAAAAAAGTAACTTTTTCTCACAAAAAAGTAACTTTTTCTCACAAAAGAAGAAACTTGACGTTTTCTCATAAAAAATAATCTTAAAAAACTAAAAATTTTGAAAAAAAACGTGGACTCGAACCGAGGTCGGCTGGATCCGCGACCACCCGATTTCTAATGTGCCATTATGATCTACTCGAAGTCGGCGAAATTTAGCTTTATATTCTAATACAAACAAAAATAGCCGGAAAACATGAGTAAAAGCGATTTTCTGAAAATGAAACATAGCTAGATCAGTTTTTCATCCCCGAAAACCCCCACATACCAAATTTCATCGAAATCGTTGGAGCCGTTTCCGAGATCCTGATTATATATATATATACATATATACAAGAATTGCTCGTTTAAAGGTATTAGATAGATAGATAGATAGATGAAACAATAACAATGAATAAAACATAACTATAAAATTAAGTCTTTAGTCTTTCTAAATAATGTTCTAAATTATTTAACAGATTTATAAACAGTATGCCTGTAAATTCTACACATAGTTCCAATAATAGTATCATTGGTTATTTGTTTTATTATAATTCAGTAAAGTTAATAATTGAAGTAAATTATTTAGTTTATTGATTTGTACTAAAATAATTGAATGTAGTGATTATACTGCCGTGCTAAGTTAAAAGGGCCTATGTCCGTTTTAACGGTTTCGAGAAAAACGTGTTTTTATGTTTTTGTTTCTTGGTATTTGAGTGAAAAATAAGCCTTTCTTAGCTATTTTTAAGGCACTTCTAATAAATTAAGACTTTTTCGTTAACAGAACTTTATTACTATAAGCTAAGGAATCCAACGCATTAAAAAATCAGAATTTGGTCATTTTCGGACATAGGCCCTTTTGGCTTAGTACGGCAGTATAGTAAATAATTAATACATCAATAAATATTATAATTTCAATTCTACATAATTTATTTTACACTAGACAGTACAATGTTTATAAGATGCTTCTGGAGCCATGGGAAAAAATATTCCCCCTCTTCCTACCAATCAGAGTTCCGATCGGAGGACAGGGAAAGACCCGGAGAATGGTCTATCAGTCCTCTGTTCCCACTAGTTCAGTTGACTGAACTACCGAGAAAAAAAATCTCACTAGTTCAGTCAACTGAACTGGACAACTGAACTATTGGGAATAAAGGAATTAAATACCTAAGTAGTACGCAGAAACCCTACGAAGGCCAAAGCCTACAACGCAAAACATCTATACGGATAAAAACCCACGTAGTCGAAAGTCTACGGCGTATAAAACCTCTACTTATAACAGCTGTAGACAGACAGGCAGACGGACGGACAGCGGAGTCTCAGTAATAGGGTTCCATTTTACCTTTTTAAATGTGTTGCATTGTGTTGTCTACAGTGTTGCCTCTGGTGTTGCCCAATATGCCAAAATTGTACTCGAAATTTTAAATTATGAATAAAATATAACGGACTGTATTTTTTAAGACTGAGGAACACACATAGATTTGTTAATTTCTAAGCCAACATGATTAGGATCATCTAGATTTTATATGAAAAATCGCGCTTGCTCTGAAATTTTTATATAAAGAGCTGAAACGCAGTCACGTATCTTTATTTCCGTATCACAAGCCACGAAGTCTCAGCCATTATTTTCATAAATTTCCTAGTAAGCAATATTAACAGTAATTAGAATGGGTGTTAACTGCCCTCCTTCGCCTTGCAACCCGTGCTTTCCTTGTTTTCCTTCGAACTGTGGCCCTTGTGGACCTATGGTGTGTAACAACAACATCCCGCCGATACAAAGATGTCTGACTCTCAACCCCTGCATAAACATCTACAGCTGCCATACGCAAATTATGTGATTGAATCGTGAAACCTCAAGTCTCAAGTGAACCGTGGAACTATAACGTTACAGTGTGAAAATAAACGTATATAAATAATATTTTGAATGTCCTTTTGTCACATAAAAAGCGAAATTATGATTTTATGACATTCAGCTGCGAAGTTTCATTTTCGATGTGATCTAAAAACAGAATTCAACCAACCACTCTATATGTATACTTATATAGTATCAGTGCACTCCAATCATTAAATCTACATGTCACCCCGCTCCCATCGATTTTGTGATGTGGTTTACATCTAATGTGATTGGTGGATTCCGTACAGGTGAAAAACTTAAGTAAATGACCTGTTATGTAGTAGTTAGGGTTCCGTAGCCAAATGTCTGCAAAATACTAGACATGTCTGTCTGTCTGTCTGTCTGTCCGTCCGTATGTCACAGCCACTTTTTTCCGAAACTATAAGATCTATGCTGTTGAAACCTGGTAAGTAGATGTATTCTGTGAACCGCATTAGGATTTTCACACAAAAATAGAAAAAAAAAACCATAAATTTTGGGGGTTCGCCATACTTAGAACTGAAACTCAAAATTTTTTTTTTTCATCAAACCCATACGTGTTGGTATCTATGGATAGGTCTTCAAAAATGATATTGAGGTTTCTAATATAATTTTTTTCTTAACTGAATAGTTTGCGCGAGAGACACTTCCAAAGTGGTAAAATGTGTGTCCCCCCCTGTAACTTCTAAAAAAGAGAATGATAAAACTAAAAAAAATATATGATGTACATTACCACGTAAACTTCCACCGAAAATTGGTTTGAACGAGATCTAGTTTGTCTGTCTGTCTATATCAGTAACCAATCTACAATGATACCACACTGCGCACATTTTGCTTAGGAGCAGGGGTCTGCTAAGACTGGATGTTCATAGATTCACACAAATTTGTACGGAACCCTCGGTGCGCGAGTCCGACTCGCACTTGGCCGGTTTTCTCTTTATCAGATTGCCAAAAAAGCTTGTTTTCAATACATCATGTTCCGTTCAAAACCGTTTCCGTAATACCAGATAGTGAAATCACCAGGCTCGTAAAACACGTTACGACCCCCTGGCCTCCCCACGACGACCATGACCTGCCTGACGAGCCTGGTGATTTCACTATCTGGTATTATGGGAATTCGGTTTTGAATGGAACATGGTAAATTGAAAACAAGCTTTTTTGGCAATCCGATGTAGAGAAATACACGGTGACAGGAAAGTCTGGTAAAGGTAACGCCACCAGAGTTGACGTCAACACAACGTCAAAATCCCGCTGTCATTACATGAGATGTGGTTGTGTGCGTGGCCTCAACTCTGATGGCGTTACCTTTATTCTGGGAATTTGTTATTTTAGAAATAGGGTATGTCGGCAATCTAGTATTTTGCAATTCTGATATTTAGGGAACGAGCGCAATGGTGGGACGCATATTGGCTGAGATGATGCCTGATTTTATGATTAGAATAAAACATTTAACAGAATAAAAATCATACATTTTCAAAATCACAAACTAGAAAAATTACAATAGCAAACACTTCACATAAACAAGAGTTCAAATAATACTTTCTAAGATCAGTGCTATATCAGTGGGACGTTCACATGATAAATGTTGCCGAGTTCCGGATTCTGGGGGGAAAAAAATCACAGTAAATATACTTATTATTATAACCGGTGCTTTTGAAATAATGTGCTTCATGGGGTTTTACTATGAAGTTATCATGGTAAGGGTCAGTCCACGCAGAGACGCGCCGCGTCTGGTGTCGACTGAAACCGAACTCGCCCTTATTTACATATGACAAAACATTGCAACACACTGTTTTTTGATTTTCGTAAAGTTCGAAATGTTTCTGAGCATCATAATTAGGTACCATAAAAATTGAAAATAATTTCGAGTTAGGTGCTGAGAGATGTGCCAGAGTCGACCAAATACATTAACACATTATGGGGGGACACGAAATTGAGTTCATTTCAATTAAATTGATTATAACATTTATAACCTTTCATGGAAGCGCATCTTTACCCCGGTTTCAATTGTTGGATATCTCTTAAAACAATACAACTTAATTTGACTTGGAGATTTGATCTATGATTAAATAATGCTCCTACAACGAAAACAGAAATCAAAAAGAAAACAGTATCCATAGGGAAACTTTCAATACCAACCTCTTGTGTGTAATTCGTGAGAGTATATCGTACACCAGGATTTTTCCGTTGGAAGCACTCGGCAGGTCGGCAAGCGGGTCTTTTGTGGAAGATACTGTCGCTGACAATCAAGGGCCGTCTGCGAGTTACAGGATCAACTTCGCAATACTGACAACAACCCCGAGAAACAGGCACACAAGGGCAGGGACAAGGCAGGTTACGGGGGCAGATGGGTCTTTGCTTGGGTAGGATAGGGGTTGGGCATTGGGGATTACAGCATGGAAGCACTGGTTGGACGCACGGCGTAGGTTCCACGCAGGGCTGCATCTGAAAATTATAATACTATGGTTTAGACGCGCTCTAGCTTCATACAGGGCCTTTAATGAAATTAGTGGCATGTTGGCGGGCTAGGACATAAATTTACCCTAAAAAAAGTGGTAAGAATCTAATATACTTACTATATAATATACGCGCGTTTTTTTTTTTTGGTTAAGCATCCTTTTTCTAGAGATTACGGCAATAAGAACACAGTGTGTGACAAACTAGAAAACGTCGTAAGTCTTAGCATTTGTTAGAGGGTGACCTCACCCCATGGCTGAGGGTGTTCGA
This sequence comes from Archips xylosteana, assembly GCA_947563465.1. NCBI lineage: Eukaryota > Metazoa > Arthropoda > Insecta > Lepidoptera > Tortricidae > Archips > Archips xylosteana. Next base: position 14,554,222 of record OX387344.1, read on the forward strand.
TATGATGCGATCTAATAGCAATCAGATTATGATCAATCTAGGCTTACCGGTGGTGGATCGCAAGGTTCAGGAGGTGGGCAGCAAGGCAGTACTGGGGGGCAGACTACCGGCCTCAGATCAGGCTTTTCATCAGGGGGAACGTAGCAGCAGCGACGTGGTTTGCAAGTTGGTAGCATTGGAACAGTTGGCCCAACTATATCTGGTACGAGTGGTGCAGGACATGGTCGATAAGTTGGAGAACAATTACAAGGAGGGCAAGGTGTGCAAGGTGTCGGTGGCGGACAGACCGGCTGGCAGCACGGCGGTGGAGGCGGGCACGTATACCAGCAAGGCCCGGTGCCACACGGCAGGATCGCTGGACAGGTCGGAGCAAAGCTACAACAGGCACACATCGTGATTCACTTTGTAACTATGTTATTTTTAAAACTTTTAAATTTAGCTAATTTTTGATTTGTTTTGGATTTTATATGAAATTTAATATTTTTTACTTCATATTTTAATTGAACGCTTAAGAGTAAATGGTTTTGACGTTAGTTAATTTGAAATTGGTCAGTCTTTCTCTTTCATTTCCAGCCGGTAACCTGAGGATGATTTGAAAACCTCGCCATGAAACCTCATAAAAATTATATTAAGACTTCTTGATTACCTACTGTCTGTTTAGAAGAAATTTCAAATTGGAAAACAAAAAACAGTCACGCCACGACATAAAATCAACAGTGTCAATTTTGATAATAATAAAACTTTATATTAAAGGCAAAAAAAAAATACAAAATTAAAATGAGTGCTCCATTCTACAGTTATGATCCCTGCGTAACGACTGGGTGCCCTTGCGGGGCCTGTTACCCTTTTTCGACTAAGACTTGCGCAGCGTCTTGCAACGACCTGCGGCCTTGCTCCGTGTGTCCAGGAGGAGGTTGTTCCCCCTGTCCGGCGCCAGTCCGGCCGTGCCCTCCCCCTCCCGCTCCTGAACCGATTCTTCCCTGTCTACCGCCATGTCCACCTTGTGACAAGGTATGCGAATTATAATATACAAGGTGCTTCCAAGGTGCTTCCAAATTGGATGCCAATAAATTTACAGCTGATAGTACTCCTATATCGTAAGTAGACTTAAGTATAAAACTAATTTAAAGTTTATATTACTTTTTGGAGAAAATTAGGAAAACAACTGCGTAACGTATTAGCGCCCTGTTTGGAACTGTTTTGTTCAGAAAAAGTTTTCTTAATTCCTATTTAAAGAAAATTATTTTGATGTAAGTTACCGTCTGTTAAAGTCATTGATATAATACACACGTTTAAGTATTGGCATCTGATTTGAAAGAACCTTATTAAGATGGACTAATCTTATTCTGAAACAGAGTATTACCTACACGGCAAACAAGTACATAATATACTATCTGTTGCTCGCAACTCCGTCTGCGAAGTTTTTTTTATCTCTATCCCGCGGGAACTATTCAATTTTCCGGGATAAAAAGTATTCTGTGTGTAAATCCAGGTTATAAACTATCTGTGTGCCAAATTTTATCAGAATATGTTAAACCGTTTAAGCGTGAAAGAGTAACACACATCGACACATCCATCCATTCAGCCATCTTTTCTTTCGCGTTTATAATATTAGCAAGAAGTAAAATTTATTAGAGTTTATATGACGTATTCCATTTTATTTCTAGCCACCGATGCCCCTTCATCCACCAGCCCCCTTCATCCATTCTGTGGCTATTCCGTGCTGCCGACCAAATCGGGTCAAGCCGTGCCCTTGCTACTCCTGCACGGAGGCAGGGATTTGCACGCCTAAACGCTGCAGCTTCCCAGGAGTCCCGGTCTGCGGCGGCTGCTGCGGGCCTTGCATGCCTGTTTGGTAGAAGGGAGACGAAATCTATGGTTGGCCGGTTTGGATCATCTGAGCAAATATTGTCACCTGAGTTAGTATGTAACTTTGGGTGATCCTTGTAGGTTAAGCTAAAAAAATGTGGACGTTTTTGTCAATTTTGTACACCGGTTGTTAAAAAGTATAAGTTATCGTTCTTAATAAAATTGTGGCTGACTATAAGTTGGGTGTTAATTTTGGTAAGATGTTCCATATACTGTTTTGAACTAATAATCGTTATACTAAACGGAACTTATCACGCAAACAATATTTACTACGACGTTTCGGCCACATAGCAGTAGAGCAGCCGCGGTCACGAGTTGACTGAAGTGTAGGGTGTCATGTTCGTTTAGCCGCTCGAGTCTTTCGAACTAGCCGCCCTTGATTCCGATTAGAATCAGCACCCGTATCTCGAACGGGTCTCATTCTAAATCCCTAACATCGTTTGTCCTAATGTAATGTTTGTCCTAATGATCGTTTGTCCTAACACTTTTTTTCTCGGAAACCGTGAATTTTTCAGGAACTTTTTTGTGATTATCCTCTAGAACTCTATAGGTTAGGTTAGGTTTGTTTTATGAAAATCCAGAACAATTAATAGATTTTAAATAAAAAGAGTTAGGACAAACGATCATTAGGACAAACATTACATTAGGACTAATAATCATTAGGGATTTAGATATAGAGCCGACACTCTGCACTTCAGTCAACTCGTTGACAGCTCCCGTAGAATGTAACTGTGTTTTTTATGCAAAAATTAACTTTTAAATGCGAGGTATAAAAAATACGACAACTGCCTAATTTTGTTCCTTGATCCCTTATAATATTCATCTAAGACGAATTGAGTCCATATATGCAGTAATTTTTTTTTAAAGAACGATAAATAATAAACGTTTTAATAAAGTTACATTCAATGGCAATACAAATAGTGATGTTATGATTGAAATATCGATATTGTATCGGTATTGTATATGTTGAACTAGATGTGTTCCCGTGGCTTTGTACAGTCAACGTCATAAATAAGTGATCACTTTTGTACCTTGTCGCTTTCAGTCGTTTCGTAATTTCGTATGGCTTTTCAAACATGACAAGGTACAAAAGTGATCACTTATTTATGACGTTGACCCTACGCGTTGTAATTTTTTTCCCGGGATATAAAATAGCCTATGTTACTCAAGTGAAATAATTTTTATTTGTCCATTAGTTTTTAGCTTATTCATTACAAACATACAAACCTTTCCTCTTTATAATATAAGTAATATAAGTATAGATAGGTAATCGACAATGAAATGAAATAATTATAATAACAGGTAATTTTTATATATTAATTTTAAAATTGGATCGATATCGTAATCTACTGATCACTTATTTGGTCACAACACTATAACGTTCAAACTAGATCTGTCATCGAGAAAATAAATGATTGGAACTACTATAAGGCCTGGAATTTTGCGTGCGGCTGATGACAGATCGTAGGGAGAGAGCACCGCTTTTTATCGATGTTATCGACAAATCGACAAACTGTTAATTAAGTTGTAACTTTAACACATACTTATAATTGTAAATATATTTTTGCTTGGAATATTATTACAAAATAATTTATATTCGCTATGGCAAGAACTGAAGGAATACAAAATAATATTTTCTCTTTTATTTTATCAAAGGGTAGGCAAACAAGCTACCTAACGTTAAGTGGTCTCAGAGGGATCTTTTCTCAAGTTATAAAATATAAAGGTATTCGTAATTATAGTGATTTCAATAAAGCAATCTAAACGAATTAAACTTTCCGATATTTCGAACTTTTTTCATCATTTACCGCTGAAAAAAGTACTTATCATCGGAAAGTTAAAAGGTTTTATTTAATAAAAACATAAATCAAAAAAAAACCTGTCCATTTGTCGATAACATCGATAAAAAGCAGTGCTCTCTCCCTACGATCTGTCATCAGCCGCACGCAAAATTCCGGGCCTTAATAATAACTAAGATGTTCCATTTTAGCTTCTGTTTGCATTGAGTCCAGAAGCATGACAAGGCGGGGTCGCTATGCTAACAAGTTACAGATGTAGTGCAAAATGATTTGGCTTGGGCTAAAGAAACTCACTTTTCTGAAATGTGGCACTTTCTCTAAAAGTGCACTTTCCGCAAAATGTACACTCCCAAATTGTACACTTGCCCATTAAGGGCACTTTCCCCGTAAGTGCATTTTCCCAAAAAGTACATTTTCTCAAAACGCACACTTTCCCAAAATGTACACTAGTCAAAAATGTCATCTTCACCACAAAGATTTCCTTAGATGAAGGTCCTAAGCTATGATGGCGATAAACATATGAAATTACCGTGAGACTCACTCATAGTGAAAATAAACGGATCACTCACGTCTTAAAATGAGTTTAACTTGACATGTTTCGAGCTAATCCGTAGCCCTTCCTCTCGGAGTCGCACGTCACGGCGGCTGCCAAACCGAGAGGAAGGGCTACGGATTAGTCCGAAACATGTCGAGTTAAACTCGTTTTAAGACGTGAGTGATCTGTTTATTCTCACTATGATGGCGATGTTAACATTTTTACCTATGTACCTAGATAAATCCTTCGTGCTCGTGCATTTTTACCGTTTATCGTAAGAAAACTTGTATACGATCAAAATGACATAATTTGTATTCTGCAAAAGACGCAAAATATTGTAGTCATATTTATATTATATCACTAAATATAGATTCAGTATCTGCTACAAAATAAGTATACAAAATATAAATCTGCGAAAAGCAAGTTTATATTCTTGTTACACGAAACAAATTTGAATGGAATGTTTTGACAATTCACGAAAACGGTACCATAAATGTTATTGCGTATGTCTGTCTCACGTTTGGATCTGTCACTGTTGCGTGACTGCGTGTATGTATAACCGCTGCAATAAGGTTGGTGCATACATATTTTGCAACTTTGAGCGGATACATATTTTTGACCTTGACTGTACAGACTTTGTAATAATATTGAAACTACTAACTTAAACTAGGTATCTCTATAATAGAACTTAAGGATAAATTTAATTTTATTACTTGTTCAACTAGACCTAATAAGGTAATAACCCGACAAGCCTTATACTCGCAGGTACTTTATAACCTTTATCTTCTTATTCCGCAACCACATGTGCTAGATAGCTACGTATGTGCATCACATGGGTATTTCATGGATTAACCCGCTCTCCCCCCTACCACATACATATTAGACGCGTAGCGCTAGGCTTTTTTGAGGGTATAAGTTTCAAAAACTCTAAAGTTTATTATTTCTTGCCTGTGGGTACAGTCATACCTATGAAGCTTATTATTGCGTTTTGTGCGACATCTGTCACTTGCATTTTCAGAAATTCGATGATTTGTGGTTAATTATTTTTATTTAAAATAAAACTGGCAAAATTAATTTAAAGTTTAAAATAATTATGGTATCGTATCTAGGATAGCCTGCGGAGTGTGGAAACCCAGTTTGTGCCATTTTCGTCCACTGCAAACTGACATAGGGTCAGTACTTAAAAAAAAGATTTAAAAAAAAATTAGAATTGATTACATGACTGTTTCCTAGTTCAGATCACTTATACATACCTATTAAATAAATTTGTGCCAATTTAGACCACGGTATTTTAAGATTTTTAAATATTTTGTGTTTCCAAGCTACAAAAGATTAAAAAAAATATTACAATTATTAGAATTCGCATATTCAATATCATAAGTGCATGAAAAATCGACATTGTAAGTTTGTGCCATTTTCACCCACGATATTTAAATTAATAAAACAAAAAACAATGTTTGTGGCCGAAGCGGGTGACGCGGGCATGCGACAACGGGCGGGGGGCATACGCACGCACGCTCACTCGCTTCATTCGGTCGAAGCGATCACAAATAAAATTACTAATACCTACGAGTATCATATTGAGTCTTCGTGGAGTCTTATCTCATCTACGTAATCAACAAATGTGTTCAAAATTCTTGTACAACTTTTAAACACAAATAATGTAGGTACCTACCTAGTGTCTCGTGAAAAGTTATCTTCTATTTTTACATCATGTCATGACCTTCTAATAAGACCAACTGGAATGAGGGAATAAGGGAGAGACATCACCGTCAATGACGATTAACGATCTACTTAACGGGGTTAATCATAATCAACATAAAATGATCCTTCGTATGTGAAAAAAAACCGGCCAAGTGCAAGTCGGACTTGCGCACCGAGAGTTCCGTACAAATTTTAAGGAAAAATATACGCCGTAACTATCCAGTGTTACCAAAATTCAGTTGATTTCAATATTATTTTTTATTTTAAAAAATCTTCGTCAAAAACTGACGTTACTTTTAGGGTTCCGTACCTCAAAAGGAAAAAAAGAACCCTTATAGGATCACCTTGTTGTCCGTCCGTCCGTCCGTCTGTCAAGACCCTTTTTCTCAGGAACACGTGGAGGCACAAGCAAGAAATAGCAATTTTAGAGTTTTTGAAACTTATATACCTAACCTCAATATTATCCAACGCTAAGGGTCTAATCAAATAAACGCCGACAGCCGCCGGCGCCCGCCATCCACCGCCCGCCGCCCGCCGCCCGCGCTCTTCCCCGCGCTCGCCCGTAGTGCGAAAAAGACTGTTTTTTTTTCCAAATTATGAGATTTCGTGGATAAAAACAGCACAAATTATGAATAGTGTTTTGTTACACCATAATAATCAAAAACACGTAAACTCTAATAACTTGAATTTTCTTTTGTGGCATTTACAGGGCGTTATATTAAAAAATATATATATCTATAAATGCCGTGGACGAATTTGGCACAAAATATTTTAAACAACAGATATCAGTACTCTAAAACACATAAAACCTTTATAACCAATTGTAATTTTTTTTTAGAGGTAGCTGAGTGACTTTTAGGTACTGGTTTAATTTCAGGATTTCCGTGGACAGAGATGGCACAAAATTCATTTGTAGATCAGTTACTACTTTATTATTATCATGAAAGGAAAATTTTCATCTGTAATATTTTTTTCGTCCTGTACTGATCGAAAGGACAAATACCTAAATTTCTACCTAAGCAAGTACCTAGGATGGCACAAAATAATATATTAGGTTGGGTGAATGGTCTGAAAACTATATGCAAAATTTAAACAACTTTAATATTTTTGAAACCTTAAACCGTAGCGCTACGGGTCTATATGGCACGAAGACTAAACTATCACAAACCCGTACGTCATTCGTTTTGTTTGGAGTAGTCCTGCGCTTGTCAGTGCAGCTTTGAGACTAAACTAATTTATAGTTAGAAACGCGTTATTGTCTTGCATGTGCGGTGTTTATGCAATGTTTTTTTAATAACATTTACAATAATAGAACATTTCAGAGACAAGTGCGGGATAATTAACTGCCGAGCATTATTTAATAAATATAATTAAACAGGTATCGTACTGTACCTACAATTCAGTTTGTTTATAGTCTTGTTGAAACATTTTTATATGTATACATAACTATAATTAAGTACATTGTTGTAGTTCTTCTTACACGTAAGTGAATGACGCACACATTCAGAAAATTATTGAACTTACCAAATTGTATAAATTACTTACTAGCTGTTGCTGGCGACTCCGTCCGCGTAGAATAGCAGTATGAAAAATAGCCTACAACCTATTCTCAAACCTACCGAGTATGGAGAAAAAAGTTTCATAAAAATCTGTCAAAACTGGGGAGTTCGATAACAAACACCCGACGTGTCACTGCACTGACTGCACTGACAAGCGCACGACTACTCAAACAAAACGAAGCACCTGGGCGACTGAGCTCTGCTCGGGCAGAAACTCGGTACCAAGCGTTTTCCCAGAGATAAGACCAAGCTAGATCAATTGTTTATCCCCGAAAACCCCCAAATACCAAATTTCATCGAAATCGTTGGAGCCGTTTCCGAGATCAAAACACCGGAGGGGTGGGGGGGGTGAGGAGGGGGGGAGGGGATGCGGGGGAGGGAGCGCGGTATTAAAGGGGGGATGAAAAATTCATTGATTTTACCGTAGGATGCACCGTTTTCAAGATATTTGACAAAAACACCGGAGGGGGTGGGGGGGGGGGGGGTGAGTCACGTTAAACTATCGTCCGTAAACCGACTTTACAGACAACCGGCTTTTCCTGTTCTGTGCTCCCAATGGGAAACGTGCACATAGACGGTGCTGCCAACTGGTGCCATAAGGGTGCCATCAATTTGAAAGTTTTACCTTGATAAGTTTGTTTTACTGTCCGCATAGTGTCTCTTCTGTCGCATTAGTGCTGCCGCCTATAGTTACTGCACGTTCCCTATAATACTTTTTCTAACAAAAAAGTAACTTTTTCTCACAAAAAAGTAACTTTTTCTCACAAAAAAGTAACTTTTTCTCACAAAAGAAGAAACTTGACGTTTTTTCATGAAAAATAAACTTAAAAAAAAAACTAAAAATCTTGAAAAAAAACGTGGAATCGAACCGAGGTCGGCTGGATCCGCGACCACCCGATTTCTAATGTGCCATTATGATCTGCTCGAAGTCGGCGAAATTTAGCTTTATATTCTAATGCAAACAAAAATAGCCGGAAAACACGAGTAAAAGCAATTTTCTGAAAATGAAACGTAGCTAGATCAGTTTTTCATCCCCGAAAACCCCCACATACCAAATTTCATCGAAATCGTTGGAGCCGTTTCCGAGATCCTGATTATATATATATATATATACATATATATACATATATATATACATATATACAAGAATTGCTCGTTTAAAGGTATTAGATTAGATAACGTACGGGTTTGTGATAGTTTAGTCTGCGTGACATTATGTATGTGGTAGCGGGGGAGAGCGGGTTAATGCATGAAATATCCATGTGACGCACAGACGTAGCTATCTAGCACATATGGATGCGGAATAACAAGATAAAGGTTATGAAGTACCTGCAAGCATCATATTTTATAGGTAAGTAATGCATCAATAATAATGTTATTATTGATCTTAACCCTTAATAAGTCCCCATTTATTGGAGAATACTACCACAGTATCAAAAGCAGCTATCGAACGCATACCTGATAATGATAAAGTATTATTTTTAAAGCCAGTCATAAGTTCAATAATTACAATAGATATTGTGACGTATAATAAAAGCAATAAGGTTGAATTTCCAAAGCAATGCATGTGGTCGGTAAATCGCCTCTACCTTTTTAAGGGTTAACACACACACACACCCTCCCAATCTGCCACACAGTAATGAAACAATGACAGATTTTAGCTCACAATTGCTCACAACGCAAATAAAGCGCAAATGGAAATGAAAAAAAAAACGGAAATGTAGGTAAGTAATTTTGCAAAATTTTACGAACAATTTTTTCATGTGCATGCATGCATGCATGTGCATCTTAAAAAATAAAATAATTGTACTAACAATAAACGAAGAAAACACTTTGCAATTTACTTCATGAGGTTTTAAATCGTAAATATTTATACAGCTTGTTTTTGTTCAAATAGAACAGTAATAAACAGTCACAGCACACATAAAACGAGCATAAATATTCGTCTTGAGCAACCATCTCGCAAAACAGCTAACTAACTCGCTTAAGATGGGCGAAGTTAGTACAATGGCTGCATTTTTTATTTTAGTTTCGCTATGTTTAGCCTCAGTTTTGGGAGAATGTCCTGTTACTGATGGTAAGCACATTTTTTGCTATTTAACTGTGTAAGGTACCTTATTTTTATAGTACACCTAGCTGTTGCCCGCGATTCCGTCCGCGAAGAATAGGGGTATAAAAAATAGCCTAAAACCTTTTCTCAGACCTACCGAAATAGACGAAAGGTTTCATAAAAATCGGTCAAGCCGTTTCGGAGGAGTTCGATAACAAACACCGTGACACGATATATTAGATTATCTTAACTCGTTGTCAGGCTTATTGCAAAGTTCGGTTTAACTATGCGTAGGTACTTACCTAATTTGATTGCCAGTCATTATTGATTGAAAATTGAAACTTTACTACACCATCGATCATTTTCTTGCAGCTAAAACCGTTAACTTTTTAAGATTGTTATATATAAAACAAACCTAACCTAACCTAATGGGTTCTGTATGATGCCGTTTTAATAAACTTAGAAAAGTTTACGGTTTCAGAAAAAATCGTGTCGGTCTTTTGTCCCATTCGATGTTTTAATACATTCGGTCTTTCGTACTTCGGTATTGTAATACATACCCGGACGAAGTGGGAATGTGGACGAAGTGGGAAAAGGACGAGATAGGAATGTGGACGAAATGGGAATGTGGACGAAGTGGGAATGTGGACGAAATGATCCTAAACGACTTATTAGGAGCCGCAAATACTGCTACTGCTGAATAATGAAATGACAGTGCCACTGTGCCACTAAACGACATCCGTCAATGGCTTAAAATTGTCTTAAAGAATTTCATCGTAACAAATATCTGACAGCAGGGGTCACCAATTAATTTCGCTCGGGGTCCGTTTTAAGAAATGAAATGACTATCGCGGTCCGTACAACATTTTATAGAAAAAAATATTTATTAAAAAAATGTAATTACGGAAATAACAAAGGTATTTGAAGTAAGTTTCAAGTCTTTCTCGCTTGTTAGCTCGTTACTTCGCTCGGCCGTTTTCGAATTGATGTCAACAAAGATAATAAGGGGATACATTTTTTGGTAGTGCAAGTTGCTGTGTTGTCGCGGTCCGCATAAAATGGGTCGACCCCTGTCGTAGATTGTGCGTCGCTCGAATCAACAATAGGGTCATTAGTAATTGTTATGTTGCAGCACCCAGTCAATGCGGTAAAAACGAAGAATATTATTGTGGACCATCGTGCCCTGAAGCCAGTTGCTATAATCCCAATCCACCAATCTGTATTAACAAGAAATGTGAACTTAAATGCTATTGCAAGAAAGGATTTGTGAGAGACGCCAACAAAAACTGCGTTCCTGTCAATACATGTCGTAAGTTGTTACACTTTTGGCGCGTATGACATTTTATTCATAGAATGATGCGGTACCTAAATAAAATAAGATTTACAAAATTTGCTACCGTAAATACCGTAATGCACGATTATTAACCTTTTCAACGCTCTGTCAAATACAACAGCTCTCACTCATACGCCATGACATCGGAATGTCAAACGCGAAGTTGAATCCTACATAAATGCATGTAGGTAGATATCGCTCTGCACGCCATGACTAATATACATATAAGTCGTTGGCGTAAACCTGCGGTGCTGATATATGTGTCATTGGCGTCGAAAAGGTTAAATAATTTTGTATTTAATTTATACACTGTATTTGTAACTACTTATAATAAAGTAGATATTATGATAATAAAATACATTTCACAATATCAGTACAGGTCGATTCACAAGAGTTGGCACGAATGGAATGAACGAAAGCAATGTCACTTTGACATTTTTATAGGAAAATAACTGATGCATGACATTTTCATATTTGTGTGAAGTGTATTCAAATAGGTAACACATAGATACTTTCATTCACTCATTCGATCCATTCGTGCCAACTTTTGTGAATCGACCTGTACCTATAGGTATATTGTCAAATCTACATATTATCACAACACAACGTCAATTTATTGTTAATCTGAATGACAATGTCAGTCAAAACATATCATTTAATAAAAGAGGTTGATAAGTAGTAATTGTTTACGAAAATACTAGTCAAAACCGTTTATAGCGACACCAATTATAACTACATATTGGATGTAACGACCAAGAAAAAAACCCAACACGATCTTATATACCAAAGTAACACTGGTTACAATGACCAACCGTGTTTAACGTTTAAATATTGTTGTCCCTTGAATGTCGTTATAAACGGTTTTGACTGTATTTGAAATCATCCTATATGTGCGGTGTAACGTCATCGGCACTAAAAGTTCGAGCCCCATGATAATGAATTTCTAATCTGATTTACATTATCCTCTTTAAGCAAACTATTAACTTAAATACTTTTATACTCCTCAGCTGTGACATGTACCAAGCCCCACGAACGATACATTGATTGCTTGGAAGGTCAATGCTCTCCCAAGACATGCGATGACTTGGGGAGATCAATTCCATGCCCTTTTATAATCGGCCCGTGTCGTGGAGGCTGCATATGCGAGGTGGGGTATTTAAGAAACGCAGAAGGAACGTGTATTAAAATAGAACAATGTCGTGAGTATTCAATTAGTTAAATCAGCTCATATCCATTCACTAGTTTACCCATGTCGTATATCTGCCTTCACAATTATACATCTGATTGGTAATTACGCTTTAGACATAGTTTTATTGATGAAAGGCGAAGTAGATAAATAAATTTTATAAAATTAATAAATCGTTTTACTTTTAGCTCCAAAGCCTTGCAGTGCGAATCAAACTTGGGCTTCTCCTTGTAGTAGTCCATGTAACAACCAATTATGTCCTAGAAGCGACAAGGAAACTCCGCCTTGTGAACCCATTCAGCCTTGCTACCCTGGATGTCAATGCAAATTTAATTATAGACTAAACTCTACACGACATTGTATCCTTGCTCCGGATTGTCGTAAGTATTACGAGAAACATAATTTTCGTAAAGTGAATGGTCACTAAATGAGTGAGAACAGGTTACGCAAGAAAATTTGCTGAAAGGCATTAATAGTAGAATGTTTATATTTGCAGCATCAGTTAACTGTACCAGACAAAATGAAATTTGGGATTCATGTCCTTCCGCCTGCTTGGCTGAGAATTGTGAAGATGTCAACAATCAACCGAAGGCCTGCAATACGCTTATTTGGCTTTGCTCACCACGATGCGTGTGTAAAAAGGGTTATTTCAGAAACAAAGATGGTCTATGTATCCCTGCTGCCCAGTGCCGTATGTATCAATATAATTTCTATTCCGCATCTTGCAAGATACAGGGTGGCTTTTTTTAAGGGGCTTTAAATGCAAGGGTGCCTGTGGCTTGTAGCTCAGCTGGTAACATGATTTAAAAAACATGTTTTGCTCACTTAAGTATGATCAAATAACGAACCTCATAAACTCATGATCAACATCTGTTTAAATAACGCAATTTATTCTTTGGTAACAAAAGTGAAAGAGTAATCGTGTTCTCTCAGAAGGAACTAGAGGGTTCAATCACAAGAAATACGTTTGGTGTTTACTTTTAAAAAATCTTGTGTTTTTAATTGAATAGGGGTTTAGTATCGATCACTAGGCGAATTGGTTACCCAATACCCCGTTCGGCATCACATCATCCGTTTCAAATTACATCCGCTTCTTTGAAGGAACAACTATTTTAAAATGAAGGCCTAAGAACAACGACAATAATGAACGTGGTATGACCGATATGTTTCAATCCATTCTGTGGTTCGTTGTCAAGGTCAGCTTGATCGGAAAGTCACTCTCGCAGTTCAGCTACCTACACGGCGCGGTCGTCGTCTAACTCGCAGTTCACGTTGGCTTTCCGTTGGAGCTCACCTTGATAAAGAACCACGGATTGGTTAAAAACATGTAGAGCAGCACTATTGATAAGTATGTGAGTGAACTGTGTAAACTTATTTTACATAATTATGGTACCAAAGGCCTCCTTATGGAGGCTTCCGCTTCATGAATGCCCTTCGAAGGACCGTGTCCTAAAGGATTTTGTCACACTGAATGCGTTCTGCGGTCGCGGTCAGGTCAAATTGACCGCAGCCCGCATTATGTATGAACAACATTGTCGGTCTCTATATATTGCGCGTGCGTGCGATCTGGCGTGCTAAATATACAAAATATATAGAGACTGACAATGTTGTTCATTCATACATAATGCAGGCTGCAGACAATTTGACCTGACCGCGACCGCAGAACGCATTCAGTGTGACAAATCCTTAAATACCCACGCCCTCATCCTAGGAACATGAAGAAATTAATATAAAACACTAAAAATGGAAATGTCTAAAAAAAATTACCAGTGCTTTTTATATTTTTTTTTTTGTATAGAAACGTCAATTATAAGAAACTAATTTCAATGTTTTGTCATTTAGTTCACTACATTTTCAAAATTAATTATTGAAACTATTTTGGTTGATGACGTCTGAAACTAGTGTCACTTTACTGGCGCTGTCAAAGTGCTAGTAGATGTCAGACAGCGGATCCAAATCAAACTCCGTAGTATAATCCACGCGTAAATTGGGAATAATAATTCTAAACACACAGAATAAAGTACGACTTGGACCGGTCACGCAATTTACACCAATGTCAAATGAAGGTCATTACTTATTTTTTATGTAATAAATTCATTACTTAATATTAAAATTAAATATCTACAGAAAACGAGTTAAAAAGCATTTATTTCGAAATGGTTTTCGATTTACTATACATTGCAAAAAAATAGACATCCCCAATTGTGCCATAAACCGGTTCAATTTGAAAGGGAATAAGTACGTAAATGGTTTTAGACTACTAATACAATGCATTAGGCATATTTGGTCCATTTATTAATCGATCGTGCGGGTGAATTCGCAAGCAAAAGCTAGTTTTCAATAAAATTATCAATTAATTGTAAATTTCGATATCAGAAGAAAATCGTTGGAATTTTTATGCCGATTTATCCTTAAGTAACCTTTGTTACAACTAAGTAAATAAATATTTACACAGCTCGTCGTGCAAAATAAAATCATAATAAAATAATAAAAAAAGTCACGATATTAATGTTACTGATATTAAACAGATAAAATCGTTTCGACCACTTCTTTGTTCTTCTGGGGCACCACAAGTCGTGCGATAGTCGACATGGCTTTTTTCGTGGTTTTTTTCGGCGTTGTATTGGCTACAGCTTCAGCAACATCGCCCATTATTAATGGTAAGATTAGGGTCATACACATTGTTTTGTTTGCATGTCTTCTGTGGACATGGCAAAAGTTAAGGGTCTATAGCCAATATTTGTTAGTCTAGTCTACATCGGCGTGCGGGACGCCTGGCCAACTTTCGGTCCATTTAATTAAATAAATCAAGTTTGCAGATACTGAGTCGCTAATTTGATGTCCACAACTTTCGTTTCTTACGCTGCTATTTAATCACGGTCATTTAAATAACCACCAATATAATAGTATTTTATTTTAGACACAGGCTCTACATACAGCTTAATCTAGCGGCTGGTGCTTTCGGCAGCAGTTGAGATGTACAATTGAGAGAACTGAATAGCGAACTAGGGTGGAACCTTTTGACAATAAATTCGATGATGATTTTTTTGGCGGATGTATCGTATGTTAACATGATATTTGCAGCGAAAACGTTCCATCCTGATCAGCGATTCAGTTTTTTCGACTGTAAACTCGGACAGAGAAACTGCACGAAGTAAAATATCAGAACACTTTGCTGCTGCCTACATTTTCGTGACAAGATAAACATTTATGAGGCTTTTAGTTCTTATTACTAGGTTAAGTACGTAATGAATGATATTATAATTTAGTAATGAAAATTCTTGTGTTTTACAGAAACAGATGACTTGGCTCCGGGTGTAAAGCCTCCAGTAAGCGTCCCACGGAAATGTCCAGAAAATGAGGTTCTTAAGGCCAGAACTGCCTGTCCTCCAGACACATGCGATACAATATACTTATCGTTTTTGTGCATAGCAAATCAAACGGAGACTGTAACTTGCACATGTAAGGAAGGTTATTTGAGAACCAACTCAACAGGCGTTTGCGTACCAACCGATAGGTGCCTTCCGCGTAAGTATAATTTATGCCTTTTTATATTGAGGGTAACGTGATAAGTTTATCACCACTACCTACAGACAATTGCAATCCTACAGGAATTGCAATACGTGTTATTGACCTAGGGGTGTAATGTGAAATGGTACTGCTTATAATTGTTGTAATTTTAATGTACTTTGTAAGGATGAGCAACACGTATCCGTTATGACGTCAAGGAAAATTTTTCTTTAGGTGTAATGAAAAGAATACTTAGAATGACAATTATCTGCAATGTTGCTGGTTAATTCCTTTTTTTTTTGAATGAGTCGCCAGAGGGGCCAAAGACGCGAAGTCTTTGCTGTTTTTTACTTTAAGGATTGGAAGGGTGACTTGTGCTCGGGTAAAATCCCTTCGGACGAACTGGGAATGGAGGGCCCAGACAGTGTCCGACTTGCACGGACTAAAAAACCCGGTCACAAGTCCCCTTCTCTATTGGTTATCAAAACAAAAACGTGTGCTTTAAATTTTGAGGAGGGGAGGGGTAGGGAGGGGTAACTCAAGGTGTATGTCTTATTTATAAAACATATTTTACCCTTGAATTAACTGTCAATCCTTGCCTACGGCTCGGTTGGATTTAAACTACTCGGGTAAAATAAACGCGTTTTATGCACTTGTTGTACAATCCACTGATTCCTAAGTTTTCGTTAGACATTATTTTATGATTTTTTTTTAAAGCTGAATGCGTCAACGATCCAAACGCTAAAAGGGGATGCGGTAACAGATGCAAGAAAACTTGTGCAGACTACAACGACAATGAAAAAGTTTGCAATAATAAAGCGTGCAAATTGTTTGGATGCGAATGCAAGGATGGATTTGTCTACGACGACAATATTCAGAAGTGTGTCAAACCATCGGAATGCTGTAAGTGTCACTAGTATAATGATTCAATAATCATCATATCATTTAATGAATGATAAGGATTTCTCAAGGGCCATAACTAAGGTAAACGTACCCATGCTCGACATCTCAACGCCCAGTAGATGACACTCATCTGTCACCTCTCTTACTATGACATAAGATTGAAGGTGCCATGTATTTTTCAGTCAGTGTCGAGCACGGGACGTTTGCCTTATTATAACGTACTAGATTATAAGTTCTCTACCTATATGTAACTTAGTAAGCGTACTTGCTGCCATATATATTTATTAAAACATTCCTCCCACTTTATATGGTGTGTTCACAGTAATTATTGTTAACTTGTTATTACTTAAAGCTGTCTATTTATCTGACTTCAAATGTGAATTTTTCGATAAATTTTCTATATTTAAAGTGAAAACCGGTTGTCTGTAAGTCG
Source organism: Archips xylosteana (assembly GCA_947563465.1). NCBI lineage: Eukaryota > Metazoa > Arthropoda > Insecta > Lepidoptera > Tortricidae > Archips > Archips xylosteana. The sequence continues at coordinate 14,571,103 of OX387344.1, forward strand.
GTTTACGACGATAACGTGACCACGTCTTAACAAAACATTGATGAAATGATTGCATACTTTTGCCGATTGTGCCTTTCGCTCACTCGTGCCGCGCTCTCGCTCCGATCGTTCATCGGCTCGAGCGTAACGGTAAAATGCGATATGTACGTTACACTGAGTCATCCTTTTTCGTGCGTGCAGCGGGCGTTCATAGATTTATTAGACGTTGTCACGTCAAAAAGTATTTTTCCAAAGTGACATCTATCTATCTATATATATAAAAGAAGAAACTGACTGACTGACTGACTGACTGACTGACATATCAACGCACAGCCCAAACCACTGAGCCTAGAGATTCCAAATTTGGCATGTAGGTTCCTTATAAGGTCTAGGGGTGCACTAAGAAAGGATTTTTCAAAATTCACTCCCTAAGGGGGTGAAATGGGGGTCCAAAGTTTGTATGGGGAAACAAGATTCGTTCGACTATTTTATTCGAAACTTCACAGAAGTACTCCTAATGATAAATGAGTAAACACGTGTTTCAGGTTTTTTGAGAATTCAACCCCTAAAAGGGGGAAAAGGGGTAACAAAATCTGAAAATCAACATGGGTGTTGTTTCTATGTTTTATCGGGTCGCTGGTTATGAAAACAACAACGGTTTTAAAATCCGATGTAGCATACGTAAAATACCATCTCCCTGGATGGGGTGCGATGGGGTTGAAATGTCTAAATATCAATATGGGTGTCGTTTTTAAGGTTTTGCCCAAACCACTGGACCTAGAGACTTGAAATTTTGCACATAGATAGATACCTTATACAATGTAGGAATCCACTAAGGAAGGATTTTTGGGAATTCCCACGGGAACGGGAAAAAACGGGATTTATATATTCGATTCCGAGTGACCCTATCCACCCCTATCTCAGTAACTATAATAACTAGACTCTTCAAATTTGATACACAAGTAGGTATTACATTAGTTAAAACATTAATTTCAGGATTTTTCAAAATTCCCACAGGATTAGGAAAAGACGGGATTTATATATTCAGTTCAACGGAATCCTATGAACTATAATTACTAGACTCTTCAAATTTGGCATAGAAGTAGGTAATTATAATAGTAAAAAACAATTCAAAGGATTTTTGGAAATTCCCACGGGATAAGGAAAAAAACGGGATTTTTCGCTTTACTGGTCGTAAAACTGCTGAAATTCAGCATGAAGGTTGCTTGGGGAGTGTAGAGGAGCATTGAGAGAGGACTTTCCGAAATTCTCACGGGAACGAGAAAAAACGGGATTTATATATTCAGTTCAACGGAATCCTATGAACTATAATTACTATACTCTTCAAATTTGGCATAGAAGTAGGTAATTATAGTATTAAAAAACAATTTTAAGGATTTTTGGATATTCCCACGGGATAAGGAAAAAACGGGATTTTTCGTTTTACTGATCGTAGAAAGCTGAAATTCGGCATGTAGGATGCTTGGGGAGTGTTAGAGGAGCATTGAGAGAGGACTTTCTGAAATTCCCACGGGAACGGGAAAAAATGGGATTTTTCGTTTTACTGGTCGTAGAAAGCTAAAATTTGGCAAGTGGGTTCCTTGGGGAGCGTAGGGGAGCATTAAGAAAGCATTTCCCGGAATTTTTGCGGGATCGGGAAAAAACGGGATTTTGCGTTTTACTGGCTGTAGAAAGGTAAAATTTCAAAATTCAAAAGTTTATACAAAGGCCACAAAGAGCTCTTTAACCGACTTCAAAAAAGGAGGAGGTTATGCATTCCACTGTATGTATTTTTTTATGTAGGTATGGTCACCGATTTTTCGGTCAATTGTGAACCGAAATTAATTTTTTTTTTTATTCGAAAGAATATAATATACTTCTGAGATGGTCCCAATTTCATCAAATCAGAATCTGATGACGGGTTGTCAGGGAAATAGAGGGCAACCTTCAAATTTTGTAGGCACGCATTACGTTTTTCATATATTTTCTCAAGCTATTTAAGTGTTTGCGTCTGGTAGATATCATTTTATGTTCATGAGCTGATGATGGAAGGTAAAACTCCTTAACGGTTAGGAGTTGAGAATATTTTTTCGAATATTATAGGTATGTATAGACCGATAGTTGTATTTTTTCAGGTTATCCAGGTGAGCTGATGATGGAAGGTTAAACTCCTTAACGGTTAGGAGTTAAGTTTAGGAAGTTTCTTCAAATATCATATGCACGCATATCATGCATAGACCTTTAGTTGTATTCTTTCTGGTTATTCAGATTTTTAGTGCCCGCTTCCGAATTAGTGAAAAACATTGTATACACAGAAATACTGTAAAGGACCGTATCTACCTGAAGTTTAGTCGTGCTTGCTTGCACGCTTTCTTGCACGCTTGCGTGCATGCATGCTTGCTTGCATCTTGCTTGCATACTTGCTTGCATACTTTCTTGCTTGCCTGTATACTTGCTTGCTTGATATCTTGGTTCTTTGGAATACTTATGGTACACGCGAGCGAAGCCGCGGGCAAAAGCTAGTATAAAATAAATGACTGAGGTAGATAACAAATACAATTGAATTGAGGACCTCCAGCTGATTTCCAAAGTCTGTTAAAAGTTGTAGGTATCAAACAATGAAACCAAAGCTGAAGAGTTTTCGGGAAAATTGCATTGAACCACACTTTGTTCACATGAGTTAAGTAAATTTTGCAGACGCTTCGTCATTTAATGTAGGAATTTGTATGATAATTTTGAGTCAACCTATTGTTTATGTATTTTCAGCAAAACAGTGCAAGAAACCACATGAGCGTTATTCGACCTGCTTACTGGGAGAATGCACACCAAAGACTTGTAACGATTTAGGTAAACCAATCGCTTGCCCGAGCATAGCAGCCCCATGCGCAGGAGGCTGCATTTGCGAAGAAGGATACGTTAGAGATAGTAATGGGAATTGTATTGAGAAAATAAAGTGCCGTAAGTACCGTCAAGTTATCTACCTTACGTAGTACCTATCACAGCCTTATACCAATGATAATAATAAATTATACATGGCACCAACACACTGTGCAATCTACCCCTAATGTACGTCGCTATACCCTTGACAGAGAGGTGGTGTTCATCGACTGAGGATTAGTCACAAACCTTCATGAAATAGTGTTAGGTGTCTCTTAGCCTTTATTTCCACAACAAATACCTACAAATACACATACAAATATTTTTATTCAAAGCAATAAAGAGTATACAAATAACGCAGTGCTCAGAGTTCGTAGCTATCAATAGAAAGCGGTCCTGTCCATTCTCATATCAGAATCTTCCTTAGGTGGACTTTCACGGACAAGAGTTAACTATATTTATATATTATGTAAATCCGACTTCAGTGCTAACGCAGGGTTTCATCATCAGCCTATAGCAGTCCACTGCTGGACTTAGGCCTTTTCCAGGGTTTACTGGTGTTAAAATATACGGAACTTACCCAGGGTTTACTCGACCGCGTGATTTTTCATTTAATAATTATAATAACACTCGCTACCTATGTTTTTAGCAAGCTGTGGAGGCGATCCTAATGCTCAAAGCGGTTGCGGTAACCCTTGCGGCAAAACCTGTGACAGTCGCGGTATTAACAAGTCCGAGTTATTCTGTCCGCAATACTGTAAAGTCAATGGTTGTGACTGTAAACCGGGATTCCTTCTTGACACGGACGCTAAGAAATGTGTTCCTGAAAAATCATGTCCAAATCGTATGTTGTATTTACATTTTGTGTTATTTTATTTATAATTTCATACATCATTGTGAATGTTTAAAACTAACTTTAAATAAGTTTTTGTTAAAAATTCATTTTTAATGCAAGCTTTTTCGCTGACTGTACTTTTTGTTGACTGTACGTGTACTTGCATTGTCATCCAACCTTCAAAGTATACCAAATTTCAAGTAAATCCGACCACTAGAAGTGGACCAAACTCAACTTCCAAGATTCGACCCGTACATACATATTTACATACATTGCAAGTCAATAAATAGTAGATTGATAACCAAGGGTGCAAAGTGAACTATTCAACCTAAGATGTTTCTGGCGCTCGTACGAAGTGAGTGCGCCAATAGTTGGAGGGTGAAATTAATTTCACCCGAGTTAAACATTCTACTTTTCATTTTGACTGTGAGGAAAGTAAAATACTGCAAGCACATTTTATATAACAGGTATATTAATTTATAATCAGTTTAAATTTAAAGTAAAATTAGAAAAATTTGAAAAAGACAAATTAAATGTTTTACAGAATTATAATGTATTATGAATATGATATAAATTAATAATTACTTAGTTACTTACGTAGATATAAATAAATTAAATTTACCCATATCCAATCTCCAACATTTTCGCACTGGCCACTTGCCGCGGCCGACTAGACTGGGGGGCTACCACGAAATTCCTTAATCAAACTTCGTATCGGACCGTCCCGCTCACTCTCGTATTAAATCCTATTAGCGTGTGCTGGACGGCACGAAACAGAGTTCGAATTTTGCACTTCGTGGTAGGACCTGCAATCTAATTGGTCTGCATCTAGATGGCCATGCCGAAACGTGAAATAAAAGTGTTGTTAACATGGCATTATGGATGGCGAGCAGCCGAGAATGATTTTAAATGTTGATTTTCTTGTAATTGTGAAAAAAATAGACCGACTGTAATAGTACATTACTGCAGCGGCCGCGAAATAGGGGATTGCCGGCCGAGTAGTTATAGATGGCCGAGTGTTAACGAGGCCATCTAGAAATACGAGGCCGGCAATCCCTGTTCGTTGCCAAGGCTTGTATAGAGTTTTTCTCAAACATGCATCATCATCATCATCATCAACATCATCATCATCACATCACCATCATCACCATCATCATCACCATCATCACCATTATCATCATCACCACCATCATCATCATCACCATCATCATCATCATCATCAACATCATCATCATCATTAACATCATCATCATCACCATCACCATCATCATCACCATCATCACCATCACCATCATCACCATCATCATCATCATCATCATTATCACCATCATCATCATCACCATCATCATCATCACCATCATCATCATCACCATCATCACCATCATCATCTCATCATCACCATCATCATAATCACCATCATCATCATCATCATCATCATCATCATCATGATCATCATCATCATCATCATCATCATCATCATCATCATCATCATCAACATCATCATCATCATTAACATCATCATCATCACCATCACCATCACCATCATCATCACCATCATCATCACCATCATCATCATCACCATCATCATCATCAACACCATCATCATCATCACCATCATCATCATCATCATCATCACCGCCATCGTCAACACCGTCTTACCATCATCATCATCATCTTACCTTAAATAAGCGTAGTGGCAGAATGTCATAATGAACCAAAACGCAAATACTGCTTATAGTTTTTTTTTAATGGCTAAATGCTATGATGCCATAGACCTAATAAACGTCATGGTATGAAACAATAGACGATCACTTTGCTGGCTAAATTGACCTCTCGTCTAGCCGCACACCACGCCGCGCCTGCATTGTGACACTTTGTGGCGTATTATAAGGAACATAACGTCAATATTTCATAGCATGTTTGAGAACAATGATTTTAATATGAACCCTAGACGTCAATGTTTAATGTATAACCGAGTTTAGATATATTAATTACTTAAAAAAATATGACGTAACTCAATTATATTCAACTCCGTGGCTATTCGTTAAAAAATAGTACATTACTGCAGCGGCCGCGAAATAGGGGATTGCCGGCCGAGTAGCTATAGATGGCCGAGTGTCAACGAGGCCATCTAGAGATACGAGGCCGGCAATCCCTGTTCGTGGCCAAGGCTTGTATAGAGTTTTTCTCAAACATGCATCATCATCATCATCATCATCATCGTCATCGTCATCGTCATCGATCCATCGATCCATCGTCATCGATCCATCAATCCATCGATCGATCCATCCATCCATCGATCCATCCATCCATCGATTCATCAATCCATCCATCCATCCATCCATCGATCCATCCATCCATCGATCCATCGATCCATCCATCCATCCATCGATCCATCCATCCATCCATCGATCCATCCATCCATCGATCGATCCATCGATTCATCGATCCATCGATCAATCGATCCATCGATCAATCGATCCATTGATCCATCGATCCATTCATCCATCCATCCGTCGATCCATCCATCCATCCATCGATCGATCCATCGATTCATCGAGCCATCGATCCATCGATCCATCCATCCATCGATTGATTCATCGATTCATCGATCGATCGATCGATCGATCCATTGATCCATCGATCCATTCATCCATCCATCCGTCGATCCATCGATCCATCGATCCATCAATCCATCCATCCATCCATCGATCCATCCATCCATCGATCCATCCATCCATCCATCGATCGATCCATCGATCCATCGATCCATCCATCCATCCATCCATCCATCCATCGATTCATCGATCCATCGATCCATCCATCCATCCATCCATCGATCCATCCATCCATCGATCCATCGATCCATCCATCCATCCATCCATCCATCCATCCATCCATCCATCCATCCATCCATCCATCCATCCATCCATCCATCCATCCATCCATCCATCGATCCATCGATTCATCGATCCATCGATCCATCGATCCATCGATCGATCCATCCATCCATCCGTCCATCCATCCATCCATCCATCCATCCATCCATCCATCCATCCATCCATCCATCCATCCGTCCGTCCATCCGTCCGTCCGTCCGTCCGTCCGTCCGTCCGTCCGTCCGTCCGTCCGTCCGTCCGTCCGTCCGTCCATCCACCATCCATCCATCCACGTCGACCACGTCGACCTATTAAACGTCATGGTGCTGTGTCACATAAAACAAAAGACGATCACTTTGCTGGCCAAGGCCAGCAATGTTGTATGAAATTCCATTATTGACCTCTCGTCTAGGCGCACCTGCAACGTGACAGTTCGTGGCGTATTATAAGGAACATAACGTCAATATTACATAGCATGTTTGAGAAAAATTACTGTCCACCCTAGAGATGAATACGCAATTTTCCACCCGGTAATCTTCCCATGAAAATTAAACTTTCCAAACAGGAGAGACGAAAAAGCTTTTATAATACCAACCAATAGTCCACACGGTAATTTTTTTATTTTTTATTTTATGGTTCCTCCTCAATGTGGTGAAATAAACAATTCTACTGTGATCTTTCTTGTCTTGAACCAAGTTTTAAAAATCCGAACCCTAAAAAATGCGTTAATAAAAAGTGTAAAGCTGGCTTGTTTTCTTTTAAGACAGATTTCATGAGAAATGACAATAACAAGTGTGTCGCTATCGACAAATGTCGTAATTTAGTTAAAAAACATAATGCTAATGGTGTCTTCTGAGTGACATAACGAGTTCAATACTATTATTATTTTCAGCCAAACAATGCAAGAAACCAAATGAGCGCTATTCAAATTGTTTACTAGGAGAGTGCATTCCTAAAACATGTGACGATCTAGGAAAACCAATCGCTTGTGCTGCAGTAGCAGCTCCCTGCGCAGGCGGTTGCATTTGTGCAGAAGGTTTTGTCAGAAACAGCAAAGGGGATTGTATAGACATATTAAAATGTCGTAAGTAAATCTTCCCACTTCTTGAATTTGACGCTTGTGTACACATAATATCGATATCGGAAATCTCAAATGGCGTAAAGGACAAAACGCGAAAATGAGTCTTAATTGCCATCGTATACAGCTTTTTTTCCCTATCGCATTTTTGTCCTTTACGCCATTTGAGATTTCCGGTATCGATATGTCACAATTTTTCATTAAATAAACTAAAACACCCGCTACCTATGTTTTTAGCAAGTTGCGGAGGCGATCCTAATGCTCAAAGCGGTTGCGGTAACCCTTGTGGCAAAACCTGTGATAGTCGCGGTATTAACAAGTCCGAGTTAGTCTGTCCTCAATACTGTGAAGTTAATGGTTGTGACTGTAAACCAGGATTCCTTCTTGATACGGACGCCAAAAAATGTGTCCCTGAAAATTCATGTCCAAATCGTAAGTTACATTTATATTTTGTGTTCTTTCTAATTTCGTACCTCATCGTGAACGTTTAAAACTAACATTGAAAAAATACCCTCCTGACGACGATACCAATATCATAAACAAGAATAAGCTAGTTCACAGAGTAAATTAGTTTTTAGGGTGCTGTACCCAAAGGGTAAAAACGGGACCCTATTCCTGAGACTTCGCTGTCCGTCCGTCCGTTTGTCTGTCTGTCCGTCTGTCACCAGGCTGTACCTCATGAACCGTGATAGCTAGACAGTTGAAATTTTCACAGATGATGTATTTTCGATGCCGCTATAACAGCAAGTACTAAAAAATAGAATAAAATAAATATTTAAGGGGGCTCCAATACAACAAACGTAATTTTTTTGCTCGTTTTTGCTTGATATTGATAACGGCGACAGGTAGATAGATGCTTGAATGCTTGAAATATTCACACAATATTATTTATATATTGACTTTAAAATTAAATCATTAAATTAAAATAAAAAAAATATTTAAGGGGGCTCACATACAACAAAGGTGATATTTTTGCCGTTTTTTTTAGATAATGGTACGGAACCCTTCGTGCGCGAGTCCGACTCGCACTTGGCCAGTTTTTTTAATATTATCGCTCCTCCACAGTACGGTGCAAGTAAACAATTCTACTGTGATCCTTCTTGTCTTGAACCTAGTTCTGAAAATCTAAATCCCAAAGATGCGTTAGTAAAAAGTGTAAGCTAGCTTATTTTTATAAGAAAGGTTTCATGAGAAATGACAATAACAAGTGTGTTGCTATCGACAAATTTAGTATGTTAGTTAAAGTATATAGTGCTGTCTTTTGAATGGCCAACGAGTTCAATACTATTATTATTTTCAGCCAAACAATGCAAGAAACCAAATGAGCGCTATTCAAATTGTTTACTAGGAGAGTGCATTCCTAAAACATGTGACGATCTAGGAAAACCAATCGCTTGTGCTGCAGTAGCAGCTCCCTGCGCAGGCGGTTGCATTTGTGCAGAAGGTTTTGTCAGAAACAGCAAAGGGGATTGTATAGACATATTAAAATGTCGTAAGTAAATCCTCTCACATCTTGAATTTGAAGCTTGTGTACACATGTCACAATTTTTCATGAAATAAACTAAAACACCCTTTATTTACCCCGCTACCTTTGTTTTTAGCAAGTTGCGGAGGCGATCCTAATGCTCAAAGCGGTTGCGGTAACCCTTGCGGCCAAACCTGTGACAGTCGCGGTATTAACAAGTCCGAGTTATTTTGTCCGCAATACTGTGAAGTCAATGGTTGTGACTGTAAACCTGGATTCCTTCTTGACACGGACGCTAAGAAATGTGTTCCTGAAAAATTATGTCCAAATCGTAAGTTGTATTTATATTTTATGCGATTTCTAATTTCATACCTCATTGTAAATGATTAAAACTAACCTTGAAAAAATACCTACCTACAATACATAAACAAGATTAAGGTAGTTCACATAAAAAAAAATATTAATTTTATACCTCTTCCACAACGCGGTGCAAATTAACAATTCCACAGTGGCCCTTCTTGTCTTGAATCTAGTTGTAAAATACTGAATCCCCAAATACGCGTTAATGATAAGTATAAGCTAGTTTGTTCCTGTAAGAAAGGTTTCGTTAGTAATACCAATAACAAATGTGTTACTTCTAAAAAATTTCGTAAGTATGGGCATTTTTTCAGTAACCTAAGTACCTACTACTCTGTCAGTTCGATTTTGACATCTAAGCATTTACAGCATCCCAGTGCAAAGGTCCGAATGAGGTATACAATAGTTGTCCAGCTGGCCAATGCGGGCCTAAAACCTGTGACAATTTGATAAATCCAGCTCCTTGTCCGAGAGTCATACCACCATGCCCAGGAGGCTGCATTTGCCGAGAAGGTTTTCTGAGACATTCAAATGGAACATGTATTGAAAAGGACAAATGTCGTAAGTTGCAGTTAAAAATATAATATTGTCTTCTAAATAATATTACGAGCTCAATTCGATAACTTGTATTAATTTTCAGCCAAACAATGCAAGAAACCAAATGAGCGCTATTCAGATTGTTTACTTGGAGAGTGCGTTCCTAAAACGTGTGACGATTTAGGAAAACCAATAGCTTGTGCTGAAGTAGCAGCGCCCTGCGCAGGCGGTTGCATTTGTGCAGAAGGTTTTGTCAGAAACAGCAATGGGCATTGTATAGATCAATTAAAATGTCGTAAGTAAATCCTTCCACATATTGAATTCAAATCTTAAAATTGAAGCGCTGTCTACACGTGCTGATTTTTTGTTAAATATTGAAAACACTCGTTATTTTGTGTTTTAGCAAGTTGCGGAGGCGATCCTAACGCTCAAAGTGGTTGCGGTAACCCTTGCGGCAAAACCTGTGCGAGTCGCGCTCCCAACGTAGCCCAGATTGCTTGTCCACTGTATTGTAAAGTCAACGGTTGTGACTGCAAAAAGGGCTTTCTACTTGATACCAATACCAATAAATGTGTTCCAGAAAAGTCGTGTCCAAAACGTAACTAACTTGAAATTTTTAAAAATCCTTATATTTTATCAACTAATTTGTCTCTTAGATCACCATAGAAATAAGTTTTTTTAAGCCAAAGTGAATAAGTTTCTCTACTTATTTTATTATCAAATGATCTAAGTCAAAATGAAAAGGTTTTGTGGTGGCCTCTGGATCAAATTGGTTGACTGTATCTATTGTGTTTATTGCTCTAAGTTCTTTATGTTACTTACCTTTAACTCAGCCAGCAATGTATAAATCCAAATTAACGTTACTCTTCATGCCTACTCGGAGAGTGTATTCCTTAAACTTGTAACGATTTTGGAAAACCGCAGGAAAAACCATTTCTAGTGCGGCAATAGCAGGGCCTTGCGTAGGCAGTTCTATATTTATTTATGTGTAAATAGATGCGTCAAGAACTATAATGGATCCTTTATAGAGAAGACACAATGGCATGGGCATTTCTTCGTACATCTTTTACTTTTATAATCATGATCAGCATTTACCTACATTATTTTTACCTCTTAAATGTGTGTGTGTGTGTGTGTGTGTGTGTGTGTGTGTTTGTTTTATTTTTATCTTATCAGGCAAATAATGCGCCTGCGATCCTCAGGCTGCACGTGGTTCTGGCAATCCCTGTGGTAAAACATGTGATAGTTTGTGATGCTAACGTAGCCCAGATTGCCTATGCGCTGGTTTGTTAAATCGATGATAGTGACTGCAAAAAGGGCTTCCTACTTGATATAGAACTAACTAGAATTCTTTTAAAACTAAATTGAAAAAGTTTATTTACGAGCACTGGAAGGAACAGGAAACATTAAGGCATGATACAAGTTGTTTGTTTATACTCTTTATTGTACAAAAAGGAAAATAAAAAGGTTACAGAAAAAAATGTTAGGTATAAAGGCGGACTTATCCCTGAAGGGATCTCTGCCAGTCAACCTTTGAGTGGTAGAGAAGAGCAATCAAAAAACCAGGATCGACAAATAGAGCAAAACATTTGTATCTAACTTACAATATTGGAGCGTCCCATTCTTCTTGCAAAAACTCAATCTTATTATAACAACTTTTAGATGAGTGTGTAGTTACTTCTAACCATCGAAGATCGAAGTATTTTCCAGTGTAGTTTAACTTATTCTTTATAATATACTTAGTTTAATGTGTTTTTTTGTTTTGTTTTAGTTTTTAAATCATTTAATTTGTAAATCAATCTTGATCAATTTTTCAGTCCTTTTCATAGTTCTTATTTGAAATGTTTTTCGTGTTGAATTTTCTGCATTTTCTACCTACTTTGTTACGCTCTCAGAGGAAAAAAACTGTGGTTATGTTTGGTAATGTTTGGATGTCAGTGTTATTTTTTTAGACTTATTCTGTGGCTATAATATAATTGAACCATGTTACTTCTTCATGTTCATGTTCTTCATGTTTTTTCTGACTAGGTAATTTGTGTCTGTTTTGTGTGGCCTTCCGTGATTTTACTGTACTGTGGCGCGGCGGAAGACCAGAGCAGCGACATGCTGCGCCAGGACCATTTTGTAACAGCTTTAATATGTACCTCTGTCTATCTTTCTACTTTTGCTTTTAGCCTGTGTATGTCTTATTGGGTGTGTTTTACAATACCGAAGTATGAAAGACCGAATGTATTAAAACATCGAATGGGTCAAAAGACCGACACGATTTTTTTCTGAAACCGTAAACTTTTCAGAATTTATTAAAACGGCATCATACAGAACCCATTAGTTTAGGTTAGGTTTGTTTTATAACAATCTTAAAAAGTTAACGGTGTCAGAAAAAAATCGTGTCGGTCTTATGACCCATTCGATGTTTTAATACATTCGGTCTTTCGTACTTAATAATACATACCCGTCTTATTTTATTATTGTTGTTATAAATACAAATATAAGTATGCTTAAAACTTGTTATTGCTGTAATCGGTCATTACTTTTTCATTCTCCTCCAGCATCTCAACCCCAATGTAAAGGCCCACATGAAGTGTACAACAGCTGTCCGGCTGGTCAATGCCAGGCCAAAACTTGTAACAACTTGATCAATCCAGCTCCTTGTCCAAGAATCATACCTCCATGCCCAGGAGGCTGCATTTGTGAAGAAGGCTATCTCAGGGATTCAAATGGAATATGCATAGAGAAGAACAAATGCCGTAGGTTCCTGATGCAATGGTTATAGTGCTGTTGATCGGAATTCATGACTTAATACCACATAATCTTTCAGCTCAACTAGCCTGCAGTTCTAACCAAACTTACGTCTCCTGTAGTGTTAACTGCCCGGATAAATACTGTCCTGAGAATGATCAACCACAACCAGTATGTGATCCGCCAAGGAACTGTCCGCCAGGATGTACTTGCAAGATCAACTATAAACTTAATAAATCTGGACAATGTATTTTAGCTTCCGAATGCCGTGAGTTGATAATGAGTTGCGATGATAATGTTATGTTATTGATTGGATCTTAGAGTAAGAACCAATAAATTATCTAACTTCAGTTGACTATTCTTCCAGCTCCAATAAACTGCACACGACAAAATGAAGAATATGATTCATGTGCATCAGATTGCTGGTCTGATAGATGTGAAGACGCGGATACTCCACCAGCAGTGTGCGCTTCAACGTATTGCCAACCAAAATGCGTTTGCAAAAGTAATTATTATAGAAATCAAGATGGTCTTTGCATCCCAGCTAAAGAATGTCGTAAGTACCTTTGTGCGTATGTATTAAGTATATAAAAACTGATCTGAGTTAATAATAATAATACAATTTGTGTGCCTTTGTACTTAAATGATTAAAGGTTCATTGTCTTCAGTCTTAATATAATACATTCTTAATGATTTACCTGCATATTTTTGTTCAGCATCTGTATGCAAGGACCTTAACGCCGAATGGAAAGATTGCCGAGATCCTTGCCCTGGAACTTGCCAGAATACCAGACCTATATGCTTGTCCAAGGCATGTGCTGCAGGTTGTCAATGTAAAGATGGATATGTACTTTCAAAACCAGGTGGAGAATGCGTGAAAATTGATACTTGTGCAGGTAAACAGTACTGTACAGTAGGAATGCAGTATTTTTCTGCATTGTTATTATCTAATAGTTAGTTTTGGAATTTACCCCTGACAATATTGTAAATCCCTCTAAAACAAGCACAATGCGATTCTTCCACCGCATTGTACCCACTACTTATATTATTATGTAATGGTATCTTTATTGTTACCTACCCCTCACAAAACACGGTTTTATACCTAACTAACGAGCATTCCGAACGATTTTAAGACAAAGTTTGTGTAATTATGATATCTAATGAAGTTTTTTCGTGTTTTTTTTTCCGTGACTGATTTAGAGTAGGTACAATAAAGGCAAGTTCTTTACTTCTAGTAGTAGTTGAGATATGACGTTAATTTATTCATCTTATATGCCTTTGTGTTTCTAGATATCGCTAACTGCGGTGCCAATCAAACATTTGTGTCTTGCACTTTTAAATGTCCTCAAGTATTGTGTCCAGACTCAGACCAAACAATATTATGCAAACCACCTAGAGATTGTCCAGGAGGGTGTGGCTGCAAACCCAACTATAAATACAATGTAGAGGATGAGTGCATCTTAGGTTCTGAATGTCGTAAGTACATAAAATGTTTCTAACTATGCCTTTTTTGCTGTTTGGAATTATCATGGCTTAACGAATCGCTACTTAAGTGACAACAAGCTACATTAATGAGCGAAGATTTTTATTAATATTTTGTTCCTGGTTTTAACGTTGATAGGTGGAATTATCATTGTCATAAAATACTTAATATATGTATAACAGAAATATACCTTCTCTCTTTTTTCTCGGTCTTCATATAGGATCTTTCTGCTGAAGTATTTTTTTGGATGTGGTGAATAATTATTCAATTTCAGCTTCGGTAGATTGCACGAGACCAAACGAGGAATGGGCACCATGCCGATCGGAGTATGATTGGGAAAGATGTGATGACCGGTACAATTCCCCCCCAATTATCGGTGATGACAATGCCACCTGCAATCCGAGATGCACTTGCATTAAGGGATATTTCAAGAATAATGCCAATGAATGCGTTCCGGAAAAAAAATGCCGTAAGTTATTATGCTATTTGGCGAGTGCAATGATGAAAAAGCTAGTCGAAATCGAGAATTAAACTTTTTTTTGTTACAGCAACCGTATCGTGAAAAATACAGTGTCACGTTTATTCCGCGAAAAATAAACTTCAGCCACATACCTACTTATTTAATTGTTTTGAAACACGTGTAACTTTCTATGTAAATTTTCAATTGAAAACTGAAATTATAAATATTTATTGTGTTTACTGAAATATGCATTTTTCCTTTCCTGAAAAAACTAGTTATTTATTTAAGATACAGGAAAACTGGCTGAGAGACAGAGAACGCACAGCCTAATAGTGTCTTTGAACCATAAAATGTGCAGCTATGCTGCAAGGATGTGAAAGCTACGTTAGTAAAAATAACTATGTGATCGTTTCCTAAGCTAAAAATGCTAATCTAAGTAGCTCGAGGAAAATCCACAGCACGTATCCAGAGCACGCATCTTTCAATATAAAAAACACTGCTTAGTAAGGATTATTCACGGTAGTTCCTTTGGCTGTTCTTTCGAAGGAACTATTGCGTTTTTTTTCGCACTAGTTCCTTCACAAGAGATTAAGGCCGAACGAACTGCGTTTATTTTGTCACATTTGTTTCTTGTCGCAGTAGCACCTTCTAGCAAAAGGAACAAAGGCGAAAAAATAAACACAGTTCTTCCTTCACCCCTTGTGAAGGAATCAAGGAACTAACTTAGTGCGAAAAAAACGCAATAGTACCTTCGAAGGAACATCCACAGGAACTACCGCGAATAATCCCTTAGGTGAACCCGTTTGCATCAGTGATACGTATGATAGAAATTTGAAACTATGAACATGATTGGTAGATATAAAACGTATCCAAAAGCAACGTAGCATAGCACGCACAACTCTGGTGGAAAGTCACCTAAACCCTTGGAGCTAGAGATTTGAAATTTGGCAGACATATTTTTGACTAAAACTATGGACTCTATCCCTTAGTTGAACCCGTTTGCATCAGTGCTATGTATGAGAGAAATGTGAACCTATGAACATGATTGGTAGATATCAAACGCATCCAAAAGCAACGTAGCATAGCACGCACATCTCTGGTGGTAAGTCACCCTAACTACTTGGAGCTAGAGATTTGAAATTTGGCAGACATATTTTGGACTAAAACTATGGACTCTCCATGGTAGGTATCATGGTATTCATGGTAACGAATAATACTTAGTAGGATAGTTGATCAAAACTTAATTAATATTGATTGAATATTTGTCCCATGTTACTACGGAACCATACACTGCTCGTGACCCGACACGCGCTTAACAGGTTTTACTCTTGATATTATTATTGTATACTATAAGCTCATTATATTTCAAGCTATTGTACGAGTAAGTCGTTAGCAGTGAGTCAATATGAATTGTTTGTTCGTATTCTTTTTCCTTTTATTTGCTGCCTCCGTAACAAACTCAACTCCTGTTGCCGACTTTAGTGATGGTAAGATTCTAATACGATATTTAAAACTAGACTTTTCCCGCGGCTTCGCTTCCGTAGACAATTAGGTCTAAGGTGACAGTCGAATTGAAATTCGAGGATTTCTCAAAAATTTCCGAAGGGAATCCCATAAAATATATCGTGCTTTTAGCGATTCATATAAAACCCCCGTGCCAGATTTAATTTCTCTAAACCTAGTGGTTGAGATTTCGCGATTTTTGGTTTCATAGGAATATCCGAATACCCTATATGGGTACATTTTTGCAAACATGTACTAATTCCCAACACATACTCTTTTCTTATTAGAAATCTCTGGGCAACTTACAAGATATTTATTGGATACACTTTGGAATTTCTGTTATTTTTTTAGATTATGCTAACTGCGGTGCTAATCAGACATTATACGTCTCATGCACTTTTAAATAAATGCCCTCAAGTAATGTGCCCTAAATCAGACAAAACGATCTTATGTAAACCACCGAGAGATTGTCCACGAGGTTGTGGCTGCAAACCCAACTAAGTATAGGTACAATAATACAGGGGAGTGCATCTTAGGATCAGACTGTCGTGAGTAACTTGTACTCCATACTATAAAAAGTTATAATACTTCAACTGCCTTTACGAGGGCATAAATATTCTATACAGCCGCCTCAGATATAATGTAAACACCAACCTTATGATCAGCGGCATAGAGGTGTATTTATAATTTTGGCGTCTGACCAGAGCCCGTAATTTTGGTAGCACGAAGTAAAAATATATAAGTAATAGTTTTTATACTGATTGAACGGTACCATTTTATTATAGTTTACCTACTTGTATAGTACCGAAGGAATTTCTTGTTTTTACAGTTTTTTTTTTAATTTTTATTAAGTAAGTATGGCGTATGGCAGTAGGTTGTCACTAAACTTGGCCTTCAGTTCGCACGCTAGCCGCGTCGCGCGTAATTAAGCATCTTTTTTTCTGTGATTTTTGCAACAAACAATGACTTCTAAACGATCTTATAAATAACTTACTTACTTACAAATTTAGTTTACTGAATTAATATACACTGCTATCTTTCTTGGTTTTTATACCTACCAAACATCAGCGAGTAGGAACCCTGTGCCCTTGGTTTCGGATTAGCGATGCCTAACGGAATATGAACGCTCGTATCACACAATAAGTTTCAATTACGCGTGCAAGCAGTAAGAGTAGACAAGTTTTAATACCTAATAAAGTTGGCTTTTGTTCGAGAGTGATCCTTCTGTACGTTAGTATTATTACTTATTCTGTGTTGCAGCTAACACCCGGTACCTAAGTTAGATAATGATCCGGCAAACGGCCCTAATTGACTTAAAATGCTTGCGGTTGACGATGATGATCAACCTTATAGTATGTACCTACAAAATGATTTGTCATCAAGATGTGTTCTCGTACCGGAAAATGATGCCTGGGTTAAATCCCGCACACCTTAGACTATGCGTCATTCATTACAAAAACCTCACGTCACGTCACAAAAAACCTGTTTAATACCTACACATTAAACAACCTTCTTAAGAATTTATTATTTAACTATTGATATTTTAATAATATTTTTGTTGTTTTTCAAAGATCAACAAACTTTAACTCGAAATAATGAATAATTAACGAAAAATAAGTTGATTTGTTTAATTAACCATACTAATACTGAATAACATCAAAATATTTGCAACAATTAAAAAATACTACCTATGTAAAACAGTAGAGCATAGTGATGCTCCATGTTATCTATCTAATACCTTTAAACGAGCAATTCTTGTATATATGTATATATATATATATATCTATCTAATCTATCTAATCTAATACCTTTAAACGAGCAATTCTTGTATATATGTATATATATATATGTATATATATAATCAGGATCTCGGAAACGGCTCCAACGATTTCGATGAAATTTGGTATGTGGGGGTTTTCGAGGATGAAAAACTGATCTAGCTATGTTTCATTTTCAGAAAATCGCTTTTACTCGTGTTTTCCGGCTATTTTTGTTTGCATTAGAATATAAAGCTAAATTTCGCCCACTTCGAGCAGATCATAATGGCACATTAGAAATCGGGTGGTCGCGGATCCAGCCGACCTCGGTTCGAATCCACGTTTTTTTTCAACATTTTTAGTTTTTTTTTTTAAGTTTATTTTTCATGAGAAAACGTCAAGTTTCTTCTTTTGTGAGAAAAAGTTACTTTTTTGTGAGAAAAAGTTACTTTTTTTGTTAGAAAAAGTATTATAGGGAACGTGCAGTAACTATAGGCGGCAGCACTAATGCGACAGAAGAGACACTATGCGGACAGTAAAACAAACTTATCAAGGTAAAACATTCAAATTGATGGCACCCTTATGGCACCAGATGGCAGCACCGTCTATGTGCACGTTCCCTATTGGGAGCACAGAACAGGAAAAGCCGGTTGTCTGTAAAGTCGGTTTACGGACGATAGTTTAACGTGACTCACCCCCCCCCCCCCTCCCACCCCCTCCGGTGTTTTTGTCAAATATCTTGAAAACGGTGCATCCTACGGCAAAATCAATGAAATTTTCATCCCCCCTTTAATACCCCCGCGCTCCCTCCCCCGCATCCCCTCCCCCCTCTCACCCCCCTCCCTCTCACCCCCCCCCCCCCCACCCCTCCGGTGTATATAATCAGGATCTCGGAAACGGTTCCAACGATTTCGATGAAATTTGGTATTTGGGGGTTTTCGGGGATGAAAAATTGATCTAGCTTGGTCTTATCTCTGGGAAAACGCTTGGTACCGAGTTTCTGCCCGAGCAGAGCTCGGTCGCCCAGGTACTACCTTTAAACGAGCAATTCTTGTATATATGTATATATATATATATAATCAGGATCTCGGAAGCGGCTCCAACGATTTCGATGAAATTTGGTATGTGGGGGTTTTCGGGGATGAAAAACTGATCTAGCTATGTTTTATTTTCAGAAAATCGCTTTTACTCGTGTTTTCCGGCTATTTTTGTTTGCAGTAGAATATTAAAGCTAAATTTCGCCAACTTCGAGCAGATCATAATGGCACATTAGAAATCGGGTGGTCGAGGATCCAGCTGACCTCGGTTCGAATCCACGTTTTTTTTCAAGATTTTTAGTTTTTTTTTTAATTTTTTTTTTCATGAGAAAACGTCAAGTTTCTTCTTTTGTGAGAAAAAGTTACTTTTTTGTGAGAAAAAGTTACTTTTTTGTTAGAAAAAGTATTATAGGGAACGTGCAGTAACTATAGGCGGCAGCACTAATGCGACAGAAGAGACACTATGCGGACAGTAAAACAAACTTATCAAGGTAAAACTTTCAAATTGATGGCACCCTTATGGCACCAGTTGGCAGCACCGTCTATGTGCACGTTTCCTATTGGGAGCACAGAACAGGAAAAGCCGGTTGTCTGTAAAGTCGGTTTACGGACGATAGTTTAACGTGAGTCATCCCCCCCCCCCCACCTCCTCCAGTGTTTTTGTCAAATATCTTGAAAACGGTGCATCCTACGGCAAAATCAATGAAATTTTCATCCCCCCTTTAATACCCCCGCGCTCCCTCCCCCGCATCCCCTCCCCCCTCTCACCCCCCCCCCCCTCCGGTGTTTTGATCTCGGAAACGGCTCCAACGATTTCGATGAAATTTGGTATTTGGGGGTTTTTGGGGATGAAAAATTGATCTAGCTTGGTCTTATCTCTGGGAAAACGCTTGGTACCGAGTTTCTGCCCGAGCAGAGCTCGGTCGCCCAGGAACTCATAATTATTTTTCGTCTGTGAACTGACACTCTCAAAACACCCCGAAGAGGTCTTGCGCTGATTAGAAGTAATTACAAGGTATGCTGAACTATAAAACAACGTATTCTCTTCATTTCAGCTGCCGTATACTGCACGAGACCAAACGAGATGTGGTATCCTTGCCGCTCTCCGTACGATTGGGAGCTCTGTCAAGACAGATATAATTCCCCTCCCTTTGTACCAGATACAAGCCCATGCAATCCAAGATGTTCTTGCATTAAAGGATACTACAAGAATAGTACCGGCAAATGCATCCCGGAGAGTAAATGCCGTAAGTATAATTTTAGTTTTTTACTCACCAAGCCCATATACTTAAATGGTTTGAAATGGTACTTATTCATCATAATCATCATCATTTCAGCCGTAGGGCGTCCACTGCTGCACATAGGCTTCCCTCATTGATACCCAATCATTGCGGTTGGAAGCGACTTGCTTCCAACGTAAATCCTTTTATTTTATCCTTTATCAAATCATCCATCTATTTCGTTTGTGGACGTCCCACGCTGTGATTGCCAGTCAGTGAGCTGCATTCAAGAACTTAAACTTACTTAATTGCAAAATTTATAAGTAATATTTTTTACTGTTTTGTTTCAGCACCCATCTCGTGATTTTCTAGAGCGGCCACAGTATTCCGACCAATAAGCTGACAGTGTTAATTAATTCTGTTATTTTTCATTTAATCACAGAAAAAGGAACATTAGTATCAATTAGTTAGCGACAGGCTTAGGTAATATTTTGTCACTCTCACGTCTACCGTAAAAATAATATGGAAAAGTAACATATTAAATTATTTAATGAAATGAAATGAAATGAAAATGAAATGAAATGAAATGAAAATTTTATTGCGTATGAATTAAGGTTTTAGATTGCAGTTACATATGCATAAATGTAAGTTTCACTTAACTCTACCTTTACAGACGTACACGCAGTTAAAAATTAAAAATTTAAAATAAGAATAGTCACATAATCATATCATTGTAAGATGAAAAATAGAAAATTATACTCAATCATTTTAAATTCGATGTCATTATTATTTATCATTATTAATAAGTCAATAAAATTAGTTTAATAAGTACCATAATAATTTAATTACTTACAAGTTAATACTATCACCAAGAAAATCCCTAACACTGTAATAACATTTCTTCAACAGCCATTGTTTCGTTAAACTAATAAATGTTTCTAAGTTGTTATCCTTAAATGTGTCTGGCAGTTTATTAAATATGTCAATACACATGATATAGGAATTTTTTGAAGACAGTTTGAGTCTTGAAAATGGCCTATGAATCCTACTTCTATACTGAGATCTCAAAGTGCGTGTTGACATGTCTTGTTTCAGATTGAACAAACTCTTATGCTTAAATACAAAAACGCAGACCTCCAGTATGTATATGCAGGGTACAGTTAAAATATTATTTTTTATAAAGTACGGTCGACATGAGTCAGTTCGGCGTAGACCGAAAATACTTCTAATGCATCGCTTCTGTATTAAAAATGCCTTTTCATTATTAACAGCATTCCCCCAAACAACGATGCCGTATCGAAAAGTAGAATCTACATAACCGTTATATGCTACTATCGCTGCCTCTCTTGATATCACCTGGCTTACTCTTCTTAAAGCAAAAATAAATTTATTAACTTTCGAGCATACAGACATTATATGTTCTTTCCATTTACAAAAACAATCCACGTTAATTCCAAGAAATTTTGTCGAGCAAACTTCTTCTATTACTTGACCATGGTAACTAACGTTAATGCTAATAGTGTTACTTTGAGTGCTACGAAATTGAATTACTTTAGTTTTATCTATATTAACTTTCAAATTATTTATTGTTAGCCATTCAATAGTCTGTGCTAGAGCTGCATTAATTTCATTGTTATAAGTCAATCTATCTTTTCCTTCAATTATTATGGTTGTGTCATCGGCAAACAGTATACAATCATGACACAGGGCATTAGGTAAGTCATTAATGTATAATAAAAAGAGTAAGGGACCCAACACACTACCCTGGGGCACTCCATAGTGATTAGCTACGTATGAAGATCGGTATGTTAGCATAGTTTTACTTTTTGAACAATACCTAGAAGTTTCAACACACTGAGTCCTGTTACTTAGATATGACTTTATCCAGTTCAATGCAGGACCGCGTATGCCATACCTACAGAGTTTGAGCAACAGTCTTTTGTGGCAAACAAAATCAAAGGCTTTGCTCATGTCCATGAATAAAACAGCAACTAGCGATTTTTTTTCTAAGCACTCTAGTATACGTGTAATTAGTTTAAAAGTTGCAAGAGATGTACTTCTATGTTTTCTAAAACCGTGTTGTTCTTCTTTTAATATATTTTGCTTTTCGAAATAGAACAGAAGTCTGTTATATAATACCTTTTCAAATATTTTTGAAAATATTGGAATAAGAGTGATAGGTCTATGATTATCCAATTTACATGCATCTCCCTTTTTGTACAATGGTTTAACAATCGATTTTTTTAAAACTTCAGGGAAGACGCCTTGATTCATAGATAGGTTAATTACATATACCAGTGGCTTAATGATAGTGGGTAGACTTTCTTTGATGATTTCAGTTTTTAAATCATCGTATCCAACTGCCATAGTATTTTTTAAACTATTAACTATTTTCATTAATTCAGACTCATTTGTAGGGTTTAGAAATATACTAGTAAGTACATTTCCTATATTAACATCACATTTTACAGAGCTACCTGCAGATGATGTACAGTTATCCTTCACAATATTTACAAAATAGTTATTGAAATGTTCAGCTATAATTTGTGGATCTTTTATTACATTATCATTAACAATAATTTTTTGAGCAGTTTGAGTTATGGAGTTAGCAGTGGTATATTTTTTGATAACTTTCCAGGATGCTTTACACTTATTCTTTGTTTTCATTATGTACTTTTTGTTTTCTGATTTTTGCATTATTATTATACATTTTTTTAATAGTTTAGAATATGTTTTATAATTGTTTTTAAACACCTTAGAATGTCTACTCATTAAGTATAACTGTCTTTTTGTGTGACAACTTTTTTTTATTCCATTTGTTATCCACTTACAGCCGCGAGATTTATTCGAGATTTAATAAAAATATTTATGCGTCTGACTTTCATTTTTCTATTTTTAGTAACTATGAGACTATTGTTTACCTACTAACTAGCCAAGTGTATATAGGGTTCCGTACTAACATGTGACAAATATTCAATACCAGCTTTTGCCCGCGACTTCGTCCGCGCAGAACTCTAATTTGTGGTAAAGCTTCTTCGTCTCTTTCATCGAATAAAACAAAAATCACTATCATCATTTCATCATCATCGGTATCATCTAATATATAAAAATATCGTGTCACGGTGTTTGTTACCGTACTCCTCCGAGACGGCTTGACCGATATTTATGAAACCTTTTTGTCTATACTCCGTAGGTCTGAGAATAGGTCGTAGGCTATTTTTTATACCCCTAGGTGATATAAGGCAATACAACGTTTGCCGGGTCAGCTAGTATTCAATATTAACTTTGAATCTACTATTGATCATTAACTTGTAAAACCTAAGTTACTAAGTTGTGATAGTTTTCCTTTAGATTCATTAGTAGTAAGTATGTTTGTCATAAACTGGACCTTTGACAATATAGTAAAATAAAATCTAGTAAGTAGCTTAAAACTAAATTAAATGTTCATTATTATAAATTATATTAAATTCACTATGAATTCTGATTTCATTGTTAAATTATATCACGCCAATTATTATTATATTATGTTTTAGAATTATTTACTGTACGTACCTACTAACATGTAGTAGCTGTAACGAAATATATTAACAATTTTTATGGATCGAATTTTCTGGACTTATTTTATTTTATATTTAAATCTAAAAATGGCCACACCTTGGCATTGCGACCAAAAAGCTGCCAGCTTTCCTTCGTTGAGCGATGAGCTAATAGCTTTGCTAATAAATAGCTACCAGTCCTATATATAGTCGCCAGTTAGGTATGTCGACGACGGGTGAAACTGAAAATCTGTATGAATGGATGGATGTGTGGATTTTTGTTAGTCTTTCAATCTAAAGCGGTTTGACAGATTCTGATGAAATTTGGCACACAGATAGTTTATAATTATGGATTAACATATTGGAATTTAATAACATTATATACTTTTCATTCCGGAAAATTGCATAGTTCCCGCGAAATAGCGTTAGGTAAACGAATTCTTCGCAGACAGAGTCGTGGGCGACAGTGAGTATTTAAATAAAATTGTATGTAGAGTCGAGAGTGTAGTGGCCATTCAAGTTATGGCCAGCATAATGTGACCATAATGCGTTTTGCCGAAAAAAGTTAGGCATCAAAACCTTTCATTCAAAAACTGACAGGCCCGAATTTTTTAATGAAATAATTAAACTAAAAAATATATAAAAAACCGGCCAAGAGCGTGTCGGACACGCCCAAGATAGGGTTCCGTAGCAGGTACGAAAAAATCTTTGCATACTTTATTAATGTGGTTGTTTTGGTCCCAACTCCCACCGCGCGCAGAATTTCAACGACGGCGGTACAGCGCCATCTGTCGGCGAATTGGGTAACTAGTCTACTAGAACTAGTATGTATGTTGATGGTTTTTCAGATGTAATTCTTTATTATATGAACCGATTTCAATTTTATTTTTTTTATTTGTAAGAAGATACTGTTAGCGTGGGCTTAAAGAAAGAAAAAATGCTTGCAATGGCGGTTAAATTACAATCTTAATTTAGAAATATTTTTTTACAAAAACTTAGAAACTGCTCAACTGATTAAGTTGAAAATAATTTTCTAGAAAGTTTTTATTAAGTTACACTTACGTGATTTTTTTCATATTTTTTAGACTTGCTGTTCAAAAGTTAGAGCACACACACACACACACACACACACACATTATTTTGAACTTTCGGAGTGAATATTTCCGAAAATATTCACTTTATCAAAAAATGGTTTTAGCAAACCCTTGTTTATTTTCAAATAACTATCAAATGATACCCCACACTACAGGGTTAGTCGAGAAAAAAAAATCACCCCCACTTTACGTCTGGGAGGCACCTTAAAAAATTTTTTTTAGTTTTGTTTATATAATCACTTTGTCGGCGTGACTGATATATGTATTCATGCCAAATTACAGCTTTCTAGTACTAACAGTCTCTGAGCATAGCCGCGGACGGACAGACAGACAGACGGACAGACATGGCGAAACTATTAGGGTTCCTAGTTGACTACGGAACCCTAAAAAGGGAATAATCATCAAAAAAATTGGAAAAAACTGTATAAATAAACACTAAAAAGACGTATTAGTAAGTATGCCTGTTATTGGCAATCCTTATTTCTTTACTAATATTTTAAATGCGAAAATAACTGTCTGTTACCTATTTACGATTTAGATGAAAGGTATGGTGATAGTTTGAGATCCTAGGAAGGACATAAATATTTATGATAGATTTTATCCTAGAAAATTGTACCTATAGTTCCCGCGAGATGGCAATAAACGAATTTTATTCTTCGCAGACGGGATCGCGGGCAACAGCTAGGCCACAACTTAAAAAAAAAATATGTTTCGTAAAAGACTCATTTTGTAATTTCAGCTGTTGAAGACCTCTAATATTTGAGGTCGAGATAATTATATCCGTGATTCTTAAGGGCATAGAACCCAGGTATGGTCATGCCAAGGGCGAGACCAGCATTTACTACCAGCGGCCTCGTTGTAGCCAGCCCAGACCGCAACCAAAGACGAGGCAGGCCGATGAATATAAAAGTGAATATAAAAGTAACGCACCAAAAGAGAGGTAACGACCCTGTGCTTTATTTATAATTCCCTAGAATGCCCACTATTTCTGCAATGACTACTGGAAAAATGTAAATCACTCGGTGGTTATTCGAGACTTTGGTTAATTCTTGTGTCAGTAGTAAAAGTTTTACTACTTTGACTATCCTGAGGAGTCTAAACAATATAGGTTACATATCTCACTGTCCGGATACATGTTAAGCCCAACGTGAAGGTATAAATTAAGGCATGAGAGAGAAAAGAAGCGAGATAAGTAATAGTAAATCCACGTAACGGACAAGAACGAAGTATATCTCGTGTCGTTGACATTGTGCTTTGGTAAAGTTCCGGGCTTGTCACTACAATATTTTCTAGACTTCTCCTTATACCTATATTCATTTTGTGAAAATATTGGGAATTCCAAAAACAGGAATATAATATCAATTTAAAATTCATATTTTTCAGGCCCTGCTGCTATGACTATCCATGCAAGGCCCATTGCTTCAACCACGGAGGCGCCACTCGCCCCAGCGGACGCTACGCCCGCACCGTTTGGTGCCCTGGCGAGGTGCCCGCTGTCGTTTCTCCTTGCGCAGCCTTCAGTTGCCCCAACCCTCCATTCCACCCTTGTTGTTACTACACCTGTGGCAGGCACGTTTAAAGCGCCTGTAGTTGTAGTACCATTCTAGGTTTTATTTCACACATCACTAACAAGTATGTAGGTATGTATGTCTCATTTTAGTGGTGTGTTTTCTGTTTAAGTGGAATCAGGTTTATCGATTGTTTGTATGTACTTGTTTGGGTCTGTCAAGTATTGAAATAAAATGATAGCCTGAATTATGGTTTTTATTATTTAGCAATAACAGATATTCATGCAGCTCTATTAACATCGCACTTGCTAGACACATTCTCAGTATGCTAAATGAATTTTGTCTGGTGGCATAAGTTGCAATTTTGAGCACTTCGAGTCATGCGAGTGGCACTGTAAAAAAGTAGGTATAGGTACTTAACTTACCTACCTACTTGTGCCAAGCTCTAAGCCCAAAAAATTATGCTTTGTAGTGCCAGGTGTAACATCTTCCAAGAGAAATATTTCTCTATTGTAGCTTAAAAGCTAAAGCTTTTAGACTGGCCACAGACGTACACTTTCCAAATTAAATGTTTCCCTTTCGGGAATTTGGCTTCGAGATCCCGAATTCCCGAAGCATAGCGTAGATGCTCCATTTTGAAAAATACAACTCTAATTTAGGTGTTGTAAATATAACTCATGGAAGTAATAAGTACTACGAACAACGGGAATGAGCTGTTGTCGCAAAATTGAGCCCGAACGAGAGCTCAGTAACTGTACCTCTTATCCCTCTCTGGCGATGGTTGATTGGTTGGATGGTTCATGTGGGGTTGTCAGGTCAGGTGTCCGTATTTCATACAAATAAAGAAAACCTATAAGCCAATCGCAAAATTTTTGCGTTAATAAGGCTTTACACGTAGCAACAAATAATATTACCTTAACATGTCGGTAATAAATTATTATTTATATTTAGAAACATTTTAGAAGTAAATGTTTTTACTTCATTACATTACATCAATCGCATATTTTTCTACAAAAAAACGAAAGGATTGAAATCAACTTAACTCTGGCAACTCTAAGTCCCTGTTAGAACGGGACACAGCGTTCAGTGGTTGCCCTCTCACTCGGCTTCATTTTTATTTTAAATAAATAAATATTAGGGAACAATCTTACACAAATCGACCTAGTCCCAAACTAAGCAAAGTTTGTACTATGGGTACTAGACGACGATAAACATACTTATATAGATAAATAAATACTTAAATACATAGAAAACATCCATAACTCAGGAACAAATATTCGTGCTCATCACACAAATAAATGCCCTTACCGGGATTCGAACCCAGGACCTCTTGCTTCGTAGGCAGGGTCACTACCAACTAGGCTAAAGCGGTCGCGCAACAAGACTCTTACGACCTTAGCATAAGGTTTTATTTTCTTTATTTTAGCTGCAAGATGTACAGATAGAGCTCATTCCCGTATTTCCCGTTGTATACGTAGTACTTATTACTTCCATGATATAACTTTAACTTTTTTTAACTGTATGCCTTTGATTGAACATTTTGTAAGAAAAGTGTGTATTCAGAAATTTCAAACCTGAATTTCAAATCAGAAAATCTAATCAGGAAAACGAATGTTTGTACCCACCCTTATTATGGTGTCATAAATTAATAAAACTGGCTGATTCAGTTTAAAAAAAATGTCCAAATTCAAAAACTGACAGACCTGAACAATTTTTTATGAAATACAAAAAATCATTTTATAAAAAATAATTAAAAAATATTATAAACATCTTAAAAATAGGAAAACAGTAAAAAGACGTCGTTGCGTAGTAAGTATATAATAGTTTTTAATAAAAAACTTCGAAATGTTTCCAAAAATATTGTTCTTTTGTTATTTAATTTTACAGATTTAGGCGTATATTCTAAGAAGCCCTGGTATGTCAGTCATTATTCGTAATGCTGAGTGCTACCATCCGTGCCCTAGGTACGGATATGTGAAGGGAGAGGCCAGCATTTATTATAAGAGGCCTCGTTGTGGGCAGCCCCGGCCCCAACCCTTCACGAGGGAGGTTGCTTGTTACAGAAGTGGACCATCAAACGCGCCAAGAGAAAGGTTAGTTAAAAACGGTGTTGGCGTCTCACGCGTCCCTTATGCTTAATATGAAGTTTTACTTCACCAAATACTTCTCGATCGCGTTTACGTAAAAATAGTTATTTATGATACAAGTGCGGAAAGTAGGCTATTCCCAACGAATGGCGGAGATCTAAACAAACGAGCGAAGCGAGTTTGGTTTAGCCGACATGAGTTGGGAATTTCCTACTTTCGACACGTATATCATACAACATTTTACAATGCATTAAGCGAGGAAAAAAATTGGAGCTAAGAGCGCGCGCAGACAGAGAGCGGTCTGGAGTACCGAGTTCCGCGTTCAGAGTTCTGTGTTTTCATCGCTCGAGAGTTCCACTCGCCTGCTGTGTGCGTTATCGTAAGAGACTCAGTACATTCGAAAGAACGCAGAACTCTGAACTCGGAACTCCAGACCGCTCTCTGTCTGCGCGCGCTCATAAACATTTTCGGAAAAAGATGTTGCGTTCTTATTTACCTTTCATTGAGGGAAAGTCTCGTAGATGTTTACATATTTCAGCATCGGTTTAGTAGCAGGAGGCTATCACATTTAATTTTGTGCTTGGTCTAGGACGTCAGGCGGCGTTAAGTCCTATGTAAATTCATCACTTGAACTCTCCATTTTAATTTACTAAACTTAACATTTCGTATGCCGGAATTTAAAAAAAAAAAAGTCGTGCATTCTAGCCTCAACAGTTTCATATACATCCAATGATACAGATTTTAAAAAAAATACAAAAAGAAAGCCTTAAATTGGGTACGGATCCGGTACAAGGCATACGAAGGGTTAAATTAATTCTCCGGACTGAATTCATGAACATTACTGTGGCGGGTTTTCATGACAGGCGCGAACGGAACGAACCATGATTGGTTTGTGTTACGCCATGCGCGCGCACTGAAAACTCATTGGTTGACAGGCGCGAACGGGTAACCGTGATTGGTTCGTGTTACGCCATGCGCGCACACTGAAAGCTCATTAGTTGACAGGCGCGAACGGGTAAACATGATTGGTTCCTGTTACGCCATGCGCGAGCTCTGAAAGCGCAGATGTCGTACGGTCCGAAATGGACTCAAGGAATTATTTTAGTACTAAATTTTTTATTTCAAAACTTTTGACGAAATTAAAATTTGTGTGTTTTAATATTAAAACAATCTGTTTTATTATTTTATCAGTAAATATTCTTTTGGTTGCATCAAACATTTTTTTGCAAAGCTGAATTATGAAGACGCAACTCTCTAGTCTTATTTTTTAAACACTAGTTTGAACATAACTTTTTGAGAATTGGCAATTTAAAGAGTTACTTTTCCGCACGCGTGTGGAAAGTAAAATCCATACAATTTTTTTTCACACTTGCGGAAGTGTGCTGGGATGACTAACTTTCTATAGATATGTTGACTCGCGTCAAGAGGCACTTTCCGAGCATATGCATTGTAAAATAAATTACTATGGGAACATGGACAGCACCTCCGCGCGCGTGCGTCCATGTTTCCATAGAATTGAAATTTTTAAGTAAACGCGATGGAGAAGTATTTGGTGAAGTAATAAAACTTATACTAAGCGTACTGTATGCTTAGTATAAGTTTTACTTCACCAAACACTTCTCGATCGCGTTTACGTAAAAAAATCAATTACTATGGAAACATGGACAGCGTTTCCGCGCGCGCGCGTCCATGCAGTGGCGTAGCGTGAGTGTCAGCCGCCCGGGGCGGAAGAAAATTTTGCCGCCCTCTAATTTAAGTATTTTAGAAAGAAAGAAAGAAAGAAACTCACTCACTGATTTAGTAACATAACCACTCTAGCTTTGAAGAGCCATAGGTTGTATTTATCTAAAAAAAAAGATACGTACAGTCGAACATATAACATCCTCCTTTTTTGAAGTCGGTTAAAAATACAGACGATGGGAGCGAATTCCATTCCATAGCAGTTCATATTAGAAAAGACGACGCGAGCCGTTTCGTAGGTGTAAGGTAAACGTCCGTGTGCTCGACACTGACCCAATACATGGCACCTGCAATCTAATGTCATAGTAAGAGAGGTGACAGATCGGTGTCATCTACTAGCCGTTGAGGTGTCGAGCAGGTACGTTTACCTTACGGGCGAATAATTATTATTTACCCTACGGCTATCATTCTGTCGTACGCTAACTTAACATTTCGTTTCAGACCATGCTGTTACGACTTCCCATGTAAAGCTCATTGCTTTAACCACGGCGCCTGCACTCGCCCCAGCGGACGCTATGCCCGCACCGTTTGGTACCCTGGGGAGTGCTGCCCTGTCGTTCCTCCTTGCCAAGCTTTCAGCTGCCCCAACCCACCATTCCACCCCTGTTGCTATTACACCTGCAACAGGCACATTTAACGCACTGACTGCCGGGTCTATGCGCTGAAACATTTTCATGTGCCCCAAACGCGTATGTGCGTTCAAATTACCTATGGCTATCGTGAGAATACCACGAGCAAAACTACGGATAACGTGCATTTGCGTTCACGGGCACTGAGTACGACAAAACATCTAAATTTACAAAGGCGCTTGCGGCCACATTTTAGGTTATGTTATGATTCGCCTGTTGCCAATAAGAGCCTTGTTTTAACATGTGTGCACACAAGTCAAAATGGTGATGGGTTTCGTGTTTAAGTGTAATCCGGTTAATCAATGCTCGGTTTATACGTGTGTTTTTGTTCAGTGTTGTAATAAAGAAAAAAACCGAATTTTGTTTTTTTTTTACTACGTAATATATACCTGCCTATCTATCTTTCCTCAGATCCATTACCAATACAAAAACAATAAAATTGTTTTTCTCAAAGATGCAATGAAATATTGATGTTAATGTTCCTTATTATTGGCCGCGAAGTATCACGTAGCAGATGCGGCTAGACGAGAGGTCAATAATGGAATTTCATACAACATTGCTGGCCTAAGCCGGCAATATGATCTTTTTAGGGTTCCGTACCTCAAAAGGAAAAAACGGAATCCTTATAGGTGCACTTTGATGTCCGTCCGTCCGTCCGTCTGTCAAGACCCTTTTTCTCAGGAACGCGTGGAGGTATCAAGCTGAAAGGGTATAGCCGGGTAAGCATAGTAAAACTGCCCTTAGCGAAAAAATGAATTTCCTTTTACCAGATTATTAACCTTCATATATGTAGTGTTTTTACGAAAAATTAAGCCTCAAATGCTTCTGATTTAAAAAAAACGCATAAAAAGAAAAAACTTTTTTTTTTTTTTTGCCAAACTACTAACCCGATTTATTTGTTATTTAGATATATTGTAGATATAATTAAGGTTGCTTTTTAAAAAAAATATGATTGAATTATCTTTTGAAAAAATAGTTAGTTGGGGGCGGGTTGGGGGCGGTTTGGGAGCGGGTTGAGAGCGGGTTGAGGGCGGGATGAGAGCGAGTTGGGGGTGGGTTGGGAGCGGGTTGGAGGCGGGTTAGGAGCGGGCTGGGGGCGGATTGGGAGCGGGTTGGTTTATTATGAAGTTTCACTTCTTCCGGAAGGAACTAAGGAGAGCCATAATTGATGAAAAAGCTAATTGGATAAAAAAAATAAGCTGCCCAAATTACTAATTCTACGCGGACGGAGTCACGGGCAAAAGCTAGTAGTTGAATATGCGTTGAATACAAGTTAGTTTAAAGACAAACGCAATTTTAGCCATACCTACCGAAGACGTTTTTCAAGCTTTTCGTGTTCTCTACATACCTATGTAAGTATAGTCGGGGTAAGAAAAGGTTCGTCACTTTTCGACTCTATGTCAACGAATTAAGGTCGAAAAGTGACGAACCTTTTTTTACCCCGACTATACTATGAAACAAAGCGAGTCCTCCTGAACTTCACGACGAATTTGGATGTGGTTTTCAGTATCAGTTAGCATTTTTCTTGAAAGGTTTATGAATACAATAAAAACGAATTAGGTTTTTAAGTAAGTAGAAAAAAAAAAACAATTTTATGCAATTATTTGCCGCTTCGATCACATTATCGAGTTCCCGAATTTTTTTGTAAATTACCTATACACGTGCGAAGTAGCGGGTCGCTAGTGTTTTAAACAATTCAGTGGAGACTGTTCTTACCCACATTGATTATTTACTAATAATAAATGAACGTACAGAAATGCTTACTGAAAAAAACCTGGCAGCCGCAACGTAACCGCCCACGCGCTTGCGCTCAGCTTTATCTTTCTAGTATTAGGTAGTTTCGGCGCGCTTTTGCACGCACACGTTACCTTCGTAAAGCCACGAATAATAATTTACGAATTTATTTAAAAAATTTGGTTATTTTATCAGTTAAAAATATTTTAGCCATTCCAAATGATTTTTTCAACGTGTTAAAATGAAGATTCTGCTCGCAATACTGATTTTCGGTGTCATAGGTGAGTAAGTACTCCAATCAATGTTTTTGTACAATCGAAGACTTTTCCGTTTAAGACTAAGCATATTGTTTACAATTTATAGGGATGAATATCATTATTATTATTTTGAAAAAAAGCTCGTATCTCAAAATCGATAATCTGGCCAAGTGAATTTTTCTTAAGTGCGCATCAAGGTTTGGTTTACATATTGATTTGAGATACGAGCTTTTTAGGGTTCCGTTGTCAACTAGGAACCCTTATAGTTTCGCCATGTCTGTCCGTCTGTCTGTCCGCGGCTAAGCTCAGAGACTGTTAGTACTAGAAAACTGTAATTTGGCATGAATATATATATTAGTCACGCCGACAAAGTGGTGAAATAAAAAAAACTAAAAAAATTTTTTTTAGGGTACCTCCCATAGACGTAAAGTGGGGGTGATTTTTTTTTTCTCGACTAACCCTATAGTGTGGGGGGTATCGTTGGATAGGTCTTTTAAAACCATTGGGGGGTTGCTTACATGATTTTTGTATTCAGTGATTTGTTTGCGAAATATTCAACTTTAAAGTGAAAATTTTCATTAAAATCGACCGTCCCCCCCCTCTAAAATCTAAACTGTAGGGTGGAAAAATTAAAAAAAAATCAAAATGGTAGTAAATATATTAAATTTACAAGGAAAATTATAGCGGCTAAGATTGCTTGGGAATTATTTGTAGTTTAAGAGTAAATAGTAGCCTAAGGTATTAAACATACCGTCACTACTTTGAAAAACTCGTATCTCAAATCAGCATGTATACAAAACTGAACCTTGATACGCGCGTAATAAAGTTCACTTTGCCAGATTAACAATTTTGAGATACGAGCTTTTTTCAAAGTATTGACGATACCTAACTTGGAAGATTCCGTACACATACGAAATCCTTAGAAAAATATTACTTGATTTTTTCGTAATGGCTACGGAACCCTATCTTGGGCGTGTCCGACACGCTCTTGGCCGGTTTTTTAATTTTTTCAACGTAGTGACGATATATATCAATTTCATCGTGCTCACCTTTGCATCTCTTACAAAACAGTACTATTACCAGTGGGCACAGGGCAGGAACCCCAACATCTTAAGTTTGACCAAAACCATTGGTAATATTGGTAAAGTTAGACACTCTGCACTGACTACACTACACGGCTGTAAAATGTGATTGATATTAAGTAGATTGTGATTTGCGTTTTTAATATACATATAGGTAACTAATATTATACAGGCGGCGTAGACGCGAATTTGCACGAATTTTTTGCAAGACATACAGTCAGCCTCAGAAGTCGCTGAACACTTTAGTACTTTGTCGCAATAATCAGTTAACACTGTGAAGTTTGAAATAGAAACAGAGAAAGTGACAAAGTACCAAAAGTGTTCAGCGACTTCTGAGACTGACTGTGCCTACATAGACGATTCTTTAACTCTTGTGAAGCTAACAGAAAAAACGCAAACCTCAATCTACGTAACATTCAATCGATTTTTGGTAAAACTTCTTTAGGGACGCTGGACTTGGGAGTAAGCTGGTGAATGCGTTACGGAAATAAGGCGAACGCGGGGTAAGGTGTGGGGGCGGGGGGGTGAGAGTTGAGGGGGAGTGAGTGGGGTATTAAAGGGGGAATGAAAATTTCATTGATTTTTACCGTAGGATGCAGGTTAGCACCGTTTTCAAGATATTTGACAAAAACACTGGTTCTTGTCCGATCACCGAAGTTAAGCAACGTCGGGCGCGGTCAGTACTTGGATGAGTGACCGCCTGGTTTCATTTTTGTTTTTTTTTGGAAGCGTTTGTACTACAACTACCTACTTAACTTATTATTGCAGACAAAAACCGAGTGTGCTTTAGACCACACGACTGAAGTAAAACTTCTTCAGCTCCATCTATATGATGTATATATATATATATATATATATATATGTGTGTGTGTGTTTATACATGTATATATAAACATATATATATATATATATATACATCATATAGATGGAGCTGAAGAAGTTTTACTTCAGGCGTGTGGTCTAAAGCACACTCGGTTTTTAATTGTATTTTTTTTCTGTGTCTGTTATTATTATTTAAAATAATACACTATCAGCTCATTGAGCTGATACGTGTATATCACTACACTTGTGTTTTGAGTCCTTTCATATATGATTGAAAAGAAATTTAGTTAACATAAATACAATTAATTTTAAAAGTATTTTTTAATTTAGTATTATAGTAAGTAAGTTTTACCCGTGTGTAAAAGCAACACATGTTAAATGTGTTCGTCACGTGATATAGCGGTAACTGAAGCGTAAATTCAACCGTCACTGTACACAAAGACATGGTTGGGTGGCAGTTCGTGATGCGCAGGGGCTCACTAAAATGGGTGCCTGCGTTCGCGGCCGGCCGCTCGGCTGTGTTTTGTTTCTTTTTGTTTTATTTTTTTTGCAAATAAAGACTATTCCAATTTTTTATAATTTTAACCGTTCAAAAAAAGAAAAGAGTTTATCAATTTGGTTGTATTTTTTGGCATTTTTTTTTGTTTTTTTTTTATTTACTTTTTGACGTGACAACGTCTAATAAATCGATGAACGCCGGCTGCATCCACGAAAAAGGATGACGCAATGTAACGTACATGTACGTACACGCACGTAACGGTTCGGGGGGGTTTAAATGTTTTGTTATTATTTTATGACGTTGTCTGTCACGTTAAACTATCGTCCGCAAACCGACTTTACAGACACGGTTTTTTTACATAATACTGACCCGTGATTGACCACTATCTTATTACCTGATGAGAAATGTAGATAAAGTCATTGAGCTATTATTACTACGTAGCTCAATGGACGAGGTCAAGGGTTTATCTCACTGGTTCAGTAATAGCCTATTAACTCTAGCCTTAAGAGTTGTTTCACACCATCGATATGTTTCACACGTAACAACAACACAACAACCACAACCACAACACGTGGTCGGGCGTATATTTTGTATTTAAAATCATCATCATCCCAGCCTATATACGATCCACTGCAGGGCACAGGCTTCCTCTCAGACTGAAAGGGCTTGGGCCGTAGTTCCCACGCGGGCCTAGTGCGGATTGGGAACTTCACATACACCATTGAATTTCTTCTCAAGTGTATGCAGGTGTATTGAAAATGAATAATATAATTCACACGTATCACATTTTGCCGTCATTATCAACCGCTTGTGTACCGACTATTCACACGTAACCACTGCTTGACCGCATTTTAACGCTGCGACGTGGTGTGGTTGTGGTACCTACGTGTGAAACAACCCTGAAGGTTCCAATACTTATCTATCTTAATTTAAGTCGTGGTAAGTATAGCCTAAATGGTTTGACCAATGGCCTTTCAAACAGAACGTCGTGTTGTTAGGTTCGGGCCCGGCTCGCACTCCTGAGTTTTTCGTTATTTGTCAAAATAATATTACTGAGGGGTTGCTTGACAAGCTTGACCGCCTTCAAAACGTGTGTATCCGGTATATCTTTGGTCTCCGTAAATACGACCACGTATCTCACTTTCGCGCACAGCTGAGGTGGTTGCCCATCAGGGAGCGTAGGAACATCCACGTGCTGTCATTGCTTTTCAACACTCTTTTTAATCCTTCCGCCCCTTTATACCTTTCCGAGCGTTTCAGCTACTTGGCTGAAGGAAGCCAGCATCGTTTGCGGTCGAGTACCAAACTCCTTTTGGCCTGTCCTTCTACTTCTTCCAAAATTTACTCAAAATCATTTACTGTGCAATCTGCTAGACTGTGGAATCGATTACTTACCTCCATTAGGCAATCTCCCTCCGTGGTGTCGTTCAGGGAAGCTTTGAAGAAGATGTGGCTCACACCATCTCTTTAATATATTGATAACACTGCTTATTTATTGTATGTATTATTCATATATATGTTGTATATGGTAGTATATTTTTATTAGGTTTCTTTATATTATGAGTTTATGTATTGTATTTACTAAAAGTTGTATTGTAGCCTTTGCTTTGTCCGACTGTTTTATTTTTACTTACTCTTTGTCGGTCCCTTACTAAATGCTCCTTTCATCCACTCAAAGGTTGACTGGCAGAGATCCCTTAAAGGGATAAGTTTGCCTTTGTACATGCATTTCAACGGTTGTCAATAATGTTTTTCTTCATTTTTTTTCCGTATTTTTGTACAATACATAATATTTGAAATTTACTATGAGCTTTATGCTGAAAGAAAAAATATCGCAAGGCACTGCACACATCAGCAAAGACATTCAATGGTGTGTGTGAAGTTTCCAATCCTTACTGGACCCGCGTGGGAACTACGGCCCAAGCTCTCTCATTCTGAGAGAAGGCCTGTGCCGAAATGATGACTAGTACTTTATTGCTTTTGAATCTTTATGGCTTCCCGTGTTTAATAACTAAAATATAAACGTGTTGAAAATATTTTTTTCATACATTTTCAGGAACTTTTGGCGTCCGACACGCAAATATAGATATCAACAGGTTTGTATGTAATATATACTGACGCATTCTCGACTTGGCACATGCGACATTCATTAAATACACTACTCATATTATACATCTGCCTCAAAACGCTTATATCATTTCTCTAAATAACATATTTGTGATCATTGTGTGTTCCCAAAAGAAAACTAATACAGTCAGCAACAAAAATATGAATACACCCAAAGTACCAAAAATATGCATCCACGACTCTATTACCAGGGCATAAAGGCGTGTATACATATTTTTGGTACTTTAAGTGTATTCATATTTTTGCTGTTGACTGTACCTACTGGTATATGTCTTTAAATAATTACGAGTAGGTGCACCTATAATATTCGGGTAAAGTTTCTGGCTTTTTCCATAAGTTTTGTTTACCTAATCTGTTTCTACTTGCTCAAGATATTCTCTTGTTTCTTTGCATCCAGTAATTTCTAATATTTACTGTAGCATTCCTACCTGCCTGTTTCACTAAAGAATTATCGGTGCGTTACCGATGAGATATGAGTAAATGTAAACACATGGAGCCATAAATCACTATATTTCACCAATAACAGCTTTCGATATGATCGAAATAGTTCCTGCGTCAGTGCACAGTATCGCATAGGTAAACTAGGCTTCTAACTGCGTAAGATACATTCCGCTTTCAAAACAAACGTAGCTTTTGATAAATATTTACTGGCTATTGGAGTGGTGTCGATAGATCGTAAACTGGTTGCGGTTTAGTAATATTTAGGTATTATTTGCTGCAGAGTAAAACGTCTTCCGAACGTGTTTCCTGATCATTCGTCTTACAAGCAAACTCGACGACCAAGTCTAGGAAAGAACGAACAAATAATAATCAGGAGCAATGATTATGACGATCATAGCAGCTGGTACCAACACCCGCGGGCGCCGATACCCGTTGTACATGACGCCCCGACGCCCGCCGACTCAAAGGCTCCACTCGAAGTCTACCAGCCGCGCGAAGACCCTCGTCTCTTCTATCAATCTGATGCGTATCTTAAAGAATATGGTGCGGAAAATGTAAAGAATGACGTAAGTTATATATATCCTGGAAGAGACGTGATACGAGCTGGTGAGGACAAGGTGGAACAATATTCTCGGCTTCGAACAAATGAAGTAGATAGTCAGAGTAGTTCTACTGGAGGTAACGTCTCCCGTTAGTTTTGTGATGAATAACAAATTCAACTATACTTAGCATTTGATATAATAAAAATCTTTGGTTGTTACAGACACTGGCATATGTGTGAAATGCCCACATGATAGGACATTAGTAGCAAAAGCATCTTCTGGACGTGTTGTATTCCAAAGGCCTACTCTACAGGCATGTTCTGGAAGAAGAGCTCCGAGAAACACTAAGTTCGTACAACTGTATGGACCGAAATTTGGTACCTTACTAGAACAAGGTTCTCACATGGTCATCGGTCAAATTTTGGATTGGAACAAAGTTAGTATTAAGCTCTTGATAATGTTCGACGCAATACTCGTGTTACCTAGTAACGTCAACGTTCACGTCTAATGTTCTAGTCTACATCCGAGTTATTTGTGTCTTTCAGAAGCTTCAGTTATGTAAAATGCAAGTGCACGTCATTGTACAAGGTTGTGTGACACCGAAATATTTAGTGTCTCACTGTTGGGACCACAATACACAATGCAATTTTACATGCCGAAATAGCCAGTTGGAGTTGACTGAACCGTCAACGCAGACTTGTGGAGATGACTTGAAGTGGAAAGGAGATCTTCCAGTTTGCAAAGGTAACTACTTTTGAGTAAAACTATTAGGTACCTACGATAAAACTGTATACCTCAAACTGATTGATATTTACGTAAAGGTGGGTCCACATTTGAAATATTTTAGTATTTATCGAAATCAGGTGTAATTAAGTATAAAGACTCACTTTGGGCATTGCGTATCGCTGGCATTGTCATGTAAAATAATTGTCCATAATTAGCCGTGACCTAACAACATGTAGTGCGGCGCGGTACATAGGTAAGTACCTAACCCTTTTGGTGATGGAAAAATAACAGATTATGATGGATCGCGGTGTGATACGTATCAAATCATAACTTTGTATCATGATACAGTATCAGAACACCTACCAAAACACTTACCGATCATGATACGCGTATCCAATTATGTTAGTGTATGGGATACGCGCGACGTATCAGATACGGCGTATTAAGCTGCATTCGTTATTTGTCTGCCGTGTTGTGTCGTGACGCATCAGAACAGTATCGGTTCCATACATTTAATATGGTTGCGTTCATATTAATTCTCTGATGCAGCGTCCAAACTAATGATCATCAGATCTTACTCGTCCATGCTACGCGACGGAGCTATGATACCCACGCTCACCTAAATGTTCCAAATTTGGACCCACCTTAATAAAATAAACACATTTCACACTCACAAAAAAAATACTTACTTAAATAGCCCAATGAAGCCTCGTTAAATTGGCAAATATTGTTTCATACTGCACGGATATAATTATCTGGCGCAACAGTTATGTATTCTTTAAAAAAAATCATCAAGCGCCTACAACTTTTATAGCAGCAATGTTTTCAGCGAAAACATGGTGCGCACTCCCACCGCCGCCGGAGCACGGGCGCGTGAGTTGCCAGGGCGCAACAGCTGGCGACGGCACCGGGCTTATCGAAGGCTCCCGGTGTCGAGTCCGGTGTGCACGCGGTTACCGCAGCCTCCGCGTCACACCAGTATGCCGCCGCGGCGCGTGGACGCAGGCCTTAGTATGCCAGCCGAAACGAAACGTACGAAAAAATTAGCACGTTAAGTTTAAACTTTAGACGATTAAAATATAAGTAAATATAAGTGTTTACACATGTTATATTCTGTATCTGAATCATTTATTAAATTCATTTAAAGGTATATATGTAGGTAATGAATAAGTTCTGGAGTCTGGCAAGCAAGTCAGGGACAAATAAAAAAAATAGTAATGACAACATATTTTAGTTTACAAATACTTACCTAAAGAAATTAAAAAAAAAAATAAGTTCGGAATTCCAAAATCGAAGTTCGTAACGTACCGCCTCGCTCACTCTCTTAATAATAGGTAGGGTCGGTTCCCTAACTTAAGTATCCACTTTTCCATACTAACTGTATAGAAAAGTGGATACTTATGTTAGGGAACCGACTGTACGATTAGTAAATGGATTAGCATGAGTGGAGTGGGACGGCACAATACGAAGTACGTATTTTGAATTATATGGGTAGGGGGATTCATGGGGGATTCACATTCACATGCGTACGAACATTCGTTCGTACGTTGTACGAATGTTTGCACGCAAGAAACGAGCCGACAAACGGGAATAACAAAAAATTAAACCGCTGAAAAAACTGAAAAGCAAAAAATAATACCTTTTTTGTTTGACCTTAATCTAGGTACCAGTTTGAAGTCGGTGCCTCAGCACGAGCCAGGAGGAGTGGACCTATAATCGTCCACCTGATTGGCTTCTATCACTCCTCCTGGCTCGTGCTGAGGCACCGACTTCAAACTGGTACAGTCAAGGGCAAAAATATGTATACCTTGTCTATTTTCGTCATATTTGAACTGCCATATACAGGGTTATTTTTAATTCACTGACATCCTCTTAACCCTGAATTCCTATCACTCAAACAAATGTTTTTTGTTTTACGACTTTTTAAAATGAAGCACTTTTTTTCCCATACAAATACACAGAGTATCGTAAAAATAAGAGGAAATTTCAAATTTTCAAATATCCGATCCGAACTTCGAATCGTGCGGTCCCTCTCACTCTCGTAATAAATACCATTAGCGTGAGCGGAACGGCATGAAACGAAGTTCGAATTTCGCGCTTCGTAGTATAGGGCCTGACTGAACCTACCAAACTGACTCAGATTGGTGGACATGACTTCTACAGGAAGTATAAGACACGTGTCAAACGAAAGAAAGTCACAACCACTTCCTATTTCTGTGGTCACAACATAACAAAATTCAATTTTGATTTACAATGCTGCTACTGTATTAAATTTTTGAGTTGCAAAAATGAAATTTGCTTTACATTGCTTGTGCCAGATCATACTGGTAATTCCACCAGAGTTGAGGCCATGCACACAACCACATCTCATGTAATGACAGCGGGATTTTGACGTTGTGTTGTCGTTAAACTCTGGTGCCTCAACTCTGGTGGCGTTACCTCTACCTATACTAGATGTAGCATTATATTTTTGTAATAGTAATAAATGTACATGTCCAGTCCATTGTAATAAAATTTATCTCAGCTTTCCTAAAATTTTATTTAGCATTAATATAATATTACAATACTCTTTGATTTAGCAGTTCGTAAAATTCAGTCAGAAATTTTTGATAATGTATCTGATGATGGATGAGGCAACAATCACTTTTCTTTCAATTTTCTTTAGGCGTCATTCGCACGGCAGCTTTTTTAACGCCCGTTAAAAAAGCGTTCAAATAGAACAAAATTGCATTTTCAAGTATATGTTCATACGACAGCGCTTTTAAAACGCGACGTTTTTTATCGAGCAGTGTTGCATTTTGAACGCTGGGCGTTAGGAGTTAAAGGTAATTTTAGTATTTTGTTCTATTTGAACGCT
Organism: Archips xylosteana; assembly: GCA_947563465.1. Classification (NCBI taxonomy): domain Eukaryota; kingdom Metazoa; phylum Arthropoda; class Insecta; order Lepidoptera; family Tortricidae; genus Archips; species Archips xylosteana. Next base: position 14,612,990 of record OX387344.1, read on the forward strand.
TTTTTAACGGGCGTTAAAAAAGCTGCCGTGTGATTGAGGCCTTAAGGCCTCGTGAGTGTACATGACGCTTTATATTTTTATTATTGTCAGTGGCAGCACTGTCAGCACTGCCAGTCGAAGCGTTTAAATTCGGAAACTATTATTTTGACATTTCTTCCTTTCTAACGGTTATCCTTTAAAGTTTTTGTTCTTGAGTAGAGTTATTTATACTTAAGTTGTTGTATTGCTGTTGTAGCAAAGTGTTTATGTGACAAAAATGGTTTATGTGTTTTAGTGTAATTGCTTAACACAGATTTACGAAAACAATGGGGAGTAACACCAGTAAAGTGAATTATGATGTAGCTGTTCAGGCACAAAAAAACGACTCTGAAATCAATTCTGATCCAAGGTCTCCAACGCCAGAGATATCACGGACACCCCTGCAGGTAAATCCTACTTTTGATCACCATGCTAACGTTATGTTAGGGTGATGCAAAGTGATTACACATCAACATTTTCCCGCCTTAGACAATATTTTTTTTATTAATTTTAATTAATCTATTTTAGATCTTCTATGTTCTCCTAAATACAGAGTTAATTTTCACGTGTTATTTATCTCACTTTCTGTAAAACTTATGTTTCAGGGTAAAGGTGGATCTAAACACAATATAACTAAAAATGTTGATTTACGAAAGACTTTTGAAGATGGACAAACTGATGAAAAATTTGTTCATAAGAATCCCATCCTTTCTGCTGTAATTAGAAACCACTTGCAGTCCTATGATCCCCGCTCACCAACTCAGGACTTTGAGCGGACACCAATTGTTATTGGCCAGAATGTTGAAGAAATAAGAAACGATAAATATGCTTTAAGAGCTCAAAATCTGGATAACTATGGGAGCCCTAGTTTACATAATGATGAAGATGCTGATCAAAGTTTTGCGTTAAAAGAATCAAGTCCTGACATAGTGCCTAAAAACTTGTGTAACTTAACATTTAATGATTCTATTAAGGATGTTGAAGAGCCGTTAGGGTCATCTACTGCTTCTAGTGACAGCATTAAAAAGAATTCCAGTAATGGCAGTATTGACAAACCAACAAAATTATTAGAAACCAACTTTGACTTTGATGAAACATTTGAGGAAAGCTTGGACAGTGTTGAACAAAACAATCATGACACGAAGACCTCTGTCGATACTGTTAATGAAAAAAGTGCAACTAGCATGACTTACATTCCGAAATTTAAAGTTCTTCCAGAAGATCCTAGATCCCCAAGCAATGAAATTGAAAGAACTCCCATTGTAGTTGCAAAGATTCCTGAAGAGTCAAATGACAACAATGTTGAAGATATGTCTGATGACACACTTATTAAAGTATTGCAAAATACTAATGCGGAGCTCATCCACTCCATGACAAAACCCCAAGAAAAGAAATCTGATGAGATACTAATCTATGAAGATGAAGGTAATCCGCTTAATGACACGCCCAAAAAGTGCAGATCTACCAACAGCAATGGATCAAGAACTCCTTTGTCATGTATGAAAAATAAGGCTGATGCTGTTCATAGCCGATCAAAATCAGCTAATACTTTGTATGATCCAAAAAGCCAGCATAATGGAGCTAAAAAAGTATCACACATTCCAAGGTTGAAGTCTCTGTCTAAGGCAAATACTTTTGTGCCAACTGCTAGCAGCATTTCTCTGAGGAACATTTCTAAAGCTACTGGTGTTATTGGAGATTGTGAGAATACACCTCCTCATTCACACAGAGACAAGTGGGATAAGGATACTAGCATTGTACTGTAACTTACAACAATTTTAATGCCTCAATTTTAATCTACATACTATTGAAAATCACTTCCTTTACTATAAATGAGGAAAGGCTTTCACATTTCTTGACTTAGTTTTGCTGACTGCTAATAATTGTGTCAATTTTATTTTACATAAATAAATTTCTCTTGGATAGCTTTTGGGTTATTTTTCTTACATTGAGTGTAAACTTAAAATGTAAAACAGGTGGGCGTTTATTTAAGCGTTTCAACCACCTCATTTATCTAGTCACATTTTTTAATAAATGGCAGAAAATTCTCTCCTAACCCAAACCCAAAGCCCAATCAAAACCTACAGCTATTTAAAAAAAAGTACCAGTTTAATGAGGCAATTGAAACGCTAGAATAAACACCTCAACTGTGAGGAGCAAAAGGAAGGATCCTGACAAAATCCCATTGGTTGGACAATGTGTCATTTCACATTTTATTTTGGTCCTGGGCCTGGGGCTTTCCTTTTCTTTGTAAATTAGATCTTGTTTGTATGGTGATAATAATAATTGTAAGGAAGTAGCCACAATTATAGAAGCGTAAAGTCCACAGGCAACACATCTATGCACCTTTGCTTAGTGCAACGCGGTTTCCCCTCGTGGTATAGGTAAAGCCACCAGAGTTGAGGTCACGCACACAACAATATCTCATGTAATGACAGCGGGATTTTGACGTTTATTCGTACCAATAGCAAGATCAACAGACTCAACAGTGAATTACAAGATTGACTAAAAAATTCTTCAACCTATTTTGTTAAGAATTGTTTAAGAAAATACATCTAGTTCAAACAAAATAGAAAATAAAATATTTTGATCTATTTTATTTAAATCAGATAAGCATATTTTTAGCTTTTTATAAAATACCGATTTTTTTGTTGCGAATATTTGTTATCAGTTTCAAATTGATTTATTTCAAAAATAGGTTATATGATAAAAGAAAAATTATAATATGCATAGTTTTCATTCACTCGCTACTTTTTTTGCAATCGGTACTTTATGTAGCTGTGTGGGTAATCATTCGCCTCAACGCTCGTGGCGTTACCTATATTATTGTAATATTGTTTGCCCACTCTCATTTATATAATAGGTCGTCAGTATGTATACTAGATAAATAGGTACCGTTGCGTTAGATTTCCTCGTGTTTGAAGTGATAAGACTCCAAACTAAGTCTAAGAAAAATAAGCTTCATTCCTTACTTAAAAATGAAGGTTTCATATTTTATATCATTGCAGGGTATGAAAAACGATCTCTACTCGTCCGCATTTCATTGCTAATCTCTTGTTTTGTATTCTCCAAAGGTGCTCGGCGGATAACACCTTTTATTTTTCCCAGCATAACGTGCTGCGAAAAAAATAGTATTTTACTCTTAAAGTCGAGTATCGTGTTTTTAAGGTACGAGACTTTAAGAGCTAATTATGTAACTATTGTATACAATACTTTTTCTACGAGTCATCATCATCATCGTCTATCGAGGTACATACATAACCTTTTGTAAAGTACATTGGGTTAAGTTTGAAAATAGTACCTTCCACTTATGAATTAAAACAAATAAAACGACCCATACAAGACAGTCGGTCCGAGTCGTTTTGATTCGGCTCGAGTCGGTTCGAATCGGGTCGATTCGAGTCAATTAAAGTCGGTTTGAGTTGATTCGAGTCGGTTCGAATCGATTAAAGTCGGTTCGAATAGGTTCGAGTCGATTAAAGTCGGTTCGAATCGGTCCGAGTCGGTTCGAGTCGATTAAAGTCGTTTCGAGTCGGTTCGAATCGGTTCGAGTTGATTCGAGACGGTTCTAGTCGGTTAGAGTCGGTTCGAGTCGATTAAAGTCGTTTAGAGTCTGTTCGAAGCGGTTCGAGTCGATTAAAGTCGGTTCGAATCGATTCGAGTCGATTAAAGTCAGTTCGAGTCGGTTCGAATCGGTTCGAGTCGATTCGAATCGATTAAAGTCGGTTCGAGTCGGGTCGAATCGGTTCGAGTCGATTAAAGTCGGTTCGAATCGGTTCGAGTCGATTCGAGTCGATTAAAGTCGGTTCGAGTTGATTTGAATCGGTTCGAGTCGATTAAAGTCGTTCAAGTCGGTTCGAGTCGATTCGAGTCTGTTCCAATCGGTTCGAGTCGTTTCGAGTTTGTTATTATTTATTTAACACCATCGATTTCGCGTCAAATAACAAACAAAACTTTTAAATTTTCGTAGCACAAAAAAGAACTAATGAGACGTCGTTATAAGACTGTTTCTGATTGGCCAATTACTTCAATTACTAACAACCAATCACGTAACAGAAGAAAAAAGTTAGTGTGTTCAAATGGAAGCAAATTTGCCAGATATTTCCAACTTTACATTGGATGCGTTCCACTAAGCGCTCACGACGCTCAATCGAAGTACTAAGTTCTAATTTTGAAATTATTATAGTCGTCTAGAGCGTTGTATAATAATCATAATAGTTGAGTCCGAAGTGTCATAGACTATCCAAGATTAAAAAGTATGTGATTGCAATTTTGTCCATAAACACATAATTGACAGATTAAAATCAACGAGTAGAAAAAAATAGTTATCATCACACTTGCTCGTCAATGGTGTTATTCCAGTGTTATTCCATGTCTGTATACTAAATGTCAAAGGCCTAAATTGTTCTTAAGGGAGTTATGGATTTACGTACAATTTTTCTACCCAAGGGAGTTCTAACTTTAGTTTTAAAATTTGCAAACAAGTAATTTCAGACTAAAGAGGTTTCAAGTCAGCCAACGTTTTATTTATTATCTTTAAAACTTAGCTATAACCCAAATTTTACAACACAAAACTTATCTACGCTTCATGAAAATTCGTTATTTTTATATTTTAAATTTATAACAAATAGTTTTGCAATAATTTTAGTAATATTTTTTTAAAATGTTGGTAGAATCTGGCCGTATGACCTTTCGAATTCTAAACTAAACACAGTTTACATTATCTATGGTAGATGACTCGAAGAAGTGACAATCTGAATTGGCGGGTAGCCATTATTTTATTCAATTTAAGTGTTTAGAGACAAAACAATTTTATTTTTGGATTTTTTTTTCTCGCAATGTGATGAAAATCATTGTGTGTATCACGGGCAGTAAGGGGATTACAAACTCGAGTCATTAAAAGCCCTCCGCCTTCGGCGTCGGGCTTCTAATAGACCCTCGTTAGTAATCCCCTACTTACGGCCCTAGATGCACAATGTACTATTATAGGTAGTATGTATACTACCCTATTTATGCTCTGATACGGTTAAGATGTTGTATTGAAATATTTTAGTTCCCGTTTTATCCGCTTTCTATTCTAGCGTAATCACAGAATATATAATAGTACTAACGTACAGAATGGACACGCTCCGCCCCGCACCGATTCGAGTTACCCCACCCCTCAAGGCGCAGATTGCCGGACACCGCCGGAATCCAGAAGAGTGCGCGCGCGATGTATGTAGGCGTACGCGTGTACAGACGTCGTCGTGCTTATGTAGATTCAAGAACACGTATTTTGTACGTCGTGTCCGCCGTGTGGCGTAATGTCTGTTGTTGGAGTGGGGTACAAGTTACAGTCGAGTTTTCCAACATGTATCTGTACAGCCAACCGTTCTTAAATATCTAAACATGAACCTTATGTTATGTTATTTAGGTTTATTGTATAGATATTTTAGAACGGTTGGCTGTACAGATAAGATATTGTAGAACTCTACTGTGCATACAGTCAGAATAGACAGAGTCAAAGTACAGCACGCGAGAAGAATACTTAGGGGGCCCAAAGGGGACTTTGGGATATATCCGTCATCAGAGATTCGTGGGGCTTATACACTATCAATGCATCTTCACGTGACGGTTTTTACACGGTCTGTCTGACAGTCTGACCCATTATTATACCATCGATACTAATAGGTCCAAACGACGCTCGAGTAAATTAAATCCCCATTTAGTCTCTCGAGCTCTCCTACTAGAAAAGAACTAAGAATTTCTTTTACAAACGTGTCGATTTGACGTAGATTGGCAAAACAATTATTACTATCTTTACTGTCAGACTCTGGTACAAGTAGGAACAAATAAAACAAAAATGGTTGTTTTATTTTTTATTTAACAACATTCACTTAAGTGACACAAATGCCTACGAATGTTAGCAATAAGAAAAATAGGAATTATTTCTGTACGTACTTAAATAAATATAGGCCAGGTATGTGTTAACAACACCTACGGTACCAATAGTATACTTTTCAGAAATATACCTAAATAAGTTACTAAGTGTCAAAAGCCCATATTACTATAGCGTTAGTCGCGATTTTAGTAACAGCTACATATTCACCATGAAGACAACGAAATAGTGTAAATCTTAAATCTACGGCATCGTAACAGATTTTTTTCTGACCAAGGGCAAGTTTTAAGGCCGGCGCAGACCAGATGCGTGTGCGTGTCATGCACCAGTTGTAATGAATGAAACTGTAAGAAAGATGCAACACCATCTGCACGCAACTAGTACGCCATCATTCTTACGGTTTCATTTAACCGGTGCGTGTGCGTGTCATCAGTCTGCGCCGGCCTTTATGTTTATGACACAATATAGGTAGGTACCTACTGACTTCGTGATGCGAACCAAGAGACGTCAAACAACGTAGGTATATGCTGAGTGGATACCATAATCTAAGATGATTAAAAGTACGTATAACTTTGAAGCAAGAAAGTTGCGTTGTTTCTATGTCTGTCGGATTTTTTAGTTCACAATCTATTGTTGATTAGACATAAAATTCATTTTGGTTCTACTCAGCATAGATATAGTCGTGGTATTAATAGCTTCGTAACTTTTCGATCTTAACTCGTTGATATAGAGTCGAAAAGTGACAAACCTTTTCATTCCGCGACTGTACCTACACGCAAATGACGCAAAACATGTGTTTGGTCGATGAACAGGAATGGTCTCATCTAATACGTGGTTCGTATCGATCTAACATACATAAACTATTATGCAGGTACATATAAACAAAATCTAGTATATTATCACAAAAATACATACTTGAAACAAAAATATGCCAACAAATGATCACAAATAGATACGGCACAATATTATTTTCGTGGAATGGTTTTGAAATACAATGCCCAAATGAATATACTTAATAATAACCCGCAATACATAAAAGCTCTTCTCATATTGCAAAGCAGCATCGGCTCTTCTAACAGCTTTCTTCTTAAAATTCTCGCAAGTCTATGAAAAACACAAATAATTGGAAAATCATTGACATAAGACAATTAGGAGCGACTTTTGTTTTTTTTGGTGGGAATGCATTAATTTTAGTTAAAACAAAACGAAAAATAACTATATTTCATTTAATTTAGAATTGAAAACCACAACATCATTATATTGCGGCTCGTCAACTATGTTTTACCTAGCATATAGTACAGGAGCCGCAAAATAAAATTGTTTTAATGTCACTTTATTTGCGTGTCGTCAATTGTTACTCTAGTCACAGAATATACAGGGTGTTTGGTAGCTACGTGCAAAGCTTTAAGGGGGTGATAGCCGAGGTATTTTTGAACATTTTTAGCCATATATGTCTTAGCCGAAATTTGTTTTTTTTTTTAAATTGAAGACTTGGAAATTTTAGGAAAATACCCAGAATTTGATAGTCACGAGTCAATATTGCCCCAATGAGCGTTAATTTGGAAATTTTAAATATGGCACAGAAAAATGACGCAGACTTGTCCTTTTCACATGCTGCATTCTTAGCGAGTGTTCCCTGAGTTTGGTTTTTACTTTTTATCTGAGATTTAGCAAGCAATGTCAATGAGTGATACCTTAAAAGAAAGAACAATAAACAGGCATGTTTCTAAAAATGTTTGAACATTTCAAGGATTTTTTTTTATTTTTTTTTTATGGCACAGAAAAATGACTCTGTTCCAACCTAAGACATTTTTAGTAATTTCGAATGCCTCCATTTTGTTTTTGTGGCAAGAAAGACACTTAAAAATTATTTCATTTGGTCCAATACACATTAAACTATCCGAAATAAAAGATTTGGTTACCAAATTAACGCTCATTGGGGCAATATTGACTCGTGACTATCAAATTCTGGGTATTTTCCTAAAATTCCTAAGTCTTCAATTTAAAAAAAAATATCAAATTTCGGCTAAGACATGGCTAAAAATGTTCAAAAATACGTCGGCTATCACCCCCTTAAAGCTTTGTACGTAGCTACCAAACACCCTGTATAATAGTACTAACGTACAGAATGGACACGCTCCGCCCCGCACCGATTCGAGTTACCCCACCCCTCAAGGCGCAGATTGCCGGACACCGCCGGAATCCAGAAGAGTGCGCGCGCGATGTATGTAGGCGTACGCGTGTACAGACGTCGTCGTGCTTATGTAGATTCAAGAACGCGTATTTTGTACGTCGTGTCCGCCGTGTGCTCTAGTACAAATTGTAAAGAGATTACAGTTCACGAGCCGCAATATATGTTGTTGTGGTTTATAATTCTAAATTAAATGGAGTAAGTAGGTAGCGTACGACATAAAGAAGTAGAAAACGAGCGAACTAGGATTCAATCCTGCTATGCATAAATGTTTGACATGTTACATATCCATATCACGTTTAAAATGTGTCAGTTGCAAGCTCGATATATTTCTGTGGTTGCAAGAAAGTGGTGGGTTATACTTTTTTATGTCATACTCTTGATACAGATTCCGGCAAAATGCACAGAACCGTTTTTAGTGTCTCTTTGGTAAACTACATGCACAAACTTACACTCGCAGACAAAATGAGCAACAGCCAGTTATCATTTAATTTTTTGAAGTAACTACCAAATTACAAATTATAATTATGCAGACAACAGTAACAGTAAACAAATATCTATAATGATTAGATTAACCTTTTCAACGCCAACGACACATATAGGTGTCACAAAGTACATTGTCAAAGTGATCTTGACACAATGACATAAGATTCAAAGCAGGTTTACGTTTTGTCGAGGCTTGGCGTTGAAAGGGTTAATGACAAAGGTACTGTATGTTGTTAAGTAAAATTTTGTAAGGTAATGTTGGGCAATTGTGCAACTACGGAAAAGTGAAACAGTAGTGTATAGTTTCACATTACATTACCTTAACACAGAACATGAATCCATTCACATTGGGTAAATTGATAACTATATTAGTTAGATGAACGGACATAAACACATGTTTGAAGTTGAAACATATTATGAGAAGAGTCAAAAACTCTCTACCCTCTACTCTACTACCTACTACTAATGAAATTTGAAAATAATATCTGTGTGTATTTGTTTGAGCGGTTCGGCTGAGTTCTTGATTGTAGACGTATTAATATTAATTTACTGCACTTACTCGTATTTGTCTACTTTATTTCACCTTACCTTGAACTTTAATTACTAACAGCTTGGTGAAATAAAATTTATTGCACATTATGTTATTTAACATAAAATTAACCACTATGTACTATGTAACGACACTAAACTTCGCAATGCGTGAGTACGAGTACGCATTGGCCACCACCCATGTGAAAAACAACATAGTGCATCACCATCTCTTTAGCAAATATAAGAAAACGAATAACGAAGTTTAGTGTCAAGTAGTTGCATAGCCAACATGGAATGTTTGATGAACTTAAAAACTAATTAGGTCTTCAATACAGTAGTTTGATAATTTGGCACTGAAATCTTTCCCCGCTAAGATATTAAAAAATAATAAGTCAATCATCTATAAATAAAGAAATGCACTGTTGTAATAAAAATAACACCAAAAAATTTCGTTGATAATAGAATTACATATTATTACATCAAATAAACTTTTGGCCATTTAATTTTTTTCTCTAAATACTGTGAGATTCTCACATAGTTTAGTTAACTTTTACAGTGAAATTGCACAGTAAGAATTAGAAATATTTAGCTAACTGTATGTTAGTAAAAATGTTAACTAATAATTTATAAATCATAATTTATGGACCATATTGACTGATGAACAGTTACCAACATTTATTTTTAGCCTAAGAAATGAAATATTTAAAGGAATGATTGTTATTAAATCAACCATGAACTATCACATAAAAGTTTTGCCTACGCATTCTGGTAAGTACCTATTGTACTGACATTCAATTTGTGAGTCTATCTCACGACTACATGTGAAATTTACATCATGACAGTAATTACTTACTACTACATACATATATTATATATATATATATATACAGACTATACGGTGCTAACCACACACCATTTTTAATAAAATTATTTTAACAGTGGAGCTTTTTAATCCTATTTTTAAAGTTTTTTGATACTGTAAGAGGTAGTCGTAGGAGCCACACTGACCTTAATAAAATTATTACTTAGCTTACTGTTAAATATTTCGGAATGTCCAATAAATCTACTTAATTGCATTTTTTGGAAACAATTTAGTCAGTCATTCATTGAAAGTTGTCCTTTAAATGTCAAATATATAATAGATTAATTTACAATAATTAATTTAATCTTAAAAAGAATTTGTTGATAACATCTATAATTTTGGGGCAAATTGTTAGAACTCTAACAACATTTTTAGGGCTTCTCATATATTTTTATTACTTAATACTTTCATTAGCGTTCAAATCTTGTAGTGAAATTCGTATTATTATATTAAGGTCTTAGGCAGTGATTCATAAAATGAGTGTAGAAAAATGCTGATTCCATCTGTACTGTCCTAAATTATAAATAATATATTAATTGGCTAAGTAAAGTTTTTTAAGAGGTGCTAATTATATTTTTTTTTCGACAGTTGGCGTTCTGAAGATCGAGAAACTGCAGCTGTTTTATCTCCTATTGTTTACTGGAAATATTTTTTCTGACAAGCCGTTTGTGCTCAGTACTTAGTAGAAACAGAAAAAAAAACGAAGTCATCTGTCACTTTTGTCCATGTCAAACCGTTTGCGTTTCGTTTGCTTTGCGTTTTGGTGTGATCAGTGTGATTTTTGAACTATTTTTAACGACCTCCGCACAAAATCGGGTTTTTTAATTTTACCGCTTTTCTCCACGACCTATGCACGATAATTGAATCATGATTGAATATTTTCAATCACTATTTTGGAACTGCTTCTTGAACAAGACAACGCAAAGTAAACGAAACGCAAACGGTTAGATTTCATTTGACATTGACAATTGACTACGTTTTTTTTCTATTTCTACTAAGTACTGAGCACGAACCGCTTGTCAGCCATTAAATCTCACATATGTCATCTCGAACACTTAATTAGCACCTCTTCAAAAAACTTTATTTAGCCAATTTCTACGAATTTTAAAACAAATTTAGCCAATGACTATGTGATCAGCCCCCAAGAAATGCTAAGCAGACAAGTCCAAACTTACATTCCTCGAGTGTATGCTATCCACAGAAATAATAATAAAGAGGATAGAAATGCCTTAGTTCCTATTTTATTCCGGGACCAGTGGCGCTAGTTTGTCCCCTCTACTTACTATTAATGCACACACGCAAAAGACCGGAACCGTACTACGCAATCACCGCACACAATTACTAATAATTTTTGCTTACAAACAATTATGATTAGAGACAGCGTTGAATAACACTCACCGTAAGTCATACCCACACTTACACAACGGCGTTCTTCATTGGCCGCGTCGGCAATATGGTTGTAGTGTACACCGGTGTAGTCGTAACCTGTCTTGTGTTCGTACCATGAACATTTGTGCGAAGCAGAAGGTTTATCAAAAATTACATTACATTGCTGCGTATACTTCAAAGCTATCTGTGTTTTTAAGGATATGAGCAGCAATGGTACATGAAGTTTCGTGTTAATAACGTGTATACCAATATTTCATAATGAAATATTTTCTCAAGTTGTATTTTAATACAGGGTTATTTGTAATAGGGTAGTGTCCTGGGTAAAAAAAACACTATTACAATTAGTCCGACATTAAAATTATCAAAAAATATTGAACACGTTTTTTTTCTTTTGTCAATTGAACAAAAAACGACAAAGATAAAGCGCGACAAAGTTCGGGAGTGGGGGCTCGTGACGTCACGGTTCGCTAAAAAGTGTAGCGAATCGTGACGTCACGCGGAACTTCATCATACTATATCTCCGTCATTTTTTGTTCAATTGACAAAAGAAAAAATACGTGTCCAATATTTTTTGATAATTTAAATGACGAACTAATTAGATTTTTTTAGGAAACTAGCCTATTCACTAGCATCCTTTTAACCCTAAACTCCTACCACTTAAACAAATGTTTTTTGTTTTACGGCTTTTGTCATAACTTAATATTTTTGTTGTAATAACGTTTTGAAAATTTGAGATTTCCTCTTATTTTTACGATACTCTGTGTATTTGTATGGGAAAAAAGTGCTTCATTTTAAAATGTCGTAAAACAAAAAACATTTGTTTGAGTGATAGGAATTCAGGGTTAAGAGGATGTCAGTGAATTAAAAATAACCCTGTATAAACCGCATTATTACATTAAATTAATACATACCAATGAAATGTAATCCCCTTATTAGTGTAATTACACAGTGTGGACTAGTTTCCGCAATTGTTAATGCTGCAAAACACCATTTTAAAGCACTTGTTATCATACCCACGTTTCAAATAGCACTGAGCCACAAGTCGCGCGCTTGTGACCTATGAGTCACAAGCGCGGCGCCAAGGTCACGCGTCTAAGGCACTTCTATCCTCTTTATTATTATTTCTGTGATGCTATCAATACACAGCATGTATGATACATACTCATCGAACTCACAGATCTATTGTGTAATGTATAGTGTAAATACGGGTCAGGCTTGTAAAACTCATTTTCCCGAAATATGCACTTCTTTAGAAGGATTATTTTTTAGGTATATTATTATCGTGGCTGTAACGTAGGACTTTTATCTTATAGGTATAATTTTATCATGGCTGTAACTTGACAACCGTGGAATCAAAAAACATTTAAAAATCATGGGCATAGTGCCTATTAAATACTTGAGTGAATCAACTTTTTTGTGTTAACTCTGTCCCCGTCCCCGGTTGTCCAAGTAAGACTTCATACTCTTCCATAGAAAAATGCTTAGGTTGTCCAAGGGAAAAAAATTGTGTAATCATAGCAACGGGTGGCATTAAAAAGTTGATTCACCCACTTCTTCCTTTTGTAATAGTTCACCTTTCGAAAAAATTCTCCAATTGGGCAAATGTAAATTTTGCGTATAGTGCACTTTTAGATAAAGTGTACATTTCGGGAAAATTAAGTTTACAAGCCTGTCCCGTAAATACTTGTATTAGAAGAGGTGTGGCAGAGATACTTAATGTAAGATAACATATTATAACTAATCTTAAAACAATAGCATTCATCTTCAACCAATCTAGACAGCTCAAACTTGACAAATAACTAATCTATAAAATTAAATCGATGCCTAAAACTAATTAATTCACATAAATGACTATGAATCTAGATACGCTTCAACAAAGCTCAAAATTTAAATAGATTTGGAATATGTTCCATCTTGGGCAGAACAAGTTAGTATTGAGTCAATTTAACCAATTGTTCCATGAAATGATCAAATATAATTTTCCACACATTGTTTGTGTAATCATATAATGTATTCTTTTTTTACTCGCCAGCCTCGTCAGTTTTGTCTGTCGAAAAACAATGATTATGGGTTAGTAAAGCAAAATCAAAAAACACAAATCAACACAAAAACGTTATGACTTATGATGCGAGTTAGCTGAGTTAGATTTTAGAATAAACACTCGATTATTTCAATAGCAAATGCGTGAAGTTTGATAATGTTCCATAAATAATGGGTTTTGCAAAGAATAAATTCTTTAACCAAGGTCACTTATTTTTACATACCATTTTTATTTAGCACAAGGAAAGTGCATTATACTGATTTAGGATAATAAGGACTTATATTGATCATCAGTATTCCTTAAAACAATTTTTAAAGATATAATATAAATTAGACTTTTTACTGTTTACTAGTTTGTTCCCGCATGCTTTGCTTTGCCTAGTAGAAGAATAAAAAATAAGCTAGCTGCCTAGCTCTTGGGAATAAAAAAAAATCCTCTTAGTGCATCTCAAGAATACTTAAAAACTGTAAGTATGCCAAATTTCAAAGTCTCTAAGCTCTAATAGTCTATCTATACCATACAGCTTATGCTGTATGTTGTGGGTGAGTATTCATCGTTGTTAGAGCGTTTTCTTATCGTCACTAACGTATCAGCAAATATTTTAAAAGAGATGATGCTCAGCATTAACTTTTTATCAAAACTACAAACAGTACCAATGCTAAATCCAGTTTGATTTAAGATCTTGCAACTAAGATAAATTTATTTATTTAAACGTATTTTATAGATACAGCAAAAACAATCTGTGTTTCTGTTGTGGTAATAATCGTGGGCTAAAGTAATGATACTAATGATGTATCAAAACGCTTGAATATTCACCCTTTTTTCATTATTTTTTTTTATTATGAGAGGGAGGCAAACGAGTAAGAGGCTCATCTGATGGAAAATGATCACCCTTGACCCTTGTTTGTGAATCAATCAGTCATGTTTATCTTTTTAAGTTGGTTGAAATTTTGTAATTAAATAAAATAGCCTTTGAATTTGGTATTTAAATTCAATGACATTGAATATTTATCAGTCATTGAATTTAAATACCTACCAAATTTAAAGGCTATTTTATTCCACATTGTCATACTTAACATTTTTACGATTGTTGTTGGCTAGGGCACATTATCAACATCTCAGACTACTATTATAAATGCGAAAGTTATGCGTTTGTTGACGATAAAACGGCCAGGCAGATATGGTTGAAATTTGGATTCTTTTTATCCTATATGTTTTTCATGAAACACAATTAAAACCATGGATGTTACTTGTAGGTGTATTTTAATTAAACTGCCAGATAAAATAGTTCACATGAGCAAAGCCGGGGGGTAGCGACTAGCAATTGAATGAAATCTTACCTTGGTCAACATCCTTCACATTTTGAGAGATAAACTCGCGCAGCTCCGCATAAGCCTTGTTCAAGTTGTCGTTCAATATGATGATATGGAAGTTTCCAGGCTCTTGACCTGTAACATTAGCAATAAATATTTGTACTACCACCTAAATATAGTGTTGGTGTCAGTAAACTTTTGTTCTGACAACACATTGATATAAATGAAGGTTATGAAGATTGGTAAACATAATAATTAGCATAAAACATTTTGTGAGCAGATGAATTATTGCATGAAATAATAGTGGTAGGACTATTACTATACCAAGAATGATATAAACTGGATTGGCAGTCGCCATAGTACGGATCGGCCGCGGTTTTTGTAGTTCGATTATTAAATTTAGATGGCACTGAAATATAGCCAGAGGCTTTGAAGGCAAAACAATAAAAAATTTTAAATAAAAAATAGAACCGCCTTCAAAAACACCCAAAAAATATTATTTAAAAATTTAACCGACTATAATGAGCATTATAATATCTTTCTACTAATCTGTTTGAAGTCGGGCCTCAGCACGAGCTAGCAGGAGTAGTAGACGCCCAATAGATAGTAGGTATCTATCTATGTAGGTTAGTTAAATTACTACTATAAAGCTTGAGGTCCCAGGTTCGGTACCCATAACACAAGCTTTTATATCTCGATTGGTGTGCATTGTCCCGGGATATTTATTTATTAATTTAATTACTAGGCCCGACTTCAAACAGATTAGTAGAAAGATATTATAATGCTCATTAAAGTCGGTTAAATTTTTAAATAATATTTTTTGGGTGTTTTTGAAGGCGGCTCTATTTTTTATTTAAAATTTTTTATTTTTGGCTTTTTAGTTGCTTTGGTTTGGTATAAAAAAGATGCGTAGGTGTAGCCAGTAGACGAGGCCCGGCTTCTGTTTCCGATCTGAGGATCGCAAGGTAACCTAAGCAGGTTAAACGTGGGATGGTTTGAAGGTATTTTTTTATTGCAGGGGGGCTCCGCTCCCCGAGCCAACTCTCTGGTAGCAAGCCTACCACTTCCAATCTGAGGGATACGAGATACTAACGAACCTAAGCAGGTTAAGCAAGGAATGGTTTGAAGGTTTTTTTTTTGGGGGGGCTCTGCCCCCCGAGCCCCCCGTTCCGGTATCAAAGCTTCTATTACCACTCTGAGGGACGCAAGATAACTGACGAATCTAACCAAATGAAACGGTAGATGGTTTAACAGATTTTTTACTGCGGGTTGACTCTGCCCCCCGAGCCCCCCCCCCCTCCCCCTCCAAGAGCGGGGCTTTTATTTTCACCCTGAGGGACGCAAGGCAGCTAACTAACCTAACCAGGTTAAACGGGAAGTGGTTTAAAGGTTTTTTTTTATTACGGGAGCTCCGCCCCCAAGCCCCTCTACCGGGACCGAGGTTTCTATTTCCACTTTGAGGGATACGAGATAACTAACAAACCTAACCAGGTTAAACGGGAGCTGGTTTGAGGGTATTTCTTATTGCGGGGGGCTCCGCCCCCCGAGCCCCCTTTCCTTTGGCGAGGCTTCTATTACCACTCTGAGGGACGCAAGATAACTGACGAATCTAACCACGTTAAACGGGAGGTAGTTTGTCTGTATTTTTATTGCGGGGGGCTCCGCCCCCCGAGCCCCCCTCCAAGAACGCGGCTGCTAATTCCACTTTGAGGGACGCAATGTAGTTAACTAACCTTAACCAGGTTAAACGGGGGGTGGTTTCAAAGGATTTTTTTATTACGAGGGGCTCCGCCCCCTAAGCTCCTCTACCGGTACCGAGGCTTCTATTTCCACTCTGAGGAATGCAAGATAACTGACGAATATAACCAGGTTAAATCGGAGGTGGTTTATCAGAAAGAAAAAAGAAAGAAAAAATATTTATTGGTGACATAATCTTAAATTAACAGGTGAATGAACGGTAACAGATACAACATTATCACGAAATGGTCCCAACTCAGCATGATGTCGGCTATGCAGCTGACGCTGGTCTTCCGTTGGAACCATATCATCAGTATTTTTATAGCGGGGGGCCGCTTTGAGGGATCCAAGGTAGCTAACTAACCTAACCAGGATAAACGAAGGATGGTTTAAAGGTTTTTTTTTATTACGGGGGGCTCGGCCCCCCGAGCCCCCTTTCCAGTAGCGATGCTTCTATTTCCACTCTGAGGGACGCAAGATAACTGACGAATCTAACCAGGTTAAACGGGAGGTGGTGTAAGAATATTTTTTATTGCGGGGGGCTCTGCCCCCCGAGCCCCCCCCCTCGACGTGCGGGGCTTCAATTTCCACTCTGAGTGACGTAAGATACTAGAGAACTAATGAACCTAACCAGGTTAAACAGGGGGTGGATTGAAGGTATTTTATATTACGGGGGGCTCCGCCCCCCGAGCCCCCCTTCCAGTACCAAGGCTTCAATTTTAACTCTGAGAGACGCAAGATAACTAACGAATCTGGTAAGGTTAAACGGGAGGCGGTTTGACAGTATTTTTTTAGCGGGGGGCTCCGCCCCCCTAGCCCCCCTCTATTCCGCTTTAAACAGCGCAAGGTAACTAACGAGCCTAACCAGGTTAAACGGGAGGTGGTTTGTAGGTATTTTTTATTGCCCCCTTTTCTTTGTAGGTGCCATACCTACTTATAGTTTAGGTGAATGACTTACATAACTCTTAGGACTGCTTTGGCCAATTAATATTGTAGGTAATCCGATGTTCTTGTTATCAATAAAGAACGAACAAATATGCTTTAGGACTTTCAACAGTATGCCAAACATTCTTGGCCAGAAATTTTTAGAACAATCAACATTATGCGATACAAAAGGCACTCTTTGCTGACTGTACTTTTTGACCCTGGTTACCAAAGTACTCTTCAAGACGAATCAAATGAGCTCAAACTCGATGGGGTTATGTCGTTTTATTACGGAGTTCTTATGGTCACCTTCTAACTCCATCTTCAGATCCTAGTTACCATCTAGGATCAAAGTACTCGTCAAGACAAATCAAATGAGCCCAAACTCAATGCGGTCGTATCGCTTTATTACAGAGTTTCTATGGCCATCTTTCAGCTCCATCATCAGATCAGCTCCATGTCATAATAATATTGCATCGTCATCCAATTTACATATGCCTGCAAAATTTCAGCTCAATTGGAAACCGGTTCAAATTTAACTTGCAAGATTCGACCCGTTGAGGAGTTCCGTTGGCCATCTACAGTCTTCTTCAGCAGGTCCAGTTTACCAAATGATACTTTCTGAATGCAAATACTTCACTTGATGCTAAAAATGCTAAAATCACCATAGGTTTGCCTGTAAAATTTGAAGGTTGCCCTCGATTTCTCTAGGATCCCATGATCAGATCTTGACTTGGTGCCAATGGGACCACCTCAGGAGTATACTCTTTCAAACAAAAAAAGAATTTTGAAAATCGGTTCACAATTGAGGGAGTAATCGCGTAACAAACATACAAAAAAAAAAACATACAGACGAATTGAGAACCTCCTTTTTTTTTGAAGTTGGTTAATAAGACTACAGATATTTCATATCACTGCTAATGTATTATTATGCAATATTTTTGAAAAATAATACATTTGTAGTAATATGAAACATCTGTAGTCTTATTGTTTTGCCTTCAAAGCCTCGGCTAAGACCGCGGCCGATCCGTACTATGGCGACTGCCAATCCAGTCTATATCATCCTTGACTATACCTAAGAATATTAGAAAACCACTTAAGCGCTGTTAATCGCTTAACGCATGATGCATTTTTTGGGAGCTCCCATGGGAATTTGTGGGAAAGCCCGGTTTTTCTAGTCGACCTCCTTCACGCTAAAACTTCTACACGGATTTAGATGAAATGGTAGTTAGCTGTACGTCTGGAATAACACATAGGCAACTTTTTATCCCAACATTCACACGGGATCGTGATAAAATCCCGAAATCTCAACCATTCAGTTTAAAGACATGAAATTTGGCACCAATGTTTTCATGCAACATTACTGAGGAGCAAGGTGTAATTTTTGGGAATTCCCATTTAATTTTTTTGGATAGGTACTGGAATTTCAATTTGACTGCCAGATTGAATAGTTTACGCGTGCAAAGCCATAGTTGGGGCTAATAGAAAGATAAAATACTTCAATTATATATAATAAATAATAATAATAATAATAAATCTTTATTCAAAAATACTTTTACAATATAACATCTATAGTCTAAACATACAAAAGGTAAGAAACACTTATGCCTGAACTAGGATGTTCCTGTGTTTCAGGCTTATAATCAACCAGCTTATAATCAAACAGGTTTATAAATAATCAATCATAGCTAAATTCACAAATATATTTTGATGTTAATAATTATTATTATTCTTAACAGACTAGCAAATCTAGCAATTGACATTCTATCCCTCCTGAAGTCCAGATGAAGTCAAGGGTGTTATTAATCAGTCTAGTAACCCATTTAGTTTGGTCCCAAATTTTTTTTTAAATGCCCAAATACTCAAATAGAAATATATATGAAAATAAAAGCAAAACACACATACCAAATTCGATTTCCTTCTTTGCGGTATTCAGTCTCAACTTCAGTGCTTCTTCAGAGTCAGTGTTGCGGCCTCGCAGCCGTCTCTCCAACTCGCTGATGGAAGGAGGCATGATGAATACCAGCAGAGGGTCCAAATCCGTGCGCTTGACTTGCTTCACACCCTCAATCTCAATATCCAGCACGCACACCTTCCCTGTGCGACGTACATCTTCTACAGCCCGCTTACTGCAATTAGTAAATAAAAAGGTTTCTGAAAGATAGCAGACTAAGTGATTTAATCTTTCATGTTGCCACTCACTCATATGATGAAGGAAAGCATTGTGAAACTTGTACACACCTGTAAACAAATTGAATGGTGTGTAAAGTTCCCAATCCGCACTGAGCCCCGCATGAAAATTAGGGCCCCAGCCCTCTCATTCTGAGAGGCCTGTGTCCCATAGTGGGACGATTGTCACCCTAGATATGACAACACATAACTGCAACATTTAGGATATTCTTTTTTTGTTTACAAAAAATGCATTATGTTTGTTACATCTATTGGGCCCTCGCCCACGGCGACTTTTTGTAGCACTGCAGTAGCGATGCTGTCGCGCGTTCGTATCGATACAGTCGCGATGCGGTCGCTAGCTGTGTACCCTCGCCCACTTACACGATTCAGTCGCGATACAAACG
The DNA here is from genome assembly GCA_947563465.1 of Archips xylosteana. NCBI lineage: Eukaryota > Metazoa > Arthropoda > Insecta > Lepidoptera > Tortricidae > Archips > Archips xylosteana. The sequence continues at coordinate 14,632,936 of OX387344.1, forward strand.
CGATACCGTCGCGCTTCTGTCGCGATGCAAACGCGGTTCTCCACTACCGCGCCACCCTCCCTCCGTTCCCTCCCCGATGTCGTCCGACACGGTCGCGCGTTTGCATCGATACAGTCGCGATGCTGTAGCGCGTTAGTAGCGCGTTGGCATCGCTTCTATAGCGCGTTACAAATGCGACTAACGCGCGTTAGTAGCGATGCTGTAGCGCGTTTCGTAAACGCGCGACAGTATCGCTACAAAAAGTCGCCGTGGGCGAGGGCCCTATGGTGATGATACACAGGAAGTATTGTCTTAAATATACTCTTTATTATACTCCGCTTTTTCCTTTCGAGGTGCGGAACCCTTATAGGTTTTAGCATTAGAAATAAGGTAAACAATCTTGATTAGTCTTTTTATTGAAAAACGCTTTTAATAAAATAGTCAGTATTACTTATGAAACCAAAAGAGTGTAAATTACCATATTTCCTTTCAAATTGTTACATATTATCTGTAATTTATTTTTCAAAGTGTTATTCAATAAAAAGACACAAAGATCGCTTACCTTCTTTCTAATGCTAAAAAAACGAAGTATAAGCACACTAAAGGCACGCGGCGGACACAACGTACAAATACGCGTTTTTGAATCTACATAAGCACGACGACGTCTGTACACGCGTACGCCTACATACATCGCGCGCGCACTCTTCTGGTTTCTGGCGGTTTCCGGCTATCTGCGCCTTGAGGGGTGGGGTAATTCGAATCGGTGCGGGGCGGACCGTCTCCATTCTGTACGTCAGTACTATTATATATTCTGTGCTAAAGGTTAAAGCAGTAATTAGAATTGATGGTTAATTTGAAGGATATTCATGCTACAGGTGCTAGGTTTTCAGAAAATGTTTAAATTGAAAGGTATCAATTAAACTTGTTGTCTGTTATGAAAATTTACAGGTTTTGTACCTAGTAAGAGATAAAGCTAAGTTCTTCTTTCTCAGTCTTTACAGTGCAACTCAAAACAAAGTGCATTTTTTTAAATTTCTGCCTAAAATGAAATTGAATACTTAAAAAATAAAAACAATGAATCAGCCAGTAGGTTATTAAAAGTAAAAACATTTATTTATAACCTGTTTACTCACAAATCTAGCTGATTCTGGTTGGTTGCAGAGAAGTAAACATTGACTTCGAAATAGGAACGATGAACTTTTGGACAACTGCCAAGGTTTAATATTGTTGAGAAGCACATGGCCAACCTGCATTTTGAAATGCACCACATGGCAACTTACCTAGTTCCATAAGTATTCCCACTGAATGTAGCAGTTTCAAGAAAATCACCATGTTCTATTGCAGCAAGCATTTTTTCTTTGGTAGTAAAATGGTAATGAACACCATCCTTTTCACCCGGGCGCGGGCTCCTTGTGGTATGCGAAACACTGAATCCAAACATATCAGGAAATTCCTTCAGAAGTCGCTTGAGAAGAGTGCTCTTCCCAGACCCAGACGGACCGCATAATACCAAAGGACGTGGCCCCTTTTGCACCATTGTCGTAAAAACTGGAACAATATCAAATTAGATTAATACTATGACGACGTGCCTTACCTAGGTTAACTTAAAAACGTCCAGATTGAATGAATGCTTATTACATTTAAGAATATTCGTGATTGCCTTTTTTAATAAGAGTGTTATAATGTGTTAGCTTTTACGTTTCAACAAGATAATAATATAAATCACTGAGAATACTTAAAGATTCTGTCTTCTCCTTTCTACGGAGAGAATTCGATTCGCAATTTAAAGTTGACAGCTGGCTGTCATAAGGTAACCACAGACAAGAGCCAATAGGCGAAATCATAATATTGTAGCACAATCACAAAACATTTTTCATTATTTGGTTGGTATTTCTGTCTTTCCATAAAAGCAATTTTATTAGAAAGAATCGTTTGAAACAGTCTTATTACAGACCCATAGACAAGTTGAATTCATCTTATTTTGTCTATGAGTTATAGTCAAAACAATTACAATATATTACTTTATTTTAATTATATATAGAAAAAAATAAAACTTGGTAAGCAAAATACCACAAAAATCTTTATTGTAATTTAGAAATATATTTTTTTCATATTTTACCTTTAAAACCGGAACTGTTTAAAAGACAATTAATTGACACAATTTCATAAGCACCAATCAGAGACCAGCATCACAGCTGGACTGACGAAATCAAATCTTCGACCGTTAATTTTAACTCTGCTTGCTGTCTGTTGAAAACGCTGGTCAATCAATACTGAATACGTTAGAAATTAGATACAACCGAAATGCAATAAAAACCTGCATTGGGGTAGTGTGGTTTAAATAAAAAAGTGATCAACAATTGTCTACTGTGCAGTTTTTAGTAGATCATTTTCCTTGAAGACAAAAATGGAGATTCAAATGAGGAGGACACGACTGGTAAGTTTTATTTAGCAACGATATAGGGGCAGGATTCGAACGTGCTATTTCAGTGCTAATTAATTTAATAATGTTATTGGAATTAGGTAAATCTCCATGATCAAGAAAACGCCAACGTTTTAAGAGGAAAAAACAATGTCGTCTTGACGAGTAAAAGACAAGGGTTGAGCGCCCGCGGGGCCTTGGGTGATCTCAACACCAACGCACAAACACAAAGGGATATAGCAGTTGGAAAGGTGGCTGTAGTTACAGCTGAATATGAGAAAAAGACCACACAATATCGCGCCCTGACTCGGTAAGAATCAATTTCTACCCACTTATGATGGTGATATGACTGCAATTATTTTTAAACATTTGTCATTTTTTGCTGTATGATTTATGTTTAATTAAAATCTTACAGCAATTATAGTCATGTACGATCAAAAGTTGACACCGGATTGGCTGCCAGTAAGCCTGTTGTTCAACCATCTTCTAGACCACCTCTTAGAAGGGAAGAGAGTACAGGAGCATTGGCAGCCCGTGCTACTGCTAGAGCCAAGGTGAGAAATAATGTCTTAAAATTTCTGTTCAATATTACTGGCTGCGATAAAACTTCCTGCATGTATACTTATAAAGTAATATATACTTGTCTAATTGCTAGTGGATGGGCTTAGTCATTGTTGTACTTAAAGCATAAATCATGATAATAATAAAAAGGATAATATCACCAGTATGCACAAGAGATTGAATGCATCATTAACCCCTCGGAATTGGGAAGTAAAAAAGGGATGCATTCTAGTCTCAAATGTTTCATATAAAGCCAATTTTATAGATACAAATAAAAATAGAAAAATAATGCCTAAAATTTGGCACAGGTCCGTACTTAAGCTTCTGATGGGTTAATATACCCCATTATCAATCAAGTAGGCAGTTTGGTGGCTACCTAACATTAGTGATCATCATTTCAGCCAAAAGACGTCCACTGCTGAACATAGGCCTCCCCCAAAACATCAAATATTAGTGATGTGTAATGAATGTCAATAAAAACTTTTATAATAGAGTTTTCCAATAAATTTTGGAGTGCCCATACATAGCTACAACATCGAGACTTCAGTAGTTTGTATTGCACATCACTAATGTTAGGAAGCCATCAAACTGCCTGCTCAATAACAGAGTATAATTATTAATATTCATGAAGTCAGTTGGTGTGTCTCAAAATCCATTTGTCTGAACAGTAAATTTTGTTTATTGCTCATTTACTTTTACTACTTTGTTTAAATATGTTGATTACTGAAGCACTGTTTTCTCATGATTAAAACAATGGCAGCAAGATAGTTAATTTCCAATTTGTTATATTCTCCAGGCTATTCTTAAGGAGAACCACTGCCACGACAACGAAGAGAATGTGTTGAAGACTCGAAAATCCCAAGACTCTAAAAAGTCGTCTAGACTTTCTCTGGTAAAGGAAGAGCCCAAACCTGTGCCGAAGGAACCTACTGAATCACTAGAAAAACTGAAAATAGAAGAGACTTCTGAAAATTCATTAGAGAATGAGCATCCAGTGTTGCCTGATGATGTGGAGGACATTGATGCTGCAGACAATAATAGTCCATTGCTTATGTCATGTTATATAAAGGATATTTATCATTACTTGACTGAGCTGGAACTTAAGTATCCTATTGAACCTGATCACCTTAAGAAACAGGTAAATTACTAAGATTAATAATGTAATTTGTGATAGCAAGAATATAATGCAATGTTCCACAAGATGGTGAAAGAATCTTTATGCAGCAGCCTCATTTTTAATTTAATTACCAAAGGATTTTGCTTTTGAGCACAGCCCTTTCATTAAGCCACACTAGTGAGAGTTCTGGCAGTGGAACAAGTTTTCTAGAATATTGCCATCAATATATTTTGAAATCATCATGAATTAGCTAGTTTTATCTTTATTACAACTGTTTGCACATGTTGCCACTAGGGTTGTAACGGAACTTCGCCTCCGCTTCCGTTACTGCGGAAGCTCCGCAAGAAATCGTATCTTCGCTTCTGCCTCTGCCTCCGTACAACTTTTGCGGAGTTGTAACGGAGGTTTATTTACGACGAATCATTGAACAATAACGCGCGTGCAGCGACGCTCGACGACGACTCAGCCGTCCGGCCGCGTGTTGCGCGCAAAATAGTCAAGAATCAACGAGTGCGCGACGGGAACGCGGTTGAGGTGGAGGAGGGCGTATGTAATTTGTCAAATGATACACAACAGGAACCACAAATTACTACTTTTTCTACAACCACTTTCACCTCTGCTTCCGCCTCCGTTAACCTCCGCATCCGCGGAGATGAATCTCGTCGCATCCGCCTTCGCCTCCGCTAAGGCCTCCGTTACAACCCTAGTTGCCCCATTTTATTTTAAATTGAAAGTATCAGTTGAAAAAAAATATAAAGTTTTTAAGTTCTTTTTATTAAATATCATGTTGCCAATTCTAGTAAACAAGATCCAAGATACTAAAAGGAAATTCATATTTCACAAACATTATACTAAAAGTTGGAATTTGGATATTAATTATTAGTCTGATATATGTAGGTAAATTAGTCTGATCCAGTTTAAATCATGTCACAATGATCTTGCTTGGTGGCTGACATGGCCAGTACCCTTTATACTCCATGTCTAATACATCCCATCCCTGTAATACTATTTATTATATTTATTAATAATAATATTTTTTTTAGTCTGTGGTCACTGGGAAGATGAGAGCTACACTCATTGACTGGCTCGTAGAAGTCCAACGCCAGTTTTCTCTAGTTCTGGAGACATTCCATCTGACTGTGGGAATCATTGATCGGTATTTACAGGTAATAAATAAATATAATCAGTGTATGGCTAATACATCATTAGACGTCGAGTTGCGGAAATTAGCCCGTTATTACCTATTACCTATTACCTACATCATCATCATCCCAGCCTATATACGTCCCACTGCAGGGCACAGGCCTCCTCTCGGAGTGATAATACATGCATTTTATTTATTTTAGCTGTCAACCTATTAGATTACTTTATTTTACTACAATCCCTTGTATGCATTATAATAATAGTTACTATCAGTACTAAATTTACTAATATGATAAATAACCGGTGCCCCTTTTCTCCCATAAAATTTTAAGTCAGAGTTACCTAGAAGATGAGCTCTGGTTGAGTTCGAAACGCGTCAGTGTAGCTTGGTGGTGGTGATGGTTGGGTTTATGTGATTTGTGTGTGTTCGTACAGTGTGGAGGTGGAGGAACTGCATGAACGCACATTTCTTGCATAAACGTAACTATTGTAAGGTCGCGGGTGAGCAAAGTAATTGTTTTAGTTCATTAATATGGACCTCCGCAAAGTAACGCCTGATTCAATAAACACTTTTTATTGAAATGCCTAGGTACGAAAAGCAGGATATGATTGGTCTCTTAACACATTCGCTGCCACGCATCGCTACGCGCTACGCTCCTAACAATTGGCAGCATTTTTTCCGCTCAGCGAAAATTGCCTACGAACACTAAACTCGCATAGCGGGTTCTTCGCACTGAACGTGCATAAATCACTAATCAAAGCCATTTGTAAACTCTAGGCAGTGCCAAACGTCCAGCGCAATCAACTGCAACTGGTCGGCGTGACGGCGATGTTCCTGGCGAGCAAATACGAGGAAATCTACGCGCCCGAAGTGGGGGACTTCGTGTATGTGACTGACAACGCGTACAGCAAGAAGGACGTGTTCCAGTGCGAGCGGGACATCATGTCTAAGCTGGGATTCTGTCTCGCAAGACCGATACCTTTAAGTTTCTTGAGAAGGTTAGTTGTTTGGATTTGTAATTGCACACAAGACCAATGGCAGCGAGTAGTATGTATGAGTTGCGGGCGAATTTATCGGTGCATTTTAGTAGGGATCCTTGTAAACCAGTGATACTTACCTAAAGTGGTCTATATGGACCCCCAGGGATTGACAAACTTCTGCGAGGGGTCTACGTACGCAAAAAAAAACACATTTAAAGTCGTAAGTAGGGGGGGGGGGGGGGTCTGCCTAAAATGAAAAATATGGCTAGGGAGGGGTCTGTGAGACACAAAAGTTTAGGGATCTCTAATGTAAACTGTGCATCCTAGCTGCGGATGTGCCGCACACTGAGCCACAACTATTGGGCTACTATCGCCACTGATTGCTTAATGTGCGGCAGCTTTTGCCATTAGTGGCTGTCTAAAGATAGCTAAAAGCCGTAGAAAACCTTTAAGGTGATATCGGAGCGTGATCGGATATATCGCGAATATCAAGGAGTTATCGGAAAAGCAAACCTACAAGGGCGATAATCATATTTGAGCGTGAATGAGATACTAATAATGCAAGAATAATGGACTTTTGCGAGCGACTGCAATTTGGTGTACTCTAGCTGTTTTCTCGATTGCGCTAGGGGTTGGGGCCGCGAAGCGTTTCAACCGCCGTATTCCGTGAAAATCTAAGGATATTGTCCACATCACGCATGGTGGTGGTCAGGTCACTAGAGGATTTTTATGGATTTTTATTTGACGGATGTACTAATTAGTCGCTAATCGCAACGCGTAAAGTACCAGTAGATCGAAGCAAGTGTCAGTCGCGTCAGTGCGGTTGATGAATGTACGTGTATACTATGCGATTCCGACATGTCAGACAAACTTTTTAACGACCGCTTTAGCCTAGTTGGTAGTGACCCTGCCTACGAAGCAAGAGGTCCTGGGTTCAAATCCCGGTAAGGGCATTTATTTGTGTGATGAGCACGAATATTTGTTCCTGAGTTATGGATGTTTTCTATGTATTTAAGTATTTATTTATCTATATAAGTATGTCTATCGTCGTCTAGTACCCATAGTACAAGCTTTGCTTAGTTTGGGACTAGGTCGATTTGTGTGAGAGTGTCCCCTAATATTATTATTATTATTATTATTTTTCTTCCGCGCTGTCATAGCGGCACAGTCGCGTCGTCACTAACACTTGCTTCGAGATAGTAAGATGATTAATTGAATTGGGTTGTTTTCAAAATTTGCGAATTGGTATAGAGCTACCACTCTGTAACCATGCATTACATAAATACTAAGAATCTTTTTTCGATTCCTACAGTCCATAATTATCTGTGATATATAGCTGATGCAAATCATCTATCATTTCACCCAAATAATCAAAGATAATGGTCAGTTTAAACGGAAACAACTTTTTTAGGTCCGGACAAGTTTACCTGCACAAAATATGAAAAATGACCCATTTATATCAATGTGTAACCTAGCTATTTTTCATTTTGTTACACTTTCAACTAATAGCTATATTAGACTATTTTATTATGATTTCATCTATTCATACTATTATAATTATTCATCATTTCATTTCAAATCAAATCTATTTACATTGTGTTTTCTTCAACAGGTTTGTAAAAGCTGCGCATGGGACATCTAAAAATCATCACTTGGCGAAATACTTTGTTGACCTCAGCTTAATAGAATACAGCATGGCACATTACCGACCTTCCGAGTTAGCAGCCGCCGCCCTCTGCCTTTCCCTGTCTTTACTCTCCGGAAAAAGTCTCGACGAAGTGTGGACCCCGACGCTGTCCTATTACTCTGAGTACTCACTGGAACACATTGACCCTATCATCAGAAAAATTGCCAAGATCGTAGTCAACGTCAAGAATTCGAAATACAAGGCGGTGTACAACAGATACCTGGATCCTAAACTAGCTAAGGTATCGACCCTCCCGGAATTAAAGGAAAAGGTCATTGACGAACTAGCCAAGACACCCTCTACGACTTGCCTATAGGTGTGCTAAGTATTAAATTTTTTTGTATGTCGAATTTCTAGCACCTAGTTGGAGTTAGAATTGATAGTGTGAAGATCATGTTTTTAGATTATGATGGACTGAGATTTTTTGTAAGGTTTGTTTTATGTACCTGCCTTGTCTGTTTAGGAGTAGGTTTTTAGACTTAGCTTTCAATTGACATGAAAATACGACACTGACATATTTGGTCTGTGTTAGATATTCGATTTCTATAAATTTCTTTTAGGTATGTGGTTATTTTGATATAATTTATCTTTTTGTAGTGTACTTGTATTGCTTGTTGTTAGTACGACATTATTGAAATAGTTTGAGGTTTTGAAAATCTCACCCAAAATTCACATACCTACCTGACAAATTATCAATCTTGTTTATAAAGCAGCACGTTTCTAGAATACCTGATTGATATTCTAAATTAGTAATATATTGATATATGTATGTATATGTATGTAGGGTAATTGATATTTAGGATTTTAAAGTTATGGACCAAATGTAACATTTTTAAGCTGATAAATGTGTTTTGAAAGTGGAAATGTAATTGATTGACCTGTGATTAGTATATTTTACTGTGTAATTTGTTGAAAATAAATGGAGTATGTTTTACTACCATCTGTTTTTTTTTTGAGATTTTATTTAACATCATTCTAAAGTTCATTTTTGGTCGACTGTACGAAGTCTTACTAGGCACCCGCCTCAAATCAAATAAGTTATCATTACTATTTTGAATTACTAAACATTTTAATGTCCAAGAAAATAAAGGAACAATCATCAAGTTAAGACATAAGATACAGTACCTGGGCGACCGAGCTTTGCTCGGGCATAAACTCGGTACCAAGCGTTTTCCCAGAGATAAGACCAAGCTAGATCAATTTTTCATCCCCGAAAACCCCCAAATACCAAATTTCATCGAAATCGTTGGAGCCGTTTCCGAGATCAAAACACCGGAGGGGTGGGGGGGGGTGAGAGGGGGGAGGGGATGCGGGGGAGGGAGCGCGGGGGAATTAAAGGGGGGATGAAAATTTCATTGATTTTGCCGTAGGATGCACCGTTTTCAAGATATTTGACAAAAACACCGGAGGTGGGGGGGGGTGAGTCACGTTAAACTATCGTCCGTAAACCGACTTTACAGACAACCGGCTTTTCCTGTTCTGTGCTCCCAATAGGGAACGTGCACATAGACGGTGCTGCCAACTGGTGCCATAAGGGTGCCATCAATTTGAATGTTTTACCTTGATAAGTTTGTTTTACTGTCCGCATAGTGTCTCTTCTGTCGCATTAGTGCTGCCGCCTATAGTTACTGCACGTTCCCTATAATACTTATTCTAACAAAAAAGTAACTTTTTCTCACAAAAAAGTAACTTTTTCTCACAAAAGAAGAAACTTGACGTTTTCTCATGAAAAATAAACTTAAAAAAAAACTAAAAATCTTGAAAAAAAACGTGGAATCGAACCGAGGTCGGCTGGATCCGCGACCACCCGATTTCTAATGTGCCATTATGATCTGCTCGAAGTCGGCGAAATTTAGCTTTATATTCTAATGCAACTAAAAATAGCCGGAAAACACGAGTAAAAGCGATTTTCTGAAAATGAAACATAGCTAGATCAGTTTTTCATCCCCGAAAACCCCCACATACCAAATTTCATCGAAATCGTTGGAGCCGTTTCCGAGATCCTGATTATATATATATATACAAGAATTGCTCGTTTAAAGGTATTAGATGTACCTACAAAGGCGAACTTAGCTTATCTTAGGCGAATCCTACTTAATATTATATATGTGTGAAAGTTTTTGAAGATATACAGTTGTGGCCATATAATTAAGAACGATTATTTATCGAGATGAATTTTTCAAAGTAACAAGTATAACTAATTGCCCGTATTTTTTTTATTTCTCTCGGTATTGCCTAACTTTTCCGTACAACCGGTACATTCATTTATGCAACATAGTTGGCTAAAAAATTAATAGAGAAACTTTATACATTCGATCTGAACCTAGTATTAGTACTTACTGGCTGGTCACGTAATTAAGAACGCTGAATAGTTAATTATTTTTTCAAAATTAAATAGAGAACACTGTGTGGCTCTGTGGTTGTAGATTATTATTCGTATAATTATGGCGCCATTTCGTGCTGTTAAAGTCTTAAAAGTGATTACTTCGTATAAAAACAATGGGGAAAAATAAAAGTTGTGATAAATCTACAAGAGAAGTAATAATAAAACTTCGCCAGAAGAATTGGTCGTATAAAAAGATAGCCGACCATCTGCAATGTTCAAAAACAATGGTTTTCCATGCCGTAAAGCATTTATCCACGTATCAAACTACTTCAAACGTTCCGCGTGGACCTAGATAGAGAAAGTCATCTGGTCGAGATGATCGAAATATCGTTCGTTTGGCAAAACAAAATCCTTTTAAAGGGTCTAATGAGTTGAGAAAAGAATATTCTGGCGAAAACAACCCTTCAGCAATCTCTGCACGCACTATTCGAAGGCGTTTGGTAGAAAATAAGTTGAACGGAAGGATAGCAAGGAAGGTGCCTATGTTGAAACGATGTCATAGGCAAGCCCGACTTGCATTTGCAAGAAGGTATGAAAACTGGACAGTCAGACAGTGGAAAAACGTTCTTTTTTTCTGACGAGACAAAAATAAATAGGGTATGTTCTGATGGAAAACGATATGTACGACGCCCTCCGAATAAAGCATTCGACCCAAAGTACACAAAAGTGACATTAAAGCATGGCGGGGGAAATGTGAAAATTTGGGGGTGCTTTTCTGGACATGGCGTTGGACCTGTTAGGCTGATAGAAGGAAACATGGATCAATTCCAATACAAAAATATACTGCAAGAAACAATGTTACCATATGCCGAAGACGTGCTTCCGGTTATTTGGACATTCCAGCACGACAATGATCCAAAGCATACTGCACGCACCGTTAAGGAATTCCTCACATCACAATCAGTTTCTGTCTTAGATTGGCCAGCTAACAGCCCAGATCTTAACCCAATAGAGCATCTTTGGTGCGAAGTCAAGAAAAAGGTTTCAAATCGACAGTGTGGCAATTTGAGAGAGCTGTACGACGTTTTCTTAGAAGAATGGAACTCTATTTCTCTTGCGAAATGTCAAAAATTGATAGATTCAATGCCTCGCCGGTGTAAAGCCGTAATTAAAAGCCGTGGACATGCTACTAAGTATTAATTGTAGTTCAAATGTATTAAATTGCTTTTTTTTTCTATACCAACTTCACATTAATATGATTTATTTAATCTAAGTTTCATATAAAACAACTCTCGAGCAGTTTAATAAATCGTTCTTAATTATTTGTCCAGCTTCATTACTATTTGAATTTATTAGTATAGAGAACAAATAAAATTTGTAAAAAAAAAATGTTAGCAATTATACACTATTATTCTTAATCCCGTTTGCTCTATCCATGTGGCTATTTTATAACATAACTTGTTACTTCTAAGAAGGAACACAACTAGACATATGACATGATTTAGATAAAAATAAATCGGAAACTTCAAATCGTTCTTAATTGTATGACCACCACTGTATGGATGTTTGTTTTGTTACTCAATCACGCAATAACGGCTGAACGGATTTAGATGAAATTTGGTATGGAGAAAGTTAAAGACCTTAATAAATAATATAGCATACTTAGTTTTTATCCCGGAAAATTGCAAAGTTCCCGCGGGATAGCTGTGAACGAATTCTTCGCGGGCAACAACCAGTTATCTACATATAATAAATTGCAAATGTATAGGTATTTTAGTGGCCTTAAAATAAATAGCTATTGATAGGTGGGCCAATCAACTTTTAAACCGACGTTTTTGGCGTCTCCTGCGTTACCAAAATTGTCTCTGGCGTTACCAAAAAATCGTACTTCCAACAAGATATTTCACGGTTTAATAGGTTAAACTTACGTAGGACGGCATGTATTCATGCTATTCATCTATTAAATTACAGAAAAAACATGTTTACTTACAAAAATCTGCAATTGTTTGAAAAATGTCGCGGACAGATTATAGTCGGTTTAAAAGTTGATTGGCCCAGGTACAGTCGAAGGCATTGTTATCTATACAGCCATCACGTCAAATATATTTAAACATCAACCTTATGGTTTTAAAATGGAATAGAGTAGTATAGATGTATGTATGTATGTAAAACTCTTTATTGCACATAAAACATGAAAATTACCAGTTAACAAGAGAGACAAATGTACAAAGGCGAACTTATCCCTTAAAGGGATCTCTTCCAGTTAACCTTTGAACGATTGACAGGACATCAAAGACGAGTAGGCATACAAAGCAGGGTAAAAAAATAAAAATAAAGCCGAAATCAAAAATAAATCCAAACTAACAAAACATGAACAATACCCATACATACAAAGAATACACACAAGTACACACTTATATAATATATAATGAATACAATAGACTAATACATATCATATCTACAAAAATAGACTACATAAAAACTACATAATATACATTAATATATACGCATATACACTAAACAGAGAACACAACAGAGGTAGTCTCTATTTAAGAAGAACTGTCAAGCCAGTACGCCCCTAAGCGATTCCGGAAAATGGCTATCGACTGCGACTTCCTGATGTCACTCGGCAACCTATTCCACAGACTAACAGCGTGCACGGAGAAGGATTTGGAATAGGATCTGGATTTAGTTACAGGAAAGGCTAGCAAAAGATTATCACTTGACCGCAACCGGTTCCCAGACCCAGAAGCCAAGTAATTAAATCTTTCGGAGAGGTAAGACGGGGACTGTGGTTTAAAAAGGACATTAAAAAGCAACGACAGGATGTGAACATTCCGGCGTAGACGAATTGGGAGCCACTTCAGCTGAGCGCGAAAACAGGACACGTGATCGTATTTTCGGAGACCGAAAATAAAGCGTATGCATACGTTCTGAAGACGCTCAAGCTTGTCAAGCAGCTGCTCAGAAAGATCGAGATATGCTATGTCGCCGTAGTCAAGGAGAGGGAGAAGGAGAGATCGTGCCAAAGTAATCTTGGTGTGAAGAGGCAGGAAACTTTGCAGACGTCTAAGAGAATGGACCGAAGCAAAAAGCTTGCGGCTGATCTCAGAGACATGAGCCGACCAGGACAGAGTCTGATCCATGATGATACCCAAATTCTTGACCGTGGGTGAGAAAGGAATAGGAGTACCGTCAAAAATTAATTCGGGTAATACCTGGTCAGACATCCTTGAGACAAAGTGAGGGCTTCCAACAACAATCGCCTGCGACTTTTTGGCGTTCACCTTCAAACCGAATTCAGCCGCCCAAACCCGAATGGCCTCGAGATCGATGTTGACGCGATTAATCAAGTCAGGGAAGTCGTCAAAATCTGCCGCCGCATATATCTGAAGGTCATCAGCATAAAGGTGGTAGGAAGAGTGATGCGACGCCGTTATACCTTTATGAAAATCGAGAAGAGGAGAGGAGAAAGCACTGCCCCCTGAGGGACACCAGACGTGAGATTGCACCATCCAGAATACGCCTCATCCAAACTTACCCGCTGGCGCCTTCCCGTGAGATAGGACTGAAACCAGGACAAAGCAGAGTTGGAAATATTAAGGGATTTGAGAATTCCCAGTAAGATATCAAAATCCACAGTATTAAAAGCGCTACTGAAGTCAAGAAGAACCAAAACCGTGACCTTCCTGTTCTCAATATTAAGACGAATGTCATCGGTGACCTTGACAAGAGCAGTGACGGTGCTGTGGCCCGGGCGGAAGCCGGATTGAAAAGGATTAAGAAGGTTGTGGATATTAAGATGCTGAGATAACCGTCGACTCACAAAGTGCTCAGCAACTTTAGAAAGGATTGAAAGAATGGAGATGGGACGAAATTCTGAAAATGATGAGGGGTTGGAGGACTTAAGGAGAGGAATAACATTTGCTAACTTCCATAACGTGGGAAAATTACCAGAAGAAAAGGAATAATTAATGATATGAGAGATAATGGGGGCAATATACTCCGCCACGGGCAAAAGCATATCCACGCTCAGGCCATCCTCACCTATGGCCTTCGTCTTAATAGACCTCAGTAGCTCAAGCGTTTCTTTAGGAGAAACACTGCCGAGATCAAAGAAGGAAAAGTCCAATTGAGGGGCATTGGCGAGCTTAGACAAAGTATGCTGCTATAGATATTTTTGACGCCTTGGTAACGTATATATATTTATGCCCTTGACTCTACACAAGTTCTATAGGAGAAGTGCTTCACGATAGCTCATACAAAGTACGGCCACGTCAGTTGATTGGTGGTCTCGTTATTCCTATATTGCTTACATGGTGTCAAAATTTTTACGTGTAGATACAGGTCGATTCACAAGAGTTGGCACGAATGGATTGAACGAAAGCAATGTCACTGACATTTTTGTAGGAAAATGACAGATGCATGACATTTTCATATTTGTGTGAAGTATGATAATATGTAACACATAGATACTTTCATTCACTCATTCGATCCATTCGTGCCAACTTCATACATTGACATCAGGTATTTCCTTTAGATGCATAGGTAATGTATAAGGTCGGCTAAGTGTGAATCAGACTCGCACGTAGGATTCCGTATCGAAAAAAGTTTCTACGGGAGGGTTTAATTTATCACAGGCAGCAGACGATTACTTTTGATTGGTCCAAAAGTGTCGTTTCAGCATGCCAGGAATGAAATTCAGAAATTATCTGTCAAAAAGTCGTATCGTATTATGAAATACATAATACTGATACGTCCTGTTTTCGATTAGTGTAACATTGTTGTCGTGTTTGCGCGCCATAAATGAGTCAGCTTTTAAACGTACATATACATATAGGCAGTTTTGGGTACTGGATTTAGGTTATCTATGGCCACATTTTCGAGCAGTGTCGTGAAAAACTTATTATTACAGCGGTCATAGTACACACTGTTAAATTTCAAGTGCCTAGCTACTTATTACGATTCAAAAGAAAGTTCCCGTAACAGGATGGATGGGCAGCAGATATAAGGAATCGGGTCTTGTTGGCACCCTTTAAATACGGAACTCTAAAAAAAATGCCATGTACGGTACGTACCGTCACTCCTATCAGGTACCTACGTTTCTATCTTCTAAAAAACTGTAACGTACGAAACATTAACAGACGATATCGATTATTAATACTCGTCCCGCGGAAAGCGATGTCAAAGGTTTCTGCATAAAATCCGATCTTTTGAGGCAGAGAAAACTTACGGCATAAAATTGACAGTTTCATTAAAGTTGAGACAGCTTTTAATGGTGAAGTAAAATGATAAGTTATGATCGTTTAGACGCTGTTATGAATAGGTATTATGCGTAAAGATCCATCTGATTTAATAATGAGTAACAAGAAACTTACTTTGTGGGCTTTTGAGTAGGTATAAGTAGGTACACAAAGGTATTCCACATTCGGGTGACCAATTAAATCAGGACAAATTAACATTAGTATGATCCGCCGGTAAACCCATTCGAAGTGTGAATTCGCGAGTGAATGTATTTGAACTAAGTATATTTTATTTATACTTTAGGTACCTACTAAGAATTGTGCAAGAATTAGTTTCGATTTATAGGTTAAAAATTATAGCTGGGCACCGTTACCGCTAATCAAATAATTAATTTCGTTATTCGCTAATCTCTTATTAAAAAGGGTGACTACTAATCCGTCGCTACTGGAGGTAATATTCACACAGCACAGCAGTTACAGCATCGATTTTAATAGATCCGTCGCTTCTGGAGGTAATATTTACACAGCAGTCACAGGGCCGATTTTAACGGATCCGTCGCTATAGCTTGTCTAATTTAAAATGACACGCCCCACCACCGCATTTGACATACAGGATTTCAAATTTGAAACCCTCTACTAGAGGTAGTAACTTAGTTAGGTAGGTATTCCGGAAAACCGGAATACTGTCATGTGTGTGAACTAGCTCGTACAACTACATACGTCAATAACGTAGGTATACGTTTAAACGGACCTGTAAAACGATCCGATTTTTTACTGGATCCGGAAAACTGTATTTTGTATAAGTCGCTTATGCAAGTAAATACGCCAAGTACCTAACTGACCTGCAAAACGGATCGCTGTGTAGGTACCTACCTGCCCTAATGAACTTGAAGAGAGTTAAGGGAAGTAAACGAATCCGTAAATATTTATTTATATTCAAAGTCAACTTAAAAGTCATTCCATTCGCTGAAAATGTTAACTTCGTTAATCAACGATTAACGGTTTAGTGCACAACTCTGTATAAAACGCACTGAGCACAGATTTTTAAAATCACATCACTTTGCTATAAAACTATAGATAAAATATATATTTTTTATTTGTTAACAAAGTTCATTTCGTCGTATTTCAAATCCAGCACAATTTTTTATTGGAATGGTATTTTCCAGTAGTGATGCGATTTTACGAATCGGTCGCCTGAGCGTGTTTTCGTGTGGAGAGATTTCCCATATATATTTAGGTCAAGAGAAGAACTACATAACGCTAGAACGCACATTATCCTTATTCCGGCAACTGGTGCAATGGCCACGAGTGTCACTTGACAGCGGCTCCGCGGCCACCATGCTTTTTCCCTCCGCAAATTCCAAGAATTTATTAACGCTTGGCGGTTAGCCTAACCGTTTTTGTTCCCCTTTTACTGACCGGCTCCCTGCAGCGTGGACGATGTACAAACAAAGAAATAGCTGGGTAGTTATTTTTTGTTTTATGCAAAGAAGTTTTTTCCAATTTTCATTTTTTTTGTGGTTTGTCAATAATTTAATAGCGTTGCCGATAGTCGTCATAGTTACAGTTATTTTGGCATTTTTTTTTAAAATACAATATAATAAATAAAATAACAATACCTAAGTAACAACACCACTAAGTCAAATAGGAACTTAATTAAGTAGGTGTGTTAAGTAAGTTCAATAGGCACGAGTTTGGTTTATCTATACATAATACAGTCTAAGATGGATGGATAAGATTCAAAAGAAAATGAGGACATGCTTATGCATAAGAGCTTAATAACTACTACTAGCTGTTGCCCGCGACTCCGTCTGCGAAGATAAAAAATAGCCTACGACCTATTCTCAGACCTATCTAGTACAGATAAAAAAGTTTCATAAAAATCAGTCGAGTCGTTTCGGAGGAGTTCGTTCAAACACAGTGACACGAGATTTTTGTACTTATATTAGATTACTCTAAGCACTCTAAGGGTAGTACCTACCGTACCTACCTACCTAGTGGCGTTAGCACTTGCGTCGGTAACAAAAAAATTGTGTTTAGGTAATAACGTAGAGTATCTTGTAAGTATGCGACTATAAAAACAATTTCTCCGACAGTTTAATCTGACCGTAATAGTATTAGCACAAGAACGCGGCAGTCATATAGTTGGCGGCGGGTTAATGCAATGGCTGCATGTTGCATTTTTGCAACGACGCGCTATGCATTGCGCAAATATGTGTGCATGGTCGTTGTAATGCCGCGAAGGCCTGTCTCGTAAATATTTCGCGCACGCAATTTACAGCTTTGGGAATCCTCTTAACGGAATACTGGGGCAGTTAGTGAGCCCCCGGATATTTATAATTTTAACGACGCCCACTAAACCGCTATTGTTCTTTAGATTACTTGTGAATTGTTGTTGATGTTATTCGTTATTCGTTTTTATGTAACCGAACAGAGATCCGACAGCTGTTACTTCGTGATAGTGGCATTGAAACTCAGTAGTTTACGTTATTAAAAATTATTAGGTAGCGTAGCTGAGTCGTTTTCATAAAAATTGTACGTTGTTAAGGGCTTAATCAAAACAAAATCACGATCGCTTCCTTTGTGTTACGAAAGTACGTCATACAAACTAAATATATGGGTAACTTTCGTCACACAAAGGAATCAATTAAGTTTTGTTTTTATTAAATCCCTATTGAGTACACTTTTTTGAAAACGACTCAGCTATCTATGTAGATCTTTATCAATCATCCCAGACTGTATGCGTTCCTCTGCAGGGCACAGGTCTCCTCACTGAATGAGAATGCAGTAGTTTTCACGCGGGCCCAGTGCGGATTGGGAACTTCACACACACCATTGACATTATTTGCAGGTGTATGCAGGTTTCCTCACGATGTTTTCTTTCACCGTAAAGTTCATGGTGAATTTCAAATGTAATTTCGCGTGTAAATTCCGAAAAACTCAGAGGTGCGAGTTCGGATTCGAACCCGTGACCCTCTGCTTGAGAGGCCATAGTTCAAACCACTAGGCCACCACGGCTATGTGTAGATCTTAGTCTGAAGGTGGAAGCGCACGCTCTAGGCGCGAAATTCAAACTTTTTACTTACTTACACTTACTACACTGGCTCAACGACCCAAAGAGGATCTTGGCCTCCGACACCAGAGAGCGCCACTCTTCCCTATTTTGCACCACCTCGCGCCAATTGGCTGCGCCGAGGGCGGTTACGTCTTTCTGCACTTCGTCCAACCAGCGGTATCTAGGGCGAGCCACCGGACGTTTTCCGCTCGGTCGGCCCATAAACGCGAAATTCAAACTTTTTACTTACTTATTTACTACACTGGCTCAACGACCCAAAGAGGATCTTGGCCTCCGACACCAGAGAGTGTCACTCTTCCCTATTTTGCACCACCTCGCGCCAATTGGCTGCGCCGAGGGCGGTTACGTCTTTCTGCACTTCGTCCAACCAGCGGTATCTAGGGCGACCCACCGGACGTTTTCCGCTCGGTCGGCCCATAAACGCGAAATTCAAACTTTTTACAGTTTTTAATTTATTGTGGGTAAACGGTGTAACTGTTTAATTTCATATGGTACTTGCGCTTGTAAAACAGTGTTCTTTATATTATTGTGTAAATTTTTTTAAGAATAAAACTATTAGCTTGAAATAAAAGTTGTCAAAACGTTGCAAGTCCGAATTTCTGTTTGACAACTTTTATATCAAGCTAACAGTTTTATTCTTAAAAAGCTTTACACAATAATATAAAAAACACTGTTTTACAACCGCAAGTTACCATATGAAGTTAAACAGTTACATCGTTAACCCACAATAAATCAAAACCTGTAAAAATTTTGAATTTTGCGTCTAGAGCGTGCCGTTCCACCTTAACGTAAGAAATATTTAAAAATATATACTTAAGACCAGAGACCTCGCCTCGAGTGGCGTCCACGGACCGGAAGACGCAGTGTAGATAGGCCTCCAACAAGATGGAGCGACGACCTGGTTCAGGTTGCGGGATCGCGTTGGATGCGGACGGCACGGGACCGATCTGTTTGGCGAACCTTGGGGGAGGCCTATGTTCAGCATTGGACGTCTTTCGGCTAAAATGATGATGATGATGACTTAATGCCTAACCTAAGCTACGAGTACTGCATAGAACTGAATGCAATCCATTTTAGAGTAGATATAATATTATTATAACTTCTTTTCACAGTAATGAGATCTTTCCCCTTTGAGCGGTGTATCAGCTTAAACTGCAAACTTATTTTTGTCTCGAAACAAAATGCTTCATATTATTGTCGTGTTGTACTTTTGTGCTTAACGTCGCAGCGGCAAGTGTCTCGGAGTAACAGCTCTTCCGTTGTTTCGCCAACTTTTAACGAGTTTGTCGGACACTAGTGGCACTGCGCCCTCAGTGCCGGCGACCGATGGGACTGCTAGCACATATGTTACCCACACTCTTAAACAATCTGGTGGGTGTTTTATGAAACCGCCAACTTGGCTTCTTAACTAAGTTTCACTTTTCAGGCAAACTGAAACATGAAATACTCGCGAGTAAAAGCTCGTCTGCAAAATAAAATTAGTAACTTGTATCTCTATTACTTAAAAGTATTCGAATTTTTAATGGTTAATATCTGAAGAATTTGTAGGTAGGTACTGTTTAGTTAATAATAATAAAATTTTATGGTTATAGCTTAGTTATAGAGATAACACTATATGAACAAACCTTTAACCTTGCTGCTACAAGCTCAAGAGAGCTACAATGTGTGTTTTTCAAAGAAGAAAAAATCAATTTACTCACACAAATGATTACACTAGTGTTATTAAAAATGAACAAAATTTTGATTTGTTTATTTATCAGTTAGGTACCATTTTATTTTTTTAATAACGGCACAACTAAGATCTTACAAGAATATCATGGGAATGTATACAGCACAATTACAATTGAACATTTATTTATTTATTTATTTATTTGCCATAACAACTATCATTACAGGATAACCCAATGCAATAGTGTTTTTTTAAAAAATAAATCAATAATAATAAGTCCTTTAAAATTCATAATTTTGTTAGTGATCACAATAGTAGATTGTTCAACAAGGGACTAAAACAAGCCATAATGACACGAGATATTTAGCCACCCGAGCGTTAGCGAGGGAGGCTATAATTCGAGTTGTCATTATGGTAGTTTAGTCCCGCGTTAAACACTCTACTTTTCACTTTGAATGCGAGGAAAAAAACGACAAAAACGACGTACAAAATTACTTTTTTACAACGTATGCTCAATACGAGCAATAGACATCTGTTCAAAATTCAAATAGCAAAAAAAATACCGCTGTCTTTTCTTTTCTTTTATATTTTTTTGTAAAGTGACGCTTTAAATGCTTGCATAATTAGCCAACAGATTCTAACTTAAAGACTATGTTAAAACTAATTGGACTATATATGCATGTAAGAATGATAATTGTTCATTCATTAGAATCGGCAAATAAATTAACCTAATTGATCTAAGTTCACACACAAAATCTATTGTTAACTGAAACACTTACCCGTGAATAAAGAAACGACTTTTTAAGTTTATTTTCTATATGCCAATTCTTTATTAAATTATATCTAATTATACTTTCTATTTACTATTAAATGCAACTGACATCGCATTATTTTGAAGTCACACCATATTAACTTTCAAACGTAACTGCTCTATCTACCGTACACTCCAGCACTGCTTTGCCGACAGTGCGGATTGCTATTTTATCGACAAAGCAGGGAACTGCTTTGCCGACAGCGTTTTTAAAAAAAAAAAAAACATATTAAAAAACACCTAAGCTAAAGGAAATCTTTCTTTACATGCAAAATAAAATGAATTCATCTTTAATATTTTATAATTAAATAGATTAATATTCGTAATTATTCAATGTGTTTCACGAAATTATTATTTTTTAAATATTTTTTATACAGTTGTCATTTTGAGGTTATTTCCACGCCCTAAAGGCTTCCACAGACCAAAGCGCAGGGCGCTACAGTGTGTCCGCAGCGCGCTTCGGTCTGTGGAAAGCTTTAAAATTGTCTATACCCAGTTACTGAAAATGGCGATAATCCTCCATTCACAAACACCGTGGTTGGCAGTTTAGGGGTTTCCATAGTCAATTATAAAAATTTTACTTTAATCCCTAGAGATCAAAAAAGAGCTTTAGTCCCGATATGCAGAGACTAAAGTAACATTTTAAGAGCATGAGAAGTGAAAAAGTCTTAATACCTATGTTAGTAGAAACTCATTATTCATCCTTAAAATTAAAAAACAACACGTGTGTTATTAAATTAACATAAAGTGTTTATGCAGACCAAAATTACTCTTAGCACTTATTTCTAATTGACAACATTTCATATTTCTAAGACTATAATTTGGTTCGTTCTGTGTATTCTGTTTGGAAAGAGAAAGACGCTGATAGTTTTAAATTTTCACTAGGATTATTAATTAATTTGTTACAATTTTTTAAAGATGTGCTTATTCTAAAAGAACGCATCGATAGAATAGATCCATTACTTTTGTCTAGTGTCTAGCAGTAATATTGTTTTGTTACTTTTTCTATCGTGCGTTAGATGGCGCTGTACGGACAATCGGGCCAGCTGTATCGCGATGTTAAGATTTTTCCTGGACAGTATATATAGTGTGTCAAAATTGAATAAATTGTCATTTGAAAAGCAACCGTCGTATGATTCATATCTAAGGCGGCGGTTGAACATGGTCCTTCAGAAGTCGGATCTCCAGTGACCTGGAGTAAACCAAGTGGACCGCGGCGCTACTCAGAGCCATCAAGCGGCAGTTCAGGCTGAAGAAGCCGGACTTGCAGACGGAGCCACGGGACACGGCGACGTAGGGGCCCGAGGAAGCGGCGTCCACTGCCTTCCGGGACGAGGAAGGAGGGAGGGAGAGAGCGGAGTGGAGTGAAGTGCGCGTGCAGAGTCGCGAGGTATAGTGTGCCAAACAGGAAAGACTGTAAGTGACGAAACATTTAACTTATTATCTTAGTGATTCGGACAGAAGAGTCAAAATTCAGTGCAGTTAGTGTAGAAGTAAAAGTCAAGCAAAAGTGAACCTTATTCTAGTTAGTCAAAAAACTTAGAAAATTAGCTAGAACTAGACTTGTAAAATTTAGCAAGAAAAGTGGTTTGGACGGGGAACCTACGCCCGATTTTCGTCAGAGTCTAAAAGTTAAAACACTTGTAAAATTTCAAGAATAATTTTGGGACTTAGAAAAATTTGCATTTCTGGACTTTGAAAAAATTTCGAAAAATTGAACTTTAATTTTCGGTCAAAATGGAAGTGATTATCAAAATTCAAATGGAAACATGTAACCAAATAACAAAAGATTTTAAAAATTATAAGAAATCGCCAAAAGATCGGATCACCAAACCATACGTTGAGATTAGACTCCAACGATTGGAAGAACTTTGGAAAAAGTTCTGTGAGGGTCACGATCGTCTTTTGGAACAATATTCGGAAGAGTACGACTCAAGCATTTACGCACAAAAAGAGGTTTACGATGTCACCAGCGAAATTTACATGGAGTATAAAGAGGAGTTAATGACAGCTGCACAAATGTTTATTGGTGAAATTATGTCTAAAGATTCAAAAGGCCAACGTTCGGAAGATACGGTTTCAAAACAAGTTTGTATTAAACTACCAAAGATTGTAATTCCAATCTTTTCGGGTAATTATTCGGAGTGGGTAACGTTTAAGGATTTATTTGAATCTCTGGTTCATAACAATGCTTCGATTAAAGATGTTGAAAAATTACATTATTTAAAGGGATATCTGACTGGCGAAGCGGAACTATTACTTCGTCAGATACCGATTTCTAATGCGAACTATTCAAAATGCTGGGAGCTTCTAAAGCAGCGCTACGACAATAAAAGATATATATGTAACATGATTTTAAAACGCTTTTTAAGTCAAAGAAATGCTGCTGTAGAATCTTCAACATTCTTGAAAGAGCTCATCGACACCAGCTCAGACTGCTTGAGCGCCTTAGCTAATATCGGTATTGATGTGAGTACATGGGATGCTATTGTCATCCATTTGCTCACTCTGAAATTAGACCAAGAGACTCGCAAGCAGTGGGAATTGAGTGCAACTGGAGGTACAGATTCCAATAAATTACCATCGTTCCAGGAATTCAAAGATTTCATTACCAACCGATTCAGAGCTTTTGAGTTTGTCGAGACAAAAAAACCAACAAGCGGGATTCAACATTTCACTCCGGCTAAGCCTCGTGTTTTACACACCATCCAAAACACTCAATGCCCCTGTTGCTCTGAATTACACAAAATTACATTTTGTAAACAATACGCTACCCTTGATGTTAATGCTCGTCGTAATTTCGTTCAGGAGAAGGGGTTATGCTTCAACTGCTTAGGCAATAATCATTCTGCTAAGTTTTGTCAGAACGCGACTTCATGTAGGATCTGCAAGCGCCGTCACCATACCTTGTTGCACCCTACAGACGCCACACCAGCAAATACATCTAGCGCTAAGATTAGCAGCATAGGTACAGTCGAAGCAGAAGAACCTCCGCAGGTTACGAATTGTTTTGCAAGAGGTACTGAGCAAGTTTTGTTGGCAACTGCGATTGTCAATGCTAAATCCAAAAATGGAGTATATGTGGCAATTCGAGCATTATTGGACCAAGGGTCACAGGCTTCTTTTATAACGGAGGCTACTGCACAATATTTAGGGCTAAAAAGGGAGTCAATCAAAGGGAATATTTCAGGTCTTGGTGGGGACAATAATCTTGTATCTAAAGCTATGGTCATACTACACTTACAATCTTTGGCACATCCAAACATAAATATATCTGTGAAAGCTTACGTGTTAAAAACTGTTACAGCATTTCTTCCAGCGAATAAGGTCATGGATCTAAATGGATTAAACATAACGGGAATACATTTGGCTGATCCGAATTACCACACGCCTAATAAAATCGACGTTTTACTAGGTGCTGAGGTATACAGTCAGGTAATTCAGGATGGCGTCAAGAAGAATAATCAGGGAACACTGCTAGCTCAATCAACAACACTGGGATGGATATTGTCTGGGATAGTAGACTCATCTAACACAACGTTTTCGGGAATAACGGTTTTACATTCCCAATTCAATGAAGACAATATTCTCAAGAAATTTTGGGAGATAGAAGCTGACACGTCGTCTCAAAAGAGACTGTTATCAGAGGAGGAAGAACGCTGTGAAGCCATTTTTGCTGCTACCACAAAACGTGATCTTGAGGGTAGGTACATAGTAAAACTTCCCTTCAAAGAAGAAGATCCAAGTTGCAAATATGGTCAGTCGAAAGAAATAGCTGCGAAAAGATTTTATTCATTAGAAAACAGATTGAACAGAGATAAAGACTTACACTCGAAATATAAGGACGTAGTGGATGAGTATCTTCATCTTGGTCATATGGTAGAAGTGCCTGAAAATGATAAAAACGAAAAGGCAGTGCGCTTACCTCATCATCCAGTGGTAAAAATGGATCGAGAAACCACCAAAGTTCGCGTTGTGTTCGATGCTTCTTGCAAAGGAAAGAATGGGACTTCACTCAATGACGACCTAATGATTGGACCAAAGCTACAACCAGACTTGAGACATTTGGTGATGAAGTGGAGAACATATCCTATCTGCTTGGTATCCGATATTGTAAAAATGTATAGGCAAGTAAAAGTCGCAGAAGAAGATGCTGATTTTCAAAGGATTTTATGGAGAGAAAATTCAAATCAAGTTTTGAAAGAGTACAAGTTGTTAAGGGTTACATTTGGAACCGCTTGTGCTCCCTATTTAGCGGTCAAGGCTCTTCAACAGGTTGCTATTGATTATGAAAAAGATTATCCTATGGCATCTGAAAGAGTATTAAAGGATTTCTACATGGATGATCTAATGACGGGATGCATGACAGAAGATGAGGGACTAAAGATCTATAAAGAAGTGAATGAACTACTAGGAAAAGCTGGGTTTGAACTACAAAAATGGACGAGTAATAGCAATCAATTGATTCAAGCAATGAAGTTAGAAAGCGATGGGAAGGAAATTGGAGATGGACTTAAAATAAAACATGATGAAATAATTAAAATATTAGGCCTTACCTGGAACCGCAATTCAGATGACTTTAAATATTCGGTGCAACTTCCTCCAATGAAGAAAATTGCAACAAAAAGAAATATCATATCGGATATTTCTAGACTATATGATCCATTAGGATGGGTAGCGCCTAGTATAATCTTAGCTAAGGCGATGATACAAAAACTTTGGCTATTAGGCTTGGGATGGGACGAAGAAGTACCTAGTAATTTATTGGAAGAATGGAGTACTTACCGGGAAGAACTGAGTCAGTTGACAAAAATACACGTTCCTAGATGGTTGGGCATGGATAACGAGAAATCTAAAATCGAATTGCATGGATTCTGTGATGCCTCCAAAATGGCGTATGCAGCAGTTGTCTATGTTCGGGTAGTAGACAAAGATGACAATATTACTGTTGGTCTAGTGACTGCAAAGACAAGGGTAGCTCCAATCAAACAAATTTCAATACCTAGACTAGAACTTTGCGGGGCAGTAATGCTGACAAGATTGTTAGTAGAAGTGTCACAAGTAATGAATATTACAAAAAATAATATACATGCATGGACGGATTCTACTGTTGTTCTAGCTTGGTTAAATAACCACCCAAGCAAATGGCAAACATTTGTAGCGAATCGGGTTTCGGAAATTTTAACAACTTTGGAGTCAAACCAGTGGTCTCATGTATCTTCTAAGCACAATCCTGCAGATTGCGCTTCGAGGGGGGTGAAGCCATGTGAATTGCAAAAAACTGAGATGTGGTTTCACGGACCGGGCTATCTACAGCAAAAAATAATTAAATATGACAAACCAAAAGAACTTGTGACCAATTTAGAAGAAGTTAAAGTGCATCATATTACAACGGATGTAAAGATATGGGACAGATTTTCGTCAATGACTAAATTAGTGAGAGTAATGGCTTATTGCAAACGGTTTTTAACAAACATTAGAAGGCCGGAAGAAGAGAGAAGACGCAGTAATTATTTAACGGGTCAAGAGATTAAGGAATCTTTAGACATTTGTCTAAGATTGTGTCAAATAGAACATTTTGATCAGGATTATAAAAGTTTGTTAAGTGGGACACCAATATCTAAGAAATCAATTTTGAAAACATTGAATCCCTTTCTTGATGAAAATGGACTAATGAGAGTTGGCGGTCGATTGGAAAACTCTCAGTTGGGATTTAATAGAAAGCATCCAGTTTTAGTTCCTAAAAAATCCGCTTTGACTAACCTAATAATTGCTGATGCACACCTTAAAACGTGCCATGGTTCAAATCAATTGATGCAAAACTACATCAATTCAAGATATTGGATTTTCGGGGTCAAAGAATTGATACGTGGACACATTAGAAAATGTGTTACTTGTGTGAGGTATAATGCGAATACACAACCGCAGTTGATGGGTCAACTTCCATCAGCAAGGGTTACACCAACACGAGCGTTTAAATTTTGTGGAGTGGATTATGCTGGTCCAATATCATTAAGGACAGCTAGTGGACGTGGACATAAATCATATAAAGGATATATTTGCTTGTTCGTGTGTATGTCTACTCGTGCAATACACATAGAAGTAGTCAGTGATCTAACATCAAAGGGATTTTTGCAGGCATTTAAAAGAATGGTTGCACGAAGAGGACATTGCCAAGAAATATGGTCTGACAACGGGACTAATTTTGTCGGCGCATCAAGGGAGTTAGAGGTATTATTTGGTTCGGAAAAATCAACAATTTTACAGGAAATTGCGGATACTTTAGCGAATAACTACACAACTTGGCATTTTATTCCTCCCCACGCTCCAAATTTTGGCGGACTCTGGGAGGCAGGAGTAAAATCAGTGAAACATCACTTGAAGAGGGTTATTGGTTCTACAACTTTAACTTTTGAAGAAATGTCTACGGTGTTGGCTCAGATAGAAGCATGTCTGAATTCAAGACCATTGTCTCGTATGGATACGGATCCTAATAATCTTAATGTTTTAACCCCAGGACATTTTTTAGTGGGAGAACCACTAGTGATAGTACCGGAACATGAATATATGAACCGAAATAGTGGTTCCTTAAGAAGATGGCAGTTAACCCAAAGAATGATTCAGGACTTTTGGCGTGAATGGTCTCAAGAATATCTCAACAAATTTTTACAGAGATATAAGTGGTCTGGGCAAACTCCAGAACCAAAACTTGACGAAATTGTGTTAGTAAAGGAAGACGATTTACCTCCAAGTCGATGGTTACTAGGCAGAGTGATAGCAAAACATCCTGGTAAAGACGGAATTACGCGAGTAGTTACATTAAAGGTAAACAATTCTGTGATTAAAAGACCTACTTGTAAACTTTGTGTTCTCCCAATTAATTAATTAGTAAATATAATGTTATTGTGATCTAAGTTTGTGGAAATCTTTCCAATGTAGAGAATCTACTCTACATTTTTAATGAATTTTGTTGTGTTTATTAACTAGATAGTTTATTGTAATGACGGTTTAATGTTTTGCCACGGTGGGCGGCATTTTTAGTTACACATAAGGGGATGTATACAAAAAGGAATTGTATTGTTATTATATGTTATGGCTTTGTATATTCTTTTAAATGTGTTTAAGTGATTTATGTCGGAATGTTACTATGTGTTGAAACTTATCCATTAGTGAGAAACAGAACAATTTGTTATTGACGCTTTAATTTTGGTCTAATTTGGAAAGTATATGTAATGTAAAGTTTTGTGATGGTGTAAGTTTGTAACAAAGTGTATTTTATCTAGTTATGGACATATTGTCCATGGTGGGCGGAATGTCTAGCAGTAATATTGTTTTGTTACTTTTTCTATCGTGCGTTAGATGGCGCTGTACGGACAATCGGGCCAGCTGTATCGCGATGTTAAGATTTTTCCTGGACAGTATATATAGTGTGTCAAAATTGAATAAATTGTCATTTGAAAAGCAACCGTCGTATGATTCATATCTAAGGCGGCGGTTGAACATCTAGTCTCTATTTAAAAAAAGAGATGACGTAAATTTGACGTTAAGGTTTTTTTTTTTTTTTTTTTTTTTTTTTTTTTTTAAGCTTTGCGCTCTTGGCGCATTAGCTAAACGGGGAAACGGAATTAGGTGAAGGAAATTGCGTAGGGATCGGAATTTAGAAAATAGGGTCGGAAAAGATCAGAAAGGGTAGAAAAAATAAATAATACTTATAGTTTGATATTATTCTGAGATAGAAATATATATAAAGCTTTAAATATATACAAGGATTTATCATTAAAGGGAAGAAGGGATGGGACAGATACGGGAAACGGAACGTCAAGGAGTGACAGCTGATGCAGAAAGGAGGAACGATCATAAAGTTGGCAGGCGAAGACTATATGATTAAGATCACAGGGGACAGCTCCACATTCACATGCTGGGCTGTCCACTATGCCCAATCTAGCAAGGTGTTCCGGTGTGCAAACATGCCCTAATCGCATGCGGGATATTATACTTGTGGCAGGTTTAGAAAGCGAGATTTTTGAGAACCAGGGCTTGACAGGGATTGTAGGTTGAATATCACGATAACGCAAACCCGTCCTAACATCATGGGAAGCCCAGAGTTGATTCCAAGCATCATGCAAGAATATTTTTGGCATTGCTAAAAGATCTTCAGCTATATTTTTGTATGGGTTAAGATCTCCGCACTCAATAGCTTCCCGAGCTAACTGGTCCGCACATTCATTCCCCTTGATGCCCCTATGACTAGGGATCCAAACAAAGGAAACAACATATTTACTCTGGTGACATGTAAGTAGAAGGCTTCGAATTTTATATATATGTGGATTATAAGACTTTGATGTAAATGGAAATTTGGCAATGGACTGAAGTGAGCTCAATGAATCTGAGAATATTATAGAGTTCTTGAGTTTGATTAAAACTATATATTCTAATGCTTTCAGGATACCAAAACACTCTCCAGTATACACAGACGATTCCGGTGGAAGTTTTATTTTCTGAACAATACCATATTGAGAATGTAGTACCCCAACACCAACACAACCATTTGAGGAGACCTTTGAAGCGTCTGTGTAAATATGATGTGCATCCTGAGCATGTGTTCCAATGAAATTCAAAAACTGTACATTGTGTTCTATATCATTCTTAGAAATACTTATATTTAAGGCAACAGATGGAACAAGAGTTAAAGATTCATATTCATACTGATAAATAGGAAGTGTAGAAGAATTGAAAGTGGGTGCTAAGATAGATTTATATCTATTAAAGCTTTTAATCAAACATGGAGGTTCCTTATGTTTCCAAAAACTTGAAGAGGCTATTTCCAAAGATAGGCGTGGCAAAATGGACCAAAGCTGATGATTGGATACTTGAGCACAGCGAAAGAGATACCTATCACTAAGAAATTGGCGCCGTAAATAGAGAGGAGGATCAACACATTCCACTTGAAGCGCATTAATTGGACTGGATTTCATGGCACCACAGATAATCCTAAGAGCTTTAGACTGGACGCTATTTAATTTCTTGAAACCAGCAGCACTGCCAGGTTCTAGTAAAAAAGTACCATAATCTAATATGCTTCTTATCAAAGCATTGTACAGTAATTTCATAGACGTAGGATGTGCACCCCACCAAACCCCAGATACACATCTCAGAATATTAATGTTTTTTTCACATTTTGAAACTATATAATCGCAGTGGGCAAGTCCATTTAATTTACTATCTAAAACTACACCTAAAAATTTTGTTTGATTTTTAACTGGAATTACATGGTTATCAAATTTAACATTAATTGGGGGAGGGAATCGCTTTCTAGTAAACAATACCACTGCACTTTTAGACACAGATAGCTCCAAACCATTGGAGTCTAACCATGTCTTTAATGACCCTAAAGAAGATGTGAGACTATTGCTAGCCTGTTCAATGGAGCTGTTAGTTGAGTATAACAGTAAATCATCAGCATATTGTAAGACTCTGACTGATCCATTTAAAGATAATTCTAAGTCATATGTATAAATATTATATAGCAAAGGACTTAGAACCGAACCCTGTGGAAGTCCTCGCCACACTGTACGGGTGATTTGATTATTGTCATCTAGGAGTATGCTAATGAATCTTTCAGATAGTAAATTGATTATGAAATTGATTAAAATTAAAGGTACCCCTAACTTGAAAAGTTTATCCCTTAATACTAAAACTAACACATTATCATAGGCAGAACTAATATCAAGAAAAGCAGCAGTTACTGACTCATTATTTGAGAATGCTAATCGGATATCAGATGTTATTATCGCCAGACTGTCATGGCAAGACCGGCCTTTGCGAAAGCCAAATTGACTTTGAGCCAGTAGCTGTTTGCTTTCCATGAAAAATTCTAATCTGTTTTTAATCAAATGCTCTGCCACTTTGGCAAAGACTGAAGATAATGCAACTGGGCGATAAGACGAAACATCAGTAGCCGGTTTACTTTGCTTCAGAATAGGTATTATAATTTGTGATCTCCATGCTTCCGGAACAATGCCAGTAAACATAACTGTATTTATGATAGAGAGGTAGTAAGAAAGAATATTGTCACTAACATTTGAAAGAAAAGAATAGGGAACACCATCCTCACCAGGTGCCGAATCCTTTAGGTTAGCTAAAATACCCTTTAATTCCTCCATACGGAAGGGTGAGTCCAGACTAAATTGAGAGGAAAGGTTATAGGGAATTGAAGAATGCTGAAAGACATATTGCTCAGGAACTGATGCCGGGGCTAAGTGGTCTATGAATTGTTGAGCTAAATTAGGTGAAAGTATATGTCTAGGAGAATCGTTAAATGCAGATCTAAATCTTTTAACATTATTCCATACTATAGAAGGCTTTACATTAGGAGAAAGTGACGAACAAAATTGCTTCCATCCTTCATACTTTTTCTTACGCAACAATTTTTTAGTATCTCTAGCAACTTGCATGTAAAACTCAAAATTTTCATTGGTCATGGAGAGCCGATAACGCCTTTCAGCCTCCTTCCGTTTTTTAATTGACTGGGAACATTCAAAGTCCCACCAAGGTGGAGAAGGAATTTTACCTGTTGCACTATTTTTAACAGGAAAAGTTTCATCAGCTGCTTCAGTAATTATCTTTGCCAGAGCAACCGAGGAAGAAACTACGCCCCCCTCATCAATACTAGGAAGATTAGATAGTCTATTATCTACACGGTTTTTAAAAACTTTCCAATCTACATTACTCAAATTATACTTGAGCATGGGACTGGGTCTCGGAAGCAATGGGATACTAAAAGGAAAAGAAATTAAAATTGGGAAATGGTCACTACCATGTGATGAATCTAATATATGCCAAGATAAAGATGATGAAAGTTGAGCAGAACAAATAGATAAGTCCACAACGCTAACTGCCTCCAAGGGGCCAGTGCGCCTAGTGGGGAAGCCATTATTAAGGACACACAGATTATGGCTATCCAGAATATCTAAAATTTGTTCTCCATGATTACTAGAGACTGAGCTTCCCCATGAGCGATGCTGTGAATTGAAATCCCCTAGGATGAGGATGGGCTTTGGAAGGGAATTTATTATTTGTTCCAGCTCATAAAAGATAAGTGATGATGGATGAGGAATATATACAGAGATGATACTAATGTTATTTACAATGGCAGCAACAATAGACCATTCATTGATGCTGTGTGGTGGAGTAGGTATTGTTGAAAATGAAATATTATTCCTGATGAGTAAGGCCACTCCACCATACCCATCAGGTCTGTCCTCTCGGAGACATGAATAGCCAGAGACTCTAAAAAGAGCTCCGGGCTTGAGCCATGTCTCCGAGAGGGCAAGTACGACAGGACTAAATTTATTTATGAGAAAGATTATTTCTTGTTTTTTGCTAGTTATACTTCGACAGTTCCACTGAACTATCTTGTCCATTTTGTGTAAAAGTAGCAGCAAGTGCTTCAAGCAAAGGGGCAACGTGGGACGATGAGACAAGGTTAGATTTAGATAACAAGGTAATTAAAGCAATTATGGCCTCGGCCACAGATTGAGTTTTTGGTTCAGTATTATTTGAATCCTTCAGCGCACAACCATTTGCTGGAGATGGAATAGAATATTCATTTATTAGAGCATTATGAGCCGCTTGGTCATAACCTTTACTGGTTCTGGTTGGGGGGCCACGAGGCTTAGCATATATTGTTTTTCGGTATGATTGTGATTGTTTGGATGTGTTTTGTCTGGATCCATTTCCAACACTATTGCTGTATGTTTGTTGGTGCATAGGTTGATGAGGTGAGGGATTCTGCTGAAAAAGAACATCTGCAAAAGATTTTTTAATTGGTGGATGACACTTTGCAGCCTCTCCATATGAGATACAACTATTGGCCATAGTTACTTTAATGTCCTTTTGCCTCTTGTGTTCTGGACATGACCTGCTTGTAGCAAAATGTGGACCATTGCACCAAAAGCAGAAGGCGTTTTCTTCATTCACTGAGCAAGTCTCAGCTGTATGCATTTGACCACATTTGTAACACTGGGGTTTTGACCTGCAATTTGTTTTAGTGTGGCCAAACTTGCAGCAGCTGAAACATTGCACTGTGGGAAAGATATAAAGCTCTACCGGTATTGCATTATAGCAAGAAAACACTCGTTTAGGAAGATGCTGTCCGTCGAAAGTTAGAACTACCGTTTCAGACGGTTGCCATGTAACAGAATCGTTGTTGGTAACTCTTCGGTTAAGTCTTCTCACCTTAACAACATTCCCATACCCAATAGGTACAGAAATGTTGGCTACAATCTCGTCCTCAGACCATTGAGCTGGGATGCCACGAACTAAGCCCATGCGTGTGATGGAGAACGAAGGGATGTATGCTGTCAGGTTCTCGGCCTCAAGGCGAGAATCGCGGAGGAATGAGTTAGCATCATTTATTTCGGAAAAGGCCATTGATATGCGGGTCCTACCAATCCGTTTCACGCTTCCATTTATAATGTTTCGGAAATTACTCTTAACTAAAAACTTCCCAAATGAGACTGGGTGTAATGACGAGTTTGCGTTTGTGTTATTTGTTTGGACATGTATAGTAAACGGACTGACATCCGTACCAATAAATAAATTCCTGCCAATCCCTGGTTTATTATTTTTTCCAACCTCCATCTCGAGAGCAACCGCTTCTTTTGTAGCTACCTGGACAGAACAATCGCACGTATAGCCTCCGCCATTGTTTTTTTTAGTTTTTTTATTGCAATATTTGCAAATTGATCTCGGCGCTCTAAGGTGTCGTTTACGATCACCTATAATGCCAGATGTTGAAGAGTCGGTATCTACATTTGAGTCTATAATTATATTGCAACCAACCTGGAGGCTCCCACCTCCAGGATCCAGGGGTTCTTCATCCCCCATCATGGGGCAAGCTTAAGAACTAAAACTTACCTAAACTGGCGTATTTTTATACACTTACACAAATAAAATATAAAATATGTAACAGGGGGGCAAAATATATATACACACACCGCCTAGCTGATCTTTAAAGTATTAAATAATAATTATAATAAAAAGAAATCTAGAAACACAACCGCCGCGTTTCACGTTTCCCGCGCTTTTTTTCGACGTTAAGGTTGTTAACTAATTTAAAATTATGACAGCTCTTTTTTCTAGTGAAAAGGGTAAAGGAAACATCTCTATTCTGTGGATGTATTTGTAAGTACATAATATGTTTATAAATTTGTTGTATTTTTTTAAATATGGAGAATTAAATTATAATAAATATTTTTCCATGTTCAGGAGGCGAAACTCTTTCGATTACTGCAGTAATTTTCAGGTGTTAAAAAAATGAAAGGTTGTCAATTATGAACTTGTACAATACCAGTCGTAATACTATTTAATTTATATTTTTGATATCTATTTAGTTTCGCAAAAAGTACTTAACAAGCGAGAACTTACTTATGGCTGCGGATCAATGACCCCAGTCGGACGGCACTTAGAAATACCGTTAAAAGGCATCGTTTCAAAAGCTTCAAATAAATAACGCAGCCAGCATTTACGGGGACGATATTTCCATCGACGTTTTTCATTGCTATTTGCTAAGCGCAAGCGGTGAGAGCAAACGAGCACTAGATGGAAGCACTTAACACGACGCAAAAAAATGTTGTTTAATTCAACGGGTTAAGTAAATTTTAGTTATGCTGCAAAAACATCAACATACTAATAAAATAAGTACTTAAATACTTAATGAAAACCTATCTCCCTAAAAAAATACACTAGCCTTCCGTCCGCAGCTTCGCCCGCGCTAAATTAATTTTCCCGTAGGAAAAGGTATTTTCCCGCGGTAAAAAGTAGCCTATGTCACTCAGTGATTATGTAGCTTTCTAACGGCAAAAGAATTTTTGAAATCGGTCAGTAGTTTCGGAGCCTAACCAATGCAAACAAACAAACAATCAAATCTTTCCTCTTTATAATATTAGTATAGATAAACCTAAGGTTTTACACTTTCGCGATTATCTTTCACACATAATTTTTAACACAATTTACGAGATTTATTTTTTTTGGCACCTGAAAATTACTACAGAAATCGTAAGAGCTTTGTCTCCTAAACACGGAAAAATATTTATTATAATTTATTTCTCCATATTAAAAAAAATACAAGACATTAAAAAATATATCTTAATTTATTTACCAATACTACCACAGAATAGATATGTTTCCTTTGCCTTCTTCACCAGAAAAAAGATCCGAGCTGTAATAATTTTAAATTTGATAACAACCTCAACGTCAAATTTATGTCATCACTTTTATTTAATAGAGACTAGACAAATTTAAAGTAATTGGATCTATTGGATTAATCGTATTTGGGCAGAAACGTAATTCACCTGGTTCGCATTTGGCCACTATCGCGATTGGACAGCTCTCATGTGGCCAGAATAGCACATTGCCTGTAACGCACTTGTAAAGAAAAGTAAAAGGACAGACTCGCATCTGGCCATTATCGCAATTGGACAGCTCTCATGTGGCCAGAATCGCACATTGCCTGTAACGCACTTGTAAAGAAAAGTAAAAGGACAGACTCGCATCTGGCCATTATCGCAATTGGACAGCTCTCATGTGGCCAGAATCGCACATTGCCTGTAACGCACTTGTAAAGAAAAGTAAAAGGACGCAGGGTCGCAGCTCTAACCTAACCTACTGTTCTGTCAGCCGTTTATCTTCTAAGGGGTCGCAGTTCTAACCTAACCTAACCTACTGTTCTGTCAGCCGTTTATCTTCTAAGGGGTCGCAGTTCTAACCTAACCTAACCTACTGTTCTGTCAGCCGTTTATCTTCTAAGGGGTCGCAGTTCTAACCTAACCTAACCTACTGTTCTGTCAGCCGTTTATCTTCTAAGGGGTCACAGTTTTAACCTAACCTAACCTACCTAAGGTCTGACGAGTTCTGTTTCTGTCGTAATGCGTTCTGGCTAAATTCTTATATGACCAATTGAGTTTATGGTGTACAGCGTTTATGGTCAACTGCGTTTTAGGAGTGATGAGTTTCTGTCGTAATGCGTTCTGGCCAAATTCTTATATGACCAATTGAGTTTATGGTGTACTGCGTTTATGGTCAACTGCGTGTTAGGAGTGATGAGTTTTTGTCGTAATGCGTTCTGGCTAAGTGCGAATCAGGTAAAACGCTTTTCAGGTCAAATTCGAACCAGGTGAATTAAGTTTCTGCCCAAATGCGATTAATCTATACTGTAACAAGTCGGTGTCTGTACTTTGAAGATATTTGAGAAAAACTGTCACTAGGGCTAGTTACTAGCGCAATAGAACCCAAAACAATGTTTTTAAGAATTATTGTCTGTTTAATTTATAATTTATTGAATCAGGCGTTACTTTGCGGAGGTCCATATTAATGAACTAAAACAATTACTTTGCTCACCCGCGACCTTACAATAGTTACGTTTATGCAAGAAATATTTATTATAATTAGCTATTCTCAGCAAAAAACTTTACTAATTTTTGTTATACGGTTCCTTTTAAAGTGTAGCTTGGTGGTGGTGATAGTTGTGTTTATGTGATTTGTGTGTGTTCGTACAGTGTGGAGGTGGAGGAACTGCATGAACACACATTTCTTGCATAAACGTAACTATTGTAAGGTCGCGGGTGAGCAAAGTAATTGTTTTAGTTCATTATTGTCTGTTTGTCTGTTTATCTGTTTGTCTGTGCGTTTGTGCGCGCTAATCTCAGAAACGGCTTAACCTAGAAGGATGCGGTTTTCACTGATATGTTGGTATTTTCTTGGATTAACATTTAGTGTTTGTTTCATTTGAATCGGTTCACAAATAAGAAAGATACGTCTATTTTAAGAATTTATAGAACAGTTTTTAGAAGTAGTGACTTGGGTGTAGGTCAGGGGGGGCACACTTACATATATCACACTTTTCATGCGACTGCAGCGACCTTTGGTGTTAGGTGTTTGACGAAGAACTAAATTAGCGGCCATCTTGGTTGACTTGTCAAACTTGTCAGCTGTCATTCATCGGCCATGGCCATGGCGTACCAAATTGTACGGTCAAGGACTTTAATTGATAGGCCACTTGCCAATGTTCGTATTTAAGCCGTATAATGCAAATCGGGTTTCTTCGTATATGCTGATTTGAATTAGACGGCTAAAATACGAATAGTGGCAATTAGCCTATCAATTAAAATTACGCGTATCTATAGCCGCACATCACTACCAACATATACATATAGATAGGTAGGTATACAACTATAGATACGTCACATTAGTTCTTGAGTAGCCAGCCGTAGGGCGGCAGCACCTTCCATACATGCATATTTGACCATAGAGTTGCCACTCTTGTTCATATAATATTACAATACTCTTTGGTGTAGGTACGGTGGTGATTGTAAACGCGGGTGTGCTGGGGGGGGTTCGGTGAGGTGGGGGGGGGGGGGAGGGGTTGCGGGGGTGCGGGGGGGGGAGGTGATTTTTTTATATCGAGGAACTAAGAAGAGCCATAATTGATGAAAAAGCAAATTGGATAAAAAAAATAAGCTGCCCAAATTACTAATTCCACGCGGACGGAGTCGCGGGCAAAAGCTAGTTAATTAATAAACCTAGTGAAACATGTAAACTATCAGCCTCTTTCTCTTTCCAAACAGGATACAGAGAACGAATCAAATTATAGTCTTAGAGATATGAAATGAAATCTTGTCAATTGGAACTTAATTACGCTTTTCATATTGCTAAAACTATGCATTACATCCGGCCATGGCCACGAGTAGACTGACTGAAGACAAGTCGCAGCTTTTTTAAAACAACGGCCTAATCTAAAATACCACGGTGTGCCACTTAATACTTTGATTATTGCCAATAAGGTGTATAAATTACACATTGTATAATTTCGAATTAGTCCGTTGTTTTACAAAAGCAAGTTTTTAGGGTTCCGTAGTCAACTAGGAACCCTTATAGTTTCGCCATGTCTGTCTGTCTGTCTGTCTGTCTGTCCGTCTGCGGCTAAGCACAGAGACTGTTAGTACTAAAAAGCTGTAATTTGGCATGAATATAAATATCAGTCATGCCAACAAAGTGGTAAAATAAAAAATAATTTTTTTTAGGGTACCTCCCATAGACGTAAAGTGGGGGTGATTTTTTTTTTCTCGACTAACCCTATAGTGTGGGATATTGTTGGATAGATCTTTTAAAACCATTGGGGGTTGCTAACATGATTTTTGTATTCAGTGATTTGTTTGCGAAATATTTAACTTTAAAGTGAAAATTTTCATTAAAATCGACCGTTTCCCCCCCCCTCTAAAATCTAAACTGTTGGGAGGAAAAATTTGAAAAAAATTAGAATGGTAGTAAATATATTAAATTTACAAGGAAAATTATAGCGGCTAAGATTGCTTGGGAATTATTTGTAGTTTAAGAGTAAATAGTAGCCTAAGGTATAAAACATGCCGTCACTACATTGAAAAAGCTCGTATCTCAAATCAGCATGTAAACAAAACTGAACCTTGATACGCGCGTAATAAAGTTCACTTAGCCAGATTATCGATTGTGAAATACGAGCTTTTTTCAAAGTATTGACGATACCTAAACTTGGAAGATTCCGTACACATACGAAATCCTTAGAAAAATATTACCTAAGTACTTGAGTTTTTCGCAATGGCTACGGAACCCTATCTTGGGCGTGTCCGACACGCTCTTGGCCGGTTTTTTAATTTTAGAATTACGTAACATTATAGTCCTGGGTTTAAGGTTAGAGCCCCACAATTCTTCAGTCACGGCTTTGATTTTGTACTTTAGATGCCATGAAATAAAGCGTTTTGGAGAGTCATGTTTTTTATTGCCTTAAACTAGGTAGGTAGGTACTAAAAATGTCTACCAACTCTTCAAATAGCATTTCATTGTCTATGAAAAAGTTTTCACTTTCAAAATTATCCTCTAATCACCAACACCCACATACTTTTACTATATTAGAATTTAAGTTCAAGGAATAATTTGTAATGTAATAGACGACCGGATGGCAGAACTTGGCTACTAAGCTTAAGGTTCGATTCCCGGTCGGGGCTTGTGTGAAAAATATGAATGTTTGTGCACGAATCTAGGATGTTTAATGAGTCGTTTTAAAAAAAATGTAACTATGTAGTTAAGGGCTTAATGAAAACAAAATAACGATCGCTTCCTTTGTGTAACGAAAGTTGGTCATACAAACTATATGGGTAACTTTCGTTACACAAAGGAACCAATTAAGTTTCGTTTTAATTAAGTCTCATAATTGTGCACAATTTTTTTTAAAACGTCTCAATTATGTATTTATGTACCTACGTATTTACATATCTACAGGATGAAATTTTGAAAGTGATACAAAATTAGTGTTTCAAGCTTAGTTAATGCTGGATAACATAATACATTTACTCAATTGTTGAAATTGGTCTGATAAAATTTTGGATTTTCATACTTAGCGGTAGTTAAATTATGAACTAAATGTATGGACACCTCAAATTTAACAATACTAATTGTAACAACTGGGTAAGTAAGTGCATTATGTTGTCCAGCATTAACTAAGCTAGAAACACTAATTTTGTATCACGTTCAAAATTTCACCCTGTATAGAAGCAAGTTTATCCGTTGTCTAGTACACATAGTACAAGCTTTGGTTAGTTTGGGACTAGGTCAATTGGTGTGAATTTAAAGATATCTTTAGGAACTTATGTACTTAAATAATTTATTGAATCAGGCGTTACTTTGCGGAGGTCCATATTAATGAACTAAAACAATTACTTTGTGTGTGTTCGTACAGTGTGGAGGTGGAGGAACTGCATGAACACACATTTCTTGCATAAACGTAACTATTGTAAGGTCGCGGGTGAGCAAAGTAATTGTTTTAGTTCTTATGTACTTAAGCAAAATTTTGGGCTTCTCAAACAATACAGTTTAGTGGAGATAATATCGCTTTTTAACGTTTGTTCCCTGCATTTAAAGGGTTCACAACGTTTACAACCTCTGTAAGAACGCAAAGCGTGAGAGAAATTTACC
Source organism: Archips xylosteana (assembly GCA_947563465.1). Classification (NCBI taxonomy): domain Eukaryota; kingdom Metazoa; phylum Arthropoda; class Insecta; order Lepidoptera; family Tortricidae; genus Archips; species Archips xylosteana. The sequence goes on from OX387344.1 coordinate 14,672,956, forward strand.
ATTCTTAAGCGAATAGGTAGTGCCGGAAAGTCTTAAAACAAATGTACTTACACGTATGAGTATACTTAAGCCAGCGGGTTAGACATTATGATGCAAAACGACTACATGCCGAAACTGGTTGTGAAGATAACATTTTTGTCACATAACTGCGTAAAATTTATTTTGTAGAGACAGTAGTCATTCATAGTAATTGAATATAAGTAAGTAGTTACTTAGTTACAATCAGTGGCGTAGCTAGGTAACCAAAGGCCCTGGGGCAAAAAGTAAACTAGGGCCACAACCCGTGTTTGTTTACATGATAAGACAAGTAAGGATAAATGCACATTAAATTCACTAGACTCGCGCGATTGTTAATTCACTAGTAGCGTTTTATAGTCACACTGTTGAAGAGCGCCGCGTTTCTCATAGGTCCGCGTTTATAGTTTGTAAGTCAGAGTCCGAGGGGCCCCCTGAGCTTGAGGGCCCCGGTGCACTGCCCCAGCTTGCCATACGGTACCTACGCCACTGGTTACAATAGTTAGGCGCACGGGCGTAGCCAGGTTTCAGTATGTGGGAAGGGGGGGGGGGGGGGGTTCAGAAAATAAAACAACAAAAATGTGAATGAAATGACAAGTAATGTTAAGTTTTTTTTTAAAATTAACAGTTGTAAAGAAATATTTTGTAATATTTCGGGAGAAGGTTTGAACCCCCAAACCCCCCCTCCTGGCTACGCCCGAGGTTAGGCGGCTTGTCCACTGGAGAGGAGCGAGGCAGCGGAACGAAGCGAAGGGGTAAAGGTCGATTCATATCAGACACTGCGTGTCAGACACGTGCCGTATCAGAACGGAAAAAAATTCCTTGCGCGTACTGCGCGGTCGTGTTACGATATATGTATATGAATTCATGAACTGAAACAATTACTTTGCTCACTCGCGACCTCAAGTAAGGCAAGGCGAGGAGGCTCGGGCAAGGGTGAGAAAGTCGCGGGTGAGCAAAGTAATTGTTTCAGTTCATTAATATGGACCACCGCAAAGTAACGCCTTATTCAATAAATTATATATATATATGAATTCGTTAATAGAAACTGAATAGAAGAATATTATTTTGTCTGACACGCTCGGTGTCTGTAGATAGGTACGTAGGAATCGACCTTTATGCGTAGCGGAGTCGCGGACTATGTCTGTCCATAGACGCAGAGAGATACTTAATAGGTTGGAGCGAGAAATTAGTGCGGAGTGGAGTTGCGGACTGTATTTTTCCATACGCAAAGCTAGCCCACGCTCGTTTCTCTGCTCCTCTTCCTCGCTCTGCGTTCCAACGTACCAATGCTCGACACCTCAACGCTCAGTAGATGACATCTACCTGTCACCTCTCTTACTATGACAAGAAATTGAAGGCGCCATGTATTGGGTCAGTGTCGAGCACAGGGACGGGTACCTTACTTATGCAACTCCCTGTCTACTGAAGAGGAGTGGATATTTTATGCTATTCTATTGGTAGATTTTTATCTCGCTCACCGCTGCGCTCCAATGGTCAGGCAGCCTAAGGATACAAAGTAAAAATAAGGTGAAAGATAAGGTGTCTCCTAAAACCGCGCATACATAGGTACTGTCCAAAAATACACGTTCCATAGTAGGTAGGTATATCAGTGATTTTCCATTCAACTTCGCACAAAAAGGTCTAATTTTAGAAAGACTCGAATTCGTACTAGAGTTTTTCCGATACCAAATCTATTTGCGCAACCCTTACTATAAACAATAGGAAATATCATCTATAAAGTCACGTACGAAAATCATTTGGGGCATATGCAGGCGTGTTCGCCAAGCTCATGTTTGTTGTCACGAGGGTCGAATGTCGAGGACGCCGTAAAAACGCTCCGAATGGCCTGAAAACTGTCGACGCGCGCTGATCCGGCGCTCACCCGGAGATTTACCGACGCCCCGTAGAGTGGCATCGATGTTGAATATGCTTTACGATAACCTTTTCGGTAATCGCTATCTTATTTTTTTACAGGCATACTTACTTGAAATGTCAGTTTTATAAGCTCGTAGGACGCGTATGAATTTTGTGATCTTTGCACGCTGTCCATGTAAGGTTAAAAAGGGAAGATTATTTGTAAATCAGTTAGCATTTTTACGGAAAGTAATTAAATAATGATAAATTAACAGTTACTAAGTACTAGAGATACACTACCCTGAAGGCAGTAGTTACTAAAATATCCCTCTTTTCATCAAATGAAAATAAAATTGTAAAAATAAAACAGGAGTTTCTTTATTAAGTATTTAATTATTTATTTATTTATTATTACTTATATTAAATGACACTCAACTTGTTGGTTATGACCAACTTGTTGGTTGTGTCATGTTTAAATTAAAATACAAATCACTCACGTCTTAAAAAAAGTTCAACAAACAACACAAAAATACATGTAACCATAGCTGGAAAACTTACAGTCCATGGCGGTAACCATCATAACATAAATTACCCCAGTCATAAGCAAAGATAGACAGTGTTATTACGGGAAGTCCCGCGGGCCAGAAAACTTCTAGTTTGATGTAGGTAAAGGGCCAATCGATAAGTTCAGTAAACAAATACGCTGACTGAAATTTCCAATGGTCACATTATTTTAATAATGCTGTTGGTACATAACTACTCAGTTAAAAAAATATGCATCCTCTCTTTCGAAATTAATTACATTTCATAAGAGCCTTTGACAATTCGCCGGTGGTTTAATCTATAAAATTGCACGCTGTTTTTCCACATTAGCTGTTTGTGCAACTTTATCACATGCGATTTTTTATCATGACTACTACAACCCGCACTATTTTATTGGAAATAGTGGTTTAAATCAACCAGACTAAGTAGGGGATCGCCATTCAGTTCACGTTCGAAAAAATACTTTTTATTTGATTGCTTTTTACGAAAACATTTTCTTAACGTACACCTGAACATCAGTCATTAGTCTTCTTTGGCTGTATTTTGATAATTTAACTATTCATACAAAAACTAACATAATGTACTTACTAGAGGTACATACGGTTTCTACCCACGTAAATATCGTGTCGGTTGTATTTCCGTGTTCGTTAAAACAAATTTAACCATGATGTTTAAATGATGAAATAGTGACTAAAGATAGATAATGTACACTACGTAGTAAATCATGAATGTCTTAAATGTGTACCTACCTTGTAAAACCCTGCTAGGGTAAAGCGTGGGCTTGTCGAACGTTTCGCATTAAGTAAACAAGACGAACAGATTTACAACATGTGATCAATAAATTGCCTCGCCAGGGTAAGACCTTGCTCTAAAATGCGTCAGCAGGCCGCCAGGGCCCGACTGATTGCTTCATCTATCTACAAGGGGCATAGGGTCCGACGCATATAAAATAAGAGCCGAGTCCGCCTGTATGCAACTCTCATCGTATAGGGTTGAAGTTAGTTGTGAACAAATTTAGGCTGGTATTGAATTAAGTTCTTACCCCAGTCTAGTGCAAGTTTCCTATATCTACGCGGAGGTTTAATCAGTATAAAGGAATGTACCTACTGAAGCCAAGATGCCCATATACATATAGCTATCTGAAGCTACTTTACTTGCCAAACGCATTAGTGCGTGTTCATAATATGTTTTTTAGGGCCTTGGCCGCTCCGAGTTCGGATAACCTTACTTTATGTTGATATTAGTAAGTGCACTGAAGTTTCTCAGGTGACGTCAGTAAGTGTTGTTTATGTACCTAAGTACAGATAATTCTACAGTTGGCGCCAAATCTGACATTATTTATTTTCATTGATCTGTTCTTTATTTGGATCGAATAAACAAAGAATCAAAAAGTTAACGAAGCCGCGAGAAAAAGTAGTGCATCAATTTTTTTCACCTTATTTGCTATAAAACCCTTGATTTTTTCGATACATTTTTAAAGGAAAGCCGTGCCATAGCCATAACATTCCTCATTGCCCCCATAACCCGCACCTTTTTGTGCATATGAAAGCAGGTAGGTAGTATTAAATTGCCTATTGTAGATGCACGTAAAGCCAACATTAAAACGAGAGCGGTTTCCAATAGCGTCTACACTTAAGTATCGCAATTCAGGTAAACCTTGCCTACCTACCTCGTTCTTTGTTTCCATAAATAAAATGTGAATAAGTCAGAGTCGATGAAATCAACGTCATAATAGGGACAAATAGTAGATTGTTCAACAAGGGAGGAAAATAACCAATATCACACGAGGTTACTTGACACCCGAGCACAGCGGCAATATTTCGAGGGTGATAGTGGTGTTTTTCCCGAGTTAAACACTCTGCTTTTCATTTCGACTACAAGGAAAGTAAGAAAATATAAGTATAAATAAATAAAAATGTCTAAACCGGTCAATATGATCGTTGTAAAATATTTCAATATAGTTTATTGTTAAGCAATAATTAATTTAACAAAATTTAATATATTCAATATAATAATCAATGAAAACAGTAGACAAAGTAGGTATTTAAGTAAATTTATTTGTAAAATAAGTAAATAATCAATTTGAATCAAGGAATTAAGCTGTATAGAGAAAGGCTGTGTGGACATATAACATTGTCGTTTACCGTGTTTTTTTTCTTATAATTTTTTAACTTTTCTGGTTTAAGTCACTAAATAAGAAAGTAATGTAAATAAATAATTTAATTTAATAATATTTTACTGGCATTATAAAATTTGTAATATGAATAATTAAGAAAAAAAAACTCAATACTTAATTATATGCCGTAGTGCTTGGCTGAATGCGTAAGTGTTCCATTGACAGCCAATGCCTTATTTTTTTTAATTCATATCTACCCTAGGGAAGAAAATAATAGTTTCCTCCCGTATGTCAGATATGATTTGCCTCACTTTCCGAGTATGAGAGATGAAAAAGTACATTTTCATCACTCAAGCTCTGAAAGTAGGTTGCATTCAACTTGAAATCCGGGATGTAAATTCGATTTATATCCTTAGGGATGTAAGTAAATTTGAAAATCGAATGGTGCTCTTTTGTATTCACGAACCCCGTGGCCGCGTGCTGTGCCACGCCGCGCGCGCTCCGCCCGTGCGCTGCTGCACGTGCAGCGCCTCGCCGCCTGCGCACCGAGTTCAAGGTGTGCAGGCGGCCGCGGCGACGCGACGCCGGTGCCGGCCGCAAGGGCGGCGCGACGCGCTCTCTTACAAATGGCGTATATATTTTTAACATAACGGTTTTTCTTTATTTCCTCGCATTTGTGATGAAAAGTAGAGTGTTCAGCTTGAGTGTAAATGATCAATTACACCCGCGAACTATAAACGCCCTCGCTCGCTTTGCTCGCTCGTGCGCCTAAATATCTTGGGTGTAATTGATCACTTACAACCCTTGTTTATCAATCTACTATTTGTACGGTACTTTAGTGTCCTTAAATATAAATAATGCATTTATGATTGAAATATGAGGCACGAAAGGGTTGTTTAATTTTAATTTCACAAGTAATTATTTAACTAAAGGGGTAACCACGCGAAAGGTTCTGACTCTGACGTCGACAAAACTGTACACAGGCTAATCTGGTAAGCTATTATTATTTCAAGAAGGGCTTAATTATATAATTGTCACGGCAAGAATAAAGAGACTAACTAAAACAAGCTTGTTACTGGCCAAAACTACAGAACTATAAACTTACTAATAATCTGTCTTGTACAAATATCTAACAAAGTTATTTTAAGAAATTGTGCAGACATAACGGTTTTTTCCGAGCAGCAGGCACCCGTAAACATTGCGCTTGTAAAAATATCATCGGAAGCGGGGCGTTGCAACTCTGCGGGGTGCTTGCGTCAATTGCTGAATCCTTTCCTCTTCCGGCTCGCTCCGGCGCAGGCTACTACCGGTTTGGGACTGCCGCGGGGATAAATAAGAAATAACGGAATAAGACTTATTGGAAGTGGACAGTCAAAAGGATGTATCGTTGAAATTGAGTACCTATCAGGTACGAAAAGGTGACTTATGTAAGACGGAATTCTGCCGACACGGATTGGTAATAATAATAATTACGAGTACAGTAAATTGCAATTGCATAAATACTTGATACAGTAGCCATCAGTGACAAATTTAAGTAATTTATAATTATCATGTATCAGTTTTGTGGATTTTATTTTATTTAAAGTTTTTTTTCTTCTATTTAGAGCATTTGAGTTAGCAAAAGATTATTAGCAAAATGATTTTTACTATTATTTTCTTTAAATCGTAGAACTAAAAACAATTTAAAATAATTATGTCTAGTGTAAAATTATCGAAGCCCTTCTCGTATCGTGTGCGGCGGGACTTAAAACAACTATAATGCTTAGAACCTTGTCGGCGTTCAACTGAAAATAAGATCGTTCGCACCAAATATTTATGGCGTAGCAATAAATTTCGGTTAAGCTCTACGGAATTATGAGCCGCTGGACATTTTTATTGTCACTCTGAATTTAAACGCAGATTAGAGCACGATTGAAGTTACTTTTCTGTGTATAAATAAAAAGTTTCATTTCGTGAACTGTCGGTGTTAAGCGAAGTGAATCTTGATTTCAAGTTATTTGGTTTAAGCGTCAGTTGAAAATTTATAAGTAAACAAAATTATTAGTAAACACATAAAAGTGGGTTCTTATGGATAAGGCTTTGAAAACACTGTCTAAACGATCTAAAGCAATTAATGGTTTAATGTAAATTTTAATGTAAATTAGGTATGTAGATATTAATTTATACTTTTTTTTAATACCTACTTATCTAGGTATTTTATTATTTTTCAAAACAAAATTACGCACTTCAAAGCAAACTGAAGTTTATTTAAACTTTGGTTTTGTGTCTAGTTCGGATGAAGTTATTATCCTAGATATAGATAGAGTGATCAACTGAACTACATAAATATTCAAGTAGGATTTTTTCCGTTTATTTATTTTTTGAGTAGCAGGTATGTTTTAGGTGTGTGCAGAAGTAAATCGAAAACGGACTCGCGAAATGTCGAAGTTCGTCGGATATGACATCGAGGCGAAGCAGATCCGATCCTTAGCGACGTGCCGCCTCGGCGAGGTCCCGAACTTACTTTTAAGCCATTACTTGCTACCTTGTTTCCGATTTTGTTTTTTCTGCGACGAAAAAACAGCGAAACACAAGTAGGGACTAACTTTCGGGCAATCAGCAGGGCACAACTTCGGGAAGGGTTAAATCAAATAGACAGATTCATCAGTCCGTTCCGGTTTTATGAAGACTTATTTCAGACTTACCTTCAAGTTGAAATTAGATTTAATCTGGCTCGAAGCTTTAGGATTGAATTTTGTAAACAATTTCGAATACCTCTACAACTTCCAGGCTTTGTTGAAATACCATTGGGATCCCGGCTACCCGTTGTTTAGAAATTCCTTTGAAATGGATTCGTAAATGAGGCAGAGTTTTGTACATGTGTAGACTCGTTCAATTGGCAAGGTAATGTTTGTTTAATTGAGTTCTTTGTTTCGGGCTGGCCTCATACTTTGCCGGCTTGATGAGCCCGTGGCGGAAGGGTTTGGTTTATCGAAGTCTGTCTTTAAAGGTCTGTAGACCTACCTGTATTGCAAGTCGGATAAAAATTGATGTTTACAGGTTTACCTTATGATCGTGTGAGAGGAGGGCGCGAGTCGCGACAGCCACTCAGAGGCTCGGGTGGGCCGCGTCGCGCAACAATAGCCCCGGGACCGGATGTGTGTTTCCCTTTGTACCGGGGCTTTTAAGTCTCGCCGCCGATCCATAGTCCTGTCTGGAAAAAACGAGAAAAATATAGGTATTAGTTGTTTTTTTGCACAGCGTCAGAAGAAATGTCCGAATGCATTTTGAAATCACTGTTTTCTCAATTTCGAGTATAGTTTAAAAAGTAACAATTCCTTTAGGGCCCTGTACCCAAAACGTGCCCAGTGGATTCCTATTAAGCATTTGCTGTCTGTCTATTCATCAGTCACAACGTTACACAAACAAACAAAAAACAACATCAGTCACAAAGTTACCGTACACAAGTCTTATACGTATGTTACCGTAATAGATAGACACTTGTAATTTTCACAGTGCGTGTGTTAGTAGGCATATTATGAGCCATCATAATGTTATAAAAAACTAGCAGTGGCTCGCGACTCCGTCTGTGAAGAAAAGGGATATAAAAAATAGCCTACGACCTATTCTCAGACCTATCGAACATAAAGAAAAAATTCATAAAAATTGGTCCAGCCATTTCGGAGGAGTTCGATAACAAACACCGTGACACGAGATTTTTATATATTAGAAGAAGAAGATTAGATAAAGTTAAAGGTAGCCCAGCCCTCATACGGATTATAGTTTTTCGGTGTTGCTTGGCTTAATGTTAACAACGGCAATGCAAAAAATGCCACCTGGATATTTTACAGAGCGTGTATTTTAATCGGCAATTGTATTATACACATACAGCAAATAATACCGTAAAAAATTAAAGGGTTAATATGTTATTTTCTGTAGGGCTGTGCGGAACCACACGTGGACGAATACAACTCGCACTGGGAAAGTCTTTATTATTATTTATTGGGGTCTAAATTACAATAATTATATACCTACCTAACATAACTTGATACGGGACAAGTTTCTGAAATAAATGATTTTATTAATTCATGCCTTCATTGATTTAAAAATCAATTCAAATCAATCTTAGGAAGAAAGTATATTAGATGGGATCTAAGTAAGAAAAACAGCAGTTTGAGGTTGTTTTTGCGGGCGCTACAGGGTGATGGCGCGACCCGACCGCGAGGTGAGATCCCGCCACTGTTCGCGGCAGGTAAGCGCACCCTTTGTGTAAGTCCCCAATATGCGGGACCATACTTTTTTCATTGTCCACAACGGTGGCTGGATAGGAAATCGATGACGTGTGCTGAATATTTCGTAATAGCTTTCACCAACCAAGTCAATTTGTTAACTATTTTTTTAATAATTATGAAGTACTTCACATTGGAGTAGGCCGTGTCTTTAGACAAATAAATAACAGAAAAAGAGCATAATTTCCATTGAATTAACGCAAATAAGAATATCAAAGGCAAATTTATTTTTATGTAAATGTTGTTCAATGTATTAATGTAAATGTAAAGTGGGTACTTTTTGTAAACATCTGCAAGCTAACTAGGTTAAGATGAAATCGACATTGAATGATAATGGGAGTCGAGCATGGTCTGGAGCGAACAGGTAAAGTCTAATTATCCGAAGAAATCCTTTCGGGTGAAGTGTTTCGATCAAATGGCATGAATTGGGAGCAGATATTTATGTGTGGAGGGGTTCGGGTGGAGTAGAATTAAGCCAACATTTTTTGTAAGTGGGCAGTAAACTGCTCTTACCCATATAATATTGGAGTGTCGTATATTTTACGGTCCATCCCGCTCGAGGGCTCTTCCTGGCGGTAATAGGGCGAGCATCCGCAACGAGTGGACAAAATTACCTTCGTGTTTTACAAACCAGACAACTTTGTTTAAAACTATTGCTTTCAAAATATATTCGCACCTATAGAAGCTATTTGCTTTTTATAAATGGCGTAATTGACGTCTATATCCATGGACATAGGCCTCTCCCGATAAACGCTGACCGGTACTGCGCCACTCGAATACACCTTGGTGAGGTCGGGATTTAACGAGATCACTATATATACGGAGTAAAAAAAGTTGTCACCTACTTTTTAAGTTTGAAAGAAAATACTCGTAAGTACATTTATTTTACGTACATTATTTATTTTCTGGGTATAGATACATTTTCTTTTCATTTTTAAACTTTAACCAAAACCCGTAAAATCTAAGTTTTCTATCACAATCGTAAAAATGTACCTGAAAAATTGAAATTGTGTGATTTTTTAGAAGATTTCACTGTGCTGTCCATTGACTGGCAGTTAATACAACATGACAGCGATTTAATCCAGTATTTTTTTACTATTTCAGCAATATCCAGAACTGTCATAACTTGCAACTGCTACTAAACATTCTCAACGAAAATATTCAACCGTCCAACATGACGTAAACAGTTAAGGGGCCTTTATAATTAAACAAATTTAACCCTTTTTAGGTTCAGTTCTCCGTAAAATTATGAGTTGGTTATTAGCAGAAAGCTCGCGCGTGCCGATTAAGCTCGCCGGGCAATTTTCAGCTATCGCGGTCGGGTCGTGTTGTGTGCTTTTAAATTTCGCCTAATGATATCTTATTACCTTTCACGGGGCGCCACAGGTGGATTCGAACACTTTAGTAAGCAAAATAAACGTTGTAAAATAAAAAATATATGCAAAGAATGCAAACATTGAAAATAATACTTACAACATAAGCTTGGAAATTCAAACGTAGCAGTAAATTTCGTTTTTCAAATCTGCGATTCCGATACCCTATTGCCGTGTACAAAACGGGTACCTACGAAATTTCAAATTTAGTTGCATCTTTGGTGATCTAAATTCTGTAATGAAAACAAATAATTCCTGGACTATCACAGTTCGTCCTCATCCCCAGAAAAATATTATATAATACTAGCTTTTGCCCGCGACTTCGTCCGCGTAGAATTCCAATTTGTGGTAAAGCTTCTTCATCTCTTTCATTGTATAAAACAAAAATCCGGCACCGGCAACATCCATCATTATTATCATTTCATCATGAGTATCAGTTAGTGAATATTATAAATCCCGTTTATTCCCTATCCCGCGGGAATTTCAACAAATTTGTCCTTATTCTTTGCAAAATTACACTTATTTTTATCCCGCGGGTATTTTGCATTTTCCCCGAGAAAAGTAGCCTATGTCCTTAAAGCTTTCTACCGATAAAAGAACTTTTAAAATCAGCCGCGTAGTTGAGTTCACTTATTTTTTTCCCGTGGGAATTTTGATTTTTCACGGAGAAAATAGTCTATGTAAGTAAGGGTTAGTGTAGCTACTCACTAATAGGTGAAAGAAATTTTCAAATCAGCCCTGAAGTGAAATTCACTTCTTAATATCCCAGGGGAATTTTGCATTTTACCGAATAAATAGTAGGTAGCCTATACCAATAAAGGATAGTGAAGCTTTCTATTGGTGATTTTTTTTTAAACTCAGCCCCGAAGTTAATTTTACTATTTTCTATACCGCGGGAATTTTGCATTTATCCGGAAAAAAGCATCCTATGTAAACCAAGGACAGTGCATCTTTTCTATTGGTGTAAGACATTTTAAAATGAGCTCCGAAGTTGAATTTTCTTTTTTCTATCCCTTGGGAATTTTGCATTTCCCCGGAAAAAAGTAGCCTATGTCAATAAAGGATAGTGTAACTTTTTACTGGTAAAAGTTTTTTTTTTTAATCGGCTCGGAAGTTTCAGAGATTATCTATCCCACAGGAATTTCCAAAAATCCTGCAATAAGTTTTTTTGTTGTTATGGTCATTTTCGTTAATACTGTATTTGAAAAGATTAGTAATTGTAGTTACGGAGATATGGTCCAGTTGATTTGAGTACCTACATATATAAATCCTGATTTAACTTTATCCCGTGGAAAATTTCAAAATTCTTTATATTCGCTTTATATTCTAATAGTCTAATTGCATGCCCAATTTGTACAGTTTAGTAATCTTCGTTATGGGCATAGGGTCACTCTTGATGAAATATATAAATCCCGATTATTCCTTATCCCGTGGAAATTCCGGAAAATCCTTTCTTATCGGATGCCTACGTCATACCCTCCACGTTTTAGGTCTCTACATACAGCGGTTTAGGCTGTGCGTTAATCCGGCAGTCAGTCATTTAGGACTTCAGGACAAAGCATTTTATATGTATTTGCATTGCACCAAGCTTTTATGCGAGTTCAACAATGATATTTGAATACTCAATTCGATTTTATTCGAAAAAGGTTGAACTCGCATAAAAGCTTCATCATCATCATCATTTCAGACGTAGGACGTCCACTGCTGGACATAGGCCTCCCTCATTGACGTCCAATCATTACGGTTGGAAGCGACTTGCATCCACCCTGAACCTGCGGCCTTCACCAAAACGTCCGTCCATCTCGTTGGTGGACGTCCCACGCTGCGCTTGTAAAAGCAAAAGCTTGGTGAAATGCAAATACTTAATACATATAATTAGCTATTATCAGAGATCAGATCAAGACGTGGTTGACAAACGTAGACAAAAATGGTTTGCAATATTTGAAGTTTCGTTTCGTTTACAATGTGTCAAAATAAAATGTAATTTAAATCAAAAGCACTAAGGAGTATTGATATCAACTTCGAAGCAAATCACCCCCAAAATAACTTTCTACTACTTTTTGACCCCGTCAAGGGATGAATTTCAATAAAATACGAAACACGTCTTCCATCAATTTTGTTAAAGAATGTTTATGCAAAATTTGAAGTAGATTGGACCAAGGAATCACGATGTCTCATACAAACTTTGCCCCCCTTTTTTACCCCCTTAGAAGTAGAACTACGGAAAATCCTTTCTTATCGGATGCCTACGTCATACAAAGAACACACCCTCCAAGTTTCAGGTCTCTACGATCAGCGGTTTAGGCTGTGCGTTGATCCGTCAGTCAGGACAAAGGATTTTATATGTATAGAAGAAAAATATTATATAATATTAGAATCGTAAAGAGCATGTTTTGAGTGCGATTTGCTACGTCTTTCTCTACGGTTTTCGTAGCAAAGTCTACAAGCCAGGACTAAAATGTCTACACACGTAGCATCAGCAGACACAGATAATCTATTTTCAAACGAAATTTAATCTAATATTTGTTGGGTCCGTGTTATGTCACGTTTTTATCAAGACATAAAAATAATAACCATATCTAAAAACTCACAAGTAATCCATAAAATACTCTTTTTTATTGACGGTATTTGATTATTGAATTGCTCACCAGAGCTCTTTAAACATGGTACTGAAGTTCAAAAGAATTGAACAATTCGAAGTAGGTAGAAATAGGTTTGCAAGATTTTATTTTTGTTAGCTAGTTAAAATATTACAAGTGAAGGTAACATAAGGGTATTAAAAAAGCTCTTTTTTTAATCGTTAATAAATCTGCCCGTGTAAAATTGCCAGAGGTGAGTTAAAAATAAAGATTACCCGGTATTTAGTGTACGCGTCTGCTATTTAAATAAGTAGGCACGAAGATACCGTTTCTTGTGCGGACATGCAAACAATTAATTAGGGTTTATAAATGGGGGGCATTAGTTAAGAGCGGCCGGCCGCAGGACTATCGGCGCAGCTGTTACATGTCCTGGGCTGTACTAGCTAAATATGGGGCATTTTAAATGGATGAGAGAAAAAAAACTATTTTTATTTGTCATCAAATTGCATGAAAATAAAGAAAGAATGTTAATAAAAGTGTCACTATCATTAAGACACAGGGTAGTGACAGGGGCTTTCTAATAATAATCTAATCTCCTTTCTTTTCATCCAAATTTTAATTTGATACAATAACATGTTACCTTTTTTAGGGTTCCGTAGTCAATTAGGAACCCTTATAGTTTCGCCATGTCTGTCCGTCTGTCTGTCTGTCTGTCTGTCTGTCTGTCTGTCTGTCCGCGGCTAAGCTCAGAGACTGTTAGTACTAGAAAACTGTAATTTGGCATGAATATATATATTAGTCAAGCCGACAAAGTGGTTAAATAAAAAAAACTAAAAAAATTTTTTTTAGGGTACCTCCCATAGACGTAAAGTGGAGGTGATTTTTTTTTTCTCGACTAATCCTATAGTGTGGGGTATCGTTGGATAGGTCGTTTAAAACAATTGCGGGGTTGCTTACATGATTTTTGTATTCAGTAAATTGTTTGCGAAATATTCAACTTTAAAGTGAAAATTTTCATTAAAATCGACCGCCCCCCCCCCCTCTAAAATCTAAACTGTTGGGTGGAAAAATTAAAAAAAATTCAAAATGGTAGTAAATATATTAAATTTACCAGGAAAATTATAGCGGCTAAGATTGCTATGGAATTATTTGTAGTTTAACAGTAAATAGTAGCCTAAGGTATTAAACATACCGTCACTACTATGAAAAACTCGTATCTCAAATCAGCATGTAAACAAAACTGAACCTTGATACGCGCGTAATAAAGTTCACTTTGCCAGATAACGATTTTAAGATACGAGCTTTTTTCAAAGTATTGAGGATACCTAACTTTGAAGATTCCGTACACATACGAAATCCTTAGAAAAATATTACTTGATTTTTTCGTAATGGCTACGGAACCCTATCTTGGGCGTGTCCGACACGCTCTTGACCGGTTTTTATGTTATTCTTTTCGACGCCAACGATGCATATATCCGCACCGCAGGTTCTATGCCAACGACGGATATATCAGTCACGGGGTGCAGAACGATACCTACCTACATGCATTTCTGTAGGGTTCAAATTTGCGTTTGACATTCCGATGTCATGGCCTATGAGTGAGAGCTGTTGTATTTGACAAAGAGCACAAACAAACATGCCCGTTGTAGATCCTGTTAAATACGCAAAGAGAAATTACGTCTCTGGGAAGACTAGAGGATCTAATTTATTAGAGCGTATAGTGTCACCGATAATACGGCACGCCCTACGTTGCAGGCGATCAAATGAGAAATGAGACGAGTTGGTATTGGGAGGCAGCAGCCCAGATATGAGAACAATATTTTATTAGGTACATTAAAATAAACCATACAAACCAAGATAGTACAATAAATGTTTACACCAACAGTTTTAATTAGAAAAATAAAGTAATTCTTACACTGACTCAACTTGATTTGTTTTACTTCGAATGAATGAACGTCTACAAATAATTTGGACCCAGAAAGTACCTAAGGTTAATGAAATTGATATCTAAAGCAATTTTTGAATTTTCTGCCAATCAAGAGATCAACGTACAAAGCGTAGCCGCGGGGTGCGCTTGCCTTTACCGACTTATCAAGTGGCGCAATGTAAAAGAGGCTAGCGAGCCCGTGACTGCGTTCCGCATAGTCTCAGAATTAGCGTACAAACATATCTGAGGTTAAAGGCTGATTCGCGGTGTCATGTGGAAAATTCTCAAATAGAGCTATGTATTTATATAAATAATTCAAAAACATTTATTTCGATTACAAAAAAATAGACAATCCCAATTGGTGTAAATTGCCCCCAATTTATATAAATTGGAAACTCCTACACAATTCGTAGTACATTGGCTTTAGCTTTACTATGGTAAACGTAAACACGACATTGACATATTGTCTAAAATCACTGTTTTCTATGAGTTGACGTTAGAAACAAATATTCAACGATTGTCTAAATTTTTGTAGTACCACGGGATATTTTTATGTTGAGAAATTATTATGCAGAGATTTCAAATAAATCCTTTCAAATTTAATACTGCTAATTGTATATAAATATGTATCTATGTAAAACTCTTTATCGTACATAAAAACAAGATAAGATAGATAGATTGTTGTTGAATAATTAAAAATATTACTTAACTAAACGGGACTTATCACGGAATAAATATTTATTTATTTACCTCGACGTTTCGGCCACATTGCAGTAATTATGAGTGAAAATCACGAAAGTTTAAAACAATTAAAAATATGTGTATTAAATTTGTCGACTGCATAAGAAATATAACACTGATTTCTTAAATAAAAAAAAAAATATTGTCTGCAGCTTCGTGTGCATCCTGCGTGAACTTTGTTTTGAATACCTATAATATGGGGTAGTGTAACTATATGCCAACCAAATAATTTTAAGGATCGGTCCAGTCCTCTCCGAGATTTCTTTTACATGAATTCCTACAAATAAACAATCTAACACTTATATGTTTAAATACATTTAGTATTGAAAATTAAATTAAAGTTAAAAAAAATACGGATAACTTACGTTCCGCGCAAGCAGTTTGGGAGCAGCCGCCTCCAGGAGGAAGGGCTACGGTTTAGCTCGAAATATGTCGAGCTAAACTCGTTCATAGACGTGAATCATCCTCACTTATTTTCACTATAAGTGAGTCTGACGGTAATTTCATGTTCAATAAAGTCAAGTTTAAAAAAAAAAGTTAAATTAATTATGTGTACTGTAATGATGATTTCATAAATGTAAAGTAAAATTTTAAGGAAATAACATTAAAACATAATACTTTTATAAACCTGTCAACAGTTTTTAACTTGCGCAGCCGCCTTAAGCAACGTGTACTGAGCGGGAAACGTTAAAACTCACACAAACGACGAGTCGACTATAAAGTAAGAGAAAATTTTATTATTTTGACGGTAAAGGCTTTTCTTGAAACATTCTTTTGAGTTGAATAAATATTTAAGTCCGTTTGGACTTTGATGGGATTATGAGTCTCTATCAATTATAGGTATGTTTCGTTTTAGGACATGCCTCGTTTAAATTTTTACTAGAGAGCCGCTCCAGCTTCATATTCTTGGTCACTAATATAATAAAGAGCTAAACTTTGTTTGTTTGTCTGTTTGCACAATTGTTCGTTAGTTTGTAATGTAAAGCATAATCTTTGGAACTACCGAAACGATCCAAAAAATCTATCCTTATCATTCCATAACATATCTATCGTCAGTATTTTCGTTTATTCGCTTAATTTTATCAGGTTAACACACTTACGCGCCTGAACGGCTCAAGATAGAGGGGTATTGCGTTAATTAGCCATCGACAAGCCGCCAGCGCGGCCCAGGCCGCGATAACGTATGTAATACGATAAAATATAGTATGTACTTACCTACTTGCCGCCGTCCGCGCCGCTCGTTACATGTAATTGCTTCGCTTCGCTTTTTTGATATGACCGTTTCCTTTTACGGGCGCATTATGACGTCATTTAGGGTACGTTGCATTTTATTAGGGATTGGATTATTAATCCGTTTCTGAATGATTTTATGTTGATGTATTTTGTTTAGAAAATCATTGCTTAGCCATTTATTTGCCTACTAAAGTTTATAAGGCACAGTGATCAGTCACGGATTCACGGATCTATATTGTGTCATAAAGTTTATCCAGATTAATTTTGCAGATGGTTAAGTGAGTTAATCTAAATACCCGTATTGAAGTTTTTCAGGGTTTTTAAATTGTGGTTGGTAAATGTTTCCATTATATTGGTTGATGTTTAATCAAAGTCTACGGTCTATGTAGGTATAAAGCGTAAAAAACAGAAAATCAGAAGGAAAACCTATAAGTACAGTCAAACAATAATTATCCACAATAAATTTCAAACACCTTATTAAGTTCTTTAACTGATTTTCGATTTGTAGCATTCGAACATGGCGGATGTATAAAGTATATAATTTTGGTATTTCTGTTTCTTTGGCTAGTACTATACTTCTATAATTTTGATTGTGTTTTTGCGGCGATTAACCTTAATTAACAGTGATCAGAAAATTCTATAATTATTGCTCTAGTGTCTGACATTTTTTAATGCGCAAGTTGTCTCCACGTGGTTTCTGGAATTTTACTATCAAGTTGCAAAAACTACAATCACCGTACAACGTCGCTCCCAAAGAGAGCTTACTTTGACACTGGCGAAATTGTCCTGTAATGGGACATAAGCCATATTTTAAATAAATAATAAGTTCTTTAACTCATTTTTGACAGAACTATATTTTCCTTTGAATTGAATTAATTGACATAATTTTCACCTGACTGTCGTAGGACGGTTATACCTAACACGTTTTATTTAAAACATAATGCCATGAACAACGGTCACGAGCACTCACTGTACGAATTATGAATAACCCCGGTAGTCAACACGAATACAAAACATATTTCAAACATACATCACTCTGGTCAGTTTCATGTGATTAACACTCACCTATGTAATGGCTGGAGCTGTTCTGCATACCGACATCCGACCAAAGACGTCGTCGGGGCCAACCTCAATGGCCTAATAATAAATGGCCGGGCCATCCCGTGTGGCCACTCTCAACATATCTCGGGATCCCGGTCTCGGAAAACTCGACCCAGCCTGTAACAACCGGCCCATTGCGAAATTAATTCCGTCCTTCTTTAACAGCACTTGAACGAAAGAGACAATGCTTATGAAATGAATATTATTACGGAAATATCACGATACTGAATACCATGAGGTACGGTTATACTGTTTAAAACATACGCCTGATAAAATTTTTGCTAATGAACAAAGCGTTTTGTTTAAAATTCAAGTGTTACGATTGTATTCTAAATACGGTATCCTGTTGGTCGCTTGCATGAAATTTCATACAACGTTTAAGCTGTTATTGTTCTCTCAAACTTCGTTATTTTAATGGGTACTCAACTCGTTTATGCTACACTTTTTGCTGTCGTTTCGCATTGTTAAATTAACTAATTTATGCTATTTTAAATATACACATTATTGGCTTAAGATTGGTGGCAAAACATTCTGCTTGTTCTTTCATAATTTCATAATCATTTATTCATTGTCCAGCATAGGTAATATTAATTTGGTCTTAGATTACATTCTGAGTTCCACTATGTGGTGCCCCAGGGCATACAACAATTGTCTTTTCTTCATGGTTTATTATTAAGATAGATATTATAATTATTTATTATTGAGATTCATTCTATATTTCATTCATACATATTTCCAACTATTTAAGTATATTCCAAAAATTCTCTAATGGAGTAGTACGCCTTTTCAGTCAAAAAAATGTTTAATTTTTTCTTAAAGTCATATATGTTAGCAATGTCATGCAAAGCCCTCGGTAATTTATAATATATCTTGGGGGCCATTACAAGTACGCTCTTCCTAAGTAAAGCTGTTTGGGATTTCATGATACAAAGTTTGTGTCGAAGGCGTACACTACTATAATTCATAAATAAATCCATATTAATTTTCACAAATACACAGATCTCGTATATGTACAGACATGGCAGTGTTAAGATTTTGAGATTTTTAATTTTTTTTTTTCTTTGGTTTATAACTTTCAATTATCACAGTTAAAAGTAAATTTGGAGTAGGCCATCATCCCAGCCTATACAAGTCCCACTGCAGGGCACAGGCCTTATCTCAAAATAAGAGGGCTTGGGCCGTCGGTAGTTCCCACACGTGCCCAGTGCCGCATGCAGTAGCAATGCAGTTGGAGTAGGTAATAATGTTTTATCTGGGTAAATTATCGGTTTCCCTGAAGAAAAGCAAAACTGATCGGTTCAAAATAAGTAGTTGCTTCAATCGAAAGGCATAGACTATCTTAGAAAAAACTTAGAAAAAAAAGGTAAAATACTATTAGGTACTGAAAATTTAAATTTAGATGGTAGGTAGTATTATTTTATTTAACTCACAAAACGTACAATTAATTAATCATATCACAATTTCTATTGAAACTGAATTTGGAAAAGTAATGTTAGTGACCTGTTATCCTCTATGTCATTTCTAGCATTCGGGTTTAATGCGTGGGATGACCAGCGGTCGGCCGGCCGCCGCCGTTACGGTGGCCGGTCGCCGGACGCCGGCACCGGCCGACTGCCTCGCTTTGAGTCGTGGCTTCAATTTCTCCCCGTTTGATGTGTTTAATTACTTTGTTTGTTTGTTCGGATGCGATGCCTGTTGCGGTCGCCCTAAGTTGAAAATGCTTCCAAAACTGTTAGCGTTCCCAAATTAAATGTAACCCACGTCAAACTGAGCAAATAGTTTATATTCGAAACGTGATAATTAAAGTTTGTGCACTAGTGCAAACTGTCTTACTGTTCGTATTATTGGTGTTTCATTACGAAGTTAAACTAGTTAATTCCCTTTTTAATAGGATCCGATTAGAGCACAAAATTACGGTTAACTAATGTTTCGCAAATTATTTTTCCCAAACTGATTCATTTGGCAAATGTTTCATTTCCCAAATGTTTATTTTTTTTGAAACTGTAAACTTTTCAGGATTGTTATAAAACAAACCTAACCTAACCTAACCTACAGAATAGTCCTGAAATATATCCTGAATAGTTTATAGTTTCAGAAAAAATAAACATTTGGGAAATGAAACATTTGCCAAATGAATCAGTTTGGGAAAAATAATTTGCCAAAAATTTGCAAAGTTAAAGACCGATGAAGGTAGGATCGTGACCTCTAAACCGGCGCTATTGTTAGAAGTTGAGAAGTTCTATGGACAGCTGTACACATCAACGAAGAAACCCGTCATAGATCTAGCTGAAGACCCGAGAGCTAGATTAACCCGGCACTATACCGAAGACATCCCGGACGTCAGCCTGTACGAGATTAGTATGGCTCTCAAACAACTAAAGAATGGCAAGGCCCCTGGTGATGACGGAATAACAGCCGAACTTCTGAAGGCGGGTGGAAAACCGATCCTCAAAGCCCTTCAGAAACTATTCGATACCGCCATCCGTGAAGGGAAAACACCAGAAGCATGGAACAGAAGTGTAGTGGTGCTGTTCTTCAAAAAAGGCGATAATACCTTATTGAAGAATTATAGACCCATTTCACTTCTGAGCCATGTTTACAAGCTGTTTTCGAGAGTCATCACGAATCGTCTCGCGCGCAGGTTAGACGACTTCCAGCCTCCCGAACAAGCCGGGTTTCGAAAAGGCTTTAGCACCGTGGACCACATACATGCGTTGCGGCAGGTTATACAGAAAACCGAGGAGTATAACCGCCCCCTTTGCCTGGCATTTGTGGACTACGAGAAGGCCTTCGATTCGATCGAGACTTGGGCTGTACTGCAGTCTCTCCAACGGTGCCAAGTGGACTACCGGTACATCGAAGTGTTGAAGTGTCTGTATAATAACGCCACAATGTCCGTCCAACTTCAGGATCAGACGTCGAAGCCCATTCTATTGCAGCGGGGAGTCAGACAAGGAGATGTTATCTCTCCGAAACTGTTCACCGCTGCACTAGAGGATGCGTTCAAGACTCTGAACTGGGAAGGGCGTAGCATCAATGTAAATGGCGAATACTTCACTCACCTTCGATTTGCCGATGACGTGGTGCTTATGGCTGAGACCTTGTAGGACCTCAGTGCGATGCTCGCTGACCTCGGAAGTGTCTCCGAGAGAGTTGGTCTTAAATTGAACATGGACAAGACGAAGGTCATGTCGAACGCCCATGTTGTACCAACTCCCGTCGTAATCGGAGATACTTTGCTCGAAGTTGTTGACGACTATATCTATCTGGGACATACAATCCAATTGGGTAGGTGCAACTTCGAGAAAGAGTTCAATCGACGAATTAGACTCGGCTGGGCAGCGTTCGGGAAGCTCCGCAATATCTTGTCATCCGATATACCGCAGTGTCTCAAGTCAAAAGTCTTTGACCAGTGTGTGTTGCCAGTGATGACTTATGGCACTGAGACGTGGCCGCTAACGATGGGTCTTATAAGGAAGCTCAAGGTCACTCAGAGGGCGATGGAGAGGGCTATGCTTGGAGTTTCTCTGCGGGATCGCATTAGAAATGATGAAATCCGCGCGAGAACTAAAGTCACGGACATAGCTCGAAGAATCGCTAGACTTAAGTGGCAGTGGGCAGGGCACATCGCCCGTAGAACTGACGGCCGATGGGGCCGAAAGGTTCTCGAGTGGCATCCGCGGACCGGAAGACGCAGTGTAGGTAGGCCTCCAACAAGATGGAGCGACGACCTGGTGAAGGTAGCGGGAACGCATTGGATGCGGATGGCACAGGGCCGATCTGTTTGGCGAGCCTTGGGGGAGGCCTATGTTCAGCAGTGGACGTCTTTCGGCTGAAATGATGATGATGATGATGATGAATTTGCCAAACGGAAGTATCCCGTGTAATTCACCTAAGCTATGGTAGGTATGACACCTACAAAGAAAAGGGCAGAGGGGGGCAATAAAAAAATACTACCAAACCACCTCCCGTTTAACCTGGTTAGATTCGTAAGTTATCTTGTGTCCCTCACGATGGAAATTGAAGCCTTGGTACCGGAAGGAGGGCTTGGGGGACGGAACCCCACCTTAATAAAAAACACCTTCAAACCACCCCCCGTTTAACCCGGTTAGGTTAGTTAGCTACCTTGCATCTCTCAAAGCCGAAATAGAAGCCCCGCACTTGGAGGGGGGCTTGGGGGCGGAGCCCCCCGCAATAAAAATACCTTCAAATTACCCTCCGTTCATCATCATCATCATCAACATCATCATCTCATCATAACGATCATCATCACCATCATCATCATCATCATCATCAACATCATCATCATCATCTCATCCTCACCATCATCATCACCATCATCATCACCATCATCATCATCATCATCACCATCATCATCACCCATCATCACCATCATCATCACCATCATCATCACCATCATCATCACCATCATCATCACCATCATCATCACCATCATCATCATCATCACCATCATCATCATCACCATCATCATCACCATCATCATCATCATCATCAACATCATCATCTCATCATCACCATCATCATCATCACCATCATCATCACCATCATCATCATCATCATCACCATCATCATCACCATCATCATCACCCATCATCACCATCATCATCACCATCATCATCAACATCATCATCATCATCTCATCATCACCATCATCATCACTTATCATCACCATCATCATCAAAATCATCACCATCATCATCACCCATCATCACCATCATCATCACCATCATCATCAACATCATCATCATCATCTCATCATCACCATCATCATCATCACCAAAAAATTTTTTTCTCAAACGCTATGAAATGTTGTCGTTGTTCCTTATAATACGCCACGAAGTGTCACAATGCAGGCGCGGCGTGGTGTGCGGCTAGACGAGAGGTCAATAATGGAATTTCATACAACATTGCTGGCCTTGCCAGCAAAGTGATCGTCTATTGTTTCATATCATGACGTTTATAGGTCTATGGCATCATAGCATATTTAGCCATTTAAAAAAAAACTATAAGCAATATTTGCGTTTTGGTTCATTATGAGATTTTGCAACTACGCTTATTTAAGGTAAGGTAAGATGATGATGATGGTGGTGATGGTGTTGATGATGGCCGTGATGATG
The DNA here is from genome assembly GCA_947563465.1 of Archips xylosteana. Lineage (NCBI taxonomy): Eukaryota > Metazoa > Arthropoda > Insecta > Lepidoptera > Tortricidae > Archips > Archips xylosteana. Next base: position 14,695,847 of record OX387344.1, read on the forward strand.
ATGGTGATGGTGGTGATGATGATGATGTGATGATGATGATGGTGATGATGATGGTGATGATGATTGGGATTATGATGGTGGTGATGATGATGATGATGTGATGATGATGATGGTGATGATGATGGTGATGATGATGGTGATGATGATGGTGATGATGAGATGATGATGATGATGATGATGATGATGGTGATGATGGTGATGATGAGATGACGATGATGATGATGTTGATGATGGTGATGATGATGATGGTGATGATGACGGTGATGATGAGATGATGATAATGATGTTGATGATGGTGATGATGATGAGATGATGATGATGATGTTGATGATGATGACGATGGTGATGATGATGTTGATGATCCCACTATCTATTGGGCTTCTACCACTCCTTCTGGCTCGTACTTCAAACAGATTAAGGTAAACGCAGGTCACCCCTTTAAGGCTATTTTTAAATCGATCGTCATAATTAAGGGTACTGGTTGCCCCAACATTGATTTTTTTCCTTAATATGCTTATATTATATGTAAAGATTATATTTACTAAGTCAATTGCTTTGAAATAAAGGGTTATCTAGTGAAAAAAAATTTTAAAGTGACCAAGATGGTTGTTGCTATTACCGACCCTATTGTTGCTATTACCGTTTTTTATGCAGCTATTACCGATCGTACGAATATTTGTACGCCTTTAAGGTAGACGCATAACAGAGCGCTCTTATTTTATACTAATAATTATTATAAATGCGAAAGTATGCCATTTATCTCTCTGTTTGTTACCACTACATGTTTAAACCGCTGATCCGATTTTGATGTAGGGATAAAAAAAAAATTGGTGTAGCGATAGTTTTAATCCCGGAATAGGACATAGGATATTTTTTATCGCCGAAAATTGCATAATTCACGCGGGATAGTGCTAAAAGAATTATTATTCATCGCAGACGATGTCGCAGGCAACAGCTAGTATTGTAGGTTTATAGAAGATTCATATTTTCGATTCAAAGTGTCTTTGTCCGTGACTTTCACTAATTCAATGCAATCAATAATCGGCATGAACCATCTTTTATTAACGAACTATTTACATACAAATTTGTATACAGGGTGCATTTTTACATTTGCTTTAACTTTAAGGGTAGATTCTTTTCTTTTTATGTAGTTAATTTCTCGAAGAAACGTATGTCCTAACTCGCACCGTTTTCAAAATATTTAAAATCGAAATTTAATCACTAATCTAAGTTACACCAGTGTAAAATCTTCTTAATTAATTCATAAGTCATAACCAAATATCATTTTCTTCTCGTTATTAAGTAAAGAGTTTTCAATATTCCATCGGTGTGTCAAAAGAGTTTTCATTAATGAGCTTGTTGTTTTAAAAATTCTTTCCGATAGGATTAATGAGTTCGTTTGATTTTTTCTTTTTTTTGGCTCGCATGTGTCACGTCAATTTGACAGTAAATTGTTATTGTTGTAAATTTGTTTATTTTCAATTGCAAAATCGTGTTTACGAAATGCCACGGTTTAATTATTCGGCTGAACAGGAAGCCAATATGCACTTTGTTTACGGCTTCTGCGATGGAAATGCCGCAGAAGCAGCAAGGGAGTACCGTCGTCGATATCCCAATCGACGAACGCCTCAACCTCACACATTTATTTATGTAAGTAAATACTTAAACAATAAAATTATTATTTTCGTACTTATTACTTTTCATATTTTAAAAGTGCTTTAATTGTTGCAGTTGCATAGACGGTTCAGTGAAATGGGTCTCCGTTCGACCCCACATGAACGTGTCATAGATTTGACAATGCAGGATGAAATCGGTATAATGAATCTAATAATTGAAGACCCGACTTTATCGACAAGGCGAATAGGCCGTATCTTTAACGTAAATCACACCAAAGTGTGGAGATTGTGGAAGCGATACGGTCTGCATCCTTACCATTACTGCAAAGTACAAGGCCTTCTACCACGGGACAATTTTTCGCGAATTGCTTTCTGCCAAAGATCTAATGAATTACTCCTACACGACCCACGACTGATTTCAAAAATTCTGTGGATGGACGAGGCTCAGTTCACGAGAGCAGGAATAATAAATTCAAAAAATTATCACCATTGGTCAGACCAAAATCCACAGCTGGCCAGGGAGTCTTCGTTCCAATATGAGTTCTCCGTAAACATGTGGGCAGGAGTCTTGAACAATCGCCTCATTGGTCCAGTGGAGATTCCAAGCCGACTCAATGGTGATAATTATTTGCAATTCCTACAGACATTGCATCATTTAGATTGTTTTTATGATGTTCCACTGGAAACTTTGCGGACACACTGGATTCAGCATGACGGGGCTCCAGCACATTTTGCTGCTCGTGTACGACAGTATTTAAATGAACAGTTCCCAGGGCGTTGGATTGGCCGCGGCAGCCCAACTCTTGCGTGGCCCGCCAGGTCTCCGGACCTAACACCCTTGGACTTTCATGTCTGGGGTACGTTAAAAGAGCGTGGGGTACGTTAGAAGAGAGAGCTCAAAACCGGTGGTAACCAGAGAACACTTGTTACAAAGAATTCAGGAGGAGGCCGACAACATGCGTGCCACTCATGTAAACTTAAATCGCGAGATACGGACGCGATTGAATGTTTGTTTAGAGAATGAAGGCGGCCACTTCGAGAATAAGTTGCAATAGTGTAAATTACTGGTTTGTTTTAATAGTGTAAATAAATTTTAATGTCATTGAAATGAAGTAAGGAGATTCAGTTTTTTTTATTATGAAGTTATTGTTTTTGTACAGAAATAAATTTTGTTATACTTGAACGTCAATTTTATTTGTAGCTACGCAATAAACTGAGAGGATTAAAATACTTAATGCGAATTAATTTAGCTTAGATGTTTCAAGAAGAATGGAAAGAAAGGAAGAAAAATAAACATGTAGAAAAAATAAAATAAAATTCATCATCATCATCATCATTTCAGCCGAAAGACGTCCAATACTGAACATAGGCCTCCTCTCCCTAGGCTCGCCAAATAGGTAGATCGGTTCCATGCCATCCGCATCCAACGCGATCCCGCAACCTTAGCCGTGTCGTCGCTCCATCCTGTTGGAGGCCTACCTACACTGCGTCTTCCGGTCCGTGGACGCCACTCGAGAATCTTTTTGCCCCATCGGCCATCAGTTCTACGAGCGATGTGCCTTGTCCACTGCCACTTGAGTATGGCGACTTTAGTTGTTCTTGCGCGGATTTCATCAATTCTAATGCGATCCCGCAGAGAAACTCCGAGCATAGCCCTCTCTCCATCGCCCTCTGAGTGACTTTGAGCTTTCTTCTGAGGCCCATCGTTAGCGGCCACGTGTCAGTGCCATAAGTCATCACGGGTAACACACACCGGTCAAAGACTTTTGACTTGAGACATTGCGGTATATTGGATGACAAGATATTGCGGAGCTTCCCGAACGCTGCCCAGCCTAGTCTAAATCGTTGTTTGACCTCTTTCTCGAAGTTGAACTTACCGAATTGATTGTATGTCGTCATCAACTTCGAGCAAAGTGTTTCCGATCACGACGGGAGTTGGTACAACATGAGCGTTCGACATGATCTACGTCTTGTCCATGTTCAATTTACGACCAACACGCTCTGAGACCCTTCCAAGGTCAGCGAGTATCGCACTTAAGTCTTCCAAGGTATCCTCATACATAGTCTCCACCTTATTCGTCGGCGTGTACCTACCGAAGTCGGAGCGTTAACTTGTAGGACCTTTAACGAATATCGTTTGGTCAATCTTAGTACAAGTTACGCTACCTACCCTGTTCGACACAATCACGATTTTCACGATGTTATTGACGAGGGACTTGTAAACGATAAACCCGACACCACCCTGAGACTGTTGGTCGCCCTTCCGGTAATAGAGCAAGTTAGGACTTCATGATTGTCGTGTGCTCCCCCTCTCTTTGGACTTCTGATAACCCTATTATTCCCCATCGTAAACTGCTCAGTTCTTCCTCCAGTTCCACTATCCTGTTATCAGTCCGCAGTGTACGGCAGTTGTACCTATGTTGCCAGGACCAGGGATCGTCGGTAGTGGAAGCCGGAACGCCTCCGGAGATTCTTAGCACCCCCTGCCCCGCCGTTATCTAGGCCGCTACCATGGCCTGGAATAGCGGGGCCGCCGGGGACTAGGGGCCGTTTTTTAGTTTGACTAGCCATTAGAGGGTTATTGCTATAGTCGCCACGCTTGTCAGGCGGGTTTTCGAGCGCAGTGGGATACCGAAAGATATCGAGGACGCTGCTGCCCGTCCTCCGATATTATTGGACGCAGCGTTAGAACATGCCCGGGTCAAAAAAAAAAATGAAAAATAAAAAATAAAATTTACTTTAGCGGGGTTTGAAACCCGTACCTTCTACTTGATAAGCAACCGAACTACCACTGAGCTAAATTTGTTAATAAGCTGTCAATGCGACAATGCACAAAGTTTCAGGTACTGACGTAATTGACACCAAATTGACGCTAACTTTTGCTTAACTCTAAAGAACCTTTTACAATAGTCTGCAAGTGAATATTTAATTACTTTGTATGAAATCTTAAAAAAAATTTTTTTTTCGTATATCGTAAAACTGATTTACAGGATAACTTATGTTAATGTACCAAGCACTGTGTCGAAGTTAAAGCAAATGTATTAAAACACCCTGTAGAACCCTCGGTGGGCCTCGGTACGTGAGCTCAACTCTTAACTTAACCGATTTTTTATTTACTTATGAAATCGGGGAAAACGTACAATTGACAACCTTTCATTTTTTTAACACCTTGAAACATTGACCCGTACATGCATAAATACATTTATATATATAAATATTATATATATGTATTTATGTATATGTATATATACTTTGCAAGTTAATAAAAAGCTTTTAAAAATTGAGCATGTTTTAGTTACTCTTTAATTTCATGGCACTTAATCGACTACCTATCATTAGGTACTGTCGATGTATAGAAATGACCATCGGCTGAATTTCCGCAAGGCACGCGAACGTTACTTGAATCACCCTACGATGCTGCGGCGAGCATATTAGCATTAAATTGTTAATTTTAAAGTAATTGTTGGGTAGGGCGTTCCACAAGGACGACCGTTGGGTCCACAATATATCTTGTGGGCAAGCAACCGCGATTTGACTGACGGCGCTGCCTGAAAGGACATTTATCTGCCTCACTAGCGGGTTACTCTAAACCAAACAACAATGAATTCTCATTTACAAATTGTCTTGGCATTTCTCGGGCCAGGTCCTCTCTTTTGACTAATAGATGCTTTAAATACCTTTTGCGATGGGCGGAAGCATGCATTTGAGATGATTTTCGCGATTTTGAATGTAAGTAATGCTTATTTTTAACTTACCAATTCAATCATTTATTATAATACCATAGTCATGAAGTATCTGCAGTTTGGGTTTGAATCTAATTCGTCTGTATTATAGTCTATAGATATATGTAGGATATAATTTAACCTGACAACAATTATTTAATTCTGTCATTAATAACATCAATAGTAGAATTAAATTGTTACCAAGTGTGGATTTTAGGCATGTCATGATTAATTAAAACATTTAGATATTAGTTTTATGGCCGCCTCGGGTAAAAGTTAGTATTTTATTACATGTCTAAATAACCAGGTTTTACGATTGCTATGGGCGCGTTTAGCATAAATAAATGGTACCCGTATGGTCGGTTTTGTTTAATATGACGAAAAGATGCTACCGATATTCAATTATAAAGTTCTCAAAATCACTTATGCGGTGTGGGTACTTTGTAATCATCGATGTTAAAAAGTTTAAACAAATTTTTAAATGAATTATTTACAACTATTTTTATTTTATATTTTATTTATTAATTTTTATGATACAACATTAGTGCCTAAATAATCCTCACAATTAGATCCTATACCTATCTTCACTTAAATTCTCATTTTCATTAAAAATAAGGGCTCTCTCAGCAAATGCCAAGCCATTATGAAAACATTGAAAAGAAAAGTAAGCGATGTCTTGCCAATCCTTTTGTGGCGCGATGTCCCCGGCTATTCTATCCTTTAGCCGTTTCGCTGAATGTAAGCCACTTATGAAAATGAATGTAAAACTCGGATAAACCAAAGCCTATTTTCCGCGTGAAGTAAAGCGGGCGGTTACAAATTGCTTTGGGCAAAGCGTAAATTTTAATTTTATCTCTAATACCCAAATGAGCACCGTGACTCGACATAATAAATGTATTCTTCCCACGTTAGCGCCGCGGTCGATACAACACAGGTATAGTCGTTGCGCTTTTACAATCGCAAACACTTCACTGTTATCGAGGTTGTTAGGGGTTTTGCAAACGTAACTATTATGCGGGTTAGTTTTCGTTTTGTACGAACGTTAGGCAGTGAGCATCACCGGCATGCGAAACACTTCATTTTGAAATGCCTAATCGGTCACTGAATAGGTGCCTCCTAGTTTAATACTAAGTTAAAGCTGGTTGTTGAATGTCGAAAAAGAAGTGAATAAGTTAAAAGTTGCAGATAAGAATTTCTTCTGGGAAGTTTTTGCTAGAAATTAAAATACAGATTTAATAGAGGGAAAAACACTGTGCCTAACTTCAAAAAATTAATCATGAAAAATTATTCAAATTATTATTAATTAATCACGAAAATTTTGACATGTCGTGTAGGCCGAACATATGATAGCTCTAATGTCTTTTTGTAACATCTTTTATACCGTATGTTCTGTGAATAAACATTATATTTAATTTCATTTCAAAAAATTCAGTTAAGTTTATGATTTAAAATTTTAAGCCTATCTAATGTGCAACTATCCCAATCCCAAACCCTTTCCCCCAATCCCGTCGAAATATCGAAAAGTCCATAAAAGTGCATACCTCTATTTTACTCAATCTACTTGTTTACCGAATTTCACACAATCATCTTTAGCTAAAGTATTTTAATAATACGTTGTCTGTCAATCAGTCAAACGGCAGGACCGTTCTGCAGGTACAGAGCATAGGGTATAAATATAATTCGCCAAAGCACGATGGCCAGTTGTTTGAAAGAGCGACAAACCCAATCATCTAATTGGTAGAATTAGAACATCACATACCGATTTAAGCGCAATTAACTTAGTTATACGTGTATTGCTGCTGATCGCTTGTCAGACATCGATATCTATTAGTGGCAGCCTTTAATATCGGCTAAGTATTTTAAAGAGTCGCGTTCGCCGCCGCCGATCAGTGTGCGAGTCACGCCAGGACAGTTTATTTCAACTTCTCAACTTCCCCGAGCGTTCGAATGGAGCATAATTTTCATAAGTAACGCGCCGTTGCGCCCCGACACAAAAATTAGATTCATCAGCCTTCCAGGCACATTTCCACGAAACATTTGCCTAGCTACCAATTCGATTCGACTTCGTAACGAGTGCGTGAACAATGTCAAACCAACTTTTGTCATGTTGCCTACGTTAAGTACTTACATTTTATGATTTAAAGGTCATGAAAAGTAACTACCCAGGACAAAGGTAAACTCGAAATATAAAAATTATACTAACTCACCCCATTATCCGCTATAGAAGGATAGGGGAATACCCATTAAACACTCAGCAGTCTTTATGCCGGCATAATTCCGCAATTCCCTTACGGTTCATATTTTATGCCGGCAATTTTTTCTTGAATTTCTAAAATACGTGAAATTGCTTAACGCGTCTTCATCAACGTTTAATAAAAGTAACGTATGTGGGTCGTTTGTAATTTTTTATTGCGAGCATAACTTTGTGAAGCGTTGTGGCTTAGTTATACATACCTATAGACCACATTTTAAAATGTATGATAACCTGATACTGTAAATTTTTGCTACTGTAGGTCTACCTTATTCATACGGAGCGGAACGAAGGGTAGGTTCATATTTTTCCGAACAAGTAAAGTAAGGAAATACTTCCTCTCGGAAACTGTGGCTTATTTACATTTTCGTGTGTCGAATCGCGGCGCGCGAGACATTGAATACAAGGTGGCGTTTAGGACACAAACATAATTTACTTTTCTCACACGAGACCAGAAAGTTTCGTTCAAACAAATAATATAGGTTTCCATCGGTGCGGGGAGCACCTGAGCGGCACTACGATCGGTGTGTCCCCTGGGAAATAAAAACTTTGTCGCACGTCGCTTGTCCTAAAACCTTCTTACAGTCTCCGCTCTCGCGACACGCTCACCGATTTGCTACCGACCTACAGTTTATAGCTTTGATTCTCAACGACACAGTACGTTTACGATATTGTTTCGTATTACTGCTCCGTAAAGCGCGAGTGTAAAACGTCGGCGAAACTGGAGGCTTGAATTGAATAACAAGCGGAATCCATATTTGCTGTATTGGGGATAAACCAGTCGGCGACAAAGACAATTTCTTACTCTCTTCATGAAAACAATATACTTTTCCATCGGCTGGAAAAGTCAGGAAAGCGATCCGCGCTGAATTAAAATTCTCCGCAATGCTGTCTAACGTCAGATTTCTCTAAAATTACTTTGCTAATATTACTAGTGTTAAAGTTTTCGACATCCCAAGTTCGATAACTCCCTCCCTGGATTTCAGCAAGAATTTTTAAATTGATTCAAAGTAAAAATTAAATCAACGAAGTTGGACGGGATTAAATTAAACATACCGTCGTTATTTCTGTCATGGAACTTGGAATGCATGAATTGTTTTAGTTGGTTCACTGCGGGGTGGAAGTTACCTACTTTCTGGCACTATTATTCAGAACATAATAATGTATTGAAAGCTAATTAGAATTTCAATGCAGCCTGAAACTTTATGATCGCCGATAAATAGCCAATATTGTGTGTTTTTTCCTTGATTGTTTATTATTTTTCCTATGTATTGAAATTTATATTTAAACATTAACTAAGTGCATAATACTTTGTTATATGGAACTGTCTTTGAAAAAAAATTACAATTTCTATAAACACGCACTTTCGCCTGACGGAAAATATACCTTTAAACCTGGTATATTTTTTTACATAGACCAAAGACCAATTTCGTTTTCATAGAACCATTTCACAAAAACTACAGATAACGAGACGACACTCAACGATACCCTAAGCAGGTTATTTTTACAGTATAAAGCAATCGATTGCAAATAAAAAAGATTAACTTTCCCTCCGACCCCGAAGCACAGTTCAGATCAATTGCTCTATGAACTTTCACGTACTCTTTTTCACTAAACAAAATCTATAGGATGTTTGAATAAACATTTGCCTCCTTTGCCCTTTGCAGTCGTAAAAGGGGTTTGAAGAACTCCACCCTAAACTTATTTAAACTTCTACCCTAGAAAATCCGTTTCGCAAGCAGTTTAAATGTAGAATAGAAATAGAATATGTACCTACTCGTGGTAGAGAATAAGAAATAGTAACAGCGAATGAGTTCGCAGTTCGACGTGTCGGGCAGGTTGAGCGGCTTTAAATATAATTTAAATTGCAGTGATATTTTTGTTGCACACATCGGTTTCTCCGCAAGTCATTTAACATTCCTCCAAATCCATTCACTTAATATAAGACTAAGCTGAATGTTCGTAATAATATCTACACCCTTTTTAGACAGACTTCATATCGACGTTTTAGATTATCCTTACTGAAAGCTGAATTTTCCTGAAACTCCCAATAGGTATATGAAAATCCTAAAACCCTTTATACTTTTCAACTGCCACTTTTCGTAGTCTGAAAGTTATCTACTTCGCTTTACACTTTCCCATTATTGTTTAAGTTGCGCGCCTACCTCGCTCCACTAACACGATGACGGAAAAACATAAACAGTTTTAACAGCGTCTATCGCATAGATCAGCTTTCCACTTTCAAAGGAGCCCCAAGTTAAAGTTCGCCTCGAGGTATTTCTTAGATCATCAAGACAATTTTCCAATTTTAACTTTGCTTGGTTACGGTAGCGATTTTCGAATTAAACTTGCTTTGACGGACTCATCAAGTTTTGTTGACTTTCGGAAGACTTCGGTGTTAACGCTTATGCTGTATTACGAGGGGCCTATTTTAAGTAATATTTTTGTAATTTAGTCTCTAAAAACAGCCATTTGAATCTTCTTAAGTACGAATTTTTGTGAAGCCGTGGTAGCCTAGTGGTTTGACCATGGCCTCTCGCGCAGAAGGTCGTGGGTTCGAGTCCGGGCTCGCACCACTGAGTTTTTCGGAATTTATGTGCGAAATTACATTTGAAAAAGCCTTTCGGCGAAGGACAAAATAAAGAATGAAAGAAAGAAAGAAGACATTTATTCACTTTTACAAGACACACACATACAAGAAAGTACACACAAAAAAAAAAATCGTGAGGGAACCTGCATACCTGCACAAATGTTTTTCTTTCTTTCTTTCATACTACACCTGAGAAGAAATTCAATGGTGTGTGTGAAGTACCCATTCCGCAATGGGCCCGCGTGGGAACTATGACCCAAGCCCTCTCATACTCAGAAGAGGCCCGTGCCCTATAGTGAAACTTATATGCCCATGGTATGATGATGATTATGATGATGAAATACAATTTTAATTAACTCACTACTTACAACTGCGTTATGTGACCGGCACTGTTAGCATTTCATGACGTAGATAATATTTTTTCTCAAACATGCTATGAAATGTTGACGTTATGTTCCTTATAATACGCCACGAAGTGTCACAATGCAGGCGCGGCGTGGTGTGCGGCTAGACGAGAGGTCAATAATGGAATTTCATACAACATTGCTCGCCAAGGCCAGCAAAGTGATCGTCTATTGTTTCATACCATGACGTTTATAGGTCTATGGCATCATAGCATTTAGCCATTAAAAAAAAACTATAAGCAATATTTGCGTTTTGGTTCATTATGTGATTCTGCCACTACGCTTATTTATGGTAAGGTAAGATGATGATGATGGTGGTGATGTTGATGGTGGTGATGGTGTTGATGATGGCGGTGATGATGATGGTGATGGTGGTGATGATGATGATGGTGTGATGATGATGATGGTGATGATGAGATGATGATGATGATGTTGATGATGATGATGGTGAAGATGGGCGATGATGATGTTGATGATGATGGTGATGATGATGATGATGTTGATGATGATAATGATGGTGATGATGACGGTGATGATGAGATGATGATGATAATGTTGATGATGATGATGATGGTGATGATGGTGATGATGATGATGATGGTGATGATGGGTGATGATGATAATGATGGTGATGATGATGATGATGGTGATGATGATGGTGATGATGAGATGATGATGATGATAATGTTGATGATGATGATGATGGTGATGATGGTGATGATGATGATGGTGATGGTGATGATGATGGTGATGATGAGATGATGATGATGATGATGATGGGTGATGATGATGGTGATGTTGATGTTGATGGTGGTGATGGTGTTGATGATGGTGGTGATGATGATGGTGATGGTGGTTATGATGATGATGGTGTGATGATGATGGTGATGATGAGATGATGATGATGATGATGTTGATGATGATGGTGATGATGGGTGATGATGATGATGAAGGTGATGATGATGATGGTGATGATGAGATGATGATTTTGATGATGATGATGGTGATGATGAGATGATGATGATGATGATGATGATGATGATGATGATGATGATGATGATGATGATGATGATAGTGATGATGATGATGATGATGGTGATGGTAATGATGATGTTGATGGTGATGATGATGTTGATGATGATGGTGATGATGATGATGGTGGTGATGGTGATGATGATGGTGATGATGACGACGACGATGATGATGGTGATGGTGGTGATGATGATGATGATGATGCATGTTTGAGAAAAACTCTATACAAGCCTTGACCACGAACAGGGATTGCCGGCCTCGTATCTCTAGATGGCCTCGTTAACACTCGGCCATCTATAACTACTCGGCCGGCAATCCCCTATTTCGCGGCCGCTGCAGTAATGTACTATTATTACCTTCCAGTGAGAAAAGCTTTATTTTCTCGACCTGATTATTTAATCGAGTTGGGGGAACTTTTCGAGCCTACAGTAAAAACATTGTCGATCACCGTGACGGTGTGTGCCGTTGTTTAGAGATCTCGCGACGGAACGTCCGCGTCGCCGGAGTCAATATGCGGAACATTTCCTATTACACGCCCACTTCTTCCCGTGGAAGAGAGGATTGTACGGAGTGGTTACAACCACCCGTTTTCTTGTAGCGAACGTTTTATTTTTGGTCCGTAGTTATTCATTTTGCGTAGGCAGGAAGTTGCTTGTTTTCTAAACCACAAAAAAATTTCATTCTTAAAATAAGTGTTCAACTGACGGAGCATTTATTACATATTAATAAGTCGTGAGCACTAATTAAGGAGGTGGACCATCCTTTGTTTTCAAAATTAAAACGGCTTAGGTATACATAAAACGGCAATCTATTAAATAGGTGAAAAGTTATCAATTCAAGGCAGCATTAAGGTACTTACTACATAAAGCCAGGATAAAGTAAATCCCCCTAATCCACTCTTAGCATTTCTAACCATATTTTTATTCCAACACAATTTGTAATGGAAGCGACACCCAGAGACAAGAGAGCAAGAGAGGTTGCGGGGTTGGGAGGGCGGCGAAATTACTTGCAAATTCCATTTACGAACTCAGTGGCTAGAGGAAGAAACCGGCTGACTGCCGATATTTGCCATCGCCTAGGCTAGGTAGCCGCTCTGAATTTGAATTTAGGTTCGATTTAAGTGGAGTTATCGCCGCGATTAAGCGAAACCTTGTAGAATTAAGGTGGGTTTATGTTTCATATTTAATAAATTTGTTTGACAGCAGATTAAGATTTCAGAATAATTTGGTCCAATTCCTATTTATTTAATTTCCAAAATAATGAAATTTACTAATATACTAATATCCATATTGATGCGATAACAAGATGAAAAGTTTCGCCGTAAACCTGTAACTGCAAACTTTGTTAAAAACATGATCAAAAGTTTTTGTTTTCCAAACCGTACGGCATGATTACCGATGGGTGGTAAGAAGGAAGTCGACCGATTGGTATGTAAGTTACGAGGCGTTACGGCGAACTTAGCTCATTACCAGTGCTACGCTACAGGAATGACAATGGCGGGAATTTTTACTTCATTCTCGTCCACGCTTATTAGGTGCTCTCGGACGCCGAGTGGCGGGAGACTCGAGACCGTTTCACCACCGTCATATTGAATTTCTCGCCTCCGTAGTTAACTTTACAAGTCTAGATGATTTGCTCTTGTTTGTTTTGAATTATATAAGAATAGCCGACAGGTTTTGTTACATTAATTACGTTCTGCGTTTTGAAAAGTTTCTTACCTACTTAAACTTTTTTGTCTCATTACATATGCCTCGCACTTAGTTACTTGTGATAAAGGCACAATTTGTGCCGATACTATCGAATATGTAAATAAATAGCGTTATAATACACTAGCGCCGCTATAGACTCCAATGTCGCAGCCTGATCTATAAATAAGAGTATACAAAGCTGAGTGTAATGCTTCAGACCTCTGACTTATGAATAATATACCCGACCGCCAAGTGTTTATTGTGATAGTTCGCCTCGCTTCACATCTCAACCGCAGTCTCATGTGAAATAAAACACCTAGATTTTTCCTACAGTCTCTGGAGGTATATCTGTGATGCTTCCAGGCAACGAAAGAACTCAAGTGCCATTACGCAGCCAGCCATTCTGAATTATATTTCAACGGCGTGAAGTTCGACGGAAAATTTCATAGAAATGCTGGAAGCCTGCGGTTTCCACTTGTAGTTGTGAATATAAGATGTGCTTACAGATTATAGTCAGGGGATTTGGTGTCGAATGTGTTGGTCATAGGGTTGTTTGTGGTCTGGTGGAGGTTTGGGCCGTTTGCACGTGAGTAAGTAGTAGTGGCAAGAGTCAGCCGGCATCGAGGGAAGACGGCAGTAAATAACAAGCGAGATCGGATTATTTCGATAAGATCGTAAAATGAAACAAGGAGCGCCTCGGTGGGACGTTTCCTTTTGAATACGTTACACGTTAGCCGACACATTGCCCACGTACGAATGTAAAATGTCTTAAAGTTTGACTTGGCTCATTTTCTAAATTTATTGTCGCAGTTGGGGGCGGCGGGAAAATGAAATACCAGTTATAGGCATCAAAGTCCAGGTCAAAATATTTTACCTATTGCCTATCTCATCACAGGATTAAGGAGCTGAACATTTAAATTACTTAACTATACATATAATCCTTCTCAATTCATCAAGTATATTTTAGTTTATTCGTAATTATTATCACAGTACCAGGGCGACCGAGCTCCGCTCGGGCTGAAACTCGGTACCAAGCGTTTTCCCAGAGATAAGACCAAGCTAGATCAATCTTTCATCCCCGAAAACCCCCACATACCAAATTTCATCGAAACACAAAATAGAAAAATAAATTCATTTTAGAACGAACTACGCATATTTGTGTTTTGACACATGAGTAAAACCAAATTTACGTATTTTCACTACATACATTGTTCGATTGTTTTAATTGTAAAAAGTAAAGGTTGTTTCTTTTTACTGTGCTTTTTATCCATTTCATCAATTCAGTTTTTTTTAACTGTCGTTTTTTATCTGTTATTGATTCATATGTATTTTATTACCCAGATATGACGAATGTTGTAGATAGGAACCCAAGATGTTTGTTAACCTTTCATAGCTGAGCTAAGCTGAAGCTGAATAAAGATCAATAACTTCATACGTCTGTGGTGACAGTCGATCTGCCATGCATGGTACCTCAGGTTTTATGGCGCACCTACAGAAAGAGTCTGCACGGTCTAACTTTCGTTCCTTGGGCAAGAGTCATAGTCTAATATGGGACGCGACTTGCGTCAGCGCTTTTGCACCCTTGTATCTGGATAGCACATCACAAATTGCGTGTGCTGCTGTTGAGGACGCAACTAGGATCACAAACACATTTATGCTTTTGTTCGATTAGCTATTGGGACCTGGGATGACATATGAGGGATAGGGATAGCAACCTTCAATTCGGCTTTTACCTAGTCCAGCACATTTCCTTGGCGATACAGCGAGTCAAAGCGGCAATCAGTTTTCGTCCATAGCATTCGTCGTAGGCTCATAGGAGTAGTAATAGTGGAGTATGTATATAATCTTTTATAGTCTTAGTTGGAAAATACTAAATTGTCTTAATACATAATTTTAATAATGTATTATGACAATTGCCTTTGGTTAGAAAAAAATAATATTTTTTTTTTATATTTTTTTCTTACAGATTAGGCCAATTTGAGAAACTAATTTGAATATTTTAAAATTTAGTCGCGTTTTTTTTTTAAATTTAATTTGTTTTTACCGGATAAGGTTGACCCGGATATACGTCTTCAGTAGCACGAAACTCTTGATTTCCTTTGCCCATCTGCTTAGAGAAAAAATACTGTCATCGTCATCATTCATTCGTACGTCGTCATGTCGTCAATAAGTTTCTAACCTTCTGGTTCTGAAAGCCTATTTTCCACGATAATTTTGCTTACCAGTGGAACTCCGGTGAAAAATTTGTCAATATTTTGCCGGGGCTATTCATGGAGTCATTTGAACAAATAAAACACTTTTTATATTCCATTTTTTAGATTCAAAAATGAAAATAGCCTTTTTGTTTAGTTTCCTATCCTATTGACATCAGTTAAATTTAAATGACATTATGACAGACATTGACATTGTTTTTTTAAGTGAAGCGTGAGAGCAAAGGTAAAAGAAAAATGCCTTTGAGCCTTTGATGACGTCATTTGAAGATCAAATGAAAGACATCAGTTTTTTTGGAATGTCTCCGCTATTAGCTTTTTATGTTTAAGTCCGACTACAGAAAATGGTTGTATAACATTATCCCTCAATGATAAAAATATAAAAAAATTCAAAAAAAAAATTTAACCAAAGAGAATTAAGTATTGTAAGCTCTTTTACAAATTTTTACTTAGTTTCACCTGTTCCGTTTTCTGTTAGTATGTCTGTCTGTAATTAATTATTGTAAGTCGCATTTCGCCCATTTTTAGTGGTCAAAGAAGATTTGATTTACATAATTTAAATAGAATGACAATAGAAGTGCAGTTAAAAAAGTACAGCCAGCAAAAAATCTTACATTAAAAACGATTTTCTTAGGCTAGGGTATTAGTAAATACCGTTTTAAGTTTCTACAACCAAGAGGTGACAAACGGAACTGTCACTACGCTGTCTGACTGTTCGTCTGTCACAAAGTAGTATTTCATGATACAACCTTGTGACAGTTCATGAACCGCAATAGATAGACAGGCTGTAATAAATATACATAGAGTGTATTTCTGTAGCCGCTACAAAAACAAATAATAAAAATAAAAATTAAATTACAAATTAAGATTGTTCCCCATACAAGAAACGTAAAATTTTCGTTTTCGCTATATTTCTATAACGTTTAAACATACAAGATTCAAATTTGCAATGAAAATAGACATAAATATACTGCATAGACGACCGGATAGCCTAGTTGTTAGAGAACCTGACTACGAAGTCCCGGGTTCGATTCTCGGTCGTGGCAGATATTTGTGTGAAAAATACGAATGTTTGTGCTCGAGTCTTGGATGTTTAATATGTATTTAAGTATGAATTTATCTATATAAGTATGTTTATCCGTTGTCTAGTACCTACCCATAGTACAAGCTTTACTTAGTTTGGGATTAGGTCAATTGGTGTGAATTGTCCCGTGATATCTATTATTTTATTTTTATATTATCAAATAATGAAAACCGAGTCGATCTTATAGAAAAAAATCATTGGCTGTAAGTACTTTATAAACTTAAACAGGTAGACACATTGTTTTATTAAGGATTTTGTGGTGTGTGTTGCAATGGAAACCTCGACGGGTGTGTCCGACTCGCACATGGCCGGTTTTTATATTATTTGAAATAAAAGCTGACGGTATTCAGTTTCTATTAGTCATAATATCAACAGATATTACAGCTTTTACTCATTAGGTAATCCCGGTATTTTCTCAACAAGGTACTTAAAGGTTTAAATTTCCAGAAGTCGCGCCGGGCGACGCATATGGAGCACGCGCCGCTGCAATCTTATTTTTCTGACCGGCTCGCTGGCCGGCGCCGTGGCTTATTGCCTACGTGCTGCCGAGACGGGGTGCCAGTGTGGCCGTGGTTTGAAAACCTGTTTTCTATCAAATTCTAATGACAACTGGTAGTTTTAGAATAGAATAGATTTTTATTAATACACTTAGAACAAACTGAAACAATTACTTTGCTGGCCCGCTCACTTTCAGTTCATTTATATGGACCTCCGCAAAGTTCAATAAATCACTTAGAGTTTTCTACATTAAACTCATAATTAAGCGTGTTAATGGATTAGGCTCAGCATGTGCTGTGCTGTGCTCACATTTAATTTTTCTTTTTAATATAAATATAGACACCGAATCAAATCAATTCAGTAATCGTTCATCCTCTTTACATGCGAAATCTCATCAAAATCCTCTTTTAAATGCGAAAGTTTGTATATGTATGTGTGTGAGCGTGCATGTGTGCGCATATTTGTTAGTCCTGCACAGATTCACGGATTTAGAAGAAATTAGGTATGTAGATGGATCATACAAATTTTTTTGTTCGCGTCTCCTGTGGACGTGGCCGAAATTAAGGGTATAGACCCAATATTTTATAGATAACATTAAGTATTCTAATTTCTAAAATTCGTTTGAATAAAAAAGAGCAACAATTGCGGGATGCAAAACCTTAGCTTTTAAGCTTTAACAAAAGAAAAAACTTCAATGGTTGTGACAAATAAAAGAGACACGGTGAAATTACAATGGCACATGAGGTATTCTACCTAAACCCTCACTGCTGGCAACGCATCAGCAATCATCTAATGTTGCGGATATCCATAGGTGGCAGCTCTAAGTTCAACTAATGACCCTTTTGCTTGTTTGCTGCCCTTTTTCATAAATAAATCCATCTAATACATAGGTGTTATTTTTGGAATAGCAAGGCTGGCCACACTGGTCGTGGCCGTCATATTATTCTATCGAGCGGCTATCGCCCGCGCCCACACGACCGATATTAGTATACCCGACGCTGCTTTCTCCAGATATTGCCCCACATCGTAAATAAAATTGGCATAGTCTCTGTAAGACTCCGTATCACCTTAAGACGACTTAGGGCAAAGTGAATTTAAGGGTCCTTCGTATCACTTACGAATACGTGCACCGCTAAATGTAAAAATAAGTTTGCGGAAATACTTAATATTATGGTTTCTGTGACTTGTTTGATAATAAATGTGGTGCTTCGAAGGTTTATTATATTAGTAGGTAAATACTCATCAAAATTATTGATTATGCGTGCGCACTGAATTTCAAGTTTGTTCCACCTCAAAACACCGGCATTCACCTGAGTTACTGCAAATTAGACTCAACAATAACTCTCCAAGAATGACGAAACTTGTGTATCACAATTACGGAAACAATAACGTAATAAGGGCGGCCGCAGCCGGCGTTATTGTCGTCGGCGAATGTCGCCGTCGAGAATTGTCGAGAGTTGTCGAAAAAAGTGAAAGTTTTTATCTGTGCGGGTCCCAGGTTGCCCGTTTTCATTTCCACGCCGCTCTTGATCGCAATCGAGCTGCGAGGGCGCGCCGCGCCATGCAAACAGATCATACTTAAACGTAGCGTGCTTTGTAAAATAAATTTACTTGTTTACTTGATGGAAAATGTGTTATTTACAAAGTATTACGGTTTAGTTAATTGACGGTTCAACTAGACGAGTGATACAAGTTAAGATAGCTTATCGTTTTATGGTTCACCATGGCAGCACGTGGAAAGAAAATTTTCGTTAGGCGACTCGAAGACGAAGAAAAACGCGAGTTAAGTATATATGTCTGTGGAGTGTGGATTCAACACTTCGTAGTTAGTGCACACAATCTTTGACGTATTTCTTATCATTCTCCTCACCAAAAAAATAAGCAATGGTTTTCCTTCATGATTGATTGATTTATTGATAAACGAATTGAAAGTCACAGCCGCTGTGCTCCTGTAAACAATAACAAAAAAACCGAAACCGATTTCATTTTTTATTAAAAATAGTTTTTTAATCTCTTAGTGGTTCAAATTCAGGTTGGTACCTAATGGAATTGCACAATACAAATGCTCGGTGTTGATTAGTTCAATAGTTGTATAACCGTGAGTAAATAAATGTTTCTATTCTTATTTAAACCCGTATTGGCACATCGCTGGCAGCGCGCCGGCGCGGTGCGGGCCCTAATAAAATGAGTCGAGGTAACGGCGTGTTTGCTGTGACGCCCCGCAGATGATAGATACGGCACGCGCGCTCCCGACTCTTCTAAACTAGCCGAATAAACCCAGACACCTACCTAAAATGAAGGACGCACGCATGTAATGTATTCAGCTCTCAAACCACAACCTGGACGGATGTTTGGTGGAAAGAAGTGGTTAGAAAATAACTTGAAATCCCTCTATCTATAGCAAATGCCCGAGTCAAGTTTCTTCGGAGTAATTTGTTGGATATTGAACTCGTCTATCGTCGAGTCTCCAACCTGCACTGCAGAGGTGGCATCAAAAGCCATGACTCTTTCAGACCGTACCGCCCTCGGTAGAAAAGTAGTACGAAAAAAATGGCGGCGCAGGGCCTAAATTTGGTGTTAGCAAGTATATTTTGCGAAACCCTATAATGGCACAGCACACATTAGATAACTTTAGAGGCACGAGGATCCTCAGATCGCGAGGCTGTAGGCGGTGGCCCACTTTGCCTACGCCTAGCGCCGCCTCTGAATAGGTAGGCAGTTGTAGAGCCACACTGTTGACAGTTTCAGGGAACAGCTGAGGTACTGTTACAATCAGGCCGACGTAACAGAGGAGGTAGTAGTTCCATGCACTGGCAGAAAATCGGCATAACGTACGGGTAGCGGGTTATTTGGATGACTGCTAAAGGTGCTTTCCTCTGTATTTTTCGTTTTTTTTTCTCAACTGTCGCAATTGTTGACTGCTATGTGTTTAGCGTTGCGGTTCTTCCTGAGCGGCAATGATTACCTATTTACCGGTATGCAAGAATTTTGTTACTTTTTCTATTCATATATGAAAATATAGTAACAGTATGAAAGAATTTCTGACCCACGAAACGTGTTCTAACTGCGTTATTGATGTGGGAATGAAAAAATACGTAAGCAAAACGTGGACTATGCGTGGCAAAACGTAACCAAAACGTGGTCTTAATATCAATTGATAATAAGCGCGTGTGAAAATACGTGTCATCTCTTCACAACTGAACCTTTACAAAAGTAGCAGTAGTAGGTCGTATTTAAAAACGTATTTGTACCGAAATACGTTTATATTGTTGTTTGGATACTAAGAAGCTTAGAATGTGGAGTCATTTTAATTTAAACTTGCTATTATTTTAGCCTTGCTATATGTAATAATGCAAACTCTGAACATTAGACAAGCGTACTGCGGCCGGCCACCCGCTAGGTGGAGCGACGTTTCCTGAAGTTATATTATGTAGACTGGGAAAACCAGAAAACTAAGCCAGTTCCGTAGCATGTCTCGGGAAAAGTTTTTAGTCCACAGGAAACTGTAAAATCGATATTGCTTTCAACTCAACTCAATATTGATTTAGTTAAAAACCGTTACCAAAAACAGTAATCCTCTTATTTCAACTCAGTGCAAAATGTGCGTTTATTCCTACATTATACTTATTACGAAACTAACACTCAACAATTTTTCGCTGAATGCGATCTGATTCACATGAATGCTTTAAACGTGAAACGGGAGAATTTTCAAGTAGGGAACTAATTATGATCGCGTTGAAGGTATTCAAGGCATGAAAATGCTTTCTTTTAAGCTTTATTTCGGGCGAGGGAGTAAGAATTAATAAAAACAGGTCGGGGAGTTCATAAAGAAAAATGTCACTGCAGTGTAATGCTTTCCCGTTCTGGCGGGCGGGCCGGGTGAATGTCAGTATTTTGTTAATGTATGAATACATTATAACTGCAAGTTCGAGGAAACAGTTTGCTAAATTAAAATCTCTCGCAGGCGAATTAAAACTGGAAAGTTTAAAAGCGTGCTTTAGGCGCAGCGGCTTAATGGTATTAAAGTCTTGATTTATATAGCTACAGGACGACTTTGAGTTAGAGCGGCCGCCCGGGTGGGCGCGCTGGACACTAGTAAATTTTAAGAAAATGAAAATTACATCCTTGAAATAGCTTACACTTAGCCCCGGGCTAGTTTTGAGAAAGTTGCCTGAAAATATTACGCTCTTTAAGATTAAAAAGCTTTGCTGTTAAGCAACTACTTAGCACAGCGTAAATATTTATTGTTACAAAGAAGATCACCACATGTAGTTAACATGTACATGTAGACAGACGTACATATCTTGCAGCCTACCTACCTATGTTCTATATACACATTTTTTTTATTTTGTTTGTTATACTACACTCAGTCGTTTGTATAGAACTTTATTTTGTTTGGCATCTGTATTACCTAAAGTCTACACATTCTGCGCTAAGAATCCGCCACCACCACGCCAAATATTGCGTCTTGATTCTAAATTAACAGTGAAATAAATAACACAGGCTACCTGGACATTTCGGCCACATTGCAGCGGTCGTGGTCACCGTCGTTTACTTAGCCACTCGAGTTTTTCGAATTACCCGCACTTGATCTTGATTTAGTGCCGGCATGTTATCACATCGACGTAATTATAACAATGACACGATTTTTTCGAAGACATATCGTTTATTTGTCGATCACGATAGCTTAATATCCATAATCGCAGTTAAAACACGAAGCTTGATTAATTCCCCGGTATATTAGTTAACTAGCTTTTTCCAGTGACTTCGTCCGCGCACAAATAAAATTTATGATCAACTCCTAATCTCTATCCCGCGGGAAATTCCAAAAATCTCTTTTTTACTGCACCTTTATGATCCTAAAGGAATGGTTACTGAGATACGGTACCATTGAATTGAATATTATAATTCCCGTTTTGTCCTTATCTTGTGGGATTTTCCGAAAATTTGCATGACAAAATAATTATATTTGTGGAGATAGGGCCACTTTGAAGCTAAAATATAAATCCATCCCATGGAAATTTCAAAAACCTCTTCTTAGCGGATGCCTACGTCATAATAGTTACCTGAGTGCCAAATTTCAGCACAATCCATCCAGTCGTTTGAGTTGTGCGTTGACAGATCAGTCAGTAACGGTTGCCTTTTATATAAGACAGATTGAGTGACGATTGCGAATTTTAAAACGTTATAATGCGTTACTCTAGTTTCATGTGTTTGGGACATTCTGAAGTCACGTATGTATCTACTAAAAAAATACATACCGTCGAACATAGTACCTCCTCCTTTTATTGAAGTCGTTAATAATAAGATCATATCTTGTATGCATCATTTTGCTATTCTACTTACCTATCTTTTGCTCTCTTCATATAAAGTATAATTTTGTCATCTAGCACATACACCATAGACGTTAGACGTCGCCTAGCCGGTAAAAGTAAATAGGTGCTTATCTTATTCTGCATATTTAGTAAAATTTTATGACGAAGAATGTTTAGTATTTTGTTTTATGCCACTAACTTTTAGTGATTTTAACTTTTAGGGACTTTATAATCATATTTTTGAAAGTTTTGTGAGTATCTTGCAGTATCTTAAAGCTCTTTGCATCCTTAAAACTCTACCATTGCCTTTTGGATCTCTATTACAAATCAAAACGTAATATTGTTTCTAACATAAAATGACTTTGTTCCTCCGAATACCCTTTGTGTTATTTAAAATAATACGAAATATCAGTTTAACAGTCTCATTAGTGTTCCGAAATTTAATACTGGCATCGAGTGTCTGTTGTAAAATTATTTACCGTTGGCTTCACTCCCCTATCACGATTCCATTCGAATAATTCTGAGGCTCAAGACGAATTGATTCGACAACTTAACGACTCATTCAAGAAGTCATAAAGTTCCCGTCTCACTGCTTAATATAGCCGCGTTGCAAGAAACAATTAGACAGGGGTACAATCATCTTAGCGGAGTCGGAAACACTGTTTAATTTCGTTAGATGTGGCATAATGTTTTACTGTAGCATTTTGGTCAAACATTGTGCTATTCTTTACTTTTAAGCCAAAGTTAGAGCAAAATGTTCATCCTGTCCTTTGTATTAATAATTTTGAGTGTAGTTGTCTCGGAACTGACTTTTTTAACGTCTACTTTAAAATCCACTTTTAATACATATTTTCATCTAAACTTTGAAAATTAGAGGGTTATTGAGTACTTCTGCTCTACGTACTTTGTACCACAACCGTAGTTTGCAAGTGGGATGAAGATGTGAAAATTTTTCTATTGTTTGTTAATGACTTATTTCTGAGTAGGTATAAGAGTTAGGTACCTACCTACTTATTGGAGTCATTGAATAAATCTTAACATCGTTTTGTACAGTTTCTTTCGACAAACCTCCTCTAATTATAAGATTTGCTTCGTTGATCGTTGCGCAAGATGTGGCAACGTGTCGAATGGCGTGTAATACGGCGGGTATAAATCGTGCGACAGTGACGAGCGAAGGCGCACTTACACGCGGAATGAGAGACATCACACGGGAACCGGCGACGCCGACGCCGAGAGGGCGCGAAATATCCTTTTAATTGTTCCATTTGACTGTCGACTGCCAACTCATGTCGCTCACAAGCACCTACCACTCCCAAAATAAGTTCCTATCGCATTACCCGACGCTAATATCAATTAACTCTATCCCCAAGCTAATGCCTTCGCAGGCACTACTTTTATGAGCACTTTGTATTTAAAGTGTTTTCAGTTACGAGAATAACGCGGGATAACAGTCTACTTGCACAATATTCAAATGAAATTGCATCTTTGCCAAAACTAGCGGGAGAATGGCGTCACTAACATTAATATACAATAAGATTCTCTGACCCTCCCCGTGTCGCGGCGGCTTCTTTGTTTTTATAGGCCGCTGGATAAGCATTAACTAAGTAATTTCAGAGGCAGGTACAAATTACGATGCGCTCCACAGACCTTTTATGCCTCTTCTTACATGGGAACTGTACAGACGGTTCATTACTAAGAATAGCTATTAACGTAGGTATACATTGGATTGAATAGTAAAGTTGCCAGCCGTGAACCAGGTTTTGGCAAAGTTGAAACATGTAGTTTGGAGTTGAAATAGCTGGGTACCTACTCATCATTTATTTAGGGATCTTAATAGCGTCGCGTTTTGTAAAAAACGATATTAACGTTAAAAATTTAAATAATAAAATTAATCTGGTATGGAGATCAACTGATAGATACGGGAATACTAGGAATAATATTCAGGATTAAACAAAACACATTTCTTCAGGAAGGCTGTTTATTATGTCATCGACAAAGCTAGATACCTACACGTCAACAGTTAATCGATCATCGACAGCTACGTATCGGAAAAATATAAAATAATTAAAAAAAGACCATAATGAAAATAAATAATACAACTGCGCCAGTAGTTTAGAATTGAGAGAAAAGCACTGCATTATTTGTCTGCTAAATCCAAATACCATGGGATTCATTAAACAAGAAGTTACGACATAACATAATATATGTTTTAGGTGTATAGCGGATATCAGGCTATGTACTCACAGGTCGAGAGCCGGCATAGGCTTGCATCAATAGCAAATGCAATTAGTTGGAGTGCACCGTTTTTGACGTAGTGCCGAGTGCCGACAGGGCAGTCCGGGCCGCTAGCCGCTAGCAACGCGATATAAATAATCAATCTCGTTAATCGCATACTAAGGTTAAATCAATAATGAGCGCAACAAAGAGGTAAGAGACTACAGTCTCGGTGTACTTCCGTTTGGCAAATTATTTTTCTCAAACTAATTCATTTGGCAAATGTTTCATTTCCCAACTGTTTATTTTTTCTGTTTTTTTTTTTATTCAGGATATATTTCAGGACTATTCTGTAGGTTAGGTTAGGTTTGTTTTATAACAATCCTGAAAAGTTTAGTTTCAGAAAAAATAAACAGTTGGGAAATAAAACATTTGCCAAATGAATTAGTTGGAGAAAAATAATTTGCGAAACATTAGTAAACCTACAGTCTCATAGTATTTATTATTCGTAATAATACTTATCAACATGTTTAATGCCTGTTTAAGACTTTTTCCACTACCTAATAAGTTCGGTTGTTTTGTAGCCGCAAGAGATGTACGTTTTTTCATTTTACTCACTTCAATAAAATTCTACGAATCAGGACTGCTGTCGTGAGTAAGCAATTGGTGAAAGCCGTTAATCAATTCTGTTTTTAATTCTATCAATTAAAAATGCGCTCGTTAAATGTTGAGGGAAGTTGAGAGGCATAACATTTGTTGGAACGTATGCGATGGAAGCCTGTCGATGCATGCTCTACAGTTTTGATTTACGATTTCATTAGCTACGTATAGATTGGCGAGACAAACAGTGCGTTGTAAATTGAAATCGGATTGGAAAGTATGAAACAATGCGCACATGGTTTTTATAGCCTTTGAAAAATTAATAAAACGTCTCAGTCGTAAAATTTAATTAAAAAGTAGCTTCCTATGCCTTTGCTCGTGTTAGAAATCCATGAAAATGGGTTACGGTAATATTTTAAAGTACAACGTCCGCTTGGACAACAACACCTATACACGTCTTATATGCCGAGGTACTTCTACGATCTTGGACAGCGCCCTCTATTCTTGTTTGATGTAAAAATATTATCCCTAGGGAACTCATTACCGGGAAATTAAGTATCCTATGCCTCAATCCAAATCTTTGTCGGTTCAGCCATTCAGTGATTGACTAACAGACGTTCAAACATCTAAATAACAAAATATTTTCAAAGACTTTTTTATTTACAGTGTTAGTATGTAGGATAGGATAAGATAGAGAATTAGCGATCTAACGTTGTTTCCTGCCTCTATCATCATTCATTCTTTGTAAATGATTGACTTATTGTACCCTACTTCAGGTCCAGCATGGCTTGGATTTATTGAATTTGATCAGAATTATAAGTTGCCATGGTATGATAAACCATGTTACGTCCGTGGTGCTAGTATGAATTTCCGATCAAGTGCCGCTACGAAATGATACAACAATTTTGAAATCATATGTCACTGATATCTAAATCCCTATAAATTCTTATTGAAACTTGGCATCAATCTACTATTTCAGCTCTAATAACTCTCTATTGCTCATAAAATTATATGATCGCGATCAACAACAAAACAGACAAAACCGATGAACGCAATTGAAAATAGGTATCCATCGCACGTCACATTATTATTTGTCACGGCCGTCAGCGGCAGCGAGTGCAGCCGACGAGGAACATATCCAATTATTCAATCGCAATATTTTCTATGCAATGACGCCTCGTCGATGCAATTAATCCTCACTGAAAAATTTAAGTTCGTGTGAGGATTTTTTTAACTCGAAAACGTGGATGCGTTTGGTGGCCAATGAGCCGTATATTTACTGAATACGTTTTGTTGATGGCCTTAGAATGGTCAGTCAATGACGCCGGTTATGTATGTATGTAGGTATGTATGTATGTAAAACTCTTTATTGTACATAAAACATGACATTAACAGTTAACAAGAGAAACTTATATCCCTTACAGAGAGAGACGAACTTATCTCTTAAAGGGATCACTTCCAGTTAACCTTTGAGGGATTGACAGGACATCAGAAGGAAGAGTAGGCATGCAATGAATAGTAACAATGAAGAATAATGAGTGTATGAGGAGTAGTATTTAGAGGCATGTATGTACCTAATGTTTATTGCACTTAATCGATAAATCCTCGAAACGAGCACATTTTGCGTCTGAATCGAAGCCTCTGGGCAATCCCACCTAACTAAGAGCCTATTTAAAAAAAAAATAGGTTCTACGATTGTGTGTAATATCAACATTGTTATTCTTTTAGAGGTATGCAACCCTGCGAACACTAAATGGCTTTAAAAATTTCATGCTGGTTTATTTACAGGAAAGGCCTTGAAATGATTTTATTTCCGTGACCCGAGGCAGTCGCGTTAGCCTGTTCCCCGCCATTCGGTGTCCCCACCGGGTCCTTACAAAAATAGTTCCCTCGCACTTAAGGTGAGGTGGGTTGGATTCAATCGAATATTCGCGACTTGTGGAAATGCGACCCGCTCCTTCGCGAAACTCGATCTCACTGATTTGGTAATGGGTGTATTTTTAGTATAAATATTGTGTTCAGCTGCATCATTTGGCTTTAAATTCTTAGACCGTTCTTACACGGAAGTTTTGAAAAATCCCTGTCACTTTCAACTTCACTTCAAAAATCTATTAAAATATTAGTATTTCAGTCCGATAATTTAATGAATCAGTCGTTACTTTGTAGAGGATATCAATGAACTGAAACAATTACTTTGCTCACCCGCGACCTTTTATGATAGAAGAAATGTATGTTCATGCAGTTTCTCCACCTCCACACAGAAAGAACACACATTTCTTGCATAAACGTAACTATCATAAGGTCGTGGGTGAGCAAAGTAATTGTCTCAGTTCAATCCGACAGTCAACATTGTGTTAATGAATATAGATGACATTGGGATATTTTTTGTTTTATACATTCTGTTGTGATTTTATTTACTTACCGTCATTTTTAGGGTTCCGTACCCAAAGGGTAAAAACGGGACCCTATTACTGAGGCTCCGTTGTCCGTCTGTCCGTCCGTCCATCCGTCCGTCTGTTCGTTTGTCACCAGGCTGTATCTCGGGAACCGTGAGCGCAAGAGAGTTGAAAAAAATTTTTTTTCCGCTATAACAACAAATAAAAAAAAATGGAATAAAATAAATATTTAAGGGGGCTCCCATACAACAAACGTGATTTTTTTGCTCGTTTTTGCTCGATATTGATAACGGCAACAGGTAGAAGCTTGAAATATTCACAGAATATTTAATTATGTAATGACTTTAAAAATAAATCATTAAATTAAAATGTCAACGGGGAATGCTCTGAGGAACTCTTTGACCTCATTCCAGCTGCGGGGTTCCATTACAGATCCTCCCGTCGTAAGCGTTCATTTCATCGACATCATGTTGATGAATGGCAGTCTTCGACGGTGCGTTTTAAGCGGTCTTTTTTGCCACGAACTTGCAAAATCTGGAACGAGCTTCCCGCTGGGGTCTTCCCATCGAGTTACGACCTGGGTGCCTTTAAGAGGCGAGTGTACAATTTTCTGCAGGGCCGACAACGCACTGGTATCGCGTAAAGCGCTGCGAGTGTCTATGGACAGTGGTGTTCATTTAACATCAGGTGACCCACTAGTTCGTTTGTCTGGCTTCACTAACAAAAAAAATATTTAAGGGGGCTCCCATACAACAAACGTGATTTTTTGTACGGAACCCTTCGTGCTTGAGTCCGACTCGCACTTGGCCGTTTTTTAAATAAGAACTGTGGACGCCATCGTGTCAGTCATGTCAAAATGTAATGTGTAGTCACACATTACAATAGCCTGCTCGGTACTCCGTAAAATCTCAAACAGACCGACTTGATCCACATCATAGTTATACTAGTTCAGCAGGTCGCACGATGACTCCATTGTGTCCTACGAACGGATTAGTATAATAAACCCATTAGGGAATTGCATAGTCTAATCTGCGATTGCTGCTCTCTGTTATTGGTAAAGTAATACATGTTACGTTGTAGCTTGTACAGGTGTAACCTCTGGACTAATCATGACCGCAAACTATTAGGCGCTTTGTACAGACTAACTCACGCTACGCCGTCCATGGAACTGGCTGGCCTAACAATGTTCAAGTCAACACTACAACAGAATATCTAGCTAAGTATTTAGCGTATTCAACCTGATAACTTACAAGTTAAGTAAATATGCTAAATACAAAGCTGGATATTCTAAACTGGGATTTACAATTGATTTATTAGGTAATTGGTGAGAGTTTGTAAAAAAGCTTGAAATTAACTTAAAATCTATTAGCCTTTAATTCTTAATTCTGGTGTTTAGTAGTCATTACGTATTTTTTAAATAGTTTATTTACATTACATGCAGTCAGAAAGATACGGCAGCTAACTGATGTGGCGACGGTACGGTTGGTATATTTTTCTTACTTAAATAGCATCATTTCATACGGTATTATTTTATGGGAATCTGCTACTGACATGGAATTAATTTTTATTTTACAAAAGAGGGCTATCAGAGCGATTTATAACTTAGGGATATGCGAATCTTTAAGATCTTCTTTTAAAGAAATAGGTATTCTAACCCTGCCATAGTTTTGTATTTTTGAAGTAATCATGTATCTAAAAAAATATATTATGTGATTTTCCAACTAACTTCGGCAAGCCAAAGGCTACTAGAAACACAGGGAAGCTTCAAGTTCTATCTTACGGACTGGCTAAAACTAAAAAGTCGTTTTTGGGGAAGTGCATACTTTTTAACCGACTTCAAAAAAAAAGAGGAGGTTCTCAATTCGTCTGTGTTTTTTTTTTTTTTTTTTTGTGTATTTGTTTTATAATAAAAATCCGAAAACAATAACCGACCGACCAAACGGAAAAGGATACTAATTCAAATCCATTGTAAAGAAAACATTAATGTCTAAAGCGTAGGTACTATAAAATTATTGACTATAATCATGGACAGGGATATTTGGGAATAATTCCGATCCGCATTGGCGATCCCTTGTTTGAAATAGCGTATCTACTGTGTTAAAAAATTAAGTTGTATTAAATAGGTACTTTAGATGTAAGGTAAACATACTTACCAATGCTCGATATTCCTCAACGACCAGTTTTTTATTTTTTTTAATTTAATAATATTGTAGATCTGTTTGAAAAAAATATACCTTGTTGAGTTTCTTGCCGGATTCTTCTCAACATGGTTTTCCCGAACCGATAGTAGATTCTTTGACATTCATAAAGCTACAATTGAAGCCTGAACTAAATAAAAAAAAATTGACTTTTACTTTAGAAAAACGATGAAATCCCCGCAAGAACTTATATATAGCTGGAAGAATCGCCAGACTCAAGTGGAAATGGGCAAGGCACATAGCTCGTAGAACTGATGGCCGATGAGGCCAAAAGTTTCTCGAATAATGTCCACGTATTGGAAGACGCAGTGTAGGGAGGCCTCCAAGTTGGAGTGACGACCTGGTTATGGTTGCGGGAACGTTGGAGCGGATGGCGTAGGATCGGTCTGTTTGGCGAACCTTAGGACAGGTATGTTCAATAGTGGACATTCTTACGACTAAAATGATGATGATGATAAATTACTCATTTGGAAGAAAGCGGGCTGTTTAACTGTAGTACGATTAAGCTTTAGTATCGATGTTTGCCACCAACAGCGCGACAGTCATCTACCCACACACACGACATTAGGGACGCGTTTAGTAATGGGTGCATCGCGGTATGCAGCCCGGTTACAAGCTGGGTGGCTGACTGAATAGTGCTCCGTTTTATTTTTCAAGCTTCCACAGTAAAATGTTTTGAAAGGACCGATTTCACTTTACGTCGGCTCGGCGGAGTCCCCGCCCGCATGCCGCCCGCGACTCCCATTGTACCGCGAACTACAATCGTACAATATTGTTTTGACGACGGAGTACTCTTTTTAGGGTTCCATGTCAGAGATGACAAAAAAAATTACATGTCTGTCTGTCTCTCTGTTTGCGATTTAATTTAGAGATTATTAAATAGCTGTAATTTGGCATGGATATACAAATCAAATACGTCGACAAAGAGAAAAGAAGAACTTGAAAGAAAAAGCTGTTTTTATGTTACCTATGCATAAAGCGGTTAATGATTTTTGTTCCGTCAAATCCATTATATGGGAAGTCATTAAATAAATTTTTCAAAAATATTACTGATTTTTAAAAACCATTTTTGATTAACGGTTAAACCTATTTAACGCATTCACTGCCACCGACGCATATTATGCGTTTTCGGGACTTGGCCCAGTGCCGCTGTCATAATTATTCATACATTTTGAACGCACATGTGCGTCGGTGGCGCCTGTGGAAGTCAGGTGGCAGTGAATGCGTTAATGACATCGCATGTAATGGACTCGACGAAAAAAAAATCATTTCGCTAACGCAAAATATTGAGATTTAATTTAAAGCGTTATTTTTTGTTAGTGTCAATTCTAACCCCTGGCTAAACTGTTGTTTTTAGATTAATACAAAAATTCATGGCGGTACATAACGAAGTTAAAAGGAAAACTATAATCGCAGTTCATCATCATCATCATCCCAGCCTATACCGCCCACTGCAGGGGACAGGCCACCTCTCAAAATGAAAGGACTTGGGCCGTAATCGCAGTTGTTAACGAGTAATAATAAACCAAAACCTAAAATGGAATATTTGCTGCATTAGTACGGAATCCTTACTATGCGTATGGCTCGATACTCACTTGGCTGCTTTTTTATTTCAGTTTCCATTCAAAATCGCATCTTTGAGTCGCACGGTCGAATAATGTTGATGGAATTAAATTCCGCTTCTGGTTCAACCGTATTGTTTTCACGAAGTTGTAGATGCAGACCGTTACCGCAGTTTTAATGGAGATTACTATTTTTATAGACGCTACAAATTTTTGAACGGTCATATAGGCGGAAATTTTACGTGCATCCAACTATTATCACTCTTTTAATATTATTTAACGAGAAGTTAAGAGTGCAATGAAGTTAACTGAACTCAATATAGCACAGGCTTCTTCAGACTTCTCAGAAAGAGAATGTGGATTGGGAACTTCATGAACACCGTTGAGCTTTTCGGCGCAGGTGTTCGCAGGTTTCCTCGAGTTATTTACTTCATCAAAAAGGTTACCTATGGTGAATTTTAAATGGAATCGGACAAAAAATTCGGAAAAATTCAGGGAATTCGAACTAGAGAAGTCATAGGTTAAACCATAAGGCTACTTTTACATTACTTATCGAGATACACTTCTCGATTCTGATTCATAAGATAAATGAGTGATTTGAATATACATATTCAGAGCCGGTACGTTGTTAGTTATTTTTTTAGATAAGCTAGTTTGAAGGTTTTCTACACAGATATGGGCGTCTTAAGATTGTGGATAATTATCCAAGTAATTCACCAAAATAAGCAAACCAGCATTTGCTACTCATACCCTTGGATAAGTTATGTAGACAGAGCTGTGTGTTCCACAGCCGCACTGCAAATCATTAGCAGGATAGAGACGGCGGCGGACCACACTCGGTGTTTGCATTTGTAATTAATACACTGTTTGCACTTCTGATTTACGATAGTGTTCGTTGTACACTTCTAATGTGTTAATAGCTAAGAAAATTAACGCTTATAATCTTCGGAGTGCAATAGCCAAATAAATCGTGTAATATTTGTTTCTTAGTACATTTAGCCGGAAAGAAATTTGGTTGCTCTCATTAACGCAAATGTTATTATTTCGTATCAGAGAAATAATACATTGATAAATTATGCCTAAATTTATTCTGAAAGCAAAACACTTTTAAATTTAAATAAATTTACTAAGCGTTTATAGACACGAGGATACAAGCATAATACGGGGTTTTCTGTGTCAATCTACATCAAGATAATCAAATCGGCCGCAAAAGAATACTTAATTTTGGCAAAATGTAACCGCCGTTTGTGTTCGTTCAGAATCTTCAAAAAAGCCCCTTTCTAAAATCACGACGTATAATGAAATACTGGCGAAGTGCGTCGGCAACAAACTCAACGAGTCCTAGGGGTGTGTCTTGCTCATTTTCGTTTGGTGAAAAATTGTTGGCTGTCTGTCTCCCGCCCTTTCCCCTGAAGGTCCCTAAGGCTCAGGCCACGATGAACGAAGATAAACCCGCGACCTACACGCTGTAAGTACACTATAATCGCATGAAAAAAACAACGAACTACCTTATTTCAAAGCTTTGCTAGCCGGCAATAGCATGAAGTTAGGGCGAGTAAACTTATCGAATTTAAAAGATGGATCGTCACACTAACATTTGTTTACACTTGTTTGCAGATAAAGAAACAAAATTTAACTTTTTACAAATCATAAAAATAATGCTACTAAAAACTTTGTTATCTTGCCACTATGTAATCAACATTGCATAAATGTAATCAACATTAATCGCTTCCGGGTGGGGAAAAAGAGAATAAATAGGCCATAAATAGTGCATTGTAAAAAATGCTCTTTAAAAATATAACAAACACGTGAGGCATTTGTTTGTATTTCCTTCATCTGCACAGTTCCAGCCTAGCTTTCTTCTGTTTCCTACACCACTGCCTGATTTCTTTGCCGCAGATCGCGTCCGCCCTTCCTCCGCTGACTCAGCGTCGATCCCGATGGCGTGGGGCGTGGTGTCAGTTCGACGGGTATTTGCATTTTTAGCGAAAGTACGAGCTCACGTCCCGAGCAGACGGATTGTGCGGGTGACGAATGATCTCGCGACGTGGACCAATGCCGAACGCTCATGTTTACGAGATTCTTTAGGCTAAACGCTCGGAAATCTTATCGTGTTAGGGTCAAATAAAATAAGAAAAAGAAACAAAATGTGTCTTTCCGATGAAGGTAAAGTTAGCTGGAGTCATCAAATTGGTTTTCTTTGAACAGACTAAAAGTTGACCAGGAAGTTGATTATTGAAAAAATATCTGTGATAATACCATACAAATATGATGCAAAATCGTACTGAATTTCATATAAGGGTAGAATAGTAAAAAATACAGCTATTCATTTTGTTAATTGGCCGAAAATTTAATTTGAGCTTCAGTTTTGTAGCAAAACATAGATTTTTTAACATTTTGAAATGGTATTTCAGAGCAAACTGATTTAAAAAAATCGTTTCTCAGTATTGAATATGTTCACCGCATTTATTAAAGAAGTGCACAATTGCTGGTGTTGGTAATTTTAGGATCACACGTTAAGAATTAGTGTAATTAATTTCAACCAAAACATTTTGTCATGTTTCTAAAGTTTCATGGCACAAACCGATCTCGAAGCCGAGGCGAGTCTTTCTTGTAATGAATAAACTTATAACTACGATTGAGATGATAACTGATGGTAAGGCGAATGTAGATGGAAATATTGGAAGCGGGAAATCAAGAAGGAGATTCCACGATCAGATTGGGGATGTTTTGATGAAAGGTCAGATTAAGAGTACCGACCCGAAACCGGCGAGTATGTATGGGAAGACTAATGAGCGTTATGGAAGGGAAAGACGTATGTGAGGATCGTACCAAGTGGAAACATAATGGTCTCTGTCTACCCTTTTGTTAGGAAGGAGGCGTGATTGTATGTATGTATGTATGATAAGTTGTTTATAATAGATAACAAACGCACGCTAGCGTACTACAATTTTAATATTATTCGGTCTCACGTTCTTTAAAAGCAATAAAAATGTAAAAAGTTAGTTTTCCAGGGAAAGTTCCTCCGGCTTACGCGGGTCGGGACGCAGCGGGGCCCTACAAGGAATAGGCGTGTGCGGCATGCATAATAAAGCAGAAGATTAAAAACTACAAAACCTTGTCAATACCAGCCCCGGTTCTGGATCAGACGCTTAATGCGACGCCTCACTTGTTTAGGTATACCTACCTTTTTTAAGATTTTTTGATTAAATTACAAGTTTAGAAACATTTAGTGCTTTGGTACCAAGTTATTGTACTTGCAACTAAAACACAACACTAAATGCGATATTTGACTTTGACTAGTTATTAAAAGTAACTGTAATAAGTATAATGAATTTCATTTCTAATACTGCTTTATTTTTGCATGTATTAAATGTACCTACATTCAAATGAAACAGGCAAATAGAAGTGAGTTAAAATCGCCCTTCAAAATCAAATCAAGTAATTATGATTACATTGTTTGTTGATTTATTAAGGGGCATGGGTGTTAATAAGTTTACTTTAAAAACATTTAAATTATAACTTTAGAAATCTGCCACTTGCAACACTTATTGACGAGCTTTATAATTGTACCAAACTTCAAATCAATCAAATAGTTTAAAATGTACTTTCAGAATTTAACTACAAACATTATTTAGGCACTAGTTAGAAATGAAGCTAAGAGGTGCATGTGAACACTTTAAAAATGTTTCAAAAAATCTAAACTCATTGAAATCAGCCTGTTTTGGAGCTTTAGATGGTGATATGGCAGCGGCATGCAGATTTAACAAAACTATTAGACCTTATATTTATAATAGTCAATTTTTAGCACCAATTCAACATTTAAATAGCTTAGAGGACCTACATTTTAGCTCATCACAGATAAACAAAATCTCGTTAAGGCTTTCTTATTTCACTTGCCGCAACACAAAACATTCAATGCCATGAATAACACAATCCCTACCGGGGATACGACGGCGATAAAAGATAATATGCTATTGGATGTCGATGTTGAATTATTTTCCTCGAGCCGGGATTCGTGTCCGGACCTCCTTAACAACTGATATTAGCACTTGATATAATAAAGTCATTCAGTGATTTCCGAACAAAGTGTCGGAAAGGAACCCTTATAAATTACGAGCGTGTTATCCTTTATTTGTTAATAGGATAAATGTGAAAGCTTGTTTGCGGTTACTGTATTTAATAGCGTAACGGAGTGGAATATTTAATTTGGGTTTGTCAAAAACCTGTTTTTTGTTTTACATTTTTGTTTTGTTTTAGGGGGTTGAAATCGCTCGCGTCCGTAGGTTTACCCTCTAGAAGGGTCTGGGTGGTGCTAAACGAGCGATACAATTCCGGTGGTAGGCTTAGGCCGTGGCTGGTCACCATCCTATGGGTTGAGCCAGGCCGCCAAGCGGCTCTCGTCGTGTTCCGGCCTGTTGCTTATAGAAGCCATTCTGGAGGAAGGGACTGAGCAGTTGTGCAGCGCGCATACCAGTTACAGTGCTTCGTATTTGTTGTACGGTTTGTACTGCTGGGAGACTTTTGCAACACCGCGCTCAACTGCCTTCTTCCTGCTTATTCCCCTAAATTTAAATCTAGGGTGAATGAGCATTTACTAGGCATGCGTGCTCTATCGTAGGCCTCATCTTCGCTTTCCATCAGGCTTGGTTGTGGTCAACCGCAAGCTTATATTTTATATAAGATCGATTCTCAAGTTTGGATTACATAACTGTTTTTGTGACATGAATACATAACTATATTTATTAATATCGTTTTTATCTACAACGGGAAATTAAAGTTTCACAATTTCTGACCATGTTTTCAACGCCTTCCAATGAAAGAGTTGTATTATAATCAGTATTAAACTATTTTTGCTAACGAATAATTTCAAAAAAATAATGAAAAAAAAATGTATTAAATAATGTTTGATGACTCTGACGCTTCACTTGCTAATATTGGCATATAATTTAAAGTCTCTTCTTTTTCGGCAATACGTATACAGGAACGTGCTTAAACGTCGATCACATGATTTTTAATCTAGAGATCGCCAAAAATTGAGCACAGAAATAGTCTTACTGGATTGGAATCCATTACTTTAAGTGCAGCGTTCGAGTATCACCCTCGCTTCTCGTTTGTCGCTGGCGCTAGACAATACGAATATAATTTGACGAAGTTTGACGGAGCGCAGTTTACAAGGACGGTTATTTGATGCTGGGTCTTGTTTTAGGTAAGCAAAGTTTCGACCCTCAGTATCAAGATAATTCATTGTAGGTGGCTACACTACAAAGTACATATTTACAAAGTATATATCGATCGACGACCGGATGGCCTAGTGATTAGAGAATTTGATTACTAGCTACTAGTAACTAGCTTGAGGTCCCGGGTTCGATCTCCAGTCAGGGCTGATATTTAAGTATGAAAATACGAATGTTTGAGCTCGAATCTTGGGTGTTTAATATATTTTTAAGTATTTAAGTTTGACTGTCGATGCGGTTAATGAAATGCTTGTAGTTATTAAAAATATTAAATATTTACTATTTTACGATTTGGTAATTTTTTAATGGAATCGATCAATGACTACATCCACTGCCACTTGAGTGTAAGCTAGTATGTATGTATGTATGTAAACTCTTTATTGCACATAAAAATAAAAATACAAATAAACAGAGAAGAGAACAAAGGCGAGCTTATCCCTAAAAAGGGATCTCTTCCAGCTAACCTAGTTAAGAGAAGACAATTTAATATATAATGGATAAGCAGACAGTTAAAAATACGTGCGGTAAAAAGAAAAACAGAAAAATTAATAATAATTCTTTATACTAATGTACAACTTCAACACATTAAAGTACTTCATCATCATCATCATCATCACAATTTCAGCCAAAAGACGACCACTGCTGAACATAGGCCTCCCCCAAGGCTCGCCAAACAGATCGGTCCTACGCCATCCGCATCCAATAAAATTAAAGTACTTATGGTTGGTTGATTCGTAACATTAAAATACAGTGTAATTGCTTATACTCTCGATTCTGACCGAGCTATTCTCAGGTTTTCGATTATTTAATTAACACCTTGTAGATAAAACTTAAAATGAATTAGGATTCGGTCGTACTTACGAGCCACTTCAGAAGTCCTTTTGTTACATAATCAAATAAATTCCCACTACAAATGACTTGAACATAACTTGATTTGCCCGTTAAAAGCATTATATTGTCTCTGTGGTAAAATAAACTGTCTTTATTTATGTGAAAGCAATATTATTATATTTCAGTTTTGAAACGGTACGCCGCAGGTGTTGGCCCGCATCTGAATATTGAAACGAGTGTGATCAGAATCGAGATGCATTTTTATTGTCACTCCGCCCGAGTGAAGCTATGAAATTTTATTGCTTTCCTTGAAATTTTCAAGGGAATTTGCTAACGTTACTACATACAGGTAACTGTTAATGTGAAATCGAATTGTTGCAGCGAAGCTCGTTCAAAGTTGTGAATGTTTGCTGTCCGGGTTTTATGCTCGTCTGGTTTGATATCCACCGTCAACTAGCCCGTAAAGTTCCAAGTTATATTGTAGTAACGCAGTTTGTATGTGGGAGAGCGGAAATAAATATGCAATCAATCTGTTTGCTATTTCATTTTATTTTTTAAGTATTACAATTCACACATCGATTGGACCCGGGCATGTCTTAAAACTGCGGTCAATAATACCGGAGAACGGGCAGCAGCGTCCTCGATATCTATCGGTATCCCACTGCGGTTGCCAACCCGCGTGCCAAGCGTGGCGACTATGGCAATAACCCTCTAATGGCTAGTCCAACTAAAAAACGGCCCCTAGTCCCCGGCGGCCCCACTGTTCCAGGCCATGGTAGCGGCCTAGGTAACGGCGGGGCAGAGTATACCCCCTGCCCCGCCAGCGGATACGCGGATACGCGGATGGCACGGGACTGATCTGTTTGGCGAGCCTTGGTAGATTTATGTTCAGCAGTGGACGTCTTTCGGCTAAAATAATACAATAGCGTGGACACACATAGCATGAATGAACACAAATCCTGTAACGAAAAGTAACGCTACTGTGCCGCAGGCGCAACTTTTTTATAATAAGTACTTACTTTTACACATTTTTTTTTTATTTTTTTTTCTATAAAGTTTTTAACTTTACACTCCGTGAGATCTTAAACAACCTTCGGATTTTAGAAGCATACTTCGGGTATTGACGATATCTAATACCTTTAAACGAGCAATTCTTGTATATATATATATATATATATATATATATATATATATATATATGTATATATATAATCAGGATCTCGGAAACGGCTCCAACGATTTCGATGAAATTTGGTATGTGGGGGTTTTCGGGGATGAAAAACTGATCTAGCTATGTTTCATTTTCAGAAAATCGCTTTTACTCGTGTTTTCCGGCTATTTTTGTTTGCATTAGAATATAAAGCTAAATTTCGCCGACTTCTAGCAGATCATAATGGCACATTAGAACTCGGGTGGTCGCGGATCCAGCCGACCTCGGTTCGATTCCACGTTTTTTTTCAAGATTTTTAGTTTTTTTTTTAAGTTTATTTTTCATGAGAAAACGTCCGGTTTCTTCTTTTGTGAGAAAAAGTTACTTTTTTGTGAGAAAAAGTTACTTTTTTGTTAGAAAAAGTATTATAGGGAACGTGCAGTAACTATAGGCGGCAGCACTAATGCGACAGAAGAGACACTATGCGGTCAGTAAAGCAAACTTATCAAGGTAAAACATTCAAATTGATGGCACCCTTATGGCACCAGTTGGCAGCACCGTCTATGTGCACGTTCCCTATTGGGAGCACAGAACAGGAAAAGCCGGTTGTCTGTAAAGTCGGTTTACGGACGATAGTTTAACGTGACTCACCCAACCTCTGGTGTTTTTGCCAAATATCTTGAAAACGGTGCATCCTACGGTAAAATCAATGAAATTTTCATCCTCCCTTTAATACCCCCGCGCTCCCTCCCCCGCATCCCCTCCCCCCTCTCACCCCCCCCCCCCCCCCCACCCCTCCGGTGTATATAATCAGGATCTCGGAAACGGTTCCAACGATTTCGATGAAATTTGGTATTTGGGGGTTTTCGGGGATGAAAAATTGATCTAGCTTGGTCTTATCTCTGGGAAAACGCTTGGTACCGAGTTTCTGCCCGAGCAGAGCTCGGTCGCCCAGGTACTTGACGATGACACGCGATCGTTATATATGCGGTTCTGTTCTGTTATCAACTTGGAAAACTTTTCGAAGTTACCGTAAAAAGTTATATAAAGAATAAAAATCAGTAAATAAACCTTCCTATAATAATATTACGCTTATTTATCTCTTTCTAATTTTTGTCATAATACAAATAAAACAAAATCAGCATTTTCGAATTCTTCCATCGTTAATTTAAATAGAGAACACCCCGCCTTCACACACTACTATTGTTTGGAAGTATATAGAGCGGTTATACCCACATATGGATTCTTAGAAACTACATTTATATGAAACATTTTTTTTATTTAAAAGTGTATTTTCGCTAGTATACGGCTCTGCTAATAATCAAATTAAATTATAAGTATTATAGACCCTAACAATCAATAATATACACACGTCGGCAGTGCCGCCGCCCCGAAAATTACTCAGGGATATTTCTGACAAGACAATAGAGTAAAGTTGTGTAATTAATTGAGGATATAGGCCTATAGTAGGGTACTTGATCCTAGTCAACATCAGAGTCATTTGTATTAATTATGATTCGGTCGCTATAGTCGTCTATAACATTTTCGTATTTCGAAACTCTTCTTCGCACTTCATAGCATGCTGGCAAACTTTTCTCCACTCTTCTGTACCAATCATATTTACTTTCTCTTGCATCAGATTCCTTACCGTTGTCATATTCACATCAACGTTGCGTTGGGCTACGTATTGCTTCAACTGGGACTTTTGTTTTCAATAGGGTTAAAGTCTGGGTGATATGGACGTAAACGGTGAGCAGAATGACCCTGTCCAGCAACTATTTTATCTATTGATTATTCCAAATGTTCGTGTTTGTGTTTCAGGATAATGTCATAAATTCGAGGTTTTGTTAAGTTTGGATTAGTTGGAATGTCGCGTGTTGTTAACCAATTTAACATGTCTTGTTTCCGGGTGTTAGAGTTTGGAGGCCTGTTTAAAAATTGACCCCCCATGGAAATCAATTTCCGAAAAATAAACTAAATAAATAAGTAAGTGGTGGTTTTAACTGCTCGATATAAATCAATGAAAACACAACGAGTGCACTCTTCGCGTGATCAATTGCTACTAAGTCAAAAAGACAATTGTCATTTGCCACTACACGAATTTTTCCGATTTCCCCCGAAACCCGAAGGTTTTTCTAAGAGCTCACGGATTGTACAGTCAACAGCATAAATAAGTGATCATTATATGTACCTTGTCATTTAAACGTCATGTTTGAAATGTAATACAAAATTGTCAAACGATTGAAAACGACAAGGTACATAAATGACCACTTATTTATGCTGTTGACCCTACCAGTCTTTGCCGCCATGTTCATGGGCGTTTAAATCTATTTACAGTTGAGGATAGAATGGAAGCCCTGAGACAACGCAAAATGATGCACATTATGCAGCCTACCTCTATATGTATAAATATCGTGTCTATTATAGCCACCATAAATACCACTAAATACATTATAGTATATTATATTGCTCTATCGTAACAGTATCCTAATCACTGTGTAACTTAAAAGACTCAATTCAATTGAAGAAGGACGAGAGTATAAGAAGTTATAGTTGACATAATTTCTATGAACAGAATCATCCGCAAAGGCAACCTGCGCCCGATCCTTATTGAAATCGGCTCCGCAGTCATGCATCGAAGGAACTTTTTCACCGCCTTGCGTAATCTGAAGGCTTCGGGACTTGGAGCTGTTAAACATGGTGTGTTATTATATTATACCTCGAGATCTTCGATTAAGTACTTATACTTATACCTCGAGGAAATAAAGATGTACCAATGGGCTTGTATCAAAATAAAAAATAAATAAATACAGTGTTCATACTGCTCGATCTTGATGAATCCCTCTAGGTATTATGTCACGCCAATGATGTTGTTTAAGACTGGTAAAGGAATAACACTAGTTTACCTTTTGGAATCTGTAGTATTAGTTATGATCTTTGTGCGTAAGGATGAGCAAGCGTACACAATACACTTGAACAATAATATGAGGACCGCCGCTTACTTACTTGTTAATAACTAGTTCTGGTCTGGACCACAGACTGTCTGAGATCGTTGGATGTATTTTCTGTAAACAGTGTCAACTGTCTAGCGTTAGAGTACACTAATTATTACACGCATATAATTAGTCATTCATTATGAACAATGATGATAGTTAATTCCTTAAAAACTTTATATTCCTTGAAAAAAAAAAATGTTTGAGCTCATGAAAATTGATGGGACGTGTTTCAATGAATATAGGTACTTAAAACGCAATACTTATACCAAAATAAGAAACATAAATGTAAAAGATGAAACATGTATATTGTTTTTTACGTAATGTCTTGGTAATGTACCATAAGAATCATTGTATTGTACAAATTCATAAAACATTTTTATTAAAAAACCGGCCAAGAGCGTGTCAGACACGCCCAAGATAGGGTTCCGAAGCAGGTACGAAAAAAATCTTTGCATACTTTTATTAATGTGGTTGTTTTGGTCCCAACTCCCACCGCGGGCAGAATTTCAACATCGGCGGTACAGCACCATCTATCGGCGAATTGGGTAACTACCTAATCTAATCTGCAGTCTACTAGCTCAGTATTGTATGTTGATGGTTTTTCAGATGTAATTCTTTGTTATATGAACCGATTTCAATTTTATTTCTTTTATTTGAAAGAAGATACTATTAGCGTGATCTTTAAGGCACTTAAAGAAAAAAAAATGCTTGCAATGGCGGTTAAATTACAATCTTAGTTTAGAAATATTTTTTTACAAAAACTTAAAAACTGCTCATCTGATCAAGTTGAAAATAATTTTCCTAGAAAGTTTTTATTGAGTTTAACTTACGTGATTTTTTTCATATTTTTTAGACTTGCTGTTCAAAAGTTAGAGGGGGGACACATTATTTTGAACTTTCGGAGTGAATATCTCCGAAAATATTCACTTTATCAAAAAATGGTTTTAGCAAACCCTTGTTTATTTTCAAATACCTATCCAATGATATCCCACACTATAGGGTTGATCGAGAAAAAAAAATCACCCCCACTTTACGTCTATGGGAGGTACCCTAAAAAAAATCGTTTTAGTTTTTTTATATAATCACTTTGTCGGCGTGACTGATATATATGTTCATGCCAAATTACAGTTTTCTACTACTAACAGTCTCTGAGCTTAGCCGCGGACGGACAGACAGACAGACGGACAGACATGGCGAAACTATAAGGGTTCCTAGTTGAGGGAACCCTAAAAACCAGCTGCACCCAAAATAACTTACTATAATGGTCAAATACCACGATAATCTTGGGTTCTGGTGGTGCCGAGTGGGCCGAACGAATAAGGATTACATTTAGTTGGCGAGAACCGTACCTAATCTACGAGTACTAAATAAATAACTAACCTATGAAAACATGAAAAAACCGTGAAAAATCCTGTGCCCCTTGACAGTTATAGGAGGGAGAAAAGTGGCGACATTGTGGAAATAAATACACAGGATAACATTTCAATAAGTTTTGTGTTGCACATAGTAATACCAAAAGCAGCGAACATACTCAAGTTAATATTTGACATTACGGACGTACCGCTCCGAGTTGAACCCGCGTCGGAGGAAATGAACCGCTGTATCTTAGGATTCACACGCGAACGAGCGACGACGCAGATTGTTAGGCAATGTGGCGTCATTAATGTACCTAATGTCGTATGAAAGGGGTCTTTTGGTTTATCTCAACCCCGTGCCTCGTGTGTTGTGACCTGCTCGTAAATTAATTACTATTGTCACTTGTAAATTTTGTGATGCACGAAAAATTTGTCTCAAAATAAGGAAATATTTTAGTAATAGGACTGATGGCATCATAAAACCACAGTTCCAAGACGCGGCTCTAGTAAAAGAACGCTTAGGTTAATTTTGACTAACTGAAAAATTAGATTTTTTGTTTCTTCATAATAACAAATAAATAGTTAGTCGATTGAGTCGGATAAAAGTGTCATACATAACATAACTAACAATTGTCGTATAAGTAAAATTAATGATAAAATTGTGTTATTTGATGCACCAACCAAACGCAGCAAACGTACTAGGTATCATGATTGATA
Organism: Archips xylosteana; assembly: GCA_947563465.1. Taxonomy (NCBI): domain Eukaryota; kingdom Metazoa; phylum Arthropoda; class Insecta; order Lepidoptera; family Tortricidae; genus Archips; species Archips xylosteana. Next base: position 14,739,513 of record OX387344.1, read on the forward strand.
ACTGCTTTTTTAAAAATCGTCACTATATTTGAATAATTACATAGCCGGTGCATTGTTTATTATGTAATCTTTAGGCGGCGGGCCGGCACAGCAATGCATCAATCAGGCTGTCGGCGTGACGCGCGTCGCAATCAAATAAAATTTAACTCGAAAACGTTAAGCTCTTGCCTCGCTCGTAAGCCGTTTATTGCAGTTGTACTCCAATATTGTGTGTATGACAACACTTAAGAGAATTGAGGTGATCGGCTTTATATTGAACATATATGGTATTAAAATTAGGTACACTATTGTCTTAGGTTAATACCTACCTGTAAAAATATAAGTGAGGAAATAAATACATACCATAATACCTTGTAAGTATATAATGCCATGCCTCCTCCTAAATCAGGAATCGTGAAAGTGCACACATGCATGAGTAATACTGTTGACTGTAATTGTATTCTCCTTTCGTTAGTTCCTAGTATAAGATACCTCTGCGTTTATATTGACCAAAAATTGGATTGGCACGCCCACATAGAGGCCCTCTGTACACGTATTAGAAGGTTAATTTATATTTTTAAGCAGCTACGTCACTCGGCCAACCATGACGTTTTATATCTTACCTACCACAGCCTGTGTCATTCAATTATTTCATATTGCATCCCTGTATGGGGCGGCACCTTTAAATATTTGTTGTTAAGAGCGGAACGTGCACAGAGAGCCGTACTTAAAGTTATGTTTTTTAAAAACGAGACTATCCAACTGCTGACCTTTAGTCTGAATCACAAATACTTACTGTGAGGCAAACGTTTATACTCCAGTCTATTCTACGCCTACAATGCCTACATTCAACACTGCCATTAGATGAATCTCTTTTATTGCGACGCCATGGCCACCACGTAACAAGAACTGTAACTTGCCGTTCAGCCTTTGCCCGTCGGCAATCTGTTGCCTTGAGCTCCAAACTTTACAACAGAAGTAATAATTTAATCCTTATTTATAATTTAAACAAATACGAGGTCAAAATTAAATTAAAAACAGAAACTAGCTGTTGTTTAAATTTAGCCCCTTATTTTTGTAGTGTGGTGCCCTTACTTACTTCATTATGAGTATTAAAATGGTGTTCCATGTAGATTTAAATTAGGTATGTTAGTGTCCATTTTTAGGGTTCCGTAGTCAACTTAGGAACCCTTATAGTTTCGCCATGTCTGTCCGTCTGTCTGTCTGTCCGTCCGCGGCTAAGCTCAGAGACTGTTAGTACTAGAAAGCTGTAATTTGGCATGAATATATATATCAATCACGCCGACAAAGTAATCAAATAAAAAAAACTAAAAGAAATTTTTTTAGGGTACCTCCCATAGACGTAATTTGGGGGTGATTTTTTTTTCTCGACTAACCCTATAGTGTGCAGTACCATTGGATAGGTATTTGAAAATAAATAGGGGTTTTCTAAAACTATTTTTTGATAAAAAGAATATTTTCGGAGATATTCAGTCCGAAAGTTGAAAATAATGTGTCCCCCCCTCTTAACTTTTGAACCGCAAATCTAAAAAATATGAAAAAAATCACGTAAGTTAAACTTAATAAAAACTTTCTAGGAAAATTATTTTCAACTTAATCAGTTGAGCAGTTTTTAAGTTTTTGTAAAAAAATATTTCTAAACTAAGATTTTAATTTAACCGACATTGCAAGTATTTTTTTTCTTTTAATACCTATAAGATCACGCTAACAGTATCTTCTTTCAAATAAAAAAAAATTAAAAAAAATAAAATTAAATTAACATCTGAAAAACCATCAACATACATACTGTTAGATTAGTTACCCAATTCGCTGATAGATGACGCTGTACCGCCGATGTTGAAATTCTGCGCGCGGTGGGAGTTGGGACCAAAACAACCACATTAATTATAATAAAGTATGCATAGATTTTTTCGTACCTGCTACGGAACCCTATCTTGGGCGTGTCCGACACGCTCTTGGCCGGTTTTAAAACCATAATATTATTGCAGACTCGGTAGAAAATAAGGCACGAAGATAACTATTTAATTGAACCCAAATCAAAGGGATGATGTATTCATTTGAAACACCTGACGGTAACCTATGGAAAAGATTGTATGTACACGGTCTCTACCAATTACCGCCCATTTTGTTTGAAACAATATCGGATGTAGCCGCGAGCGAGGACAGCGGCCATCCTCTATCTAACTACCTTAAATTGTTCATGTACCTGGTTAAAGTTTTGATATTAGACATAGGTATGTTTAACTATAGTTTACATACACCGTGTAGTTTGAACGTTACAAAATTTTAACCAGAATTGAGAAGTTTGTAAGGGAAAATCGGAATTCCCTATTGTTCAATCTGATATTATTATGAAATTAAAAGTCATGCACGTGAAAAGAAGTTAAAGATTTTATTTATAGAATAAACAGCAATTTTAATTGCTTAATTTGAGAATAAGTCAAATTTTGGAGTTTCAGAGAGAATAGAATTTCGAGGCTCTTTTGTTAATAATACTTTTCTTAGTGCCGACATGTATGTATAATCCTTTCCAATATCGCCAATGTAGAATTTACGCCTGATCCCATCGAAACTCAATCGAGTAATTTACGCTCATTAACTTCATTGGATGCATGACTATAATTGACAAAGTCACAATTTTATCGATGTGTTCGCATCGTTGATTTTAAATGTGTTGCGTTTCGTGATATCGGCAGACGTCAGTGGCTGTCGCTCCCAGACTGATGACACTATCGGGGTCCGATGACGACTGACGTTAAATGCCAATAATGCGGGCACTCGCCTCACCTCTCGTACATTAATTATCTACTCGAAGGACTGAAACGCAATCCAAAAGCCCATTAGGACTCACTCCCGATCAGTAGTCATCGTGTCATCTGTTTCTATAGTTAAGGAATCTGAAAATGTCAGTAAATTAAGTTGCTTATGGTAAATTATTAAGACACTATCCTAACAGTCTAAATTAATTAGATTAATTTCATTTAGTTGTTCAAGAGTGTGTCGCATCAAGTTACTATAATGATAACCAATGACAACCCAGTCGAGAATCTTCAGTCAAGTGAATTTTCGGTTGCAGAAATTAACTTAACCGTAGATTTGACTGTTGGTTTGACATCGCCCATCGTTACAACTGTTATAGGTAGTAACTTGATACAACACTATAAAAGTACCATTATTTAAATGTAAGTATGTAATTCTGGTTAAGTTTGAATGTTCAGCAATTGTAATTTGGTCATGAGGCAGGCGCAGGCGTCGTTAAATTGGCAGTGCACTCTTGGCATCCAGGTTTTTCACACAAAAACATTGCAGGCATGCCGCACCATGTCACCTTCAGGAACCCGGACCTGGAAATGGCGCCGCAATGTTTCGGTTCTGCCGTGGATAAATCCTGTTTCATAGGACTCCACAACGAGTAGCCTGCTTCATCAAGACTTTGACCTAAAATGTTAAAATATTTTGAACAATTAGTATAAATTGAACTTTTATCGACCTTTTTCTACTCGTTGATTTTAATCTGTCAATTATGTGTTTATAGACAAAATTGCAATCACATACTTTTTAATCTTGGATAGTCTATGGCACTTCGGACTCAACTATAATGATTATTATACAACGCTCTATAATAATTTCAAAATTAGAACTTAGTACTTCGATTGAGCGTCGTGAGCGCTTAGTGGTACGCACCCAATGTAAAGTTGGAAATATCTGGCAAATTTGCTTCCATTTGAACACACTAACTTTTTTCTTCTGTTACGTGATTGGTTAGTAAGTAATTGGCCAATCAGAAACAGTCTTATAACGACGTCTCATTAGTTCTTTTTTGTGCTACGAAAATTTAAAAGTTTTGTTTGTTATTTGACGCGAAATCGATGGTGTTAAATAAATAATAACAGACTCGAAACGACTCGAACCGATTGGAACAGACTCGAATCGACTCGAACCGGCTTGAACGACTTTAATCGACTCGAACCGATTCGAATCAACTCGAACCGACTTTAATCGACACGAATCGACCTGAATCGACTCGAACCGACTCGAACCAACTCGAACCGCTTCGAACCGATTCGAACCGAATCGACCCGACTCGAACCGACTTTAATCGATTCGAACCGACTTTTATCGACTCGAATCGACTTGAATCGACTCAAACCGACGCGAACCGATTCGAACCGACTCGAACTGACTTAAATCGACTCGAATCGACTCAAACCGACTCGAATCGACTCAAACTGATTCGAACCGATTCGAATCGATTCGAACCGACTTTAATCGACTCGAATCGACTCGAACCGATTCGAATCGATTCGTACCGATTCGAACCGACTCGAACCGCTTCGAACCGACTCTAAACGACTCGGACTGACTCGAAATGACTTTAATCGACTCAAATCAACTCAAACCGATTCGAATCGATTTGAACCGACTCGAACCGACTCTAACCGACTAGAACCGTCTCGAATCGACTCGAATCGACTCGAACCCATTCGAGCCGACTCGGACCGACTCGAAACGACTTTAATCGACTCGAATCGACTCGAACCGATTCGAACCGATTCGAACCGACTCGGACCGAGTCGGACCGATTCGAACCGACTTTAATAGACTCGAATCGACTCGAACCTATTCGAACCGACTCGAACCGACTTTAATCGACTCGAATCGATTCGAACCGACTCGAACCGACTCGAATCAACTCGAACCGACTTTAATTGACTCGAATCGACTCGAATCGACCCGAACCGATTCGAACCGATTCGAACCGACTCGGACCGACTGCCTTATATGGGTTGTTTTATTTGTTTTAATTCATAAGTGGAAGGTACTATTTTCAAACTTAACCCAATGTACTTTACAAAAGGTTATGTATGTACCTCGATAGACGATGATGATGATGACTCGTAGAAAAAGTATTGTAAACAATAGTTACATAATTAGCTCTTAAAATCTCGTACCTTACTTAGGCCACTCGGCAAGCCTCGTGGCCTAAACACGGTACTCGACTTTAAGAGCCTTCATTATGCAACGATTGTATAAATAGTTATTTGTGCAACAAGAGAGCAAAGTTGGTTTTTACTGCGAGTGTTGATTTTGAATCACGAGTCAGCGAAGGATTCTATAGTTGAATCACGAGCGTGAGCGAGTGATTCTAAGTTAGAATCCTAAGTGCGCGAGTGATTCAAATACACGAGATGCAAAAAAACTTTGGTCTCGTGTGACACATACAACTTTTCACCTCAGCAGCGAGAACATAATAAATTGTTTAAGGTATATAAACGTCGTCTTTGTTATGGTTTTCAACATTGAGTAAATACTCCATAATTGTACCTATATAACAATCCAGTATCCGAAAAAGTGTTTGCAGTAAAAATAATAATAAAACACAGAAACTTAAATCTGCATTTTGTATTACTGCCTTAATTCGTCTGGTGTTCAATTGTTGACTTCGTCACTGAACTCACTCATAATCATATTCAAAAAATTATTAAATAAGTACTTATTACTACATATTCTTATAATTTCCAAATTGCCATTATCGTGTATCAAACTAGATATCGAACTCAGCAGCTAGCGAAAGAGCGAAACAGAAGAAGAAAAGAACTAAAATTTGAATCCCGCTATTTTTTAAAGATGCGTTCCGATACTGCACCCGATATTTATCGCGATGTTCAAGATTGTTAAAATTATTAATAATTGTATAGATACATGTTAAACATTGTATTTTTCTACAACATTTTTACTATTTGATTACTTATATAAAAATATAATCCAATTATTAATAAAATACCACAATTAAATTTAAAACCTTAACAGACGAATTACAATTTTTAGGTTAAGTACGTATTATGGTATCCGAACGTTCAATCGTTCGTTTATTTTTTAGGCCTACTAGGTATAGAATTCGAAATCGAACTTAGAATCGATTTGATCTTATCTCTCGCTCTTTCCGTATCGAAATGAAAGTGACAGATCAAACTGAAGTTGAAATCTTTCGAATTCAGCACATGGGAAGGATGAATGATGGCAATGTCCTCGATATTTAAAAAAAATATTTAAAAAGCTACTTTGTCTCACGCAGTGAGCAAAATCGGATTTTGCTCACTGTTTTTTAGTAGCAAAACCTGCCTGTTTGAGGTGCTGAGGTGAAAATACTATTGTTTTATTTTGACTTTGATAATGTAATGTTTCATTATGGTAATAAAAATACATGTATATCTGGACTATGAAAAGTTTTACTGTACTGCTTGCGAAACTATAATTGTAAATTCGTGGTGAAATTACAATTATAACAGTAATTGTAAGCAATGGACATAGTATAATCACGTATCCATTGAAGTTGAAAAGTAAATTGAGCTTGATAAAGTGGTACTCAGGATATAGTAAACATAAAATTGGTTACATTGTTTGCATAATCACTAACAATCCACTAAACAGGACTCAAAATTATACGCCGTGGCCGACGTCTCCATTGATAATAATATATTTAGTAACTAAGTAAAGTAAATATTAGGGGACAATCTTACACAAATCGATCTAGTCCCAAACTAAGCAAAGCTTGTACTATGGGTACCAGACGACGATAAACATACTTATATAGATAAATAAATACTTAAATCCATAGAAAACATCCATAACTCAGGAACAAATATTCGTGCTCATCACACAAATAAATGCCCTTACCGGGACGAATCCCGGAACCCAGTACCCTCAAGAGAAAAAGCAAGAAGCTAGGCAGGGTCACTACCAAAAAGGCTAAAGCGGTCGTTTAATTATTTACTTTTCACTTCTCATGCTCTTAAAATGTTACTTTAGTCTCTCCATATCGGGACTAAAGCTCTTTTTTGATCTCTAGGGATTAAAGTAAATTTTTTTTAATTGACTATGGAAACCCCTAAACTGCCAATCACGGTGTTTGTGAATGAAGGATTATCGCCATTTTCAGTGACTGGGTATAGACAATTTTAAAGCTTTCCACAGACCGAAGCGCGCTGCGGACGCTCCGTAGCGCCCAGCGCTTCGGTCTGTGGAAGCCTTTAGGGCGTGGATATAACCTCAAAATGACAACTGTATAAAAATATTTAAAAAATAATAATTTCGTGAAACACGATGAATAATTACGAATATTAATCTATTTAATAATAAAATATTAAAGATGAATTCATTTTATTCTGCATGTAAAGAAAGATTTCCTTTAGCTTAGGTGTTTTTTATTTTGTTTTTTTTTTAAAAGCGCTGTTGGCAAAGCAGTTCCCTGCTCTGGCGATAAAATAGCAATCCGCACTGTCGGCAAAGCAGTGCTGGATGGAGTGTACGGTAGATAGAGCAGTTACGTTTGAAAGTTAATATGGCGTGACTTCAAAATAATGCGTTGTCAGTTGCATTTAATAGTAAATAGAAAGTATAATTAGATATACTTAATTTAACAAAGAATTGGCATATAGAAAATAAACTTAAAATGTCGTTTCTTTATTCACGGGTAAGTGTTTCAGTTAACAATATATTTTGTGTGTGAACTTAGTCAGATCAATTAGGTTAATTTGCCGATTCTAATGAATGAACAATTATCATTCTTACATGCATATATAGTCCAATTAGTTTTAACATAGTCTTTTAGTTAGAATCTGTTGGCTAATTATGCAAGCATTTAAAGCGTCACTTTACAAAAAAATATAAAAGAAAAGAAAAGACAGCGGATTTTTTTTTGCTATTTTAATTTTGAACAGATGTCCATTGCTCGTATTGAGCATACGTTGTAAAAAAGTAATTTTGTACGTCGTTTTTTTCCTCGCATTCAAAGTGAAAAGTAGAGTGTTTAACGCGGGACTAAACTAGCATAATGACCACTCGAATTATAGCCTCCCTCGCTATCGCTCGGGTGGCTAAATATCTCGTGTTATTATGGCTTGTTTTAGTCCCTTGTTGAACAATCTACTATTATAGTTTATTTACGTTCATATCATAACATTCCTATAATGTTTAGAAGCGATAAGCAAATGGCCGATATTAAAGAACCTGTATCTGTGGCTGCATCTTAATGTTTAGGTACGTTAAAGTATCGAAATTAATACTTTAATTTAACTGAATAAATATTTCTTGACTTTCTTTGACTTTTAATTACATTCAAATCTCGAACATCTTAAAAAAAAGATTGGTTGTGATTATCGAATTAGTCGACTTGTAATTTCATTCAATGTGAAATGCTTGTTCCATATTGAATCTCGAATATTACAATAGAATCTGAATCGGAATAGACTCAAGTCTAGATTGTTTATGAATTAAAAAAAAACCGGTCAAGTGCGAGTCGGACTCGCGCACCGAGGGTTCCATACAAATTTATATATGTATCTATGAACATCCAGTCTTAGCTGACCCCTGCTCCTAAGCTAAATGTGCGCAGTGTGGGATCATTGTTGATTGGTTACTGATATAGACAGACAGACAAAAAAAATTATGCTTTTCGCAATTTTTCCTTTATCTGTGCTATAAGGCCTTGCTTTGTACCAAATTTCAAGATTCTGAGTTCACGGGAAGTACCCTGTAGGTTTTGATTCCCTTGCGAGTTTCGAAAATATGCGGAAATTTGCGTCATAAACGGCTGTATCTTTTGATTGCGTTGGTTTAGATGTTTGATTTTTTCACAGCTCCAAGGGACAGTAGACTTGAGTATTTGATATAAATTTCAGCTTGATACTTCCACGCGTTCCTGAGAAAAAGGGTCTTGACAGACAGACGGACGGACGGACAACAAAGTGATCCTAAGGGTTCCGTTTTTTCCTTTTGAGGTACGGAACCCTAAAAATATTAATATCAGTTATTTGTTTCGAATTTGAACTGTAAAGGATAGAAAATAAAATTACGGTATTTTGTACTGTGAAATATCTGGTGAAAAAAATGAGTGATGTGACGTATGATATGCATGTAGATAAATTATTTTGAGTAATAGGCATACTTACCTTTGATCGTTCTATATTGGTAAGGGAACATAAGATCGCTGAAACCGACGTATAATATGTTGGGGTCAGGCGAACGGCTGGTGATATGCTCTCCAAGGAAACTAGTCATGACACTAGCTTCAGCTACAGAGTTAATAATAGCAAGCTGCCCTTGCTCTGCTTGACAGACCAGGTAGGCGTCATGCCAGTTTAAGGGTTCGGAGTGGTACTTATAGCATTTCCCATTGGCATTCAAGCGATATCCTGAACACAAAGAACGGTTAAACAATTAACATAGGTACAATTTTTTTATCTTGTTACTCCGCGGCTACTCGTGCGTAATAGCAACGGCTCTATATCTAAATCCCTAATGATTATTTCGTCATCAGCCTATGTTCGTCCACTGCTGGACATAGGCCTCTCCCATGGCACGTCACTGAGCACGATCCTCGGCCACTCTCATCCTGCTCTTGCCAGCCGCCTTGCGAAGATCATCGCTCCACCGAGTCTGAGGACGTCCCACGCTACGAATGATAATGATTATTTGTCCTAATGTAATGTGTGTCCTAATGATCGTTTGTCCTAACTCTTTTTATTTAAAATCTATTAATTGTTCTGGATTTTTATAAAATAAACCTAACCTAACCTATAGAGTTCTAGAGGATAATCACAAAAAAGTTCCTGAAAAATTCACGGTTTCCGAGAAAAAAAGTGTTAGGACAAACGATTATTAGGACAAACGTTACATTAGGACAAACAATGTTAGGGATTTAGAATGAGACCCTTGTGCCCTTGTGGTGATAGGGTCTGCGTGTTCCATGGAGCTTTATATGGACAAGAATGGATCTGCTTCTAAATTTGGATGTGTTGCACTGTCATAGTTGTATTGCACTTGTGGTCATAGAGTTGCATAGGATATTGACATGGAGCTATCCTACGAATCATAATTCCTTATTCATAGGAGCTATCAGTCAGTTGGTTAAGAAAACATGTAATATTAAAATAGCTTCAAGTAAATTATGTAATTTCTGGTTAATAATTTGTAATGTTAATTATTTATGTCATGTCGTGACATCAAACAGTAAACTAGGTACGGTCAAGTGCAAAATTAAGTATCGATTTAATCCTCCCATCGTTTTATACCTATACCTTAATTCGACGACATAAGAGCTATGGGACATATTTATGAGCAAGTTGTGTGCACCCATATTTTTACACTGGACTGTACATAAGCAAAAATATTTCGAACATAATATTATGGTGCCATAAGCTTTGTTAAAATTGATCTATACAAGTATCTTACCTAAATCAAAAGAATAGCACTCGTCAGAATATTCCGTCTCGTTGCCTAGTATTTTACACACAAATGGATAAATGTCATCGCATGATCTGTCATCAAAAAGACCTTCACGTGTCATCACAACACATTTCTCGCTATTATTTAAATAATTAGGGCTACCTTCTGCCCAAAGCAGTTCCAATATTGTACCTCTAATAGAGTAACCTACAACATAAAACATTACAAACTTGATATTCCAAGAAAAAATTTAACTATTAAAGTATTTTTCTTATTCTGTATTTTAATGTTAAACATACCCTGAAGAGTGACGTATTCTCCATGAGCAAATTGGTCGTGTACCCCAATAAAAATTGCAGTAAAGTGGGCTTTCATGTTGCTTATCAACAATTTGAGGTTATCCATCTCTTCCAAGGAATCTGGCACGAGAAGATTAGTTCCTTCTGCTTCACAAATTTGTCGAGCTTGAGCCCAATCAGTTGCCAAATCATGAAGTCTATAGAATGTTTTAAACGCTTGCGCCCACATGTAGTCATTGCGAAATGTCTGAGCTAATAATAAAACGTTATTTTACATTTGTTTAAAATAAACATTTCAAAATAAACGAAAGTACGTAACTGACCATTTGTAAAGTAAAATACATTGATCATAACCAATTTTGTCAGTAACCGAAACATTGTGATAACGTGTATATTTGCTTAAACCAATCCTAATAAGTAATCCGGACAAACTTAAAAAAATATCACACCAAGTTGCCCGAAAAACAATCAAATCTTTGTATTTCATGCTCATTTAACTTCACAATTTATCGATATAATCGCATAGCCTTTTGTGCGTCATTTGTCAATCAACCGACACCTGAGGCCATATTGTCTAACGCGCGGACACTTGCTTTCGTATTCACTATTTCTTTCTGTCAAACTGTATAAGACAGTGACAGAAAGAGATGGTGAAAGCGAAGGCAAACGCCCGTGCGTTAGACATTACGGCCTCTGTTCTGTACTCTTCAACAAAATGAATAAAAGAAAAAAAAATCTTTTTGTTTTACTCGTATCATAGGTTTATGAACATACTAGCCTTAACCCGCAGCTTCGTATGAGTAAATCATTAGGTCTGGTAGTTGAATTGAAATTCTGGGATTGCTTCAAATTTTGCAATAGAATTTCAGAATTTTGACCAAAGGCCGTATTGTCTAACGCGTGAGCGCTGGCTTTCGCTTTCACCATTTCTTTCTATCACCATCTTATACCGTTTGACAGCAAGAAATAGTGAATGCGAAAGTAAGCATCAGCGCGTTATACAATAAGCCTGCTTAGTGGTCGGATGGACTTGAAATTTGGTACACGAAAAGAGCTATTATGATAACACAATATCAAGTACCTGCGGCTCGATAAAAATTTTTGTTAAATTCATATTAATAAAATACTTTCAACATGTAAATATTTTATTTACTTTGTACCTTTGATCTTACTAATATTATAAAGCGTACGTACGTAGCTACGTGCGTGTGTGTGTATAAAGTATGTACGATACTCCTTCATGCTAAAATAGTTACACAGATTTAGATGAAATTTTGTATGTATGTAGCTAGACGTCTGGAATAACACATAGATTACTTTTATCCCGATATAATTATAATAATAATTATTGGGATAAAATAAGATAAAATCCCGAAATCTCAATCACTCGGTTTAGGGATATGAAATTTGGCACGGTATTTTTAATGACACCATAATGAAGACCACAATGTAATTTTTGGGTTGCCCACGGTAATTTCGGCTAAACCTATTCGTTTTATCATCATCATCATCATCCCATGCCTATAGACGTCAGAGTGAGAGGACTACCTATTCGTTTACATGTAGGTACGAATTGTGATTTCCTGTAGATATGACTATTTGCTGAAAGAAAACCTAAGCTATATTTAATATTGTCTCGGTTTACTAAACAGTATAAATTTAAAATTTCTTCCATGAATAAGCAAATCATGATTTATTTATTATGCAAGATGGCTGTCTTAGTTTATAATAGCTTTTCAGCAATAAGTACTTGAGTCGTAAGGAATACGAATATGGTAATCAGTAAAAGAAAAGGTCGTTATGCACGCTTATTAACTTGTTAGTAATTAAAAAGGATTGAAATAGAAAACCGATTACGTTTTGTATTTTTTTATTGCCACCCGGTTAAGAAGCACGTTTTGTTCAAAAACTTTTATTTTCCATGCCATTCAGTTATGTAATTCTGGTTAAGTTTGATTGGCAAAGTAAAGTGTTCATCTATGGCTTCGTGGTGTTTAACTTAGCGGCGCAATCTTTGCAACCTGGTTTTTCGCAAAGGAACATTGCAGGCATGTCACACCAGGTCACCTTCAGGAAACCTGTGCGAGAAATAGCGCCGCAGTGATGAGGCTCATCCGTTGCCAGATCTTGCTTGAGGGGGCTCCAAGATGAGTATCCAGCCTCCTCGAGCGACTGACCTGGATAGTTTGGGAAATATAAATGGCAATTGTAAAATGTGGCTTTGATTTACTCTACCGTACCCTAGACAGACTGCATTCCAACTGCATTGTACTTGCATCGTATCGTCCCTAAATCCTACTTATAATTACATTAATAAAAACAGCTCAACAAATTTGGATGAATTTTGACACACTGTAAGCTTATAACCTAGATTAATAAGCACAAAGAATACTTTTAAGTATCACAGAATTTTTTTATAGGTTCCGCAAGATGGCGATAAAAGAATTCTCCACAGACGAAATCGCTAGTATATAAGTTGTCTAATCAATCAATCAATATCGACGAACCTTTGATATAAGTGCGGATTTCATTTCTGAGTAGATAAAAACATGTTCATAATAAAAATAATAAAAATGCTTATGATCTGAATGGGATAGAATATTACAAAATACTTACCATGAATTGTTCTATACTGGTAAGGGAACATCAAATCACTGAACCCGACATACAATATGTTAGGATCAGGTGACCTGCTCGTTATATGCTCTCCAAGGAAGCTGGTCACGATACTAGCTTCTTGCACAGAATTGATTATGACTAAATTCCCTTGTTCCGCTTGGCAGACCAAATAGGCATCATGCCAGGACAATGGTTCCACATGGTATTTGTAGCATTTGCCATTAGCGTTCAAGTTATACCCTAAACATAAAAGTATACATTAATTTTCTAAATATATGGTTATTATAAGCATATAAGTAACAAGTATAAACGAGATGGTTTTTAGCTAGCAATTCTTGTTTTTTGAACATAAATTTTTAAGATTTCTTCTGCTGTGAATTACGTTACAATAAATGCACAAAAGTTTGTTACCTAAATCAAAAGAATCACAATCTTCAGAATAATCTGTCTCGTTGCCGAATATTTTGCAAACAAACGGATAAATGTCATCACAGGGTCGATCATCGAGAAGCCCTTCTCTTGTCATGACAATACAGCTTTCATTATTATTCAAATTATTAGGACTACCTTCTGCCCACAGGAGTTCTAATATTGTATCTTTAATCGGGTAACCTATATAAGAAAGCAAAAAAAAAAAATCGATTACAATGTATAATGACTTGTAAGCTCTCATCCGGGGTTTTTGAAGTTTGTTATTATTTTAGAAAATTAAGCTTATATAAGTAACTATGTTTCAATTGATATGCACGCGGTTCGTATTAAATATGCAGGCTAATTTTACCCATCACAATTTGTTTATTTTAAAAATTTGGTATAAGAAATTAAAATTGTGTAATTGGAGCCAGCAAAAGTATTTTAAAATTGTAAAGTAATGAGTTAACTTACCTTTGACGGTAACATATTCTCCGTGAGCGAATTTGTCATGCACCCCAATGTAAATAGCAGTAAAATGTGCTTTCATGTTGCTAATCAACAATTTCAGATTGTCCACCTCTGTCAAAGAACTGGGTATAAGAAGAGTACTTCCTTCCGCTTCGCAGATTTGACGCGCTTGACCCCAATCAGTGGCTATATCATTAAGACGATAGAATGTTTTGAATGCCGCTGCCCACAAATAGTCATTACGAAATGTTTGTGCTAAAAATAATTGTTTGAAAATAAATTTCGTTATTATGAATACAACACAGGCTTCGGTGGTTTATTTTGATTTTTTTTTTACCATTTATGGAACAAAGTATATTAAATAGTACTAATTTTGCAAGCAGCAACAACATGGTAATAATTGTTCTTCATAAGAACAATGCACAACTTATTTAACATAGCGGAGCCTGTTATGGTTAAATTTTGCATTTAATTTATTTTTGCCAATCAAATCATGAGTTGATCAAGCGTCAAGCGATAAGCAAACGCAGCTGTGTATTTAGATTGAAAGCTTCGTATTCAATCACAAGCACTCACCAAGTGAGACCCAGATTCAATTGGCTGGTATCCGGTTCCACTCGATCGCATTCTCAGATAGCGGTATCGCGGTATCGGTATCAGCTATACATCTCTCGATCAAGGCCGTGTAGGCCGAATCCGCGTCGGCCGCCCGCCTCACTTGGTCCTTCCTACACGCTTATTTGAATCTCCTTTCTAAGCGACTTCCTTTTCTGTGAGTGTCAGGTAATTATCTGTGTGGCATTCCAATTTTCCGATCGAACGGTTAATTCAGTTTAAATCTCTTCGTGTAATAGCTTTAGGACTGCCTAATCCCAGTCCCACAGAATCAGTCCCATAGTCGGGTAACTTGAATAGGTGCAAATACATAGTTTGGAATTGATTCTCTTTAGAATAATCTGTAAAGTCTTCTTTATGAATATTGAAAGCTTTTTTTGTGAAGTTATTTGTTTTCAATGACAAATTAAATATTTAAGTTTCAATAGTTAGCTCAAATTCACAAGATTCTAATATGTATAAATATGCATGCACGAGTAGGTACTTGCCTAAAGTAAGATGATAATCAATACCAACTTTCTTATACTCGTACATACCATACCTTTATTGTTACCATGTAAATATATATCTACCTGTAAATCGTATGAGTAAATGCTTTTACATAAATGTTTAATCAAGCTTAAAATTAAATCTGTTTTAAATTAGGTTACGATGAGGCCCCAATTCCATCTCCATTGAAACTGATCGTCGTTTCAGTAAATAAAGTTCGATGCCAACTCATCAGGCGCAGGGGCGGGATCTGATAAAAGTTGTCGGAACTTTCTTTTGCGATATCGCCACCTCCGTCATGTAAATTGGACAAGTTGCGGCTAAAGCTGATGCTTGTTTCATTGGTAAATATAGATTAGCTCTTAATCTGGCCACTTTTCGTACCAAATTATATCCGGATGAACGGAAGGTTTGGATCACTTCGCGATTGGGGTGGCTGGGTCAAGCCTCAAACAACGCTACATAATACGTCTAAATAAGTAGCGGGGTTATATTTTCATCTATAAATTTTCACATTTTCCTACGACTGGTAACAGAGCCCTAAAAATAAAGATCACTGCGTTGGACATTTATGAGGCAGCTCTTATCCTTCAATCTAAATAAGTTTCTAGATCAAATTGACAAACAGCATCCAAAAGCTTTTAAATTTCATGTAAAGAGTTGAGAAGTTGATCACGATTTCATTTCCAGCTGTCAAAGTTAGAAATTAGAATAAAACAGACTGATTCGCTTCCATGAATGATTTGCTTTTATAAAACCAATGTCGATCCGAAAAGTAAACAACTCTGAATACTTTTATCCCTTCCGAACGGGCTAACCCGTAAACCATCTCAGTTTAAGGAGGCATTAAATCGCTACTCAAACAAGAACCGTTACAGTGAAGTTAACTCACATATTGCTTTGTGTCACGAACGTTTAAAGCGAACAGCAGTTGAAGAGATGCGATGTTGGAAAGAGATGGGGTATCCGAGAAGGGAGAATGGGTGTGGAGGGTGTAAAAGGAGAAAAACTACATCGCTAAAAGTGAATGCGGTCGAAAGCCGCGCTTATTTCTGCGCTAAGTGCATGGATTTTTTTCAAGTGAAGGCACGAGTGTGCGGAGCTGCGACGTCGCCGGTGGGCCGGGCGAGGCACAAAGGACCGGCTGCTTGTGTACTCATAAATAAGATTACAATTTTGGTTTGAACGTAAAAAGATTAAAATTAATATTGTAATTATTCATTATAAATACTAAATACATTCAGTTGGCTCGTTAATATGAATAGAGCTAATTGCCTGAAAAAAATACCAGTAAGTACAGTCAACGTCATAAATAAGTGATCACTTTTGTATAGTCGGGGTAAGAAAAGGTTCGTCACTTTTCGACTCTATGTCAACGAGTTAAGGTCGAAAAGTGACGAACCTTTTCTTACCCCGACTATACCTTGTCGCTTTCAGTCGTTACATAATTTCGTATGACTTTTCGAACATGACGTTAAAGTGACAAGGTTCAAAAGTGATCACTTGTTTATGACGTTGACCCTACCTAGATTATTTCCCGATGGTAACTTGTTGATAATGCGAAAACATTAAAAATGGCTGCACACAACTTTACAGAAATTATTGTAAGTGGTTTCTCCACTATTTTCTTTATTCTAGAAGAAAATTAGATACAGCCAAACATTGTGCTAAACGTCGATGCACTGATGTGCTTAGCAATTGGAAGTATTGTATTTACGAGTTTTGTCATAACATTAGTTGGCTATGCCTACACCAGCTTACACCACAGATATGCGTTTCGATGTGGGTAGTTTACGATTTTATGATTACTAAGTACCTACATATGGGATCATTTTGAACGCTAAACGGGATTTGGTAAAGTAATATCACATGGTTGATTCGACACACTCGTATTCGATTAACTTGGATTTTTGGTTCCCCAAGACACAGGTCTTTAGGTACCTACCTAGTTTGGAGGGCGGTATTTTCGACGTTTTTCATGCCTTTTTGGTACATACCCATTAAGTTCTCGAGTGCTATACCTAATGTAATTTGCTATTTATGGGTTTGTACAATAATAATAATTATTATTATTCAGATTATCTTGAATTAGTTACAAAATTTTGACTTTTGACGTGTACAAAATTACAGGTCGAAATTCAACTCAGGAATAATAAAAAATGACTTCTTCTGCGCAGAATTCAACTTTTTTATCTCTTTCATTCAATAAAACAAAAATACGTCAACGGCAACATCCATCAACACCATAATCATCGGTATCAGTATCTAATACGGAGGTGTAATTATTTCAAGCTAGTTAAAGCCCATGGTTTCGCTTACGTGGTAATTTTCCTATTCCACGGGAATTCGTAAAATCCAAAGGACGTTCAAGAGACTGGGCTGATGAGTCAATCAGGATTTTTTTGTAAAGAATGATTGGTCCATAGTTAATAATTTTGACACTAGCTCTGCATGCAAAAATCGTTGGTTTTTATTAAAATATCTGCGAAAGATTGCGGGTCCCGTGGCATTTGTCATTGTCAAAGGCGGAATTCAATCTTAGGACCGTTCAGGTGACCTGAAATTCCACACATTTAATGTATAAGAATATTTCGTACCTGGATATAGAATTAAATTCGCAAAAATAGGCAAAATTAAGGCCTAGTATGATCACTAAAGGTAATAATGTTGGACATTCCTTCATAATCAAAAAGAGATTAGTGAGGGCGAGATTGTACAAAATTTGAAGTCGTAAACAGTTGAGAGTGCTTATCGTTTTCAAAATAAATATCGAAAATAATGTATTTTTGACGTAACCGCTCGTATATTCAGCGGTGTTCGAACGCACGGGACGGCACCTGCGCCGCACAATGGGCCCACACAATACGCTCACGAAGTAAACTGAATAACTTTATTTAAGAACACAATAAACCACTTTTTACTAGAAAGGTCGGAATTGTGTAATGGACGGGGTCGTAGAAAAACAGCGGGAATTTTCTATCGCTCCACTTAAATGTAACTATGTGTAGGTGTAGTTATTGATTACTGCGAATCAACTTAGGAGAAGTTGACAACTTTCACTGTGCTAAAGCTATGTTTAACGTAGATAATGTAGACTTGTAAAGTAAGTAAAAGAGTAATGTGGAGTTAGAGACTTGAAGCACGTCAGTAACATAATATCCCGACGGTTAAACATGTACACCAAGAAAGAGGTTTTCCGAAATTCCCACAGTCTGAATCTTTTCATAAAGCAACGAAAATAATTTTGGTTATACGTTTATAGGTATTGTATCACACTTGAGTCGAGTTCGTTAAGACATGAATTATGAATGGATAGGACATTAGCATCCATCTGTGGAGAACGGGATGTCATTGTTATGCAGATTGTAGCCGGACGTCCCATACTCCCTGGCCACGCCATTGCGAATGTGATACAACGCTAGTAAACAAATCAACATCGATGTAAATGTGGTTTGTTTACACCATTTATGTGATTGACGTGCTGTTCAAACATTACCACTAACTAATCTGTTTCAGAATTTGATTAAATAATGGAAATGAACTAAGAATTTTTTCAAATGATAATTGATATAATGTGGAAATTATCAAGTCAGTGTTCTTTTGACGGAAAGTACGTACTTAAGTTCTACAGCGCCACAAACTTATCTATTTAACCGATGACGATAAGTATCTTTTCTTCTTCTTCAACATGAGCTACTCACAGATTGCTGAGTAAATGTCACTTTTATTTTAGCCTATTTTAAGCAGTCTTACGTTTTCTGCATTCAATTATTCCCAGCCACTCATGTCAAACTCGTCAGTCTATATCGTGGGCTGTTTTCCTACGTTTCTGCGCTCTACTTCAGGAATTTTGTCCCATCTGTCATCGTACCTACGGCAAATATGGCCCGTCCTCCTCCATTTCCTTGTGACTTTTTGCTATGCAGAATTAGTCTTGTTCTTTTATGGATTTCAGTATTACGAAATTAACCATGAAGAGAAGTCTCCAACATAGCTCTTTCCCTATATAATTGGTACCGAGTGCTACATTAAGATAGCTGCGGTATTAGTTCCCGTTTTGGCCAATGGTTCAGACAAGCTTTCAATACTATTTTGATATTAAGAATGAATTTTTAGTTTGATAGCGTCTACCATTTTTTTAGGTTGCTAAAAAAGTAAAAAGAGAAACTGAGCAAAGATTTTAGCAGTAAATTGTATTCCTTACGGTTTACCACCTTATTGTACCGAAGCAGCACGTTAACACTTGTGATGCAAACCGTGACATGCAAACTGTAACACCCAAGGGATGCTGAATGTTCATGCGCCTATATTGGGTTAGCGCGCCACTTTCAGCATTGAATGATGCCTGAATATACTTATCTGAGCCTTTGACAGTGGGCCCAAGGAGACGGCTGAGTGAGGCTTACATATTTATTGGTAGGATCCCAACCAGTCCTATTTTGGTGTATAAACGACTGAAAAAGATTTCCTATTTAGTGAATAAAGATATATAAGTATAAACTAACAAGTAATAATTATTAGTGTTTATAAAAAATTAGTGTGCGATCGTGCCATATCTGGTCTAGTTGTTTAGCAACAGTTTGAAACTTTCATGTCTAATTAGAGGATAGTAAAAATGCTAGCTGTTGAAATTATCACGTTTACGAGTAGAACAATCTTGTCCATCTGGCTGATAAGTCGTAGGGTGTGCTTCCATAAAATCGACCAATCCCTTTAGTTCAAATTCACATAATATTGTCACGTTGCAAAGGAAGCGGGACGAGGCGAGACGTGGAATTTAACTAAAGTTATTGGTTAAACTCGTTTCCATTTGCTCCACTTCTATAAAAGCGGACTCATTATTAATCATGTCATTTAACTGATTGTAAATTTATTAATTATGGTAATGACAATGCTCTTACTAAATTAACCAATGGGTCAGATTAGATTTTTTCGCTTCGTGCTGGATAATGATTAGCTAGTGAATACTAAAATATTCTAATACTCGTACCTCCAGTAGAAACCGAGTCGTACCGATAGCAGATGTGATTGAGTTAGGCCAGACAACTTTGCTCTATGCCGGTTCAGTAGTAGCGGCCGGTCGCATAATTTATGCATCTAATAGTCGGTCTGCGCTTGCAATTTTTCAGTACTTGTCTAGTTTGTAAGGCTTGCATTATGAATGTGGTGCAAGTTGGGAACGCAGAATGGATTATAAGGACTAGACTAGATTTAGTAGATTATTAACAAAGCTGGTTATTGTGTATTTTCGTTTATATTATTTTTATGAAATAATGCAACGATACGGACACTGGTTTGGAGCTATAAAAGCATTTTTTTTCCTTTCGAACTGGTGTACCTTATGCCTAAAGGGACTATGTCGCGTTATGACTAGTCATAGTGCGAAGTAGACATACAGATAGTTAGACCTACTGCGATATAGGCTAGAAGCGAGGAAGGCAAGGAGTTTCATAGACAGACTACCTTTTAGTTCAAAAGCTAGTGATTATTACACAATAATAGGTAGGTTAGGTTCGTTAGGTATCTTCAGATGCCGGAAGGGCAGACCGCCTAGGAACAGGAGCCCCGCGAAGCGGGGCTCCTTCGACATAAGGCGTGGGTTGCCTAATGCTGCTGAAAATAATAATATGCATCTGATTTATGTTTCAGGTAGGTATTTATGACAATTTGGCATAACGCAATTTAGGCTAATGAATAGTTGGTCTGATAAAGATATAGCTTTAAAACGAAGTAAGCAGTCTGCCAAAAAGGCTAATGTTAGTATGCTAATGATGTTAGCATCGTCCTAGACTTAAAGCTAATTTAATATGAAGTTTAGGCATAACGCGACTTAGTCCCTCTACGCATTAGGTACACCAGTTTGTAAGGTTTTTTTTGACGTGGCATCAGTGATGACGAGTACTATGGCATAGCTTCATCATCATCATTGTCTTAGCCTATACACCTTACACTGCAGAGTACAGGCCTCTTCTCAGAATGAGAGAGCTTGGGCCGTAGTTACCACTCGGCTCCAGTGCCCATAGTATGTGTCTAATACTAACAGCGAGGTGTTACAAAAGTGTCCACTCCATGCCATTGTTGGCTTGATACAGTCATGACTACAGCGATACCAATTTGATTTCAGTTGGTTCAAGCATTAACTATGTAATAATGTAGGTATCCGTGTTAATTATGAATCAAGTCTATTGAAAATATTACGTGGGTAAACTCAACTGGAATGAAATGAATTCATTTTAGTCATAGTAATTTGCATTTCTTTACCTGAATACATTGACTCTTTTGAAATGCTGCTTTCTCGACGCAGAAGTCCTTTACCAATTCAATTTAGCCAGTCTAAAGAAAAATCTAAAATGTACAGCAGGGTGCTTCTTACACTTTTTGCACTATTATTTTTCTATTTACTAAGTGAATTACAAATTAACTATGTTAAAACATTTACCAAATAATGGCCAAGAAAGCACGATATTGTCACAGTTTTAATTTATTGATCAAGTTATTAGAAGCCGTGACTGTCTACTTTTACTATCTACTTTGACGTTCTCATATTATGTGATTTACATAATGTTTTGATTGAAATTTTGTTTTATTAAGTATACTTTTATTTTGATTACTCTCCTAATTACTATCTTTGTGACATTTGATTTTATTCATCAGCCTTTGTACATGTACATGTTACGACATTTTTATTTTAATGTATTTTAATTTTATTGTACCTATGCTTGATATAAAATTTATGAAACTTAAAATGGAGAACGTAATTTAATTTTCAAACGGAAATAAATTAATCTATCTATCAATCTTTAAATGAATCACGGCATCGGTGTGTGATATAATTACCCAACTCAATTTAACTGGCAACCCTAAACGAAAAGCAGCATACGAAATTCTCGGCTAGGGTTGTCGCAATGAAAATAATAAAGCCTCAGGTAATTTCACTAATGCACGCGGTTACCCTATCTAGATCGCACTTACCCTCGCCACTCCCCTCGAAGGTTC
The DNA here is from genome assembly GCA_947563465.1 of Archips xylosteana. Classification (NCBI taxonomy): domain Eukaryota; kingdom Metazoa; phylum Arthropoda; class Insecta; order Lepidoptera; family Tortricidae; genus Archips; species Archips xylosteana. The sequence continues at coordinate 14,761,640 of OX387344.1, forward strand.
GTATTAAGAGGGTCGGGATGTTGTGTTAGCCCTTCAATGGAGATGACTATTTTGATGATTTTGACCAAGTTGTTGTGTTAAGGAACGCCTACGTTGGTAATTTTGATGATCTCGGTATAACAAACATACGAAGCTCAGCTTATGTTTGGATAAGGTATATGAGCGTTTATTTAGTTGTTCCTGAAATCCTTAATTGATGCCGTACGTAGAAATTTTAGAGACCATGATTGTGGAAGATCAACAACGTAATGAGTTGTTTACGTAGATTGAGACATCGGGTCGAGACATGTGTTTGTTATTGTATCAAGAGATTATGTAGGGATTGTTGAGAAACACTAGTTGACTTAATTAGGTACCTACGTGAACAAATTTTATCCATGATTTGAAATTCTAATTATACCGGCGTTTTATGCTACGCATTGTAATAGCTTTAACCAATTTGTGGTGCAACTGCTTTTAAAAGCATTAAAGCAATATGATTTAGTAACATTAATGTCCGTTTTGTGGTCCATTTATATCATTGCGCTTTAATGCCTATACAGTTTCGGTTATTTTTTGAATACAAATCGATTGCTGGTCGCTAATGAAATTAATAAAACGGGTCTATAATGACTCCCATAAAATTTTAAGTCATAATGTATCATTAGTCATAATCAACGTTAGTCATGTACAGTGATTTACACCGTGTCCAATAAGTTCGAATACACTTTTTCTAACATTGGTTTGAAAAATATAGACAACTTTCATACAGTTTTGTCATTATAATTCGAAGTTTATATTGTCATGAAGATATAAGAATAGTATTTTTAAAATATTTAGCTAACGTCGATCACGTTTAATCCATGATGAAGCAGTTCCGGGAACCTATTATCTCAAAATTTCGTAAAGATGATAACTTTTGCAGCATTGAAATCTTTTGGAGTTAAGCGTAACCTGGTTTATACTACAATTAGAAGATACAAGGAGACCTCCTCTTTAGAAGACCGCAAGAGATCTGGTCGCCCGCGTTCAGCAAGAACGGATAGGGTCGTGATAATCGTGAGAGAGCGTCATCGCCGGAAAAAACACCGTTCCATCAGAAAAATAGCTGCAAACTTAAAGATTTCAAGAGGATCAGTACACAACATCTTGAGAGCAGACCTTGGGTGTCACGCTTACAAGAAAAGAAAAGTACACGGCATTTCCGAAGCTACAATGAAAAAACAGTAGATAGTCAAACAGTATACTTTCCTGGCACGCAGGGGATGAATTCGTTTTTTCGGACGAAAAACTCTTCGTTTTAGAGCAATCTCAATACTCAAAATGATCGTTTGTGGGCAGCAAACATACAGGATATTCCAGATAGCCAGAGGAATGTGCCAAGATTCCAAAGTGCACCATCAGTGATGGTTTGGGGAGCAGTTTGTAAGCGGGGTAAACTTCCTTTGGTATTTATTGACAGAGGAGTAAAAATCAATGCTTAGTACTATAAAACAGAAGTTTTGGTTTAAAATGTTGCTCCAAATTTAAAGATGATGTTTGAGAACGACTACTATTGTTTACAACAAGACGGAGCTAAGTCCCACACGGCAAACTTAGTTCAAGCGTGGTGTCAGGCCAATTTAACGGATTTCTTGCCAAAAAATGAATGACCCCCAAGTTCTCCAGATTTAAATGTACTGGACTTTTTTGTATGATCGTACATGCTCTCAAAACTTAATAACTACAAAATTAAGAATTTAGAGCATTTAAAAAAAATATCGTGCAAATTTGGGATCAAATTCCGATGGAGGCAGTGCGTGCCGCGTGCGACGGATTTGAAAAACGTTTGAAGCTGGTGATGAATGTTAAAGGAGGAGTCATCCCAAAATATTTACTGTGAATATTGTAGATAAGAATAATATTTCATGAAATATAGTTTTTTATTTTAAAGAGAGTTTGAAACTGTATTCGAATTTATTGGACACTGTGTAATTTCTGAAACAATTTTTTTTTCGGAATTGTTATAAAACAAACCTAACCTAACCTACTGCATTCTATAAGATGGCATTTAAAAAAGTCCTTAAAAAAAATACCGTTTCAGAAATAAATCACTGTATGACTAACGTTGATTAACTTTAAACGACCGCTTTAGCCTAGTTGGTAGTGACCCTGCCTACGAAGCAAGAGGTCCTGGGTTCAAATCCCGGTAAGGGCATTTATTTGTGTGATGAGCACGAATATTTGTCCCTGAGTTATGGATGTTTTCTATGTATTTAAGTATTTATTTATCTATATAAGTATGTTTATCGTCATCTAGTACCCATAGTACAAGCTTTGCTTAGTTTGGGACTAGGTCGATTTGTGTAAGATTGTCCCCTAATATTTATTTATTTTATATTTATTATGACTAATGATACATTATGACTTAGAATTTTATGGGAGAAAAGGGGCACCGTAATAAAACGCTTCATTCGTTATATAGTTATATTTGGTTTTGCGGACAATATGATACACTTATTTCAGGCCACTAAGTTACAGACCGGCGGCGATTTATGATAGTTGATTTTTAGTACAATGTGTAAGTAAATCAAATGGACTTAATTTAAAAAGAGCACATATTTAAATATTTCCATAAACTTAACTACTATGAGTATAAGCTTAAACAATAATTATTCATAAAATTTAACAATTCCAAAACGTTAACAATTACAAAATTACCTAAACCTTCATTGGAGGCTCGTCCATAAAAAATTGCATCCATACTCTAATGCGATATATTAATTAGACATGTTTTAATTTATACTGATTCGAAATTAAACGCAACACGAAAATTATAGAAAAAAATTTGAAACGGTGGGAATGCATTGTTTGCATTTTGCTTAGCTATTTACACACTTTAACAATTTTAATTCATAGTACAAATTTACGACATAAGTATCAGGTAATTTCTTTTTCGGCGTTCTATAAAACACTCTTGCGCACCACCTGAGCAATAATAAAATTGCTAAATAAACTCGACAAAATCAAGTCCGTTATACCAATAAAAATGTAAAAATATTATAACCCTGTCCTTGCAGTCGGGTAAAAAAGCGAATAAAAAGATGGTATAATTTAAATAGTTCGTTGAGTTAATACAAAGACGTATGTATGTAATCAAACGTACATAACCGTTCTTTGAAATTTCTTATCGTATTTATTAGATATAGTTACAATGAAATTAAGCATGTACACAGAACAAGGATATAAACACCAGCGAAATAATCGTAGATAATTATTACGTATAAATCTAGCCATTTACAGGTTTTCCATAAATACTACTATTGCATACTCTCACAGCACAATCACTTAGTATTTTGTTCTTTCTTTTATAACTTTTCTATTCATGTTAAACAGTGCATTCTCGTTTGACGTATAAATGTCGATATAGACAACGTTTCTATTAATATAATAATTACATAATATTACTGTACAATACGTGAAGCCACGTGCAATATTAAGTTTGGTCATTAAAAACAAGATTCACTACATAGTATAAAACAAAGTCGCTTCCTGCTGTCTGTCTGTCCCTATGTATGCTTAGATCTTTAAAACGACGCAACGGATTTTAATGCGGTTTTCTTTAATAGATAGAGTGATTTAAGAAAAAGGTTTATATGTATAATACATGCATAATTATAATGCGGGTCGCTAGTATGCAAATAAATTAGAATGGAATTGCAGTGCGTACTTGGAAAAAAAATGCAAATTGTGACATGTATCAGTCTTATAGTCAGATTCTTGTAAAAAATCATAAATATGTAAAAGTTATGGGACTGATAGTTTAGACTACGAATTTGCAATAATACATGGTAGACTAAGTGATCATGTATTATATGGACTACTTATTTAAACATTATCTATTTACGTATCAACTGATAAGAGTATAACAACTACTCGTAGTCTATCCTGTCATGTCATGTCATATACTTGCACTATATTTATGGAAACTAATAATTATAACCTAAGCCATTTGCATGAATGCTTCCATAATAGGCCTATCTTTTATTAATTTGTAATTCTATAAAATACATCACTAATAAAATTAAAGATATTCACAAAACTTTAAACGCACAATGAATCTTTATTCATCGAAAGAAATCCCTTAAAAGCGAAAGAAACGAGAAAATCATGTTCAAACTCGCAAGTACAATAAACAGATGAGATATCGTGCGTTTGTTTTAGTCAAGGAGTCTTAACTTTGCACATGGCTTTACGGGGGAAGTTTAGCACGCGGCGTAGACTAGGGTTGATATTAAAAAGATCGAGGAAGGGGTGACTCGATGTGCGGCGCCGGGGGGCGGGCGCCCAAGGAAGCCCGCGTCCTGACTCCGCGGCCCGCCTTCCCTCAGCGAGCCTTGCAGGCTGGAGCGCACGTCGTTTGTTTCCTCCAGCTCGGAGTCACTGTCTTCATCGTCACGTGATTTGCGATGTGGCAACTCCATTTCTAGTTCAAACAATTTCACTGGTTTATTGGAGACAGGATCCAGCCTTTTGCATATGGGAAACATTGGGCGGTAATATTGTTAACAAAAGTTTCTTTTAAGTTTGCTATTATCAAGAAAATAATAATACTTGAAAAAAAAACATGATAACTGACAAGTGTTTGAATAGTTTGCGTTAAAATGTATGAGTTTTAATTCTGATCCTTTTATTGAGATTTCTACACGTAAGTAAGATTTCAAGATATTCCAAAATTTACTTAAACTTTATTAGTGTGTTGTCTTTGTAAACACAACAGCTTAACGCTTGCTAGCTTATTAACTGCAGTTGGCTATAGAAAAAACTAGTATATGATTGATGATAGGATCAAATCTTTTGGACTATTTAAACATTCACTTACCATACAATCTGATGTTTCCTTCTGCGTCTCCTATTGAATTCTTGGAGATACATTTGTAACCACCTAGGTCACTGCGGTGTATGTTTTTGATTATCAGCCGCATCTGGACACTGTACGCGGAACTGTTGATCTCGCTCATTTGATATTTCTCGTTTGATATGATCATTTCACCTGTACAACATAAAAAATGCTATAAATTATACAGTCATCTTTAGTTTTCTTTAATAGGCCAGGTCTGCTATGAAAAACCCCCATTATTTATTTATTATCCAACTAGGCGGAGCTCAAAATGAACTATTACTAATTACTACCTTTTAAATTCTTATCTTAAACATCACTGCTATTTTAATGAAGCTGTTTAAAATCAAAAAAGCAATTTGTTACACGGCAATCGATACAGAAACAACGGTATTGTGTGAAATATCCTTGATGTGGGGAAGGTATTCCCTAAACGCCGAGATTGCAGGCTGCGGTATGCGTGGATATCGCACATCACCGATGTTTTTCGTTTCAAATATGATTTGTGAACGTTATGCAAGTGACATTGAATCAATTTAACTTTAAGTATTTGTTTATTTTAATTACGGAAACATTACTGAACCCGAGAAAAGATTTGTCGTCCGTTCGAGTTCTCATGGAAACGACTTTGCCATAATTTATATTAGGTACCTAATCTTTTTTCTTTTTATCCCATTGAATATCTCCACTATGGATAGCACTCTGGCTTTCCGACTAATTTATATTCGGACGCTTCCGACCATTGTCCGGCCGGTATCGAATTGAAATATGTTGTTTCGCCATTCCATGTAACGAATAATACATAATGTGTAACATACTCAATGCAGTTAAATTTAACCGCGTTATTGAACTAGTTATTGTTCTAAATTATGTAAATTAAATTATTCCAATGAATATTATTTCTTATTCGCTCTTACGTCTCCAAATCGATTAAACATTTAAAAAAATCTCTATTGATTGGGTCACCAATACCTTCTGAATATTATTAAAAACTGACTGTGTCTTAAAATGATATCGAGAACTGAGATGTTTCATTTCAATATCTAAACAACAATAACTTTTTGGAAATTAAAAAGAAACCCTTTACGTTTTAGTAATCCATTAGGCAAATGGGATTATCATAAAGCTTTAATATTGGCCCATGTTTATGAAATAGTATTATTCTGTGAAGAAAATGTTAAAATATCTAAAGGGTAAGTTGGGCTTGAGCGATTCGGTTGAATTTTCGTCGTTAGCTACATTATTACCACGGCCGGGGGTCACGTAGCTTTCTACTCGTTCTATATTAAAAATTGCTTGCATTCTTCTTGCTCCGCTTTATTTTGCGGTGGAGTTTTATTTTTTATTCAGACCATAGCTCTTTGCGTAACAAAGATATTAATTGAAATTTTTGATTCTTTTGTGGCATACCGTCTCTTTAATTTATTTGTTGCCGAGATCGACGGAACATATGTCTGTTCAAGTTATGTTTTATTTTGTGATTTTTTTGATTATTTACTAGATAAGATATTATCTGAAAAGTGCCGGCACTGTCGCCTAAACAGGTAGAATCGATTGAGCAATAATTTTGGGCTTGAATTGGAGTTAGCACTTCGACTGCAACAGTTGCCTGCATTGGGTTCTCATAAAGTTCACAAGCGAAACAATTTCCAACATTCCGATGTAAAATTAAAGAGCAATATTTTATTCATACTCGAGTAATTAAGGAATACTTTATGAAACCCGATTAAGGGCAAGAAAAGAATATTTATAGGGGATGGATATATAAAAATCATTGAAACAAGCTGTAACCTGGGGCATAACCATGGTGGTTTGTTATAAATTCACAATTTTTTAAAAATTAAATGTGGAATATTTTAGCAGCATGTGTTTAGATTTGTTCAACGAAACACTCCTGGTAATGTTTTTTAAGGATTTTCAATTGTGATTGGCAAATATTTTCATACATTAGTCGATGTTTGAAATATATCACGCCACAGTGACTACATTTTGAATTCAAAATTGCGATTTAAAATCTTACAGAGGTGTTCAGTCAAACTAAACTAAATTTGCTGAAAATTCAGAATTATTTTAAAACTACCTTGATCTATGATTGTAACTTTTGGTCGCTAAAGCAGACATGCATACTGGAAACAAAAGTGTCGCAATCAGTCTCGCAACATAAAACGTTGGCAGACATTACTAACCAGCAGAGGGCCAGCCGCTCTTCTGCGGCTATAAATTGTGGCGAGTACAAATTAAATTAGGTAATACAGGACTGACAAGCGACGGGGCGGCCGGGCGACATGGAATGGGTGTGTCCGTCTGTCCGGCCACAGCCTCCGATAATTTTTTGTTGTCACTTTATACAAAATGTGCGTATTAAGGCTGTTAATAACCTTTTTTTGGAGATTTTATCGCGGTCCGCTTCGAAATTTTAGGTTTTTTTAAACAAATATTCGTGTTGTTTTAGAACAGTGGATGCGATTTACTTAAGCTTAAGTAATGAATCCAGTCATTTCAAGTCGTCCTTATTTCCGAATGGGTTAATTTTATAATAATTTGGTCTCAACTAATACCAATTACCTACCTACTTGCAGACTTTTAAGTTAATGTTTTACTTATACAGGTTGATACGTAGCAGGTCCAGATGCAATTACTTTTTTGTTTATTAGTACCTAGTCCTTTGTTTTAAAAATATTTTTAATATATTTTTACATCGTTATTAAAAGAGATTACTTTAGCAACTCTTTATAAAACCAATCCCAAAAATGAACCAAGTGAAAATTTCTTACACACTTTAGTGACTCGGAGTCGCTAATTTTATGTCCACAGGACAATTTAATCAAAGTACCTGGGCGACCGAGCTCTGCTCGGGCAGAAACTCGGTACCAAGCGTTTTCCCAGAGATAAGACCAAGCTAGATCAATTTCTCATCCCCGAAAACCCCCAAATACCAAATTTCATCGAAATCGTTGGAACCGTTTCCGAGATCCTGATTATATACACCGGAGGGGTGGGGGGGTGAGAGGGGGGAGGGGATGCGGGGGAGGGAGCGCGGGGGTATTAAAGGGGGATGAAAATTTCATTGATTTTGCCGTAGGATGCACCGTTTTCAAGATATTTGACAAAAACACCGGAGGGGTGGGGGGGTGAGTCACGTTAAACTATCGTCCGTAAACCAACTTTACAGAACCGGTTTTTCCTGTTCTGTGCTCCCAATCCCAATAGAGAACGTGCACATAGACGGTGCTGCCAACTGGTGCCATAAGGGTGCCATCAATTTGAATGTTTTACCTTGATAAGTTTGTTTTACTGTCCGCATAGTGTCTCTTCTGTCGCATTAGTGCTGCCGCCTATAGTTACTGCACGTTCCCTATAATACTTTTTCTAACAAAAAAGTAACTTTTTCTCACAAAAAAGTAACTTTTTCTCACAAAAGAAGAAACTTGACGTTTTCTCATGAAAAATAAACTTAAAAAAAAAAACTAAAAATGTTGAAAAAAAACGTGGATTCGAACCGAGGTCGGCTGGATCCGCGACCACCCGATTTCTAATGTGCCATTATGATCTGCTCGAAGTGGGCGAAATTTAGCTTTATATTCTAATGCAAACAAAAATAGCCGGAAAACACGAGTAAAAGCGATTTTCTGAAAATGAAACATAGCTAGATCAGTTTTTCATCCCCGAAAACCCCCACATACCAAATTTCATCGAAATCGTTGGAGCCGTTTCCGAGATCCTGATTATATATATACATATATACATATATACAAGAATTGCTCGTTTAAAGGTATTAGATTAGATAGATAGATAGATAGATAATTTAATACATGTTTTATCATCAATAAGTAGGTGCTCTACTCATACATATCAAAGATTTCATAGCTTGCAAGTTAATAATCGGTCCTTATAAGTAGGTATGCCAAATTTAGAGTTAATCCGACGTTTTCAAGGCGGTCAAAATCATGTTCAAAGTTTCCGTTACATACTAACATACGCATGAAGCTATAATAAAAAGCGTGTTAAAAAAGCCAAAACTTTAAAATTCGATGTTATTGACACGTTTTAATAATTAATACAAACTGTCAAGTGTTAAACAAAAGAGGGCGGTGCTGGCAGCGGGCGGGCTCGGCAGAGGTGTCAGTTGCACTGTTCGAGCCACAGATTTGTGGTCAATTCACAAACACGAGCCGAAGCCTAGCCTCGCTTGTGATCTGGACGTCTTCGACGTTACTATGGTTATTAATGGGCTACCGCAACAAATTACTATCAGAGTATCAATTGAAAATACAATTGATGCAAACAGTTATAATAATAGTAAATACATAATGCGTTCTACCTTCCTAAAACATTATATACCCATTATTTTAAGAGCAGGCTGATGAAACGTGTTATTTTTTGTTCTACTATTCTTTGACGCACTGACACAGGGTCGGACGTGATGAAAGAACTAAGCAAACGAAATAAGCCCATTGTTATGATCAATTTTGATTCGTACGAATGTTTTGGCCTGTGAGTAAATATTGTCAGCGCAGCCTAAAGCAATTTGAAGCGGGCGGGCCAGCGGTCTTTGTTGCATATCGCGCGGTAATAGAATTTGGTCCGCTTTTTGCGCGGTGTCCCTTGTTGTAATAGCTAGGTATAGCTTTGTAATGCCAGCTCGGTTGCCTCCATAACTGCATCTAAATCTACCTACGCCCTGTATCTGGCTGGCTATGAAATAGCCAATTATTGTACAAACGTTACCGCGCTTTTACCGCTCCCGTTGTTTTTATATTCGCTCACGCGGAATATGGGTTTACAATGCTGTAATAGGTAACATACTATAAAAACATGATGTTAAGTATTTTGGGTTGCATTTGAACAACAATATGCAGGTCTAGCAGTATGTCCAGAAACAACACATCTTGGCTTTAATTTTGTTTTTTTTTCAAATCCTACTAATATTATAAATGAGAAAGTTCGTTAAGATGTTTGGATGTTCGAATGTTTGTAAGTCAATCACGAAAATAATGGCTAAACGTATTTAAATGCAACTTGGCGTATGGATGGAAAAGAGTTGGATTGAGAAATAGGATACTTTATATCTCTGTAATAATAATATTTTTAGGGTGCTATCCATGAACTTTGACGTACCTCACTCAGCCTTCAAGATGACGTGTTAACTTCGTCTGCAAAGATAGCGTGCTGTCTGAGTAAACGTTGTGTTTTAAAAGTGTTACCGTAACCTTTTTGAAGTGAAACTTCTAATGCGACTTCCAACAAGCGTTGCGTTTGAGAGAGGGGTGAGGTGAGGGAGGGGAATTTCATTGATTTTGTCGTAGGATGCACCGTTTTCAAGATATTTGACAAAAACACCGGTTCTCGTCCGATCACCGAAGTTAAGCAACGTCGGGCGCGGTCAGTACTTGGATGGGTGACCGCCTTGTTTTTGAAGTGAAACTTCTAATGCGACTTCCAACAAGGTCGCGTTAAACGTTTAACGCTACCATGGAGGGGTATGAAAGCATTAGTATACATATACTAATGCTTTCATACCCCTCCATGGTAGCGTTAAACGCGTTAATATACAATGCGAGATTACTTGCTTCGGCAGTACATACTGCCGAAGCAAGTAATCTCGCATTGTATATTATATACTAATGGATGTTAAAAACTTCGACAGTGCGATGCAGAACTCCTATTGTCTGTGCAAATTTGTATGAGACTTGATAAAAGCGCCATCTAGCGAGTAATTTAAACACATAGATGCATAAGTAAATTTAGTTCTTTAAGTTATTGCAATAAGGTTCATATTGATGCATAAGTGCCTTTTTCATTTCCACATTACGAAGTTTCACTTCTTCCGCGCGGAGGAGCTGCACGCACGATTTTTTCATGGATTTTTAACACGGGCATAGCCGCGGGATTTAGCTAGTTCCTTATATATTTTAATTTTGTCCTAAGCAGCACAGTTTTAATAAAAATATCTATAAGCAACTCTGTTCACTAGCTTAATATTTAATGCCCAAATAGGCGCATTACACTGGCTTTAACCGGTACAGTCGAGAGCATAAACTCCATAATTATCCGGGTAAAAAATGTGAGCTTAAAGACCGCACTGCGAAAAAGTTTTGTACGTTTTGTCGGGATTTGGTGAGTCGACGGGCAGCTGTGGCCGCGTGGTCCGTTCACACATGTCGCGGGCGTGTGGCCGGCAACAAGCACCGTAAATCCATTCCTAACTCGACTTTAGTGGCCACTTGGTCAGCGATGTCGCGTGCTCGCCGGTTGCTTGTTGCGAACGCATTTTGTTTCGCGCCCTGGAATATTGGCGAGGGTTTGACACTGTATATGGCCTGTTTTATTGCTCTGTCGGTCGATACAAATATTGTTATCTTTTGTTCAAGTAGAAAAGCGAGTCAAAGTTTTTAAGTATAATACTCGTAGGTTCCGACGTTTTCGTGATTAAAACGAAACGGATTTGTGGATATAATATTCTGATGAGTAAAAATAACGGTTCACTTTCTATACAAAGTTGTTTAAAATAATTATGCTTTTAGAATGAAAATACATTATACAATTTATCAAGATAACCGCTTTTCTAATAAACTACGTGGCATAATTTTTTATTCCTCTTCCTCATTTAAAACCGACTTATATTTCAAACTAAACTTGTCAGTCTCATAGTCCTTTACTCAGCGTCAAGAGTGCATTTGTTCATCTGTCACCCGAGCTTGAAACAAGCAACTTTTATCCTCAGGGTGCCATTTTAATGAGAAATAATGAAGTTTCCGCCCTCCATTTGTTTCAGAACTTTAAGTGTGCTTATTTGTATTACTTAGCACGTGTTTTTTTATTTACTGCACTAATTATTTTTCATCCGCATTCGTTTTCATTTCGCTCGCGCGTCGACAGGATTGGTTTCATTACGTTCGACAAGGTATGAATTGCGTAGCGACGCCATGCTATAATTAATGGCTCGGCTGAGCTATCGAAATATAATGTTTATACGTAAACAACCATTAGCAAAGTTCAAATACCGACCGTCCGCAGTTAATGATACTCGCACAGAGTTTTGACGGAGGTTTTAAATTCACAACTTTTACATAGTTACTTTTAGGTACAAACTTGCCAATAATTACGTATTTGGAATTATTGAATGAAGTTTTGTAATCGTTATTGAAAATTTCCTATTGACATTAAGTGCAGCTTTAAAGTGATGAAGGGGCTATAACCGGTCACTTCCGCGCCATCCCTCACCACATCGAGAGATGCCATATTTAAGGCTGTCTTCTTGTCGGCGCATTAATGGGCCCGTTAATAAGCGCCAACATCGGTGCCGTATAATCAAAGTCGCGATAAATCCTAACGAAATGAAAAACGGACATGAAATACCCGCATATTTTCCCTTTAAATACAACCATAAAAATGCCATAACTTGTAAGCAAGCACTAGCCCCTGCGGCCTGTCAAAGAGGATAGTAGGAGTGTGAATAACGGGCCGTTTAATGAGTACTTTAACGCTTTCAATGTGCTTTATGAATAATGAAATTAGTTGCTTATTCCGTTCTTGAGTTTCGTGTCTGGGACTAAATTAATAAGGATTATTATGAGTTACGCGATGCTCGTAAACATAATAGTTAATTTGCAATGTCGTTCTAGTTTGACGTAAAGTGGCTTATAGTTTGTTGTTATCCGTATTCTAATGGCGTATCCCTAGTGCATTGGTTCTTCGAGCAAGGTTACTGATTTTGCTTGATTTCTAAATATTTCTGGCTGTCATTTTATCTCTAAAATGGTGTAGATCCGTCTGCTGTTTGCCTATGAGATTAAAGATGAGATCTCATCCCAGCCAGTATACTTCCTACTACAGGGCACAGGACAATTTACATAATACGAGCCGTAGTTCACACACACCATCGAATTTCTACGTAGATGTGTCCAGGTTTGTAAACGATATTTTCCTCTGCCGTAAAGCTCATGGTGGATTTCAAATATAATTTCGCACGTAATTTCTGAAGAAATCGAGGTGCGAGACCAGGGTCGAACCCCTCTTCATGAAACGCCATAAGCCAACCATTAGGCTACCACGGCTGCGATGAGATTTCACTTATACAATACTGCTCGCGCGGTGCAGCGACTACGCTGGTGTACGTCTCAGCCAGAAGATCCGATGGTAAAAGTAGCGTGGTAAAAGTGAAACAGTTTCTTTACCGTTCTCTCTTGTCCAATAGTTGATGGCTTTTGGCGACGCTTCAACATGACACTGGAGAGTGACGTCAGTGCCTGTCGGGGCACCAACTAATTGGTTTGGCACTTGCACCAGTGGGTGAACTGTGAAAGAAAAAAAACACATTTCCTATAATATAGTTCTGTTAACCCCAAAAAAATCATTTAGCATTTTATTGCGAGGTCGTCGATTGACGTTTGATTGATTGCAAGTCGAAACTGGGTTGCAGCAGTGTTATCAAATTATGGACACAAGTTATGCCCTGGAGTTTTGTTCCATGATACCCCTTAGGACCTGATAGGATTTCAACTTTGCCAAAATCTTGGTAATTAATAATATGAGTTTAATTAGCAGATAACTGTGTCGTAGGGAGAATAAGAGGCTTCGGGAGTGTAGGCCTCAATGGACGAAGGGATAGATAGATATTAGTAAATATTCATTACTTACTACGTTAAGTCAAATTATAAACTTAATAGTAAACCTTTCCTTATAACATGTACCTATCCAGTAGTGACAACTTTGCTTAAAATTAAAATATTTTTTCGAAAAAAAAATGATACGAGCCTTTTTCTGACTGTAGTTTTTGTTGACTGTACTTGCCCTCTCATACAATCTACATAAGAACCAAATTTCATGTCAATCCCAGATTTGACAACATATTTTGGAAGTTAAATAAAAGCTTATGGGTTCAATTCAACTGCTATTATTTTATTATTTACTGTTATTATAGTCACCGGCAAATATTTCCAAGAGAAAAAACCACTTAAAACATCTAAACAGCTCTAAAAGCTATTCGAATAGAGTTTTTTTAGATATTTATGAACGCTTTTTCTTATCAGATATAATTGCCGGTGACTGTACTTATATAATACTATTTTTTTAACGGCCTGTCTGTGGTTTAAATATTGCTTCATATTTATGTTAACATGAGTTACTTTTATTACTGAAGTACCAAACCGCAAGTTAAGCTGGATTCGCAACTTCTTGTGAAATGATGTTGACAGTAGCTACCCACGCGAGCTATCACATTAGTCGCTCGCGCACTGTGTTTGCTCGGTACCCGAACTATCCGCGCTCCGCCACTTTAACGTTAAAACTCCTCGACTGTCAGATGTTTGCTTTAAATATTATCCAGATACTTGCAACTTGTGTTGGCTAAGCTGAAGGAAGTACCTGGTAAAAGTGTACTGTTTGGTATATTTATTGATTCTCAATTAAGCATTGTTTCGTTTTCGTTAACAGTAAGGTTGATTTATTGACACGTGATCTGAATATTATAACTCTTTACGATTTTTCTTGTTTATTCACTTAATTGTAATTGGATTTGACTGAACGATACTTATTACACACTTACCACAAAAACTTAGACATTCGCTAAACATATTATGTTTTTTAGGCATGTTAAACCTAAAATTGCTAAAAATAGCCCTGAAACGTAAAATGTAGAGTTTCGTGTGTTCTGCCTACCCCCTTTAGGAATACAGGCGTGATGTGTGTATGTATGCAAAATTTTTGTTGTTGTAAGACCGAAAGATTTATGACATTACACTAATATTTTATCACTTGAAATGTATTACAATTTAGGTAATGTTAGGTTAATGTAATTAAAGCACACAGTAATAAAATCACAAAGTTAATAGCATTTACCGCAAGAGCGGTAGTTTACAAATAACAATTATAATAAAATATTACTGAAATTCGGGTCTTAAAAGTAAGGGAGATCAAAGTGAGCCCGCTAAATGCCGCCAAAAGAATGGAAAGCGTCACGGCACTCGAAAAGGAACGGATTATTTCACAAACTGTAAACAAACGTGCAAAAAACATTCACAAAATTCCGTTGTGGGGGTGAATTAAGGAAAACGGAATTTTCTTCTGCCTCCAGATCGGAGCTTATTTGCGGTTATGCTCTTTGACCGTCGTTAAGTTCCTTTGGACGGCTTTTACGAGTTTAAGTGGCCAATTTAGCGAACAAAATCTGAACGATCGGAATTTTTGTTCTAATTAATAACTTGAGAGGGCAACGAGGGCCTTTTGCTTATTAAACAAAGCGGAATAATGAGCCTTAGAGATGTTAATGTAATTGAAACTGGTTCCGTCTCCGAGTTCCGCTATGGGAGCCGATAGAATAACATAGCTTGGGTGGGGTTAGAAAGCGTGATTAAGGGATATCCTAAGTGTAAGTATGTATTGGAATCCGCCGCGGCAATCAAAAGTTACGGGAAGTTTTCTGGGGAAGGATTTCACGCGGAATTCTTGAAGTGACAGTTTGATTAGCCGAGCGGCGCACACGCTCCGCGATCGAGATTTCTGGCTCGGCCAGGTATCCGTTTTTACCATTCTTGGAATTTACTCCGTCCTGGAGCAACTTATCAGTCTATTGTTTCTTGAAGTTATCTATTTAAAAAAAAATACTTAACTGATCGCGATTCGTACTGTTTTGTTTCGTTTCTTTAAACTCGATTTACTGTCTGTCAGCTCCAGCGAGACAAGTGAAAGATACTCGTCGCATTACCAAGCACTTGTTACAAATGAATTGCATCACTCTTTCCGTTTTCCGTTAACGTTTGCGCTGAGCCACATCTTGAAGTGAGTACACTGAACTTTTTGTTTTGTTGCTTTGATGCAAAGATGAAAAGCGTTTAGATACAGGGGAAGCTAGACGTATACTGCCGTAGAGCTTTATTTTTAAACGTTACTGCTATCTGCCATATTAAGGATTTTTTTTAAAATAATCGGTTACTTTCTGATCTAACAATGATGTGACAATATACGACATTGAAAAAAAAACTTGAATTAATCTAATATATAAAAATCTCGTGTCACGGTGTTTGTTATCGAACTCCTCAGAAACGGCTTGACCGATTTTTATGAAACTTTTTTCTCCATATTCGGTAGGTCTGAGAATAGGTCGTAGGCTATTTTTTATGCCCCTATTCTTCGCGGACGGAGTCGCGGCCAACAGATAGTTTGTTATATACATTTATTGATTGTTTATGCCTGTTGACTTAATTTGGAATGAAATGAGCAGAAAAAAAGCGGAAATGTATCAATTTGACGTATGCGGATTGAAACTGAAACTTAAACCACAATAAATCGAAAAATAAGTGGTATTATTTTTTTACAAAGCTAATATAAAGTATCGTTTAGTCATCAAATAAACATTGTTAATGAAAGATTTCGATTGCATTTGATTGCAATTGATTAGGAGAAAACGAATTACATGTATAAAGGGCACAGTGTAGGTTTTCTTTGTGGTACTTATACAATAACGAGTCATTGATTTGAACTGTATTATAAAACTTCAAATTGTGAAAATTCAAGTCAAGTAAAGCTGCTGTTTATTGTTTTAAAGCTTTCACAGTTTACATTCATATCATTCGTGACCACAGTGGCTGCGATAAGGCTGAGACATCGAGGTAACTTTAAACAGTTTTTTGATACGTGATTAAGTCCCGTGAGTGTTAGTACTTAAAAGCCGATATCTCATAGTGAAAATAAACGGATCACTCACGTCTTAAAACGAGTTTAACTTGACTGTTTCGGGCTAATCCGTAGCCCTTCTTCTTGGAGTCACACGTCACGGTGGCTGCCAAGGCTGCAAGGGCTACGGCATATCGAGATAAACTCATTTTAAGACGTGAGTGATCCGTTTATTTTCACTATGAGTGAGTCTCACGGTAATTTCATGTTTAAAGCCGATATCTCCTAAGACGGCAGGTCAGCAGGGCACCGTCTCCGCAATTCCCTTCAAGTCCGCGTCGCGTCGCTGTTATCATTCGTTTTGGGGGAGGAAATTTAAATTAAATATTTGAGAGCGTTAATTTTGTCTCCTCATCGGCGAAGGCGACGCATTCTTTGTGAAGTAATTAAACTGAGTGGAAGGGTTTCCAGCCGGCAGTAGTTTGTTTGTTCACTTGAAATTGCGTTTCCTATGAAGTGTTCTGGGCTGTGGGTTGCTTCAAGTCGTTACATTATATTTGTTATAGCAACATTTTGGGAGTTACTTCTATTAAGTTTGTGACACTCTACTAAGATTTGTCACAAATAGGGGATAGGTTTGGGCACAGTGCTATAGAAAAATATTAAAAAAGCGCTTTAAAAGATTTTCGTAGCTACTAACATGTATCACTACTAGACAGCAACGAATTATTCAACAAAAGTGCTACGAGAATACCGCTACGGCGTAGCACCAGTCCGTAGCAAGTGTAAGGTTAAATTATAGAGGCGCCAAATTACTTTCGCCACGTCCCATTTTACGGCACTATGTCACGGGCCGTTATAAATCCACGAGCGGCTAAAAACATGTGCGTTTGACATTTTACTACGCGTATACGAGTCTACATATAAATACTGTCCAATCAGACGAGTGTTTACACCGGGACTGCCAATAACAGAATGCAAATATGGTGCGAACCTCGCTCGAGTGTCCGGCCAATGCATCCTGACTAGTAAAACTTTCATGTTAAATCCTGCCTTTGGCCAGTATTCACAAACATAATAAAAAAAATTTTTTCTTCTCTGTGAGTGGCTAGTAGGTATTCATAAATATAGTAAAATGTTCATTTTTTTTCTTATTTGTGAGTGGGTCCGTATGCATTTCTCAGTCTTCAGATCTGCGCTGCGATAAGTTCTAATGCGTGAGTGGGAAGTTTTTATAGCGCATTGTGTACCTGCTTGGGAACTAGGTACAGTCGTAGACTTCTTTTTCGTGGGCTGAAGATAATGACGACACAGTTTTAATATTTTAAGCCATAAAAAAAACGTTTCTACAATATAAACGGACTCATGAAAATAAGTTAGGTTTTAATATCGAAATACGTAGCGAAACGCAGTGTAGGTAGGCCTCCAACAAGATGGAGCGACGACCTGGTTAAGGTTGCGGGAACGCGTAGGATGCGTACAATGTGTAGTATTAAATTTTGTGGCCCTACTTTATGAATCTTATAGTGCCACTTCACATCAAGTAGTAAATGCTAATAAATACACGGCGCAGCCGATTCACTTTAAATTCTACACGCATGTAAACGGGGGCCCCACTAATTGATCCCCACTGAAGATAGGGGCCTAATTTGCGTGAGTGCCCATCGCGAAATATCTGCGTTAGGATCGTCGGTATCACGGTGGAACCCATCCATCATGGGTGACTGTTAGTACGTGTGAGTTGGGAATCATTCGATAATGTATCAGTGGCGGTTACTATGGAAATGTGCGAAAAAAGGGTGTTGAAATATTTGTTTAGGTACTTAGAGTTACTCGCGAAAAAGGATTAAACTTGAAATAAAAATTGATGGAGTAATTGGTGGATCTTAGAGTAATTTAACTGTCATGTTTATAATCGTATCAGTATTCATATTTCTTCTAGTTTTACTTTAATTATTGGTTATCTTTTATATTTAATAATAGCTGTAAATAAGAATAAGAATAAATTTATTTATAAAATCATTATTGAGAATTATATTGTAGTATGATATCTTTTATGTTATTTTACGTGATGACACAACATTTAGAACCACGGTGCTTCTATTCAAGATCGAGTAAAGATTGATTAATTGGATAAAACTAGCTATAAATAGTTTGAAAATCAACATAAACTAATCTTTCATTATATTTTGTAGGTGATAGTCCATATCGAAAAACTCACTTCTATATAAACTAGTCAACGAGAAATCACCTTCTAAGCTCAGCGCCAACTCGAAGCTAGCGGAATTACTAGCCCCCAAGCAACCCGAACAAATTCAGATGCAAGACACGCTCCGAAGATGATACGTGATAACACGAAAATCTCCCAATTGCTTACGTGTCCGGGCCAACGCTCAAGACTAACTGAGCATTGAATAACTCCCGGTTATAAATTAGTCTCTATGATAGTCTGATAAGTGTCAGTACGCGGTTTGTGCTCATATTTCACCCCGCACTTATCTGCTGAATTAATTTCGCTGATAAAACCACAACCTCAAATATGAAAAGCATATTTAATAATTAGGATTATTTAATGAGGCAATTTAAGTTCGCTGTATAAAAGTTGCTGTAAGATAGTGATACTTACAATGTACATGCAGCATTATTCTTTTGCTCACTGAAGGTGGGACTCCGTTTGCTGCTATGCATAGGTACGCGCCCATCTCTGATCGAGTCACCTTTGTCAAGTTGACGATGTCACCTTCTAATGACGTCACTGTTAAAAAAATACAGTATTAAATTAAAATCATCTATTTAAACTAATCTTATCCTACCTTACTCATATGAGACAGATAAGAAACACTGAATAGTATAAGTTGGGCCCACTCTGCATAATGTTGCCGCAAACCACAACGCTATTTTTCGGTGGGACCCATTTAAAAACTAAATACAAAGACGTGTAATACAAAAGTAAAGATTTTTTTATACAATACCTATAGGCTTGTGTTTGACCACAATCACGCCCAACCACACATACATATAGGTTTGTGAAACCATACACACTTTGGTGGTCCAAACAAGCAGACATAACATGACTTAAAGTAAAAAATAAACACGGAACATAGGGGATGTTGCGAGCAACAGCTAGTATCATACATTCCATGTATGTATGCACATAAGTATTTTGATATAAAGTAACTTCAAGTTACAAAGGGTTTCAAAGAAAGGCAATTTAATATTAAAAGTCACTCGCCAAGATGATTAACACTGCGACAAGGGATATTAATGAAGAATTGCTTTCCTTGAGGATCAACATTAATGTTAAGACGTTAATAACGTCTTTCCCAAAGTGAGTTTTTATTTACGGAGCTTCCTCAAATAACAATTAGTTGGTCAAATATATAAGCAAAAAAAGGACAAATTAATTAGTATGTAATTTAAAAAGGAAAAAAATCTCAAATGACCATTATTAGTTACGGTAGCGCACAAAATGTATCCTAAGACATTAGTAAATTTGTGTAAACTATAGTGTCTTCTAAGCATTAAGTACCTGCCACTATTTATTTATTTATTTATTTATTTATTTATTTGCCACTGAAGCAAAAATATTCTTCTTTGCTAGTCAAACTTTCTTACCTGTACCTGCACACCTTTCAAAGTTTAAGAATCTTCAAGTAACATTCGCGCACTATTGGTTATTCGGTAGTGCTTACTTTACATTTTGCGCGAAGTGTCGGAAAACATTTCAGACAGAAGTTGACGGGTTTTGCAAACAAATGCCGTTAGTGGTTTGAACTCGAGCTGTTTTCCTAACACCTCAGAGAAGTACGTTTACAGTCATTATTCAAACAAGAGGATAAAAACAGGGGCAATATTTTCCGAAGGAGGTGAAGGGAGCTGATGGTTAAAAGTGTAGAGCTCTAGAACGGTCGCTCGACGGTTCGTTAGCAAACAATGCGAGGACTGTGTAGACCGTGGAGTGGTTATTTGTACCTAAAATATTAGTAAAAAATATTTGAAAATTCAAGTCATATAATTAATAAAGAAAGAAAGAAACGCCTACAAAGTGTGTGCCTTTCGTCAATAAACTTGTATGTGCGTGTTTATTAAATTTTGTATATTTTAGTTAGGGCCTAGGTACACTTAACCCATCAGACATTACAAAAATCAATAAGGCATTATTAAGGTGGACTTGCATGGGCCGGAATTAAATATATAACTAGGAGTTAAGTGCTAACTCAGGGTTAAGTATGTCATAATGTATTAAACGCTGTTCATAAGTTTAGTCAGGGTTAACGTTTTAATTTTTTAACTTTACCGTGCAAGTGGCCCTAAGGTAAATAAATAATAAAGTTTTCAATTTTGAAACGCGTAATAAGAGATAAACAACGCTTATTAAAACACAACACACACAATACACATTAAAAATCTTAGGTGCAAAATCGAAATAAGTTTTCCTTCCACGTTGACTATGATATTTGGCAAAAATTTAAATTCTTATAGCTCCACAAAAAACAACCTTACTTTTAATAGAAACATCAACTAATTTTTGCCTGTTCTTTAATTTGTACGGAACTCTCGGTGCGTGAGTCCAACTCATACACATATTTTTATTTGCTTATGTAACATTAATACCTACTTCTACTATTATCATAAAAAAAGAACACAACTTTTAAATGTTTTATTAATATTGTGCCTTACACTCTACTCCACAAATTTCTCTAGCCGTCTTGAAGGCGGGCCGTTGAATAAACTTGCCCTGTCGATGTGTCATAAGTCAAGTGACGCTCGAGCCCCACGGACCCTAGTGGTTTCGACATAGACTTTGGAAACTTTGTAAAGGACTGAGCGAAAAAGTTTCGCTATGCACTTTGCGAAACTGTTAAAAGTTTGTTTAATATTATGTATGTAGTTCGGAAAATAACTTTTAATCCTCATTTAAGTGGTGCGAGAAATGTTGAGTTGAGGTAGATTGTCGTAAATGATCATTTACTAATTAATTTCGAACCACACCAGCTCTTCAAAATGAAATTCGCACAATTTTAAGTTATATACTTATTGCGCGCACACTATGTAATTTTTTCAGTATTTTCTAAATTCGATTCGGAGATTTGAATCTCGTTTGCAACGACTGTAGAGTTATGGTCTAATTTTTAGCTAATCAAAAAAATACTTATTACATTTTACTTGACAACCGGATACTAGACGTACTTTTAACGATTTTGACTTGGAAAGTAAAGATCACAGCGCCTGACAACTTGAGTAATCTATAAAAATCTGCAGCTCTCAACCTTGAACGAATTCGGAGTGCCTCAAGGAAGTGTTCTCTCACCATTGCTGTTTTCATTTTACATTAACGACCTTCCTGAGGTAATACCTTATCCAACAGTTCTGTTTGCAGATGATACATCAATCGTGATTCCTTGTACAAATAAAGAGACATACGAACATGAAATCAATCAAACCTTACATCAAACAATTCAGTGGCTAGAAAATAATAATTTATCAATTAATATTAGTAAGACTAAACATATTCAATTCATGACATGTAAAGGTAAACCTTTAGATCTAGATATCAAATATAAAGGCGACCCCGTTGACAAAGACAGTCAAGCTAAGTTCCTAGGTATAACTTTAGATGAACACTGTAACTTTAAACCCCATGTCGCAAATATTTGTAGCAAATTAAATAAATTTATCTTCCCGTTGCGAAAGCTACGTCAAACAGTGTCACAAGAAGCTGCCCTCGTTGCGTATCATGGCTATATTATGTCAGTTCTTCGCTATGGCCTTATCATATGGGGAAATTCTACAGAGATGCCCAAAGCATTCATTAAACAAAAAAAATGTATTAGAGCCATATTCTCTCTTAAACCCTTAGACTCATGTAAACCAGTCTTCAAAAGCAAACAGCTTCTGAGTCTACCGGCATTGTATGTGTACGAAACAGCGGTATTTGTACATAGTAACTTACACTATTTTAAAAAAAACTGTGATGTCATAACATACAATAACCGTATGTCCAGGCAAAGAAACCTGCTTACTGTACCTAAAACGCGTCTAAAGCGAACAGCTGGCAGTCCTTATGTTATGTGCATTAAAATATATAACAAACTTCCAAGAGACATAAAGGACCTTACCTTGAACCAGTTCAAAAAAAAATTATACTCATTGCTATGTGAACTGAACCTTTATTCAACAAAAGAGTTTCTGAATATGAAATTTCCTAATAAGTAAGTAAATGTTTATTCACGACTACTATTTTTACCCATTGTTAGACTAAATTGACAGTCTTAGTATTAATAATGTCCTAATTTTTAAAAACCATTCAACAAAATGTACCTGGTCTATCTAAACACTAAAGTTTGCATGCTTAATTAAGTAGAATATGGCTGCGTTTATTATTAATAATGTAACACCCTATGTAACCCATATTCCGCAAATAAAATCATTTCATTTCATTTCATTTCATTTCATTTCATTTTGACGCTGGCAAAATAGTCCCATTGGACAGACGCAATTTATAAAAAAAAAGTAAATTATAATAATAAGTACGTAGAGAAATGGCATTTACGCGTATTATTGATATACCAACACACAGAGAAGAAGAGTAACTATTACTGTGAATATATTTTAGTACAGGTCTCAGAGCTTCCGAAGTCTATGTTATGTCAACCAAAGTCCATGGGCCGGTACTTTCGTCGAGTGTCCTCGAATTAAATGAAAGAGCAATATTTTCCCATGGCTCTTTGTTTTCAAGTTATAATTTTAATTAAGAACTTGAAACGTGTCACCCGTCTTCGTAATCATTATGAGGTCGATTCAAGTGAAGTAACTTGTTAAAATTATTATCTCGGACAATAAATTGAGGTTAGGTTGATAATTTTGAAGTACATGCTATTATGGAAGTGACATTAAGTAGCCTGTCTTTGTTGGAGTAATTGGTAGATCGATACATTAACTTCACTTCAGCATTGTGTTTAGTGGCTGCCCTTTAAACTTGATGCCAAATAAAGAATATTGATTGGTTTAGTCAGCGTCAAATGAAAAGAGCAATAGCTAGAAATATGATGACTCAGTTGCAGTTGATGACCGACCAAGATTGCCCAATGTGTACTTCAAAGGATCTTTAGTTTTTTTTTGCAATTTAACATCAAAATTACGTTCGCCGTGTACATATATTAATTTAATGAAGATTAAAATCTTATATAGCTGTAATTTATGCCATTGCTTTCTAGCTTCAGCAAATTAGTTGGAAAAGATGGACAGACACACAAATGATTATTTAAAAAGCTCGGATCTCTTTTGTCACTTTGATCTACGGAACAATAAAGAAAGCCGGTCAGATGCGAGTTGGACTAGGGCACCGAGATTTCCGTACAAAATTGTATGTAAATAGTAAAGGTAACGCCATCAGAATTGAGGTCACGCACACATCAACCAACACGTCATGTAATGCATAGTTATCGCTATTTATAAAATACCGATTTTTTTCT
The DNA here is from genome assembly GCA_947563465.1 of Archips xylosteana. NCBI lineage: Eukaryota > Metazoa > Arthropoda > Insecta > Lepidoptera > Tortricidae > Archips > Archips xylosteana. The sequence goes on from OX387344.1 coordinate 14,785,586, forward strand.
TGCGAGTATTTTTATCAGTTTCAAATTGTTTTATTTCAAAAATAGGTTATATGAAAAAATAAAAATTATAATATGCATAGTATTGCGTAAGTTTTCATAATTTATTTATTTACTCATCACAAATTTGTACCTTAACAGCTAAAGCCAAGACAGCACAAACTTACAAATTATCTTAAACTAATTACACATTACAGTACAGTACATATATCATAAGATCATATATGTAACTCACATTTTCATTCACTCAGTCATTTCATTCATTTACTATCTTTTTTGCAATCAGTACTTTATGTAGCTGTGTGTGTAATCATTCGCCTCAACTCTCGTGGCAATAATTTATTTGTGCTGGAATAACAAATTAACGATTTTCCGATTTTTACTTCACTTGTGCTGAAAGACCTTCGTTTATGCCAAATTTTATGATTCTATATAGGTCTATGGGAAGCGCCCAATAGGTTTTGAGTCCCCTGCAAAATGTTAGGAAATAAGGCTCAAAATGGCCATAATCTTTGGATCGCGTTGACTTAGAAGCTTGATTTTTTTGCAGCTTCAGTCATAAGTTTTTGATTTCTGCTTTATACCGCCACGCTTTACTGAGAAAAAGGGTCTTGACAGGCAGACGGACAGACGGACAATAAAGTGATTCTATAAGGGTTCCATTTCTCTTTTAGTGGTACGGAAATCTAGAAAACAGCAAAAAAACTTTTTTTAAAAATTATTTTTAACGGAATTCTCTTTTAAGCACAGAAAAACTATGAACAACGAAATAAAAAGGAAAATAAGTAACTTACCGCCGTGTGCTGCCGCAGTCCTTAAAGACGTCAATTTTTTACTAATATCAATTAGCGAGGCTCTTACTTTACTTTTACATCCAGAATTTTTAAGTGGCAAGGTGATAAATCTAGACAATATTTTATCAAATACGTAATGTCCGTTTGGAACTCCGTAGACGAAATTGTCAAATAGAAGGATGCTGGAGTTAATTTGCATCAGTCTCGGAGTAAGTTTCCGCCATTCATTCGCTTATCTGAATAATTTGCCGTACAACATGAAACAAATAGGCACGCGACACGCCGTTCCCACCAGAACATGTTTTATGTGAAACAATAAAGGGCAGATTTTGAATAATACCCCTTTGTTGGGCTACCACTGTTTACTGTCCTCATTATTATTATTATGCTTTGCTTATTATTCGCTGCGAGAATTCATTTCAAGGTATCTTTGTATTTATTTTTGTAAACCTTGGATAAATTTGTCAAAAATTAGAAGTTAGTAAATGGATATTTAGAGCCTTAGGGAAGGCCTATGTAGCAGCAGTGGATGTCTTTTAATCTCCTGTCAGTGTAAGCTTTGCGTTAGTTGCAAATTATGTTAATGAAATTCGTTACATCTTCCGGTCGAAAAGAGTATCAGAGTTACAACACAAGAAGTTTCCAGTTTATTTTCGTAAAATAAAGGATAATAATTTCTCTAGGATAATATTTTTACAAGTAACTGATTTATCGGGAGGAAGTTCGCTGTGAGGTTTAGTGTAACAAATTTGAAAATGCCCGACGCCATCATTGAAAAACTATATTTCTCGAGTCCGGCGTCCCTCGAACTTTCCTCATTGGAATATTCTCTTAAGAAACATTGCCTACGTAATGGATAGCCTGTATTGTTTCACTCCAGATTTATGGAGGTAACTTGTAACGGCTTCTTTAATTAGACTTCTTCACTCAAATTGATGATTGTTATTGATGCCAGTTAATTTGGAATTGGTTAGGGCGAGGTTTCACCTTAATACCTTTTCAATTATTTAGAAAGTTTTTTGGTTTCTGATGAGGGATTGGTTCGGTAATTTGGTGTTAGAATGAAAAGCGGTAACTCATTCACTAAGTTGGGACCGGTATGGAGGTAAAGATGAATTGACGTCGTGCACTTTGTCTTAACAGGTTTGTATGGAGGCGCTCGGCTCGCAGTGAAAGTCATTATGGGTGGTACTGTGTTAGCTTAATGAATTGACTGATGGCAAGCGGAGGCCTGAACTAGAGGGTTAAGTGGAATCTGCTGATTAATCACCTTGACACTAGTTTACAATTGCTTTTATTGCCTACTACTATTGTTGTATTGGTATTTTAAAATATACATTATTAGTGAATTGATTATTAGTGATTATTAGTAAATTCAATAAATTAATTAAAATACATTATTAGTGTTTATTTAGATACGATATTTGCTTAAAGTTAAGTGAAGGAGGCATCTGTTTTTAATAAACAATTGTTTTTGAATTTTACATATTGATGTGAAACAAATGGGTGGTGAAAAACAAACAGTTGGAAATGCACGCAAATATTATTTATGAAAATAAGAGTGAAAATTGGAACAGCAGCAGAGCAGAATTGACTACCTACAATGTTGAATTTGTCAATTCAACAGCCCTTTTAGGTCTTTTGGCCGAGTATAGAGCGAAGTAAGTAATTATTCCCGGACCGTCTCGAGTTAATCCCGTAGGATTAGAAAGGGCGGTGTGAATGGTAATAGGAGTTCGCCGAGGTGCTGTGGCGCGATTTACTACTAAGATTCAATAGTGAATATTTTAAGCTGTGATTTATTCGCTACCCTTTACATTATTAAAAGTTTGGTATTCTAATACGCTATGGGAAAAGCTTTTTATACTTCAAAGCGTAAAACAAATTGACGAAACGGGAATCTTTAGCTCATAGTATTACGCAGTTTATAGGAGCGCTTTGTTAAAAAACATAATTATCACCACTTGTACCGAAAAACAGTTGGAAGAGTTGTCAAATACTTTACACCACTATGGTATATAATAGTAGGTATGTTTGGGGTTCATTATCAAGTTTAAGGCCCTGTCTAAGAAAGCTAACTAGCATGACAAGCTGTTTCTTGAGTTTCGCTATTATGGGGACCCTTTTGGATGGTCTAGTTAGAAGGAAACGTGTGCCTAAAAATAACGCAATGCAAGTCTCGGCTGTTTAGTTTATACGTAATCTGCAACTTTGAAATAGTAAAAATAAAAATCACACTCAAACTTAATCGTACTTATTTATTATTATTTATTACTAGCTTTTGCCCGCGACTCCGTCCGCGTGGAATTAGTAATTTGGGCAGCTTATTTTTTTTATCCAATTTGCTTTTTCATCAATTATGGCTCTCCTTAATTCCTCGATATAAAAAAATACCCCCCCTCGCACCCCCCGCAACCCCCCACTCCTCACCGAACCCCCACCGAACCCCCCCCCGCACACCCGCGTTCACATTCACCACCGTACCTACTCCCAAGTCACTACTTCTAAAAACTATTCTATAAATTCTTAAAATAGACGTATCTTTCTTATTTGTGAACCGATTCAAATGAAACAAACACTAAATGTTAATCCAAGAAAATACCAACATATCAGTGAAAACCGCATCCTTCTAGGTTAAGCCATTTCTGACATTAGCGCGCACAAACGCACAGACAAACAGACAAACAGATAAACAGACAAACAGACAATAATTCTAAAAAACATTGTTTTGGGTTCTATTGCGCTAGTAAATAGCCCTAGTGTCAGTTTTTCTCAAATATCTTCAATGTACAGACACCGACTTGTTACAGATTTATTATATGTATATAGATAACTAGCTTTTGCCCGCGGCTTCGCTCGCGTGTACCATGAGTATTCCAAAGAACTAAGATATCTAGCAAGCAAGCATGCATGCAAGCAAGCAAGCGTGCAAGAAAGCGTGCAAGTAAGCGTGCAAGCAAGCGTGCAAGCAAGCCCGACTAAACTTCAGGTAGATACGGTCCTTTACAGTATTTCTTTATATACAATGTTTTTCACTAATTCGGAAGCGGGCACTAAAATAACCAGGCTTGTTAATAATATACAACCTATTATTACTTTCCCCTGTCCTGCATTGGGTATAATTCAATGTTTTCTAACCTTCTACGGAAACTTGAGTAACTGGAAGCGCTGTGTGCCTACTTAGCATTGATATTATACATATTATAGTATTTTGTAAAGGTGTTGTGTGACCTAACCGCTAAGGAGTTATACCTTCCATCATCAGCTCATCTGAATAACCAGAAAGAATACAACTAAAGATCTATACGTGCATTTGATATTTAAAGAAACTTCCTATAACTCCTAACCGTTAAGGAGCTTTACCTTCCATCATCAGCTCATCAACATGAGATGATGTCTACCAGACGCAAACACTTAAATAGCTTGAGAAAATATATGAAAAACGTAATGCGTGCCTACAAAATTTGAGGGATTTCCTTGAGATCCCGTCATCAGATCCTGATTTGGTGACAATGGGATCTGGATTATATTGTATTATTTCGAATAAAAAAATAATTTTTATAATCGGTCCACTATTGACCGAGAAATCGGTGAACATACCTACATAAAAAAAAAACAAAGTGGAATGCATAACCTCCTTTTTTTAAGTCGGTTAAAGAGCCCTTTGCGGCCTACTTACCGTATAAACTTATGAATTTTGAAATTTTAGCTTTCTACAACCAGTAAAACGCAAAATCCCGTTTTTTCCCGTTCCCGTAAGAATTTTGGGAAATGCTTTCTTAATGCTCCGCTACACTCTCCAAGGAACCCACTTGCCAAATTTCAGCTTTCTATGACCAGTAAAACGAAAAATCCCGTTTTTTCCCGTTCCCGTGGGAATTTCGGAAAGTCCTCTCTTAATCCTCCTCTACACTCTCCATGCAATCTAGATGCCGAATTTCAGCTTTCTACGACCAGTAAAACGAAAAATCCCGTTTTTTCCCGTTCCCATGGGAATTTTGGAAAGTCCTCTCTTAATCCTCCTCTACACTCTCCATGCAACCTAGATGCCGAATTTCAGCTTTCTACGACCAGTAAAACGAAAAATCCCGTTATTTCCCGTTCCCGTGGGAATTTTGGAAAGTCCTCTCTCAATCCTCTACGCTTTCCAAGCAACCTAGATGCCGAATTTCAGCTTTCTACGACCAGTAAAACGAAAAATCCCGTTTTTTCCCGTTCCCGTGGGAATTTCGGAAAGTCCTCTCTTAATCCTCCTCTACACTCTCCATGCAATCTAGATGCCGAATTTCAGCTTTCTACGACCAGTAAAACGAAAAATCCCGTTTTTTTCCGTTCCCGTGGGAATTTTGGAAAGGCCTCTCTCAATCCTCTACACTTTCCAAGCAACCTAGATGCCAACTTTCAGCTTTCTACGACCAGTAAAACGAAAAATCCCGTTTTTTCCTTATCCCGTGGGAATTTTGAAAAATCCTGAAATTAATGTTTTAACTAATGTAATACCTACTTGTGTATCAAGTTTGAAGAGCCTTGTTATTATAGTTACGGAGATACGGTCACTCGGAATCGAATATATAAATCCCGTTTTTTCCCGTCCCCGTGGGAATTCCCAAAAATCCTTCCTTAGTGGATGCCTACATTGTATAAGGTATCTATGTGCAAAATTTCAAGTCTCTAGGTCCAGTGGTTTGGGCTGTGCGTTGATATATCAACAGTTATTTAGTTTAATTAGACATTTCAACCCCATCGCACCCCATCCAGGGAGATGGTATTTCACGTCTGCCACGTCGGATTTTAAAACCGTTGTTGTTTTCATAACCAGCGACCCGATAAACCATAGAAACAATACCCATGTTGATTTTCAGACTTTGTTACCCCTTTTCCCCCTTTTAGGGGTTGAATTCTCAAAAAACCTGAAACACGTGTTTACTCATTTATTATTAGGAGTACTTCTGTGAAGTTTCGAATAAAATAGTCGAACGAATCTTGTTTCCCCATACAAACTTTGGACCCCCGTTTCACCCCCTTAGGGAGTGAATTTTGAAAAATCCTTTCTTAGTGCACCCCTAGACCTTATAAGGAACCTACATGCCAAATTTGGAATCTCTAGGCCCAGTGGTTTGGGCTGTGCGTTGATATGTCAGTCAGTCAGTCAGTCAGTCAGTTTCTTCTTTTATATATATAGATAATTATGTTTGTTACTCTTTCACGCTAAAACGGTTTGACGGATTCTGATGAAATTTGACACACAGATAGTTTATAATCCGAATTAACATATAGGGTATTTTTTATCCCAGAAAATTGCACAGCTCCCGCGCGATAACGATAAACATTTAGTTATGATTTCGTATTTCTTTTACTTACATTTTAAATTTAACTTTGCTTAACCCTTTAGTTGGCACATAGCATTTTGTATAAAAATTAACGAAATTCGGCGAATAAACGAAAAATATTAAGTAAATAAGTATTGAGATTCACATTTGAAAAATTAATGCAAAATCGTAATCAAAGTAAAGTACTAAGTACCTACCCAATACCTTAAATAAGCACTCTAGTAAATAAAACGACAGTGCATAGACGTCTCATTAAAAAAAATGAATATGGCCAAGCAAATACTTCTCCAAAGCAAGTTTTCAACAGACATGGACAGAATATTATTTATGTGCATAAAATTCGTTGTTGCAAGTGAGATCAGATTAGAGAAATAAAATAAATTTTTAAAAAGCGGTACTTATACGTTCTTAGCTAAATTACGTACCTAACTTTAAATTTTACGCAGCTACTCGTGATCCAGTAGGTATTAAATATTTAGGTACTCAGTTTTCTAATAGTTAGCACTTATTTCTATAACATTACAATACATCAATAAAATTAAATTATCCATTACAAATATTATATGTCACAATTATATAACACAATATTTTAAGACTATCGCGGTCATTACTAATATTATGAGTTGAAATCGGGTTTACCCCAAGGTACGCGGAACAAAACCCGATTTCAACTCATAACACAATTATATACTTTTCACTTCTCATGCTCTTAAAATGTTACTTTAGTCTCTGCATATCGGGACTAAAGCTCTGTTTTGATCTCTAGGGATTAAAGTAAATTTTTTTTAATTGTCTATGGAAACCCCTAAACTGCCAATCACGGTGTTTGTGAATGAAGGATTATCGCCATTTTCAGTGACTGGGTATAGACAATTTTAAAACTTTCCACAGACCGAAGCGCGCTGCGGACGCTCCGTAGTGCCCTGCGCTTCGGTCTGTGGAAGCCTTTAGGGCGTAGAAATCACCTCAAAATGACAACTGTATAAAAAATATTTAAAAAATAATAATTTCGTGAAACACGATGAATAATTACGAATATTAATCTATTTAATTATAAAATATTAAAGATGAATTCATTTTATTCTGCACGTAAAGAAAGATTTCCTTTAGCTTAGGTGTTTTTTAATTTGTTTTTTTTTTAAAAGCGCTGTCGGCAAAGCAGTTCGGCTCTGTCGATAAAATAGCAATCCGCACTGTCGGCAAAGCAGTGCTGGAGTGTACGGTAGATAGAGCAGTTACGTTTGAAAGTTAATATGGCGTGACTTCAAAATAATGCGATGTCAGTTGCATTTAATAGTAAATAGAAAGTATAATTAGATATAATTTAACAAAGAATTGGCATATAGAAAATAAACTTAAAATATCGTTTCTTTATTCACGGGTAAGTGTTTTAGTTAACAATATATTTTGTGTGTGAACTTAGTTAGATCAATTAGGTTAATTTATTTGGCGATTCTAATGAATGAACAATTATCATTCTTACATGCATATATAGTCCAATTAGTTTTAACATAGTCTTTAAGTCAGAATCTGTTGGCTAATTATGCAAGCATTTAAAGCGTCACTTTACAAAAAAATATAAAAGAAAAGAAAAGACAGCGGATTTTTTTTGCTATTTGAATTTTGAACAGATGTCCATTGCTCGTATTGAGCATACGTTGTAAAAAAGTAATTTTGTACGTCGTTTTTTTCCTCGCATTCAAAGTGAAAAGTAGAGTGTTTAACGCGAGACTAAACTACCATAATGACAACTCGAATTATAGCCTCCCTCGCTATCGCTCGGGTGGCTAAATATCTCGTGTCATTATGGCTTGTTTTAGTCCCTTGTTGAACAATCTACTATTAAAAAGTATATAATTGTGTTGGGGAGCCCCTTTTCTCCCATAATCTTTTTTATCCGAATTTTGAAAGTCAGAAATCGATGTCCATAATATTCTTGGTTATAAATATCAATGGTCATAATTTTTTTAAAGCATATCGCTTAATAGTTCTAACTGCAATGATCCATAATCCTATTGATCATAACTTTAAAAAGTCATAATATTGATATCAATAAAATTTAACGGAATATCGTCGATTATTCAGAAACATTGTACGGCAATATATCTTAAAGTAATAATTGTTTTCAGTCATAATTTTGCATTACCAAAAATGCACTAACCATCTACATTGAATTCTATAACATCCAAAGGAACATTGATAATTATTCAGAAACATTGTAAGACATATCGCTGGCAGCGAGCGAGCGAAGCGAGCGAGCAAGACTTTCAGGGCAGAAGCGACTCGGACAGGTTAGGTTCAGAAGGCTAAGGCGGGAGCGAAGCGTAAGCGTAGCTCCCGCCTTAGCCTTCGATGTTAGGTATTTTTTTATGACAGCACAGAAAAGGATTATTACCTTTTATATTATGAAATGTCATACAACCATGATACTGAATGTTATTACAAAGTAATAGTATGCCTAAAAATAATTATGACCTGCGAAAAAAGACCATGCAATAATTATTATGAGTGACATTATTACCTTTAACATTATGAACAGTGATGCATTCATTACACTGAATGATATGACTTTACTTATTGTTCGTTACAATAATTATGACTTAAGAAAATAGTAACTCCAATTTATGTTGTTTAATATTATGACTTCCGATAATATGACGAAGAAAAATTATGACAGAAAACGTTATGGGCTTGAAAATTCGGAACAAAAATTTTATGGGAGTCATTTTAGACCCTTGTGTTGTCTGTCTCAGTTTTTAGTTTTCATTCTGTACTTTTTCGGGTAGATCGATTCCAACTAGTTTTATTATCAGTTTCATTAATGGAATTAGTTAGAAGGTTTTGTCACATTGGACCAAAGTTTTTAATCAACTTTATATTGAAATTTGACTAATTTTCCATTAAATTAAATCCACAATTTTAATGTAGCTAAATACTGGAACCAAAATCTCAATCAAAAGAACTGGTAATAGAACTAGTGGGAATATACCTTCCAGGTATGATGTGAATAGTAGAAATTAATGTTCCAAAGTATTGTAGGGAGAACATGGATTACAATTTAGTACCTGTTTATCATCGCTTTGTGCTTTGTAAATAACTGGATCAAGTGGCAAGTAGATCTAGGTAAGACGCGACGTTCTTTCACTGAACATTGTGCAAACTGAGGATTAAGTGTTTTGTTTAAGAGTCCTTACTCAACGCTTATTGACCGACCACCCGAACCAAGCAAAATTTATGTCTGGCTATGAGACTGCAGATTGAACTTGTAATAACTTCCTCGACTCAGATACCTACAAATATGAAATTCGTAATACTAAAGTTTGCTCCCTGTGGGAAACCAAAACCCAATCGCATTGCAATGAATAAAAACTTATTACTATTGTTTTAAAACGCATTACCTTTAGTCTTTCCCTGTGGTCCTCCTCTAGAAATTATATCTCCACCATCCTCCCTGCGCCATAGAATCTTCGGTGGAGGGAATCCTCGAGCCTTGCAGACCAGCTTCGCTGATCCGCCTTCGGGAACCATCATGTCTCCCGAAGTCTCTTCATAATTTATATCAGGTGGTATCACTACCTCCAGCCATGCTGTCTAATGAAATTACAAAGAATGCTAAGTAAAGAAATATATCAAGTAAATTTTGATAAACATGTTTAAATTAAGGACATTACCTGCATTTTCATTGGATCAGTATTAACTTGGCACATGTATTGCCCTCTGTCTTCTCTCTTAACACCTCTAATATTGAGTGTCCATGTGTTGTAATCATTATGTGTGACACTTAGTCTTGCATTATTCGTTATAACGTGTTCGTGGATTGCTAGAATCGCCTTCGTATCCGCCTTAATCCAAGCAACCTAATCCGTCGAATAATCGCCAGCCAGGAATCCAAACGTTTCCGAGGAATGCATAAAATGTAAAGAAGATTCTAAGTACCAAGAGTTAAGGGAGCACGAAGTCAATTGAATGCCACATTTCCGTTCTATTTTTATTTCGATTACCCCGCGGCTTTAGCCGCAATAAAAATACAAGTAATGAAGACTTTCAGAGGGAGCGACTCTAATTACAAGCGAATAGTTCCCAAGAGGTAGTCACGACAACGATCCTCCGGCACCAACACTATCTTGTTGCGAGCGCCGCGCAAAATACTCTCGGAATTTTTAATTACATTTTCGTCTGGTGGCCGCTATGAGGCTGCGAGCTGCGGGCGCGCTGTGAAAACGCCCCTCGTTTCACCCACTTTACCAAAAGCGTCGACATCGCAATAGAAGCTAATTTCCTGCATAGCGCTTGGCAAAAAAACGAACAATTGTCCACAGAAATATGGCATTTAGGGTATTTCGCTAACGTTATGAACTTTAACTATGGTAGCTTATAAATGTTATTAAATTGTGAAAATATGACATTAATGACAAAGTTTAGAATTCAAATAACTTTCAAAAACACTATAATATTGGAAAGAAGTCAGAATAAAAAATTAGTAAATTTGGATCTTAAAACTACTTACTATTAAATTGAAGACATGTGACAGAATGTGCAATAAGAAGTGCTCGAAAAGGTGCTATTTAACAGACTAATCTTCGTGACCAACTCCATTGAAAGTGCTTGTGCATTAACACTAATTCATGAAACAATTCTAAAAGGTGCCTACAATTAAAATTAACTCTATTCAACAAAATACGAACAAAGAAAACGGAAGCATTACAACAAACACTGCTGTAATGTTTACATTCAAAACCTTATTACAAACTCTAACAATCCTTTAATTGTATTGAAAATTTCACTAAGCTTGTTCTTTGTTTGATTTGAATTATTCAGTTAATGAATTAAAAGATTCTTCTGTTGCACTTTGAAATTAGGGTTTGAACATCATAATTTGTACGACTTGATACGACCCGACTGAATAGCTTTTTAATGAGTTGAAAATTTGCTAGAAAAGCGGTTATTGAATCGTTTCGTATCGTTATATAAACAACCATAATAATTTTACCACTTCCAGACCTTGAAATCCATCCATACCAGCGGTGCATATCTAAATTTAGTGTAATTATTCCTTTAGTTGTGTACAAAAAATTATAAAAAAAAAACTGTGCCATTATTAATTGGTCATGCCAATCGATGAGTTTATGTAGGTATGTACCTAAAGGATGTCGAATTGTTTTCACAAGGGATCTGAATACAAGTAGAGACGGGTGTCTTGTGAGTAGTAATTACTTACGGAGAAGCTTGTCGGGCAAGTTTATTGGTAAAGGGTATCGGGAGAATAACGTAAGGAAACTCGTGGTTGGTTTATGCGATCCCTGGTAGCCTATTCTTGAGTCGAACGGTCGTGATTAAAAGTACCGAACAATTTAACTTTTGTTATAGTTCAACTTTACTATATCTAGGCTGACGTTAATGATACTTTTTTGGGTTCTGTACACAAAAAGTATCTAACAAGGAGCTAATATACGTCTCTGTTGTCTATCTATCCGTATGTCACAGGGCTGTATGTTTTTAACCATAATTGGTAGACACTTAAAATATTTTCACGGAGTTTGTATAACTATAGCCGCTATAACAACAAATAACAAAATAATAAGAAGTTTATTAATGAAAGGTGGTTTTTATACAAGAAACGTGTTTTATTCGGTATAGTGGTACAGAAGTAGGTACGGAATCCTTTATGTACGGGTCCAATTCGTCTTTGACCGGTACTCGCGGAACATAATTATCAATTGAATGAAGTTTCATGTTCATCGCGTTAGAATGTCTATCGCATTAAGAATAGGCCAGGCAGACGCTCAGTTTGAGGGAGCTCTCGAAATGATTGAGCTGGGACCCTCGTGGCCGTATCCATTTTAATTTCCTAAAGTGACTATTTTAGAATGTTAATCCAATAGATTAAAGAATTACGCAAAATATAATATAGCAGTTTTAAGATTTTAACTACCTATACTTGAAATTTAAATACAGAGAAAAGTAACTATTGTGTACGCGAATTTCGTTCCCGTGGTATCTTAAGTTGCGCCCAATTCAAAAGTAAATAAACCAAATGGGTATTTTTACAAAATTAATTTAATGTGCAAAGGAACTCAAAGCATGCTCCCATACATGTTTTGAACAAACATCAGATTGTGCAAAGTTATTAAAAGACCCAAGAATACAGTTTTATTAAAAGCATTTTAAAATGAACAGCGAACTTTAAGAACAAATGCATGTTACTATGATTTAAAGGATACATACTATAATTTAAAAACGTTCCGGTTGCTAATTCAATATAAAAACAAGTTTTTCGTTGGTAAAACATCTTTGGCAAAGTTAAAATTGCAGCGAGAACTATGAAAACGGTCAATGAGGAGTTACGTTTCAGCCAAGCGATAACTCAGTACACCAATAACCGTAAACCGTGATTACGATTCTGTAGTGTTTCACACGCAACTGAAGCATACGCTACGACTTCCCAATCGAACGTTTCTAAATCGCAAAAGTTTAAATTCCGAATAACAGTGCAGGAACGGTTGCTGTCACTCTCGAGACGAAAGTTTAAAATTTGCTTTTGCCGTATTCTTCGGTCTTAGTTCTAGTGCGATTGTCAAGTGTCTAGTGCAAGTGGTGCTTGTTGTGTTCTAACTCTAAGCTATTTCGGACAAACTTACAATTTATTGTGCAATTACAGTCCCAGTGTTACTCTATTCTAAGATAGAGATAGGTTCTATAGAGTAGTGCGAGTGGATTGTAAGGTTCGACAGAGACCGGGCTTGAAATAACAAAGCTAATTTTAACCTTTACGTATTGAATATAAAATATTTTTTTCTATATTAAATCCGGACTCTGTCCAACATTACTAAGTGCTGGCTGAAGAAGTGCATAGAAGGTAGTGTGCTAAAGAAGTGTGCAAGAAGTGTGGGAGTCGGTGCAAAGGTCTATTTGGTGAGATCCATAATCTAATCCATAAAATAATGTTCCACTACGTAAAAAAAATATGAGTGAAACAATGAATCTGATTTAGATTTGTTGTAACTTTTCCATGATTAATTTGAATACTACATTATTATAGATCTCAAACCAAAGGTGCTCAGTGACGGTGCTCCTCTATTCAAGTGGCTAGCTGGAATGAGTCAGTTTGATACACACCCTGGCAGTGGCGGAGTCGCCACTCACCCTATAACCACCGAGGTTATTCACGACACAAGTGAACATCGCGTCCCGACCCTGGGCGATGGTCACGTTCTCCAGTGGATACAGGAAGTCCGGTTCCAGACCTAAAGCTGAAACAAAATTATATAGTTTTGACTTAAGATTAAAATTGTTTCAGAAAATTTCAGCGGATGTTTGGGTTAGCTTGACAAATCACCTCTGTAAAGGCTTTTCATTAGAATTCTCGATTTAAAATGTTATTATACCTTTGATGCGGTAAACTTTGAACATCAATCAATATATGGAAACATTAGTTAACCACAATTAAAAACACTTACAGGAGGGTGAAGTCAAACTACAGCAAGCACTCGCTGAAGCATTCCTCATTAAGGCTGTCCGTCCACTGGAGCGGTGAGCGAGATAAAAATCGACCAATAGAATTGCATAAAATCTCCGCTCCTCCTCAGTTGAAATGGAGTTTACTAAGTAGCTTCAAATTCATACAAAACCTTGAAGTGAAGCTACTTAGGACGCGGAGCGCGGAAGAGAAGTGGGGCAGCGGGGTGGAGAAATGAGCGCGACCGGGGACACCGGCAGCTCAAATGACTCCTCGTTTGCTCGCGGTAGTCGCGGTAGTGTTGGGCAGGACACGACTTGAAAAAGAGCTTATAAGAGTAGCCTTTTTTGCACTCAACCAGTACAATGTCCTTCTTTAAATGAGGAGAGGCGTACTGAAGCTCGGCGATACATTTGAAGTTAAAAGTGCAAGTATGACATTTGATGTTATTGTCGGTCGTACGGAGAGTAAAAATTTGAAGTAATACACTTTAAAACGTGGAGCTCCTCTTACATTTTGACGTCATTTATGGGATGAATATAGCGCCTCTTGTATGTCCTATTCAACATTAGCTCACGGCCTAGCTAGAAAAACAATCCGCAACATCACTCCGCACTTATTTCTCACAACCGCAACTCCGCTCCGCAATACCCCCCGCTCCACAATACCCCCCGCTCCGCTCCGCTGCCTCGCTCTCCTCCAGTGGGCAGTCAGCGTAATTTTAAGACACTATATAATTGTCCAAAAGTTCACAGAGACGGATATTTACACCATGTCGCGCTACAAAAATAAAATACACAAGTACTTCAGGGCGCGGATACGTGTGCTTCGCTGACGAGTTTATTAAAAAACAAATCAACATCCTTTATATTACAGTCTAGCTGACCCTTATAATTGTTAATACATTAGATTTACTTGACTATGTTAGTTTAGCATACATTATTATTATGTATCTACTTTTTGTTGCTACACTATCTTGAGACTTTACCACACGGTCATCATCAGGATGTTATTGGAGTAGCCAAAATGCTCAAAAATAAGTTATGTTGACAACTCTATTGTCGGGAAAACAAGTTACAAAAGCTATTTAATATCAGTGGTGCAGCTGTTGGCACAATGCTATAACGCTAAGAAAAAGATACTGAGTCTTCTCGAGAAAATCAATGTTGAAAGAAGATAACTAAGCGTAGTAATAAAATAAATAATTAGACCTTTGTGGCTTTAATAATAATTAAATAGCGACGAGTAGAGCCTAAAACACCCGAGTAGATACCTACGATTACGCTCAAGCTGTTATTTTGAGTTACCATTGATAGGGGTACTAATCCTCATTTAATTAATTATACATAATGTATTTTAGTTACTAATCTTCCAGTAGACGGCACTTAGAAGGCCGACCTTCACCTATTTGTATATGTACAGGATCAAAACTATCTGATATCAAAGATAATTCTGTAAAACACAGTTCTGTTCTGAATTAAATATAGTTATGACAAAGCATGAGCATAAATAGAACAATCTAGTCAGCTTGACAATACACAAATTTAAATGGCAAGTCTATCGGTGTTAATAATAATACCTATATAAATGCTTATGATACATAACGACTCACGTCGTTGCCATTTTGTCAAATGATCATTAATACGAGTATGTGAGGTTATTTAACCAACAAATTTTGGAATAGGTTTGAGCTCCCACGGGCTTATTATCAAAGTTCAATTGCGCAAATCACTTACCTATCAGTATTTGCACCATTGCTCGTTGATTTAATCAATTAGTTAAATATAATCGCTATGGATTGGTTTCTGAAACAGAATCATTGTGAAATCGTTTCGAGTCGCTGATGCGTAACTGATTTAGTCAGCGATATCATCATTTGCGTAAATACATAAATTGTATGACTGAGCACCACTTGCCCTGTAATGTTGGCGAGGTGTGCCATGAATTATTAATGAGATTGTTTGGAATTCTCTGAGAAGTAGTAGTTGACTGTAGGAAGATTTTTCTAAGAATCATTAGAAAGCTGTAATTAATTGTATCAGTTACAAATCGTTTGCTTGGCGAGGCTTTTTGCTCTTCTTCTTTCAAGTCTCAGTCTGTACGTGCGGCATGCGAATCGTGAATGGGCCGAAGACGGTGTCGCCTGGCTTATTGAACCGGTAAGTGATTTTTGCTCCCGACGTCTCTGACATCGCACCGTGCCGTTAGCGATTTGCATAAATGGCGAGAATCAGACCAGCAACTATGGCGACGAACCGACTATATTTCCCGGAAAGCCTTCGGTTTTATTTGGTTTCTACTACCTAGATAGGTAAATGATATTTTCAACTATTTACTTACACTTCTATTATATATATATCACGTCATGGCATTTTTATTCAAATGTCAATATCCTACAAAGAAACGTGTGTTATGTTTTAAAATTAATTTTATTAGAAAAAAAAGACTTTTACTAGTGCTCAATTTTATGGTAGAAACGTAAAAGCAAAAGTTTGTATTTCATTAATGCTCATTTTTCTATATTTTAATCCACGTCAAAAGCAGAACTACAAATCTAAATGTGTTTTTCACCGTAAAAATATCTTACAAAGTGCCACCTACATAATGTCCTGTAAATTGGGTGAGTGTAGGTTGCCGGCGAACGGATAGCTCGAGGCGTCAATATTCTACGTGACCAGTTCCCTGTGTCGCGTACGGAAACATGTGTCGGAAGTGAGGACTATCTATTTGCCCATAGAATGGCGATCACGCTACTGAATTGTTTGTGTGGAGCTCTGCCCGTCAGGCAGGTAACTCGATCGCATCTACATTCATAGTTTGATATATTGGTTTTGGTAATGGCGTCGATTGTTCGGAAAAATATAATTATCTGATCCGTTTCCTAACGAGAATCATCACTTTTACTTTGCAGAGTTTGAGGAATTATAATCAGATGCGATGCCTATTATTTATAACAAACTGGAAATAATTTAGGTGAAGTAGGTACTTAGCAGTATATAACAAATATTTTTGAAAAAATCTAATTATTAAATTGGCTACCGTTAGGTACATAAGATAGAAAATCAAACTCTTTGTGGTTTCAGGAATTTAAAACAACAAATAACATTTCACGGAATGAATAAAAAGAGTAAATGGAACTTTCGTTCGTCGATTGGCTGCACAAGCATCCACACCGAAATGGTTCGTAGAATAAAAATAAATTGTAAATACAATTCGCTCCAGCTGTAGATGCAATGCTACAGTCGTGTGGCTAGCCGAATCGGTCAATTGAAACAGAAGTGCAAATGTCGCCAGGAACTCAATATAGAAATACAGTAGGCAATTTGAAAAGTTTTTGCCACGAAATTGCGTTTATAATTACTTACAAGACACACATTTATGGGATCCCTTGGTTTTGCATAATTTAATAAGTCATAAATAATGCAACATTCTTCATAATAAAAATAAAATAAATAAATAAATATCACGGGACAATTCACACCAATTGACCTAGTCCCAAACTAAGCAAAGCCTGTACTATGGGTACTAGACAACAGATAAACATACTTATATAGATAAATACATACTTAAATACATATTAAACATCCAAGACTCGAGCACAAACATTCGTATTCTTCTCACAAATATCTGCCCCGACCGGGAATCGAACCCGGGACCTCAAGCTTCGTAGTCAGGTTCTCTAACAACTAGGTTATCCCGCCGTCTAAAAATAATAATCAACGTTAGTCAGATTTATTTCTGAAACAGTATTTTTTTCAGGATTTTTTTAAATGCTATCTTATAGAATGCAGTAGGTTAGGTTAGGATAGGTTAGGACGAAAAAAACTGTTTCAAAAATAAACCATTTTATGAATAACGTTGATTATGAAGAATGATACATTATGACGTTTAAAATTATGCGGAACTATAGAGACCCTTCCAGAGCTCACTAAAAAATTTTGTAGGGTATGTTTGTGTGAGGCACGTAGGGTTTATATGTCTTTAGGTACTGGAAAAAATATCAAAACTTAACCCAAATTTACGACAAAATGTTAAACCTACTAAAGTAATGTGAAGTGAGTATTTATTAACCATAATTATAATCTTTTAATATTGGGTCTCTATGGTTTCGCATAATTCAAAAAACCGGCCAAGTGAGAGTCGGACTCGCGCACCGAGGGTTCCATACAAATTTATATGTATCTATGGATATCCAGTCTTAGCAGACCCCTGCTCCTAAGCAAAATGTGCGCAGTGTGGGATCATTGTAGATTGGTTACTGATTTAGACAGACAGACAAAAAATGTATGCTTTTCGCAATTTTTCCTTTATCTGTGCTATAATACCTAGCTTCGTACCAAATTTCAAGATTCTGAGTTCACAGGAAGTACCCTGTAGGTTTTGATTCCCTTGCGAGTTTCGAAAATGGGCCAATCAACTTTTTTTTGTTTTCTTCTATTTACTCCTTTACAAGTAACTCTGTAATCTCTGGTTAGTGAAACCATGATATTGTAGTAACTAGATAAACTGTTTATCATAGTGCGTATGTGAAAACCAAAAAAATAAGTATTTTTATGAAAAAATCCGGTGACCCAGGGGACATACCACTATTTCCATACAAATTTCGGGGACATCATTGTCCCCTGGGTCACCAACGAAATAGAAGCCAAACAAAATAAAATAAATATGGCAATTATACCATTATTGACTACAAAAATCTAGCGTTTTGAAAAGTATACTTTAAATAAGGAAAAATAATTAGTTTTTTAATTATTTCGGTTTTCATAGAAAGTTGCAGAAAATCGTTGACAAAAAAAGTTGATTGACCCAAATATGCGGAAATTTGCGTCATAAACGACTGTATCTTTTGATTGCGTTGGCTTAGATGTTTGATTTTTTCACAGCTCCAAGGGACAGTAGACTTGAGTATTTGATATAAATTTCAGCTTGATACCTCCACGCATTCTTGAGAAAAAGGGTCTTGACAGACAGACAGACGGACGGACGGACGGACGGACAACAAAGTGATCCTATAAGGGTTCTGTTTTATCCCTTTGAGGTACGGAACCCTAAAAAGTCATAATATATCATTTTTCTTAATCAACGTTAGACATAAAGTGATTTATTTTTGGAACAGTTTTTTTTTCGGAATTGTTATAAAACAAACCTAACCTACTGCGTTATACGTATAAGTATAAGATGACGTTTAAAAAAGTCCTGAAAAAAACACTGTTTCAGAAAAAAATCACTGTATGACTAACGTTGATTATGGAGAATTATGCATTATGACTTATTAAATTATTCGAAACTAAAGTCACGGACATAGCTCTAAGAATCGCTAGACTTAAGTGGCAGTGGGCAGGGCACATTGCCCGTAGAACTGACGGCCGATGGGGCCGAAAGGTTCTCGAGTGGCGTCCGCGGACCGGAAGACGCAGTGTAGGTAGGCCTCCAACAAGATGGAGCGACGACCTGGTGAAGGTAGCAGGAACGCATTGGATGCAGATGGCGCAGGGCCGATCTGTTTGGCGAGCCTTGGGGGAGGTCTATGTTCAGCAGTGGATGTCTTTCGGCTGAAATGATGATAATGATGATGAAGGGATCCCTTTAATACTGTGTTCTAGATTTTCATAGCAAATATCGCAATCGGAATTCGATGTTCTGCTGTATGTTATCTCAGTAGCATTTTCCGAGCAGCATTGGCAATACACACGTCCTCCAACCTATATTGGGCGGGTACACAGTGCATATCGAAGCTTGTTTTTGTTGAAGAAAATAGTGCTCCTTTTACCCATTCCTAACTCGACCAGACGGTTCTATCTAATGTACGTTATACGGCTTTTTCGCGTACGATTCAGTTTGTAGATAGTAAGGAACCTATAAGTTTTTAAAACGATGTGATGTGATTTGTTGCACTTTGAATATTATTTTTTTCAGCTCAAGTCATGAATTGATTTCGGTATTAAGAAAGATAAAGATGTTTACTACGTATTTTGCTTATATTGCTGAAAGTTATCTAATCTATCTATCTATCTAATCTATGTGTAACGTGAAGGGAAATGGACTGTAATGGAAACGACGATGTGATTGAAATAATGGTAAAAATCTTTAATGGTAAGCAACTAAACCATACAAATTTGCTCAGAGAACCTCAAAACAAACACAACGACATATAACGACTGACAAAAAGTATTTTTATAAAAAAAAGATATAAAACAGTAAAAAGTATCAAAAATGCAAGGAGTTCGCAACATTCCGGCCCCTTGTGCATGAATGCACAGAACTAGCCCAGATAGCCAAGGCTCGTAGAACCTTAAGTGGCTATCTTGACCAGTTTTTTCGAGGGCCGACGTAACAAACCTCCAGCAGTAGCTACGTCCACCACTCTTACCACCCCGTCTTTGCCCGGGAAGAGATTAGCTACGCGTCCACGCGGCCAGGTTCCTCGTGGCAGATTTTCGTCGACAATAAGTACTGAATCTCCGACCTTGACATTGTCGTTAATTCTGTCACCCATCTGACGGGGCTGCATAGTTGGCAGCACTTCTCTTGTCCATCTGTTCCAGAAGTGGTCTGCCAACCTCAGAGCTTTCCTCCATTCAGCTCTCCTCAGCAGGTCACCATCATCCAAACCTTCTGGTACGGCTTGATTGGAGGAGGATCCAATAAGAAAATGGAAGGGGGTCAGCGTTTCTTCGGTGTCGCTTTCCACGGAAACGTGGCTCAGTGGTCGTGAGTTGACGATAGCCTCTGCTTCGTATAGAAGCGTCAAAAGCGTTTCTTCCTTCGGCGCACGTTCGTGTAACGTGGCGTTTAGTGCCACTTTCACGCATCGCACTAGCCTTTCCCAACATCCTCCAAAGAACGGAGATGCAGCCGGTATAAAACTCCACTGAACTCCTCTGTTGGCCACAAAATCTTCAACGTCTGGGCGGTAAAATTCTCTCAAAACCCGATTGGCACCAACAAAGCACGTACCATTATCTGAATATATTGTTTCTGGGGTACCTCTCCTAGCTATGAAGCGACGTAAAGCCATAATGGCCGAATCGGCAGTAAGACTGTGGACAAGCTCCAAGTGGACGGCTCTGGCGGTCATGCACGTGAATAAAGCTACATATCGCTTTTCTTTTCTTCGTCCAATAGTAACATTGATTGGGCCAAAGTAATCCAAGCCTGTGAATGTAAATGGTCGGCGATGATGCGCAAGCCGCTGCTGTGGAAGATCTCCAGTCATAGGGTTCATCGGCTTTGCTTTTCTAATGCGACAAAATAAACATCGACTAGTGACAGACCGCACTACATTCCGCAGACGAAGAATCCAATATCTCTGCCGTATCTCATTAATGACCATCTGATTGTTCGCGTGACCTGCCCTTTTGTGGAAATTATGTACCAGCGAACGGACGACGGGGTGAAAACCATCCAGTAATATGGGAAATCTGACATCGGTGCTGACGTCTTCAACGGCTCTGATCCTGCCAGCTAACCGCAACAGTTTGTCTTCTCCCATGACGGGTGACAATTTTATGAGACGACTTGTTTTTGGTATGGGCCGTGAGTCTGAGATGCAGCGGATCTCTTCCGCAAAACTTTCTGACTGTACGCGTCGCAAAACTTGCTCTTCTGCTTCTCTCACTAACTCGGCTGATAGAGGTAGAAGAGTGGTGGAAGTAGAGACACTCGAATTACGGCGGTCACCAACAGCGTTGTTAGTGTTAGGAGATCTTATACGGTCCAATATTGAACGGAATTTGGCCACAACCTGCAAAACACGTGCAGTAGCGCGAATTAAACGGAACCAATCACTAAAATGTGTAAGATCTGCGGTAACTACCACATGAACAGCTTCAAGTCCGAAAGACTGTTTTCGTTCCTCTTTGACCGTGGCCTGGCCAGGTGGCTCAATAGGCCAATCCTCAGGAGGATCGAAAAGGAACGAAGGACCTAAAAACCACCGGTGGTTCCAATTAAGATTTAATGGTTTAATTCGGGTGACGTCATCCGCAACGTTCAAGTCTGTTGGGACCCATCGCCAATCATTTACAGAAGAGTTTTCGGTAATTTCACCTACTCGATGAGCCACAAAAGGTTTGAACGTTCGTGCATCACTTCTGAGCCAGCTGAGGACAGTTATCGAATCTGTCCACAAAAATGTGCGAACAGGTTTTTTGCGATGGCTGTCCTTGATGGTAAGTGCAAGGCGAGAAGCAATCAAAGCGGCTTGAAGTTCCAATCGTGGAATCGAAGTTGGTTTTAAAGGTGAGACTCTTGCCTTGCTCGAAATGAGAGTGAGCTTGATGCTGCCGTCGGAGTATACTAAACGCCAATAGGCAACGCAGGCATAGGCAAGCTCACTTGCATCCGCAAAAACATGCAACTCCCTTAAATACGGCTCAGAGTCTTTAGCTTTTGAATACCAACGGGGAATTTTCAAAACAGAAACAGTCGATAGTTCTTGAAACCAATCGAACCACTTTGACGCTTCCGACGAGGGAAGTTCATTGTCCCAACTAAGGTTTAATCTCCACGCCTGTTGAAATAAAATCCGACCTTTTACAACTATGGGTCCCAATAGACCTAAAGGGTCATACACGCGCATGAGATGTGATAGTACCTTACGTTTAGTTAGAGAGCTAGGAATGGTTTCAGATAAACCTGTACGGAATCCTAAGTTATCTGTGGTGGGATCCCAAGCCATTCCTAACGCTCGAACGATATTAGAAGTGTTGCCAAGATTAATTTCCAATGGCTGCGTAGCTCGAAGGTCGGTTGGGACGAGACTCAATACCGCTGGCTCATTAGAAATCCATCCCCGCATCTCAAAAGAGGCGGCACTGTGGACGGTAATTATGTCAGATACTAATTTGGCTGCTTCTTGAATATTATCTAGAGAACCAATGTAATCATCCATGTAATGATCAAATAAAATGGCTTCTACGGCTTCAGGATACAAACTTTTGTATTCTAAAGCATTTTTATTCTTTATATATTGTGCTATAAAAGGACTACAACACGCGCCAAAGATGACAGCCGTCATCCTGAATTCTTTTAAGGGCTGTGTATTCACCGATCTCCATAGATATCGCAGAGCGTCCCTGTCTTGCTCCCTTACTCGAATCTGGGGAAACATTTCTTTTATGTCAGCTGTGATGCCGATGCGTCCCTCCCGGAAACGAAATAAAACTTTTAGTAAGGGCTGCAACAGATCAGGACCAGAAAACAATAAAGAATTCAGGCTGACTCCCTCATTCCTGGCTGCGGCGTCATGCACAACGCGAAGTTTGTTCTTCTGAGGATGGTACACGCCAAAATGCGGTAGATAGAGGCGAATTGTCTCATCATTGTCAACAGAGCTGCGATTGACGTGATACGTCTCAGAAGCACACTCTTCTGCGTAACCTTTATTCAACATGTTGGTCATAAATGCATCGTAAGCGGTAGCAAAACCAACATCCTTACTCATACGTCTCTCTAGACTTAAAAACCGTGACATTGCTTGAGGGTAGCTGTCAGGAACACGCTGTATATCGTCACGCCATGGCAAGCCTACCTCGAAGCGGCCGGTAGGCAAGCGCCTTGATGTGGATTCGACGATTTCTATAGCACGTAAGTCCTGTTTACTATGCAACGTTTCTTTTTTAGTAATCCCTAAAGAATCAAGTTTGTACTGTTCTTTAATAAGAGACTCTAAATTTTCATCTGTCGACGTTTCAATAAAAGTGCCGTGATTTACAAACTCGACGAGTTTCGTTTTACTAGAAGCAAATCCGTATAATGTCCAGCCTAGTGCTGTCAGACACGCTACTGGATCGTTCTTCCTACCAATACGTACGTCACGATTAATAGATAAATGCCAATGTTCGGCTCCAATTAAAATGGTTGGAGTCGCATCGTCATATGTCAATACGTCAACTAGATCGCTTAGGTGCGAAAAAGACTCTATCGTTTCGCGTTTAATAGTTTGTGGCCGTAAAGAAAGAGATTCCATAGCCCTGGCGTTCTTTACTAAAAATGTTTCTTGTGTGTGCCTACCTTTAATAGAAAAATTGACGTACGAAACCGTAGTTTTTCGCTCTAGTCCGCCAATACCGTTAACAGTGATCACCTGCTTTGGCCCTGAAGTCCCTATTTGTGTAGCAAGATCCGAGTCAATTAAAGTGGCCGTGCTTCCGTCGTCTAGGAGCGCATATGCGTCGCAAGTTCCCGCAGGGCCGGACACGGTGACAGGGATGATCTTCAAGTAGGCTCGAGGACGAAGAGCTAAAATAGTGCCTGCTTGTTTAACCTGAGTAGAGGTAGAAGACACAACTACTTTCTCCTCAATCGGTACGGAAACATTTGATATTGGGTGTTTATTTTCAACTGTAAGAATGTCACTCTGAGTAGTTTCTGAATTAAGTGTGTTTATCAAATCGATGGACGGATTTTTGTGAAGAAGTGAGTGGTGCCGTAAAGGGCACCCGCCAACGCCACACGGAGGCACTTTACATACTTTCCATTGATGTGAAACACTCCTAAGGCATCTATAACATACTTTTGCTTCACGTAGCCACTGCCATCTATCGTCAACAGACAAAGACTTGAACTCGGAACACGACTTAATATTGTGATCTTTTTTACAGAATGAACACTCTTTTTTATTTACAATACTCTTAGAATGTGAGACCGTGTTTACATGTTCCCGTTTTAATTGTTTCTCAGGAGCAAAATGCTGTATATTTTGAGCCGAACTAGAGTCTGGTGACAAACCAAACTTGACGTGTTGGTCTAGTTCACGCTTTAAAAAGTCGGATAATATTTCTAACTTAGAACGCCCCGTAGTGTCTAACGTGGCAAAATCAGTCCATCTTATTTTCATTGTAGGATTTAATTTACCTAGCACTGCGTGAAACAATTCCGGAGAATATAAATACTCTATTTGTTTGAGGAGCTTAATTGTTGAAATAGAGTTACGTACACGATTGGAGAGGGTTCCAAGCTCTTTAAGATCGTTACCCAAACGTGGAAGATTTTTCAAACTTGAAACTTCCTTGAACACGATGAGCTCGGGGCGCGCGAAGTTATCTTCGAGAGCGCGCATGACCACCTCAGGATCCTCCGCCGACATCAGCAGCGCCGCGACGGACTCTCGCGCGGGGCCGCGGATCGCATTTTGCAGTCGATTTATGTTCTCTAGAGCAGAGAAATTATTTTTAGTAACATCATATATCCGTTTGAACTGTAACCATTGTAATGTGTTACCAGAAAAGGGAAACAGATCCAGTTTTTTGACACCAGGGGCGCTGGCGAGCGCCTTGGCAGCTGCGGCGGTGTCGGCTACAGCTCGCAAGAGAGTCGCTTGTTGCCCTAGGTCCGTTAACATGAGCGGTGGGGTAGTTCCGGCCGCCTCGGACGTTCTGGCAATATCGCGAGTTCGCGTTTGTTGAAAATTATCGTTAGTAAAGGGTGCAGTCACCCTAGCGGCCGTCGGCTGAAGAACCGGGCTAGGGCTAGGAGACGGAACAGGGATAAACTGTTCACATCCAACTACGAGATTGCCTTTATTAATCTGAGTGAATTCAGTATGGTCGCGTTGGCTTTCTACCCATTTATTAGTTCTATCAACGCTCACCCTGTCAGAGCTGGCGCGGCTCCTCGCACAGCTGGCGGCGTCGGCGTCGATGGCGGCGAGCTCGGCCAACAGCTCCCTCTGCTCGAGCTGCCGCTGCAGCGCCGCGAGCTGACGTTCGCGCTCGCGCTCCTGCGCGGCGAGCTGCTGCTCGCGCTCGCGCTCCCGTGCCGCAAGCTCCTGTTCATGCTCAAATTGACGACGTAAGGCGAGCGCTTCAACCGCGGCCTTTTGTGCTTTCACCACAGCAGATGAACGCGAAGACCTCGTTTGTGCGGTGTGTGCACTGGGAGCCTTACTGAACGTCAGACCGGAGCCGCTTTGCTGAGGAACGTCAACATTAGTCGGCTGACTAGATTCTACAGCGAGGGCGCTAGGCGCTATACTAGGTACAGGATTATTCGACATAACTTTGCCTTTACTACGAGTGAAAGGCGGTGTGCGTATCATGAATGAAACTAAATAATGCGTGTATTTTTCAAACGAAAATGCGGTGACAAGATAGTAAATTTTTTACTTACGTCAAATTTTTTACCAAGATGTCAAACGAAATAAAACTATGTTAGGTGCACTGGAAATGATGGGAGATGGACCAAAATGTAACGTGAAGGGAAATGGACTGTAATGGAAACGACGATGTGATTGAAATAATGGTAAAAATCTTTAATGGTAAGCAACTAAACCATACAAATTTGCTCAGAGAACCTCAAAACAAACACAACGACATATAACGACTGACAAAAAGTATTTTTATAAAAAAAAGATATAAAACAGTAAAAAGTATCAAAAATGCAAGGAGTTCGCAACACTATGTAATACCTTTAAACGAGCAATTCTTGTATATATGTATATATATAATAAGGATCTCGGAAACGGCTCCAACGATTTCGATGAAATTTGGTATGTGGGGGTTTTCGGGGATGAAAAACTGGTCTAGCTATGTTTCATTTTCAGAAAACCGCTTTTACTCGTGTTTTCCGGCTATTTTTGTTAGCATTAGAATACAAAGCTAAATTTCGCCGACTTCGAGCAGATCATAATAGCACATTAGAAATCGGGTGGTCGCGGATCCCGCCTACCTCGGTTCGATTCCACGTTTTTTTTCAAGATTTTTAGTTTTTTTTTAAGTTATTTTTCATGAGAAAACGTCAAGTTTCTTCTTTTGTGAGACAAAGTTACCTTTTTTTGTGAGAAAATGTTACTTTTTGTGAGAAAAAGTATTATAGGGAACGTGCAGTAACTATAGGCAGCAGCACTAATGCGACAGAAGAGACACTATGCGGACAGTAAAACAAACTTATCAAGGTAAAACATTCAAATTGATGGCACCCTTATGGCACCAGTTGGCAGCACCGTCTATGTGCACGTTCCCTATTGGGAGCACAGAACAGGAAAAGCCGGTTGTCTGTAAAGTCGGTTTACGGACGATAGTTTAACGTGACTCACCCCCCCCCACCCCCTCCGGTGTTTTTGTCATATATCTTGAAAACGGTGCATCCTACGGCAAAATCAATGAAATTTTCATCCCCCCTTTAATACCCCCGTGCTCCCTCCCCCGCATCCCCTCCCCCGCATCCCCTCCCTCCTCTCACCCCCCCTCCGGTGTTATTGTCAAATATCTTGAAAACGGTGCATCCTACGGCAAAATCAATGAAATTTTCATCCCCCCTTTGAAACCCCCTGAACCCCCTCCCCCGCCCCCCCCTCCCCCGCACATATATAATCAGGATCTCGGAAACGGCTGCAACGATTTCGATGAAATTTGGTATTTGGGGGTTTTCGGGGATGAAAAATTGATCTAGCTTGGTTTTATCTCTGGGAAAACGCTTGGTACCGAGTTTCTGCCCGAGCAGAGCTCGGTCACCCAGGTACTCTAAAATAACAGCAGCAAATTCATCAAAACTAACATTATAAATTCGAATGGGAGTATGTTTGTCGTCAATATGACAAAGTCATTTGGGCAATAACTAAGGTATATGTATAAACATAGTATACATTGATAGCTCGACACCTCAACGCCCAGTAGATGACACCCTTCTGTCACCTCCCTTACTATGACACAAGATTGAAGGTCAGTGTCGACGTAGGGACGCTTACTTTACCTGATAAATTAATTTTTTTACTTAAATGATTTATTGAAATAAAATTGGTTTCCAGACTGTGACTTAGGTAAACTTTATAACGGCAAGAAAAATAAGGAATGGATTTCGGCAGTCTGAGAAAAAGTTTTTGTTTAATATTTTTACATATTGAACAAAAAACCGACCAAGTGCGAGTCGGACTCGCGCACGAAATGTTCCGTACCATTATCTATAAAAACGGCAAAAAAATCATGTTTGTTGTATGGGAGCCCCCTTAAATATTTATTTTATTTTATTTTATTTTAATAATTTATTTAAATATTCTCTGAATATTTCAAGCGTCTACCTGTTGCCATTATCAACATCGAGCAAAAACGCGCAAAAAAATCACGTTTGTTGTATGGGAGCCCCTTAAATTTTTTTTATTCTGTTTTATAGTATTTGTTGTCATAGCGGCAACCAAAATACATCGTCTGTGAAAATTTCAACTGTCTAGCTGTCACGGTTCATGAGATACAGCCTGATGACAGACGGACGGACAGCGGAGCCTCAGTAATAGGGTCCCGTTTTTACCCTTTAGGTACGGTACCTTAAAAAATATTTTTTTAACTGCAGACATGATCATAATATCAAGTACCTGCTCTAAAATTAATATCAATTCACGGCAACAGTATTGAACAGCGGAATCGATTTTGTGTTCTCCAATTTTAATTTTGATAGATATAAAACTGTGACATAACGTTTAAGTATTTAAGTTAAATTATTGAGCTGACAAAGACTGTTAAAAACAAGTAATTTAAATGAAAGAATGGCTTGATTATTACTACGGGGTTCTTTTTGTAAGTCTTGTAACTTTTTTAGGGTTCCGTACCCAAAGGGTAAAAACGGGACCCTATTACTGAGGCTCCCTGTCCGTCCGTCTGTCCGTCTGTCCGTCTGTCCGTCCGTCCGTCCGTCCGTCCGTCCGTCCGTCCGTCGTCCGTCTGCCACCAGAATGTATCTCATGAACCGTGATAGTTAGACAATTGAAATTTTCACAGATGATGTATTTCGGTTGCCGCTATAAGAACAAATACTAAAAAACAGAATAAAATAAATATTAAAATATTTAAGGGGGCTCCCATACAACAAAAGTGATTTTTTTGCTATTTTTAGGGTTCCGTATCCAAAGGGTAAAAACGGGAACCCTAATACTGAGGCTCCGCTGTCCGACCGTCCGTCCGTCCGTCTGTCACCAGGCTGTATCTCGGGAACCGTGATAGCTAGAGAGTTGAAATTTTCACAGATGATGTATTTCGGATGCCGCTATAACAACAAATACTAAAAAATTGAATAATATACATATTTAAGGGGGCTCCGATACAACAAACGTGATTTTTTTGCTCGTTTTTGCTTGATATTGATAACAGCAACAGGTAGAAGCTTGAAATATTCACAGAATATTTAATTATGTATTGACTTTAAAAATAAATCATTAAATTAAAATAAAAAAAATATTTAAGGGGCTCTCATACAACAAACCTGATTTTTATAGATAATTGTGCGGAACCCTTCGTGCGCGAGTCCGACTCGCACTTGGCCGGTTTTTATAGATAATGGTACGGAACCCTTCGTGCGTGAGTCCGACTCGCACTTGGCCGGTTTTTTATAGAAGTTATGGAGCCAATTAATATCACTAGCAAAGTTCATTAATAAAATGTATTTGCACATGCTAATGTGGTAAATCTGACTACGCAACGCAACGCAGAAACAGCAATTTCGCTGAAAAACAAGATTATCGACATAATGTACATAATGTTTGCAGTACTGTTTTATACGACAAGGCTTCCGCATTTAATCGGTTTACGATAATTATACCTCCGTTTCAACTCAACCGAATTAAGCGATTAAATATTCACTGTGACCACATGGGATCCAAACAGTGCGTCTGTAGCAAGGATTCAGATTTGCTCGGCTGATATGTTGGTGAGCAAACATAATGCACAGTTTACCGAGCACTAGTTACGGGATTGAAAACCAGTAGCACTTATCGACGTGGTTTGCAGTGGTGTAGCGCCGAAGATCAGATATAGGGCCGTTAGGCGGTGGCTTCATTTGCAATTTGGTCCAGTGATTCCGTTCGGCCTCTCGACAGAACGGCCGGTCCGCTCTCGCCCTGGAGTGAATTATGCTCTATTGTTGTCCCTATACCAAAAGCCCACTTCACAGGTTTTTTGAATGCTCATGTTGCGTTTTATGGCTCTTTTGTGTGCCACAGAAATATATTCAATAAAATATAAGCTTCATTTAAACGGGCATAAAGAATGTACCTTAAATTAAAAAAATGCTTTATTTACATAGGTAATATAAACAACAGTAAATGCTTTGCCATTACCACATTCATGCAGAAAACACATAGGTAATGTATAACGGGGAGATCAGTTGATATGTAACAATCTGAACAAAAGGCCATTTTTTGTGACTAGATGTTAGATTCGTCAGCATAAATACGTCTACCTCTTTTTAAATTAATGGAACTGCTTGTTTCCCTGCATGAATAAAGTCTTAATGCAAAGTCATAAATACTTGGTTATATTTATGAAAATTTAGATGCATCTTGGGTCTTGGATTATGTATGACTTTACCCTGTAGTAAAACACAACACATTTGTGTGGAGAGCGGTAAACTGGATCAGTGGCTGTAGTAGGTGCGGCTAGACTTCCTCCTGGTTTACGGTCGTCCGTTCCAATCAAAGGTTATCTAGCCAACGAATTCACTGAGTATGGACAGCAAAACAGTATTTAGCACGAAATTATGATTATGTGATTTTTTTCATTTTGTGACGACACCTTTACGGTTGTCTAGCTACTTTAACATCAATGCATTCCTCCACATCTTCAGTAAAAGATAAAAATATAAACAGAGAAAATCCATTGTCTCTGTTATACCTATTACTTTGCAGTTGTTACCTAGGTACGATGTTTGTTTAAATCACTTTTAACGACTTTGCAGTCTGAGTATACACTATGCTTAGTTTACCTGTAGAGTATTTTATTTTAACAAAGTCAAGACAAAAGTTAAATCTAATTTACTTACTTCTGCGTAACTTTGTAAAATATTTTATGTTTTTGAAGTCGCTACGGGTAAGTTAGCCGAACGGCGCGATTCGACCCGGGCGTAGTTCGCGTCACTAGAGTCGCACTCCGGATTTGTTTGTTCCAACTAGTTAAATGTTGGTCCAAACTTTATTTCGGATGTCAAACTCCAAGTCTTCGAGATGTTGTAGCCTTGTTATTGTTGTTCGAGTCTATTTTAGATAGTTTTCAAAGGAAACGAACACGTTTAACGCCTACCGTCGTTTATAGTAATACTTTTTATTTTCAAGATTCAAGATAAATTAAGAATGGAATCGTTTACATAGAGATTTAAATCAAGCACAGCAATTATGAAACAATCTCAAAGATAACCAAGAATTCTGGTAACCGTTTCGAGAGAGCTTACTCAGAGTAAGGAAATTCTTGTACAACATTGTTTCTAAATTAAAACAATCTTATAATTGCACATTCTCCAACTTCATTGATGCAGCATATCTTGCGAGCGGCGAGGGGTGCGGCAGGCTCGTCGGAGGGAGGGCAAGATGGCTCAGGGTAAGTTTTGAGGCGAAGTTAAGCCGATTAAGTGTCATTTCCGGAACGGAACTAGCACTGTTCATTAAATATTTCGAGCGACTTAATTGCCGAGGTTGGTCGTCTGCTCAGTTTCGTAATGTGAATAAACTTTTCACCTTTATTCCGTACAAGTGAGTACATATCCGCTCATTGTGGAAACCAAGAGGAATCTTGACCAAATGATTGTGCTACGGATTCTTACCATCTTTATTTGGTAAATAATTGAAAATCTTAGTAACATCGTTTACAATTATCCGTACGAAACTTCATGATCAGTCAGTGTTTTCCCGCAAATCGAACAGAATAAATATTTATTTCCTTCTTAGGGTAAACACACGGAAAACGGCCCGCATTCGTGCGGGCACAAAGTCCATTACAGTCAATTCGTCTAGACGCAGGCACGTGTTGAAACTATTCTCACGGGTAAACGAATTACCTGTGCCAGATAAATAAAAGGAACTGCCAAGCTTACGGCCAGGCTGAATGACAATTAAAGCAGCGCGAATAAACTGACTAAAACCACTTTGTTATGTACCTAGAGGTAAAGTTCCTAATGTATATGTTTGTGATCCTAATGTACAATTTCAAATTTTAGCTGGGCCACACACAACATAATTATAACATATTTAATTTTATTTCATTTCACTTGCGACTATCAATTATGGAAATAAAATACTTTTACATTTTATACAACATGATAATTATATTGAAAGGAATATAATAAAGACGTTTCGAGTGATTTTAAATAAACATCATAATTATTCATTTGTCAACTTTAACATAATTATGTGTATGTATGTATAGATACAATATGTAGATTCCTGTTATAATAAACTCAAAAAGCTTTTTATCTCGTTCATGTAGTTATATTACCTACTTATAGTGCCTATTTATAAAAGTGAATTTGCAGTAGCTTGACGCGTTTTTTCGTTTGTCGTGTTGAATGCGAAATTTCTACAAGTATTAGGTAATGCGTATTAACAAGTGAATTAAGTACCCTATCTACCCCTCTAAAAGCATCTAAGACGGCGGCTGTGACTTGCATCGCAATTTGTTCCATCTACGTGATTTGTGTTGGTTACATGTTTGCCGATATCAACCAATTTGCGAGCGATTATTGCATTAGTCGAATTATTGTTTATCACATGTTATGAAAGGAGATTATTTGATGAAAATAGCTTTGACTAATGCTTCTTGGTCACGATCATAGAGAAATCTAGTCTAAACCACTTTAAGGTACTTATCTGCCGTTATTGGAAATTTTTTGTTAGCGTTGGTACTTAATAAGTGACCATATTACTTGTATGCATTTTCATATCTATACGTTGTTCATATTAGCTACCTACTAAAAATATAATATGACGTTATGAAATAAATAATTGTATTTTATTGTATTGTACTCGTACACTAAATAAACTGTAAACTCAAGGTCAAGCGTTTTTTTTTATTCTGTCATGCAATTAGTAGTTCACGTAGGTAATTGTGATCGTGATTTATTACCTATGAAACGCAGTTTTAGTGATTAATTTGATTGGGCACAACTTCACCTTAAATTGTTTTGTTAACTTAATTCGTCAATAATTGTGAAACCTGTTCAGAAATAGAGTGGTCATTTCGTAGGTAGCTAGGTACATCGACGTATAGGTATCTATCTGTGTAGTGTAGTGGGTATCTCCGTGTATGGCGATCGGTCCAGCGGCTCACTTTTTCAATATCCCGGACCTAATGGCCGCCAGATGGCAAGTTGGGTAAAGTGATGCTATCAAAAAGCGATAGGCTGCGGTTTCGCCGGTTATCGGGGCACTTTGCGCCGCCACCGTGACATGGGTTGACTTATACAGCGTGTACACGAATTTACACGATCCGATTCTGATATTTTAGTGTTTTTGTTAGTTAATGATGTTACGATTGCGTAAAGCAATTGGCATAGTAAAGTTTTTTGAAGAGGTGCTAAATATATTTTTTTTCGACAGTAGTCTTCTTCTAGACCGAGAAACTGCAGCTGTTTTATTTTTATCTCCTATTATTTACTGGAAATATTTTTTTAAGTGATCGAGATGACATTTGTGAGATTTAATGGCTGACAAGTGGTTCGTGCTCAGTACTTAGCAGAAATAGAAAAAAAAACGAAGTCAATTGTCAATGTCAAATGAAATCTAACCGTTTGCGTTTCGTTTACTTTGCATTGTCCAAAAAGCAGTTCCAAAATAATGATCAAAAATATTCAATCGTGATTCAATTATCGTGCATAAGTCGTGGAGAAATGCGGTAAAATTGTAAATCCGGATTTTGTGCGGAGGTTGTTAAAAATAGTCCAAAAATCACACCAAAACGCAAAGCAAACGAAACGCAAACGGTTTGACATGGACAAAAGTGACAGATGACTTAGTTTTTTTTCTGTTTCTACTAAGTACTGAGCACGAACCGCTTGTCAGCCATTAAATCTCACAAATGTCAACTCAAACACTTAAAAAAATATTTCCAGTAAACAATAGGAGATAAAAATAAAACAGCTGCAGTTTCACGATCTTCAGAACGCCGACTGTCGAAAATAAATATAATTAGCACCTCTTAAAAAAACTTTACTTAGCCAATTGTATTGTCAGACAAATCTTACTAATAATTATTATAAACACGAAAGTTTGTAGGAATGGATGAATGGATTTTTGTTATTCTTTCACGCTAAAACAAAATTTAGCACACAGATGACTTCTAAATTGGATTAACACATATAATACTTTTTATCCCGGAAAATTGCACAGTTCACGCGGGATAGCGATAAATGAATTCTTCGCAGACGGATCATAATTCGCACAAAGTGCATAAAAATCTTTTGAGTTTCAACTGTTACGATTTACAGAAATAACTAATGAGGAATTTTAGTCAAAAGCTACAAACGAAGCACTTAACTTTAACCCGCCGTTGTAGTATTTATCTCACCCAGTGGGAAACTCTTAGTGTTCGTTATAAAAATTCATGCCAGAAAGAAAATTAAATTTACAAGTATCCAGCTAAAACAGCTCCTACTACAGAGCTGCTCATTTTCCGCTAAGTCTGGAAACGGGCTGCTTTTTTTGCTTTTTTCCCAAAAGAGAACTCTTTTAAGCGTAATCTCATTATACGTCAGAGTCCCGTCATAGTTAAGTTTAGGTTATAGACGTGGCCAATAAAATGCTACTGTAAATTGTCACGTGCTTGAACTGCAGCGTTTTTTTAGGGTTGTTAAGTTGTAAGTGAGCGGTTCGGCCTATAAAATGTGAGGTTTATATGAATACTGGCGGCATTTTAGCAGCCCGGCTGCATTGTTATTCAGTCGACGGAGTCGGCGGCGCGCACGCCCCGCAGCTTATCGCCGGGCCCCAGTCGTTGTAAATTAAATAAATATACACCTAATGAGCGGAAATACAATGCATGACTAAGCTAAATAATTGCTTCATCTCCTTATTCGCGAAACGTTCTCTTTATTCACGCGTTTGTGTAATATAAACTGTTCTATTTAAACGCCTGAAGAGTGATTATAATACGAAACATAGTTTGCTTTACGCGAGTAATATAACGCCGCAATGAAAGCGCTTAAAATGGTAAATATGATAATATTATCTGTTTAATAAAACGTTAAATGTTAAAGTAACTAACATCATCGTTGTCATCATCATCCTAGCTTTTATATGTCCCATTAGGTACTTATATCTCCTAACATAGGCCTCCTCTCGGAATGGGAGGGCTTTGGGCCCTAGTTCCCACATGTGCCCAGTGCGGATTGGCAACTCCACACACACCATTGAATTTCTTCGCAAGTTTGTGCAGGTTACCTCATGGTAAATTTCAAATGTGAGTTCGTACTTAAATTTCGAAAAATTCAAAGGGAGGTATGAGCCAGGGCTCGAACCCACGACCACGGCCTTAAAAGGCCAACAGGTCAAACCACTAGGTTACCACGGCTTAACTACAATGGTTAAATGCAACTTAATACCTGTTGTTGATTTAAATATGCCACGTATAACCAATAACTCTTGATTGGAATCTGTTAGACGATCGGATGGTCTAGTGGTTGGTTAGAAAACCTGAGTACGAAGCTTGAAGTTCCGGGTTCGATTTCCGGTCGGGGAGATATTTGTGTGAATAATACGAAGGTTGGTGCTCATGTCTTGGATGTTGAATAAGTACCTATTTAAGTATGTATTTATCTGTAGCTTTGCTTAGTTTGGGACTAGGTCAATTGGTGTCAATCGTCCCACGATTTATTTAGTTTGTTTATTTATGTAGACTAGGTATACGAGAACATGGTACATTTACTGCATTATGTTTAATATTGTTTTTGCAATTATTATGTGTCCATGTTTTTTTTTTCAGTTAAAAGAAATGTTGCTGAAATAACGCTGTAAGTTAATCCCATCGGTAAACATTTAATGGCCATGGCATAATGTCATATATATATTATATTGTGTATTCGTACTACAAAAAGAAACGTAATTCATAATTAGTTTCGCTTCCACTGTCAATTAAAGAAACATTCAAACATAATCAAGCTCAAAAAAGGAAATAGTAAAAAACTAAGTCACGGATACTGTATATATTTCCAAGATAAATGAAAAAGCGAGCATTTTGTGTACCATAATGGCGAATAAATTTAAAAATTTCGAACTTTGAATTATTACACGGAAACTAGAAAACTTAATTTATTACTTGACTTCCTTTTAATGTTTATTCAGAGGAGAGACAAGTTGAAAAATATTAGGGTTCGAATCCACTTCTACTGAGTCGGAAGAAAGTTATGATCGAGGGAGGTTTTATTCGATCTGACTGGTTAGTAAGAAGTTTGTTCTCTTAGACGGATTACTCGCCCGTGTCCATTCCAGTCGATCTGTGCTCAACTGGAAACATAATATTTATCAGGAATCATGAATTGTATTTTTTTTGAGGTGGGGCCCCAACAAATTTAAATCATTTGTATTGTTTTTTTAGGGGCTGTACCTCGATAGGATTACTTCGTTGTTCATCTGTGCGTTTGTTTTGTCACTACTTTTTTGTCAGGAATGGGTAGAGGTATCATACTGAAGTAAAAGCTTTCAAAAAAAGACTTTCTTAAATCTACGCGATGAAGAGAAATAACATTTAAAAAAATATTAAAAATAATTTTCGTTAAGATTTCTTACCTTCAAAAATCCAAAAATTACTTTATTCGACCAAATACCACAATTATTTTTGCACTTTATCAAGTTCATTTAGGGATTACGTATACATTTATCAAAATCACGGCGGAAGCCTTTACATTTTGTACCTGCATTTTGTTGCAGATTTCGAAATTACATTTGAATGTACTTCGTGAGGAAACCTGTACGCCATAAGGCAATTCAATGGTGTGTGTGTAGTTCTTAATACGGCCTGGGTTTACGTGGGAACTATAGCTCAAGCCAAGCCAAGCCCTTCTATTTTTGTAGGAGACTTGTGCGTAGCAGTGGGATGTATTTGGGCCGAGATGATTGAATTGCTAACGACTTTGGTGAAATAAGTAAAAAGTCCTTTAGTTGACGCTGACGTGGTAAAAGAACCAAGAACAAACGGAACTAGAAATATTGATAAACAGAAGCCTGCACTAGTTACCGAGGCATCCGGGCTAGGTTAGATACAATGTCCGCGAGCAGGATAAGAAAGGATGAATTTTGTTCCAGAGTGTTCATCAAAGTAGAGGAAACGCGATCTCTTACACCATTGTAGGTATATTGATCTGGGAACGTACGGCTTGTTTCGTACGAGCAGATCCTTTGAGGCGAACAGGCGGACGGCCTTTGAACAGAGCTCGAGCGCATTTTGATAGCGGTATAGATTCAAGCACTGAATAGATTTTTCCTCTTATTTTTCGCTTATTCTGGGCATGAATAATCAATGGAGCTTTCCGGTTAGAACTACGATATTTTAAGAATTATGATGTTTAAATGGGTGTGTTACTACTAAATAATAATCAGATTACTTTAATTCAGACCGGATTATTATTTTGAATGGAATATTCAATGTAATCTTCTTCTAATATATAAAAATCTCGTGTCACGGTGTTTGTTATCGAACTCCTCCGAGACGACTTGACTTTTATAAAACTTTTTTCTCTATATTCGGTAGGTCTGAGAATAGGTCGTAGGCTATTTTTTATACCCCTATTCTCCGCGGACGGAGTCGCGGGCAGCAGCTAGTCGCTTTTATAAAAATTGTACACAATAATATATATATAATGCACGATTAGGTTCAATCAATTTTTTTTTTATTTTTTTTATTTTTTTTATTTTAGAGAGGCCAGACAAACGATCTAGTGGGTCACCTGATGTAAAATGATCACCACTGTCCATAGACACCCGCAGCGCTTTACGCGCTGTCAGTGCGTTGTCGGCCCAAAATGGGAGAGGAAAAAGGAAAGGGAATAGAGGAGGGGGAAAGGTATTGGGCCCCCGGCGCTCTCACTGACCGTACGAAACGCAGCAGGAGTACTGCTGCTTCACGCCGGTGTTCTGTGAGAGGGTGGTACTGCCCCGGACGAGCCGGCCCATTCCTGATGCAGCAGCTAGCTACAACATGGCCCTACCACTACAAAACCAGGATAATTTAGGCTCTATCTGTAACATTATAAATGTAGTACTGTATTATTAGGTAAAGTTAGTTTTTTTGTTGGTTTGTTTGTATGTAATCTCTGGAAGTACAGAACCGATTTTGAAAAATATTTCACAAATATATGGCAATCTACACTGTTTCAGATTACATATCAAAATCCAAAGGCTACTTTTTATCCAGAAATGTGCAAAGTTTCCGCAATTGCAGACAAAGTTGCGGGAAACAGCTAGTAAGAATGTGATCGTAGAGTAGCAGTCATACATAATTCATGATAACCACGACGCAGAGTTTAGAGTTCGTGCCTAAAAGAAATTAAAGGGGCCGTGACGATTTCTTTCAAGGAAAAATTATATTTGATCACTTTAATCGAACATTCTATTTGTCTTTTGGCTCCTGACCCTATCCCGGCAGCGAAGGCAGAGCGTTCGAGAATTTCAATTTAGGAGAAGAATGTGCCGACATAACGTGTGGACCGAGATATTTTGATAGCACATGTTCCTCGTGAATAAATTTCTTGAGCGCTTTAAAACTTTTTAAACGGTTTTCTTATTTAACCAATATGTAACGGCGGTCTAAGATGCCTGACACACAGTAGCGAAGTTTCTTTTTATTACTTCTATATATCAGTCAGTGAGGAACACTTGACTCAGAACAAAACTAGTAGTCTGAAATTATTTTAGTCTAAATTAAATTAACATTAACGTCTGAATTGGCTAATGCAATATTATTATAACATTTAGACGTTTCTTGCGTAGACCGTTCCTATGTCTGCCTAAATTTTGATATTCATGTAATGTTGAGTTAGCAACCTAGTACGATAAGCAACCGTTTTGTATAAGTATGTGTGTTTAATCTAATGTTAATCAGGTATTCAATTTGCAAGTAGACACTCAACGCTTACTCTTATTATGATCGAACGGGGTTTTATTAATTCAATGACATCATTCTGATTAAAAATACATCTCCTGAATTATGTATAATCCTGAATTATGTATAATTAATAAGATTTCTACGAGTGTGTGCCCTGCCCACTGCTGCTGCTGCTGACTTTAGTTCTTGCGCAGATTTCATCTTTCTAATGCGATCCCGCAGAGATATGGCCAATGACCGATGGGGGAAAAGTTTTTCTCGAGTGGCTTCCACGAACCGGAAGACACAGTGTAGGTAGGCCTCCAACAAGATAGAGCGACGACCTGGTTAAGGTTGCGGGAACGCGTTGGATGCGAATGGCACGGGACCGATCTATTTGGCGAGCCTTGGAGAACGTAGTTTTAATCAATTATCCGCTTGCGATTGGCATACGAAATATACGCGGGAATCACGTTTTGTCAGCTCATAAAAACTATGTCTTTTGATTGTTGTAATCCAATCCAATTGAGAAAAACTTTGATCTCGGTTGTCGTACATATACTGTCTTATTATGTTACACAAAAATCTGTACCTGAGTGTAACAATGTATTATCTGACGTAAAAATATCAGTCGTACTTCATAGATAACCGGTTGGAATTTTCAATTTGTAAGTGGAATGCGGCCGAGGAGAAAGGCTAAAATCTGCATGTGGGGTTCCCAATCGGTTTCGTATTTATATACAGCATTTTTAGGGTTCCGGAGCCAAAATGGCAAAAACGGAACCCTTAGCTTAGAGACTGTTAGGGTTAGAAAGCAGTAATTTTGTATGGATATTATATAGCAATTATCCCGACAAAGTAGCAAAACAAAATAATAATATTTAAAGTATATCCACGCAAATTGGGGGTGTTTTTTTTTCTAGTCCAACCTTATCGTGTGAAATATCTTTTAAAATCATTACGCGGTTATAAAGACGATTTTTCAATAAAGTGATTCGTTTGCGAAATATTCAATTTTAGAGTGCAAATTTTTGTTAAAGTTGAGCGTCCCCTTCCCCTCTAAAAGCTGCTGTGTGTTAGTCACGTAGTCACAGTAGGTACAGTACTGTTTCACAGGCATAGAGGATAAAGAAAACAAAAATATAAAATATTATGAAGTTCTTAATTAGATGCAGAATTTAGGTCATGAAAGATAGATAAAGAATAAATTTTATCTTATATTTTAAATAATTGATCTCATTCATCAGGCTGATCTTCAGTAAGACAAGACCCAAAAGTCTAATAAGGCTATAAAACCGCTAGAGTTTCAATATCTCAAAAATTTAAAGTTTTCTCAAGTAAGTATCACAACAGCAGATATGATAATACAACGGATAAACGGTATTCTATAAGCCATATTAAATTAATTACGACTATAAACCCCCAAATGTATTTATGAGGGATCATGCCATGAATAAATTTCCTCAACGAAATTTTGATGCGTGAAATAGCGGTGGC
The DNA here is from genome assembly GCA_947563465.1 of Archips xylosteana. Taxonomy (NCBI): domain Eukaryota; kingdom Metazoa; phylum Arthropoda; class Insecta; order Lepidoptera; family Tortricidae; genus Archips; species Archips xylosteana. Next base: position 14,825,427 of record OX387344.1, read on the forward strand.
GACTGTGACAAAGCTTTAAATAACTTTTCATCCTAAGCTTCATATTGGAGGGTTATTTCACATTATTTATTGGTCTGCAAAAATATATCGTAATGGTAAGATTTCTATAAACGTAGCATTTTTACAGCTAATTTACTTTTTATTTCAATTGCACGTTAATCTGATGCTATTTTGAATTAAGTAGATATACCTAATTAACGCTCAAATTATGCTGCTAGCATTTTCCTTAATCTAAAATCGTGTTCAAATTTCCACAATTTCAATTCCGAGCAATGTAATCAGGTGTATTCAGTGATTCCAGAACAGCGGGAAATGTAACGCTGATTTTAAACAAAAATTAATGCGTCACATCTATTAATCGAGTAGACACTTGCAAACATAAAAGTTAGGCTCTAATAAACAAAGCACATAGCGGGTGCTCCGAAGTAGATAAACCCTTATGGACGTTGAAGACAAGTGACGACGGTCACGTTTTTAATTACCCGGTCCCCATCCGTAATGTGTCACTAGGGGAGTTTGCACTCTGTACGTGAAAAGCTATTTTTTTTCAAGATTTCATTGAAGGTACGGGCAGTGGGTCATTTTGGATCGAGTTTTATTGTATACCTTGTTGAGGTTATGCTGAGTTGTAGCTATATTTTTGGACCAGACCTTAATTTAATTGGTGAAAATTACAATAAACATCTAATAAAAAGGAGACGAAACTGAAACAAACAAAAACAGTTAGGTGTGGTCAAATAAAAGCGGTAACGTCAGTATAAAGTAAGCTGACCACTTTTTCACTTCATCGCATTAACACACTAAAAACACACGCCGAATCTTGTCCTGTATAATGTTACGTTACGTTGTGTCGATGTAAAGTGACGATTTACAAGAAAAAGCAGCTATTTTTCACGTTACTTGTACTACTTATAGATAGTTCCCAAAGCCGCTACATAAATCACTACGACCATTTATTTCCAAAGAAAACAACTATCGTTGGTACAAAAATACTCTTACTTGTTTCTTAAAAAAAAGAATTAAATACCTTTCTTTCTTAACTTCAGGCACCCTTTTTATTTAATATTCATAAATACAGGTCAAGTAGCCTTACTTCGGAAAGCTCGGCTTTAAAACGTTTAGACGCCGGCAGCCAAAAGAGAACTGTAAAGAAAAACACTCTTAAATAGACTTCTTAGCAACTTCGCGGAATAAAACATTAAGAGCAACAAAATGGAGTTAAATGTGTTGTTATGAGGCGGCACGGTGGAAAACTATTTCCCGGATTATTTGTGTAACTTCGCCAGTCTGCCCAACGAGTTGTTATGAAAGAAGTTATCGCGCTTGAAAATTTTAAAAGCTTTTGCATTTCTAAGACATAAAATACTGAAAGTTGAATAGTTTCTTTGCTATGTTTCACTTTTTCTCAAGGTGGTAAATCCTGGGGAATATACTGGGTTGAGTTCGAAACGCGTCAGTGTAGCTTGGTGGTGGTGATGGTTGTGTTTATGTGATTTGTGTGTGTTCGGAGGTGGAGGAACTGCATGAACACACATTTCTTGCATAAACGTAACTATTGTAAGGTCGCGGGTGAGCAAAGTAATTTTTTTAGTTCACTGGGGAATACAGTTTGTTGGTGAGTTCCTTACGCTGTTATCTTTCAATATTTAATAAACAAGCCAGCGCTGATGGTATAGGTACACCTTTTAAGACGACATAAAAATGTTCTATCAATAAATAAAACAAGACCCTCCAAGCTGCGTCGGACAGCATCAATAAAAGTCTTATTTCGGTTCAGTGTGAAAGGGGACCGCTTAAATATCCTTTGTTTTCGAGATGAATCACGAAGTAGAAAATACGATCAGATGGCTGTTCAATTTTACTTTATTTATAAGTCAATAGATATTTCTGGACGTTAAATTTATGCTTACATTGTTTGACAGATTCCATTCTCTGAACTCGTTAGTTTGAGCCTGCTGCTGTTTAGTACATAATGTATTAAATATCTTTTACTGGACTGGTAAGATTTTAATGTATTTTACTGGGCTTAGCTGTTTTACATAAATATGAACTTATATACAATAAGATTTAGTTAGATAATAACTTTCCATTATACTAAATAGCATGTAAACAACAGCCCACAGTCTTTGATTTCGGACTTGTAATAAAGTCTCGTCCGTAACTCCTTATTTACTGACCACAAGTTAACATAAGATAAGACTAAATAGAGCTGGTGCAGCTTCTAAAGAGGCTGAAAAATCGAAAGCATACAGGAGTTTAGGTACCGAATACGACTTTGTCCCATTCGATGTCGAGACCTTTGGTCAGTGGGATCATAAAGGTGTGAAGAGGTTAGTAGACTTTATAAGAGACCGAAGAGCTAGCTGGCAGCAAACTACAAACAAAGGACAAAGATAAGTTTATTATAGCTAAGCCGTTTGAATGAGACCTCGCCCGCACGGTACTGCAGGGGCTTGGGGGGTATGTCGACAAAGGGAGCCGGGAGAGGTGCGGGCGGCAGGCACATGAGGCGCGCCCGCCGCCCGCACCTCTCCCGGCCCCCTTTGTCGTCATACCCCCCAGCCCCTGTACCACGCGGTCATGGACTCATTGATACGGTCTAGCTATAATATTGCTTAGCTCTTCTAATGGGGAACGCTGCCGGTATCTTTGGAACCTTGGCTAAGGGGACATATTTTTACAATAATTAGTTAGTATTATAAAGATTTATCTTAATGAAAAACTACTTTTAGTTTAGGATAGTTGTGTATACACAATTACTTTAATATATACGTTGTGTTATTAGCTACTATGTTCATATCTATACTTTAAGAACAATTAATTAAAGAACAGTTAACATCCCTCCGCCTTTTCAGAGAAAATGTATGTACTTACAGTCTTTAGGGGCAGGACAGCACAAACGTGAAGTTAGTCAGTAAGCGGCGAAGCTAGGCCGAGTCCCAAGTGATTTAATACAATTTTGTAGTAAAAACAGCTCTGTTTATCCACGATTTTATCTGACACTACGTCCATCGTTTAAAATAGCGAGTCACTTTAATGCTCATGACTTATCTCTAGAATAAAATAAATAATAATTACAAAAAAATATGAATTTAAAAATAGTAAGAAAATTTGAACTTGATGAGTATTGCTTGCAATAGTTGCAATGTTATAGATATTGCAAGATGGTAAAATTTCTGCATAAAATGTCTAATTTACTGTCATAAAATTTGTTATAAAAGGGAGCCGTAGTTACTTTGGATGCATCGGACAAATTGAGTAGAAAAACCTACTTAATTTTCAGACATATGGAAAGCAATCTTTGTTCGTCAGCAGCGGAAGTCAAGAGGGTGATAAATAAAATGGCTTCCCCTTTCCCCAATTTTATATAAACACGCGTCCCATCCGCAATCTGCATGTTTATGAGCAAATATTCTATAAACAAGTCAGAAGGCATGTGTAAGGGCAAGACGCAAGTGGGAGGGTTTACTTAACTACTTATTTTTAAATGAAAGTCCGAGGATTTCACATTTCAGTTTAAAATTTAGATCTAATAAAAAAGTTCATGACACGACCACTGAATTAAGAGCATCGGCATTTCATGTTTAAAAGTAGTAAAGATAGTTTTTGATATTATGTAAAGTTAGCTCCAAAAGTAGCCGTGAACTTAGGTATGTGTTTTTACAGGGATACATCAAGGAAAGGATTATAAAATTACAGGTATACCTAGAAGGCCTCTGACTGAAATATACCTTAAAACAAATATGCCGCAAAATAGTCTTCAGCCTCAATATCACTAATCCATTGCCACATATATTAGGAATTACAATAAGTGAGTGCCTAGCTTTATAGTGTAGAAACGGAGACAGCAATACACAAAATTGCATGCAAATAAGCTAAGAGTGGGCCATAAATACGGCTATTGTTTCCTTGGATTTAGCCGCGTCTCCATTTCCTTATTGTCAAGAATGTCAAAATATTTTATGAGTTCTTTGACTGCGTGTAGTTGTTTTATTTTGAATAAATTTACGAATTAGGCTTAGTTGATTTTGACTAGACGAGTTCGATAAAGTATGATGTAAAGACGTTTTCATAATTAAGTAAGTAACTAAGTAATTAAAAAAATTTCTACCTAGCGAACCTATAGCTACTTGCTACGTAGCTTAGCTAATAAAGCTGCGACGCTATTTCAGGATAATAATAGGCACTTGGTCAGCAACAAAATAAAACATCTGCATTATATAATCCAGCAGCGCAGTATCATAAAATGCAGCAGAAAGGAACTCTAGTGGCGAATACTTCGTAACTCATAATTTCGCTGTCAAATATTAAGAAAATCTGCGTATGACCTTTGTAGTGGACGAATCAAGATTCTAATTTTACGAGTACTTATAGAGTGTTTTTTTTTTGTAGGTACAAGGTGAAAATTTTAAGGTGAGGCTAAACTATTGTTTCTAACGCAGTTAATGCTGAATCATTATAATGTATTAATACAATTGTTTTAACTAGTCTTATTTAGTTTATGTTTGAGTTTGTGATTTAATTTCAACAAAATAAGAACATACTAAATTTTATCACAATAATTTTGACAACTGAGTTAATGCCTTACTGAGCTAGAAACTAATTTAGTATCACGTTTAAAATTTGATCTTGTATAAAATTATTTATTATTTGTGAACGTGTTTTGTTTCATGTCGACCACGTTTTTATGTATTTTTATTATAGGTACAATATTTTAATTCCGCATTCGATCTTAATCTACTTTGTTTATTATCTACTAAAACAGAACCCTAAAACTGCTTTAGTAAGTGAACCCATTAACATTCAGAATGTCGCTGTCCCTTCGTGGAATAAAGTCGTAAGCGTTTAATGCATAGTTCTGTTTTGTTTCAGACTAGTAATTCTGTTACTGTTATGCTTCGATAAACAATGTTATGATTATGAATTTTTAGATTATTTTTCATTTATTTTATTAGAAAGTGTGTATAAGTGTGGATATCTGCCGCTGAAATACCTAAATAACAAATAATAAAAAGAAAATGAAATAAAAAATTTAGGGGTCCCAACCAAACAATATACATCTACAACAACTCCACACTGCGTACATTATGCTTGGAAACGGGAATACGCTTACGTTGGAATTTTATAGATACGGCCGTTTATAATTATAACGTATATATTTTGACATAATAATATTATGTACGTACGCGGGTGAGCAAAGTAATTGTTTCAGTTGATTGATATGGATCTGCTCAAAGTAACGCCTATTCAATAAATTATATCTCTCTATTTACAAATTTGTACGATTTGTTTGATTTCATTTCACTTACGATTATAAAATTAGTTATTACCTACCACTTATTTTGTTTTTTATCTCGTGGAGTAAATAATAATGCTCTTTAATATTTTGAACACGCTTTATCGCCTTTGAAATAGTCATTCATGTACTGCTATTTTCAAACACTTTTCTTTCCAATATATCTGATCGTGGCTGTACGCGACATCAGGCAGCGACCGCTCTCTCAATTAACCGAAATAAGCTGAAAATATTAATGCTTGTCAGTAAATCACCAGGGATGGCTTCTTCATCAGGCTATGTCCAAACAAAACGGCTCATTGCCTCCCTGATTAATTACAAAGCGAGCAGTGGTGACATTACGATGCAAAAAAATAATAAATATCTATAAGAATACATACATTTCTTTATAACCGGGTTTCGAAATATAGTAAATATTAGTTAGAAGTTACTGAAATTGTTAGGTATTGACTAAAGAAAAATACCTACCTATGTCTAAATAGGAGATTTTGCTACATCTAATATTGAGTAGGTACGCAAAAATTTCTTGTCTAAGATATGATAAGCACAATTTATGTACTTACATCAAGTTTTTGAAGTGCGCAGGTACTAGTCACTTCAACCTACACGAGCTTGTCATGTTTCACACAAGTAGGGATTTGGCAAAAAGGTGGTAATAAGGTATGCAAGCCCTCATTCCTTTGTCGGCCACTCGCTCGCAACGTGAGTGGAATCTCCACGTGCGGACGGAGATTTGCTAACTCTCACGTTAAGAAGTCGGCACATGAAATGTAGACGCACTCATAAAAGTGTTCAGTCATTCATACTTTATGTGTTTTAGAATAAGCTTTCTACACGTCGCCACAGGGGCGTTCAAAGCTGGTTGAATATATTTGTGTTATTTAATATACGAGTGCGTCCTCATTTATTATAGGAACTCAAATTTGTATCACAGCATAAAGGTAAGGTCGGGTGTACACGGGCAGGGTCGAACGGCCGCATCATTGTGCGGGCGAGCCGCGGGCGCGCGATTACAATGCCGTCGCACTGACATTTTCGCTAATGGTTCCAGGGTAGGCACAATAAAACGACAATACGACGCGAGATAAGGTGGCAAGTGAAAATTTTACAACGAGATTAATTTAATTCTTGTGCCGGTTTATAGATACTCGCCGCGCTAGGCTCTGTTTCGCGGGCTCCTGAGGATATAAATTATCTTGAGGAATTTCGGCAAGAATTTTTCATACTTACCATGTTTGAGTACCTTGCCTTATTGTGCGTGCCTTATGCTTTAACCCTTTATAGGTTAACGATCTCAAAAAAGACCCTGTAACAACAACTTTTTTGTATTTTTTTCTTGTACAAAATTTTTAGGACTAAAGATTGGCGATGAGGCTTGAATTGACGATTTTTTTCGGTCTTGCCCGTTAAAGGGTTAAAACTTTCACTTAAATTTGTTCAGGATAAATCATAACATTTAGATTAGGGGGTGTTTAGGAATTTTGCCTACAAATAATCGTTTCAAAAACCCCTGATGGGGTAATCCGTTTAACACGCATCCACTGCGGTAACCCGAGGTGTAACAAAAAAATGTATTTTAACGAAATATTCAAAGCCTTTCCCGCGTATAGGTGGCTCGGAACATTTTGACATTTTGACCCGCACACCGTTTTTCAATGAGGATTCCGCAGCCAACGCTTTTTAGTCCCGAAAGGGTTGTCCACGTTATTCATGCTTTTATATTTTTATTATCGGCACATCAATGCTTCAAAAGTGACTACTGAATGAATATCCATTTGCAAATGTCTCACCGAGGTTCAAGTAAGTCGGGTAAATGTATATTTAGAATTATTTAAAGGTTAGTAGATGAGGCTAATGAGATTTTTTATAGTTTGAGTCATGTTTGCGAAATTAATATGAGCAACCTGAGTTTATAGGTATAATTACACATTTCATTACTAACATCTAAGAAGGCTAGGTAAAATTGTAAGTATTTAATTTAAAAATTGAACAGACTCCAAAAAAAGAAAGTCGAATGTAGATCCTAAAAAAAAACCAGCCAAGTGCGAGTCGGACTCGCGCACCGAGGGATCCGTACAAATTTATATATATCTAGTAACATCCAGTCTTAGCAGACCCCTGCTCCTAAGCAAAATGTGCGCAGTATGGGATCATTGTAAATTGGTTACTGATATAGACAGACAGACAAAAAATTTATGCTTTTCGCAATTTTTCTTTTATCTGTGCTATAAGACCTTCGTACCTTGTGCTTCGCACCAAATTTCAAGATTCTGAGTTCACGGGAAGTACCCTGTAGGTTTTGATTCCCTTGAGAGTGTGAAAATTTGCGGCATAAATGGCCTTATCTTTTGATCGCGTTTTTTGGCTTGGCTTTTTGAGCTATACTCGGTAGATCTGAGAATAGGTCGTAGGCAATTTTTTATACCCCTATTCTTCGCGAACGGAGTCGCGCGCAACAAGCTAGTATCCTATAAAAAAACTTATGCAAAAAAATATAAGTTAACGATGTTTATAACTACCTCCTACGGGTACGTTTTGCGACCTGAATAGAGTCACAGATTAACTATACTTAGTTCCTTAGCAGAGTGCTGACTGTCCACGCATCCTATATAAACAACGTCTTATGATTGAAGACGTGAGTGGATGAAGGGGGTATGTCGCATTTTTTTCATTTTCGGTTTTATGCCATAAATGAAGGTTCTAAGTCATAATGCAACACCGGACGTTATCAGTTCTCATGTTTTTAAGCTATAACAGCTTTAAACTTAGTGTATTAAGGAGCTATGTACAAGAATAAGTTACGTTCTTCGTGAATGAAGGTGCTAAGGGCACATGACTCTAGAAGTGGTTACCAGTTTGCGAGTGAATTTAACAGAAGAAAGTGTCATGTACGCACTTAGCTCCTTCATCCATGTTATGAGACAAACTTTTATTTTCTCTTATTCTGACATATCCGATATCCCAAAAAAAAGAAAACATTAGGGGTCAACTAAAATTTATAAACTCTGAATGCAGGTATTTTTACGAAGAAATTCTACTAAATCAATAAATTTTGTTACAATAAACACTTTCATTTATTTAACTTCTTTTCTTTGCAGAACAGCTTAAAGGAGAAAGAAGGGGTTATGTACTATTTTATATAAAAAAAATATTAAAAAAATCAATAGATCAGGCTATTTGGTTGATTTTTATAAAAGTAACAATACCCTATTCAATTTAAAAACAAAATTACAAAGTAAAAACCTTTAACTGCGATTTACTCGAAATAATGTTTTTGTGACATACCCCCTTCATCCACTCACGTCTTCTATTGTAAACACATCTGATTACATAATGTGCGAAACCGAATATTGCTGTTACCTCTTTCTGTAGATAATGTACCTAGGTACTTAGCCTGTTTGTGTCCACGACTGCAACGAAGTGGATAATTTTGAGCAATATTAAAGTCGCCATAAGTCTCGAGTGTGTTAAAAATTATGAGATACCTACCTAAAATGTGGGTACATTTGTGTTTGCAACATATTTTACTTTAGGCTATCCTTTAGGTAGGTCTCCAACACGATGGAGCGGCGACCTCTTTAAGATTGCGGGATCGCGTTGGATGCGGATGGCACGGGACCGATCTGTTTGGCGAGCCTTGGGGCAGGCCTATGTTCAGCAGTGGACGTCTTTCGGCTGAAATGATGATGATGATGATTCTTTAAGTTATTTACCTGGGCGTGATGTTTATCATCCATCAGTTCATTTGCGTATAGTTCCCGTAGTACCAAAACAAAAATGTCACCCCATTAGGGCGCGTTTTACTATTCATGAATACATATTTGTAGGTTATGTTGATTGTATCTTAAAAACCGGCATCTAAAGCACTCGAATCACCCCATAAAGTCCTGAACCACTGTAACAGTATCATAAAACAGTACATACCTATAAAATTAACATGTAAAACAGCTAGGACAAGAAGGCGCGCGAGGGGTCGGCCGCCTCGCGAGTGCGCGCCCGCTGCCATCTCTCAGCGCGCGAGCCTCCCGTGCTGCCATCTACTGCCCAACTGCGCAATTATCCGCATGTTGAACTGGTTCCAACTGCTATATTATTATCTGTCGTTGTTTCAACCCCATCGCTTGTGTAAGTCCGAATCTGAAACAGGAAATAAATAACTCAAATTAAAACTAAAAATATATATATTTCGGACTTAACTTAGACTTAAATCCATGGGTAGTGTTAGATTCATCATCCCAGCCTATATAAGTCCCACTGCAGGGCATAGGCCTCCTCTCAGAATGAGAGGGTATGGCCGTAGTTCCGAAGCGGGCCTAGTGCGAATTGGGAACTTCACACACACGATTGAATTTCTTCGCAGGTGTATGCAGGTTTCCTTACGATGTTTTCCCTCACCGTAAAGCTCATGGTAAATTTCAAATGTAATTTTGCACATAAATTCCGAAAAACTCAGAGGTGCGAGCCCGGATTTGAGACCCTCTGTTTGAGAGGCCATCATTAGGTCAAACCACTAGGCGGCTAGGCCACCACGGCTTAGTGTTAGATTACAACCTAATAATAATAAGCTTCAGACTCTTCAAGGAATACGAGTTTATTTATTCAGCACGCGAATCCGAATCCTCGTATACATTTGGGTAGGGTAATAAAGAGTCATAGAATAGTTGACCTATGGATTCTCGAGCAGAGGGTGGTGGGTTCAGTTCCGGACTCGTACGTCGGAAATTTCATTTGCAATATTTATCATGAGCTTTTTTGCGAAAGAAAATATACACTTTGTAAATACAGCCCTAGAACTCTCATGCTAATAATGCCTGTTCCCAGCAGTGGGACATGCACAGACCGGAGATGAACCTAGCGCAGGTGAGATTATGTCACAATTGCGAGCAAGAATCTCCTATCGCGGTTCAAATATGCTCCTTGTATTGGATACAACTTAAAGCGTTACTATAAGTTCTTAAATCGTGTTACGTCATGGCATCCAAAAATAAGCAGCCGGTATCACACCGAGTGGCGAAAACTTGACAGACATACTTTTCGACATGACAAGGGATGATACACGGTATAATCGGGCAAATTGAGTGTATTGAGGTGTATTATCGGGATACAATAGCCCTATAGATAACAATGTGTACACCGCTTAATATTCAACAAAACTTATTTAGCTCTGCTTCTACTTTAGTCACTGCCGTTAGCATCTACTAATTCTATTTCTATTTTGTATAATTTTGCAATTTGTTACTTATCACGCTTGAAAGACTTAATCCATTACTTTGGAATTAATCAATATGAGTTTAACATTTGGTAGCATAGCATACGGTTGTGGTAACTCCGAAGATGAGCTCTGGTTGAGTTCGAAACGCGTCAGTGTAGCTTGGTGGTGGTGATAGTTGTGTTTATGTGATTTGTGTGTGTTCGTACAGTGTGGAGGTGGAGGAACTGCATGAACACACATTTTTTGCATAAACGTAGCTATTGTAAGGTCGCGGGTGAGCAAAGTAATTGTTTTAGTTCATTAATATTGGGTACCACTGTTGTAGTTTTCATTTCTCGGTAATCAAGTCAGGTACTTTATAATCTGTGTTACTGAATTCCAGACTAAATTACATACGCCATATTAGAATATTAAGTCCATCATGAGTGTCTTTGGCAGGGTTGCCAGGGGTGCAATTCTAAAAATGATGGATGTAAATTACGCCCAACTCTGCCTCCCGATGAATTTATTTTAAGTGAACGATTCCTGTTATTTGGGATCGGCATTAATTCCCAATCACCAGTAATTTTAATATCTGTATAGATGATTAGTGATTCCTACAATATTATTGTAATCAAATCACCATTTCACCTCATTACATTACAAGTAATCTAACAACCAGTACTTAATGGATTACAAAAGTAAAATCAAGTAATCGTGTAATAAGGAATCGATTACGATGTGCCCATTCCTAGTAAGTAGTATAAGTTAAAAACTTAAGTAAATGACCTGTTGTATGTAGTAGTGCACAGAATGGAATATTATGGAGCTTTTCAAATTTGGAACATCAATTTGTTTATACGCACACTTTACTACTACATAGGCCATTTATTTACTTAAGTTATCACCTATATTAATAGTGTACAGTCGGGCAATTGAAACTATGATCTACCACCCTACGAGGTTGAAGTTGATTTGCACGTCATGATAGGCACAACAAGCTCGATTTTCTCTTGCAATAATACGATGACAGTGACTAGTGACTTCACTCAGAAAAGTCAACTTTAGCGATGTTTAGATCTCACAGAAACTTTTGTCAAAACTAATAGACCACTTTCTAAGCCAACCGTACTATTATCATTCACATTCGGTGCGAAACTCAGTCGGGAAACAGTCGAATACTATCTAAAATATGAGCGTGGGTTACGTGCGGTTTGCTCTAAAAGAATTTGATATCAAAGATTCGCTCGCGGGCTGCAGGCTCGCTGCGGCGCCATGGATAGGTAACCGCTGATGTAGATTTAGTGGAAGCGCTAGACGCTGATATCTTTTTTGTTGAAGGCAGTTTATCATCGCGGTATTATAAGAACCGCATCATCACACCTCCTAGAGCACAGGCCTCGTCTCAGAATGAGAGGGCTTGGTCCGTAGTTCCCACGCGGACCCAGTGGCCTGACTGAGGACTTCACACACACCATTTAATTTCTTCTTAGATGTGTGCAGGTTTCCTCACTAAAATTTCCTTTGAAATGGAACGTGTGTGTAATGTAATGTGTTTGTATGTGTGTGCATGAGAACTGCATGCGTAAGGTTAATGAGATCCACCTAGTGCAGTCGAGAGTAAAATTAGTACTTGTCCAATGTTTCAATAATAATGTCATGTGCTCTAATTCCGATGTAATCGAGGACTGAAATAGGTTTTTGATGGTTCCAATGGATATACATTTTTGTATTTGACTGTTTATAAAAATGGGTATATTTTTAATGTTTTTGCACCGGAAAGATAAACATTAACACGCATGTTGCCAGTAAAATAATTTTTTCCATTTTTAGTACAACCTTTTTTTGCTTCTGGTTTCCATCTAAGACCAAAGTAGTCGTCAAGACGAATCAAAAGAGCCCAAAGTAGATGCGACTGTGGCGTTTTATTTCAGAGTTATTGTGGCCACCTTCCAGCTCCATCGTCAGTTCAGCTCCGTGTCATAGTAATATTGCATCGTCATCCGATTTACACATGCATGCAAAATTTCAGCTCAATCGAAGTGGGTCAAATTTAACTTGCAAGAATTGATCCATACATACTTACTAACGAACAGGGCAAACTAAATAAAAGCTTGTAAATAAGTTTGTATAGACGACTCATCGTTCTCTTTTGCGAATTTTAAAGTATACAGCGTAAGTAATCTTCAACTCGAGCTACCGTATAATACGGCCTCATTGACCACGTATAAATATCTATACAGAATCCAGTTTAATTTTACATCGTTCTTATTTTGTACACAGTTAAAATTCCTTTACAAAAAATATGTCTTTATTTGCTTCCTAATGCGATAGTATGGTGGTAATCCTTCCAGAATTCATATTTATTATGCGATTGCTATCTAGGTACACATACCAAATAAATACAGCTATGTCTTATGCCCCCTCTTGCTGTTAAGTAATGGGTATTACATTTTTCCGTTTAGCTAATGGCTATTTTTTATGAGCTTTACTTTTGTAGTTCCTGTCTGATTCAATAGAATAGAAAAGAATATCTTGAGTAATAGGGAAAAATGATCTTTGTGAGCTGCTCTGTGAAACCTTTCTTTGTTTCCAGTCGATAAATAAGCATTTTTCGCCCACAAAGCTGTGGACGTGGATCAAAATAGATATTAGATGTTATTTAAATACGAGAACGTATTTGTTGGAATTTAATATGATTCTGGAGACCTGATAGAAATCAAACTCTACATAACTCGGTAAATTAAATGTACAGAAGGTTATTCAGTGTGAAACATTTACATTTTTATATTTTAATGAATATTACTGGAGTGTTACTAACCAACGTCTCACGTGACTAAAACCTAAACACATTAGAATACTAATCTTTGTAGTTACTGCTACGAAACGCTTCATTTTTCTTCAATAATCGAAAGAGGCAAACGAGCAAGGGAAGCATCTGATGTGAAGTTTTCTCCACCGCGAGTCTGCCTAGAGTCGTTGGTTTGTTGTCAGCCTTTAAAGGAAGTATAAGTAAACCCTTTTCTTGAAAGCCCCGATAAATTAACTACATATAATAAATTGGTTAAGGTGATCACGACCAATAACGTCTCCGGAATTTCAGCCGGTCGATGACTTCTTGTATTACGTGTCTGTCCTTGAACGAGGTACAAGTTGTTATCACAAGGATTGGCCAATAACAAAAGCGACGATAAACAGAGCTTAGAAATGACAAATCGTCCCCGAGCGGCTCGGCTGCTGCGTGAAGGCGCGATAACGCGATCGCCAACGGAAAACGGAACTTGTAATTAATGCCAACGCCACATTACGCGTTTTCATTGCTGTTTGCGTGAGCGCTAAACGATATTATCTTACTGTACCGTGCTTCGTTGTAACCGCTCGTAAGTTGGGCCCGAGTTACGCTGCATGCGACTAATGTATGCAAAATAGTTCGCAAGTGGAGAAGTTTTTAGGGCTGCGAGTTAGGGCTTAGTTTTGTCGGTGTGCTTTATAGCTTCAGGTGCGCCTCGATGATACATACAATAAAGAAATCGGGAATCAATCTAATTTCGATTCTCTTATGGGCATATTTTCCGGCAGTGTTTAATTTATGAGTAATCCCACGTTCCGCTGCTTGAAAGGCTATAGGTCAAACCAGTAGGCTACAATAACTGCATTCTTTGATTATTCCATGAAATTATAACATTACAAACATTTTATGTGAAACCAAATTCTATGCAATTTCTGTCAATAAAACAAAGTACGAGTACAACCCTATTTCAGAAGACTTTTAATAAGCGCGTGATTCACATTGTTCCGTAATATTAGTTAAGTTAAACCTCTTTTGTTTTAAAAATAGCAAGTACGTATGCTGCATTTTCACCAAATCTCTTGTTATACCGGGCTAACCAAGAGCTGGAGACATTTTTGTAATACAATCCTGACGGCTCTCACGCTTCTTTCATATTCATTTTTCGCTTTGCGCACACGCTACTTTGCATCGTTGGCTAACCGTGTTTAGGTCTAATGATATATTTAGTAGTAATATGACGACCAAATGGGCTAGAGGTTAGATAACCTGACTACGAAGCAAGAGGTCCCGGGTTTGATTCCCGCGTCGGGTCAGATATTTGTGTGAAAAATACGAATGTTTGCTCTCGTGTCTTGGGTGTTTAATATGTATTTAAGTATCATATGTATGTATAAACGTTTATCTTTATTCTTTGCCTAGTACCTACATAACACAAGCTTTGCTTACTTTGGGATTAAGTCAATTGGTGTAAACTGTCCCGTGATATATATTTTTTTAATTATTATAGTTCTATTTTTGAAAGTTCATGCTACCGTAAAGATAGTCAAAAGATTCGTGTAATAAAAATCAAAGAAACATTAATTGTTGTATTGTTTTAAACTTTTGCGATTCTCACTCATAATTACTACGAGTAGGTAGTATATATTATTTGGGACTTAATGATGACTAATTGCTAAAATTACCTGAACGTTTCAATAAAATTTCCGCGGCCGTGGTCATCAGTAGAATACCCACAAGTATTCGTGACCGCATCCCGCTGCATTGTAGTAGAAACAGAGATAATTTTAGCAATAGAGATAGTAGATTAAGTCCCGGCTGATATTAAATATGAATATTATTGAATATACATAGTTGTTGTTGTATACCTTGATCTTACACAATAATGTTCTATTTCTATGATAAAGAGTTTTAACAGTCACATTTGTTTTTTGAAGCTTTGTTTATGTTAATAATTTCTCGAGACACCACGTAAATAGACAGTCAAAATATGAAAATATCAATATCGCTTTGAATAGAATACTCCTGAACTAAAACAATTACTTTGCTCACCCGCGACCTTACAATAGTTACGTTTATGCAAGAAATGCGTGTTCATGCAGTTCCTCCACCTCCACACTGTACGAACACACACAAATCACATAAACACAACTATCACCACCACCAAGCTACACTGACGCGTTTCGAACTCAACCAGAGCTCATCCTCGGAGTTACCACAACCGTATGCTATGCTACCAAATGTTAAACTCAAAACTCAACCCAGAATACTCCTCTCGAAATAGATACCTATTCCATTAAATCGTGAAATACAAAAGGGACAGGCTCAGATCTAACGCCAAGGTATCCAACTAAATTTGCCTGACAGGGCGCGAAATTCGATTAAAATTACCCAGAGCAACCGCACAGCGTACACGCACGGTAATTGCCAATTCCTTTAATTATAGCTGAAATTCAAATACTAAATCAGATACAAATCAATTGGTACTCCATTTTATCAGACAAATGGTCTAATTAACACAATACACACAAATTAATGAACGATCAACTGAAAACATTTTCGTGTCGGCGAGTTGGCATGGCGATTCGGTCTCATTTGTAAGAGCGGTGAGTACGAAAGCGCATAATCAGCGCGGCCGCGATGGCAGCCAATAAACTGATTAGTGCTTTGAAAATCACTAGTAGTGTATCGGTTAATCATAATTCTGATCAAAGGACTAAGCACTGGCGGGTTATTGGTTTAGTGTATAAATGACGATCTAAAACTTTTCGGTTTTATTATTTTGTACAAAGAATCTTTCTTTACTTTGTTTGTGCATCCTGTAGCAAAATATTATTTGTGGAATTTAAAAAACAACATTAAGGATTAGCATAAACATCTCAAAATACCAACAAACTCACAAAAACTTTCATTGTATTCAAGGAAGTCTTGCAAGTACTTAAATTTTATTATTCTGAACATGATGATAATGAGAGATTTTTGGTAAAGTAAAATAAATATTCTTTGTCAATTCAAAATACTGGTACTGGCATGCCTCTAATTGCACTTTTGTTTAATCACAAAAAAATCAAAATTAAATAATGTAGGTAGTTGTTCAAAAACGAGAAAGACACGAGTTTCCTTTGAAATCGGGAATTTTCTGACAAACGATCATAACAAAACATACATAATTATTACTACCAACAGTTGTCATTAGTGCCTATTACTATTTAAAACTGTCTATGAAGCTTGTTAATTGCTGCGGTCAGAATAATCACTCCATTGTTGCTGATTAATCAATGTTCAATTGTCAATCACGATAAATTCCACAAATGCACAGAAGCCAAATCAAAAATGAAATTCATTAACCTAAATAAAGGAAATGTAAGGTTTTGATAGCGTAGGTAAGATAGTAAATTGAAACATCAACATTTTTTGATTCCGGGTGTTGTTGCTGACTGTATGTTTTATTGACTGTACTTGCATTTACTTGGTTGTTTTGTGAAATCGGACCTCTTACGCAGCCACTCACATAGTACAATCGCTCACTCACACACACAGACACTCGCATACACACACACACACACACACACACACACACACACACACACACACACACACACACACACACACACACACACACACACACACACACACACACACACACACACACACACACACACATACTCACACACACTCACGCGCGCACACATAAATAATATGTTTAGGTTAAGTAAAATAGTTTAGTTTTAGTAAAACTGTTTTAAATGTATGTAGTTTTTAGAAGAGCGAGGCCTCCTGACACAAGTTTATAACTTAATAGGAGGTCTCAACCTTGTTGTATGCTAAGCACTTTTGTTTAAGGAAAATAAACTATTATTATTATGTTGGTACGGATTTCCGATCACGGGCCCATGGGGACCCGGTCATTTGAAAGGCATTCATGGGGCCGAAGCCAACATGAAGAGGCCTTTGGTACCATATAATATAAATGAGATGGGCGCAACTATGGAGGTCTATCCCCTAATACACCAATAATAATAATAATCTGATTATTATTATTATTATTATTATTATTATTGTCATCCAATTTTCAGTTTCTTACCTAATTCCAAGTTAACCCGGTCACTAAAAATGAATGAAATTCGACTTCCAAAATATGAAGACAATTTACATATTTCCATACTTACTTCGTTTTTTTTTCGCATTAGAAAGAAGGTAAGCGATCTTGATGTGTCTTTTTAGTGAAAAACGCTTTTGAAAAATAAGTCACAGCAAATATATTGTAACAATTAGCAATTGGTTGCTTAGTTCTTTTGGTTTTATAAGTAATAATTTATCAATAAAAAGGCTCGTCAAGATTTTTCACCCTTTTTCTGATCCTAAAAAAAGCAAAGTATACGTACGTGTACGTTCAACAAGTTTAATTGTATGGAGCAACTGGCCAATCTTCGCATTTTAGCCGTACATATAATGCAAATCAGGATATACGACTAATAAAATAAGCGGCCAAACCCGATCTGCGTCACACGGCTAAGATACGAACAGTGGCAAGTTACTCAGCAATTAAAGTTGTTGACCGTAGGTCACATACAAAGATCGCAAGTTAAATAAAAGCTTGTGAAGACTACAAAGTACTAACGTAATTTGACCTATACGCATATTGCAGTGCTCTTAACCTTTGAATATTCACGTGCCATTTGTCAGGAGCATCCTGTAATTAATGCCGCTACGGACAGCGAGGGCCTAATGAATAGGGGTGTGTGATGCAAAAACTGGCCTGTCACATGACACGCTGCCAAAATCCAGCCATAGAATAACCAGGAAACTCTAGATGACGAAATGATGGGCGCATATTGGCCGGCTATTGATTTTCAGCGGACATTGACTGACGCTGCGAATTTATTTTTGGCGTTCGCAGTATAAATCGCTCATTGGAGCCGTGACATCTACCGAGGTTGTTAACTGGTTATTATGGATTAAACTCGAGCTATCATAGATGTAATTTTCGATGTTTCTAGTTGAAAAAATAATTTCAACTATTTTGCCAACCTAACATTAGACCTAACTTATTTTATTTTAAGTTACAATTTTATCAAAAGTTTCAAAACTATAATGATCATTTGGAATAGAAATAAATAAAATAACACCTACGTCGTCTGGAATAGAGGGTTGACGTGGAAGCCACTATTAAATGGGTTTACGATGTATGTAAAGTATATTAATTTGAATCAAAGTAATAAAAAAAAACTACAAGCAAATGTATCCAATAAATTTAGCAGCAACTTCCCCTTTTTGAAGCAGTTTGATAAAATCGGAAAATTTAGTGCTCAAATAGATGAGCGAATAAGTATTCCGCTATATAATTTATTGCTCCCCACTACCCGTTGTTGGGGGTAATGGATGCGCCCGCAGATATCAGTGGTTGCCGTCTTTAAATTACTCACTGCTCAGGAAATATGGCCTTACTCGCGACTTGAAATCCACTTAACTGCATTCCTCACACTATTAAGATAAGGAGTCGAATTAAAAGTAACTTTATCACTTGGTAAGGTGTAATTGATTTTTATTACATCCGGGCAGCAAGGTGGTAGCAGTTTACATTATTGCTAAAGGAGATAAGGGTTGAAGAACTGACTGGTAAGGTCGTGCTGAAAAGGCTTTGCTTGGCGTAGTTAAGTTTTATGGTTCTTGGAAAATAGGTTTTGGATTTAATGAAAGGGGATTAATGAATTTTATTATCTGTAAAACAAAATATAAACGAGGAAAAAGATTTGAAAATTATATATATACTTATGTTAGCTTATACAATAATCTGGTAGTGAAATTCTGGTAGTGGGGTCAGGATTGTGTTTGCTGGACGGAACTCTTCAAAAGTTAATGGCATCGACTTGACACTTGGTAGGGGTATGTAGTTTGGATGACAATGGAAGTATAGGCAGCAAAAAAAGCTTGTATTAAAATTATTTTTTGAATTGAACTAATTGAAAAAAAATTTATATTGAATTAATATGTGGTTTGACTGGCGTTTTACGATTTCCTACCCTTTTTGTCTTATGTGGCCCCAATGTGTAAAATTTACTGACCTGATTAGAATAGGCTCAACACGTAAAATACAAGGTGCTTCTAAGTTAAATGCTAATACTTCTAGAGCTGGATGGATAGTACTCGTCCTTAGAATTAGACTTATTAAACTAATTTAAAGTTTATGTTAGTTTTTGGAGAAAATTAGGAAAACAACTATGCCATGTAAAATTTGGGCAGAATTTTAATTTAATTATTTTGTTCGGAAAAGAAGCCAATTTTAATAGGGAGAGACTCAATACTTTATTCGAGCATGACGTTAGAGCCCCTTTAGATAAAACAGCGTTGTACCGTAGATGCCCTAGCTATGTCGCTGCTAAGGTTTATAACGCTTTGCCATGTGAATTGAAGTGCCTGCCTTATGCTAAATTCGTGACTTCTCTAAAGAAATACCTTATTGATCTGTGTCCATACGATCTAAATGAATATTATAGGTAAAACGTTGCATGTTAAGATTGTACTTTAAATACTATTATTCGTATCTTCTACTTTGTATTACTTGCTACGCCGTATTGGCAAAATTGTGTTGAGACTATTTCATATTTTTGTACCATCCTTGTGTATCACACTCAATTTATTGCAAATAAAGAACTGAACTGAACTGAAAACAAAAATTCAAAAGTTTTCTTAATTTCAATTAAAAGTTTATTATTTTGATGTGAGTTAAAGTATTGGCATCTAATTTGAAAGCACGTTATGTATTAGTTGCAATTAAGTTTAGGTAAGTGTAGTAATAGATTTTAAGGCCATGTCTTAGAGGTGTCGCTAACGTTGAAGTACTACTTTAAAAGAAATAATTAAAAAAAGAATTGTATTTGGTGTATTTTTTTGTATAGCAATATATCTTAAAATTGATGTCATATAATTGTCTTTATTTATATATTTAGTTTTTTTTTTTTTTACAAAAAGCTATAAAGTTTGGAGGGCTGTAATTTTGAATACTTGTTACTAATAGAAAGCCATATCAAAAAAAAAATTATTAGTCAAAACTCGCTGGGGGCAGATTCACTTAGCTTATCCTGATTTTTTTTTTGCATTATTTTATTAGAATTTGCAATATTGGACTTTGTTTTGATAAGTTGATAATCAACTTACACGATTAGTCTGTAGGTAAGCAAAACAATGGAAGCACGTATGGCTCCCAAATCTGCCTTTTTTGTAATATCACCTAGCTTAGAATACTTGAGTTGCCCGGACAGACTGATCTAAGCCATTCATTTTAATTCCTTCAAGCCGTTTGATCTTACGAGGCAACAAAACATGTTACTAATTCATACAGCTTACATAGATAAGTAACTCTTATTGACTGTAGGGTAAAAATATAAATGAAGCTTATCTTTTACACGTAAGATAATCCTCTTTCTCTAATCAAGTTTACTACATCAAAATCATCAATTGCTGACTTCGCAGTTTACTTTTAATGTGGGCACAAAGACGTGGGAACAGGTCAACGACCTTAAATTTATATTCTGGGGAATAAAATGGCACACACTTTTCCGAAGGCTGTATGAAGTAGTAGAAAACTGAAAATAAAAATAACGAAATGTTAAAAATAACTTTAAGTTGCGAATTCATCGCTAGTGTTAGAGAACCTGATTACGAAGCATGAGGTCCCAGGTTCGATTCTCGCGTTGGGGCAGATATTTGTATGAAAAATACGAATGTTTGTTCTCGAGTCTTGGGTGTTTAATATGTATTTAAGTATGTATCTATCTATATAAGTATGTTTATCCGTTGTCTAGAACCCATAGCACAAACTTTGCTTAGTTTGGGACTAGGTCGATTGGTGTGAAATGTCCCGTGATATTTATTATTATTATTATGTACAAAATTAAATGTCATCATTTTCATAAATAGCCAACTGTCACAAAAGTCCTCGAAGAAACATTAATTGTTATAAATTACGTGTGAATACTCTCCCTGTGACATAAATATAATATTTTCATACACATTTAACTTCAAATCCATGCGCGTTACTCGAATATTTAGTAGGTCAGCCTATTAATTTATAAAAGTTCGTCTTTAAGGAACATGAGTTTAACGGAGGATCTAAGTGAAAAACTTTTACTTTGGCAACTTTACTTAATTATCTTGTTAACGAACAAGCCATTTTCTATTTTGAAATCTTGACATTATTAAGATTAGTCGAGTAATTCATTTCGGCGTGAAATTTAAGCTGCGGTCGGAGGGGCAGTCTTATAATTCTGAAGGGTGGTTAGAAGTTATTATTACTATGATTGTTCTGTGAAGCGTTTTTCCACATCATTCTTTTGCATGTCTAATTAAAAAATCAATAAACCCGCCTGCAGAAATACTGAAAAGGTGGAAACAAGATAAAATGTTCAATAACAATAAAACGAATTTTAAACACGTCGATGGCAATCTTTCAAAATTTTTATTACTATGATTGTTCTGTGAAGCGTTTTTCCACATCATTCTTTTGCATGTCTAAAAAGTTTGTACATTTCCCTTACGACCCTGATTTGTGAAAAATTTCAGGTGAGTAGAATGAAACTGAACGTAATTGACTAAGTGTTTCAAAATATCCTAGTCTGGATGTATGTATGGAAATGTATGGATTCTTTTTTGTTTTAGTTTTGTAATAAGAAGGAAATTTCTATATAAAATAATCAGGACATTTTTGGGACACATAGATTCAGTTTTATTCTCCTTTCTTATATGATTTTCTTGCGAACCGAAGCCGTAAATGAACAGGAAGTACGATTTCTTCAGAAATGTTTTTTCACCACTTATTTTTTTTTAGAAAACTATTGGCTCAAGCTAATTTAGAACATTAATACTGCTAAGTGGTTTATAAGCGGGAGAATAGTTGTATGGATTTTTCACAGTTTTTAAGCTTGATGTTATGTTATGAATTACAAATAATGAAAATATAATAGGAGATGAAATTATAAATAAATTCAGAAACATAAAAATGGACCAAGGTACAAAGTGGAGTTGGTAATTGGTTTCATATTATAATAAGAAATATTGTCTAAATATTCAATGGAATTATGAAATTATCGTCTAACTACAATAAACCGTACCTACTCTTAAATATTTGATGACGCGTACACAATTATCCGATGCTAAATGTACTAATATAATTATTATTAATAGACTTGCATATTAAATTATATTGGTACACGTTAATCCTTTCATTTTTTGAGGATAATTTATGTAGACAATAGTACCTAGACAAGGTGTTAATTAAATAACTGAAAACCTGAAAGTAGTTACAGATAATTTTATTAAATACTGGGCACTGATTTTCTGTCAGTTTTATATTTTCTATGGTACGGATTCTGCCAACATGCTACAAAAATAATTAGTAAAATTATTGCAAAACCATTTGATATAAATTTAAAATATAAAAAATAACAAAATTTCATGAAGCGTACGTTTTGTGTGGTAAAATTGAGTTATAGCTAAGTTGTAAAGATATAAATAAAACATTGGCTGACTTGAAATCTCCTTAGTCTAAAATAACATACCTACTAACTTGTTTGCAAATTTTAAAACTAAAGTTATAACTCCCTGGGGAGGAAAAATTGTACGTAAATCCATAACTCCCGTAAGAACAATTTAGGCATATTCATTTAGTATACAGGCATGGAATAACACAATTGACGAGCAAGTGTGGTGAAAAAACATTTTCCCTTGCACAAGTAAGTAGTACAAAACATAATGTCCGCGCGACACAAATATTTTCATACAGAAAACCCAACCTCCTCCCCCTTTGTAGTAAATCTACACATAAATACTTACACATATCCAATTATGACAAACACCACACAAAATGCTAACGCGCTTCAAACTCTACACAAAATAATGCTCAAAGCTAAACGACCACACAACCGTTCCCCAACAAAACAAGTAACGTACTACTCAGGAAATATTTCAAGACTACCCTCAGGTAGACTGAACTACCCTATTATTTACAGAAACACCTCTGTGTATGTATGTTGTGTGTGTATCTAAGGCACATGGGTAGAGTTAAAAAATAGGACACCTTAACTACATAATAATATAGTACTTATGTGAAATTTGCATGAAATTATTCCGTTGTGTCACAACGGAACTTTTTCCAGTAATTCTATTAGTATGGTTGTTACCATTTAACTTTTTAGTCTCCTCCCATATCTATGATCAAGATTAAAATTTGTAAGTAGTTTAAAGTGTAAATTCTTAATTATATACCCGCGTTTATGGTTAGGTACTATGTCGTAACATAATTTTACATAGGCTATAGCCTTCGTCGATAAATGGACACAACACATTAAGAATTTTTCAATTCAAACCAGTAGTTCCTGAGATCAGTGCGTTCAAACAAACTAACAAACTCTTTAGCTTTATAATATTAAGTATTGGCTACGTGCACGACGGTGGCGCCGTGTAGCGTTGATAACATTTCCTCCCCATTTACTTCCAATTTTTGCCATGTTGTGCGCTGCGATCGTTTTCTGTACCCCCAACACCCGCTTCGCACATAGCCAATAGATGATAGCCTACCCTACCATGTAAATGCATAACTGTGCAAATAACTATTATACCTAAATCCATATCCACTATCATCTCAGCCTAATGTACGTCTCACTGCAGGGCACAGGCCTCCTCCCAGAATGAGAGGGCTTGAGCCGTAGTTCCCACGCGGGCCCAGTGCGTGTTGGAAACTTCACACCAGTGGCGTAGCTAGGTAACCAAAGGCCCTGGGGCAAAAAGTAAACTAGGGCCACAACCCGTGTTTGTTTACATGATAAGACAAGTAAGGATAAATGCACATTAAATTCACTAGACTCGCGCGATTGTTAATTCAGTAGTAGCGTTTTATAGTCACACTGTTGAAGAGCGCCGCGTTTCTCATAGGTCCGCGTTTATAGTTTGTAAGTCAGAGTCCGAGGGGCCCCCTGAGCTTGAGGGCCCCGGTGCACTGCCCCGGCTTGCCATACGGTACCTACGCCACTGCTTCACACAAACCATTGAATTTCTTCGCAGGTGTATGCAGGTTTCCTCACGATGTTTTCCTTCACCGTAAAGCTCATGGAAAATTTCAAATGTAATTTCGCACATAAATTCCGAAAAACTCTCGAGGTGCGAGCCGGGATTTGAACCCATGACTACGACCATGGCTTGAGAGGCCATATTATTAGGTCAAAACCACTAGGCCACCATGGCATATTCCATATCCATACTAATATTATAAATGCGAAAGTGTGTTTGTCTGTCTGTCTGTTTGTTACCTCTTCACGCTTAAACAGCTGAAACAATTTAGATGAAATTTGGTACAGAGATAATTTGAGAGCCTGAAAACGACATTATATGAGAGATTTTCTTCCAGAAAATAATGTATAGTGGCCTCGGGATAGGGATAAACGAATTCTTTGCAGACGGAGTCGCGGGCAACAGCTAGTTTCTATTAAATTTAAAAGCTTTGATTGATTATTTTAAAACATTATACAAATGAGGCTTTTATCACCTTCTTCTATCTATACCTATAAAACAGTACCGTGACTGACTGGCTGGCTGACTGACTGACTGACTGATTGGTGACTGACTGACAGGTACTGGTGCTAGAGACTTGAAATTTGGCATACATGTACCTTAAGTATTGTAGAAGTGCACTAAGGAAGGATTTTTTTAAATTCCCGCGGGATAGTGAAATATCTAAACTTTCTTTGTTTGTATCAATTTATATCTGAAAATATTGAGTCGATTTACTTTATTAGTCTATTTTAAACTATCCTTGATTGGCATAGGTTACTTTATATCCGGGCAAATGCAAAATTCCGACGGGATAGAAATAAATAATTTAAATTTCAGGGCTGATGTTAAAAATTCTCACATATATTATTATGTGATATGACTATCTCTGATTGACATAGGCTACTTTTCCTTCGGGAAAATACAAAATTCCCATGGGATAGAAAAAACTGAATTCAACTTTGGGTTGGTTTTTAAAATTCTTTCACTGATAGAAAGCTACACTATTCCTGAATGGTATAGACTACTATTCTTCGGGAAAATGCAGATTACCGCGGGATAGAAGTAAGGGAATTCAACTTCAGGACTTATTTTAAAAATTCTTTCACTAATAGTAAGCAAAAGTAGCCTTGATTAATATAGGCTACTCCGGGAAAATGCAAAATTCCCGCGGGATAGAAATAAGTAAATTCACCTTCGGCACTGATTTCAATAATTTTTTCAAATGATTATAATTATGTCTATCCCCGAATAACATAGGTTACATTTTCTTCGGGAAAATGCAAAATTCCCACGGGATGGAAAAAACTGAATTCAATTTCGGAGCTGATTTTAAAAATCCTTTCACCAATAGAAAGCTACACTATTCCTGATTAGTATAGACAACTCTTCTTCGGGAAAATGCAAAATTCTCGCCAACGACTTAACCCCTTATTCATATTCCGCGGGAACTTTGGATTTTCCTGGCATTATGCTATGTGTTAATCCATGTAATAAACTACCTGTGTGCCAAATTTCATTCAAACAATTAAAATAAGGGAATTACAAACTCGAGTCATTAAAAGCCCTCCGCCTTCGGCGTCGGGCTTCTAATTGACACTCGTTAGCAATCCCCTACTTACGGCCCTAGATGCACAAAGTACTATTGCATATTATAAAACTAAAGTCAGAACTCCCTTGGGTAGAAAAACTGTACGTAAATCCATAACTCCCTTAAGAACAATTTAGGCCATTGTCATTTAGTATGCAGGCATGGAATAACACCATTGACGAGCAAGTGTGATGAAAACATTCTTGTCTTCGCGTACGAAGTCGCGGGAAAAAGGTAGTATTTTTATATAAATACCTATCTTAATAGTTTTAGTATTGTTATATGTGAATAATATTTGTTTTTCTTAGCTTAGATTTTCTTCAAAGTACCTATCTAGAGTCTTTGGCATAGGTAAAGATGCCACATAGTGAATAAAGTTACCACAATAAAACTGACGACACGACTTTAGAATTTAAATACCGCAGGGCTCTCATTATTATATTCTAAAATAAAATAAGTTGGTACGTCAGAAGTTGAGACAATAAAAATCTAGTGCTCAACAATATTAAAGGAAAGTTCTGTTGTATAAATTATTAACACATTTTTTATTTCTACTTAAATATTCTTTTTATCAGCTTTCACAATCAATTAAAAAAATAGCACACGAATAATTTTAAAACTGAAGTTTTTAAAAACAGTCCGTAACATAGGAATTCGTACAGAAATGAATTGAATATTAAATTATGTTGGTCCGCATTTTGTAAAACTGAGGAAGCTTCTTGTTAAGCTTTCAAGAAGCTTTTAAGTTAATGAACAACTTAGAGAAAATTCTATTGACTTTTGTATGGGGTGTTTTATACAAATTAATATTATGATAACTGCCCCGCGCTCTGAAATGATTTAATGGAGTTTTTTTTATTTGTTCAAAGTAGATGGGAATTAGATCAACATTGATAAGAATTATTAAATAGACAATTCTCTTTGAGTACCTATTTCATACGATGTTGCGTTCTAAGAGTATTTTATAATGTTTGAAACTTTCTCAATTCTTATTCATAATTGTTATCATCCAGACTTAATCACAACTATCTAGACACTGCTAAAATTACATGGACGTTTGAACCAAATTGCAGCAAAGGTGTCTATTCGAGACCATGGCCACTGCATGTGGTCGAAATATCGAGGTAATTTTAGCGATATAAATCGTTCGTGATTAAGTTTCTGGTGATATTAATCATGTTTTTGCTCAAACTTAATAATCATCGTCTCCAGTTTATACCTATATCTACGTCCCAGTGCTGGGCGCAGCCCAGATAACTGTTTTCCTAAGATAATTTTTACCTAAAAATCATAAACGTGGCTGACTGACTGACTAGCAGACGAAGCACAGCCTAAACTATTGGTACTTATAGCCTTGAAAGTTCGAAATTTCGAACTTATAAATAGGCTTAAAATTTCACTAATTTTAAGACTATTTATAAGTTCGAATTTTCGAACTTTGAGTATCGTAAAGATGCGATACGAAGAAATTTTCTGAAATTTTCACGGGATATGGATTCGTTTTGATTCTTTTAGGTGGGCAAAGCCGTGACCATGGGCTAGAAATTAAATACAATTTTTCTTCATCACATACCAAATAAGCATCTGAAGATTAAAATGTTCCAGTCTCTAAAATATGTATAGCGGTAGCGGTAGACAGTTATTGAAACAGTCAACTATATCTGCTTCAAATATTGTAAGTACATTATGAAATGAGAGAAAAGGAATTAACATAAGTTATAAATTATTAGTTAAAAAAACAATTAGTTAATTGAAAAACTTCAGTCATTTGCACAATTTAGTAGAATAAAATAAATTCTGAATAAATTAGGTTACATTTTAATATTTATGGATTATTATTACAGAGCAATATTATAGTGTTTCTAATAATAAATAACAATAAATGAGAGATATCAAATAGCGATGGACGTAGCTTATGGAAATAGATACAGTTTGTGTGCTCTCACTAAAACAAACACAAAAATAGTCACCGAATGCATTGATCAAAATGTTAACATGTGAAATATTTAGGAAATATAATCTTATAATGTAGACTACGCCCGGCAAACTATCAAGATTAAAATCATTACAGAAATCTGACCTACGTAAACTAAACCCCGGTATAACGGTTTCGTAAATTTACGGACACTAGATTTTCCCTTCGTAGCAGCGCTCACGTATTTTCCTTTTGACCCTTTTAGGGATTGTACTCAAAAAACCGTCCTTAGTAAGCGTTAACGTTATTAGGGGTAAGTAGACCTAAAGTATTCCAATTTCTTTTGGTTCACCGGATTAGGTATACTCCGTCCATTGTCATGCTGTTCCGTAAATATTTTTCGACTCATTCATAATGCATTCGTATTGGTTGGTATTCGGATGCGCTTTGGTTGATTTCAGGTCAAGTGTCATATCTATATGTCGTGAAAAAGAGGTTTCCCTTTGTGTATTTAGCATTTTTTTATTATTAAGTTACCCAGTTATGCAAAGAAAAGTAGGTGAATTGGATACGTCATGTAACTAAAAGTCCAGTGAACAGTTATGTACCTTATAATTTACTTGTATCAGAACATGGCCATCCGTTGTTTACATCCTCTTCAAAGTACACTGAACAGGCTCAAACTTGAAGCACTTAAAAACTGTTGTTTTAATGAACAAAATATTTATTTGCTTTCATTACTTTCCTTCATCTCACTTCCCGAGCTCATACGTGGAAGTTATATTAAATTTCGCCAAAGTCAAACACTCGAAAGTTTGGTGTGTACTCGCACCGGGAGTAAGAGAAGCGGGAACTACGCTCGTCGCGGTGGAGTGTTAAAGTTGTTCGGCAACGTGGCACAGGCTCGTCCCACGGCTGGCTTTGCACTGACTTGACGCGCGCGACTTGGCTGCGACGACGCTGCGATTCATGCGCGGATCACTGGGTAGGAGGAGTCTTATACCAAACCACGCCTACCAAGGAGCTACACATTTCTTTTTCAATATGTGTAATTCAATTTCGCTTATGTCTTCGCTGGGAAAGTTGATGCCCCGTTGTCGTTGAACGCGATGTTTTTATGTAAAGTGTAACGTAGTTCGCGAACCGAGCCGGTCCTTGATGCTGCGCGTCCTGTGATTTTTTCTATTCCGTTTTGTAGCCAATTTCACGTGCTTTTGCTTGTTCATATCAAGAGGATAACATGAAGAACTTTGGAGACATCCGTAAACTAGTAAACTTTTGTAAAAAGCCTTTAGCTGACTTCAATATCAAGCAGACAAGTAATTTGTTATTCATTAAAAGAAAGTTACATACTTAGTTATGATAATCATTTGATCTTAAAGTTATATTCCTCATGGTTCAAAATATTACTCTAACAAAGGCAACGTAGGTCGCGGCTGCGGTCCCAGTGCCACGTTCTTACTACGTGTAACACTTTGGGCCGTAAAGGAATTTACTAAATTATAACAGTAAATTAAACGCTAGTTTCATTTGCGTTACAAAGTGAATTATGTTTCGGTGTCTTAGTTCTGTCACCGCCAAAATTACTACGGTTCAAAATTAATACAGTGCCATAAGCCAACGTTAATTCCTCTACACCCTCTGACTCCTACATGCCGTATCAAATTTTACAAAATGTTCACACTATTGTGAACTATACGTGTATGTACGTAAAGCTTACTTTATTTCAGAGGTATAGTCAGGTTACGCCATTATGAATACCTTAAATCATTATTAAGTGTACACCTATTTGTTTGGTGTCGTATGTAACAGGATCCTAATGACGACTGACATTTATTAATTATACTATGTGGGACGTCTTCAGAGTAAACATGAATAACTCAATCATGGAAAGGTTACACTTTTTAATCAACAAATAGATAATCCTTACACTTAAAAATAACTTCGCTATAATCTACTTAATTAAATAGACGTCTTTCAACTACACTAGAGGTAACGCCACCAGAGTTGAGGCCACGCACACAACCACATCTCATGTAATGACAGCGGGATTTTGACGTTGTGTTGTCGTTAAACGTCAACACAACGTCAAAATCCCGCTGTCATTACATGAGATGTGGTTGTGTGCATGGCCTCAACTCTGGTGGCGTTACCTATACAACCCAGCAAAGCGTGAATCAGGCTCGCGCGCCAAGGTTTTCGTGTATAATATAATAATTAGTAAAGTACATACATCTAAGATATAAAAATCTCGTGTCACGGTGTTTGTTATCGAACTCTTTTGAAACGGCTAGACCGATTTTCATGAAATTTTTTCTCTAGTTTGGTAGGTCTGAGAATAGGTCGTAGGCTATTTTTTATGCCCCTAGGTGATATATGGCAGAACAACGTTTGCGGGACGTTTGAGCTAATAAACTATAAAAGTAACAAACTTTGCTTTGTCAAAATGAAAAGTTGCACTGAAAGACACTCCTAACTTTGCGTTTCATTAATCCTTTTTATTCCCTACAAAGTGGGAATTTCGAAAAATTCCTTCATAGTGTTCTTCTGCTCATCAAATAGCGCTAGTCTCTACATCGGCTAGTAAAATAGTTAATAAATTTCAAAATTAAAATTTTGAACTATTACAATTACCTACTTGCATGTCAAATTTAAAGTCTCTAATAATACAATTTAACATAAAATACAATTATGGAGATGGGGCCGCTCTGAAGCGAAATTATAAATATATCTTTTATTTTCTATTCGGTGGAAATTTAGAAAAATACCTAATTGCTATTACCTACCTTATGATAATTTAAGGATCATGCCTGATTTTCAAGCCACGTTACTGTTTTGTAGGTATATAATATATATACTAATGTAAAAATTTGCCCGTTCCCGTTACGTAGAAAGTGACGACCTCATTTAAAGAAAGTAAGAAAAACGTTCGTGACGTAAATTTACGCAAAATAATTAAATTTAATAAAAAAATATAATAAAAAAACGTGGAATTGTACTGCTTGACTGTCAAACTTTCCATTGTATGCCGCAAATCATATACTTTTACATTTTATTTTTGCAACAGAGACAAAACTGTCTATTTTTTGTATAGAAGCCTCAGTTAAACTCGCATCTGATAGCATTACTCATTCCGTCAGATATAGTGTGTAGTCTTTAACCCCTGAAATTCTTAATGCTGCGAAATATTGCAACGTCGTAACTACTACTGTGCTAAAGTTCCATTTTCAACCAATACTTACTACTACCTCGACCTACACGACCTACGATACTACCTCGAGTTTGATAGAACATTCTGAACAATGTTATGTTTTGTTTTATAGAAACACGAAACATCGATCGATGAAATCTGATACCTACTTAAAAAGTTACAGGATAGTTTTGAATCCAAATTTAAATAAAATAAATAAATAAATATCACGGGACAATTCACACCAATTGACCTAGTCTCAAACTAAGCAAAGCTTGTGCTATGGGTACTAGACAACGGATAAACATACTTAAATACATAATTAAACACCCAAGACTCGAGAACAAATATTCGTATTATTCACACAAATGTCAGCCCCGACCGGAAATCGAACCCGGGACCTCAACCTTCGTAGTCAGGTTCTCTAACAACTAGGCTATCCGGTCGTCTAAACTCACTTATATTTACATACCAGGTGATTAAAATTGAAGCTCATAAATGAACACAATTATCTACCTTTGTGCCCATAGTGCCGGTTGAACAACTTAAACGTGGTGTATATTTCATACTGAAACATGGAATGAAAATGGACTCATCATCATCATCATTTCAGCCGAAAGACGTCCACTGCTGAACATAGGCCTCCCCTAAGGCTCGCCAAACAGATCGGCCCTGCGCCATCCGCATCCAATGCGTTCCCGCTACCTTAACCAGGTCGTCGCTCCATCTTGTTGGAGGCCTATCTACACTGCGTCTGCACAGAAAAAACCCTAGAAAAAAGACCAGCGCTGGGGATCGAACTCAGGTCCACAGCATTTCGTGCTGCGTGCCATACCCCTACACCACCACTGGTCACTGGTAAACGTGGTAGTTTATGGTTTACCCGAGCATTAGTAACAAATTACTGACGTTTTTATTTCCAACGTTACTGATTCTAATCAAAACTAGATGCTGTAATGAACGAATACACCAATTTACCAGCCATGCCCTAGGAGACCTGAGTAATTGGCGGCAAGTTTGCAACGCGATCAGACCAGGAAAAAGCAAAGAGGCCGATCGCTTCCCTCCCTTGGGCCTCGTTCCAAGCGAGCCGATTTTCGCGGGCGTTCTTATGATTAAGCCAAGTCTAGCGGGACTCCGATCCGCGTCCACGCTAACGCTTGCTTCGACAATTTTTAGCCACGTCCGGTATAATAAATTGCTTCGGCAAATGAGATAACGAACACGAGTTTGAGAGTAATTACGAATTTGATTGGGCCCAATGTAAGTAGAGTTGGTACTTAGCGTCGGCTGTTTGTGTTCTAAATACCAACAAATTATTATATGTAGGCTGTACCTAACTATGTTTTGGTTGTGAAACAGTTTTTGGCTAGACAAATTGTTAATCAAGTGCCTACTGTGTAAGTTCCACTGTATAACAAAAGACGTTACGTCGACTGGAACTACATATGGCATTATTTTCTGATGTTTATCCACTCGTAACGCAAAATGGTGACTCACGGAAACTATTTGAATACTGAAAAGTAACTAAAAATACGTGAAACAAATCAAAGGACACATAAGGTTATATATTTAAGTTGCAATATAAAACTTGGTAGCTACATTTTCATAAATAGTTTTACTAGAAAATCCACACTTTTAGTTCAACCCTTGAAATTTGTTAGGCCCACGTTTAATACAAGTTTTAACAAGGATTAGGCCGGTGAGGTATTTTACCCCATGTCAACGCTTCAAGCTCGTGATTTTCAATGCTCATTTGGAATAGACGCAAAACAAATTTACGATTATTCTTAATAGAACATTTTTTTGCGATAATTAGAATGCGATAGTGCGTTATTAATTACCGTTAATGATATCCAAGTTATCACAAAGATAAAAATTCCCAACATGTTTTGTAATAGGGATTGGCAAAATACAGTAATCGTTTTATGCTTTGTTTATGCAATGAAAATATAAAACAAAATAAAAGTAGGTGTTAAATTTATGTTAGATACTACTACACTACAGCATAATGTAAGAATTTTTTTCACATTATTACAATGTAAAAAAAAGGATATCCTTTAGACAACTGGACTTAAAAAAATTAGTTACTTTAAACGTTCATTTCATCCACGAACCGAAGCAAAACCTAAAGCCTACTCTAATTGTGGTGACAGTTCCTAAGTTCAGCGTTTGAGCTAAATGAAATATACCCCTTGTCAGCGGCTCTGTACCCATCCTACGTCCACATCAGCCTAGGTTCACGAGCTGTCCAGAATTTTACGTTATTTATTACTGCAGCGTGACACCGGCGTGATCCATTGGGCCAATTCATTTATTCTAAGCACCGTGTGTTGACATATTCCGAATTCGCTTTTGGTAACAATGTATTCAATCAACTGGCGTCACTGATATTTTGAATATTTTTATACAAGCAATATTTGGTGGGTCCAAATTAAATTGAAATGGGTTTTTGATGTGGTTTGTTTCGGCTGCTATGCGAACTTTTGTTTCTAACTACGTAACGACTCACTAAACGTACTTTACACCTTTACACTAGGAAAGGTCAAAGCTGTTTTATGTGTTATCGTAATGTAAATTGATCATGTCATACTAGATGTGTAAATAGAGAAATTATTTTTGTGTTCATACAGTCGGTTCTCTAAATATGTAAGTATTCACCTTTCTATGTAGTCAATAGATGTTAGGGAACCGACCGTACCTACCTAAACATTAAGTATGTGTTAGCAGATACTTCAAGATTTTATAAGGCAGTGAGAGCAGTCACATCAGAGTCTGATGTTGACTTGAATGAGTCACTTCGAATCAGTAAATAGCTACCAGCATCTTACTTGCCACTTTTGTCGCCAAGCAGTGCTTTGTTCCAGCATGAAGAGGAAGACAGCAGGTGAAAATACTGGCATAATATGAGGTACTTAGGTTATTAGGTATCTTAGTCCTTTAGGCTGTCAATCTGCATCTTATATTCAACTTCAATTCCAATTTCCAATGATAATGACAAGTACCTATTTCTTTAAGTTTAATTTCAAATACCTTATCGACTAATATTATCATTGACATTTACCGAGATTTGGCTTCGCGTCCATATTAATACCTATTTATTTGTGCTTTAAGGGAAAAATTCGTTTTAAATATTTTTCACTGTATGTGTAAAATAAAGAGAGAAAAAAATGTAGTCATCTAGTGGATGCCGTTTTTTGCGAGCTGTGCTATCGTAGACTTTATTTTAAATAAAATAGGTTACCCGGCTCCGGCCATTAATCAATCTGTTTCAACGAGATGTTAAGCTCTGAATAGCTCGTAAATTCGGCCATTGCCGCGTACGTCATTTGGTTATAAGACTACTTTAATTCACTAAAATAAGATAAGAGGGGTCAGTCACGTGAAAGTATTTGAGGTATGCCCGACATGATTCGAAAAAATTCGTAGTTCTTTCTCAAGGTTTTCTTCCCGTTAGAACAAACTCCTAAAAAAAACCTTTTTGATTTTTCGTTACTTTGGAACAAATAAACAATTGGTTGTTTCAGTTGGCAAATAATTTACGCCACTCACTATTGCGGTGCAAAAATCTGTTAGAGAATCAGGTGTTGCAGCCCATAAAATGTACGTCAACCCCTATTAATTAAATACTTGCTGTGGATTGTATTGAAACTGACATAAATCAGTTTTTCTTGTAATTTCGCTTAGCCACAGGCCGTAGCGAAGAAGTTAATCATGAAAGCCTTACACTTTACAATCCGCCCCCTCCGCTGCACGTGTAATTTGATGCTACACGATAATTAGCGCAAATCAAACAAGCCAGCATTAATTATCACAAAATGGCAAACAATCGTTTAATTACCTACTGGCATGGAAACCGCTAAATTAAGCGGTAACAAATTCTGGTGTTGTAAATATTGTTCACTTCCGAGTTTAATTACCTTTATACATGCTCAAAATGAGTAATTGAGTGTGGAAGCCCTGGTCATCGGGGACGAGAGTGACCTATAGACATACAAGGACGGCAACGGGTCATATTTTTGACATATTTTTTACATCAAAATTACATCTTATATTAAATTAAACCATAATCCTACTAATATTATAAACGTGAAAGTTTGTATTGTAGATGGATGGATGTGTGGATGTTTGTTACTCTTTCAAGCTAATATGGTTGAATGTGATGAAATTTGGCACACAAACAATTTGTTATCTGAATTTACATATTATAATTTACTTTATATCCCGGAAAATTGGATAGTTCTCACGGGTTAGCGATAAACGTATTCTTCGCAGACGGATTCGCGGGCAACAACTAGTCTTGTCTTTACTAAAATTCTAAATAGGTAAATAAATCCGTCTGTATGTTACTTCTTCACGCTTAAACCGCTGAACTGATTTAGATGAAATTTGGTATAAACATAGTTTGAGATCCTCGAAAGAACATGGGATAGTTTTATCCCTGAAAATTCTATAAGGGATAAAGGGATTCTTCGCGGACGGAGTTGCGGGCAGTAGCTAGTCACATAAAATTTGTTTTTACCGGCCAATATTGTTGCGAAGTTTTATTAGTGGCATCTCACATTCATATTCCTCGAGCTTTGATAGGAATCCGGCACAATTAAAGGGCAGACAGTAAACATACCAGCTTTGCTACATAAATTATACCTCCCTCAGATAGTGTTTACAGTTGCTATAGTACAACACTCTACGTATTGTTTTCTTTTTGTATGTAATTTCAAGCTTCGGGGAGCATGCCAACATTTTTAACCGGCAGAATTGCAATTCGCGCAAATACGTACATATTAAAATCAACCCGTGTTTCGTTTTCATTCGTCTCATAATTTTATTTTGCGCTAGCAAGAATGCGCTTACTGGATATTTTATGGCTACTGCAATAGCATTGAATAGCGTTAACACAGTATGTTATACAAATGGTAGGTATTCCCGACAAAAAATATCTTCAGCAGTAGTGTGCATTTTTTTAGTGGGATTCCCTACTATTAAAGAATAAAAATTGTTCTAGACGATATTTTGCAGTCATAGTGAAGTTTTACTATTGGTTTATTCTTCGTTTTGATTGAGCAACTATTTCCAAAGTAAAAAAAGTTCTACATTTTATAATGTAAACCTATAAAATAATTTAAAGCATTAACTAAATGTACACATAACTTTGTAATGTGCTGTATGGTGTGCACATCACTATTGAAATAGATGTTTTAATAGAGCATCTCATAATAATATTATGTTAAAATTATAAATGAGGCGTAAAACTACGGACGGCCACGAAACAGCAACATATAAACCTAGTACTGCTGTAGTATGTGTAATCTTGGTGTAATGTATTTATTAAACAGACTAGTCATAGATAAAGAAATGTATTTGGTATAGTATTATGGCTGGTAGCTGGCAGGATGTCCCCAAGCGACAATGCGATTGTTTTTGCTCGGGTCTGTTGGTGTTTAGCTGTTACATTATTAGTTTTCAACTCCACAAGTTGGATTTCAGCCCCGTTTGCCACATGAATTATAGAACCGGTTTTATTAAATCTTCTTTCTAATATATAAAAATCTCGTGTCACGGTGTTTGTTATCGAACTCCTCCAAAACGGCTCGACCGATTTTTATCAATTTTTTTCTCAATATTTGGTAGGTCCGAGAATAGGTCCTAGGCATTTTTTATACCCCTATTCTTCGCAGACGGAGTCGCGGACTACAGCTAGTACCTGTACTTATATAAATCGTCAAACTATTACCGCTAAAAAAGTATTACCTATATTCTAACAATATTACTATGCGTAAAACTAAAAGACTGTGCCTATCCGATGATAATATTTCTAACATCTCCGAGGCTGATATTTTAAACAACTCTGTCTGGGAATATCCCACCCCAATCATCAAATAGCCTACTTAACTGGTCTATTTTAGATCGTTCGGAAACGATATCTATAAAAAATGAAAACAGCCAATTAAAATCTGAATTGTCCAGCGCACATGAGGAAATTATAAAATTAAATACGGAAATCTCTCGCTTGAGACAGACGGTGATGGACTTCCAGGGAAAAATAGATTCATACAAGAAAATACTAGTCGAGGATACACCGTGTAGAAGGGTTAAGAAGCGAAGAAGAAGTCTTGAAAAAGTTTTAGAATCGTGCACTTTGTTATGTAAAAATTTCAGCAGGTCAGATTTTGTAATAATATTGACTGGATCTCATAACAAAAATCCGTTTAAACTGCAATCTTTATACCGTACTTTCTTTATACCGTAGATATTCAATACCGCTATTAAAATTTTACTTGAAAGGTAAGATTTCAATTAGAGATTACAACTAAAACACAACAAATAGGAGCAATAGTGTAACGTCACGCGTTAAGATTAAAGTCGGCTGGGTGAAGTGTCTACTAGTACTTGTCGTTGACCAATAATGGTTTTTATGGATAAAGTAATAGAGGTATAATATTGTTGTCAATTGGCAAAACCGCTAATATATTTGAGTACCGGAGAGATTTAGCGACATAAATAGCGAAATTTTTGCTGTTGATGCCCCAAATAAAAAAAAAAAAAATGGAATCATAACCGGTTATACCTGATATAAAACCGGTAGGAAGAATACCGGTAAGGATCCCTAGTTTGCCATCGCTAAAATAAGATGCTGGATCAATAGTGTGCTAAGTATTAGGCTTGTATTCGGTGTTAGATGGAGACCATTACTTTAGGATATTCATGGAATAACAACTGATGATGAGAATCACGAAATTTATATTTCAAGAGGGTCGTAGTACGTAGACCGTTTGCGACTCATTAGAAAAACCCTGAAATATGAAATACAGCAGACGTATCTACATATTGCGTTTTAAAGTTGTAGTCATGATTATTATGTCAAAATGGGGTTTGAACCTACGAAATCTACTTTACAAAAACCAGCCAAGAGCGTGTCGGACACGCCCAAGACAGGGTTCCGCAGCAGGTACGAAAAAATCTTTGCATACCTACTTTATTAATGAATGTGGCTGTTTTGGTCCCAACGACGGCGGTACAGCGCCATCTATCGGCGAATTGGGTAACTAATATGCAGTCTACTAGAACTATGCTTTAGACCTTTAGGTATTTAAAAGAATGTAAACAAACCATTAAAGAGGTTATTTCTAAGACAATGTTTGGTTCCTGTTCAATATTTATTATTTTAAAATAATTGAGCAACCTACTTCAGTCCGTTCAATTCTAATAACATATAATTACGCTTAATTTTACTGAATATGAACACATTTACGAATACAAAAATATTTTTATCATGTTAAATGAATATTTAATTTTTTTTTTGTAAATTGTCACTAAAAAATACCCAATCTTGCAGAGGTTTAAAACGCAAGGTTTGATCTAATCAGAATGTTATGCGACTAAAATAGAAAGTGTCGTATTTAATGTAGCAACACCTACCTTACGTGATTTTTAATTTTGTCGGTTTGACATTTGCCATTGCTTGTTGTCATCTGATGCGAGTGCGATATTTGTGGTGTTTTCGAGATTTCATTTATTGTTATTCTTTGTTTAGTTTGTTGTTTTCTGTTAATTTTTTGTTGAACTTGTTTGTTTTGTTTTGTTACGGAGTTGTTTATATTAGGCCCATACTACACGGGCGGTTTTCCGCCGCGGGAAACCGCACGACGGAGCTGCGCAGTGTAGTTTGCACCATACAACTTCCATATAAAATTGTGTCTAGTGGCGGTTCATAAGCGGTTTCCCGCGGCGGGAGAACCACCCGTGTAGTATGGGCCTTACGAAGACATGGGTGATGGCGAGCCGGGAACTAGCCGGGCTAGTTCCATGCTTACATTTCCTTCTCCGAAGAAGAAGCGGACTAAGACAGGACATCTTACATCATCGGAAAAGAATGTGCTTGTGTACATATTTAAATATGTTGAAGAAACGTGGCCAAAAGATAGATATCCATCCAAAACCGACATAACCCAAAAAAACGGCAGAAATCATGGGTCTCGATTCCTAGACTAGCAATGAGACTGCTTTATTTACCAGTGATTAATTATTGATTATTCAACAATGCTCAGATTTCATGCTTTTACATAAAATGGGATCACTATAAGAAGTCTAATAGCGTATTAAGTGCTAGCTACATTTTCAATTTTTATTCTCGTCATAAAGGTTCACAACCTCTGAATCCGTCATTTTTGACAGCTCCCGTTTGTTTACATTCTTTTAAATACCTAAAAGTCTAAAGTATAGTCTGTATGTTGATTGTTTTTCAGATGTAATATATTTTTTTTATTTGAAAGAAGATAGTGTTAGCGTGATCTTATAGGTACTTAAAGACAAAAACGCTTACAATGGCGGTTAAATTACAATCTTAGTTTAGAAATATTTTTTTACAAAACTTAAAAATTGCTCAACTGATTAAGTTGAAAATAATTTTCCTAGAAATTTTCTATTAAGTTTAACTTAAATGATTTTTTTCATATTTTTTAGACGTGCGGTTCAAAAGTTAGAGGGGGGAGGACATTATTTTGAACTTTCGGAGTGAATATCTCCGAAAATATTCACTTTATCAAAAATGGTTTTAGAAAATCCCTATTTATTTTCAAATACCTATCCAATGATACCCCACACTATAGAGTTAGTCGAGAAAAAAAAATCACCCCCACTTTACGTCTATGGGAGGTACCCTAAAAAAATTTCTTTTAGTTTTTTTTATTTAACCACTTTGTCGGCGTGACTGATACATATAGTCATGCCAAATTACAGCTTTCTAGTACTAACAGTCTCTGAGCTTAGCTGCGGACAGACAGACGGACAGACATGGCGAAACTATAAGGGTTCCTAGTTGACTACGGAAAACTAAAAAAATAGCGGCAATGTTAAAGAAATAAATATAAAAAACCGGCCAAGAGCGTGTCGGACACGCTCATGATAGGGTTCCGTAGCCATTACGAAAAAATCAAGCAATATTCTTCTAAGGATTTCGTATGTGTACGGAATCTTCCAAGTTAGGTATCGTCAATACTTTGAAAAAAGCTCGTATCTCACAATCGATAATCTGGCTAAGTGAACTTTATTACGCGCGTATCAAGGTTCAGTTTTGTTTACATGCTGATTTGAGATACGAGCTTTTTTCAAAGTAGGGACGGTATGTTTTATACCTTAGGCTACTATTTACTCTTAAACTACAAATAATTCCCAAGCAATCTTAGCCGCTATAATTTTCCTTGTAATTTTAATATATTTACTACCATTTTGAATTTTTTCAAATTTTTCCACCCAACAGTTTAGATTTTTGAGGGGGGGGGACGGTCGATTTTAATGAAAATATTCACTTTAAAGTTGAATATTTCGCAAACAGATCACTGAATACAAAAATCATGATAGCAACCCCCCAATGGTTTTAAAAGACCTATCCAACAATACCCCACACTATAGGGTTAGTCGAGAAAAAAAAAAATCACCCTCACTTTACGTCTAGGGTACCCTAACAAAAATTATTTTTTAATTTTTTATTTTACCACTTTGTTGGCATGACTGATATGTATATTCATGCCAAACTACAGCTTTTTAATACTAACAGTCTCTGAGCTTAGCCGCGGACGGACAGACAAACGGACAAACATGGCGAAACTATAAGGGTTCCTAGTTGACTACGGAACCCTAAAAATCAAGTTTCTAAATCGACGCAATCCAAATACCGCCATTTGAGCCTTATTTTCTACCATTTCGCATGGGAATCTAAATCTATAGGGTACTTCCCATAGACCTAGAATCATGAAATTTGACATGAAGGGAGGTCTTACAGCACAAGTAAAGAAAAAATCTTAAAAATCAATAATCTGCTGTTCCATCTCAATTTTTTTTCGATTAATCGCAACCTAGTATGTTATCAACTACAACATCAATAATTATTTACATACAAGTTTGTACGAAACCCTCGGTGCGAGAGTCCGACTCACATTTTGACTGGTTTTTTTTATGCAGTCAACCCAGTGATCCAAGTTCCAAACCAGCTGGTTGGCGCCCCGCTCGGCACCGACGTCACGCTCGAGTGCTACGTCGAGTCGTCACCCAAGTCCATCAACTACTGGGTTTGAGACTCTAGTAAGTACCGGTGTTCTCTTGGTTCTGATTAATAGCCAAGTCTTTTTGCTCGTTTGAATTGTAGAGTTTATTTCTGCATATGTTCTGGTGTGTTTGTATCAGTTGGTACTCAGCACTCGTCCCAATAGCTCTAATCATTTATCTCCGACTACCTAGTCGACACCATTATCTAGTGCCTATATTAATTTACTAGCTTTTGCCCGCGGCTTCACTCGCGTGTACCATGAGTATTCCAAAAAACCAAGATATCAAGCAAGCAAGCATACAGGCAAGCAAGCAAGCATGCATGCACGCAAGCAAGCAAGCGTGCAAGTAAGCGAGCAAGCAAGCCCGACTAAACTTCAGGTAGATACGGTCCTTTACAGTATTTCTTTAGATACAATGTTTTTCACTATTCGAAAGCGGGCACTAAAATAACCAGGTTTGTTAATAATAAAACCTATTATTAATTTCCCCTGTCCTGCATTAGGTATAATTCAATGTTTTCTTACCTTCTACGGAAACTTGAGTAACTGGAAGCGCTGTGTACCTACTTAGCATTGATATTATACATATTATAGTATTTTGTTATGGTGTTGTGTAACCTAACCGTTAAGGAGTTATACCTTTCATCATCAGCTCATCTGAATAACCAGAAAGAATACAACTAAAGGTCTATACGTGCATATGATATTTAAAGAAACTTCCTATAACTCCTAACCGTTAAGGAGTTTAACCTTCCATCATCAGCTCACCCGGATAACCTGAAAGAATACAACTATCGGTCTATACGTACCTATAATATTTGAAAAGATATCCTCAACTCCTAACCGTTAAGGAGTTTTACCTTCCATCATCAGCTCATCTACATGAGATGATGTCTACCAGACGCAAACACTTAAATAGCTTGAGAAAATATATGAAAAACGTAATGCGTGCCTATAAAATTTGAGGGTTGCCCTCGATTTCCCTAAGATCCCGACATTAGATCCTGATTTGGTGACAATGGAACCATCTCAGGAGTATATTGTATTCTTTCGAATAAAAAAATAATTTTTATAATCGGTCCACAATTGACCAAGAAATCGGCGAACATACCTACATAAAAAAATACATAAAGTGGAATGCATAATCTCCGCCTTTTTTTGAACTCGGTTAAAGAGCCCTTTGCAGCCTATTTACAGTGTGAACTTATGCATTTTGAAATTTTAGCTTTCTACAACATGTAAAACGCAAAATCCCGTTTTTTCCCGTTCCCGTAAGAATTTCGGGAAATGCTTTCTTAGTGCTCCCCTACACTCCCCAAGGAACCCACTTGCCAAATTTTGTCTTTCTACGACCAGTAAAACGAAAAATCCCGTTTTTTTCCGTTTCTGTGGGAATTTTGGAAAGTCCTCTCACAATGCTCCTCTAAACTCTCCAAGCAACCTACATGCCGAACTCAGCTTTCTACAACCAGTAAAACGAAAAATCCCGTTTTTTCCCGTTCCCGTGGGATTTTTGGAAAATCCTCTCTCAATGCTCCTCTACACTCCCTAAGCAACCTACATGCCCAATTTCAGCTTTCTACGATCACCAAAACGAAAAATCCCGTTTTTTCCCGTTCCCGTGGGAATTTTGGAAAGTCCTCTCTCAATGCTCCTCTACTCTCCCCAAACAAACTACATGCCGAATTCCAGCTTTCTACGACCAGTAAAACGAAAAATCCAGTTTTTTCCCGTTCCCGTGGGAATTTTGGAAAGTCCTCTCTCAATGCTCCGCTACACTCTCCAAGCAACCTACATGCCGAATTTCAGCTTTCTACGATCACCAAAACGAAAAATCCCGTTTTTTCCCGTTCCCGTGGGAATTTTGGAAAGTCCTCTCTCAATGCTCCGCTACACTCCCCAAGCAACCTACATGCCGAATTTCAGCTTTCTACGACCAGTAAAACGAAAAATCCCGTGTTTTCCTTATCCCGTGGGAATTTCCGAAAATCCTTAAAACAGTTTTTTACTATTATAATTACCTACTTCTATGTCAAACTTGAAGAGTCTAGTAATTATAGTTCATAGGATCCCGTTGAACTGAATATATAAATCCCGTTTTTTTCTTATCCCGTGGGAATTTGGAAAAAATCCTGAAATTAATGTTTTAACTAATATAATACCTACTTGGGTATCAAATTTGAAGAGTCTAGTTATTATAGTTACTGAGATAGGGTCACTCGGAATCGAATTTATAAATCCCGTTTTTTCCCGTTCCCGTGGGAATTCCCAAAAATCCTTCCTTAGTGGATGCCTACATTGTATAAGGTATCTATGTGCAAAATTTCAAGTCTAGATCCAGTGGTTTGGGCTGTGCGTTGATATATCAACAGTCATTTAGTTTATTTAGACATTTCAACCCCATCCAGGGAGATGGTATTTTACGTCCGCCACGTCGGATTTTAAAACCGTTATTGTTTTCATAACCAGCGACCCGATAAACCATAGAAACAACACCCATGTTGATTTTCAGATTTTGTTACCCCTTTCCCCCCTTTGAATTCTCAAAAAACCTGAAACACGTGTTTACTCATTTACCATTAGGAGTACTTCTGTGAAGTTTCGAATAAAATAGTCGAACTAATCTTGTTTCCCCATACAAACTTTGGACCCCCTTTTCACTCCCTTAGGGAGTGAATTTT
Source organism: Archips xylosteana (assembly GCA_947563465.1). NCBI lineage: Eukaryota > Metazoa > Arthropoda > Insecta > Lepidoptera > Tortricidae > Archips > Archips xylosteana. The sequence continues at coordinate 14,869,168 of OX387344.1, forward strand.
GAAAAATCCTTTCTTAGTGCACCCCTAGACCTTATAAGGAACCTACATGCCAAATTTGGAATCTCTAGGCCCAGTGGTTTGGGCTGTGCGTTGATATGTCAGTCAGTCAGTCAGTCAGTCAGTCAGTCAGTCAGTCAGTCAGTTTCTTCTTTTATATATATAGATCATGAAAGTATTATAGCATTCCTCCTACAAATAAGATTCCATATCGAGTCCTAATTTAATTATTTACGCTGCCAGTCCAGTAAACCAAACACAAACCATCGAAGAACTTAAAACGGATAGGTTCCGGAAGCGAACGCTACGAGTACTATCGAAAACTGTACTCGAGGGCTGCTGGTTCATACGAGGAGGTGCTCCGGCGCAATTAACGTGATTTATTCGAGGCATTTACTTATTCAGTCCTACGTTTACTGCTCCACAGGAGCACGCAACACTTCGCTACTTTAAACCTTTAAAGTAACTTCGGCCATTACACAAACAAATCGCAACCGTAAGAAAATAAGACTTAAGCTCAAAATGTGAGGTAAGGGTTCATTTTTAAGACGGAATGTTTCGAGTACAAAGGCGTGTAAACTATCTCGATAGATATCCTATGGAACAGCTTTACACATGCGACCACATTTTACTAAATATTTTATTTTAGACCGCAACAATGCCCGTTCTGAGTTATGGGCCCGATTCAAAATTGCACAAGGGAGTTGTATGAATATGTTAATGATGTTGTAGCCGGCTGTCTGTTATCGCGAATGGTGGATTGAGTAATTCAGTTGGAATGGCTCACCTTGCAAATTCACGAATAGAATATGACTACAGTCTCTATAATGAGTTCATAAGGTAATGCGTTATATTTCGGCTTTTGACGTTTACCTAGTTTTGTGTAAAGTTAATTTTAAAATATAAATTCACCTAATAATGTCGAGTTAGTAAGTTTTAATAGTTTAGTTGGTAATTATTCGCTCGTTAGAAAGAAAATCCTGTTGATATTTCTTCTAAGTATCTGAATTACATGCAAAAGTGAAGTTGGTTTTATATGAGACGACCAGACAAAACGCATTAGAATTGCTTGCCAAGTCAAAAAGCTGAAAGAATGTCTGGCACGGCTAAGATTCGATGGCCATTAGAACGGGTGAGTGTGCAAGGCCCGGGGCAAATTTGTCAGACGACGTAAAATTAACACTGGGCGAACATAAGCCGCGCGTTGCGTGAGCGAAAGGTGGACAGCGGGGATAGCGAGACTACGATTCTCGCTGGTACTGTGAATAATAATGGTACTGAACATTTTCTGGCTCCTCTGATGCCTTTTCCAGCGTACTGGAGATAGAGCGAGCTGCCAGACGTGTTGCGCTAAGTCGCAATCGTAATTGCTATAACATCTGTCTATCAAATGGAGCAAGATGACAATAGAAAGAGACAGTAAATGTGAATGTCATTGGTAGCGTGTTAAATAATTTCAGAATCAAAATCAGAATTTTACTTGTCAAAACATAATTTGTTTCACTATGCTTGCTTGTTGCTTGTTTGTTGTTGTTAATTTGGCCGCGGGAATTACAATTCTGTTGGATGTGGAGCGAGAGTTGCTGTAAATCAAAAACATTTGTAACTACAAGTGATCAAACATTACTTTAAAAAAATACTAGTCAAGAACATGGCTACAAACTTAAGAAATAAGTAAGTGAAAACTATTTGAGGTGTGGTAAAAATTAAATTGAACGAAAGAAAGAAAACATTTATTCGTGATATCAAACAGATCAAAATAAGACAAGAATAAACTGTAAATCCCATCATCCATCAGCCATCTCTTAGTCCAGGTGAGCGGTTAGCTCCGAAGGAGTGTTAAAGTCTCTCGGTAGAGGGCATAACATAGATGAGTGCTTTATCACTGCATAAGGTGATTATAACAGACTGAAATGTACGATGTATGGGAAAGATTCGTCGCTAACCTCTAGACCAGTGATGGTGTAGGGGTTATCACGCAGCACGGAACGCTGAGGACCTGGGTTCGATTCCCAGCATTGGTCTTTTTTCTGGGGTTTTTTCTGTGCATCTATATTTCAGTTTGTATTTAGTTTGAAATGTAAAAAGTGCGCTTACACAATGATTGGTTTTATATGCGTTTATGTTTTACAAAATTATTGCACCAAAAGGACAAAATTGTACATACTCACAGGATTCTCAGCTACTTGAAAACATTTTTTTTGTAATTTGTTCGAGCTACCGGTCGTAGAATATTTCACGACTATCCAGAGAAACGAGTATAGGTAGTGTACCTAGGTATAAATGTAGGTAGGTACATTTTTGTATAGACAGCCAGCAGTGCCATGTACATTGAGTCCGCTGGAACACGCTACCGCTTTTTCCATGCACTACTCGAATCGTAGATGTAGACTGTGCTGCGAAGTCCCTTGGGACGATTTATCGATATCTCGGATAGAGAACTTTATACAGAGATCTAAAGTTGGGTAAAATAAAGAAAGAGCTCAATCTGCCCATATCGTTTGTCTATGAGAGTGTTTTCAATCACACTTAGAGTTACAAGAACAGACCTTAAGTTTGAAGTTTCGTTTCCAAAGTCCCTTTCATTTTACAAAATTCATGAAATTTGATGTTTTATTTAATCCAGCGCTGGCCAGTTGTTTTACTCGAGCAGTCTGTGAATAAGTACACTAAAAAAATGGATCAGCTGCGAGTCGGACTCATTCATAGCTCCGAACAATATTTTAAAAATAATCTGTAAAAAATTTATAAAGATTTATTTTATTTATCTCTAATATATAAAAATCTCGTGTCACGGTGTTTGTTATCGAACTCCTCCGAAACGGCTCGACCGATTTTTATGAAACTTTTTTCTCTATATTTGGCAGGTCTTATGGTCGTGGGCTATTTTTAATGCCCCTATTCTACGCGGACGGAGTCGCGGGCAACAGCTAGTAGTATTACAATAAGTTGTTTTAGCGGTCACGGTAATACATATTTAATCAGTGAAAATATCAAGTGTCTATATACATATATTACGGTTCAAGAGATAGAGTTCTGTAACAGACGGACGGACAGACAGCGGAGTCTCAGTAATAGGGTCCAGTTGACGTTGGCGTTATTACAAAAACGCATTCAGGATGTTTTTGGGTCTGCCCAGGTGAGGTGGTGCCTTACTCATGTTTGCGGAGGCCCACACTGACGGCATTCAAGTGATTATTTTACGCAAAAACATCTCCTCAAGCACACCTCAAGTGTCATTGCTGATAGGTTCGACTACTACACTATTATGTCATACTGGGTGAGCCATGTCATAATGGGTAAATTCATTTGTGGTGAGGGTTCCGACTGATCAACTGTCGACCTTCACAAGAGAGGAGTTTTGGCCGAAAGGTGTCGCTTACCGGCGGTTTCGTGGCCGGTTAACTGACACAGCAAAAGTGCCCACGTCACAGACTTCACGTGCTTGTAAAGGTTGTTATTTAAGTGTATATGTGTGTTAGTCTTTAAGGTATTTTTTTTTATATGGGCCTATGCAGCCTGAAATAAAATTATTCTATTCTATTCTAATTAAAAATGTTGCACTATTCAGGTGTGAATAATTTTTGTACTTATAAATATCATCATCCCAGCCTATATTGTGGTTTTCAGAAAAAAATGTACCCGTTTTGCCTTAATTATCCTTAATTTTCCATACAAAATTTATTAGTCAGTTTTGTGACGGTCCATACAACATGTATGGTTAAATGCGTCACAAAACTGACATTTAAAAAGGGGCACTTTTTTTATTGCTTAAATCGATAGTGCTTGTGATTCTGAGCAGAAATAACCCAAAATTTGTTAGGTTTATAAAAAAAATTACAGGGTACACTTTTTCTGAAAATCCCCATATACGTCCCACTGCAGGGCACAGGCCTCCTCTCAGAATGAGAGGGGTTGGGCCGTAGTTCCCACCCGGGCCCAGTGCGGATTGGGAACTTCACACACACCATGGAATTGCTTCGCAGGTGTATTCAGGTTTCCTCATAATGTTTTCCTTCACCGTAAAGCTCGTGATAAATATCAAATTAATTTCGCAAGTTAATTCCGAAAAACTCGAAGTGCGAGTCGGGATTTGAACCCACGACCCTCTGCTTGGGAGGCCATAGGTCAAACCACTAGGCCACCACGGCTTCAACCTTGATCTTATGGCCTCTCAAACAGATCATGTGTTCGAGCCTGTGTTTGCACCTCTGAGTTTTTCTAAATTTACTGGCGAAATTATATTTGAAATTTACCATGAGTTTTACGTGAGGAAATTCACACATACTTGCTAAGTAATTCAATGGCGTGTGTGAAGTTCCCAATCCGTACCCTCTCCACTGGCGCTACAACGGGAGCCTCTCCCTCGCGTCACAGGGTCTAACTTCTTTATTTAATAATAACCTGTTCACTTTTCATGCTCATAAAATTTGTATAATATATGTATACTAGATGTAGGCAACATGAAAATATTTTTTATGCTCTAAATCATAAAGTAAAACGATTGTATATGACCAAGGCAATAAGGCGCCAACAGCCACGAACAATAGAACAAAGAATGAAGTTTTATATTTTTTATTTATGTAAATCCGTATTCTATATTAATAAAGTGATTATAGAAATAGAAAAACATAACACATAAAAGCTTTAACATGAGGGAGTTTAACATTTGGTAGCATAGCATACGGTTGTGGTAACTCCGAGGATGAGCTCTGGTTGAGTTCGAAACGCGTCAGTGTAGCTTGGTGGTGGTGATAGTTGTGTTTATGTGATTTGTGTGTGTTCGTACAGTGTGGAGGTGGAGGAACTGCATGAACACACATTTCTTGCATAAACGTAACTATTGTAAGGTCGCGGGGTGAGCAAAGTAATTGTTTTAGTTCAGTACATAAAAGCTTGTAAATGAACACTTATTTGCAATCTTGCCGTTTCATTTTTTCGCAATTGAACTGAAAAGCAGAATATAACTTGTTTATAAAACTATTTTACCCTCGATTGAACTATTAACCCTCGCCTGCGGCTCGAATGTTTATTACCTGAATGTACCGACATGTCTGGACTGCTAAACATTGTGAATTTCACCAAAGAACGGAATGAAAAACCTTGCAATATTTACAGACAGTACTTTGTTATTAGATCTTTATTATATTATTGTAAATATTCACCGTATCAAATTTCAGAACTCCTTGTTCCCTTGGACTCCCTTAAAAACAAACAAATACACGAAATCGAGTAAATAAGTAAATCAATAGCTTGCTTAATTGAACCAAACGTTAACTTTACGGAGGTCCAGTTGTATGTTTGTCATTAATTCTACGCTCTGAAATATTAAACGCATACACGTATAACATAAAGCATGGAGTTGTTGCAGTTTTATTTTCTGAGTAAATAAATTTTTAATCAAAAGTACTAAATAAATAAACCTATTTTTTTTCCAAAATGGCGCGCGATCGCTTTGTGTCCACAATTTGCAGCATTGCGCTATGGCGGCGAAGTTATTAACTCCAAGTAACAGGCGTTACGTCGCAGCGAGGAAATACGTCACGGGAATTCTTGAAACTAATTGTGGAATTAAATTTGCATTGTGAAATTGAATTTAATAGAATGTTTAAGTTGTGGGCGGTGATAGGGGACAGGCTTAGATTGGCATTTGTCGGGTAATCTGTTCCCTGGTTTAACGTATTGGCTTATTGTCATCCAAAAAATGAGCTTATCTACAAGATACGTTAAATTAATTATGCATAAAAAACATGTGCAAGCTTTTTTCACTGTTCTTGCAATTTCTAATTTTGCAAGATTTGACCCACGCATATGAACTAAGATAAATAAAAACTCTGGAACCGACTTTAAAAGAAGGGAGGAGGTACTCAGTTCGTCGTTAATAAAAATTATTTCGAGTAACTAATTAATGATTTTTACATATTTATTATTCGATTTCAGTACATTTACTTGTAGAAAAAAATGAATGGGTATGTACTAACTACAATCATTTGGTCTTAAAATTTCGTGTCTTATTTAGCCCACTCAGCAAAACTCGTAGCTTAACCACAGTTCTCGACTTTAAAAGGCCGCATCTGTTATATAACGAATGCATTATTTAGTAATTTTTCTATACGGCTGTCTAAATACATAACTACAAATTTTAATTTTGACGTGATAACGTCTAATAAATCGATGAACGCCGGCTGCAGACACGAAAAAGGATGACGCAATGTAACGTACGTACAGAGCGGCGAAGGTCAATTGCAAGAGAGCGGCAAACGCCAGGATGTGCAATGCGGGGTGCGGGGGGTACGGGGGGGGGTTTGCCAGGGGATGGTGGGGCGGTATTAAAGGGGGTTTCATTTTTGTTTTTTGAATGTTTTCAATGGGGTGTGCGGGGGGGGGGGGGGGGGTTGCGGAGACAGGGGGATGAAATTTCATTTATTTTGCTGTAGGATGCTCCGTTTTCAAGATATTTGACAAAACACTGGTTCTAGTCCGATCACCGACGTTAAGCAACGTCGGGTGCGGTCAGTACTTGGATGGGTGACCGCCTGATTTCATTTTTGTTTCTTGAATGTTCAATCTAATTGCAAATTAAATCTTAGATCCCTTCCGCAGCATACAAAAAAGCTTATAACTTTGAAACGGCTGGACTAATTTTCATGAAACATATCTAACATACATAATACATAACATACATAATAATCTTTATTAACTTTTACATCGTATTTGACAAATATAACTAAAAGGATAAACAAACACAGAAAAAAATGTAAATAATACACACCCTGAACTAGGATAAAATAAAATCCTGTGTTTCAGGTAAAAAAGGACTTAAAATGCTAACATAAATAATCAAATGCAAAAGAACCATAATCTAAGAACCATCGCCAAGAAATCTGCTTACAAAATTAAATAAAAAAACAGCATCCAAATCGGTTCACCCATTTAAGAGTTATGATGCCACAGACAGACACACACACTCACATAGTGGTCAAATTTATAACACCCCTCTTTTTGTGTCGGTGGTTAATAAAAATAGCAATAAAAAGGGCTCTTATTTTTATGATTTCCATTGTCAGCCTTAAAAATCCGACAAAAATCGTAGACGATACAAATAAATTGAAAATCTCCGTTTAAAATTCGTCATAAAACTGAAACTAAAATGTCAAATGGCTAACTCCCACTTATATTATTATAAGTCAGGAACCGGTCCTACTATTTGAATTTTCTTTTCCGAAGACCTTTTTCAAGAGTGAGTGCGTTCATGACGATAGCGCCGCGCTGCGCCCGCGCGGTGGCAATAGGGAGATTGACCAAGAGATATTACGTAAAAAAATATTGTTTTTTTTTTTAAATTCAAGCACATGATAGTCCCTACAACGTTTCTGTTTATTAAATTGACTTTTGTTTGAGTGCGAACATAGTTGAAACTATAAAACTGTGACGGTTCAGATTCTGAAAACCGTCTTATTCACAAATATATGTTTATATATAATATTTTCAGACCCGTAAAATGGTCTAGAAAAAAGCATTAATTATATGTATTAAGGTATTTATATGTACCTTGGTAGGGACCCAAGCTATTACCTTATAATTCGTTGAATTATATTATTGGTATTTATATGTACCTTGGTAAGGACCCAAGCTATTACCTTATAATTCGTTGGATTATTTAATTGGTATTCTTATGTACCTTGGTAAGGACCTAAGCTTTTACCTCATGATTCGTTGAACTATTTTATTGGTATTTATATATGTACCTTGGTAAGGACTCAAGCTACTACTTTATGATTCGTTGGATTATTTGATCTCACCTAGTTGTATTAATCGGATCTGAGTTTAACAGTCCCTTTTTATATACTAGTACAGCCAGTTTCATATAGATAAACTCAGTTTATGCCTATGTTCGGTATTAGGGGGGGTCTCGGCTGGGATGATGATGATGATGTTAAAATATTTTAATTGCTAAAATGTTCAAATAGGAGCACGATGCACGGGCTGACCAACTTACCTGCGAGTCGGGTTAGGCAATACTGCACCTTATGTGAACGTCATAAAGACCCCGGAGATTTAGAAATGAATTCTGTACCACCAACACTGTCTGGCGGGTAGCCTGCGCGTGAGATACGGGGTTCTCAAGCAGTTTCATGCCGATAGATCTGGGGCATAGTGAATGACCAGTAGATTAGCTTCATACAAACGGCCGGAACGCGAGAAGTACCTAAGTGCCACGAATTCTCAGCATAGCTCGGCTAGCATCGATCTGGCTTGATACGCGGATATTTACGTTCGGTCGGCGCGGGGTCACACATTTATTGCGTACGGTGGCAATTGATATGCTACAGATTTGTAGTGTAACCTTTTTTTATAGGTATTGGGTTTCGTGTCAATGTCAGTTTTAATTTGAATCGAGACATGTAAAAACGCATCTAATGAAGTTATTTAGCAGAATGAGGATTTCTACGCTATTAATGAAACCATAAAACCCTTCGCACATCCCAGAAGAGGTGCAAATACTTCTCCGTAGCTAATTTGTAGGTAGCAAATATACGTAGCTAAGAAACGAAATAAAACCGTTCAAAGACATAATACGTTTTGTGGTCTATTTAGAGGGACAATCTAATCTGGGTGCAGTCGATCAAAAGTTATGCGCACATGATGGGTTTGGTGGATCATTTATATACATATATATATATATATATATATGTCATATCATAATTACAAATCTCACCCCTTAATCTTAATTTAGTGTTAAAGATTATGATGATGATGATGACGCTGCCGAGACGCGCTACTGGATCAGTTGTTATACTATGACAATGTGTGTTTCGGTGGGTACCGTCGAGGCGAGGCTATAAAAGCGCGCGCGCAGATGAGGAGGGGCTTTTTTTCGCATTTGACTACGGGTCTGGTAAGGTTCTCCTTGGGTTATTACGTTCTGATTTTTATTGTGATTTTGCTGTGTTTTACCTTTATTATGTGCTGATTTATTTCTTGTGTTAATTAATGGGGGGGTTCTCTGTGTGATTGCCTGGCTCTGGGTATCTATCGCCGAACATGGTTATAGAATACTCACTGTTGGGAGATTACATAGTGATTGGATAGTTAAATTGGAGTTTAGTGGGGTGTGACGGGCTGTGTTTTACTTTTATTATGTGTTGAATTATTCTTTGTGTTAATTATTGGGAGGGTTTTCCGTGTGATTGCCTGGCTCTGGGTATCTATCGCCAAACATGGTTATAGTATATTCACTGTTGGGAGATTTCACGGTAGTTTGATAGCTAAAATGGAGTTTAGTGGGATTTGGTGGGGTCTATGTCTGGGAGTGTTATATTAGTGTATTGGAGAACTCATCTAGACCTCAGCTAAGTAAGAGCTGACCTCTGAGAAGGGATAGTCGGGTTACCTAGCGGTGTTAACTTACAGATTAGCCCTTCTTGGAGGCGTTTTAGTGTAAATTTACCACCTCTTGGAGATGGGTGGGGGTCTGTATTATAACTCAAGAGTCGGACCTAAGTTCTCCCTGGGTGTTGAAGGGTTTGGAGCGCCATAACCGGTGTTTCAACCTCATCATCTACCTAGTCCGCTTATCTATTTATATATATATTACACACTGGTATTCTTCTATCCCAATCCCCTCAGAAGGGTACCAGTAGCACACGGGTATAGAAAGTAAGTCTTGAGTCTCCCGCTCAACGTAGGCATTAGCTTAGGATAGGCCCTCTCTTATCAGTTGGAGAGGGGCCCCGCGGTAGTTGTAAATGTGGAATCCGGATTCCTAGCTTTTCAATCTCGTGTAGAATAGATGGATAGTTTAGCTGTTAGGATAGGTTCATCGGAGCTAGGTGTTATTATCATTAACTATCTTCAGTTCTTCATTGTACTGTGGTTTGTTGGAGGGCTGGAATATGCCACCTGACATACTTATTGTTATTATCATTAACTATCTTCAGTTCTTCATTGTACTGTGGTTTGTTGGAGGGCTGGAATATGCCACCTGACATACTTATTATTATTACCATTAACTATCTTCAGTTCCTCATTGTACTGTGGTTTGTTGGAGGGCTGGAATATGCCACCTGACATACTTATTATTATCATCATTAACTATCTTCAGCTCTTCATTATACTATAATATGTTGGGGGGGGCTGAGATATGCCATCTGACATATTTAATACTGTTACTGTTAACTAAATATTACTGCTCATCGATATACTGTTTGATGTTGGAGGCGAGGGTTATACTATCTGACTTATATATTGAAGTCTGAGACTTCAATGACCTTACTGACTGATACTTACTTTGACAGACTTAAGTACTTACCGACGGATGAAAGATTTCGGAGTTTATTTTCATCCATATGTCCTACGTTACAAACTCTAGTAGAAGCAATTGAGTGAGACAAAATGAATTCAATAACTCACCATGAATAATACTTATTTGTTGAAAAAAGTAGAATCTCCATTGAAGTCGGTGGTCGTCCCTGGTAAAGCAACCTTGGGTTATATGGTCCTGTAGTGGCTAGTTATACCAACTAAATTTAACGGTGAAAGTTGTACCAAATGCTTATCTTTATTAACTGACAATGGAAGTCACTCTGACTAAAACTAAGGCAGAAGCAAGTTAGTGGTATACCGGTACCAGGGGACCCGGTAGCTACTCTTTAGTCATTATGATAAACCAAAGAAGCCTACAATTACCACTGAGTTGGTTTGCTAATGCAGGAGCATTATGATCACAGGATTGACCCAGGGACAGCCGCGGGCTATAACTGACATTCCCTTTGATTGCCCTCTTTTAATATACAATATTATAATGTAATATTCTAATTACCTGCAAGGAAAAGGTAGTATACTCCATCAGAGTTCATGCGGAGGAGGATTGAGCCCTAGTACGGAGTCGAAAACCACTTTTGAGAGCGGGGCGAGGCTCTCAAACATAGCCGCAATATAAAATTCCTTGCCTACAAGTACATGACACAGACTAATGACCAATGACTTTATAAACCTGAAACTACCTCTTACATTTAACTATCTTTACCTCTTCTTCAATACTACTTAAGTTATCTATAACCTGAATCAAATATGGGCAACCATATATCTTCATTACCATAATAGATAGAATATTATTAAGTTAGAATACCATCTTTCGGTCTATTAATCTATTTAATAGCCTAGAGTCTTAGGTGAAACATATCTACTCCAAACACTTCTGATTTACTTGTCTAGGCTATAATCTATTTTTAGGACTTATTTACCCACCCTAGTACATAGATAAAACTCTATAACTGACTGCCTTCTCTCATGCGATTCAGTATCAACCTTTTTCTCCATATAAAATTAGCACAGAGTTACTAGCCGCTGTATAATAAATATTTATAGGTAGTCCGATCTTTATTCCTCACTAAACGTTCCAAGGGTTACTTAGGCACGGACACAACGAAGGGTTCTCTTAGGTACTAGACGATCACATGGCCATTTCATGTATCACGTCCAATAGAAATAATCCTAGGTTTCTACGCTGCATAGTTTTCAGTATATAAATTCATTATTTATTTGGTTCAGAGCTTTAGAGCCTGATAGCTTTAATAAGATGGAAAGGTAATTTAGTTAAATATTTAGTTAAATATTTAATGCAATATATTTCAGTATTTATTTCAGCATTTAAATCAGCTTTTTTCTCAGAGTTTCTAGCGTTCAATAGGAACGATATATATTTGTGTAGCTAGCTAGTTTAGTTGGGGGGATTTTTTAAACAGGGGGGGGGGGGAGGTACCGTTACAAAACGTAAACGGATTATTTAGTTAACAACTCTTTTTTTTTTAACTTGAAACAATTTTCGGATCGTGCGGTCCCTCTCACTCTCGTAATAAATACCATTAGCGTGAGCGGAACGGCATGAAACGGGGTTTCGGGTTTCGCGCTTCGTAGTATAGGACCTGGTTGTCGCACTGACTTGTGTGTGAGTGAAAATAGCTTTTGATGTTTTGAGCCATGCAACTGTCATTGAACCTTGGATGGTGAAGGGATTTCTTGGTTGACTATACCGCTGTACGTTTTTTTTTTTATAGTCCTACCCGCCTGTTTTTGCAATGTCAGCACGCTATAAGGGCGCAGGCTGAAAACCAGCGCGGTGATGAGTAATCCTCACCGCACATGCTGAGCCTGAGCCTTTTGCCACAATTTTGTGTATTTTTTCTTTTTCTTCTTTTTTTGTGGGCAATAAATGGTTTTTTTTTTATTTGTGTGGAAATTAGCTTGATCTTGTCTGACAGTTTGTCTTGGCGTTAAAAAAATATGAAACGTAAAAATTGGTGAAATATCTCTTTTTAACAACTATGTATCTATCTATTATTTTGTTGAGTATGGCGATAGGCTAGCAAGTCTAGCAACCGGTCACTATTGCACCACTTTTATCTAACATTAAACCTTAAATTGTTAAAAGTAGCCCCGAAACCGAAATTAGCGTTTCGTGTGCTCTGCCTAACCCCTTTCGGATACAGACGTGATGTGTGTGTATGCTATTGAGTTTTCACTTAGATAAATAGTTACAATGGGGCGGAAAACGCCGCAACACTTGGGTACTAAGAGCGATTAGGTAGATAAGAGAGATATGCAGCAGCCTGTTTACTTCGATATGAACCGGACAAGGTGAAAGTAATATATCAGCAATGTTATTTATTTGTTAGGTTGTCAAGTAAACATAAAAACAAACCTAATCAGAAGTTCAGTTGCTCTTGTTCTTTGCAGAGCATTTTCTTGTGTCGATAACAAAGACTGCGTGGAGCCGTGTCGAAAGTTCTTGAAAGTTTACCCCATTAAAACCGGTTTTGCAGCACGGTGGATATTGAAACAAGCGAGGTTTTATTTGTTCTTGTTTAGCTTTAAGGGTTTCTCTAAAAACAGACTTTTACTGTAACTTGAGTACCAACAAGTCAACGAATTTTCAAATGAGCTCTGTAAAGTCCTTTCCTTGATTACATAACTTTAATGATGCACCCAGGTTATGTGCATAAATTAATATTCTATCGTGCAATAAACATCATACAAAAAAATAAACTAGGACCCATTACAGGCAGTTGTTTAACTTTTGAGTAAGACAAATAATAATAAATATGTAGTTGTGCATAACCTACTAATTCATTTGACATTGAAATCTATGTATTAATTTTGTCCCTGATATTGTATGCTCCGATGGGCAGATTATGTGAGACTCAAACTTGTATCATCTTCACTGCTATAAACCTTAATCATACAATAAAGAATATTTCTATTTATATTTCTATTTCATACATAATAGTAGTATACACTATTAATACTTATTACAATCTTATCATATATTGATTTTCTTATAAACTTAATTACCCACCAGTGGATTTGCCGTAGTCAGTCAAAACGACCTAAATAAAAAAAAAACCTAGTATCTACCAGGGTACAAACTTTTTAGAGCGCAGCAAACCGTCTCGACTCCACGGACTTCGCATTCAGAGATCTGTAAAAACTTGGTTCATTTGGCCGGATGCATTGGGAATTTTAATACTTTTCTTTATCTTGAACTTTACTTGTTAGGATCTTATCGAGTATCTCTTCATTGAGAGGTCAGTAAGTTTCCTTATTTCATGATTCCTTATCATATATTCAAGGTGCGCATAGTTTTTATGGAGATAGCGTGCAGGAAATGTTAACGCGTTGTTCGTGGCCCAGAAATGCTTACAATTGAATATTCGTGGGTTTCTCGTATCTTCTTTTGTAAAACTGTGGTGGATAGTGTAAGGGGTTTTTATATTTTAAATTGTAGTACCTGCTTCGTATCCGACCAAATATGTACTTAGATTCGTTCGTTTTTGGTCCGAAAAATTCATGATAAATCAGTAAGTTGCAGAAAAAAAAACTTCTAAAAAGATTAAACCGGCTCTGCAAAACCACGAAAATCGCTAGTGCGTGCTTCAATACGTGTATTTCAGTATCAGTACTGAAGCTAGCTTCAGGCGCATCAGTTGAACGTCATTTTCGTGGTTTTTTGGACTCTTGATGAACAAACCTTGGTATTTTTTGGTGTAATCTAGTGTTACAATAATTTTAATGTCAGCTGCTCATCATCTTTAACTGTCTAGTCGTGCTCCTGATGCTACACCATTCCACTTCACCATAATGCTTTGCAACGAGCACAAATTTTTAAACTAATCCAATCGCAACACGTGAAATATTTGTTATTTGGTAAGTAGTTCCGGCGGCAAACTGCGGTCTTTTTCACAAGTCAAAAATTAATCCCTTTCGTGTATGACATAAGTATTACCTATTAAAGGGTGACTGAAGTAAAAATAGCAGTGGCTGTCTAGCTTTTATTCATGGACTTAAACAATAATAAACAGTAGTATACAGTATTCTAGATTCTAGTATTGTAATGTGCTTCTGTGTGAACGGCGTACCCCTATATTATAAATAAAAATAAATAAATAAATATCACGCGACAATTCACACCAATAGTCCCAAACTAAGTAAATCTTGTAGTATGGGTACTACAACTAAGCTAAAATTATTTATGTAAGAAAACTATTTATGGGTATTAAAACGGATAAACACTAAACTAATATAGAAAAATATTATAAAGAATTAAAAGCTTGTAAAAAATATTTGATTGAGTGTGTTTGTTTGTAATGAATAAACTCAAAACTGCTTGGCCAATTTTAATTTTTCTTTCACCAATATTTAAGGCTTTATTATCAGCGAGTAACATAGACTTTAATTAATCTTTGTCACTGTAAAATTCAAAATTCCCGCGAGACGTAGACGAAGTTGAGGGCAACAATTAGGTAGTTCCTTATTAATTTTAAAGTAAAAACACTGAACCACCATTTATTTTATTACGCTTGTTGGACATCAAAAAATAAACCACTCGAACAGAACCTTAAACGACTTCATAACTCCGGCCGAGTCGCAACAAATATCCGGCTCATGATTGCGTTATTAAATCCGCTGCACTTTATTCCATTATAATGCTCGGCTAGCCGCATCTCCGCTGTTATTTCCTTTTGCGAATAATTTTACTTTTGCTTTTGGCCATACCTAGTGCCCGAAATGTCAGCAAATTGTTGTATTCCAATAAATAAAATTGGGATAAGAAATTAAAAAGGCATTAGGTATGGCAGACTAATTTTTTTTTTGTACTACTTTAAAATATCATCAGCCGGGCGACTAAGCTTTGCTTAGAAAACTTTGAAAAAATAACACTTCTTATCCGGCAAAATTTTCAGTAGCTGGCCAAGAGATGGCGTCATTAAACTAAACTACAATACAATCAAATAAGTCTTCTTGAAGATAAGTGCAGATCGATTTCCAAACCCAAAATACCTCTTACTTAGATTTTCGTCATAATAGCTCGAAAAACATAACCCTCCTTCGACAGTCGGGTGAAAATACGCCGAAAGGCATATCGCGTAAAAATGGTACGGCGGTTTGCCTTGCGCTTTGCCGTGCCGCCAGATTTAATATTTTTGATATCAGCGCCATCTGTCCAACTATAACAAAAAGTATAAAGTAAAGCGGGAGACCTACCCCTAGTAAACACCCCAGGGTGCTTGGCGTAGACACTTAAACAATTTTCGCTAGATGTCGCACTACTGGGAGTAAGTTAGGAGGAAGTTAGTAGATAGGAACACAGATGGCTCTAATGTACAGGATTTGTTTAACTAAAGGGTTGAAACAAACTAAACAATGTTTTTACCCTTCGTCAGAGGGTGCTTTAACGACAGTTAGCATTCAATTGCTTTTCAATTGTTAGGGTTCCGTCCCCAAAGGATACCAAACAGGATCCTGCATTAGTTTTTAACCGACTTCTTATTCTTCGCTTAAGGAGATGAATATCTTTGGCGTAAGTATAACTATATTAATAAAACAATACACGAAAAGAAACGTTTCAATTGAAGCCTAAACCGAATAAAAATATTTTGACTTTTACTTTAGAAACTAAAATAAAAAAAAATACCGGCCAAGTGCGAGTCGGACTGGCGCACGAAGGGTTCCGTACAATTATCTATAAAAATCACATATTCTGTGAATATTTCAAGCGTCTACCTGTTGCCGTTATCAATATCGAGCAAAAACGAGCAAAAAAAATCACGTTTGTTGTATTTATTTTATTCCATTTTTTAGTATTTGTTGTTATAGCGGCAACCGAAATACATCATCTGTGAAAATTTCAACTCTCTAGCTATCACGGTTCCCGAGATACAGCCTAGTGACAGACGGACAGACGGACGGACAGCGGAGCCTCATTAATAGGGTCCCGTTTTTACCCTTTGCGTACGGAACCCTAAAAATGGCAGACTAAGGAGCTGTTTTACCACCCATTGATTAATTTTAACTGACGGATAAATGTGATGCCGTCTCCGTCTATTAGAACAAAACAATCAGAGACGGCATCACATTTATCCGTTAAATAAATTTGATCAATGTATGGTGAAACAGGAAGTAAATTTCATGGAGGTACAAGAACGAGTTTTTTGGTAGCTATTCCCTCGAAACCTTCTGTGGGGCGAAATACGGCAATACTCGGTTTTATATAAAAACCGATCAAGTACGAGTCAGACTCGTAATATGAAGCGTTCCGTACCTCCGTACAATGTTGTAAAAATACTTCAGTAAAAAATTACAAAGATCGAGTTATAAACGCTGAAACAACGCTTGTTTCTCCTATGATGACCCCGATGAGTGCGCGTTTGGCAGCCGCCGTGACGTGCGTCTCTAGAAGAAGGGATTAGCCCGAAACAACTCGTTAAACTCGTTTTAAGACGTGAGTGATCCATTTATTTTCACTATGAGTGAGTCTCACGGTAGTTTCATGTTTAATGATGACCCCCTTTAATATTTAACTTTATTTTATTTTTAATATTTTTGCTATAGCGGCCATGGTAACGCAAAATCGGTGAAAATTTAAAGTGTCAAGCTATTTTGGTTCAAGAGATAGAGCTATATGACAGAAGGACGGACAGACGGTGGAGTCTCAGTAATAGGATCCCGTTAGCACCGTTTGAGTTGTGAACCCTAAGAAGGATAAAATACAGGCGGGTCAACATAAAATATGATAGGCAATTTTCGCCGTATGCAAACCTGCAACACAAGGGCAATTTAAGTCCTTTTATTTATTTTTTGAATCCTAATTGAACATTGGATGTGAACGGCACGGGACCGATCTGTTTGGCGACCTATGTTCAGCAGTGGACGTCTTTCGGCTGAAATGATGAAAAAAACCGGCTAAGAGCGTGTCGGACACGCCCAAGATAGGGTTCCGTAGCCATTACGAAAATTTTAAGTAATATTTTTCTAAGGATTTCGCATGTGTACGGAATCTTCCAAGTTAGGTATCGTCAATACTTTGAAAAAAGCTCGTATCTCAAAATCGTTAATCTGGCAAAGTGAACTTTATTACGCGCGCATCAAGGTTCAGTTTTGTTTACATGCTGATTTGAGATACGAGTTTTTCAAAGTAGTGACGGTATGTTTAATACCTTAGGCTACTATTTACTCTTAAACTACAAATAATTCCCAAGCAATCTTAGCCGCTATAATTTTCCTTGTAAATTTAATATATTTACTACCATTTTGAATTTTTTCAAATTTTTCCACCCAACAGTTTAGATTTTAGAGGGGGGGGACGGTCGATTTTAATGAAATTTTTCACTTTAAAGTTGAATATTTCGCAAACAGATCACTGAATACAAAAATCATGTAAGCAACCCCCCAATGGTTTTAAAAGACCTATCCAACGATACACCACACTATAGGTTTAGTCGAGAAAAAAAAATCACCCCCACTTTACGTCTATGGGAGGTAACCTAAAAAAAATTTTTTTAGTTTTTTTAATTTAACCACTGTCGGCGTGACTAATATATATATTCATGCCAAATTACAGTTTTCTAGTACTAACAGTTTCTGAGCTTAGCCGCGGACAGTTACAGACAGACAGACGGACAGACGGACAGACATGGCGAAACTATAAGGGTTCCTAGTTGACTACGGATCCCTAAAAATGACACTGTAGGTACCTACTAGTTGTCTAAGTACTTTGCATTTGTATTAAATAGAAACACCTGGTTTAATTTTATTAATTTACCTGGAGGTGTGGCTGCAGGGAATTGTAGCGCTTGAATCTTTGCAATAAAGGTACCATTTAGGAAAAGTGTGCATCAGTATGTATCTCATACACGGAATTTCGCGTTTACGTGACAAGTCTGGCAAAGTTCGCGTCTTGTTACCGCCGAGTGTTTGGCAGATTGGATTTGTTTCCCGCATGCTTATAACACCGTACGTGCGGTCTGTGTCACCGGATTAAAAAGATAAAAGAAAAAAAAAGCGTCGCGGCCGAAATAAAAACACACTCTGTTTATTACCAGCCAGTCTTTTACATTTCAAAAGCAATTATCTCGTTCGCAACTGTGTTTTGGGAACTGGTTCTAGGAATGACTTTGGGTAAAAAAAATATGGTTACCTACTTTAGCAGTGTTCTCATATTTAATATACTTTATAGTTTAAAAAACAGGATAGAATGTTTTATGTTCTTCTTATGAAGCATTTGTCCTTCGTCACATTAAAAAAAAGCACTTAGTTATATAAACGTCAATTTTATGAATTCATAACAAAATGATATAAGTTTTAATTTCACTATTTATTTATTTATGAGTTAGGTACAATAAAATAACATATTTATATTGTTAACAACACCACAACTTAGCTTAGGACTAACGAGAATAACATGAGCATGTCTACAACACAATTATAATAAAATTCTACACTGCATTTTATGCTTACCAAAATTACTTAATCTTACTTATTTCTAGTTAGGTATAGTCGGGGTAAGAAAAGGTTCGTCACTTTTCGACTCTATGTCAACGAGTTAAGGTCGAAAAGTGACGAACCTTTTCTTACCCCGACTATACCTAAGAAATTGTACACAATACGCTGGTTGTAAAGCATAAAGGTATGTAAAATAAATATGAACTTTTGTTGAATGCTTTGTTTGGGTTCACAAGAGAGTAATATTTTAAAATAATATCATCATCATCATCATCATCCCAGCCTATATATGTACGTCCCAATGCAGGGAAAAGGTCTCCTCTAAGACTAAAAGGGCTTGGGCAGCAGTTCCCACGCAGGCCCAATGCGGATCGGAAACTTCACACACACCTTTGAATTTCTTCGCAGGTGCATGAAGGTTGCCTCACGACGTTTTCTTTCACCGTACCTAAAGCACATGGTACTTAATATTCAAACGTAATATTCGCACGTATATTCCGAAAAACTGAAAAACACGAGCCTGGGCTCGAACCCAAGACCGTATTGATTGAGAGGCCATTGGTCGAACCACTAACCTATAATTAATTATACTACGAGCGAACAAATAGTTGCCAACTCAGAACTGTCACCCACTGAACGCATTTCTTTTTTAAAATACCCCCAGCATCTCATTCAGGTCACTCTTACTACTTACCTCCTTGCAATACATACAAAACCGGCCAAGTGCGAGTCGGACTCGCGCACGAAGAGTTCCGTACCATTATATATAAAAACGGCAAAAAACCATGCCTGTTGTATGGGAGCCCCCCTTAAATAAATAAAATAAATATCACGGGACAATTCACACCAATTGACCTAGTCCCAAAGTAAGCTAAGCATAGCTTGTGTTATGGGTACAAGGCAACGGATAAACATACTTATATAGATAGATACATACTTAAATACATATTAAACACCCAAGACCCGAGAACAAATATTCGTATTATTCATACAAATATCTGCCCCGACGCGGGAATCGAACCCGGGACCTCAAGCTTCGTAGTCAGGTTCTCTACCCACTAGGCCATCTGGTCGTCTAAAATTTAAATAGGTAATTGTTTTATTTTAATTTAACTATTTATTTTTAAAGTGAATATATAACTAAATATTCTGTGAATATATCAAGCGTCTACCTGTTGCCGTTATCAATATCGAGCAAAAACGAGCAAAAAAATCACGTTTGTTGTATGGGAGCCCCCTTAAATATTTATTTTATTTTGCTTTTTAGTATTTGTTGTTATAGCGGCAATCGAAATACATCATCTGTGAAAATTTCAATTGTCCAGCTATCACGGGTCATAAGATAAAGCCTGGTGACAGACGGACAGCAGAGCCTCAGTAATAGGGTCCCGTTTTTACCCTTTGGGTACGGAACCCTAAAAAAGAAGAGCTGCGCTGCACGATTGTTCGCAGTAATATGCAACGACGAGGCAGCGTGTAAATTGTTAAAGTTGGGCGCGCGGTTGCAATTTTCACAGCCATATAAAATATTGTCAGGCGCAATAACAGACTCGGTTGGGAGCCGATGGATTCTCCTGCCTTTTGGCACGTAGCGCTGCGCCATCGATACAGTCTATTTCCATCAGTAATTGTTTCATGGTCTTGACACGTCCTCGTCCTTTTGACTGTGTCAAAGTGAACGTTGCATAGGCGGTTGGTAAAGGTGTACGGACCAGCGCGTGCGCTTTGATATTCGCAAACAATTAGTGGGAAACAAGCTGAAGGTAAGAATTTTCGTGCATGATGCATACAGGTGTTCCAAAACTTAATTATAACCTGAAGAAAGCAAGTTTAGTAGTGGTAGAGCCATGTTGTATCTACCCGCTGCATCACGAATGGGCCGGCTCATCCGGGGCAGTACCACCCTCGCACAGAAAAAATCTGCTGCGTTTCGTACGGTCAGTGAGAGCGCCGGGGGCCAAATACCTCTCCCCTCCCTCTCCCCTATTCCCTCTCCTTTTTAAAGGCCGGCAACAGATCATTGATTCTCTTTGATATGTTGATATTTATGGGCGGTGGTGATCATTTTTCATCAGATGACCCGCTTGCTCGTTTTCCTCCCACTCATAATAAAAAAAAAATAAAGAAAAATTATAACAATACTGAGAAAATGAGGAAAATTCCATGACACTTATGTAGTTTATCGGTAATAGACATTTCTTGGATAATAACTAATCCTAAAAGTGATTATTTATTTATTTATTTATTTATTTATGTATGTGACTTTAATAAAGTTTAACTAAGTGACATGGTTTCATTTTTTATTTTTCTAGAATAAACAATGCAAAATATTAAGGCACAAGTTTTATGTCACTTATTTTGTTTTATCAACTTGTTCCATAATTACATTATTACAACCAGACATGCCTAGTCTATGAGAATTTAAATACTAACTAAAGTTGTTCGTATAAATTAATTTCTAGAAACCACTGTCTGAGGTTGTTAAATAGTTTTTATTTGAAATCTCTTACAATTCAGACGCACTTAGGTATGTATATTTTATATTTAGAGCTCATGCTACAGAGAACAAAAGCTAAGATAAATTTTGCCAACAAAATTAATACTTGTCGAAAAATATTATAATCGTATTTTATTTTCTCAAGCTCTCTTCTTACTGGCTACAGAATCAACACAAAAAATATATGCCTCAAATTTACACGAGGCATTTAAGAATCAATTTCGATTGCTTATGAATCTATTCTATCTTTGATTTTGTTCAATCTGTATTTGAACAAAGCAGCTCGGCCATTGATGACCGCACACATTTTTAATATGAATTTAATTCTAAATATACAGTGCAGAGGCTCGTTGCATAAATCCACTACCGTATTTAGTGGAGTAACGTTTCGAATTAGGTACAGCTGTCAGATGTAGGCAAACAGTCGTGCAGCTCGTTTGGGACGGAACTAGGATCCGCTCTGTTTCTCACATTAGTTCAATCCCGATGAATTGGGGCACTTGGGGAACGGTTTCGTTGGTTACCACTGGAAATTGGTAAGTGTTTGGAATAGCATAAGTTTAGTAAGGCAACGTGCAACGGTGGGAAACTTTTGAAACATGTGGAAGTGCTGAACGCGTTTGTATGAAATGGATTTTGTATGATTACAATATATGATTTTACGCCAGACTTTGACATACGGGTTTTTCGTTAATTGTGACATAGGTAAGTATAAAAATAGAGCATTTTAATAACTATGTAATGGGGTTATTATTGACGTATAGTTCTTAACTAGCGACCCGCCCCGGCTTCGCTTGGGTGCAATAATATGCATGTATTATACATATAAACCTTCCTCTTGAATCACTCTATCTATTAAAAAAACCGCATCAAAATCCGTTGCGTAGTTTTAAAGATCTAAACATTCATATGTAGGGACAGACAGACAGCGGGAAGCGACTTTGTTTTATACTATGTAGTGATATCTTTAGTTATATTTACTTTTTTTACTAAGCTAAATTTATTTATACTGATATACTATTATGTCTGTCTTTAACACTTCGATATTTGTAATGTTGCAGTAAAGGAAGAATAATGGGCAAATGCAAGGTGGTTAACAAACACTTTGCACGCCGTAAGTTATAACACAGTCAACAGCTGATGACGAGCACCACTCGTGATGCTCTGTTGCCCAAGGACGCCGCGCATTTTTTAAGGCGCCACCTATGGTTTGCCGGCGGTTCGCGAACTGTGGTCGGTATTTTAATACAAACAGTATGAAATCTGATCACGAGTACTAGTCGTCATCCGCGACTCTAAGAAAAAAAGTGTTACGAGTGGCATTCGTCATCGGCGAGCTAGACGTGGCAGTTATTAAAATGGCCGGCGAATTAGAACAAAAATGCGTACCGACTGGTTCTCGTGATCGGCGTGCAGTGTTAACAATTAATAATATGGCAAAAACGTTAGTAATATTGTATATTACTTAGCTATACAGGGTTATTTGTAATTCACTAGCATCCTTTTAACCCTAAACTCCAACCACTTAAACAAACGTTTATTTGTTTTACGGCTTTTGTCATAACTTAATATTTTTGGTGTAATAACGTTTTGAAAATTTGAGATTTCCTCTTATTTTTACGATACTCTGTGTATTTGTATGGGAAAAAAAGTACTTCATTTTAAAAAGTCGTAAAACAAAAAACATTTGTTTGAGTGATAGGAATTCAGGGTTAAGAGGATGTCAGTGAATTACAAATAACCCTGTATACAGGTAATATGCCGTGTGCAGCCCTTAGTTTCTTTGTCAATAGCAATTTGCAGATCGTCAGTACTGACCGTCCGAATAAAGCCCCCTTTATATTATGGTGTGAAAAATATCGCGCGAGTTGCGGTACGAGTGTGTTGCCGTCGATGATTGATCACTTATGTATGAATTTATAACCTACGCAATGTAACAATACGCCCAGAATATTTCTTGCACCGTCTAAACGAAGCTTAACACTAAATACAGCCTTAATAAGCAATAGTAACATTTCGATACAAAAGCTTTTGTTGTATTAGTTGGTTATATTTTTACGAATGATTAAGTAAGATATTACTAAACAATCAACGAACGCTTTCACTGATTGCTGTCATAATTTTCATTACTATGAAAGTAATCATTGGTCATTAGTCATTACTATGAAAAAAAAAGATGTAAGTACTCAGTCCCATCACCGTTTGATGAGGAAAGGTGTATGTTATTAATTGTTTCTATTACTTAAATAATAATGGGAACAATAGTGATGGTAGTTTTGTTAAGAATAACATTCTGCGGAGAAGATTATACAAGTATTTATTATAGACAATAATATATTTCACCCATCGAATTGTATGTTTGACCATTTTTATCTGGCAGTGGCAGTCAACCATACAAAATGGCTGATGGAAATTATAGTTCCGTTGCGACGCGAAAATTACCCATGCAACTGTATTTAATTATGTTATATAGCGGAAAAATTTGGTACTGTCATTAAGTACGTAAAACTCTTTATTTTACAATATTTTTTTTTCCTGCTGCGTTTCGTACGGTCAGTGCCCAATACCTATCCCCTCCCTCTCCCCTATTCCCTCTCCTTTTTAAAGGCCGGCAACAGATCAGTGACTCTTTTTGAGTTGTTGATATTTATGGGCGGTGGTGATCTTTTTTTATCAGATGACCCGCTTGCTCGTTTTCGTCCCTCTCATAATAAAAAAAATACATGAAATTAACCGATAACAAGAGAAACAGAGTGGGATCTCTTCCAGTTAACCACTGAACGATACCGATAAGTACCGGTGTTAAGGTGTTCAACATTTTGAACTCCACCAATAAAAATAATTTTCAAACGCAAATAGGTAGGTACATGAAATATTTGAGTAAGTAATTAGATCTTAAAGGAATTGTATAAGTAGTAAGTATGAAATTAATACGAAGGAGATTTTTTTGGCCAATCAATAAAAACAACTGAATAAAGTAATAACATACACCTTTCCTCATCAAGAAAATATCGAATTAATAATTCGTTAACACGTCCCTTTTATAACTCCGTCTACAAATTGAATGCAATTTAAGACTAATTTCAACGAAATTATGATAAATTTCCGCTAAAAGGTGTTCAAGTTCACTGGTACAATTTGGCCCGGCGCAGAAACCTTATTAACAGGTTTAATCTAGAAGGCAAGTGAAAGCGAGCATACTTCATTTAATTTTTGAATAAATCTTTACGAACCTTACAATTTTCGCTATATCGAAATACAGAGACATCACTTTGAGCAGATATTACCTAAGGAATTTTTTATTGTTTCGTACCTCAAAAGAAACAAAATAACCCATATAAATAAAATCACTTCGTTGTTTGTCTGTCTAAATATAGTAGAACGTCTTTTTTCATAGAAAAAACGTGGATATCAAAACTTCTATAGTACGTACCTGTAGAGCTGTTTTTACCATTGACATATAATTACAAAATTTTGTAAGATATAAGAGCTCACATCACAAGACATCATCATCCCAGCCTATAGGTATACGTCCCACTGCAAGGCACAGGCCTCCTCTCCGAATGAGAGGGCTTGGACCGTAGTTCCCACGCGAGCCCAGTTTGGATTGGGAACTTCACACACACCATTGAATTTCTTCACAGGTGTGTGCAGGTTTCCTCGCGATGTTTTCCTTCATCGTAAAGCTCATGGTAAATTACAAATGTAATTTCGCACATAAATTCCGAAAAACTCAGAGGGCCGAGCCCGGTCTCGAATCCACGACCCATTACTTGAGAGACCATAGGTCAAACCACTAGGCCAGGACGGCTACCTCACAAGTACTTACTTAAGTACTTAAAGGAACAAGTCTGAACATTAGTGAACTGCAAAAATTACTTTGTCCTTCATAGAAATACTATGATGTACAAATCTATTTGTTGCAGACTTTAAATTTAATTATTTACAAATTGAATTTCTATGGAACCCTCAGTGCGTGAGTATGACACGCGCTCGGCCGATTTTCATTTATTGATAAAATATTTTTCATGTCTTTTGTGACATTCCATTCATTGTACCTAAACCCGACTTAATTTGGTTTCATCAATCATAAGCCATTGAGTTTGAGGGTTTTTTCGCTGTTAAGTATACGTATATACATATTACGAATATATGCGTGTACGTATATACGCATTAGAAATGATGAAATCCGCGCAAGAACTAAAGTCACGGACATAGCTCGAAGAATCGCTAGACTTAAGTGGCAGTGGGCAGGGCACATCGCCCGTAGAACTGACGGCCGATGGGGCCGAAAGGTTCTCGAGTGGCGTCCGCGGACCGGAAGACGCGGTGTAGGTAGGCCTCCAACAAGATGGAGCGACGACCTGGTTAAGGTAGCGGGAACGCATTGGATGCGGATGGCGCAGGGCCGATCTGTTTGGCGAGCCTTGGGGGAGGCCTATTTTTAGCAGTGGACGTCTTTCGGCTGAAATGATGATATACATATGTATAAACTTTGTTTTTGTGTACTTTTCGTGCCATTAAAATTAATGAGGTGCTTTTCTTGCTACCATAAAATATTTTATTTACCATATTACCATAAATATGCAAAATTACCAAACCGCAGTTCGCTCGCGTGTTAACTACAGCTCAAGCCCTCTCATTGTGCGAAGAGGCCTGGGCCGAACAGTGATATGTATATAGACTAGAGATCATGATAATAATGGTAAAGAAAAATCCTGCATTTTTCGCTTCTTTCTAAAGTTGGATTGACTTGAAATTTGGTCATTGTTTATAGATTCAATGACAAGGTTAGAATATTCTTTTTTTTACCAACCATTCCAGTTTTCATAACAACCAGCGGTGACTACAACTCCATATAATCCCCAGAGTAACGAGATGGGTGTATCCTTGCTTTGAGACTGACGCCCGGGGCACTAGGCGGGGCTTTTAACACGTAATTGCTTTAATGTGCCCCAACGTACGACACCTACCAAATTAGATAAGCCTACACACTCTCATTCACATGCCAATAGCCATACGTCGAGCTTTTTTGGTTTGATAAGGGTCTCCGCGTAACCATTTGATGTAAACGTAGAATGAGCATCATTGTTTTTGGGGAATTTCAGAAATAGGGTAGAATCCATTTTTTTCCTCAGATTTTAAATTTTCTTGCATGGATCTACTCAGAATCAGTAGAACTATCGATTCTACATAGAGAAAAAAGTGTCCCGAGGTCAGTTTGTTACTTTTCATACATAGGTGTTTGAAGGTAACAAAACAGACACTTATTTTTGTACGAAAAACTGGGGTCATTTTTTTTTACTCGATTATAAGCGATAGTGCTTAGTGCTAGGGCGATTGATTCTGAGCAGATCCAGGCAAAAATTTCTAAAATCGGAGAAAAAAATAAAGTTGGACCCTATTTCTGAGTTTCCCCTTTTCCAGGTTTCCAGGTTCATATACCATAGCGTGTCGTATCGTATTCCATAATTTTCATTTACTTATCATAAAGTAATTTATTTCTGAAACAGTATTTTTTTCAGATTTGTTATTTAACTTTCAAAAAATCCTGAAAATAGCACGATCTATATATTTTATGGAAAATGTTGGTATGGTAAGTGAAATTAGGACAAATGAAATTATGAGAAAGGAAGTGATCCCGTTTTTCCACCTCACTTTAACATATATTATAACCGCGTCTCTCAGTTGGCGAAGACAAGTGGCCAACGTCACATCCACATCAGCAGAATAAGTAAGTATTTGAGTGGTTGCGTTTGTTCTACACACGACTTTACAACCAAAGTAGGGCGTGAAGCAATAGCGTGGTGCCGTAACAACGAGACTTCTACAGGGATTCTTAAATTTTTTATGTGACGTCAGTGACAAGTATGGTAAAAAAATGTGTACACTAACTGAGAGGTGTTGAATTTGGAGACCTAACTTAACTCATGTCTCTTTAACTCTCTGGGTTCATAATGTTTATCATCGTCGTCAGCTGAAATATGTCCATTGTCCACAGCTGACTTAAGCTTCCCCGAAAGAATGCTACAATAACCCGTCTTGCACCGCCGGCATCCATTGGACTCTGGTGACTTTTGCTAGGTCAACAGGCTACCTTGTCGCCACTCATGACTTTAACTCTGGTTTCAGGGAAAATTTTCACCCACGCCACTGATGTGCAAATCATTTCGATCATCACAACCGCTCATCTACAATAAGCACGTAAGTATACGCTTTAAGCTTTCCCCGGCGGGAATTTTAAATGATGTGGAATCTACGTAGACGTTTTCTGTAGAAGTTAAAATGCCTAAAAATACTTTTTACCCTGTAAATGACAAAATATCGCTTCTGTTGGTAATACCACATTAAAAACCTGTCAACCACTTTAATACCATTGCAAGTGTTACATTGCAAATTTAAATTTGTGTAAATTGAGCGTTTTCGGCTACGTAGATTCACCATGAATACACCATGTAACTGTCGGTGCCAATCCATTAAATATATCCCTCACCATTCTGTTTAATCGGCAAATACACTATTTATCAGATGCCAGCGTCCACTTTTGCTCCCTGTACAGAAAAATACCAAACATAGTGATAACTCTGGTATACTCATATATGACAGGTGTCGGAGGATGGTCAAGCGCTCGATCGATTTATTTGGACATTGCACCGCTGCAGTTGACATACCCCATCAGTCCACGATAGGCTAGGCTGCACTAGCATTTTCAATTTACTGTATCTAAGAGTACATTGGCTAGTAATTGAAGCTGGACATCTTTGATGTATCGGCTCTTTTATCGGATTGGATGGACGCAATAACAGACCGTTGATTGCTTCCAAGTGGACTTGGGAGATTGATTATTTTCTCGTTACTTCCCCCGTGTCGTGCTTTGTTTTCTCTCACAATGTCTACACGAATGATTAGTCGGTAACTAGCAGTGCAAAATTGGGCTCGGATGTACCCGTCCACTTATTGATAGACAAGGACTTTGATCCTTGTATTGTAGAGCTGTTAGCTACAATTAAAATACTTTCATAGCTAAAGAGACCGGCTAAGTGTGAGACTAGCGTTTTGCACGTCATAATTTCGTAGCTTTTGGGCTTTTGTCTGTACCTACTTGTGTTGCGAGTCTATAATTCTTCCCAAATTTTGTGTTTACACGTTGAGGAGATGTGCCTTATAATAGGTTTTTATTCTTACGGTTTTTGTATAAATATAAATACACTTTCTTCCTGATTGCATAATATACTTATAAACTTCTCTTCTTTACAGTTACAAGAAATCAGAGTTAGGTACATAATAACTCTAATTTGATATCTCCACGCGATCCTACAAAATGGCCTTGACTGACAGACGGATGGACAACAAATTGATCATAATAGGAATTCCTTTTTCCTTTCAAGTTACGGAACTATTGTTTAGGTAACTTGTTTTAAGTATGAAATAAATGCCATTGGACTTAAAGGTCATACCTGGCCTAACAAACCTGACCACAAGCAAATCTCAGCCAGGAGAGCGTGTCAACATCAAAATAGGAGGTTGTTAAAATAAACATTCTTTCAAAGACCCTCCTAAAACAATGGCTATTCGGGGCCAGCGTATATTTATTTACGCATCTAAAATGGTATTGCAAAAAACAGCAAACATTAATGTGAAAATATTGTTGGTCAAGCCGGCCGTCCGTCCGGCGCTAGCCAAAGCTCATAAATAAACAGAAAACTGGATGCTTCGTCGAAAAGTTCGTAAAAAACCGAAAACGGGAAAATTTACAACCGGGAATTCAAACGCGTTTTAATTAACCTTCCAACCGTCGCGAGCCGCATCATTGTTATTTATATTGTACCTATTAATGTAGTAATGAAATATTTGCATTACAGTTACCATTCCAGTTTGAATATGTGGCGCTCAGAAACTGACATTGTTTCTGGCATGAATGCTTTCCTAGGAAAAAGTTTTTTGTTTGTCTGGGAATCGGTTCAGACTCGAAATGTTTGTTACCTGAAATGTCCTTAATATAGACATACTTTATTAGGATTGGGAACTTCACACACACCATTGAATTTCATTGCAGGTTTATGCAGGTTTCCTCACGATGTTTTCCTTCACCGTAAAGTTCATGGTAAATTTGAAATGTAATTTTGTACATAAATTCCAGCAGCAGCAGGAAGAAGGCAGTTGAGTTAAGTTAAGTGTGTTAGCTATTTCGGTTTAAGAGATAGAGCTCTATGACACACGGACGGACAGACAGTGGAGTCTCAGCAATAGGGTCCCGTTGACACCCTTGGGTACGAAATCTTAAAAATGTATCGCATGTTTTTTTTAATTATACACAGCAAGTATTGATCTGTTTATTATATTAATTTTTATTTCCAAGAGGGTAAAAAATTCACTCAGACACTGTGAAACATACTGCGTTTTTAAAATGATAAAAAACAAAAAAAGTAAATAAAAGTATTCCATCATTGGCATTCATAAATTCCACACTCATACTCTTGCACAGGCACAGTTGAAAAACACAGTGTCGTCATCAAAATTTCATGCAATGCATGAATCTCGTTCCAGCGTGAAGACGCGGACTATCGGGCGCTAAAACATTAAACGCGACACCAAGTGCCTCGAAATATACAACATTGTGAGCTCATGACGACCATTGCGGCGCAGATAGCAGCGTAAAGTAGTATACTTGGTTCGTACATTGTACATCATGAGGCAGTGTGTTATTTTGGTGCTTCTTCATCTTCACGCCCTGACACTAAAGTAACATTATGAAGCTACGCAAAATGCGCTTTCTGTTTAAATTGTAATTGCTCAATAACTTGCTACATGTTAGTAGCTGGCCAATAGACGCGTAGCGCTACGCTTTTTTGAGGGTCTAAGTTTCAAAAATACTAAAGTTCCTTATTTCTTGCCTGTGGGTACAGTCGTACCTATAAAGCTTATTATTGCGTTTTGTGTCACATCTGTCATTTGCATTTTCAGAAATTTGAAGATTTGTGGTTGACTATTTTTATTCAAAATAAATTGGCGAAATTAATTTAAAGTTTAAAATAATAATGATATCGTATCTAAGATAGTCTGCGGAGTGTGGAAACTCAGTTTGTGTCATTTTGGTCCAGTGCATACTGACGTAGGTCAGTACGTAAAAAAAGTTATAAAAAAAAAATTCAAATTGATTACATGACTGTTTCCTAGTTCAGATCACTTACACATGCCTATTAAATAAATTTGTGTCAATTTAGACGACGATTTAACGACCGCTTTAGCCTAGTTGGTAGTGACCCTGCCTACGAAGCAAGAGGTCCTGGGTTCGAATCCCGGTAAGGGCATTTATTTGTGTGATGAGCACGAATATTTGTTCCTGAGTTATGGATGTTTTCTATGTATTTAAGTATTTATTTATCTATATAAGTATGTTTATCGTCGTCTAGTACCCATAGTACAAGCTTTGCTTAGTTTGGGACTAGGTCGATTTGTGTAAGATTGTCCCCTAATATTTATTTATTTTATTTAGAGCACGGTATTTAAAGATTTTTAGTAATTTTGTTATTCCAAGCTACAAACGTTTAAAAAGAATATAACAATTATTAGAGTTCACATATTCAATATCATGAGTGCATGTAAAATCGATATTGTAAGTTTGTGTTATTTTCACCTACGATATTTAAATAAATAAAACACAAAACCATGTTTGCGGTCAAAGCGGGCGACGCGGGCAGGCGACGGCGGGCGGGGGGCATACGCAAGGTCACTCGTTTCATTCAGTGCTATTACTTCTACCTATCCGAAGCGATATATATTAGTACAGTCAGCATCAGATATATCTACGCGCCCCAGGTGTTCATATAAACGTGTACATTCCAACCGTCACAAATTCATTGACAACTAAGTTATCATTTACATGTGGATGCTTAGTGCGTCACAATTCTCTTGACGGTCCAGTTTTTTCTGTTTTTTTTTTGTGTCGACTGAGATTTGAACCCGGGTTCTCTGCTTTGAAAAGCATACCAATGTTACCGAGACCACGACGTGTCTTTGCTGAGGACACAAAATTTGCCTTCATTTACCTTTTGCTATGTGTGAGACGTTTCGACGATTCTACTGAAAAGTAAATAAGTTAGAGTAAGTTGACCGAAAGGCATCTGTCAAATTTGATTGAAGAGAAAACTTGAGACAGATGTATGTAATGACAAGTCTGTACTGTTTTCGATGATTGTCATATCGCTTACCTGAAATTAGCATAGGTAGATTTTTATCAAAATTCGACCATAGTTATATGCTTTAAACGTCTATTTTCCCATGTTGTTCAGATATATTTGATATGTTGACTGCTTAGATATACCAGTGATTTTTTTAAGCTAAGGCATCAATGACTTGTTAGGAGTGTAGAAATTAAAAAATATCGACTGTTTAGGTATTTGTGACACGTTGAGCGCTAGCCGGCGCCCGCCGCCCGCCGCCCGCGCCCGCGCCCGCGCTCTTCCCGGCGCTCGCCCGTAGTGCGAACTTGCGAAGAAGACTATTTTTAATTATGAATAGCGTTTTGTTACATCATAATAATCAAAAACACGTAAACTTAAATAACTTGAATTTTCTGTTTTGGCTTTTACAGGGCGTTTTATTAAAAAATATATGTATCTATAAATGCCGTGGACGAATTTGACACAAAATATTTTGGACAACAGATATCAGTACTCTTAAACGCATAAAACCTTTATAACCTATTGTAATATTTTTTTAGAGGTAATTGGGTGATGTGTTAGGTACTGGCTTAATATCAGGATTGCCGTGGACAGAGATGGCACAAAATGCATTTTTAGATCAGTTACTACTTTATTATTATCATGAACTTTATTATTATAATGTTAAATTATAGCTACAGTTTGAGTTAAGTAGGTACCTAAATAGTCTTATCTACATCCTTATCTTAACTTCCCTGTTATATATACAGAAGAGATATCTTGTGAATTTAAAATTCAACTGTGCGTTCAGTGCTGTGCAGTAGTTTGTAACAAATACCACTTATATGTTTTAGTGGGAGCTGTTTAGGGAGTAAGTGCATGTTAGTCAGTGATTTATTTATAAGTAAATGATGTACGCTTGCTTCTGTTTGCTCTCCTTGAATAAATAAATAAATAAATAAATAAATGAAAGTAAAATTTTCTTCTGTAATATTTTTTTCATCCTGTACTGATCGATAGGACAAATAGGTACCTAAATTTCTACAAATGCAAGTACCTAGGATGGCACAAAATAATATATTAGGTTGGGTGAATGGTCTGAAAACTATATGCAAAATTCAAACAACTTTAATATTCTTGAAACCTTAAAACGTAGCGCTGCAGGTCTACAAAGGATGATGAGGCGTAAAACTCAAGTTAACCCTATATCTTTACGAATTATTTTACAATTCGTCAACATCAACAGTAGGTATTCACTACAAAGCAGAAAAATGTTGCTACCGGATTCAAGCATACCTAGCAGCGTAGCACATGGTAATGCATGCCAGCGAATGTGCTAACTAAACAGATAAATTTCAGGCACCCTTATAGATACGGTACACCATCATCTTAGCCTATATACGTGCTACTGCTGGGTACAGGCCTCTTCTCAGAATGAGAGGGTTTGGGCTATAATTACCATACGGGGCCAGTGCGGATCTGGAACTTCACACACACCATTGAATTTTTTCGTAGGTGTGTACAGTTTCCTCACGATATTTTTTTCTTCGCCGTAAAGGTCATGGTAAATTTCAAAATGTAATTTAATTTCAAAATGTAACTCAGAGGTGCAGAGCTGGGATTTGAATCCTCGACCCTCTGCTTGAGGCCATTGGTCAAACCACTGGGCCATCACGGGTTTTTCATCCACTCAAAACTTTAACTACGTAAAGTAACTCCCTTTTCAATTAGATACTTACTGCAAAATTCAACTTTAATCACAACATACCATACGAGTCTAACGCAACAAAAAGTTCATTTATTTGTCAACCCAAGTGGTTCATTTGCATACAACTAAACACGCCGTTGTGGGTAGGCGTGTGAAAATACCAAAGTTCCTCTCGCATAATGAAGATGAGTGTAGATGTTGCGAATAATGCCGGGAACTTGGAACAAACCGCAAGCCTGGCTGGCTTCCGAACTTCACTTGTTACCTAGTTGACTTATTCCTCGCGTCACACTTCACACCAATTTTCCTTTGACTCGAAGACGGGTCGAAGTTACAGACGTGGTATAGTAAAGTTAATAGTGGGTTTGTTGGTTTTGGACCGGATTTTACTACAATGATTTTAGAAGTGATTGTTTGTCGATTTCGATGTAAATATCTTTTCACTTCTACTCTTACTTTATTCGAAGTAGATATTCCTGTCGGAAATGTACATTATTTTCGCGCTTGGACATTATTTCCAAGTTTACGCTATGTCAGATGAGATAGGTAAACAATCAGTAAATACAGCAAGGTCATACATAAATATCGACGCATCCATCGCGTTATCCTCCTGAGACCCAGAAAAAAAAAATTATGTATTTTCTTATTTGGTTAAAGTTCAAAGTCAATTTTGAAATATGTACAAAAAATTGTACGTGGGGTCCTTTGAGGTGAAATATATGTATACACTGACCTTATTGTTGGTGGTTTAAAGACTTTAAAGGTACCTATAGGTACAGATGTTTTTGATGTCTTAATCTATCTAATATATAAAAATTTGTTATCGAACTCCTCCGAAACGGCAAGCCGATTTTTTTAAAAATTTTTGGCTATATTTGGTAGGTCTGAGAATAGATCGTAGGCTACTTTTTATACCCCTATTCGTCGCAGACGGAGTCGCGGGCAACAGCTAGTAACGTAATGTTTATGGCAACAAACAGAAAAAAATTACTTATATTTTTATTGTATTTATTAATTTACAATGGTGTTGTACAGGAGAAAATTACAATAATGGCTTTAAAAATCAGTTGAATATGAATGCACAAATATTTAAATATTAGGTACCTATTTATTTATTACATCAAATAACACAAAATACTTACTCAAAATTGTCTTATATTAAAATAAATATAAATTTTACAGCGTCAGTAGAATATTGTAGGTTGGGAAAGAAAAAGAAGATAAAGCAACCAGTATTTTTAGGAACAGAAATTGTTCTGGTAATGTACCTCATAAAAGCCTTCATGTCATGACCTCGGACAAAAATTGAAAATAAATGCTTATTATCATCGTTCATACTGGTATATTGTACTCGTATGTGCGATAGCGTCAGGCCATTTCTAAAGGCCGGAGCTTTCACATCAATATCAATTTTCTGTCCACTTCAAAATGTTCAATTAATTAGCTTTATGAGCTGACGGAATGCATTAAAGTAATAAAACCGTTACTGTTATAATTTGTTATCGGAACAGGAAAAATATATCAGGCGACGAAAGGCTATAGCTTCTATATGTATATAATTAAGAGACATTTATTTTTCATGTACAAGAATAGTTGTTACTTTAAACGCCGAATAAAAAAAACATTTGCACTTTGAATATTATTTTAATGGATATAGGAAAAAAATCAATCAATAAACTTGCTCATTCAGGTGAAAAGTATACAATGTCGCCCACGGGAAACCAGAAATACGTGGGTTGTAAGTGTATTTATATAATAGTTAAGGCCATAGATTCCTTGGCTGCCTTATACCGACATTCTTCTTTCAATTAGTTAATTTTCCTAGTTATAATGATACCTACACTTTAATCTTTTCGCTGTCTTTCGGTCCCTATACGTATCGATTCCAATACAATTACTATAAATAGTTAATACAACAATAGTGGGTATTTTTATAAGGATACAGTATTACCTATTTAACTATAAATGAGTTACAGAAGTAGGAAAAAATTATATTTTTGTTAGAGTAAGACTTTGATTTAAACAAAATTTTACGTTTAAATATTTGGTAGGTACTTTTATCATATCTTTTTAATTATTTTAATATCATAACTTAGTTTTAGATATATTTTGATGCATATTATACAAAACATTGCGTATCTTTGTTTCCTATCTACGATAAATCATACTTTCAGGCAGAAGTAGTTTTAGTATTCAACCAACCACAATTTTATAAAATATGAACTGGTCATAATTTTCTGCCTTTAAATTTTACATACTTTTAACATATTTTCAATGTTATTTATACTTTTTTTTTACAATAAACTTTCTATAATTGAATCTTAATGATTCATCGAAAGTCTGAAAACTATACTTATTAAAATAATCACTAGCACGAACATTGGTTCTAAACTATTACAATAATTAATTTCAAAATCAGAATCTTCTATTTCTAGCTGATTTAAAATTTTGCTAACTTTATTGCTAAGTTTTTGTTTGATTGTATTGGAAGAGGTTAGATAGACAAATGAACGATTTTTTGTACTGTTTTCTAACGCATGACGAATTTGTGTTTTGTCGGTGACGTAGAACGTGGACTCCCTGTCCTCTTCGTCATCAGATCTGTCGGCTGATCCGAATTGATTGTCAGGCCCTTCCATAGGCGTTGAATACTTGTATTCTTCATTCCTTGGGCTGGTGTTATGGGCTGTGGGACCTGGGATTTCTGAAAACAAATGAACATAATACTTTATTAAAAGGAACCTACACAAAAATATTTCGATTAAATAATATAAAACTATAATGGCCGATTTTACAACACTGTGGAGAAATGGCTTACCCTTACTCTACCCTTAAATACCCATATACCCTTGACTTTGCGTGATTAAAAAAGGCATCGCACAAGTGACAAACTTTAAATCCTCATTATTATTTTTTGTGGTAGGTATTAGACCACTTTTCTTTTGCCAGCATCATGTAAAATATTGCAATCGACATTGTGAGTTAAACCTACTAACATAGACTAAACAGAGCATAGATGGATGTTCACAAGCAGGTGTGGTGGCCCTTGTATTAATGACTGCTACCAGCTATTACACTAAGCCAAATAGCTAGCTTTAGGTCATGACTAAGCTGTTAAGACAACGCGTTTGCTATTAACATAAATGCGTCGCTTATTGCAAGTAACCAATTAGCCTCAATTAGGTGATATTATGGCTGAAACAAATTAAGTATAGTTGCTATTGTTTCCTGATATAAATGGTAACTAATGTACTAGTAAAATTGTTCTTTGCTTGCCTTGTGTTACTAAATGAACAACAAATTTCAATGTAGTAAGTAAAAGGCTAAGCTATTACTTAATAGCGCAGTTAAGTAATAGTTACTTTAAGTTATTTAAAACAAATAAAAAAGAATGTACTTGCAGTTGACAGCCATCTATTTACCGTTTAAAGTAGATAAATATGGACGTACTTCCAAAGAAAAAAAAAACATTATTGATTTGATTATCAACTGCAAATGAGGCCGAAAGAAAGAACCAGATCATCTTTACCATTTTTGCTTCTAGTTGTATAACTATTGTATAATGTCCGGGTCTTATGTCGCCTAAAGGCTATACAATAAGCGATCAAGGTTGAGAATTCCGAGTACGATGCGCGCTGCCCTTAGCAGAGGAAATGCAGGGCGTTCTACATTTGGTACCTACCTACTTAACATAGGCAGTGTAAAATACATAATTTCCTTTTAATTTCATTACCGGGCCGTACAATTGGTGCATATATATAAATAAACACAAGAGACGTAATTAAATAAGCGGACCATCAAAAATAAATACATTATTATTTAATTTTGTTAACAGCCTTTATTGTGATTAGCTTTTGGTCGTGACTGTTCCGCTAAATATGCCACAATATAATAAAGTTCAATGCAGTGGGTGAGATAACACTCAATTACCTCACTATTTAATTATTGAAATTAATTATATTGTTAAAATCATCCACAGGATACATGGTAGGTTACTGAAAAAATGTTTAGTCCTATGTAAATGACAAATCACCGAGATCGCCATCGACCACTGAATACGTAATGTGATACATACACAGTAGTATAGTCGGGGTAAGAAAAGGTTCGTCACTTTTCGACTCTATGCCAACGAGTTAAGGTCGAAAAGTGACGAACCTTTTCTTACCCCGACTATACGTGGGCGACCGTGCTTCGCTGGGGTTACAACTCGAAAACATGTGTTATTTTTTTACAGGTAAGACCAAGCAAGATCTATTTTCACCTCCGAAAACTCTCACATAGCAATTTTCTTAGAAATCGTTAAAATATTTTCGAGATTTCCAAAATAAATTCGTTATTATGTACAAAAACTTGCTCATTTCCCATTCATTTCACAAATATTCCATGTTCAATAATGATGATAGGGATGAGATTGGGAATTCCAGCAATTTTCCTATCTATGTACATCATTGCAGACTTTTTCCTCATTCCTATCCAGAGCCTTACCATACAGCCTGATGACACTATCGACTTCTCCCAGCGAGTTCTTCGCCACACATCGGTAGCCACCGACGTCGGCTGCGGTGAGCCGACGCACCGTCAGCGCCATACGGCTCTCGAACGAGCTCAGCGCCACATTCATCACTTCGTACTTGTTCGATGATATCACCATCTCATCTGTTAATAAAGAAAACCTTAAATTTTCGATTGTGAAACTATCAATAGCTCTCGTTTAAAACAAGTCACACTATCGATAACGGACTACGTTATACTATCGATAGTATCAATACTATCGCAGTTGTAAACAGCAATTTAGTCCAAAGTATCAAGACTTATCTATCGGTAGTTCAAGTCATGGTAATACAGGGCCATGATAGACAACAATATACTAAAGATAATAACGTTAAATCGATAGCACAAGTCATGGAAATACTATTGTGGAATATAATACCTGCAATGGTATCGATACTATTGATAGCTCAAGTCATGTTACCTAATATTACAATACTGCCGATATCTACCTACTATCGCAGTTCTAGGATGCAATAAGTACAAAATTGATAGTATCGATACTATTATTATTTAGAACTCAAAACTATCGATAGTAACTTTGGCAACTCTATGATTCTCAGTAATAGTACATAATTCGAAATTTAGCAATAGGTTTTCTCGGATGCTCGGAATTGCCCTTGTTAGACGAAGAAAAAGAATAATGCTTTTCTCTTATTGCCGTATGAATCTAGCTTGCACGTGCTTGGGTTGTAGCGCTTGTAGGTGCTACGCATTACCGTCTGACGTAGACCGCTACGCCGAGTCGTAGCAGCATTTATGTAACAATGGATATAATTTAATGGACGAATTTCTTTATTCATAAACGGATTCTTAAGTTTATGTTTATAAAAACGTTTGACTTCATCTATATCGCTTTGACATTTGCCTTTACCTATAACATATTTAGACCGATTTTTGAAATTATATCGCTCAAAAATACCATTCAAAAGTGGAAAATAATGATAAAAAAAATGATTTTTGATTTTAATATTTATAAGTAAAATAGTAAATAATTACAGCTGTGATTAAGAGTGTCGAATAGTCGATAATTCAATTTGAGCTCAATCTTTTAGCGGCAGCAGTCCACATATTTTTATTACTTTGGAATGGTATTTTTAGTTTGGTTTATAAAATCGGTAATATCAAAAGGACAAAAGGCTAACTACCAGGTAAGTAAATTTTTATTAATGTAAATAAAATCAAACAATCCGTCGAGGGTGACTATTTCTAAATATACCTCTTCGTTTTACTAAGAGAAAAAAGTCAGATTTATACGCGATCCATACTCTCGCTAATAATATGTAATAAGATTTTTTCGTAATCAATGTAACAGTTCCAAATGCATATGAGATAATAAAATATTTTAAGGTTTGTTTAAGCATTATTTCATTACTTTTGAAGAAATTTATCCGCAAGTGTCACAATTCTCAATTGAATAAAGAATCTACTGAAGTAACAAACCCTACCTAAATATTAACGATCCCCTTTTTAACAATGTCTCAGAGGAGTCCTTCTACTATTTATCTCTGTACGAAAAGCGTTATTTTTCAAGCAAGTGCAAAGCGGCGACGTTTCCTTGTAGCCTTTAGCTGTTCCGACAATCCTTCCATCGCTGTGTTGCCCGCCGTCGCGAGCTGCGGTAAGCCCAAGTGCTTGTTGCTCGCAAATGATAAAGCGACTAGCTCGCGCACTAAAAACAAACATCTTCTAACAAAATACTAACACATCCTCAAAACTAATAATATGAGAAATAAAAATATCACGCGAGCTGAAAACGTGACCGTATGTGGCTAAAAGGCCATAATAAGTATTTATTTTTCAGTCTGTGACTGGTTGTGGATGAATAGTACTTAATTTCCTGTTTGTGTGTGGGTGTGTCTTTTTCGTGTAATTTTCCATATTTTTCTTTTTAGGGTTCCGTACCCAAAGGGTAAAAACGGGACTCTATTACTGAGGCGCCGCTGTCCGTCCGTCTGTCCGTCTGTCCCTAGGCTGTATTTCGGGAACCGTGATAGCTAGAGAGTTGAAATTTTCACAGATAATGTATTTTGGTTGCTGCTATAACAACAAATACTAAAAAATGGAATAAAATAAATATTTAGGGGGCTCCCTCCCATACAACAAATGTGATTTTTTTACTCGTTTTTGCTCGATATTGATAACGGCAACAGGTAGACGCTTTAAATATTCACAGAATATTTAATTATATATTGGCTTTAAAAATAAATCATTAAATTTAAATAAAAAAAAAAAGTGGTGGGCTCGCATACAACAAACGTGATTTTTATAGATAATTGTACGGAACCCTTCCTGCGCGAGCGCGAGTCCGACTCGCACTTGGCCGGTTTTTTTTTAATAAATGGATAGCTCATTAAATGTGTTATTGCACAGATTTTGGTTGGAAAAGATTTAATTTCAATGGTGAGCACCATTATCTGCTAAAATGTCTGAAAAATTCGAATGAAAAAGCGGGAGTGGCGAAAAAATGGCGACATCGATAGTGGAACGAAATGCATTCATCTTATTATTACTTTTGTGAACGCTTCAAAATATTCCGCTTTATAATATAAATAAACCTTTGAACACTGACAAAGATAAGACCCCCCAAAGAAATTTACAATGCAATATCTGTATCCCCGGAAAATTTCCGCGGATAACAACTTTACAAGGAAACGATAACACCAGTCACGCTTTTTCGAATCTTCATTCCGATCGAAATTCGAGTTTGTTTACTTTCCAGTAATGCTTTGACTTCCTAGCGTGCTCGGTGACCTTCGAGCAAAATTACCCACCTAACTCGGGTCTCACCCTCGCCCGTTTCATTATAACAAGAAATTTCATCTCAATTAATGTCTAAAATAACACTGTAACACTCTTAATTACGCTCGAGTGAGGCCTGCTTAATTAACACTTACATGTCAGCGGCCCTAACATAGATTGATGACAAATGAAAATGACGATCCCGCGGTGTTCGCTCTTTTGGGTTGATTTTCGGAATGGGCCGGGGAAAGCGCCAGTCACTTCGCGAGTTCGCGGCCGAACAAAGGTTTGATCGACGGCCCATAATACACGGGCTCGTATCACTGCCAGACAAGTTGGGACCCTAATGCACTTTAATAATTAACGCTCGTTGCTTGAGTGAGCACTGGACTATAGTTGCTTAATGTTGCCTATTTTTTCTTTGTTTTGTTGCGCTTTCATAAATATCACATCTTACAGAGTTACCAAAATGATACCAAACAAGTGTCAAATAAAAACTTTTAGATATGTAGTGTCTTCTAGATTTATAAAAATAAAAATCTGTGTTGTTTTTACAAGCTTTTATTTAACTTGCATAGATTGGAAATCCAGTCGACAAAAAATTTTACCTTTTAAAAATATTTTTTTTTAACATAAACTTATCTTATTTTTGTATGCCGACCAAAAGCAAGTCTATTTACTAAGTAATTATTTTATTAACAGCGCAGCGTCCCAAATGAGCGTGAAATATAATGTGCAACTCAAAAATGTTCAGAAGCTCGAAACCCGTTCCCATTGTAAATTAACCCGTAAATTTCTGGCGACAACTGCCGTGCCGAGTGGAAGTTTGCGAAACCGCCGTCGGCTGTGCACAGCGAAGTAAATATGGAGTATTTTTAATTCAAATATTCACTAAAATAGTACGCTTGCAACGTAAAAATTTTGTGTTTACATTCTCGTCACAAAATTGCAAGCTCGCTGATTATGATATTTATCACCTGAATACAGATGAGGATAGATTTACATAATTAATTTAAAATTATTGATCAACTGGTTCACAGTCAAATTGTTCACATGGTTTTAATAGTAAACATCTTTAATATAACAATTACCGTTTAAATGTAATGTTCAATTACAATACAATACAATTTTTAATTTAGAGTTTTGTATCTAGGTATTTGAAAGCAAAAGAAGCAGCAAAGCGCACAAGAAAATACCTGTGTGTGCGGTTTTGCCTAGAATCGCAACAATCGTAGTTAGCACTACATTACTTGTAGCTGCCGAGAGTTCTTCGAATATTTCAGTTTTTTTTTTTCAATTTCCGCACTCCAGTTTTGCGCTAACAAATGCAATGCTCTGAGATATTGTCATTCTTCTTGAATACGTAATACCGTGATTTGGCGCTGCTACGTTACGCGCCAGGATTCTCTGACATACGCTGTTATGAGAGAATGGCGGGCAGAATGTGTTATTTTATTACGTAACTTACTTTGGTTTATTTTACGGGCGAATAAGTGTTAATGGATTTTTCACTGAGGATATCGCGGTGACTTTTATTATGATTCCTTAGAACGTATACTTATTTGCATGGGAGTACAATATTTCAGTGTTATTGGAGCAGGTTCCGACTCAACGAGTTGGGTTACGAGCTGCCGCCTTCGTGACCGCCGCGAGTATTGAACTCCGCTGCAATAACCGCAGCTTGCAATCTCACGAATTTTCTTTGAGATAAAAATCAATAGGAAGAATTATTTCTTGTATTATTTTATTTAGTTGTTCGTATCCTTCGTTGTTAGTTTCTGTCTGTGCTAATTTTAAACATCTGAAAAAAGTTTATGACATAATAATGTAAAAAGAAATTTCTCAAAAATAGCACAGTTAGAAACGAGTAAAGTAATTCATCATATGAATTAGGAGGTACATATATTTGTGCTTTTTTCCTTAAAATCTTGTAATAAACCCATACGGAGATATTATGCTAATGTTTCATTTCTATTTTATACAGAGAGTAACCGGAATCATGCAGTACAGGTACCAGGGAACCCCCTCACCTCATACACGGCAATATGAATAAAATATGGACTCATCAGTTAAACAAAGGAACATTTCACGCCTGAATACTTTCGTATTCATAAAAGGTATATAAATATCACTTAGGTCTCTTCAACTAAAAATATTTGCGAGTTTTTATTTTCTGGCGCTGAAATGAAGGTTAATAACAGTATGTTTATACAGTACTTTGCAAAAGGTTAAAAGTTATTCGTGATGCAAAATAAGGCTAAATAAATGAGTCTGACTCAGAAGAAAAACATGTAAAAAAACTTCCAGTAGTCGGAGTGTTTTGAAACTGGCTATTTTATAGGTCAGTCGACAATACAGCGTTGTAGTAAAGTTACTAAGTATACTGTAAGCAAAAAAGTTTTTGTTCGAAAAGTACTTATTTTCCCATACGCTTATTAAAATATACAATTTTTATGATTTTGTTACTTTACTTTTCACATTCCGTCAACACAATGATGCAATTAACTTAGAATCGAGATTGGTTATTTAAAAAGGACACAAAGCCAGTTATGTAATACAGTTTGTTACGGAAAATCGCTTGGTTTCTAAGTAAATGCAAATTGCACAATCAAGTAACGATAGCGAGCAAAAGCTAATTCTTATGATAATTGAAACCAAATATCTAAGTATGACCAAAGAGCATACGAGCATCCAGTCCGTATTCAAGTAGCTAAGTTTGGTGACTCGTACAGGAAACTTGGAGGAATCAAAAGCTTGACTTAGTTACTGGAATGTTTGCTCGAGCGCCGAAACTTGTCGGTTACATTCGGACACCACCTCGTTATATAGGTATTTAACTTAAACAACAGACACGAGTGAAATTTTTGCAATTACTACTTAGTTATTTCAAATATTTTGAACTGTAGTAAGCATAAATTAATGTACCTACACATAATTAGTTAAAAATACAATCACAGATTTATTTTATTGCTGCGTTACGATGATCGTTAATACGCTTAACAAGAAAAAAATCAACTCAAAAATTGATTTTACGTACATGTACGTTGTTTAATTTATAATTATGTACACTTTTACTTTGAAAGCAGTTTTTTACAAACTAAACCAATTAAAATCAAAAATAAATATACCTACATGCCTATCTAATCCTTACTTTGTTATTAGGAGTTATTTGCTATTATGTTAGAGATTATTTTTAAGGACACTGTGTATTTTTATTGTTTGCGTTTGTGTCGTACCTGTGTCAATAAATATTTCTATATTATCTTTAATGCCTATTAAATATACAAATCACTGTAATCACATTTTCGAACAACTTTGTTGAGTGACATTTT
This sequence comes from Archips xylosteana, assembly GCA_947563465.1. Taxonomy (NCBI): domain Eukaryota; kingdom Metazoa; phylum Arthropoda; class Insecta; order Lepidoptera; family Tortricidae; genus Archips; species Archips xylosteana. Next base: position 14,912,935 of record OX387344.1, read on the forward strand.
TTTACCATTAAGTCACGATAACCTTGGTGAAACATACAAAACGAAAGATTGGCGGGATATAAATTACAAAAGCATTGTGGGCTCTAAAGAGCAGTCATAAACGCCACGTCTTCTCATCCGGAACTAACGCGCATTGTCTTATTTCACCACAATAGGTCAATTTTCTTAAGAATTAAACCCGACGCACTCGTAAATTCAAACTTAATATCTCATTACTTGCCAGCGTAACCACGCCCTGGCTGCGTTGCCAAAAATTGGACTTCTTTAAAATTATTCACAACTGTTGAAATAAAAAGATCATGGCAATTTTACGTGTGGAAATAACTTTTCCGTGTACCTTTTTTAAACCGATGCTGGCTCTTTTATTCATTAGAGCGCAATTTTATCATTTACTGGAAAAGCTTCAATTTGTTTTTTTAGTTACGTTATGTGGCGCAACTCCACAATATTTTACAGTAAAGTTATTTAAAAATTCTTGATTGTGTGCTTTTTGAAATGCTTATCTAAATTTTAGTATTTTAGCCGACAAGATTTTATTTCATTCATCTCCATGCCTATGTTGTCTACTGAGCGATAATTAATCTCTTTTTTAACAGCTCGTAATTACCGCATGGCGTTTGTTAATTATTCAGTTATATTTAGCGCAGTCATTAACTATGCATTAATGGTATTTGTTGACATGGTGGAATGACGTTGATTTTTCATCAATAGTGAATGAATGTTGAAATAGTTAACATTCGCATAAAAATATGATTGAAAATGGTTTTTCATCGTGCGTTTTTACGTAAACTCATGTAGCTTCCAGCTTCCTGTAAACAATACAGTCAACCAATTTGGTTCATAGGCCACAACATAGAAGCTTGTAAGTGTGATTTTTTTATTTATATTTAAAAATATTTATTGATTGACGTAAAATATCACAGTGACAAGGATCATTGCTGGCCTAGGAATCAAATTGGTTTAAAATTTGCAAAAAAGTAACTTCAAAGGCAAAAACAAAACATAACCCTCCTTCGACAGTCGGGTCGGGTGAAAATAAGGCAAACCTTATTAGGCCGTCATGTTAGTCAACTGGGATTGGCAGACTATTAAATTTTATAACAAAACTTTACTTTACTTTTTTTTGTATGAGGACATTACTAAATAAGGTAAGAACACATGCTTTCTATGTTGTAAACTCCTTAGTTTTACTAAAATGAAGTTGCACTTAAACGATATATTTGGTATATTTTTTCGGTAAGTAAAAACCGGCCAAGTGCGAGTCGGACTCGCAAACGAAGGGTTCCGTACGATTATCTATAAAAATCATTTAAAATAGGGTGCCCAGAAATGAGATATAGGGTGGTTTTTGGGAGCTTATAATCCGATACCGATTGCTCGGGAATAGACAGACATACTCTCAAACCTTAATTTATATACATAACTATATACTAGCGCCACCACAAAATGTGTGCAAAATTAGAACTACTGAGGTGATTGGTTGTCAACCGGCATCGATTGTTAGTTAATTAGCAAGCCATCTAGTTCGGCAAATACATTGTAGATGGCACTGTAATAAACAAATCATGTTTGTTGTATGGGAGCCCCCTTAAATATTTATTTAATTCCATTTTTTAGTATTTGTTGTTATAGTGGCAACCAAAATACATCATCAGTGAAAATTTCAACTCTCTAGCTATCACGGTTCCCGAGATACAGCCTGGTGACAGACGGACGGACGGACGGACGGACGGACAGCGGAGACTCAGTAATAGGGTTTCCGTTTTTACCCTTTGGGTACGGAACCCTAAAAATCCTATGTCCTTTTGGTCACTCAATGATTTTCATTTGTAAATTCACTCTTTCACAAGGAACCATTAAATTTGCAATGGGTTATTCTTGTAACAGCTTGTTTAAGATTAAATTTGAAGTTTATTATAATTGTAGCAACACCCTATCGCCATCTAGTCATGAATTAGAGAAACTACTACAACAAACTACAAAATCCAACTTACTTCTTATGGACTTCGGCCCCCCCCCGGCATAACTTTTGCCTGCGGAGAGGTTCTAATCCAACTAGTTCCATTATCAGTTCCATTGATGGAACTAGTTGGACTTTTTTTTCCTAGTAGTTACATTAATAATGCAGAGTTAATTAAATGGAATTTACCTAAGTATAAATCATTTTATAAGCAAAGGAATTTAAATTATCCATTGCATTCGTTTTTATTTTTTAATCAAATGTTTTTATTTTATTTTGTTGAATGTAACTTCTGGGAAAAAAAGTCCAACTAGTTCCATTAAGGAAACCCTCTTCGTTGAATGTCCATCAATGGAACTGATAACTAGTCGGAATAGACCGCAGAGTGACCTCTTTTAGAAACCTATCACGGAATAATCTCTGAATATTGCATTATTCAACTTTATGAATGCTTTTCCAATACCCCCTACAAGTCCGTAAACAGAAAGCGAATTAAATCAGTAACAATAATTCAACGCCTTTAAAGAGTTCACTCAAAGGACTGCAGTGTTCTTAAGCGATTTTTCCGTCGTAAGATGGTTTAATCCCAGGTAAGTAAAGGTACATTTGCGTGCCTGAGTAACATCAACTTACTCCCAGAGGGGCGCATTGTATCTAAACTTGTGTTCTGGACACGAGAGAGATCCTCCTCTGGTAAATATCTTACGATTAAGCGCAATCAAACTTAGACGGGTTGGTTGGTTGTAAGTAAACTTAAACAACATGGCTGGAGAGCCGAGTTAGTATTAAACGTTTACAAGTGCCAAAATGTCAATACTCGTGGTGTTTAAAGCTAAAAGACTTAAATTTAGTTTATCTTCAAGAATACTTCATCGTAATAAATTAATTTTTTTTTTTTTATAAAATAGGGTGCTGATGGTTAAATCAACTTTTTCTTGCCTGTAGCTATGGTTACGCAAATGTTGTTTCTTGAAAAACCTAAGCATTTTTCTATGAAACAGAGTGAAGATGTCACTTGGACAACTGGGGACTGAGTAAACAACACGAAAAAATGGATTCAACCTGATATTTCCCGTTATAGGTAGCCACCGAGTACGAGTAAGTTGGTCACTAGACGTTAAGCACCTGATGGTTCTCCCATCTCATGAATACCGGAAACACTAGAGGATTGCCAATACGCTGCACAGCCTAGAAGGTTCACATAAGAATGCCTTGTGTGCCAATAATATCATCAGCTGTCTTTACCCAAAACTCAATGGATTATCAACATTTTTGCAGTACCTAAGCTTTGATCAATTATAACTGAAGATACACATTGCCGAACAAAATCCCCTTCAAAAAATGTCCGAACTTTTTATTTGTTTGCATAACAATTAAAATCATCACCTACACAGAAATTTGAACCTAGTCGTTACTTCATTAAAGTCGAATTTCAGTTGACACTTGACAGCTAAACTTGACAATTTCACGCAACGTACTGAGAAAAAAGAAGGCCATTGGCGCTCATTTGGCTCGGACATTTTCGGGCGCGCGACTGTGGATCTACAGTTATAATTGATCAAAGTACCTAAGCATCATTCTCAAACGCGTGTTTTGGAGCTCTGTCTATATTCAATCAAAATGCAAACAGGTAGCCTTGAATAGCGTGCATTGTAAGTACGTACCTCGCCGGGTAAACTCTGACCTCTACAAAAGGTTTACATGCCACTGTTAATGAAACAAATAGTGCGAAATATCTGCTTTAGATAGAGAGAACAAGCAAAGTTTTCTAAAACAACACCGGTACTTACTAGAGTCTCTAACCCAGTAGTTGATGGACTTGGGTGACGACTCGACGTAGCACTCGAGCGTGACGTCGGTGCCGAGCGGGGCACCAACCAGCTGGTTTGGCACTTGGATCACTGGGTGGACTGCATCAAAAAAAGCTGGTCAAATGTGAGTCGGACTGTCGCACCGAGGGTTTCGTACAAACTTGTAAGTATATAAATAATTATTGATGTTGTAGTTGTATCAATACCTCGACATATTAGGTCGCGATGAATCGAAAAAAAAATTGTGATGGAACAGCAAATTATTGATTTTTAAGATTTTTCCTTTACTTGTGCTGTAAGACCTCCCTTCTTGTCAAATTTCATGATTCTAGGTCTGTTGGAAGTACCCTATAGATTTAGATTCCCATGCGAAATGGTAGAAAATAAGGCTAAAATGGCGGTATATTTGGATTGCGTCGACTTAAAAACTTGATTTTTTTATAGCTTGAAGAGACTGCAGACGTAATTTATTGTTTGATGTTAATTTCAACTTCCTGAGACAAATGGTCTTGACAGCGGCGATGGGTTCTGTTTTGCTTTAGAGGTACGGAACCTTAAAAACATAATTACTACCTGTTTCATTATCTATTAAGTTCCTGTTATATTATGTGACATATCTATGATGCCATCTCTGTTTAACTTGTATAATGAACAGAGATGGCAACACAGATATCTGTATTAAAAAATAACAGTAAAAAATAACAGGCATTTTAAAATTAATCCGAAATATTTAACAGCAGGTGGTTGGGGTAGTTTGATAGCACTGTCATTTTTTTTATTTACGATTACGATTATGATTATGATTATTTGATTATTTGATTATTTGATTATGATTATTTTTTGTTTTTTTTTTAATTGTGGAAGACGAACGATTCCATACTTGTCAATGTTTTTTTATTTCTTTTTGGTCATGTGTGAATATGAAAAAAAACCGGCCAAGTGCGAGTCGGACTCGCGCACCGAGGGTTCCATACAAATTTATACAGGGTTATTTGTAATTCACTAGCATCCTTTTAACCTTAAACTCCCACCACTTATACAAATGTGTTTTGTTCTACGGCTTTTGTCATAACTTAATATTTTTGGTGTAATAACGTTTTGAAAATTTGAGATTTCCTCTTATTTTTACGATACTCTGTGTATTTGTATGGGAAAAAAAGTGCTTCATTTTAAAAAGTCGTAGAACAAAAAACATTTGTTTGAGTGATAGGAATTCAGGGTTAAGAGGATGTCAGTGAATTAAAAATAACCCTGTATGTATCTATGAACATCCAGTCTTAGCAGACCCCTGCTCCTAAGCAAAATGCGCGCAGTGTGGGATCATTGTAGATTGGTTTTGATATAGACAGACAGACAAAAAAATTAATGCTTTTCGCAATTTTTCCTTTATCTGTGCTATAAGGCCTTGCTTTGTACCAAATTTCAAGATTCTGAGTTCACGGGAAGTACCCTGTAGGTTTTGATTCTCTTGCGAGTGTCGAAAATGTGCGTTGGTTACTGATATAGACAGACAGACAAAAAAAAAATGCTTTTCGCAATTTTTCCTTTATTTGTGCTATAAGACCTAGCTTCGTACCAAATTTCAAGATTCTGAGTTCACGGGAAGTACCCTGTAGGTTTTGATTCCCTTGCGAGTTTCGAAAATATGCGGAAATTTGCGTCATAAACGGCTGTTTCTTTTGATTGCGTTGGCTTACATGTTTGATTTTTTCACAGCTTCAAGGGACAGTAGACTTGACTATTTGATATAAATTTAAGCTTGATACCTCCACGCGTTCCTGAGAAAAAGGGTCTTGACAGACAGACGGACGGACGGACACACGGACGGACGGACGGACAACAAAGTGACTATAAGGGTTCCGTTTTTTCCTTTTGAGGTACGGAACCCTAATTATCACATGAAACACATATTAAAATAATTAATTTAGACACCAGCCATGTTAGGTACCACAACAACTTAGTCATCTGACGAACATGTTACCATTATTGTAAGCATATCTTAAAAGTGTTTAAGTTTTTTTTATTAAAGCCGCAAAAAGAAATTCCAAGTCTTAAAAAATAAGATTTTGTTTTAAGGCAAATTGGCTCACGCCAACGCAGTGACACAAACAGTCTCCAACAGCCAGAAAATAATTAAATGCTACTGGCCTGACATTATATAACACCATTAATAACAACCCTGAAAGTTGGTGAAATAAACTATAATTAAATACCGCTATTTCAGAGCCTAGCACTTGTAAATAATTGGTCTCTGAAAGACAACCAAATTACCTATATTTATCTAAGAAATCAGTCAACAAATAAATACACAGTTATGAAATTACTTGGTCAGAAAATATTACTTATATTAACAAAAAAACTAGCGTGTGGACCTAAAAGCTGAAATAAATATACCTTTTAACCCTTAAATTTATACAGGCAATGTATTTGCTGTCAAACAGAAATCAAAGCCGATTCAAATTAGCAACATTTACGGTCCAAATAGAATATCTTGACAGGGTTGTCAAATGGTTTAAGCGTTAATATCTACACTGACAAACTGTGATCTAAATTTAGCCTGTGTAAGTTGATTAAAGCCACGTTAGCCACGTTCTCAACTTCAGGGAACAAGAGAGTTAAAATGAAATGATGACGAATAATTTTGCTCCTATCACGCCCAATCTGTATTCCTGCTATCCACATAATCGAACATAAATCAAAAGCATATAAGAACTCCTCTTTGCAACTAAAAATCAGGAAAGTAACAAAGACAGCTTCATTTCGACAACGCAAACATCTAATCACTTATGTCATATTTGGTAAACAAGGGGGGATATTTGGTAAAAGGGAAGTCAAACATACAATGCACTTTGATCAGGATCCTCTTGCTCACAGTGGGGGGAACGCCGTTGCTCGCTATGCAGAGATAGGCGCCCATGTCCGACCGAGAGACTTTGCTCAGTGTCAACACTTCTTCTTTAGACATGTTCACTGAAAACCGAACATTAAATTAATTTATTTAATTAAAATCGTGGTGAAATAAGTGAACATCATTTGGTCCTTGCAGGTTTTAAGATATTAATGAGCATACAATCATAACGTACAGTGCATATGGAGTTTTTTTTATGTAATGTGTATGTCAGGGGTAGTCTTAGTAGTGTAACGAAATTGTGCACATTGTTCTGACTTGCCATATGTAATATTTAATATTACCTGTCTATTAATGGTACGATGCTCATTTGTTTCTATGCTATTACGAACACAGTAGGTACCTAAACAATATTAACACGACACGAACTTTGTGACGAGAAATCGATCGTCTAGTCAATGAACAGAGCCGTTTCACGACTAAACTACCAAACACAGAGCCAACACCTCGATATAATTGAACGGTAGGTAATAACTTGATTAGGAATCTAGATTAGAAAGGGGGCATGCACGCTATGCTTAGCCAAACTAATTATGGACTAAATAGTACAAAGAAAGTATATTAACAACAATTGAATAAAACATGTTGATTAATAAATAAATAGAGATGATAAATCATTACTTACTAATATTATATATAAGAAAATTACTCTGTCTGGTACTTTTTCACGCCGAACCGATTTAGATGATGGTTTGTCCCGGAAAAATGCGCAGTTCTTGATTGGTAGCGACAAACAAATTATTCGCAGATGGAGTCGCGCGGTCAACAGCTAACTAAGTCATTCACAATCATTTTAAGGCACCAGTATTAACCTCTATGCTTTCCACCATGCTGGTCTCTTAGCACGATATCAGCGCCGTCTTCCCTTCTCCAAACCACTATGGGAGTGGGGATGCCACGAGCGCGGCAAGCGACGCGCACCGTGCCTCCTTCAGGCACCATCACGTCGCTGGATGTCTCTTCGGGGATGAAGTCTGGTGGTATCACCACGTCCAGGTAACCCATCTATTTAAAATGAAGGTAGCGTAAGTGATTATGTTTACGGTGAAAAGTAGCCTATGTCAATTAAGGGTAGTGTAGCTTTCTGTTTGTGAAAGATTTTTTTAAATCAGCCCCGTAGTTGAATTCAGTTATTTCTATCCCTTGGGAATTATACATTTTGCCTGAAAAAAGTAGTCCATGTTAATTAAGGATAGTGTAGCATTTTAGTGGTGAAAGCATTTTTAAAATCGGCTTAGTAGTTTCAGAGATTAATTACCTCTACAAAAAAAAAAACAAAAAAAGTTAAGGCATTTCCCTATACCACGGAACTTTAGAAAAATCCTTCCTTAGTGCACCTCAAAGATACTCTAGGTACAGTCGAAAGCTTAAATATGTATACAAGCATTGCGTCAAAATATGTAAACATCAACCTTATGGTTAATAATAATAGACTACTACGATAGACTGGAAACTAGGCGGGAACTTGCGTTAGATGTTTATATTTTTGAGCTGATTCGCGGAAAGCAGTACAACTCAGGCGTGTTGATGAACATAAAACTATACGTTCCCGATAACTACATCGAGCGTCGGCGGCGACCGCCGCTGCTGGCGCTGCCGCGCGCGCGCACCCGGCTGCTGGGCAAGGCGTCGTTCACGCGCGCTCTCGCTACACTCAACCAAGTGGCTGATACAGTCGACTTGTTTCATTGCACTCTGAGTGAATTCAAAAGAGTCTCCTTATATGTTATATGCTATGCACATTAATGTACCTAAATGTTTATTTTTATTATTATTTAAGTTAAATTTGTTTGGAGATATGCCTTTCCTTTCCTATCGCATTTGGTTTAATTCCTGTAATGATAGTGTAAGTGATGATAATGTAAATAAATAAATAATAAATAAATAAAGTTTTATAGATATTTTTGACATCTTGTCAACGTATATATATTTTTGCACTTGACCGTACATGTATGCCAAATTTTAAGTCTCTAGCACCAGTAGTTTAGGCTTTGCGTTATCCGTCCGTCAGTAAGTCAATCAGTCACGGTACTGTTTTGTATAAAGATATTTTTAATGTCTTGATAAACTTATATAACTAAAAATCAATTGCAGAAAACGCATGTACTGTGTGTTTTTTTTTTGTGTAAAAAATGTTACTTTTCGGGCACCCATGTGTCTCCTCTTACGAGTATTTTTAAAACGTGTTATACTTTAGCAGAGTGTAAACATACAAGCTTAACCAATGACAATTGAATTGCATTTACGGTAAAGAATCAATTTCGTCCTATTCCGTCAAGTGGCGTCATGCTGCGCGGACGTCGAAGCCTGCAGCTGCACTGTCACCGGCACGATTTATACTGTTATCAGGCCAGGGTATAAATTACAGTGCGGCGCAATAATTTAGGAGCACCATGCACGAATCATTACCCGCTGCGCCGGCCCCCACGTAGTTTAATTCACTTTATCTGAGCGTTGTTTACTTTTTATCGCTATTTAATTTAGTGGACGCATCAGGGGCTACTTTTGATCTAAAGTCTATTGTATCACAAATACTACAATATTTATTTTGTATATTATTGCCTTTTAGGTTTAGGTGTATTTTGCTCGTAGTCTATCAAAAAAAAAAAACATAATAAGACAGAAAAAGCAAATCTAATTGGTCATGAAAATTGAACAATTTTATTACTACCTATCTGTCAGTTCTTCTTTGGCATCTGCATTATCGTTAAAATGTTTTCAGATAGAAAGAGCGATGGTGAAATACGTAAAAGCAAATTAAATAGGTGTTGGAAAAATTACAATGACTACAAACTAATACTGTGGATGTGGATGTTAAATGACGTATCCGTGGTCTGGGCTGTCACGGAACTATCGCATAGCGGCTATTATATCCATGCAATCATACATTTTGTCGCAGTCATTTTCATCGGAATACCAGTGGTTTACTCAGAAATCTGCTTAGCTCAGTATACAAACTGCGACGCGATATCAATGTGGGATTTCTTTCCTCTCTTTCGCCCAATTGGATATGGGACAATCTATTTGGTGATACTCAAGACCATGTACATAATTGTACTGACTACGTGGTACATGGTGTATACTATCCACTCAGCGCTGGATCCTCCGCCGTGGTTTTCGTGTGACGAATTTACGGAAGCACATATTACAAATTGCATGGTAAAAAGGATAAATGTTTCTATTTTTCAACATTGTATCGAAACTCAAAATTTGTATGGAGATGACTGTGGATTCAAAACTGCTAGTTATTGCTTTTTTGAACGTGAGGTTGGAAATTATACAACAATGATTTGGCCGCAATGTATTCCTAGACTGAAAGGGATGATAACCACTTGTGCATTAGGGTTAATTTTGTTTGTTTTATCTTTAAAAAATAGATTTCTGGCAATAGGAATTAAACTTGTACTTTTCTATGTAGGAATTGTCTTATTTGTTTTGTTTTGTGTTGCCTTGTCTACTAGTGGTACTTGGTATGCAAGCAAAAATACAATTAGCTGGAGTAGTTACAGTTTCAGTAACTGTTTAATAACACTCGCTAGGGGTTTCCTTAGTGTAGGAACGGGGACAGGTATGATCACCTATTTATCGCGCTCCACTGCGTTTCGTAGTCCCGCCACTATGACATCTATAACGACGCCATTACTATCCATATTCATAACTCTTATGTTTAGCCTTATTGCCTTCAGTGGCATAAAAACAATGTCTTATTATCACGGAGAGGAGGAAAATGTCATAGAGCTGGGAGATAATTACTTCTTTGCTCCGTTTGCTTCTATTACTGAAATAATAAGTTACTTTGATGCTTTTCCCATCTGGGGCTTTGCTTGGTTTTCAGCTATATTGGCATGCTTATTTGTACAATTATGGCTTCTGTTTGGTTATTTGAGTGCATTATTTTTCAGTAGGTTTGAGTGGACTCGACAGTATCAAAAATGTACTACTGTCATCTTAATATCATGTTTAATTTTGTTGGCTTATCCATTTTTCTGTTCAGATATAACACCGGCTTTAATTGACGCTGTGGATATAATTCAAATATTTAGTAGCCTAGTGTTTTCTTTTACACTTTATTGGATTTACGGTTATTATAATCACAACGTTGATATAATTTTTATGATCGGAATAAAAGCCAGTTATTTCTGGAAAGTTTCTTGGTTACTTAATCCTATCATTTTACTATTATTGTTTGTAACAAAATTTTCCTTTTTCGCCATCTATGATTACGAAAACTCATATTTGATCGCAAATTTAGAATACACTGTCGATTATTTAATTTTTCTTATAATTATTGGTATTTACGCATCTATTATAATAATAGGTCTAATATTCCAAGTTATATCCTTCTACCTTCAAAGGCAGTTGAAAGATTTAATTAAACCAACGAAAGATTGGGGACCGAATGACAATGTGTTATTCAAGAGTAGAAAAATGTTTGTACCCGAAATTATGACACGAGAGTTTCTATACAGACAAGTGAAAATACACGGATATTGTAGAAATAAGAAGAAAATTAAAGTTAAGGAAGACTATTCTGTTAACAATGAGTCTGAAAAAAACATTAATGCGACGGAGTGGAGTGCCTTAACGTCTAACTAATGTATGGTGTGTTTATACTGTCCTTACCTGACTTTTCATTGGATCTGTATTGATCTGGCACATGTACTGACCCCGATCTTCCTCTTGAACATTCCGAATGTGGAGATTCCATACCGTTTGCCCGTTGTGAGATACACCTACTCGATGGTTATTAGTTATTACGTGGACGTGTATCGCTTGGATCGCCTTGGTATCCGCTTTTACCCATCCTACCTGTAAATAAATAATCTTAACCATATTCAATTACGATTAAAAATAAAACCTGTCCAATACCTATAGTTGTGTAAAGTCAAAATGACGATTAAGAAGTTGGTTCAAAAAGTCCTTGAAGTGTCTTGAAGTTAAACAAAAGAAAATAACTACCTACGATCCTATTTTTATGTTTAATTGTCACTTTCGCTAGTAATTGGTAACATAACATATTTGATAAAGAAAACTCGCTTGAAGTTATGAGCTTTAATTTGGTTTACTTCTTTTTTAATTTTGACTAAATTTCTCGATTACTATGTTTAATAATAATAATAAATAATGAAAGAAACTTCACACTGTTTCATTGCCTAATTTCCGTGCTGGTGTCATCTAATAAGCCTAATCTAATTATTGACTCATAATATGATATTTTAACATCAAACAATTCTTCAAATAAAAAGCACTGTCCAAGAACGTTGAAGTACCTCGGCATTCAAAACGACGTGTTAACTTCGACTGCAAACAACAGATGGCGTTGTCCGAGCGAAGGTTTTGCTTTGAAAATATTACCGTAACATTTTTCAGGTAATACTCTAAGATTGTTAACGTTTCTCGTGAAGGTAAGACGAGCAAATCCGCGGGTTAAAGCTAGTATTCATTTAAAAATAGTATGACTTACTCTGTATCCTCCGAGGTTTTGAACTAGGCATCTAAAAGTCGCATTTCGGCCAATAGGGACAGTTAAGTTCGTTATAGGCTCGACGAATTCCGGTTGAAAAGCCTGCCCTGCGTAATGAAGTAAACAAATATTACAGAATGCGGACTTTGCGCTGACGAATAATTAAAAATTGAAACAACTTATTCATAATAAAAAATATAAAATATTATTTGACTAATCTGTTGCAGTAAATTAAAAACTGGTATCGTATGTGCGCGAGTCAGCCTCGCACTTGACTCTTTTTTCATAAGTAACTTCAAACTATTTTCAGAGATGGATTCATTCGGGCATTTCTTTGCGGAGGAGCTAAATAAAAAGTTGATTATTTTATACATAGGTATATATTTTTATTTACGCGCTGTCTGATTGTTAATTCCATTGCTTGACAAAACTGCAATAAAACTGATTTTTGGTGGCCAAAGTTACTGCCTAGGGCTAATTTAACTATATTTTCCGTTACTAGTTTTTAATAAAAACGTTCATTAAATTTTTCTTATTTCTAATATTGCCGTTCTCCGAAATATTATGCAATATCCAACTACACCGTTTTTTACAGCGAGCTTAAAAAATAACGTCATTCGCATGCAACAGTTACTGAAACGGTTGTTATTATTGTGCATAACAGATTACTGATAGTTGTGGATGGTATAATACAACTCTCTGACATTCTTAAGTTAGCTTTACTTACCAACTAGCTTAGAATCCAGCCCGAGCATGAACACAGCCAGTAGATACAACGACCACCAAGGCTGCATATTTCCATCAAAAATATTAACTGTGATCCAAAACTGTAACAAAAATACAAAAAAATAATGCATATTTAATAAAAAAATGAGAATATTTAATTTATCTAGTATTACGAATGTAAGTACAGTCAAGTGTAAAAATATGGGTGCACACAACTTGCTCATAATAAATATGTTCCATAGCTCTTATGTCGTCGAATTAAGGTATAGGTATACAGGGTGTCTCATTTAAATCGGTCAGTATGGGAAAGTCTGAAACTATAAGACGTATGATCTGTTCTTAGGAACTATGACATCGATTTTAATAAAAAGAAAAACTGCATTCATACATTTAAAAAAAACCTGTACTCGGCTCGGGAATCGAACCCGGTGTTTCGAAAAAAATAAACTTACATTATTTCTATTTAGATATCGATTGTGTAGGTCTTAAGCAGTAAGTGGCTCTACGAAGCATGATGTCTAAAATGAATAAAATGCATTGTTTTCACATACTTTAATTTATTTTAGTACGCCTCTCGACTATTTCTTGTGGGGTTAAGTTAACCCTTTCAACGCCAACAACACATATAGGTGTCACAGAGTACAATGTCAAAGTAATCTTGACACAATGACATAAGATTCAAAGCAGGTTTACGTTTTGTCGAGGCATGGCGTTAAAAAGGTTAAGGATGAAGTGTACAAAACAAGCTATGACACCGTTGAAGACCTAAAGCAGCCATGCATAGAGTCAATTTTAATGCAAATTCACCACATGAAGATACAAAATGCAATTGTAAGACCATTACCTAACCGTGTTGAATATTGTATTGAAAAAAACGGTGGTCACTTCGAACACCTAGTAAAATAAATTAAAGTATTGGAAAATAATGCATTTTATTCATTTTAGACATCATGTTTCATAGAGCCATTTGCTGTTTATAACCTACATAATCGATATCCAAATAGAAGAAGTGTAATTTATTTTTTTTCAAAACAACCGGGTTCGATTCCCGAGCTGAGTACAGGTTTTTTTTAATGTATGAATGCAGTTTTTCTTCTTATTAAAATCGATGACATGGTTCCTAAGAACAGATCTTCGTATGTCTTATAGTTTCAGACTTTCCCATACTGACCGATTTAAATGAGACACCCTGTATAACGATGGGAGTATTAAATCGATACTTATTTTTGCACTTGACCGTACCTAGTGATAGTTGAAAGCACTTGTTTATTTAATATGGAAATAATTGGACAGCCAATTGCAATTCGTATTCACGAGGGGAACACACGCGAAGCAATTCATTGTGGTGTGTGAAATTCCCAATCCGCACTGACCCTGCGCTAAGCAGTGGGACGTAGGTATGCGTGTATAGGCCAAGATGATGGCATTAGGTATTCATTTAGACCATCATAGAACCTTGGTATTGTGACATTTTACGTCATTGGACAAGCATTTGTTTAAGACAAATAGATTTATTTACTAAGATAGGATTCTATGGTCGCCAAGAAATTAAATTGGTTGACTGTACGTATGAGCAACACGTATACCGTACGTATAACGTTCACTACGTTAATTTCATCTCACGTTCTCGATTAACTAACAAAAAATAGGCAGAACAAAGAAGTGATTGGGTTCCATACCTACACAAAGCAAAACGCCGCTTGCAGCGGGCGCCCGCCCTGCGATGTAGAAAACACATTGTCACCGTATTTGCAAGCGCACAGCAATTAGGAGGCGTGTGTGTGATCACGACACGTGGAAAGCTATTCCGGTCCCTTCCGCACGACGATTTTGCGATTCGATCAGTCAATAATGATTCCCCACATATCTATATGACAGGCATCTTTGTATCACATTACACAGGGTGAATGCCGACCGAAAATGTATAAAACGAGTGCGGATGCGATCGCGCACCGGTAACTACTTTTCCGCACAAGTGCGATAATGCTTCAGAAAAATTCGAGGCGTAGTAACGGCCGTATGAAAATGGTGACCGGCATATTGAAACTTGTATCGCTCACGCTTATGGTTATATCGGTTGCGATATTGAAACACCTCTTATGTTCATATATTTAAAGCATTTAATCGTGAACAAATTGAGACTGCAAAGAGTTCTGCGGATTTTGTTAATTAAAGTACAAACTTATCATTTGAAGGTAAATGTAGTAGTAAACTGCTTTACAAAGTAATTTCAGAACAGATGGATAACGGAGACAGCCCTAAATTATAATCAGGGTATTATATCTGATAAAAATTTACTGCATGACAGCGGTATCAGGGCATAATCCCGGGTCTCGATTGGGAGTATTCCAATAATTTTAAAAATCACTGCGAATTCGGGATTTTGTACGGACGCGTGATTTATTTGGGTGCGGAGTTTTGAATTTGTATTATTCCTGTGGATTAGGTTACACCTGGTTCAGGAAAACACTCCGTTTATGAGCCTTAAGTGATTTTTATATAGTGGAGTTTTATGAAAAAAATAAAGAAAATTGGCATAGCTAATCGCGGCGGGATATTTCTAGCAATCAGAGAACAATCAAAACAACACTTAAAATT
This sequence comes from Archips xylosteana, assembly GCA_947563465.1. Taxonomy (NCBI): domain Eukaryota; kingdom Metazoa; phylum Arthropoda; class Insecta; order Lepidoptera; family Tortricidae; genus Archips; species Archips xylosteana. The sequence continues at coordinate 14,928,402 of OX387344.1, forward strand.
AATTGGCAGCAATGTAAGACGACGCATTATCAATCGAAAACTTCGGTGCATGGTTTTAATTTTATCTGAATTCTAGTTTCGTTTGTCTCAAATAATATAAACTGTACTTATAAACTTATTTTTTTGCATGGATCGGTGCGTGACACGAAACGGTAATGAGTCCATAGTCAAATTATAATAAACTAGCATTCCGTCCGCAGCTTCGCTCGCGATAAATTAATTTTCCCGCGGTAAAAAGTAGCCTATGTCACTCAGTGATAATGTAGCTTACTAACGGCAAAAGAATTTTTGAAATCGGTCCAGTAGTTTCAGAGCCTATTCAATGCAAACAAACAAACAAACAATCAAATCATTCCTCTTTATAATATTAGTATAGAAGTATATAGATGAAGGTGAAGAAACATTTTTCAACTTCAGTCACCAAGTACTAAGGTTTTCATTATTCATGTCATAACAACGTAAATTGGAACTTCAAACCACAATCATTTCTATAAGACCCCGGCGCCTTACGGAACGTAATTCTACTGCATTGGTATTTCACAGTAGTAACTAACAATATTTTCCACTGCATTGATGTACATTGTCTTAGAGCGAGTCTCAGGCGAGCTCCACGAACAACTTGGACGTGGAAACTAAGTTTACAAACGCCGTCGGAAATTTCATACCGACCGGTAAACTCGTTGTACCTATATAGCTTTTGTATAGAACAAGATTTCGCATAAAACTCCAATACCTAGTTCTATGCATTTTTTTTTGCTTGTCCTAAAACCGTAAATCTGTATTCACAAATTGTGTTCATTGGGCGTTGATGGATCTGACAGTTGGATGGTTGTGCGCATTTTACTGTTGAGCCATTTCGATTTTGATCTATATGTACAGCTGGTAACCTATCGATGTTTAGAAACTCCTTTACTGGGATTTCATTTATCCGAAAAAGGTTCACCGACTTTTTGAAATCCATATGTTTTGTTTTTCCACAACTTCACAATGCCACAGATTCATTTAATCACAGTGTTATTTGCCAACAAATTCAAAATCCCGAAAAACAATATCCATTTTTCTATTTGCCAACTTAATCAGTTGGCATCTTTTCATAATCTAAATGTTACGAAAATCCGAAAGTATGTTTTTATTACCTACCTAACCTAACATTTCAGTAAGACAACATTGCTTGATTTTCAGCGAGCGAGCGAAGCGAGCGAGCAAGACGGTACGGAACGGAAGCGACTCGGATAGATTAGGTTCAAAGGCTAATGCGGGAGCGTAGCGGAGCGAAGCTCCCGCATTAGCCTTTGGTGTTAGTTATATTTTTTATAACCACCTAGAAAAGCCCCTAGCTACATAGCAAATTCAATAAAATATTTGGGAAACATTAAACAACAAAATGAATATTACGCTTCACACATAATTGTATGGTTGCCTTTTGTACCCCTGACTTTTGCGGGATAATGATTTTGCGGAGTAAATAAATATATTATTACGACAAATGATCCTACGGAATTTAATAAAGTTGGATTATGAATCATTTTTCAAATGAAAAAATGGATTTTAAAGCATTCGGCAAAAGAAAAGATGGTAAATAAAATTTCGGACAAACAATAATTTAGAAAATGAAAAAAAGGAGTTTCATTTTCGGAATTTTAATATTCGGACATGAGCTTTTCCAGAATATGATAGGTAACCCGCCTTCGAAACACGTTAAAGAATGCGTATAGACACTAAAAGTTCAAAAATTAATGCATTTACTTATGGAAACGCATATAATATTCGTATTTGAATCTACCCTGAAATGATACACCTATATAATACAAAAACCACATCGTAATTGGTTCAGTAGTTTGTGAGAAAAATGGAAATCCACTTACAACATACATTATAAGACACCCCAAAAAATGTCATGCCGCCGTTTCGTCGTGGTTAAAGCTAGCAGCAGAAAACACATTTTTTGAAGTCGTCTAAGCTTTTTCTGCTTTATTAAGGCACATAGAACAGGACATACATAGGTTCATACATGTGACGAAGAAAAAAAAAGAAATAAAATGAAACCGTACTGTGTACCCCTTTCATTTATGAAACAAATATTATGATCGTTAATTTACTTACTTAGTAGAAAACTTTGTAAATGCTTTTCGTAAACAAAAAGAAAAAATTACGACGGGATATTTATCAAATGACCTTAATTTGATCGTTAATCAACAAGGCGTTGCGTCGGTTGTAAAGTGGAGTACTGTTACACTGCACACTCGTATTTGTATATGGCATAAGAATAAGCGGGTTTTATTAGGATTCTATTTAATTTTTATCCATGAATTTTCAATTTTATTATATTGTGCCGTTTTTTGCCCAAATAAACATTAAACATTAAACATTAAACTTTTTTTAATGACAACTTCATTAGTATTTTTATTTCTTTCAATCTAGGAAAGTAGAGCATAAAAAATTACAAATATATATTTTGTAACTTTGGTGATTTTCACTCATAATTAATATTAACTGGGACTTAATTTAAAATCACGACTTGTGACATCGGCCGCTGCTATGTGGTCGATACGTCGAGCTAGGTACTTAATTTTAGCAATATAGTCGCGACTATGTATGTACAAATATATTTTTCATGTTTTGCTAGCAATAATATTTTTTAAACTTTTAAATTTTAAAAAGACTATGTTGTTAAAAGTGTACGCAAATAAAGTTACTTAAGTGGAAAACCATGACTAAATATCGCGATTTTTTTTCCGTTTTGTACGGATTTAGTTGAACAATCGATATTTTATTATGAATTTTAAATTTGCATTTTTTAATTCATGCGGTGCATGTTATGTATATTAAAACTGCAAGTGTAATATAAGTATTTAGTTACGATTAGATTGCTTTAGCAATAAACAGAACAACAAGCATGTAATATACGTCAGTTTAGGCCTAAAAATTTTGAATTTTTGAATGATTTTTTGCCTCTTGTTCAAGTAACTTTTCAAGATAAAATGAAAAAAAGGCTTTAAAAAAATTTGTTCTTGTACCTTTTTTCATTTTTCTAGTTTTCAATGTGTAATATTTTCTTTGCATCTTGCGTACAAACTATAAAGAGATTGATAAGGCCTAAGTTACACAAAATATGTATTCTTACACGATTTTATCAACTTAATATTCAATGCTGAAATGTTCTGCATTAATTTAAAGATAATGTTGAATATTTTTACAACTAACAATTTTCACATTGGCCTTCCGTTAGTTCTCTTGTATAAACCTCTTATTCATAAATGTTGTAGAACCTCTTTATTGTAAATACTTCTTTAGCTAGCTTAAAGTTAGCGAAATCTTTATCTGTCAATTTGACATTTGCGTTTTGTCAAAATATTGTGTGCCTTAACAGATAATTTATTTCAATGTATGACGTAAGGGGTTAGTTATTAAATATTAAGAGAAAAGATAGTTGTAAACAGATATTTTCTCAACCAATCGATATACTTAAAGTAGCAGTGTAAGATCACTTTAAACGAAACGCCTTTAATTTAACAGCGAACGTGTTAAACTCTAGTTAACTTCCGACAACTGATTATTTGAACGTCTATTAGCTGGGAATGTTGGCTACTAGCGGCTTCCAAAGAGAATGACGCTAATTACTAAAGAATTCCTCCTTGGTTCGACTGAAGGGAATTTTTTCTTCATTAATTTTGACGTGTGGTTTGTCACGGGGCAGTGGCAATGAAGTGTTAATTAGCAAGTAAAACTTGAGCACGATTTTTTACAAGTCATAGTCAAGTCTTAGGGCCGGTTTCATGAGTCTCAGATATGTTCGTGATATTCGTGGTATGAAAGATTTAGACGCCTTTTCCATTTATTCGAACAAAATAAACAGACAGTGTCACAGATATTTACCACTTAAAATAATCAGAAAATTATCAGAGAGTGGCGACAAAAGCCCCAGTACAAACTTTATATTTATCTATGACTGTTAGTTAAATTCAGTTACTTATTGTTAGATGTTTTACGTCAAGCATAACAAAATTATTTTTTGAGAAAAAACACAAATATTATGATATAAATTCAGAAAGCTTTTGGTTTAAAGACAAAGCAAAATTAATGAAAATTTCAAGTTTTTAGATTGAGCTCTTAAATTTATTTATCCATATTAACGGGTAAAGCACTCAGTAAAGGAAAGAAAACAACAAAGTTCTTTTAAGAAAATTCACCTACTCCCAAAAGAAACAAAAGTAAAACTAGAAAACTTCTAAAATAATCAGAATTAATCGATAAACTCGCATTCACTATTAAATTAAAAAAAACTACCAAACATTAAACTGGCCATCACAAAGAAAAAAAAAACAAACAAAACACTCACCTCATTCCATTCTCAAATTGTCTTAGCGTCCTTGCCCGTTAATATTTGATTCTCCGCATAAAGTTTGCGCGTGATAAGTTAGCGGTCCCGCGGGAGCAAGGGACGGCACAGCGCGGCACGGGCGCGCCACACACTGACGCCGATTGTTCATTCAAAGCTCCGCTCTGCCGTTATTCTTACGCAGATGTCCGTTCATGAAGGCAGATATGGAGCCAATAGGATTTTGGGAACGCGTCTGAGTAAAGTCAAGGATTTGTGCTAGGCTAGTGTTAGGAGGTAAGAATACCTTTCTTGTTAAATATGGTAATAAGACTAATAAGTACTGTTTCTTAGTGCAGTTTTGGCTCTCAAATTTTTTTGACTTAGTTTTCTTTTGATTGAAATAATAAAATACTGTTAGGCAGTATACAATATCAAACAAAATGTTTACAGCTTGTTTGGAGGACGTATTTAGGCTTCTCGAATGGTCCAATAGAGTTTTAAACGTAAACGGAGAACACCTGTCTGTCACACCTTCGCATTGCAGACGATATCATCTTGTTTACTGATAACAAAAAGTTACAAGCCATGATGAAGGAGCTGTACGACGCGTCTCTAGGTATAGGCCTTAAGATTAACGCCTCCAAAACCAAAATAATGTGCTGTGATGCAGGTATTGATTACTTGGAGGTGCATGGCCAGCAGATCAGGAGGGTCGCGGAGTGCGTCTATTTGGGCCAAACTCTGAGTCTTGAGAGGAATGGTCAAGATCGCGAAATAAGGCGCCGCATCCAACTAGGATGGGGTGCTTTCGGAAGGCGAAACGGGTGCCTCTCAACCTCAAACGTCGCATGTTCGAGCAATGTGTTCTCCCTGTGATGGTATATGGAGCCGAAACTTGGACCCAATATTAAGCAAGTGCTACACCGGCTGCAATTCACTCAAAGGGGCTATGGAGAGAGCTATGTTGGGTATTACTCTTCACGATCAGGTGCGGAATACCGAAATCCGTAGAAGAACTGAGCTCACTGACATAGATAGCGGAAACAAAAACTTAAATCTCTATGAATAATTAATCAATATATCGAAAAAAAATAAACACCACACACACACACACACGCACACACACACACACACACAGACACACACGCGCCAGACCAACATTCGCATGCCCATTGCCTAATTATTATTTCTTGAATATGGCTATAATTATGTCAATTATCATTATTTGATAATTATTATTTTAATTGTGTTAATTATTATTATAATTTAATCATTAATAATATTTAATTTTGGTTTACTAACATAGCAAATATTGAACTATAAACTAACTAGCTTTGTATTCCGAATTGCCGCATCAACGAAGATTTGTTTACGCATCTATGATGTCAACTTGTGCCTACCTAGCTTAAGTTGAATGTACCCACTTTTATTTAAATAAGTCAGTCTGTTACTGTGCGCTTGTTTCTTATAATTTTTCTATATTTTATGTTTTCATGTGAGTGAATTTGTTTATAATTCTTATAGACGCGTAGCGCTAGGCTTTTTTGAGGGTATAAGTTTCAAAAACTCTAAAGTTTATTATTTCTTGCCTGTGGGTACAGTCATACCTATGAAGCTTATTATTGCGTTTTGTGCGACATCTGTCACTTGCATTTTCAGAAATTCGATGATTTGTGGTTAATTATTTTTATTTAAAATAAAACTGGCAAAATTAATTTAAAGTTTAAAATAATTATGGTATCGTATCTAGGATAGCCTACGGAGTGTGGAAACCCAGTTTGTGCCATTTTCGTCCACTGCATACTGACACAGGGTTAGTACTTAAAAAAAAGATTTAAAAAAAAAATAGAATTGATTACATGACTGTTTCCTAGTTCAGATCACTTATACATACCTATTAAATAAATTTGTGCCAATTTAGACCACGGTATTTTAAGATTTTTAAATATTTTGTGTTTCCAAGCTACAAAAGATTAAAAAAAATATTACAATTATTAGAATTCGCATATTCAATATCATAAGTGCATGAAAAATCGACATTGTAAGTTTGTGCCATTTTCACCCACGATATTTAAATTAATAAAACAAAAAACAATGTTTGTGGCCGAAGCGGGTGACGCGGGCATGCGACAGCGGGCGGGGGGCATACGCACGCACGCTGACTCGCTTCATTCGGTCGAAGCGATCACAAATAAAATTACTAATACCTACGAGTATCATATTGAGTCTTCGTGGAGTCTTATCTCATCTACGTAATCAACAAATGTGTTCAAAATTCTTGTACAACTTTTAAACACAAATAATGTAGGTATAGTCGGGGTAAGAAAAGGTTCGTCACTTTTCGACTCTATGTCAACGAGTTAAGGTCGAAAAGTGACGAACCTTTTCTTACCCCGACTATACCTACCTAGTGTCTCGTGAAAAGTTATCTTCTATTATTACATCATGTCATGACCTTCTAATAAGACCAACTGGAATGAGGGAATAAGGGAGAGACATCACCGTCAATGACGATTAACGATCTACTTAACGGGGTTAATCATAATCAACATAAAATGATCCTTCGTATGTGAAAAAAAACCGGCCAAGTGCAAGTCGGACTCGCTCACCGAGAGTTCCGTACAAATTTTAAGGAAAAATATACGCCGTAACTATCCAGTGTTACCAAAATTCAGTTGATTTCAATATTATTTTTTTATTTTAAAAAATCTTCGTCAAAAACTGACGTTATTTTTAGGGTTCCGTACCTCAAAAGGAAAAAAAGAACCCTTATAGGTTCACCTTGTTGTCCGTCCGTCCGTCCGTCTGTCAAGACCCTTTTTCTCAGGAACAAGTGGAGGTATCAAGCTGATATTTATATCAAGTACTCAGGTCTACTGTCCCTTGGAGTTGTGATAAAATCAAACTTCCAAGTCAACGCAATCAAAAGATACAGCCGTTTATGACGCAAATTTCCGCAAATTTTCGAAACTCGCAAAGGAATCAAAACCTACAGGGTACTTCCCGTGAACTCAGAATCTTGAAATTTGGTACGAAGCAAGGTCTTATAGCACAAATAAAGTAAAAATTGCGAAAAGCGTAAATTTTTTTGTCTGTCTGTCTATATCAGTAACCAATCTATTTATGCCGCAAATTTTCGACACTCGCAAGGGAATCAAAACCTACAGGGTACTTCGCGTGAACTCAGAATCTTGAAATTTGGTACGCAGCAAGGTCTTATAGCACAGATAAAGGAAAAATTGTGAAAAGCATAAATTTTTTTGTCTGTCTGTCTATATCAGTAACCAATCTAAAATGATCCCACACTGCGCACATTTTGCTTAGGAGCAGGGGTCTGCTAAGACTGGATGTTCATAGATACATATAAATTTGTACCGAGCCCTCGGTGCGCGAGTCCGATTCACACTTGGCCGGTTTTTTTGAATGAAGCTCTAAACGCACAGACAGCGGAGGCGTGGCGGTGCGGTGGATATGACTTTTGTAATATTCCAACTTGTATGAACGAGTTCGTTCGCGGTACGGTACCGCACAACCGTTCATACAAGTTATTTACTACCGTCACCGCCACCGCACCACCACGCCTCGCCTCCTCTGTCTGGGCGTTTGGAGCTTGAAACAAGCGTATGATCTGTGGTAGCGTAGAGATGGGGGAAAACATGACATTTTGAATATCGATTAATCATCGATCGAATAAGCAAAAAATAATTACTTTTACAATTAAAAAATAAGTACAGCTTTTATAATAAAATTGAATTGGCTTTTGTCCGAGGTTTTGTACGCGCAAAATTCAAATTTGTGGTAAATCTTCAACATTATTTTTCGTTGAATAAAGCAAAAATCCTAAATTCACCGTTATCATCATCGCTATCAGTTACTTAATATATAAATCTCGTTTTTATGGTTCCGTCAAGTACCAAATAAACGATTTATTCAATTGGCAATCGATGAAAATTTTAAAAGTGCTTGAATATTTTTATACCTGTAGGAATAACGTTCCTTATTACCAGGAAAAAATTACAGATTTATTGGTTGCGTCATATAATTATAAAAAAATAAAAACAATTTATTAAATCTGGGACAGCTTAATACAGGCACGAACCTTAGTCCGTCGCATATTGAAAAAAAAAACCAGATGTGACATTGACAGCTTGTCATAAACAAACGTACATAACCTTAGCTTGCGATTATGCACCCGCGTCTTTCTCCAAGTTTTCGGTATTTTCCCTGGATATATTTTAATTTTTCGACTGCTTACCCACACCGGACCTAGGATATTGCCTGCTACGACGACAACTCTTGCTTTGTACCCTGGACCTGACCTTTATAGCTGCTAGGACGACTTGGAACTGATATACTGATTAACTCGAATTTGAAAACTGTGAAATATGAATAGAAACACTGATTTTGTTAGAACGGACTCATCAAATCTGCCAAAAGTAGATATGATTATGCTCATGGAGTTTATGAAGAGTAGTGACAAGTATAATGTCGCTGAAATTTTAGGTGCTAAAGCTTTAGCAAACCTCTTTTTTTAACTAACACTGTATTGGTGTCCAATATAAAACCACATATAACACATTTTTCTGCTTCCATTTTACTCATTCACATGCTTCAAAAGTCCAAATTTTAAATAAAACACTGTTGAGATTCCGCTGGGCATAGACTATCGCCAACTCAGCGTGCGCAATCAGATCAACGCAACGAACAAATCTTGAGGCGTTTTTTCATTAGAAAATACATTAAGCACGTTTGCGATTTGTGGTTTGCGAAAGAGATGTCAATAACAATAAAGATTATAGTAGTTCCAATCATTTATTTTCTCGATGACAGATCTAGTTTGAACGTTATAGTGTTGTGACCAAATAAGTGATAAGTAGATTGCGATATCGATCCAATTTTAAAATTAATATATAAAAATTACCTGTTATTATAATTATTTCATTTCATTGTCGATTACCTATCTATACTTATATTATAAAGAGGAAAGGTTTGTATGTTTGTAATGAATAAGCTAAAAACTACTGGACAAATAAAAATTATTTCACTTAAGTAACATAGGCTATTTTATATCCCGGGAAAAAAATTACAACGCGTAGGGTCAACGTCATAAATAAGAGATCACTTTTGTACCTTGTCATGTTTGAAAAGCCATACGAAATTACGAAACGACTGAAAGCGACAAGGTACAAAAGTGATCACTTATTTATGACGTTGACTGTACAAAGTCACGGGAACACATCTAGTTCAACATATACAATACCGATACAATATCGATATTTCAATCACAACATCACTATTTGTATTGCCATAGAATGTAACTTTATAAAAACGTTTATTATCGTACTTTAAAAAAAAATTACTGCATATATGGACTCAATTTGTCTTAGATGAATATTATAAGGGATCAAGGAACAAAATTAGGCAGTTGTCGTATTTTTTATACCTCGCATTTAAAAGTTAATTTTTGCGTAAAAAACGCAGTTACATTCTACGGGAGCTGTCAACGAGAAAATAAATGATTGTAAATACTATAGGTACTTATAATTATTGAAATGCAAGAAACGTTTTCCACCTTGATTATTTTGGCGTAAGTCAAAAGGGTTGAAGGAACAAAAAGCAACATAGAAATGTCGTTCTTGTTGAAGATTGCACAGGCCTACAGTAAATTAATCCCTATGTCAATCCAATTTGATGAAAGTGTAAACAAACCTATTTCATTAAAATTATTAAAATTTGTACCCTTCACGCGTCCACCATACTAAAATTACTAAAATTAGACTTCAGTAGTAGTCTCTAGGACATTTCCCGCAAAAAAAAGTTAGGGACTAATGTAGTCCCTAGGACGCGTCAAGGGTTAAAATAAGCGCGCGATCTATGGTAGCGTAGATATGGGGGAAAACATGGTCCGATTTATTGGAAAGATTTTATTTTACTATTGGTTTTAGATTTTCACATCACTAAGTAGTCTGTGACCAAATTAAGGGCCGGCGCCCACTGACGGCATGGCACGGCATGGCATTTTATTACTATCAAGTTATTTTGAATCTTATTTAAATGAGTTTAGAATTCATGTTACTTTATTGTTTATGCGTTGCGTCATCCCTCGGCACGCCGCGGCATCGTGGTATCGAAATAAAGAAACATGAATTCTAAAGTCATTGAAATAAGATTCAAAATAACTTGATAGTAATAAAATGCCACGCCGTGCCATGCCGTCAGTGGGCGCCGGCCTTAAAGCTCCAAACGCACAGACAGCGACAGCGGAGGCGTGGCAGTGCGGTACCATACCGCGAACTCGTTCATACAAGCTCTAATATTACAACCGTTACCGTCACCCCACCCCGCCACGTCTCCACTGTCTGTGCGTTTGGTGCTTTATTGGAGTCTTTATTTACATCGTCATTAAATTGGATTGACATAGAATATAGTGATGTACGCTATGGAGCTTCAGATCACCAATACTAATGGGAATACATACAAGTTTGCAGGTTTTGAGTACCTAATTAAAGTGTAATTACTAGAAATCTGCAAACTTGTATGCATGCACAAGATATGACATATGTAGGTATAAGAAAAAATACATAATACGAATTAGCTTTATTTGGTTTTTGTTTAATAAAAGAAATACTGAATAACTGTTCTATAAATTGTTTATTTTTTGTCGCATTAATTACTAGTTCGTAGTTAGCAGGTAAGTATTTAGAAACCTGGCAATTTGCGAATACGCCATAATAGAGTAAGTAATTCCATCCCAGATATATGTAAGTACAATTATTTTAAAATTTAAAATATTTTTATCAGTTTGGATTTGAATAAAAGAATCAACGACTAATCATCGAATTGCTAAAATGCAGGTAGGTAACAGTTGTGACAAAAAACGCAATTATAAGTTGCTTACCGTACGACCGTATCGCACAAGCAAGAAATAGCAATTTTAGAGTTTTTGAAACTTATATAACCTCAAAATTATTCAACGCTGTGGGTCTAATCAAATAAACGCCGACCGCCGGCGCCCGCCACCCACCGCCCGCCGCCCGCCGCCCGCGCTCTTCCCCGCGCTCGCCCGTAGTGCGAAAAAGACTGTTTTTTTCCAAATTATGAGATTTCGTGGATAAAAACAGCACAAATTATGAATAGTGTTTTGTTACACCATAATAATCAAAAACACGTAAACTCTAATAACTTAAATTTTCTTTTGTGGCATTTACAGGGCGTTATATTAAAAAATATATATATCTATAAATGCCGTGGACGAATTTGGCACAAAATATTTTAAACAACAGATATCAGTACTCTAAAACACATAAAACCTTTATAACCAATTGTAATTTTTTTTTAGAGGTAGCTGAGTGACTTTTAGGTACAGGTTTAATTTCAGGATTTCCGTGGACAGAGATGGCACAAAATTCATTTGTAGATCAGTTATTACCTTATTATTATCATGAAAGGAAAATTTTCATCGGTAATATTTTTTTCGTCCTGCACTGATCGAAAGGACAAATACCTAAATTTCTACCTAAGCAAGTACCTAGGATGGCACAAAATAATATATTAGGTTGGGTGAATGGTCTGAAAACTATATGCAAAATTTAAACAACTTTAATATTTTTGAAACCTTAAACCGTAGCGCTACGGGTCTATTAATGAGAAATAAAGTTCTAAACCTAACAATAGCCAAAAGAAAGTGGAAGTGGGCTGGCCATATATGTCGCAGGTCTAACGGAAGATGGGGAAGAAAAGTGCTGGAGTGGAGACCGCGGACCGGGCGCAGAAATGTGGGAAGGCAGCCCATTAGGTGGACTGACGATCTGTCACGAGTGGCGGGTAAAGACTGGATGCGAAAAGCACGCGACCGCAAAGCATGGAAAAAATTGGAAGAGATCTATACTCAACAGTGGGTAGAAAAAGGTTGAAAAAGAAAAGAAGAAGAAAGAATAAAATACTGAGTGATGTAAGGTAACGAGTAGTCTATACCTAACGCATTAATAAACAATTTTATTATCTTTTATTTATCTTAACGCTGCTGCAGCGGAGTAGCAGGGTAAGGTTCTAGTTTATTAATTATGGACTTCCGCAAAATAACGACTGAATCAATCAGTTACTTATATATTCTTTGTTTGTGACACAAAGATTTTTTTTCTATAAACAGCCATAAAGACGTTTACTAATTTGTTTTATATTTTGCATTATTTACCAAATCAAAATTTAAGTTTGTTATGAAAAATATTTACGTACTTAACTCTACATTTTATGCCACTCTACTTTATAATACATAAATGCAGTGGCGTATAGCGTGCCTTGGAAGGGCCTTGTATCAAAATTAGTTGGGAGGCTTTCCCGGCAAGCACGAGATAAAGTGACATTGTGGATAACATTTTACTAATTTTTGCTTACAAACGTTAGCCTATGTAGCCCGGGGCCCCGTATCATTGATACGGCTGATACGGCGGTACGCCCCTGCATAAATGACTACCATTTGTATTCCCAAATAGTGCAAAAAAGACAATATCTACCCAGCTGGTGAATAATATGCATTTTGCCTTGGTTCAGCGACCTTCATTTCGAATCTAAACTACAGTAGTGGTAGTACACACTTAATATGGCGCGTCGTGCATTTTCGGCCGCGCAGACACGAACGAACTAGGTAATTAAGTAGCTGATCATAGCCGAAGATACGATTCAAACTTTAAATCAATCTTATGTTATATTGTTACAAGGTGCAAATTACAATGCACCTGTTATCCGTCTCGCGTGCGTGCGTGGAGTATACCGATTGGTCAATTGCATTTCCCGCACTTACAAAACGCGTCTTTTGCGCAGGTACATCGGTGAGCCATATCAGTTGTGTACTACTGTACGTGCATACTTATGGTTTGTGAGATCTAACTTCTAACATTTGACACAACACAACGCCCATATAAAGTAAATGCGCACGATCCATTGCAATTATAAATAAAATCCCGTAATAATATTAGGGCTTGTCAAGTACTTAAAAACAATATCTCGCTTTTCTTAAACATGACTTAACTTATGTTACATTTTTTTAGATCATAATTAGGTATTGAATATTTCCCGATAATAATTTATCACGTAAACAGTTAAACTGTCAGTCAAGAACAGCCTGCTATTACCTAGTATGAGTTAGTTTCTTAATTTTATATACTTACTTTTCTTACTCTTACTTAAAAACTGTTACCCACATTGGAAGAGCGGTGTCTCTTAGCACAGGTATCACGTATACTTAAAAAGAGGCACCAACCTTTGTTACTATGTATCCATAAGTGAATGAATAAACGATTTTTATTATTTTTTATTTTTATTTTATAATTGAAATTGCAAACAATGTAAAGAAACCTTGTATTTAAAATGTCTTTAATTTCCATTTTCCCTCATCAAATACTGCTAATTCCGTGTGTTATTTAATCAATACTTACCACAACACTATCCTAAACCATTAAAACAATATACAAGTGCTAGAATATGGATATTTCATTAAATTTCATTTTATTTCGGTTTATTTACATTGTTTGCAATTTCAATTGACAGCGATTTTACTTATTATGTCTTTTCTTTTTAAAAAGCAGTGTTGTGCCCGAGTGTGGCGTTTCGATTATATGAATTTCGGTAAGTTGATAAAATCGATTTGTAATTAATAAACGATACGTTTAAAATTAAAGCAATATGACAACAAAATTAAATACAATGGTCCCTAAAAGAAGTTACATTGAAGTGGAATTGATTGTTTACGGAAATTGCGGAAATGACTGAATGAAAATCTTATGGGAAATTCAACTCTCTAAGTATTCGGTTCCCTGTGCCACACACAGACACACACACACACACATTTAACACATAACACATTTAACACACACACACGTTACACATTTTTGTGGAGGAGACTGTCATATACTTAGATAAAATCGACTGTAACATCGATTTGAACAATTCGTTAATAATCTCTAGGTTTAACAAACGATAAATACGTCTTAGCCTTATCACTACAAACTTCAATACACAAATAATGTCAAATGTTCGACGCTAAATTTCACAAAGAATTCCTAGAATTTAACTTGGTTTCCTACCTTGGACAGAGATAAGGAACTCATATAGGACTTCGTAGTCTATCTTTCAAGATAATTTTCTTCGGGAACACTAGGAAAAATAAAGTTAAAATTAATTGGAAAGATTCAGAGCTGGGTCTATGGATTATTCGCGGTAAAATCGCTGTCAATTGAAATTGCGAACAATGTATATAAACCATTTAATGAAATATCCATATTCTAGCACTTGTTTATTGTTTTAATGGTTTAGGATAGTGTTGTGGTAAGTATTGATTAAATAACACACGGATTTAGCAGTATTTGATGAGGGAAAATGGAAATTAAAGACATTTTAAATACAAAGTTTGTTTACATTGTTTCCTTGGGCTGATGATGTTGAACTATTGCGTTCCTTTGCTAGAACCAACTAGAACTGAAAACACTACTGTGACAAGAAACAAAGGAGAAAAAAATAATCGCAGTTCTTCCTCTTTCTCTCGTGAAGGAACTACCTAGTGCGAAAAAAAAGCAATAGTTTCTTCGAAGGCACAGTCAAAGGAACTACGGCGAATAATCCGGGACTATTTTATTGCAACCTAAAAATTATTTTTAGTTCACACGGAAACAGTTTTATACATAAACGCATTTTTATACCTCTATTCTTCGCAGACGGAGTCGCGGGCAACAGCTAGTATTCTTATACTTACATATTTGCGAGTAAAAAATGCCTGCCTTTTGAGACGTTTCTTTCTTCATAAAAATACTTATTTCTACAGAAAAAAAAAAAATCTTTTATTGATCTTTTGCAAAATTCAGCGTATAAAGATGAAAATTAGTATTAAAAAAAAATCATTTTTGGCTCCTTGTTTGTTAATATAATTACTTAAACATATACAAATACGCCAAGAGCGCGAAGCTATATAATATACAAACAATCACTAGTCAAGATACGGCATTCAGAGCAAAATAAACATATTAGAGTATGTTTACATTTTTATCTAGCCTAAATAGCGTTTAGAGAGTTAAATATTAGGGAATTATTTTCAAGATCCTTAACATCTCACCTGTTTACTTAAACTGGTGGATTATTGTACTTAATTATTTCCGCATCGGTTAATATAATATTACGGTGGTCAGCGAGAAAATTCTCCTCATAACTCCCGTATAATGAGTGAGGCATCGAAATGTAATTTTCCTGACCCAGACTATTTATGAGGCAACTAACTTAATGAAATGGAGATAGAATAATTAGCCACTTGCCGCTAATTTCCAAAGTTATTAATTGAGGCGTTAGAAAGGCCGTCATCTGGTCGGCCACGGGACGGAATGGCGGCTAACTTGGCTATGTATGCCAAACGACGTTTTTTAATATACTCTTAATACATAAGTTAAGGTACAGATAAAATAAGACGAGATAGAAGTACGTAAAAATGTTTATTAGTACCGAGCGAGAAAGAAATGGACTTTCAGTAAAAAGTATTATAATAAATCAAATTTGACTCGATAATATCGGTAAATATTAGTTAATTATCGTGTTCTTTAACAAACTAATTTTATTGAATAACTAATTATAAATATCTAAAAACACTCATGCAATAAATTTATAATGATGGATGAAAAATAATCTCACAGCGCTATGTTTTTTTTGGAGGCGGCATCGGAGCATTATAGCCTTCATGGAAATTTCTATAGTAAGTCCATGGTGATTCTAACTGGAATTTACGATTTTCCTGAGCAAATTCCACCGGCTCGTAAACTATTTTTTTCAATTCATCATCATAACGACACTCTGTATACCCCACGACGGGGAAATCTTTTCTCAAAGGATGACCAGTGAATCCATAATCAGTTAAAAGTCTTCTCAAATCTGGATGGTGGGAAAACACAATGCCGTACATGTCATAAGCTTCCCTTTCAAACCAATTGTTACTATTCCATAATTCGTATGATGAATGCAAGGGAGTCAATTCATCGGTGTACGTTTTCACTTTCGCCATCTCTGTAAATCTCAAGCTACGAAGGATGTATATGGCTTCAAACCTATACACGCGGCTAGGGACATCTATCGCCGTCATAGCAGGACAGTAGTTAAAACAAGCGTGTTGGTGGTAGCGCATAAAACTTAAGACAGGAAATAAACCTTCAGGAGCAACTAGAATCTCTAGTTCGTCTGTGTGTGCCATCTGTATCTTCTGCACATATTTCGGTAAGCACGCAGCAACGTACAAACCAAATTCGTAAAGAGTTTGCCTTTTAGCGTTGTCGTGTTTCCTCAACGTATGGCTCTCATATTCGATGGGTTCTAAACAAAACGGATTACCCAACTGCACACTTTGATCTTCTTTTCCTTTCCCATTGCTGAACGAAGTGCTTGTTTTGCAAAACGAACGCTTTAAAACCGGTAAAGCATTTCTTAAGAATGTTGTTAAAAATCTCTGCATTTTTAATGTTTTGACAAACAATCTGCCAATATGTTGACATAATTTAATGTCAAACAGTGACTTATTAAATAAAAGTATCATCGAATTGTGACGTTATTTTTTTGATAATAGTTTAAAGAGGTTATATTAAATAGCATAAAAACGTCTCTTGCTTTTGTAATATCAATAATTAATGTGAACCCATAATACGACTTAATAAATTGATGTTTTATTTTTATTTCGTTCACCCTGTGTGTCTAGTTACATCAGTAACTTTATTTACTACAAATCTACTCCATACTTAGCTATTTTAATATTTATTGGTATAAATTAATTAAAACAATTAAGAAAAAATAACAAAGAATAAAACTTAACTATAAACTAAATATTACAAACTAAATTAAAAACTAAACTAGATCTAAACAAAACATATTCACGTATTCGTCACATATTTTAATTAAGTCATCTTCAAGAGTATCCAACTAATATCGTTTATTAAAAGTAAAAAAAACAATAGGCTGACCTTTACTATCTTCATATTTTATTTAAATTCTCTTGCAATCGCGATTAACTTTCTACAGAACAATTTGTCTTAAAAGCAGCAGAAAAAAAACGAATTTTATAAAATAAAATTTTAATTTACTCATTTGACTCAATTTAATAGTATTTTTTGTTTCAAAATAACCTTTTCTTAAAAAATCTTCTCTGGTAGGAGCTTCTTACTAAAAATGTATTTTTGGCTAAGTTTACTTGCATTGTCATCAAAGCAATGTCCGTTGTAAATTTCAAGTCAATCTGATGACTAAAAGAAGGTGAAATTTGACTTGGAAGATTTAAAGACAACTTACTTACATAGGCACAGATATCTATACAGCCATCACGTCAAATATTTTTTAGTATAATGTAAACACAAAAGTTATGGTTAGTGGTATAAAGTTGTAGAGTTGTTGTTGTGTTATTGTATGTTGTTGTGTCTGACGCCTTGCTAATGTACATATTTATGACCATGACTGTACCTAATTATGATTACTCGTACTGCAAGATAAATAACGGCTTGTAGAAACACTTGATTCAGCTTTTAATTTCAAGTGAATTGAAAATGCATGAGTGTCCATTAGACTGTAGCATTAATATTCCTAAAGATTACTTCGGTTTTGATTAGGGAAGTAGTCAGAAGCGGCCGCGGCAGACCGCGCGCCCCGCGCGACCGGAAAGGAAGATTTACTCCAGTTTTCAGCTACCCAAAGCACCCAGTTTTAATTTTTGAATATTTAAACGGAGAGCTGAGGCAGGTCAAGCGGAAAGGTACAATAAATCTCTTTAACCGTCTTTGAAAAACAGAGCTTTGGCAGTTTTGAAGTGATTGCAAAGAAAAAAAATCATAGAGAAAGAATTGCATCTAATTTTTTCTATAATTTTAATAATCAATATAATGTGTTCTTTGCCTTTTCGCAACTATATTTTTCCCAACTGATTCATTTCCCAACTGTTTCTTTTTTCTGAAACTGTAAACTCTTCAGAATTGTTATAAAACAAACCTAACCTAAACTACGTATAGTCCGGAAACATATCTTGAATAGTTTACAGTTTCAGAAAAAAATAACATTTGGGAAATGAAACAGTTGGCAAATGAATCAGTTGGGAAAAAAAACTGCGAAAAGGCTGGATCCCATCTACTATATTATGAGTCACATTTTATTTCATTTGCATGACTAGATATCAGAGAATCCTCCTCACGCAACACCTGAATGATTAAAAATCAGAGATAATGAGCCCGGCTAGGTAACAAGCGGCTTCCTTAATTTAAAAAATGCAGCAGGTACAGTCAACAGAGCTGATACCTGCAGGCTAATTGTCTAACTCCCTCGCAATCGCCATCGCGTTTATTTTGACAGTTATTGTATGGGCTGACAAATTGGTATCGGAAACAGCCAGCTGTCACAGCCATACAAAAACTGTCATTTCAATCCGATTCAGAGTGTCAAAAATGTTACAATATTAATCTGCTGGGCTACCATGGGACCTTGTAATAGTAAACAATAGAGGTTGAGGGTTATTTCGTCTATGTCTTTAATAATGCTTATCGGATAACGTAAATTAAATTTCATAATGACAAGGTGTAGGAACTAGGTATCAAATAGATTGGCTGTGCATTGATAGTTACCCTTGTAATATATATATAAGCAGCATACTAAGGCAGCATATGATAAGTTTCCAGCCTACACTGGGCCCGCGAGGGAACTAAGACCGAGCCCTCTCGTTCCGAGAGGAGGCCATCCTGCTGTGGGATGTACGCAGGCTGTAATGATGATAATGATGAATATGATATGACTTATACAGGGTTATTTTTAATTCACTGACATCCTCTTAACCCTGAATTCCTATCACTCAAACAAATGTTTTTTGTTTTACGACTTTTTAAAATGAAGCACTTTTTTCCCATACAAATATACAGAGTATCTTAAAAATAAGAGGAAATCTCAAATTTTCAAAACGTTAATACACCAAAAATATTAAGTTATGACAAAAGCCGTAAAATAAAAAACATTTGTTTAAGTGGTGGGAGTTTAGGGTTAAACGGATGCTAGTGAATTACAAATAACCCATAACATACTTATTATAAATATAAAACTAAACAAGAGCCAGTCATTACATAACTGGGGATGTCTATTTTTTGCAATGTATAGTAAATCAAAAACCATTTCGAGATAAATACTTTTTAACTCATTTTCTGTAGTTATTTAATTTTAATATTATGTAATGAATTTATTACATGATAAATAAACAATGACCTTCATTTGACATTGGTGTAAATTGCGTGACCGGTCCAAGTCGTACTTTATTCTGTGTGGTTTGAATTCTTCACAATTTACGCGTGGATTATCCTACGGAGTTTGATTTGGACCCGCTGTCTGACATCTAGCACTTTGACAGCAAAAAATAATTAAAGGGGTTGCCTTATCGTACGCATTTAGATAGATTTAGAAATTTGGCAGTGCGGGAGCCCTCAATTACAATCTGACGTCATCAACCAAAATAGTTTCAATAATTAATTTTGAAAAAAGTAGTGAACTAAATGACAAAATATTGAAACCAGTTTCTTATAATTTTTCTTTACAAAAAAAAAAATTAAAACCACTGTTATTTTTTTTTTAGACATTCCCAATTCGCAGATTTTAACCGAAAGGCCCACAAATCAAAAAATAAGTTTTTTTTCAAGAGAGCACTACGAGTATTATAATTTCAATTTAATTTTAATTTTTTTTTGGCAGTCTTTTTTCAGTGCTTTTGTGTCATATATCATTTGATGCGTATTTTAATGTTCTTCCTTTTATTTATAATAAAACCAATTACTTGATTTTGATTGGTGGCCCAACGTTTAATAGCAGCGAATTATAGTTTCGATTAAAACCATCTCCATGCCAATGTATATTTTACGTTTTTCTATAAGTTAATTCTTTATATTGTGCCGTTTTTTGCCCAAATAAACATTAGACCTCAAAATCAGATTCAGATACAGCTGTCCGATTAAATTTTTCATAATTTCCCATGATTGCTAGGAGTAGGTTACCTACTGTGACGTCACATCCGGCCCAGCACAACCGCGCAAGCGCATATTTGCCACCGGAAGCCGGAAGTTGTGGCGTTGCGGGCACAATCTGGAGTTGGATGGCGGGAAACACTGAATCAAGTGCAGCCTGAACTTTGTTTTATGTATAAGACTGTTAATGATAAATGACAAACATTTTCATTTCATGCCCACAGCGTTTGTAATGCTTGCAAAATCTAACCAGATATAGGTGGAAAACTTAAATAAATGACCTGTTGTATGTAGTAGTAACGTGTCCGTATAAATAAATTAACGTTCCAAATTTAAAAAATTGGGGATGTCCATTGTTTTGTAATGGATAGTAAATCGAAAACTATTTCGAGATAAACGCTTTTTAAATCGTTTTCTGTATTTTTTAATTTTATAACGTAATGAATTTATTACATATCAAATAAGCATGATGATCTTCATTTGATAGTGAAATAAGTAAATGTCGTGAAATATAAGTTGTACTTTATTCTGTGTGGAAGAGAATTATTTAGAATGCAAGCCTCTTCTAACCGTAATTATTGGGTATCAATGAGCGAGGCCTATGCCCAGCACTGGCTGACCTACGGCTGAAATGATGATGATGATGATGATTTAAATAAAATAAATATAAATATTAGGAGACAATCTTACACAAATCGACCTAGTCCCAAACTAAGCAAAGCTTGTACTATGGGTACTAGACGACGATAAGCATACTTATATAGATAAATAAATACTTAAATACATAGAAAACATCCATAACTCAGGAACAAATATTCGTGCTCATCACACAAATAAATGCCCTTACCGGGATTTGAACCCAGGACCTCTTGCTTCGTAGGCAGGGTCACTACCAACTAGGCTAAAGCGGTCGTTAGGTTTATGATTTAAGATATTTATTTTCTCTTAAGAATATACAAACTCGCTTACAGAGAAAATACATAATAGGCAATTTTTTTAGTGCGTAGACTTAAATAAGTAAAATTATAATTTCGTGCTATCATTTCAATTATAAAGTATGCTTGCATTATATTAAATATACAACAAGATTTCATTACCAACGAATGGCATTGAATTACCATGATGGTGAATTTAATTTAATTTTGAAGCTAAACAAATGAAAATTATTGAAATTAATTTCTTAAAATTGACTTTTCTGTGCAAAAAAGTATATAAAAACAATTTGTAATTTTTTTAGACATTCCCAATTATTTGTACTACTACATACAACAGGTCCTTTACTTGGGTTTTTTGACTATACCTCTCGTATGGCAGCAAAATACCGGCTGCCGCATGATGTGAAGTAAATTTTTCTAAACGGTTTTATTTAAATGATTTTATTCAGGTTTAAAGACAAGTGCCTTGTATTTCTTATAATGAATCAAATTAAGTATCTACTTAATAAAAATTTTACCAATTTATCTGTCGGCCGATTGATCTGAAATTTACGTTTAATTTTGACGAGAATACAAGTATTTTCATTAAATATTATTGTTAATTAAAGATGAACGCATTTGTTATAAGTATGTATCAAAATAGCACAAATATTATATAAAACATTTGAAAAGAATGGTAGGTATTGGGTTGCTGTAGACATGTATGTCTTGTCCTCAGTTTTTATCACAAAAGGTTGAGGCTCACTTTTCGCTTTGCACGTTATTTTTTAAGAACAATGAGAAGTATTTAGGTAGCAAAATGACCGTTTGCTGGCTTGTGGGCATGTAAATTTTGTTCTACTATAAAAAGTGAGGCACATATCAATAATCTCCAAACTCAAGTAACTATAGACAGAGCAAATCGCTCGTAGAACTCATGGCAGATGGGGCCAAAAGGTTCTCGAATGGCGTCCACGAACCAGAAGACGCAGTGAACGTGTCTCTAACAAGATTAAGTGACGACCTGGTTAAGGTTGCGGGAATGCGTTGCATGCGGATAGCGCAAAACCAGTCTGTTTGGCGAACCTTGGGGAGGCCTATGTTGAGCAGTGGACATCTTTCGGCTGCAATAATGATGATGATGATCATCATGACACGTCAAGAAGCGACGTGAGCGAGCGTTCGGTAGCTAGGTGGAACCAAGGATGATATAGACTGGATTGGCAGTCGCCATAGTACGGATCGGCCGCGGTTTTTGTAGTTCGATTATTAAATCTAGATGGCGCTGAAATATAGCCAGAGACTTTGAAGGCAAAACAATAAGACTACAGATGTTTCATATTACTAAAAATATATTATTTTTCAAAAATATTGCATAATAAATAATAATACATTTGCAGTGATATGAAATATATGTAGTAGGGTGTTTCATTTTTCAAAATTTTTGATTTTTCTTTGACTTTGCTCGAATTCTTGTTTCCACTCATATGTAAAGTTCATACGCCAAAAATCAGTAAAATCGATTATCATCTAAGGGTTGCACAGTTTAATGACTTTTATGTCAAGTAATTGATATTGGTGTATTAGAGGATAGCAAAATTTTCAAGTTTTTTATCTGAATTAGAGGGTTATAAGTGATTAAAGTGTGTCGTTTAAAAGATTGAAGCATATTTTAACGTAAATAATAAGTTTCCTTGTGATATTTTGTTAGGAGCTGGACTTCCTTCCAAGGAACAAAATTTAGTGCTGTTGGTTTATTTTACACCATCACAAAGAAAAAAAAACTCTTTCGGACGCCACTAAGTAGACAAGTATTAAACTGCAAGAAGTGTGGAAGAAGGCTAATATATATGTCAAGACAGTAACCGTTTGAGCTAACATTTTATATCTTTATAAGGAACACTTACCGTAATTTTTTAACGTTTTCCTTAGAAATTATCCGAAAGCGTAAGAGACAAGACAAAGTAGATGCTTATAAAATCGATTAAAGAAATCAACATGACAGTGACCTTGGACCAAGAATGCTCTTCATTAAGTAGTCATCAAGTCATGAAGACGATGAAAATAATTCTATTCTCTGTACCACCAGCAAAAATGTCACGTCCTATTTATAAGTAAACTAAAATCTCTCGATTGGACACTCATAGCTGCATAGGACCGCGAACAACTCTCCACTTGGCAAGCTAGTACTTTGGTTATTACAGTTGTTAAAAGCCTTGGTCACGATGTCTCAGATGTTTCTATATCGCCGTCTACTATTCATCGATCTCGGGTGACCAAAAGAAGCGAAATGGCTCAAAAAATTTAAGCATCATTAACCTTTACTCTAACATTGAAACTGTAAATTGTTGCCATCAATCGCAGCCTGTAAGATTCTAGAAGACAGAGTAACTATTCTTTATTTAATGATTCGATCAGAGACGAATAGCAGAAACAAGCATGCAACAGAAAATGCGTGGTCAAGCGAACCAAATATGAGGTTGTAACTTGTGTAGTCTAAGTAGTAAATTATTTATTGAGTAGTTAATGTTCTATTTTATGCTTAATTTAATTTTCTTTCACTTAAAAACGATGTGTGGCTACCATATTGTGCTATCTTTAAATAAAAGTAATTACTTCTTTTTTTCGATTCTTATTTAGAGCTGTTCATTCTGTGCAACCTCTGAACATCGTCCAATCCACTTGAAATTTGGAAAATATTCTATTAACATAAGCTAGAACCGGAAGCTGAGCAAAGTCAGAAAAAATATAACAAAATTTTTTTTCACCTACAAAAGTGAAACACCCTAATATGTAGTCTTATTGTTTTGCCTTCAAAGCCTCTGGCTATATTTCAGCGCCATCTAGATTTAATAATCGAACTACAAAAACCGCGGCCGATCCGTACTATGGCGACTGCCAATCCAGTCTATAACATCCTTGGTGGAACTCAAATGTTAGACACCCTTAACGACGGTTGTTAAAAGTATGAAAATTTTCTGTTACAAAAATTTACCATAAAATAGTATGGGGTAATTTTCGAGTCACAAGGGAACTTTTTCCAGTCAATCGCTTTGTTTGGCTAACTAAGATTAACGTGGTCCATATTTTTCGTGCCCGCTCAGCTAATGTTTGCTTGCTTCTCGGTATGATTGTTTCCTACGACCGCGACCTTTAGTATAAGAGGCCACCTAATCTTATTCTTAATCTTTGGAGTAAATAATACCGCAATCAAATTTAATACACGTATTTTCATTAATTATACTAGACTAGTTAGACTAGATAGTTCATCATCATCCCAGCCTATATGTGTATAGGTACGTCCCACTGCAGGGCATAGTCCTCCTCTCGAAATGAGAGGGACCACCACACCACCACCACCATTGAATTTCTTCGCATGTGTATACAGCTTTTCTCACTATGTTTTTTTTCACCGAAAAGCTCATGGTAAATTTCAAATGTAATTTCGCACATAAATTCCGAAAACTCAGAAGTGTGAGCGGGGATTTAAACCCACGAACACTTGCTTAAGAGGCCATAGGTTAAACCACTAGGCCACCGCGGCTTTTTCTAGATAGTTATTCTTCTTTAATATGTAACTTTGAACCTATTTACACACTCTCTCTAGCTACTGTTAGGTATTAAGTAAATAGGAACTTCCTTTGTACAGCTGCATAAGAATTGAGGTTAAACAGTTCCTATGAAGAGAATTCCTAGACGCTTATACGTACGTTTTACTTTCAGTGCGAGGTATGTAGTCTTCTACCTAGGAGCGAGTCTTGCGGGACACATGTCGAAAGTTCGAGGATGAACTTCCTTCGAACGAAGCGTGGAACCTTGTTCGATGTGTAACGTCTACCCCGCCCCTACGGTTTAAAATCTTCATAATTTATAAGACGTTAAATTTACAAAAGTTTTATTATTGTTATTAGAATCTGCAAGTAATTAAGCCCATCGAGACGCGAAGTTGTTTTTGCTAAGAATTTCGGAGTTTGAAGCTTGTGTGTTGGGGTATTAATTTGCGAACTGATTAGTCTATGCCCGTTTTTTTATGTTTATGAATATGCTTTTTGTCTAATTTGTAGTAATAAAATCAAATAACACTTTGAAAACAACGGTGGTCTTAACTGGTTGTTCATTACCTAAGGTTTCAACAATATTTTATATGGACTTAAACTAAACTAACTACGCCACCACAGGTGCAAGACAACTAGGACTGTGTGACACTTATTATAAGAGATAACTACTGACCCTGCAAACGGGGAATTTCAGAAATAGGGTAGAACTATATTTTTTTCTCTGACTTTAGATATTTAGCATGGATCTGCTCAGAATCAATAGCACTATATTCGATTTGTAGCATTCGAACATGGCGGATGTAGACAGTATCTAATTTTGGTATTTCTGTTTCTTTGGCTAGTTGAAGTATAATTTTGATAGTGTTTTATGGGGCGATTAACCTTAATTAACAGTGATCACAAAATTCTATATTGCTCTCGTGTCTGACATTTTTTAATGCGCAAGTTGTCTCTACGTGGTTTCTGGAATTTTGCTATCAAGTTGCAGAAACTACAATCACCGTACAACGTCGCTCCCAAAGAGAGCTTACTTTGACACTGGCGAAATTGTCCTTTAATAAGACAGAAGCCATATTTTAAATAAAAAAATCAATAGCACTATCGATTATAATGAAGTAAACGAGTGACCTAGGAACACTTTTTTTCACTATGTAGAATCGATAGTGGTACTGATTCTGAGAAAAAAAATGTATTGTACCCTATTTCTGAAATTCCCAAAACGTTTTTTTGCCATATATCACCTAGACCCTACAACCTACGACCTATTCTCAGACCTACCGAATACCGAATACAGACAAAACGTTTCATAATAATCGGTCAAGCCGTTTCGGAGGAGTTTAATAACAAACACCGTGACACGAGATTTTTATACATTAGAAAAATAGATGTTACGCTGCAAAGCAACGTTTGATTCAATTAATTAAAAATTTAAATTATTCAAACCGTTTCAAAGATTTTTTTTCGTGATATGATTTAAAATTATTTGATCTAATGTGAGTCTGTATAAAATCTTCCACAGATTAGATAGCTGACAAACAAATGGATTAAATTCATTAAAAGAATAACTTTAATTAGGTATAACAATAGTATTCCGTTACTAGAATCATAATACATGTTCACTTCATATTTATAATTGAAAATTATTTCGAATGAGTTTTCCCTAAAAACTCACTAAATGCACTAAATTGCTTCATTCACTCGAAATGATTAATGAAGAACAGGCACGAGATCTTACGAAATAGGAATGTGAGTAATAGGTATGAATTTGAGAATAATGCCCAAATAAATCACTTTCGTACAAAACATTTAAATTTACACCCTGGGAGATACTTTTAGTAATTTTTTATTCTTTTTCTGTTGGTCCATGATTTGTTTGACGCGTAATGAATTTTGTAATTTACGTGTCGAACAACAGCTTTAATTTTACTACCTACTTTTATGCCAGCGATTTTTAGTAAATAGCGAAATGCAATTATAACCGGTAACGATCCCTGATATCAAATTTTGGACGGTGACTAAAAAACATCTCGTATAAATTCTATTAACTACAGAGTAGACTGGTCACGCCATCTATCGCTAACTTGTCAAAGAATATTCGTTGCTAAGCGCTGGTAATTGAGACTTATTGAAATAACACGTAGCCAAAATCTTGTTTGTTCTATTATTTCAAGTTGACTGTTTTACTCGAAATAAATATGAAAAATAACGTTCTACGCCCTAAAGTGGACGACCCAGAGAAACAAATTTCCGTTATTTGCCTTGGACCAAAAGGGTCGGGGAAAACGACTCTATTGAAAAGGTTGGAAGAAGCCGAAGGCATAGACAATACATATAGCCCTGTACCAACTATTGGGACGAATATTTATGATATTCACTATTTAAATAAGCACGGGAAAAAACAAACGCTGAGTATTAGAGAGGTTGGTGGAGAGATGGCGTCACTATGGAATAATTATCTGGAAGGAGTTGAAAAGGTAACAACTTTTAAAATTATTGTTATCACACACGCACTTGCATATCGTCGGGGATAGTGCAATACCACGTAACTAGCTTTTTCCATAATGCTTAACTTGAAATGAAATAACAGGAAAAAATAGATAAAATTGACTTTATGGGTAAAGCTAGTTACGCGGTATTGCACTATCCCCGACGATAATCATAATTTTCAAAAGTTTTTTTTTTTCAAAAGTATAAAATATACAGAATCGTTTAGAATTGACGGGACGCGGTTCTTAGTTTACCATTCTAAAAGACATTAACTACTACTACTAATATAAATATGCTAAAATTAGTATCATCATCATCATCAACTCCTGCCAATACATGACCCACTGCTGGGCACCTCTGTGCTCGAGGGGCTTGGGCTTAATGCGGGCTTAATTATTAACTTTACATTTATATTTATATATTTCAAGTTTTACAGGTAACTATTATAAGTCCAGTTGTCAAATTAACTTTAAATTCGTTATGTTCAGTCAACTGTAGAGAAAAAGTATCCCCCGGTGTGGCTATCGCTGGTACAAGGGTACCTTTTCTCTGCAGCTGACTGTACATGTAACTTAGATAAAAATGAAAAAACGTACAATTACCAACACCGAATCAGGCCACCACGTGACAGGCATGGCCTAGAGTGGGGCCGCAGGATAATCACTAAATGTTTTAATAAGGTTTTCTTTTAATACGAAATTTTAATTTTTATCAATTTATTTATTTATCAAAAAGTAACTACCTACTGCCAGCGAGTTTAATAGAGTGTTTTTTTTTCAGGTGTTATTCGTGGTTGACACATCAAATCTGTGCCAGATATCGGCGGCTGCAGTAATGTTTTACACTTTACTGGCAGAGCCTTGTTTGAAAGACGCAAAGGTACCTACACTAACTTTCATTAAAATAGAAAAATTCTAGTCTAAAGCACGAACCAACATATTTCGCACCAAATAAGTTTAGGTCCATGAAGTGAACTTCTAGGAGCTTCTAAGTATTTACATGCTTTTAGGTGTCAAAATCGTTCCAAAATCTATATCAATCAAGCATGAGACTAGCTTAACTTATTTAGTGCAATTGCAATTATTTATTTTAACACATTTCACCTGGAACTAATTACGCAAGCATATCTTACAAGTCGATTTTTACCCATTTCAAAAGTCTAATTATCTTAAAATTTGGTTCATGTATAGATAGAGCTCCTGTGACAATGCATTAATAACGTCATCCATTAGCGACATCTGTCAGCCTAAACATATTTGTCACACTGCACGGCATATTCTGAGAGGGCTTGCTGTAGTTCCCACGCAGGCTCAGTGCGGATTGGGAACTTCACATACACCATTGAATTTCCTCGGAGGTTTGCGCAGATTTTCTCACGTTGTTTTCCTTCGTAAAGCTCATGCTCAATTTCAATTGTAATATCGATCGTAATTTCCGAAAAACTCAGAAGTGCCAGCCCGGGTTCGAGCCCACGACCCTCTACTTGAAAGGCTATAACCACCAGGCTACCACGGCTTATTAATACCGCACAGCACACAGCACTTTATTAATACACGCACTATAATAGTGCGGGTATTAATAAAGTGCTGTTATCAAAAAAGAGTTTTAAAAACGATATTTTCTGGTTACATCATTACTTTACATTTAAGTATCCAATGTCTGCCGTGCTAAGCTGCCGTGTATCTGTTTAATATTGAACCCTTCCAAGCAATATTGATTACCATAATTACACAGTTCAAAAATGTCAAGTAATCAAACAAAAGAGAATTAAATTAATGTTAAATAAATGTTCGTATACTTTGCCATTGTTTTGCTTTTGTATACTAGTATGAAGACAAACCTGACCATTATTCTTTTAATTTTTCAGTTTATCCTAGTCCTAAGCAAGATGGATCTGGCATACCGTCAGATGCGTAACGAAGCTCTCCTCATGCTGCAAAGCCGCCGGCTGCGAGCAGAGCTGAGGCAACCACCGGTCATCCTGGAAACCGCGCCACTGACCGGCGAGGGGCTACCGGCATTGAGGGCTTGCCTCACTAACCAGAAGCTTAAACCTACCATATAAGTAACACAAGCCTTACGAAGCCCTTTTCTAGCTGCAATACTGTTTGCTGCAGGTTGAACTAAACTGGTCTTCCTGGAGGCTGCTCCATGACAGGCAAAGGGCCCGTAGCGTTGAGGGCTCGCCTTACTAACCAGAAGCTTAAACTTACCATATAAATATCAGATGCGTAACGAATCCGTTTTGAAGCTGCAATGCCGTTTGTTACTGGCCGAGTTGCAGCGGGCGGTCGGTTCTGGTCGTCTTAGGTCCACTGACAGGCAAGGAGCTAGCAGCATTGAGGGCTTGTCCCACTAACCAGAAGCTTAATCTTACCATATAAGTAACAGATGCGTATCTTTTACCCGCGACTCCGTCTGTCTGTCTACCCCGCGGGAACAATGGAATTTTCCGGATTAAAAACTATTTTTTGTCGTTACCAGGGTCACAAACTATCTCCATACCAAATTTCAGTGCTTTAAAGGTGAAGAGATAAAAGACAAACACACTTTGGAATTTATAATATTAGTTTGGATGCGCAACGAGACCCTTGACATGCCATAACGGCTTCACCGGCTAAGCTACAGCAGCCCCCTTGAGAATGCGCCACTGACGGACAAGCGGATGGTACCGATGAGGATTTACCTCACTAATCAAATACTTAAATCAACCATATAAGTACCTAACTGATGTACAACAAGGCCCTCGTCATACCGCAGAGCCGCTACAGGCTGAATTGCAGCGATTTTCGGTCCTTCTGGAGACTGCTTCGCTGTCCGGCACACAACTTGAAGAAGAAGAAGAAGAAGTGTCTTGAAGTTTGTAAGAGTAGCTTTTTTGCATTCAACCAGTAACCAGCTTGGCCATAAGTTTTAAATTGAAAGTTGAAAGTGCAAGTATGACATTTGACGTTATTGTCGATCGTACGGAGGGTGAGTAACGCGATGCTGCTGCGCAATAAAATTTGAAGTAAAGGTAAACTTTGAACCTAGGGGCTATGTAATAGGTTACATTTTGACGTCATGTACGAGACGAATGTAGTGCCTCGTGCATTGTCCTACTCAACACTATCGGCGAGAGGCTAGTGGCGTTGAGAGTTTGCTTTATTGGTAAAAACCTGAGACATTTAAAAAATAGTGAAGCATATTTTACAGATGACAATCTACAATAGTTATGCGATATTAATTATCTAATAGATACAAATCTCAAGTTCAGTGTAGTTGTTAAAATTTTCCAACTAAATAAATTGCTGTCTAAGAATGTTTTAAAGTTCCAACACAACACGCAAACAGTGTTATAAAAAAAAAATTAAATATCTGCTAACTGGAAAAGACTTTTCTTTTATATTTCCTACAGGCACGCGAGCACATGCGAAAATAAAACCATTATCTTGTGTAAATAAAGAAGCCTGCACATTTATTTACAGAAGCGCTTTAAAGAGGTAATTTGTTAATGGAGTGGCCGCAAATCTGGCGCTATCTGATGGCCCAACGACCTTCCCGCAGTGGCTACAGAAAACAGCAGGACAGTTACAAAAACGCACTGTTCCTTAATTGAGAGGTAGGTATATCAAAAATTTGTTTTTTGGAGTTATTGTATTTTTATTTTCAACTCCAATTTTTTTACTTTTACGGTCATCCCGTGAAATCCATATATTTTCATACTAAATACAAACTGAAACATGGATACACAGAAAAAACCCAGAAAAAGAGACCAGCGCTGGGAATCGAACCCGGGTCCTCAGCATTCCGTGCTGCGTGCCAAACCCCTACACCACCACTGGTCAGGAGTTTAGACACAAATTTTTCCTATATATAGACATTTTTCAGTTTGTTTTTCTATAGTCACTTACGCAGCGCTGCCGTGCTCAAGCTAAAAGGCGGCTAAGTGACAAAACCAACTTTTGAGTAAACGGCGAAAAACGTCACAAAAATTTCAAATCGATGCTGGTCAATTTCCTTAAATCTTTAGCTATGTTGTCATATACCAAACGGTAGATCTTTTTTTAATTTATGATTTGATTTTAGTTACTCTTGTAATATTATAGTTTTTGTGCCACTAAAAGTCATTTTTTCCTTTATAGTTATGAAAATAAAATAAAATCCTTTTTACATTGCAGTACAAAAAGGCGGTTATCGGATCTTAACTGCTTTATAGACATGTATTTTTTGTTAATGATATAGGAATTGTTTTGAAATAGATAGTTAACTACAATTACGTAACTAGAAAGCAGTTATCTGTTTTAGTGGCATTTTAATCTGGGTTAGTGAGTATAATTGTTAACCCAGTCCATAACTATAAAGCGGCAAAGGGCACATTGCCGCCTTTTAAACTAATTCACTGTTTCTTGTTTACATCCCGATATACTGGAACATAGCTTAAAAGCGGTTAACTTACAAACCTTTTGGCGTCACTGCTTTTTAGTCTTGTACGAGTCCCAATATTTTTTTAAGAATCCTGCAAAATTGGCCGTAACTACAAATTCAAATAAACATTTTACTGTGAATTATTCGTTTATTTCGATGTATGTAAAATCGACATTCAAATAGCTCGTCATTGCTACCATAGTTAATACTTCATTGTGATATTAAAATAGAACAAATATGGCACTCTGCGCAAAAATCAAAAGGATAGTTGCAATCTCAAAAAAAGCAACTTAGTCACAGTAATTTAGAATTATGTCCATTTGAATAATAATATGGTATTAAAAAAAAGGTCATAGGGGTGTAAAGGAGAACCCAGAATCTCAATCTCCAAATGTCAACCTCACCTGCCCGTGGTGCACCCTGCTAGCAACTGACGAGGCTCTGGTGACCGACAGATGGCGGAATAACCATCCAAAAGCAAGTAGGCAAAATTAAGTCGGCCAGCAACGGGCAGCAGCGTTGCTGGTGCAAGTGGCCTAATTCTGCGATTACCAACCCGCCTGCCCAGCGTGGTGATTATGGGCAAAACCTTTTATGGTAGCACAACCATTACCCCGGCCCCCAGTTCTCGGCAGCCCTACTATTCCTGGTTACGGTAGCGGCCATGGTAACGGTAGGGCGGGGGGTGCCATATCTTGGGTTTGTCGGAGGTCCGTAGAGACGGAGAGGATACGATAACCTTAAGCTCCGGTAACCTATTCTACTTTCGGGAGGGCGAACAGCAGTCCCAAGGTGGAGTCGGCTTCCTTATCAATAAAGCTCTCTGTAACAATGTGGTGGAGATCGGTAGCGTGTCGGCAAGGGTAGCATACCTTGTACTTAAGTTGACTGATAGGTGCTCCTTGAAAGTTATACAAGTGTACGCGCCGACTTCGGCATACTCCGACGACGAAGTGGAAGCTATGTATGAGGACATAAGTAAAGCCATGCATAGCACCACTAGAACACATTACAGCGTTGTTATGGGAGACCTCAACGCTAAGGTGGGAGTACAGGCATGCGACGATTCGACTATCGGACCGCACGGATTTGGAGTTAGAAACCACAGGGGCACATGTTGGTCAGCTTCCTGGAAAGCCAAAAGCTTTTTCTAATGAATTCTTTCTTTAAGAAGGGGCCTTACAGTAAGTGGACTTGGAGAAGCCCCGACGGTAAGACGCGAAATGAGATCGATTTTATCATGACGGATACAAAGCATATATTCAGGGATGTCTCAGTGATCAACAGGTTTAACACAGGCAGTGATCATCGACTTGTTCGAGGCACTCTGAATATACGTCATAAGCTGGAGAGAGTCCGCATGGTGAGATCTGTTTTGCGTCCAAAACAACTCTTGTTGATTTGTTGGAAACCACCGACGATGTTGATAAAGAGGCCGACCAGTTGGTGAGGACGATTCGGGATGTGGGAACAACGTGTTTCCCAAAGCAGCGAAGTGTACAGCAGTCTAAAGTCTCTCGCGAGACTCTGGAACTCATGAGGCGGCGACGAGAAATGGCGGCGCAGACTGTTTCGTTAGGTGAAACAGAGCTCTCCAAGCATGTTAGAAAGCTGATAAGGCGAGATCTCCGTAGCTCCAATACTCGCTCTATTATGGAGGTAATAGAGCGCAACCGGGGATCGAAAGTCTTACTACAGCAACTTGGAAGGAGCAACCTAATGAAACTAAAAACTGCAAATGGCCAAACCATCACCTCTAAGCCGGAAATCCTCGCCGAGATTGAGAGCTTTTATGGACAGCTGTATGCTTCCCATGCTGCACAGCCTCTTCCCGATCCAAGTCACATCAGAGCCTCACTAACACGCCACTACAGATAATTATCCCAGACGTCGAAATGAGCGAGATTAGGATTGCCCTGGGGCAGCTTAAAAACAACAAAGATCCGGGTGAAGACGGAATTAGAAGACGGAAGACGGAATATTAAGTATGCGTATTGTTGATCGAAGTTGCAAAATGTCAACTCAATCGGTAACCAGGAAGTGGGTCAAATTTAACGTACAAGATACATACCTACAAAGCCAATCACATGCTTTGTGCAACCACGGTTGCCAATTTATTTATTTATTTCAATCATATTTATTCCTTAAGTCAGTAATGACCTTGTTTGAAATCACTTGTCAATAAATGATAGTAATTGGAAAAAAAAAGACACGTGAGTGGCTAATTGTAATATATGTACATACTCTACTAGTCAACCGAGTAAATTACAAATCTTGTAATACTAATTCTAATTCTGCGATTACACAAAAAGAAAATATGTAACTTACAGACCTCATAATATGTTTATTGGCCATAATGTTATTTGGTGGGAATGCGTCGCCGTCCGCCCGCGAAACGTCTTCCTACACTAAGAGGTTACTGCACATTGACACATCTACTTCTTTATTATGGTAAGTTTTCTGGTTTAGCGAGGGTACAGAAGAAAGAGGCAGGCGTAGTTAGCTGCATTTTAGTCATGTATTGTAGAATAGCCCCCTTTTAGTTATGCAAACAATTAAATAAAATATGTCGTTTACTTTGCGCACGGACAAATGCCGCTTTCAACCGTAGGTTTTTTACTGGAATTGTGGCATGAATACAGGACTAAAAGGCGGCAATGTGATTTTAACTGCTTTTTAGTGATGCATTGTCGTATAATCGCCTTGTAGTCAGGTATCAGCTAAGTATTTTATTCAATGAAACCTAGTTAGATAGCGGTTAAAGACGTTTAGCCGCCTTTTAGTGTACCCAAAAATAATAACCGCTTTTAAGCTTGGCATTTATAATAAAAAAGGAAAAACAATCCAAACGTTAAAGTACTTTAGTAGCTTTTTAGTTAAGTAAAGTGGTTTAGTCGCCTTTAAGCATAGCAAAGTCCATTTTTTATGTATTTAGCCGCTTTTTTTGAAAAATTATTTTCGAAACGGTAAAAGATAGAAAAACCGTTCCTAGACAGATCGATAGAGATTTTTTTTCTAAGCAGAATGGTATTGAAAAGTCGAAATTGACCAAATGTCACTTAGCCGCCTTTTAGCTTGAGCACGGCAGAGCGACACTAGCGACATCTATGTTAATGTTTTCATCGAGAAACGTCAACTCTCCTTCGGAACTATCCGCTCACCCGGACAAGAGATGGCGCTCTTAAGCAATCTTATCAAGATTGGTTTTTTGGAGTCTTTTTGTATTTTTATTTTCAACTCCAATTTTATGGGTTTTTCTGTGTATTCATGTTTCAGTTTGTATTTAGTATGAAAATATATGGATTTCACGGGATGACCGTAAAAGTAAAAAATTTGGAGTTGAAAATAAAAATACAAAAAGACTCCAAAGAACCAATCTTGATAAGATTGCTTAAGAGCGCCATCTCTTGTCCGGGTGAGCGCATAGTTCCGAAGGAGTGTTGACGTTTCTCGTACGTCCCACAGAAGGACACAGGCTTCCTCTTGGAATGAGCGGGCTTGGGCCGTAGTTCCCACGCGGCCCAGTGCGAATTGGAAAATTCACTCACACAATTCCTCACAATTTTTTCCTTCACCAAACTCATGGTAAATTTCAAATGTCCTTTTGCACATAAAATCTGAAAAACTCAGAGTTGTGAGCCCGCGCTCGAACCCACGACCCTCTGCTTGAGAGACGAGGTCAAATCAGTCGGCTACCGCTTCACTTAAAAAAACGTCAAAATATTTTTTTGATCTACTGGAAGCTTGTCGCATGCAAACATTTCAAAACAAGTAAACTCCCGTGGCTTCCTTTTTTTAAATAATGTTCGCGACGCGGCTTGTTTAGTACCCCTTTCACGATAAGCACTCTTAAAAAGATATTATAGGCTTTTAAAGAAATTGTGTCTAGTTACGGTAAACTTGGTTAGCTCGGAGGAAATCCGATTGCTGGTTTACGTTTAGTTTTTTACCGGCTTTAAGGAAAAATATTTGGTTCTTTTGCAATTAACGTGGAAATTGTAATAGAATCAACCTTAAAACAAATAATGTATACTCCATTTCATTTAGAATTATAAACCACAACAACATTATATTGCGGCTCGTGAACTTTAATCTCTTTACAATTTGTACTAGAGTAACAATTGACGACAAGCAAATAAAGTGACATTAAAACAATTTTATTTTGCGGCTCCCAGACTATTGCACTGTACTATTTGCTAGGTAAGAAATAGTTGACGAGCCGCAATATAATGATGTTGTGGTTTTCAATTCTAAATTAAATGAAGTATAGGTAGCCACTTAAGTCGCCTTAAACAAATTTGCCTTCCATTAAAGCGGCAAAAACCTATTAACCTGTAACCTATCATTTAGGTATCATCATCATCCCAGCCTAACTATACGTATAGCCTTCTACTGGTATTTTCTGTAACTATCAGAACTAACAAACTAATGTGTGTAAATGTGATGTTTTAGATAATATTGTTTTATCTATTTTATTGTTATTTTATTAGATGCTAATAATGGTAACTAAATACAATGTGAACAAGTCTGACAAGTCGATTTATTCATCATCATCATAATTTCAGCCGACAGGCGTCCACTGATGAACAAAGGCCTCCCCCAAGGTTCGCCAAACAGATTAATTCTTCGTCATCCGCATCCAACACGTTCCCGCAACCTTAACGAGGTCATCGCTCCATCTTGTTGGAGACCTACGTACACTGCGTCTTCCGGTCACAGATCCTTTTGGCCCTACTAGCGATGTGCCCTGCCCACTGCCACTTGAGTATGGCGATTCTTCGAGCTATGTCGGTAACTTTAGTTCTTACGCGGATTTCATCATTTCTAATGCGATGTTTGCTAATCTTTCATTCTACAGGCAATGACTATGAAATATAAAAAGGTTTATCTCAAGACAAAGCACGATGTTAACATATTTTAAAATAATTTCTTTGTTTGTGAGAAGACACGTTAAAGCTTAACTTGCACACAGACAAGCAATCACATGCTTATCATAACTATCAACACCCAATGAAACAGCAGCATGTTCTATGAGTAGGGTGTCCACGAAATTTTAGGGTAAATGTTAAATAGTTGAAGTTGAGCTATTTTTAAAACATTAATAAAATATTGCAATTAAGTAAAGTAGGTTATTATTTTAGGTTAGTGTATAAAACTTTTAGTCTAATTTAAATTTTCTTTAAAATTTCTATATTAAGTTGTAATTTTTGGCTGACGATTTTTTATTGGTAATATTGCATTTCTATCAAGTACTGTATTATACTTACAGCTTTATGTGACGATTGTAGATAATGTGATCGGTTTAGGTTAGATTTAACTAGTATTAAGTTTCTGAAATTCAACGTCTAAAATTTGAAAAAGCAGTTTGTTAGTTATTTTCCTAGATAAAAGTGCAGCTTCACAAAAGTGAACGCATTATTATTTAAAATAGGTAAACATTTAATATTAAAGAACATTCTAATTAATGTTGATTTAAGTAGTCTCCTAGACAAAGAGAAAGTGTTTTTTTAGCTTTAGCTGTTGGAATTTTAAATTAAGAAAGGCGCATTTTACTTAGCTGCAGAATAAACATTCGAGGGTTAGATTACGGTGGATTGTAAAAATGACTAAATTATATAAATAATTAAGCAAAAATGCTGTATTGTAACTGCTTGGGTACTGAGTTTTCTTTGTATAATGCAAGAAATGTATTCTGTAATCTCAAATTGCGTCTCAAGCAGAGGGTCGCGGGTTCGAATCCGGGCTCGCACCTCTGTGTTTTTCGGAATTTATTTGCGAAATTAAATTTGAAATTTACCATGAACTTTACGGTGAAGGAAAACATCGTGAGGAAACTTGCTCACACCTGAAAATAAATTCAATAGTGTGTGTGTGGAGTTTTCAATCCGCACTGGGCCCGCGTGGGAACTACGGCCCAAGCCCTTTCATTCTGAGAGGAGGCCTGTGCCCTACAGTGGGACTTACCTATATAGGCTGGGATGATGGTGATGATGAATGTGTTTTTAGAAAAAAAAAACTTAGTGCCAAGTTTTATGCGGCGTTTGGCAATCATGGTCATTCAGAAAGACTAAAAAAAGTCATATAAAATGGCGGTTTATTGCTACCCATAACTAAAAAATCCTGTAAATACTAAAGAATTATTCATGTTAAAAAGTGTGTTGCCTACATATTCAATATCTTTGGCAAAATTGAAACCCAGTATCAAAATACTTATGAAAATAAAATATAATAGCTCTACCAAATCCTGTAAAATCAATTACGAAATTTTAAAAAAGCTTATTCTATTCGATTACAACAGGGGAAAATATTATCTTACCAAGTAAAGCAAAGTGTAGCCATTTTTTTCATATAAATTTGTCACCTATACTTATTAAATAATGGTAACCCTAACTACAAAATATAATATAGTTTACGTGTTCTCAACACTTATAATAACAAACTGCACTAAACACGGCCATGTTTACACTCGGCCACTTGTGGTTCGATACGGTAACGGTTTGTAACAAAATAAACACTCTTTGTTTTTTACGTTGCACTTGCAACCGTTATATTGGGGTCACTATTGATAACAAAAGACTAGCTGCCCGACTTTACGCGGAAGTAAGATTTTATTTCATACTAGCGACCCGCCCCGGCTTCGCACGGGTGCAACTATATTATGCATGTATTATAAATAAATAAAATAAAAATAAATATTAGGGGACAATCTTACACAAATCGATCTAGTCCCAAACTAAGCAAAGCTTGTACTATGGGTACTAGACGACGATAAACATACCTATATAGATAAATAAATACTTAAATACATAGAAAACATCCATAACTCAGGAACAAATATTCGTGCTCATCACACAAATAAATGCCCTTACCGGAATTTGAACCCAGGACCTCTTGCTTCGTAGGCAAGGTCACTACCAACTAGGCTAAGCGGTCGTTGTGTATTATATATAATAAACCTTCCACTTGACTCACTGTATCTATTAAAAAACCGCATCAAAATCCGATGCGTAGTTTTAAAGATCTAAGCATACATAGGGATAGACAGCGAGAAGCGACTTTGTTTTAATACTATGTATGTGATACATAGATTAACGAAAATTGAAATATCTAACAAAACTTTAATCCTTTAGTCTACTACAACTATTACTAGTAGCACAAAATTTATGAGCGAAATTACTATTATAGCCTGCATACACTTGCGAAGGAATTCAGTAGTGTGCGTGAAGGTTCCAATTCGCACTGAGAGAGCGTGGGAACTACGGCTTAAGGGTGAGGCCACATGAGTGTTATTTTGCGAGTTGTCAGCGGCAGAATTTCGGTTGCGCCATACATTGTGTCACGTGAGTGTCACGTGATGGCCCGCACAATGTATGGCGCGAACCGAAATTCTGCCGCCCTAAGCCCTGTTATTCTGAGAGGAGGCCTGCGCCATGCAGTGGGGCGTAGGTATATAGGCTGGGATGATGATGATGATGATGACCAGTATCTCTGCGAGCTAATAACCCTCGCGAGTTTTTTTGGATAGTTTAAAACTTAAAAAAAAAAACTTGAATGCCTAGGCTAGGCTAGCACCGCCATTTTGAGAAAATCCAATATACTGACTCTACCAAAAATTCCATAATTATGGATTCTGCTCATAAAATTTCACGAGAATCGATTGAGAAATACAATCTTTAGAGGAATATAGATAGCTGGACTGGGTTTTTTCCCACGCTGGAACGGAGACACTTCGCTCGTACTTCGCCCTCACTTTGTCATTTTATTACATCTTTTAGCAAGGTACTCTTAATTTTAGTTTTAATCAGACCTATCTACTTTACCAAAAAATAAAACATAGCTTTACACAGACAGGTTTTGACTAATAATTAGTTTTATTACCAAGCTGTTGCCCGCGACTCTGTCTGCAAAGAATTAGGTTTATCGCTGTCTCGCGGAAAGTATGCAATTTTGTACAATAAAAGCTACCCCATATCCTAGGGCCTCAAATCACATCAAACCACACCAAATTTCATCTAAATCATTTCCTCAGTTTACTTAACCATGAAGAGGTAGCAGATAGACATATTTTTAGTTACTTAAACACCATACATAGTCGTAATAATAGTAAAGATAAGGTGATTAATTACAAATAACTAACCAATTATTGGTGAAACAATTAAGTAAATGACCTGTTCCTTGATCAATTATAACTGAAGATACACATTGCCGAACAAAATCCCCTTCAAAGAATGTCCGAACTTTTTTATTTGGTTGCGTAACAAATAAAATCATCACCTACACAGAAATTTGAACCTAGTCTTTACTTCATTACAGTCGAATTTCGGTAGCGGCAAAACTCCACTTGACAGCTAAACTTGACAATTTCACGCAACGTTCTGAGAAAAAAGAAGGCCACTTTTATCAAAGTGGCGCTCATTTGGCTCGGACATTTTCGGGCGCGCGACTGTGGATCTACAGTTATAATTCATCAAAGGACCTGCTGTATGTAGTAGTGCAGAGAATTGATGTGGAACTTAAGTCATTTTTAGGGTACCGTACCCAAAGGGTAAAAACGGGAACCCTATTACTGAGGCTCCGCTGTCCGTCCGTCTGTCCGTCCGTCTGTCTGTCTGTCTGTTCGTCTGTCACCAGGCTGTACCTATCTCGGGAACCGTGATAGCTGGAGAGTTGAAATTTTCACAGATGTTGTATTTCGGTATCCGCTATAACAACAAATACTAAAAAATGGAATAGAATAAATATTTAAAGGGGCTCCCATACAACAAACGTGATTTTTTTTGCTCGTTTTTTCTCGATATTGATAACGGCAACAACAGGTAGACGCTTGAAATATTCACAGAATATTTAATTATAATATTGACTATAAAAATAAATCAATAAATTAAAATAAAAAAATATATAAGGGAGCTCCCATACAACAAACGTGATTTTTAAAGATAATTGTACGGAACCCTTCGTGCGCGAGTCCGACTCGCACTTGGCCGGTTTTTCAAATTTAGAACGTTAATTTGTTTATACGTATACGGACACGTTACAACAGGTAATTTTCTTAAGTTTTTCACCTATACCTATGTGTTTTAAGGTTTTCACTTGGCCGATGTTCATACATTGATATGCCTTAAGGTATTTTTTCCACATTTTATCGTCGTCTTTTCTAAGACACAATAGACGACGTATAAAAAGCAACTTCCGAGTCGTTTATATGAATTCACGTCAAATTTGACGCAAGTGGTCTTTTCTGCCCCAAATAAAGGATAAAATGCTTCCGTTGAACCTTTTATTACTGGCGGTACTAAAGTCCAATACTGATGGATAGAAGAGTTGAGTTGATTGGAAGTAAATTAACCCATAATTATGTACATATTGAACGGACATAAATAATTATACTTAGTACATTTACAGTCTATGAATCTCTTAGTACTTAACGCATTCACTGCCGGGAACGTATATATGCGTTTTCGTGACTTTCGCCTAGTGCCGCTGTCATAGTTTGGCAGTCATTTCAACATACATGTGCGTTTGTGGCACCTGTAAAAAGACTCGAGTCTGACAGGCGACAGTTATGGAAATGCGTATTCGGCCGGCAGTGAATGCGTTAAAAGCACATTCCATAGCAATGGAAAAATAACAGTTTGAACCTCATTATTTTTTCGACAGTTATCTTTATCAGTTAAACATTGTAATATTATAATCAAAAAAGTTAAATCTAGACGCATAAAGGTCCCGGGATCATAAAAAAACCCGGGTTGAAATTAACGGGGCGACGAAGCGTTGGCTCTGAAGCAGCGATGAATAATCCGGCCGTCAGCGCCACGCGAGCTCGTTGCCCAATTAAAAACGTACTCTTTCCACGATTTTTAGCTTAGAATATTGTATAATAAGCCAATAAAATACCCCACTTAACGCCTGCGAACGGCCCGCGGCTGTGAAATATGCACTTCTCAAGCTCATTACGCAGTTGGGAAATTAAATGCAAGCGCCCGCCGAAATGTCGCTAGGCCGATATTGGAATTTGGGAGGCATATTCACGAGTTTTTTTTTTCAGGTGTAATTGGGAATGTATTTAACAACAAACAGTCTTCGTTTTCATCTGATTGCTTCAAAAGGTTAGTTAGTTTACTAGAGTTTCCATAATGCACTACTTTGATCATGAAGCTTTGAGAGAAAGATATTTTTCCATTCAGATATTACTGATAGGAAGGCACTTATTATGTTTATTAGAACTTTACAGCTGAGAAGGACCAGCAGAACCTCCCTTACCTCTTCTAAAACGTATTTGCTAAAATGTTCCTGATCTTTGAAGTTCATGTATAAAAAGTGAGCAAAATGAACACCAATATAATAATAAACTCAACACAAAACGGTCAGTCCCCGTGCCAAATCTCACATGAATTATTCGGAGCAAATATTCATATCATTTCCCATAATATATCAAACAACACGTCGCGGCAGCTTGGCAGGCTAATTTAGCGTTCCGAGCCAGCGGGCCGCGGCGAGCAGAATTTAAACATTTCTTCTAGAAACCGAGAGAGGGCGCGCGGAATCTATTTCACGGACATTACGCCTCTGAATTATGAGTTATTAGAGCTGTAAAGCTCAGCACACATCAGTTCATTTACCCTCATTTTTTATTAATTTAGCAACCTTATTTGGGGAGCTTCGTGGAGTTGTGTACCTAGGTATAAAGAAATTATTGTTGAATAAAATTCGCGGTGTAAAAGCCAGATTAACGTAACATCAAAAATTTCGAAAATCGTTTTTTTTTCATAAAATTGTTCTAAATGTGGTCCTGCATGAACTTCCAAAAGGACGTAATCGTACAATTGATATTTCACTAGTTCCAAAAAAACAAAATGATATAAAAAAATAATTTCAATAGAACCAGCTAAACGTTTTTTGAAATCCATTAAATTACTTGTAGTAATTTTGCTATTTTTTTAGGGCCACAACAACGTATCAACCAAAACACTATTCTTTGTGTAGTAGAATGCTGCTGGATTCATAATTCTACTCGAACCATAACAACGTATCCAAGTACAATAATAATAAACGTTAAAAACATTTTCAAAAAATTAAGGGCCAAAGTCGTATGACAACCAAATTTCAAAAAAATATTTATTGCTGGTATACTAGCAAATATAATTACAATATTTCTTAACCTTCTGAAAGCTGTATTGTGTGTGTACGTGTCAGTATTTTTTTTTCTTTCTTTCGTGGCATAGTCACTTACCAAGAAGCTCGTAAAGTTGAAAGTGGTAAAATTTCGCAGTTTTTTGGCTCTCCTGCACAATTTGGATAAACGATGTTACGTTCATCTGGTTTTTACACCGCGAATTGGTCTTCAATTGAATGTAGGTACCGCACAAGATTATTAAGAGTTTGCAGTAAAGGCGACCTTTTGGTTTCATTATTATAATCTTACTATCAGCGTAAATTTAAATCAGTAAACTTTATACCCCTTTAAATTTTGAAACCAGGTTTAATCATAAGTTTGCGGTTACAAAATATCCATTCGTGTGTTACGTACGAGTTTTGCGACTCGCTCTTTGAATTTACATTAGATAAACTTAGTTTAACAGTTTTTACGTTGTGACTACTTTATAGTTGGTAATCAAAAGTTTCGTCGCACATTTCGGTCAACAATTACTGGCAAAACACCTGTTCCCGTATACACTATAACGTTGATTTAAAACAGAGATTAGATTCAGAATCTATACTTGAAAAATACTAGAGTAAGACTATTAGTTTTATTTGTGTATCATTTTCCCGTCTATTCTGGCTTACCATTTGTCTAAATTTTCAAAATTACTAAATATCAAAAGATTGTCTTTTAATAAATTGCCAAAACACTAAATCAAAATACAAAAAAAAACTAACAAATCTAACCTAACTTAGTTTTGCACGTAGCTAAGTAGAACTTTTATCAAGTCACTGGCACCTCAGTTCGGTTGTTCAGTCCTACTATCCTAGGTCAAAAACTTATAATGGCTGTCCATAAGCAATGAACTGTGACTTTAAAACTTACTCTGACCCATCACGTCGCTGTCATAAATCACCCCATGTCTCGTTCCCACTCATCCGTGTATGTCGAGTGTAACGTCGCATGATTACCTTTCGTATTGCACAGCGGAGTGTGATATTATATCGCCAGAGACGAGACTGTCCGGCGCCAGAGAGGAGAACGACCACTCTATGGTCTTGTACTGTCGTAGACGAGTTACACATTACGTGGTATTTGGCTTATCTCTGGTATTTTGGGTAAAGCGAGTCATAAATTTTGGAATTGGCTTATCGGTAAGTTTTATTTGACGATGTGAGTAAAATATAGCTTGAAAAGCGACACTTATACATTGCGATACTGAATGTCGTTATTTATGTTTGAACTAGAACCCTCGTGAGATTTAATTGTGACTTAATTCAAAATAATCAGCTGTAGTACTTCATAGTATATTAAAAATGTTATATTTTCAAGATTTTAAACATTTTCTGACTTAGACTACTCGTAGTTCAGTGGTTCGTCGTCT
This sequence comes from Archips xylosteana, assembly GCA_947563465.1. Taxonomy (NCBI): domain Eukaryota; kingdom Metazoa; phylum Arthropoda; class Insecta; order Lepidoptera; family Tortricidae; genus Archips; species Archips xylosteana. Next base: position 14,972,613 of record OX387344.1, read on the forward strand.
TTTTATAGGTGAAAAACTTAAGAAGATGACCTGCTGTATGTTATGTAGTAGTAACGTGTCCGTATAAACAAATTGACGTTCCAAATTAGAAAAATGACTCAAACTCCATATCAATTTTGTGCACTACTACATACAACAACAGGCGGTCATCTTCTTAAGTTTTCACCTATATGTTACAAGCTTTTATTTAACTTGCAACGTTTGTATGTAGGTAAAAATATGAACATAAAGCCGAGTTTAGACCTGCAAGAAAAAATGTGCAAGTTGCAGTACATTGCGAGGTAGCAAAGCGAACGAGATTGAAGTGGTCAACTTGGCGCCGCAATGTAATGCAACTTGCACGATTTTTCTTGCAGATCTAAACTGGGCTTAAGTACCTACCTATGTAGTGGTTACAAATCCTTTTTCAACCACTTCCTAGTGGATACCATCTTAGTCGGATAATCGAGCTAAAATTTGGCAATCGAGCTAAATTTTGTCTGGTGAATAATCTGGTGTTATTGTGGTGGTCCGGTTACGGTTAGAATCGTCTCCGCAGAACGGAATTCTTCAACGGTTAATGGTTAATGACTTAAAAATTAGCCCTTTGCCCTCGTCCTACCACCAGCTCGTGCCACCAGTGGTACGAGAAGCAATCTTAATTTTCTCTTCGTACCACTGTACGACTGTAGTTAGAATGACAGTGCAGGTATAGTCAATAAAAAGTGCAGTTAGCGAAAACAGCTTCCTATTCAAAAACTGTTTTCTTGGCAAAAATTTATTTTATAATTCACCCCTGAAAATTGGTGAAGGTTCCCATTTTTTCCGTAGACACATAGTTTCAGTCTTTTGGAGGTAATTACCCACCCAAAGTAAGAACGCGCAAGAACTAAGGTCACTGACATACACAGCTGAAAGAATTGCTAGACTTAAGTGTTAGTGGGCAGGGCACATCGCTCGTAGAACTGATGGCCGATGGGGCTAAAAGGTTCTCGAATGGCATCATGGATTGGAAAACGCAGTGTGCGTAGGCCTCCGACAAGATGGTGCGAGGACCTGGTTAAGGTTGCGGGAACGCGTTAGGTGCGGATATCGCAGGACCGGTATGTTTGGTGATCCTTGAGGGAGGGCTATGTTCAGCAGGGAACATCATTCAAAATCAATGAGCCATTTTTTACACGTGTATTCTTTAAGTATTATTGAAGCTGCATAATTGTTGTTTTATTTTCACAATGTAAACTTAGTTGTTCAGATTTTTTAATCCTTAACAAAATCAAGTAGTGTGTTTCATTTCCTTGGTATTGAACTCTAGTGGTTCGGGTGCAGTAAATATGTACTACGTAAATTTATTGTTATCTGAATACTACTGTGAAATGCATCGTAAGTACAAACATAACGAGTTTTCAATAAAACAGTATGTTTCCAATGTTAGCTTACCACACATTTTTTATCCCTCAGTTAAATCAGTTCTACGTCAGAGGTATTCCCAACTAAACATAACATTGGATTTTAAAGACTGGCAAAGGATTAAGACTCTCTTAGCGTTGATGGTTATTCATGGTGGGCACCGATCGCTTACCTTCCGATGATTCTGCTCGTTGTCTCTCTCTGTCAATAAAAATAACAATCATTTTTCATATTTTCATAATTTTCCACACCGTAAATTCATCGTTATTACAAAATTCAAGTACTTACATTACGCCAAATACGACTATCTATAATGTCACATTACAACTGTTGTTTCGTATCTGGAGTGCTCATACTCGATGTTCAATAAAGTTTTGTCAGGGGATCTTTGCCGGTACATAATAAAGTATTACAAAAGGCAAAGACCGTCATTGTTGCTGGTACTTCAATCCCGGGCGCGCGACGCATGTTCAGTACAGGCGAGTTGACTTGCCCATCTAAGTTATATTTTTCATGCTAGTAACTAGAGTCCATGTAGGTATTAATAACGAGGCTCCATTTGCTTTGTAACTGTCAAAAAGTGGACGTAATAAGTTTGGACATGACAATACTTTTGTATGTAAAATATTTAGTTATTTTTTGTTCTTTAAGATTACGATCATTAAAATTGGATTATGTGTAGGTCAGTATTCTATTTAAATTTAAATATTTAAATAATCCAGGGGCCTATTGCATAAAAAAGGACAACATAATAATATTACAAGCGGAACTCTCGCTTCAGTTATATTAACTAGAAAGGGAGTTCCGCTTGTAATATAAGTTGTACTTTGTTATGCAACAGGCCCCAGGTGTATAAACTATGACAATCAGGTATCTATTTACGTAAATATAACCTTCTAACCTTTCTCAAAACGACACTGGTCCAACGTTTTAACCTCTTCATGACTGTCGCAGTTAGGAGATGATGCCGTGAAGTCAATTAAATAAAAAACGGCCAAGCGTGAGTCGGACTCGCGCACCAACTGTTCTGTTAAAAATACATAGGAGGTCCCAGAAACCTGAAAAGACAAAATTAAGAAGGATGATAAAACAGCTTATAAGCTATCAGATTAAGTCAATTTATATTAATTAAATAGTATGATTTTTTCGAGGGGTACGTATCGAAATATATAAAGTTTAAAAATAATAATGGACGAAATACATAATGGTCATTTGATATAATGAGATTTTCTTGGAAATTCTCAACTTTACAGGATTTTCATAAAATAAACCTAACCTAACCTAAACCAATCTGTAGATTACACTATGAAAAAAGTTCGTTTAGTCAATAGTTTCATAGAAAACTTTAGTATATTATTATGACCATTGTATTTCGTCCATTATTCGTTTTAAACTTTATATATTTTGATACGTTCCCTTTTTGAGATACATAACAGGAGTATTTTTTTACAAGTTCTGGTTTACTGTACTTCAACTATGAAACATTAAGATCAGATTTGGTTTATCTAATTTATTACAAAGTCCCCCATCAAGCCTCTTAGTTTTAGTAGTAATTTTATCTCGTACATAGTAGTTACTAATAGAAACTTCATTTCATTATCTATTACTCTGCTTATCTAGTACAGCATATATCTTTAGCGATACAACGGGGTAATGCGACAAATGTTTTTGGTACGTTTGGCCTAGGGTTGAATCGACCTGTAGGGTGTCATCATCATCAGCCTATGCTCGTCCACTGCTGGACATAGGCCTCTACCTTGGCACGCCACTGAGCACGATCCCTGGCCACTCTCATTCAGCTCTTGCCAGCCGCCTAGCGAAGATCATCGCTCCGAGTCTGTGGAAGTCCTACGCTACGTTTGCCGATCCGTGGTCTCTACTCAAAAACTCGTCTACCCCAACGGTTATCGGTTCTTAGGGTTATATGGAAAGGTAGTAGGTAGGTTTATTTTTATATGACGAAGCTTGTAGCGGATTTTAAATTTTTTTTAGCTGACGAAGGCTCCGCTGCGGATCTGATTTTATTTTATCCTTTTCATTCTTTTTTCATAACATAGTGTAATATTCTACCTACACTAGGCATGCAATATTTAAATTAGATAATGTTTTATTATTGTTTACATGTTTTAATACTCACAGTTTTTGAATAAAAAACACTTCCAAAAAAGTTTACCTTTTTTTTTTTATTTTTTTAATTTTTTTTATTATAGTCAAATCTGCTGCTAGCTAATAACATTATAACTTTGTGGAAGATTTCCCTATCCCGTGGAAATTTCGAAAAATACACAAACAAATTATAGATTTCTAGGTTAAAAAAAAATATTAGTCAGTATTTCCCCTTTAGTTTTGTAAAATGTTAATATAAACGACGCATTTTTACCTTAAATATTCTGCAAACTATACTTAGTTTGCGAGTCAAGTAGTTTAGTTACTCGAACAAGTAAATTAGGGTGTTCGAGTAGCAAAAACGGTTAGAATGCTCCTCCGACGGGCCCAGATAAGGTTTTATGAGCTCGCCACGTCGTTCCTGTGCGGCGAACAGCGACTGCATAGGTTTGTTCGGAAAACCAATACCCATGTGTATGTTTTATATTCATTGAGAGGATTAGAGAGTTTTGATAGACATAACATGAAGGTTTTTAGAGTAAGGGAGGACGTATATGGAGTCTTCGTATATGGATTAGGCTGTTGTTCCCACGTGAGCCCAGTGCCACACGGCGGACACGACGTACAAAATACGCGTTCTTGAATCTACATAAGCACGACGACGTCTGTACACGCGTACACCTACATACATCGCGCGCGCACTCTTCTGGATTCGGGCGGTGTCCGGCAATCTGCGCCTTGAGGGGTGGGGTAACTCGAATCGGTGCGGGGCGGAGCGTGTCCATTCTGTACGTTAGTACTATTATAATTATATTCTGTGCCAGTGCGGATCGGGAACTTTACACACACCATTGATTTCATTGATTTCACTGGTTAGTGATGGTGTTGGGGTAAGCACTCGGCACGGAATGCCGAGGACCTGGGTTCGATTCCCAGCATTGGTCTTTTTTCTGGTTTTTTTTTTTTACATCTATGTTTCAGTTTGTATTTAGTATGGAATATATGGATTTCACGAGATGACCGTAAAAGTAAAAAAAATTGAAGTTGAAGAAATACTAAAAAATACAAAAAGATATTTCAAACCAAACTTGTTTCACACCATTGAATTTGTTTGCAGGTGTGTGCAGGCCTCTTCACGTTTTTTTCCTTCTTCGTAAAGCTACCATGATTTCAAATGTACGTAAATTCCAAAAACCTCAGAGGTTTAAACAAAGTCTTATTATAATATTACTAGCTGTTGCCCGTGACTCCGTCTGCGAAGATAAAAAATAGCCTACGACCTATTCTCAGTCCTACCGAATACAGAAAAAAAAAGTTTCATAAAAATCGGTCAAGCCGTTCCGGAGGAGTTCGATAACAAACACCACACACACGACACGACACACACGACATTTTACTTTTGATTTTTATTATTTTATTTATTTTATTTTTTTATTTGACGAGATTTTTATACATTAGAAGAAGATTAATTAATAAAATGGTTATTAGTAGATCCATTTTGGTTTGTTTAAATTACATCACTAAACCACTACTCACTAGATCATGTAAATTATTAGGTACAGGGTGTAATTTCCTACGGTTTTACGTAGGCGTATCTTCAGATGTCTACATTTAGATAAATTCTACTTCAGTGTTACCTAATGATAATTTAAGCAAGTATTGTAATTCTCATTTCAGTACGTTTTCGCCAAAAAATCATGATGTACCGACTTCTTAAGCCCTATTCTGCTCGAACTGCCGCAAAACGATTACAATACATTTGATACATTTACTTGTTATATCTATAGTATTTTGAAAATCACACAAAAGCTGTCTACAAAACACGGTAAACCTGCAAAACAATGACATAGCTTTTCAAAACTCACCTGTTTATTCACAATACAATTACTATTCCATGTTGCTACTATCTAGTGGTGTGTATAAAACCGCTTAACAAAATACCACTCAGGCTCTACGCAGAGTGCTCAGATAACCTGCGTTAGCAAAATATCCCTTATTCTCCGAGTTTGAAGGTCGATTTGACAGTAACCTCTCGCCATATTCGAGTAACCTTTCAATCCAGCTGCAGTTCCGTCACTAGAATAAGCAGGCAAGGCTGATGCGCTTTAAATAAATCCGGGCGTTATCTGGCGGGTATAATCGCGTTCCGGCATATAACCGGGTCCCGGTGTACAACCGGGGCACACTAAACCGTGTCACTCCAACCGCTGTAATGGAATTCTCATGCTCGTCCCGCTGACGGTTTTGCAGCACTCCTAATACATACTTTAAATTTGCACCGGTAACGCCCGCGAGCGTTCCACGAAGAAACTTTCCACAAGTTTTAAAGGGATTTAAATGGGCCTTATTTCAAGCTTTATCTCTTTATAAAGCGACGAAAAAGTGTCGGGTTTCTTTTGGGTGTCGACTTCTGCAAGTTTTGTTTTGTCTGGGAAAACTTAAACAATAAATAAACGATTAATTTGCATGTAGAATCAGATCTATATAGCTGTGTTCCTTAGGAACATTGAAGCTAATTAGAAATATTGCACTATGGAAGAATAAACCCTTTTCAACAAATAAATACAGGGTTATTTTTAATTCACTGACATCCTCTTAACCCTGAATTCCTATCACTCAAACAAATGTTTTTTGTTTTACGACTTTTTAAAATGAAGCACTTTTTTTCCCATACAAATACAAAGAGTACCGTAAAAATAAGAGGTAATATCAAATTTTCAAAACGTTATTACACCAAAAATATTAAGTTATGACAAAAGCCGTAAAACAAAAAACATTTGTTTAAGTGGTAGGAGTTTAGGGTTAAAAGGATGCTAGTGAATTACAAATAACCCTGTATACAAAGAGTAAATGAAGGGTCTACGGAAAGAACGTGTTCTAGTCATATTAAGTTATAATAGTTGTATGACTAGACACGTGTTCTTTCCGTGGACCCTTCAAATGCAATCAACTTTTAAAGTTCACAAAATGTCTGAGAAAACGTACCTAATATACCGCTGTACTCAGCGCTCTTTTGTTTGATCACGTATGATAACACCAAAAGGTTATCACCCTAATCGGAGTTACTGCAATAATTCACGCCAAAATTTAAAAACATAATTGATCTAATTACGCAACTAAAATGCCCCTCGCAGGGAACTTTGGCCCCGTTATTCATACCAATTAAGCGATTCCGCGCAGCGGGTACGGGATGTAAAATAATTACTTTCCCATAAAGAAGCGTTGAAACTGAGCTCGTACCTCAATAAATGGGCGCTCAACCAAACAAACAACGGGAAGGAATAAAAAGCGATGCATATTGTGGAACTCGCAGTCACGGTTAACCGCGGCGTTGTACTGTAAACGAGTATCCGCTCGGGATGCGAAGCACACGACCAGAACCTATCAGCTGCAAATGTAACGAAAACAGGTTTTATTCTTTGAGTCTAGATTGTCTTTTTACATCGAACTGCGAAATTCAAACATAGTGAAACAACAAGGCACCGGTCATTATGGTGCAGAAAAATAATTGTAATTGTATTTTGTTGTTGAATGAGTCCAGAAGTTAAACATGGCCGAATCGTTAAAATTTATACAATATGCATGTACTTTAAAGTATGTTCATTTTGAGCCATTGATTGATTTTTGATTTATAAATTAATTGTAAATATAAATAAATATACTTGCTTACATAATATACATCCAAATCCTGATCTTCGTTTTATTGTTACCATTTTATTTAGTGATTGTGCAATTCTGAAGATATTTCATGTCTGTGATGTAAGGAACTATTGTTATTATTATGTACAGTGGGCTGCAAAAGTGCATGGACAAAGCAAAACAAAAATCCTATGAAGGTAAAATGAGTGCCAGTAGCTACCATATAAGCCGTACTAGTTCAACCGGATCTTACTAGATGGCGTTGTAATTATCATTCAATAAAAAAAAAGTTCGCTCGGAATCTTCCTTCTTCTTCACAATTAATATTAATTTATAAGTATTGTAATAATTCCTCATGTCAATGTTTAACAATTATTTTGCTTTTTGTAGTTTTTTGGAATCTGTAACATTGATACAGACACGCAGAACATTGCCAAGTATGAAATCTAACAAAAACATTTTTCTTAACCTCAAGCCGGGGAGGATCGAACCCTATTCACTCTGGCCAGCCAATGCATCCGTTAGCATCTTCGCCCGCTCTCTTAGCCACTCGGCTATGGAGACATTATAATAACTGTTGAAACTAACAATCTTATATTTTACTTAACCTTTGCATCCTTGTCTAGTTAATGCGTAGATTAGATACAGATAGATAGATTATGTTTGTTGCCGATTGTTGGACTACCGTAATTTAACTTCAGAGATTTATTGAAGACTGCTGTATTTATGTGCTACTTAAGGTTGAATGTTGAATAATATACTTGGATACGCTTACACGTCTCGTTTGCTAAACTGAGGGTAATTTTTATAATGACTTCACAAATCGTTAGATTTCTTGTCAATAACCTTGTGTGAATATCCAAATTATCAAGTTCTCGAAAATATTTTACTATGATTCGATTAACAACGTTTTTGAAAGCAAAAATTATTGTTCTCTGGGAACAAGAAAACTTATAAAGAAAATAGCTCGAGATATGGGCATAACGGTAAGATTTTACATACATTAATATTTCTTAGTGCAATGTTGCTTACAAATTGCACTATTCATGATCTAATGTTAAGTATTTATTATTTTGTTTTTTTTTTTTACAGAGAAACACAGTCAACTTTGCCATTCGACATTTAAATTTCGATTGAGAAAACGAAATCGTTATATTTACCGACGGAAAGTGTCGGATAAGAATGGACGTAAAATTAAATTTGGACACTGAGGTAAACAGAACATGGGAACTGATGCGAAATAGTGATATATGTTTCAATATATTATGGTTTCGAGCATGAAACTCGACTTCAAGAAGTGATAGATAGTGTAACGGCTATCCTCTCCGTTACTAAGAGACAAAATTGTTAATATTTCCCGATATCATTATTTTGTAATTAATCTGTTATAAACAAACCTTTATTATTTATTAATAATCCAGTTACCCATGTTTACTTATTGTTATTCTTATAGTGAATGATTCACCATCTGATCTCACATAGGTATTGTTTTTGAAGTTGTGTTAGAAGGGTTATTAGAAATTGAGATAAAAGAGAAAGATATAAATTGCTAAATATATGCATGTTGGTTATTTTTCAGTTAGAAGCACAATTAATAATGTTACAATTAATGTTAAGTAAACTGTTATTTGACATTTAGTGCAGACCATGTTAATATCTAGCCAATATTATGCATTCATTAATTATGTTAACCCGGTCTCCAGTTTAAAGATCTAGTTGCTAATAATATTATTTCTTTTTATTGTGGTGATGCTTCAATCTTCTTTCCAATAAATTTTGGAAACGAATACTTAAGCTAAGAATACCTCAATAATTTTTTAGATGGCTATAGGGAATGTGCACATAGACGGTGCTGCCAAACTGGTGCCATAAATTTTGACTTGATAAGTTTCTTTTACTGTCCGCATAGTGTCTCTTCTGTCGCACAAGTGCTGCCGCCTATAGTTTCTGCACGTTCCCTTACATCGGTGAAAACGAAATAATATTATTGATTGAGAAATTGCTCTTTTATGTTTTAAATAAAATGTTTGATATCAAAAGGTTGTATTATTTTATTTTCTGATCAAAGATATTTTTTAATTAAACAGATAATTAAATACATAATATTAGATACATATTTTAAAAAAAACAATTAAATAAAAAACAAAAATAACACTCTGATCTGGGATTCGAACCATAAACCATTTCCACATACCAGTACTTGACTCATGCGTGTAACCGTTAAGCCACAGCTGCTAATAGAAGATCTTTCGAAATAGCAGTTTAGTTTGGTATATAAACTAGATGCAGAAAACGGCCACTACGCTGCATCAATTCACAACGCCATCTAGTTAATTCTCATCGAAACATGAACACAAACGATCAAACACTGCTCACGCGATTATCGCCCCGAGATGTCCATGCACTTTTGCAGCCCACTGTACCTATAAGAATGAGACCTAAAAAGGCTTTAGAATTTTAAGATTCAGATTCGTTACAATACAAATCGCAATGATAAGCCTAAGTTCGTCACATTACTTCAATTTTTTTTACTTGTTTGTTTCTTTTACGTTATAACTTACAATCTCTCTTAGTTTAAAGTATAAAACGAGCAATTAATGCCAAATGTTAATAATTACACCGGTAAATTTATGTAGCTAAATAAGTTTTTTCAATCACTATCACGGTACGGTTACATAAACAAGCCCACATTTTGAGCCTGACCATAAAAATCCAAGCAATTCAATTAAATCTTGATAGGCTTCTCATGAAGGAATGCTTTTTGGTCAGACAAAGAAACTACAAAGCCAAATCAGGTAATTAATCCACGTGGAATTCTTTTCTGATTGGCTCTTTGTCTTTCTGCGAAGATGCCATCAAATCGCAACAAGTTAATTTCACTATTGGCACAAATAAAAATAGTAGCAGAAGTTCAACGCCAAAGACAAAATTCAACGAACACACAATGGAACGGTCATACAAAACTCAGGTACAAAATGATGGATTTAGTAATGTGGTAAGTAGAATATTCTTTTATTACTCTTTGCTTATTGTAATATGGTACTCTTTAATCACAGACAATTGAAGGGTTTCACCTATTCTTCTTAAAGCAATGATGGTCAGGGTTAGGTCCGGAGCAAATTACCATAAGGTTCAAAAGACCGTTATAAATATAGATCAGAAGTTGTTTTGGTAAGAAAAATAATGATTCGGTAGCAAACGATTCATTAATGTAAACTAACTAAAACTGGACAGCGTTATAATATATTTATTTTATTTATAACTAGCGACCCGCCCCGGCTTCGCACGGGTACTACAACTATATTATGTATGTATTATACATATAAACCTTCCTCTTGAACCACTTTATCTATTATAGCTTTTACCCGCGGCTTTGCTCGCGTGAACCATAAATATTTCAGAGAAGCAAGCAATTATGCAAGCAAGCCTGAAGCAAGCATGCACGCATGCATGCATGCAAGCAAGCATGCGAGGAAGCATTCAAGCATGCTAGAAAGCATGTAAGCGAGACTCCAAGCAGGATTCTAGCGAGCATGCAAGCAAGCATGCAAGCAAGCATATATTCAAGCAAGCAAGCATGCAAGTTAGCATGCAAGCAAGCAAGCATGCAACCAAGCATGTAAAAAAGCAAGCAAGCGACAATCCAAACGGATTCTAGCCAGCGTGCAAGCAAGCATGCAAGCAAGCATGCAAGCAAGCACGCAAGCAAGCAAGCAAGCACGCAAGCAAGCACGCAAGCAAGCATGCAAGCAGTATGCAAGCAAGCTTGCAAGAAAGCATTAAAGCAAGCATGCAAGCGAGAATCCAAGCAGGATTCTAGCGAGCATGCCAGCAAGCATCCAAGCTAGCATGCAAGCAAGCATGCAAGCAAGCAAGCATGCAAGCAAGCAAGCACGCAAGCAAGCACGCAAGCAAGCACGCAAGCAAGCACGCAAGCAAGCACGCAAACAATCATGCAAGCAGCATGCAAGTAGCTTGTAAGAAAGCATGAAAGTCAGCATACAAGCGAGAATCTAAGCAGGATTCTAGCGAGCATGCGAGCAAACATCCAAGCAAGCATGCAAGCAACCATGCAAGCAAGCATGCAAGCAAGCATGCAAGCAAGCATGCAAGCAAGCATGCAAGCGAGCATCCAAGCAGGCATGCTAGCGAGCATGCAAGCAGGCATGCAGGCATGTAAGCGAGCATGCAGGCAGGCATGCTAGCAGGCATGGAAGCAGACATGCAAGCAGGCATGGAAGCAAGCAAGCATGCAAGCAATCAAGGATGCGTGGAAGCTTACCAAATTTCGTTAAAAGGGCGGTTTCCGGGATAAAAACTATTCTATGTCCTTTCCCGGGACTCAAACTATCTGTATACTAAATTTCATCTAAAAGCTAAGGTTTAAGCGTGAAGAGGTAACAGACAGTCAGACAGACAGACAGACAGACTGACAAACAGACAGACAGACAGATACACTTTCGGATTTATAATATTAGTATGGAATTAGTATGGATAGACTGCTGGCTCTGTGAGCTGTAGTAGATCTCGCGAGTTTTATGAAATTGTTTTATGAAACGCACCTCTCTCGGCCCCTTTCTAATCATACCCCCAGCCCCTGTACCGCGCGGGCGAAGACACATTTAAACGGTCTAGCTATAATAATCTACTCTTATAATTCTCTAGTGGCTTTTTTAACCTTTTCAACGTCAAGCTTAGCCAAAAGTAAAGCTACTTTGAACCTCATGTCCGTGAGCAATCATCAATTAACCCTAATTTTTTTAATTGGCAGGTAGGTCCCACCGAAATGATCTGTATTTTTTTTGGAATGTTTATTTCATCTACACTAATCTATTATCTTTATAAACATTTTGGGATAAATAAAGATAATTAAACTCATATATAAGTACCTATGCTAATTATAACGTACATGACTCAATCACTACATAGTATACAACAAAGTCGCTTCCCGCTGTCTGTCTGTCTGTCCCTATGTATGCATAGATCTTTAAAACTGCGCAACGGATTTTGATGCGGTTTTTTTAAATAGATAGAGTGATTCAAGAGGAAGGTTTATTATGTATAATACATGCATAATTGCACCCGAGCGAAGCCGAGGCGGGTCGCTAGTTTGTCCAAATTTCCAAAATTAAAAACTAAGGCATTTATTTATATTGACATTTTTAATTTCGTAATATTTTTTGAACGAAATGTCCGATTTCGATAATTCAACTAGAAATCAACAGGTATTGAACCAGTCTTGAATACGAAATAATTTATTTGGATAAGAATTAATGCAAAGGTGTGGATAACATGGTCTGATTTTCATAGGCATTTCTATCATCTTTTAAAATGTAAAAAAGTAGTAATAGTGACGTAACTACAATAGTTGGTCATATGGTCTCGTGAAGTTTTTTGTAGATATTGATACGTTCTATAATATTGTAGAAATTTTTTTTGTTCTATCATCAATACTTTCCGCAGCGCATGCGATGAAAGACATTTTATGGCTAATTTTTTTTACACCTTGGATTGGTTTTAGTAAGATTTACTGAGGATCTCTAAATTTTTCTAGTGATAAATATAGCCTATGTTACTCAGTGATAATGTAGCTTTCTAACGGCAAAAGAATTTTTAAAATCGGTCCAATAGTTTTTGAGTTTATTCATTACATACATACAAAAATACAAATCTTTCCTCTTTATAAATAAATAAATAAAAAAAATAAATAAATATTAGGGGACAATCTTACACAAATCGACCCAGTCCCAAACTAAGCAAAGCTTGTACTATGGGTACTAGACGACGATAAACATACTTATATAAATACTTAAATACATAGAAAACATCCATAACTCAGGAACAAATATTCGTGCTCATCACACAAATAATTGCCCTTACCGGGATTTGAACCCAGGACCTCTTGCTTCGTAGGCAGGGTCACTACCAACTAGGCTAAAGCGGTCGTTAAAAATATATTAGAAATAATATTAGTGTAGACACATTTATGAAGCTTTTTTACCCGCGGCTTCGCTCGCGTGAACCATAAATATTTCAGAGAAGCATGCAATTAAGCAAGCAAGCTATTATGCAAGCAAGCCTGAAGCAAGCATGCACGCAAGCATGCAAACAGCATGCAAGCTTGCAAGAAAGCATGCAAGGAAGCATTTAAGCATGCAAGAAAGCATGCAAGCGAGAATCCAAGCAGGATTCTAGTAAGCATGCACGCAAGCATGCAAGCAAGCATGCATGCAAGCAAGCATGCAAGCAAGCATGCATGCAAGCAAGCAAGCAAGCATGCAAGTTAGCATGCATGCAAGCAAGCAAGCATGAAAGCAAGCATGTAAAAAAGCATGCAAGCAAGCAGTCATGCAAGCAAGCATGCAAGCAAGCGTGCAAGCAGCATGCAAGCAAGCAAGCTTGCAAGAAAGCATGAAAGCAAGCATGCAAGCGAGAATCCAAGCAGGATTCTAGCGAGCATGCGAGCAAGCATCTAAGCAAGCATGCAAGCGAGAATCCAAGCAGGATTCTAGCGAGCATGCGAGCAAGCATCTAAGCAAGCATGCAAGCAAGCATGCAAGCAAGCATGCAAGCAAGCAAGCATGCAAGCAGGCATGCTAGCGAGAATCCAAGCAGGAGGCCCAAATTTTCAAAATTAAAAACTGACATTTATTTATATTGACATTTTTAATTTCGTATTATCTTTTGAATGGAATGTCCGATTTCAATAATTCAAAAAACAATCAACAGGTACTGAATCAGTCTTGCATACGAAATAATTTATTTGGATAAGAATTAATACCAAGGTGTGGATAACATGGTCTGATTTTGATAGGCATTTCTATCATCTTTTAAAATGTAAAAAAGTAGTAATGGTGACATAACTACAATAGTTTGACATATGGTCTCGTGAAGTTTTATGTAGATATTGATACGTTCTATAATATAGTAGAACATTTTTTTGTTCTATCATCAATACTTTCTGCAGCGCATGCGATGAAAGACATTTTATGGCTAATTTTTTACACCTTGGGTTGGTTTTAGTAAGATTTTCTGAGGATCTCTAATTTTTACTAGTAATAAATATAGCCTATGTTACTCAGTGATAATGTAGCTTTCTAACGGCAAAAGAATTTTTGAAATCGGTCCACTAGTTTTTATGTTTATTCATAACATACAAAAATACAAACATACAAAAATACAAAAATACAAATCTTTCCTCTTTATAATATTAGTGTAGATAGTGTAGATGTAGATGTAGATGTAGATAAGATACCGCATTTTTTAGAATCGAAGTAATTTACTTAATATTTTGTACATGCTTAATGGTGAAAGATATATAACCCTCCTTTTGGGGTCTGCCGCACCCGGTAAATACTCGGTATACTTGTTCTAAGGGGTATGTATTACAATACCGAAGTACGAAAGGCCGAATGTATTAAAACATCGAATGGGTCAAAAGACCGACACGATTTTTTTCTGAAACCGTAAGTTTTTCAGAATTTATTAAAACGGCATCATACAGAACCCATTAGGTTAGGTTAGGTTTGTTTTATAACAATCTTAAAAAGTTAACGGTTTCAGAAAAAAATCGTGTCGGTCTTTTGACCCATTCGATGTTTTAATACATTCGGTCTTTCGTACTTCGGTATTGTAATACATACCCGTTCTAAGTCACGGTTTAAAAATTAAAACACGTCTAGACATGCGTAAAATAACGGTTTTCTAATAACTTATAGATATAGTGTTTAACAATTGTTAAGAATTTTGTGGTAACATGGTATGATTTGAATTAACGCAGATATTTTGACTTTACAAGTGCTTAGCAAATACCGTTATTTTAAAAGCGAATCTCAACGTCCGTTCCACTACTCTATGATCTGAGAAAAACATTCTTGCATAGCACGAAAAGAATGGCAGACTTTACGTCCGAACTAATGAAAAGTTCGTACTGCACTGTGGGCAGCCGATAGTAGCCCGGCCTGTCTCAGTGAAAATTTAAACAGGCAGTCAGGACGCGCGGGGCGAGCAAGAGAACTCCATTTACTTAACCGAGACGTCTAGCTCTTAACCTGGACTAACAAAAAACGAATACTTATACTCATAAAACAATTGCGTGATCATCTTTTTCTTTAAGTTTGTGCGGGTTTTGTTGGGTATTTTTTTTTCGGTTGCCGGGTAATGTAGATTTAAAAGGAATAATTTTTTTGTTGTTTGGAATACCAAACGACACGACTGTTATGATAGTACAGATTTGACTTTGAGCTTCACAAGACAGTGCTAAGTTTGTTAAGATTTAAAAGTTTGTTATTAGAAAACCTAAAAAACTATTTGCTCTGTGAGCTTGTAGACCTTGGAAGTTTTACGAAATTGCTGAAATGTGATATTTGTCACGTTTTCAACTGCAGGCCCACCATGTTCGAAAAATTCAAAAAATTTAATCGGCATAAACCTTTAACTATTGAACTAGCTTACAAAAGTTTCACTAGAGTCGAATGAAAAATGCTACTCGAATAGGAAAATAGACACCCGGTCATACCAAAGCATTTTGACCAAGCTTCGGGCCCGCTTCACCACTAACTAGGTAGGCATACATCTAACAATATCGTTACATTCGAATCTCATTTACGTTTGTGAGAGAGCTTATAAATAACAACGGAAATAAGATCATTAAGATAAACGTAATAGCATTTAGTTAATTAATAAATGAGACAAAGTAAAAGGAACTCGTGGAATAATTTACAAAAACAATAATATTAGTAAGTCAACGCCCATCTTTAAATTTATTTCTACGTATTAATACTTGGCCTATGTGTGGGCATCTTTAAAGCCAACACCGATTTCCACCTCGGCACTCGCCAGATAAGTACCTTTTAAATCAGAAAATGGAACAGAGAAGTTATAAAAAGAAATACGACACTCCTCCTCTGTTTATTGCCGTACATTAGTTATACTGTTTCCGTAGTGTCGTCACGGCATGAAACGGGAACTAATGAGATTTTGATGTTTTTTTGACTGTGCTTTTATTTTCCTTGGTAAATGTAAAGATGCTGCTCGAGACCTCAGTATAAAATGTCTCTATGTGTAATATTTCGTTTCACTTTTACTGGCTTATGCTTGACATATACGAGTCTTGTGCCCCTGACACGTCTCTAAAATATTTTGTAACACTTGTTGAGGATGTTCTTCGTTTAAGTAATTGTGAAAATATATGCTCTAGTCTTTATTGAAACAATACATAAATACATAAAATTACGCCTGTATTCCCAAAGAGGATAGGCAGAGGACACGAAACGTTGCATTTATGTTTCGAGGCCAAATTAGCAATTTTAGGTTTAAAGGTAAAAGTAGTATTATAACAATGACAGGTTGCTAGCCTTAACCTACACATGTCCTTAGTCGCTTCTTACGACATCCTCGGAAGAAATGGAGCGGTTTGCTTTATTGAAACCTATAATAATATAAAATATTAGTGATATCAAATTACCATAGAATGAAGATGACGATGTGGACACCACAAACCAACAGGCTAAGGGCCGGCGCTCACTGACGGCATGGCACGGTATGGCATTTTATTACTATCAAGTTATTTTGAATCTTATTTCAATGAGTTTAGAATTCATGTTACTTTATTGGTTATGCGTTGCGTCATCCCTCGGCACAAATATGTACAACTAAGGTAAGCTGGACAGCTAGTAGAAGTTAAGACACTGTCATACCTCATTCATCATTCATTCTGGTTCATCTATGAGTTCGATGTTTGACACTAACTTTTTGTAACTCTAAAGGATCTTTTACAATTACTGTAAAACCCAATATTTCTTTCGTACTCCGAGGTCAACTCAAAATAATACCCCGTTTTAATTTAGATTTTATTCTCATTCTTAAAGGTCTATCTTAAATCCCTATTGAAAACTGACTGACTTCTACTAAGGTTATGTTAGGCTGGTTTGGTAGATCTAAGGATAGACTACCTGTATACTTACCAGATAGTTTCTATCGATGTACTTACTGTGCCGTAAATAAGTAAGTGTATATAATCAATAGCAAAGAAAACACGGTATAAAGTTCTTCCTATTTGGGATATAAAAAATACAGACAAGTAGTGTATTCTAATTGTTTCACTACGTTATCACGAAAACACGTTGTTGAGTGTAAGAAAACATTTTCAATTTCTGATTTAAAGCTCACTTAAAAACTCTAGATAAAATAACCACAATATAGTTTCAAAACTAAAATATGTAGCTATAGAACAGTGATAAAAAATGAAAATCTATGGCCGGTTATAAATCGTCTACAGCATCGAGAACGCTGGCGTCGAGAGGTTTAAATCCATAAATCTAAAAATCTACTTAGTCTCTGAGATATCAGTGATATCGATATCACCAATCAAATGCATGCCGTCATAAGTTTTTAATACTTACGACAAATACGTTTACGCGCAAACACTAAACCTACTTATTTATTAATGTTCAGTTTAAGTAGTAGTGAAATAAAATGTCTTTGACTTTGTCCTTCTTTAATATTCATGCTGCTGCGCTGGGTGTACTAATAGTAAGATAATTATCTTAGAATAATTATCTTAATGTAATTACATTAAGATAAAAAAATCATTTATTTAAGGACTTATTGGAAACAAATACTAAAACACAAATGTAAATAGTTTAATTATGTCTTAGGCGCACTACAGTTGTATTATTTTATCTGACATAATTCAGGACAAGAAACATCGTGTAAATAAAATATATATCCCCCTGTTTCACCATCCATTGATCAAATTTATTTGACGGATAAATGTGATGCCGTCTCTGTTTGGTTTGTTCGAATAGACGGAGACGGCATCACATTTATCCGTCAGTTAAAATTAATCTATGCATATTCTCGTGTTAATCGTATGACCGGATGGCTTAGTGGTTAGGGGACCTGACTACGAAGCTTGAGTTCCCGGGTTCGATTCCCGGTCGGGTAGATATTTGTGTGCAAATTACGAATGTTTGTATTCGAGTCTTGAATGTTTTAATATGTATTTTTCTACTCGTTGATTTTAATATGTCAATTATGTGTTTATAGACAAAATTGTAATCACATACTTTTTAATCTTGGATAGTCTATGGCACTTCGGACTCAACTATAATGATTATTTCTCAAACATGCTATGAAATATTGACGTTATGTGCTATGGATGTTGATGATGATGGTGATGTTGATGGATGTTGATGGATGTTGATAGATGTTGATGGATGTTGATGATGATGGTGATGATGATGGTGATGATGGGTGATGATGATGATGATGGTGATGATGGTGATGGTGATGATGATGATGGTGATGATGGTGATGTTAATGATGGTGATGATGATGATGACGACGACGATGACGATGATGATGATGATGATGATGATGATGCATGTTTGAGAAAAGCTCTATACAAGCCTTGGCCACGAACAGTGATTGCCGGCCTCGTATCTCTAGATGGCCTCGTTAACACTCAGCCATCTATTTAGCCTAGTTGGTAGTGACCCTGCCTACGAAGCAAGAGGTCCTGGGTTCAAATCCCGGTAAGGGCAGTTATTTGTGTGATGAGCACGAATATTTGTTCCTGAGTTATGGATGTTTTCTATGTATTTAAGTATTTATTTATCTATATAAGTATGTTTATCGTCGTCTAGTACCCATAGTGCAAGGTTTGCTTAGTTTGGGACTAGGTCGATTTGTGTAAGATTGTCCCCTAATATTTATTTATTTATTATCTATAACTACTCGGCCGGCAATCCCCTATTTCGCAGCCGCTGCAGTAATGTACTATTAAGTATGTAGTTTTACCTATATATAGTACATTACTGCAGAGGCCGTGAAGTAAGGGATTGATGGACGAGATTTGGGGTAAACGAGTCCAGCAATCCCTCTTCCGGCCGAGGATTGTATAGAGCTTTTCTCAAACATGCATCATCATCATCATCATCATCATCATCATCATCATCATCATCATCATCATCATCATCATCATCATCATCATCATCATCATCATCATCATCATCATCATCATCATCATCATCATCATCATCATCATCATCATCATCATCCATCCATCCAACCAACCATCCATTCATCCATCCGTCCATCCATCCATACATCCACCCATACATCCATCCATACATCCATCCATACATCCATCCATACATCCATCCATACATCCATCCATCCATACATCCATCCATCCATCCATACATCCATCCATACATCCATCCATACATCCATCCATACATCCACCCATACATCCATCCATACATCCATCCATACATCCATCCATCCATCCATCTATCCATCCATCCATACATCCATCCATACATCCACCCATCCATCCATCCATACATCCATCCATACATTCATCCATCCATCCATCCATCCATCCATCCATCCATCCATCCATCCATCCATCCATCCATCCATCCATACATCCATCCATACATCTATAATCCATCCATACATCCATCCATCCATACATCCATCCATACATCCATACATCCATCCATACATCCATACATCCATCCATCCATACATCCATGCATTCATCCATCCATACATTCATCCATACATCCATACATCCATCCGTACATCCATACATCCATACATCCATCCATACATCCATATATCCATACATCCATCCATACATCCATACATCCATCCATCCATCACCAGTAGTTTAGGCGGTTTTATAGAAATAAAAGAAGATAGATTTTTTTTAATGTCGTAAGTTGGCTGTATGTAATTTTTCCTTTGTCAGTTTAGTGTTAGTAAGCAAATTTAAAAAGTTACAGCAGCGGACAATAATGGTTTTTCATACTTACTTTTATGGCCTAGGCCAAGAAGTAATGTAGGGAGCCATAAACAACAAACTTCATGGCTTCATTTCGTGACATTAACGCATACATTTCAAAGCATGTTTGGATCTCCACGATACAGGCTGTGCCTAGTGTGGGGATCACTGTTTCTCTTGTATCATTTAATTTAAATTTTATGGTCAATAAATACATTTTGATTTTGATTTTTTTTGAAAATTATGTTTATCAGTTAGCTAGTATCCATAGTACAAGCTTTTCTCTTAGTTTGGGACTAGGTTAATTGGTGTCAATTATTCCATGATTTTTATTTATTTATTTATTAATAAACAAAAAAGCCGGGGTAGCCTAATGATTTCACCAATGACCTCTGAAGCACAGGGTCAAGGGTTCAAAGCCTGAGCTCGCGCGTCCGAGTTTTTTGTAATTTTTATTTTAAATCACGTTTAAATTTACCACGAGCGTTATACTAAAGGGAAACGTTATGAGGAAACCTCCATACACTTTGGGAGCAATTTAGTGTGTGTGTGAAGTTCACGATCTACACTCGGTCTAAATGGGAACTACGAACGGCTCAAGCCCTCTCAACATAAGAGTAGGCCCGTGCCCAGCTGCGGGACGTACAGGTACAGTCAAGGAATAACTGAATAGCGTACCAGAGTGGAACCTCTTCACAATCAATTTCCCGATGATTTCTTTGGCAGATGTAGGGAATGTCAACATGACATTTGCTATAAAAAGGTTCCACCAAAGGTACCTACGCAATTCAATTTCCTCGACTGTACATATATTACGTAAACCTACCGGAACTAAATATTTTAACCCATCAAGTTCAACACGTCAAATGTCAGTTCAAGTAAGTCTGTCATTTCACTACTGAGCGAACCTGTTTTTGATAAAGCCGTATTTGAAAAAAATAAAACTTTTTTGCTTAGGTATATAATTAACATAAGTAGTTTGCCTAATCTATATGTATATATAAAATTCTAAACTGACTGACTGACTGACTGACTGTTGATATATCAACGCACAGCCCAAACCACTGGACCTAGAGACTTGAATTTTTGCACTTAGATACCTTATACAATGTAGGCATCCACTAAGGAAGGATTTTCGGGAATTCCCACGGGAACGGGAAAAAACGGGATTTATAGATTCGATTCCGAGTGACCGTATCTCAGTAACTATAATAACTAGACTCTTCAAATTTGATACACAAGTAGGTATTACAATAATTAAAACATCCATTTCAGGATTTTTCAAAATTCCCACGGGATAAGAAAAAAACGGGATTTAAATATTCAGTTCAACGGAATCCTATGAACTATAATTACTAGGCTCTTCAAATTTGGCATAGAAGTAGGTAATTATAATAGTAAAAAAAAATTTTAAGGATTTTTGGAAATTCCCACGGGATAAGGAAAAAACGGGATTTATCGTTTTACTGGTCGTAGAAAGCTGAAATTCGGCATGAGGTTGCTTGGGGAGTGTAGAGGAGCATTGAGAGAGGACTTTTCAAAATTCCCACGGGAACGGGAAAAAACGGGATTTTTCGTTTTACTGGTCGTAGAAAGCTGAAATTCGGCATGAGGTTGCTTAGGGAGTGTAGAAGAGCATTGGAGAGGACTTTTCCCGTATTAAGAAAGTATTTTCCGAAATTCTTACGGGAACGGGAAAAAACGGGATTTGGCGTTTTACTGGTTGTAAGCTAAAAATTCAAAATTCATAAGTTTATACCGTAAGTAGGCCGCAAAGGGCTCTTTAACCGACTTCAAAAAAGGAGGAGGTTATGCTTTCCATTTTATGTATTTTATTATGTAGGTATGTTCACCGATTTCTCGGTCAATTGTGGACCGATTTTAAAAATTCTTTTTTATTCGAAAGAATATAATATACTCCTGAGATGGCCCCATTGTCACGCAAGCAATCTTGCTTCATGCTTGCTTGCATGCTTGCTTGCTTGCCTGTATGCTTGCTTGCTTGATATCTTGGTCATTTGGAATTCTCATGGTACACGCGAGCGAAGCCGCGGGCAAAAGCTAGTTGTTAGATAAATGCAATAGCATTGTTCTATTTCAACAACCTTTACTTACTGAAAATGCAATAATGTAATATCTATGTAGTAAGTAATAAATTAACGTTCCGGCTGTTAGGTAAACCAGTGATAATGCAACTTATGATTATGTGTTATATATGTAATAAACATATCACAGATGACTCATCATGTATTCTTCTTCCTTGTCGGTATCACTCTTGACAGAGTGGTCGTGGTCATCACTTCAGGTGTTGGTGGCAAGCTTAACAACACGCCGCCACTCCTCTCTGATGGCTGCCTTCCTCGTGCATTCATGCAGTGATGATGAGCCATTTACTGCCGCTTTTATTTGGTCAGTCCACCTCATAGGCGATCTTCCTCGTGGCCTGGTACCCTCAACCTTTCCCTGGACCACAAGTCGCTCAATAGCCACCTCCCCTCGGCGGCATACGTGACCAAAAAAGGTGAGGATACGAGATTGAACCAAAGATGATAAACGCTGCTTGATGCCGAGTTTTCGAAGTATAGACTCGTTGGTACGGAATTCAGTCCACGATACTCCGAGCATTCTCCTCCAGCACCACATCTCTAGGGCGTCTATCTTCTTCATCATGTATTAGCTGATTTAAAAAGGGAGTAGTTATGTAATTTCTAAAAAACATTAAACCGAATGATCATTATCATCATTTCAGCCGAAAGACGTCCACTCCTGAACATACCTAAGCCTCCCCCAGGTTCACCGAAGAGACCGGTCCAGTGCCATCCACATCCAACACACACATGCATCCACATGCTTGCTCGGTCTTAAAACTGATGGCCGATGGGGCCAAAAAGTTTTCGAATTGCGTCCAGGACCTGAAGACGCATTGTAGGTAGGCCTCCAACAAGACGAAGCGACGACCTGGTTGAGGTTGGTTGAAATTGAAAACTAATCCATAAATAATAATAAAAAATAACACAGAACTATTCACATCAAATGACCTAGTCCAAAAGTAAGCAAAGCTTGTGTTATGGGTACTAGGCAACGGATAAACGCACTCCAATAGATGGATACATACTTAAATAGGTACATATTAAACACGCATTTGTGTTTTTCATACAGATATCTGCCCCGATGCGGGAATCAAACCTCATGTTTCGTAGTGCTTCGTATTCAGGTTCTATAACCACTATCTAGGTTATTTGGTCGTCTAAAACCTGGGTAATTATGGGTAGTTACAGACTCGAGTTGGTCGTAAACGGATTTGTTGGAGAAATTTACGTAAATTCACATAGTTTATAGGCCAGAGGCCGTATTGTCTAACGCTTCTGACGCTTGCCTTCGCATTCACCATCTCTTTCTGACATCATTTTATACCGTTTGACAGAAAAAAATAGCGATTGCGAAGGCAAGCGTCAGAAACGTTAGACAATAAGCCTGCAGAGCTGATGATGATGGTGATGAACAAAACAAATGCAGTAGACAAGATTCCCTACAACTCAAATTCATATTCGGAACAGAGGTTGTATTCAGAGCGCGCGCAGACAGAGCGCGGTCTGGAGGTCCGAGTTCCGCGTTCAGAGTTCTGCGTTCTTTCGAATGTACTGAGTCTCTTACGATAACGCAAACAGCTGGCGACTGGAACTCTCGAGCGGTCAAAACACAGAACTCTGAACGCGGAACTCGGAACTCCAGACCGCTCTCTGTCTGCGCGCGCTCTCAAAGCGAGAACAAATGAAACTTCTCTCAAACTGATATAAATGCTTATAATACACGTTTAGCTGATATTAGCAGGCATAAAGACAGCGCCTGCAACACACGCGAAGGTAATTAATTCACAGAAAGCAGTTGCATCTAATATAGCAATTTATATGCCAGCGAATACAACTCTGCGGGTTTGTTTTTCGTATACATGAACATTACCCTCTATGTATACCTATAGGTAAGGCTTATGAAGTTTTTAGAACTTCCTTATTTATTTAGTTTATAGGAATAGTAAATATCGTACCTATCAGTTGAAGTTGAAAAACTAAATTATTGATGTCCTGCGCTCCGATTTCTGGCTGGAGGGTGTAGGTCATCGTTTTAAGGAAGCGACGACTATAATGAGTAACTTTTATACTAAACGGGATTTATCACGCAAATAATATTTACCTCGACTTTTCGACCACATTGCAGCAGCCGTGGTCACGAGTTGAACTCCGCTACTGTCTTGTCTTTGAAGGCCGCTGCAATGTGGCCGAAGCGCCGTGGTAAATATTGTTTGCGTGACAAGTCCCGTTTAATAATAATAGTTATGAGTGAAAATCACGAAACTTTAGTAGAGGATATGAGAGTTGCAAAAATTCCTGAATAGTACACAATTTGTTTGTGAAACATAATCTTTATTCATGTTTGTCTAAGTTTCGTGACGCATTGGTTATTATGAAATGTCATGTAAACGTAAGTATCAATAAATAAATAATAATAATAATAAAACCAGACGACCAGGTGGCCTAGTTGGTAGAGAACCTGACTACGAAGCTTGAGGTCCCGGGTTCGATTCCCGTGTCGCGGCAGATATTTGTTTGTTTGTTTATACTCTTTATTGTACAAAAAGGAAAACAAAAAGGTTACAGAAAAAAAAATTACAAGTACAAAGGCACAAAATTTGTTTGAATAATACGAATATTTGTTCTCGGGTCTTGGGTGTTTAATATGTATTTAAGTATGTATCTAAGTATATATCTATAAGTATGTTTATCCGTTGCCTTGTACCCATAACACAAGCTATATAGGCTTAGCTTACTTTGGGACTAGGTCAATTGGTGTAAATGTCCCGTGATATTTATTATTATCATTTATTTATATTTTTCTCTTAGGTTAATTATTATTATAAAAAAAATATATAAATTTAGTTTGAACCATGGTGTATCTAAATTAATGCAAATTATAAAAAGAACCATAATATAATAATAAACTACCTAAGCACGTCTAACATTGAATTTGTGCCAGAAAGATTTTTAGCTTTCGATAAACAATGTTTTACAATTTTGTAGAAGAAAGTTAAGAAGGAAAAGTTTATGGGTATAAAACTTATTTCTACAAAACGAATATATTTTTTTTTTCAAAATAGCAATGTCTAATACATTCCTACGTCGTCTGCCTGCAAGCATTGTCAGCGAAGAAACAATATTGTGCGACTGTTTACAAACTACGGCTTATTTCGTGTGACCCGCCCTCGTCTAACACAATACCCTCTCGTTCAATGCCTGGCACACTAATAACGTATCCATTATTTGTTTCATCTTTATTACGTTTGTTTATATTTTTAACTTTAACAATAAATATCCTTGTGAAATTTTTTCTAACATCGCTTATTGTTTTATCTTCTTTTGGCTTTTGGGAAAGAAAATCCAGGTTTCCAGCTGATTGAAATTAATTTTTGTTCAGTTGTTAGGATGTAAATGCCCTATCAAATCATATTTTACTTACTACGGAACATTTATGTTAACGCATTTTTTTTTAATCATTGTCATAATCTTATATTTATTGACTTGAGTAGCGGTTACAGAGATGTTCGATAGGTACATAAAGTATGCTCAACTGTATAAACCAGCAAGTCACTTGAGATTTTCAAGTTATGAACCGCAATCACATGCAAAATAGGTGTAAAAAGGTACTAAAAACATTACCCACATAATACCACAATTGTTTTACATCTCAATTACAAAATTGAAAACAGACAACTTTGTCGGGGTAGAAACTAATTCTCAATAAAACCTTTGCAACTCGAATTAAAACTTGAACATCTGTTGTATTTTACTTTTCGTTTTAGTAATTACTTTGTTCAAAATTCTTGATTACTTTTAGAAGCCTATTAAAATAGGCAATAAAATGGTAGTTGGTTAAAGTGCAAGATGAAAAAAGTATGAGGCTATTCTTTGAGTTCACTAACAATTATTTGCTTCCCATTAACCTTTTTATGTATGTGAATGTTATGTCAGTGTAGCTTTCCACTTAACTCTACTTTATTAGTAACATAATTTTAAACGTAGATTCGCAACGTCCTGAACTATATGATGCGTC
Source organism: Archips xylosteana (assembly GCA_947563465.1). Lineage (NCBI taxonomy): Eukaryota > Metazoa > Arthropoda > Insecta > Lepidoptera > Tortricidae > Archips > Archips xylosteana. The sequence continues at coordinate 14,998,645 of OX387344.1, forward strand.
TTTCATGTTATTTTGTTAATTTCTGTAACGGTCCTTTCTCAGCATTGTTATCAAACCATTACCACCATGTTCAGCCAGAAGACGTCAAATTATAAACAAAGGACTTAAAATTTCACAGCAAATGGCAGCAACTTGCCACCTGCATCCACCGGTTGCCTGCAGCTCTCACAATATCGTCAGTCCACCTAGTTAGATGCCTGCCAACGTCGCATCTTTCGGTTTGTGGTTACCACTCTAAAATCTTTCTCCCCCAATGGTTATGTTTCTTTGATTGATGTGACTCATGGCCACTTCAACTCACTTTTTCATCGAGATTTTGTCAGTGACTTTAAATTATCCGCTAATTATACTGACTAACCTAACCTAACCTAACCTAACCTCCTAATTTGTTTAAGATGCTATTTCCATTGACCCTGAAAATCACACTCACATTTTTATGACTAGTAAAATTTTATTATGGCTATCAAAATTAGAAACAATAAGTTTATGCATAAAACAGAGGTTGTGATAAGTAGTCTTTTTTGTTTTTATTTTACTTTACTGTACAAGAGCCAATACATTATGTCTACCTGGTTTTGTTGATCATAATCTCGTTTAGCATGAAAATATAATTGTCATACTATAATAATTATGTCTGTTAAATAATGTCAGATATTTTGCTTCTACTATTAAATTAAATTGCTAATTACTAATATTATGTTTAATACAAGCTTTTATGCCAGTGTTTTTATATTATCAAATAAAGTGTCAATCTAACTACTGGAAGTGTATCAAAATTGAAAGCAAACAAAATAGGCATGTACGGTCAAGTGCAAAAATAAATATCGATTTAATCCTCCCATCGTTATATACCTATACCTTAATTCGACGACCCATAGCTCTGACATATTTATAAGCAAGTTGTGTGCACCCATATTTTTACACTTGACTGTACCTATCTATATGAAGTGAGTGAAACAAGTAAGTATTTGATTAAAATTATTTTTAATAAACATTATTTGTTGATGGTATTTTATAACCTGTCTTCTAAACACGATTCAAATTTCGATCTGACCATGGAAATTGTATAAAATTTAATACAAAAATACTAACTATATGAAGCGAAGGCAAACAAATACTTACTTCACTCTGAATATTTCGCGGCAATTTCGAAGCATTGCAAGTTAAATACGAAAGTCTGTAGGATTACAGTAAAGTTCTGGGCTGCTTAAATTTAATCGTTGTTATTTCGTTACACTTACTTTCAGATAAAAAGCAAGCAGTGTGAAAACAAACTATTAATACCGTCAACTATAGTTAAAAAGGTATATGAAAATAAATTAAACACATATATATTTCGTATTTTTATTGTACCTACAGTCAACGTCAAAGTTAACTGCTCACTTGTTTACCTTGTCGCTCGTCACTCCCATACGTAATACCATACAAAACTGACTAATATTAATCGCGATAAAGTACAAAAGTAATCCGCTAATTTTGGCACTGACTAGGAACATAAGAATTCATAAAATCATTCATTTACTGGACTAGCTGCATATCATCATTCATTTACTGGACTAGTTATCATCTTCCATGATTAAATCGATTAAAAAAATATCTTAAGGTGGAACGGTACGCTCTAGGCGCGAAATTCAAAATTTTTACAGGTTTTAATTTATTGTGGGTAAACGGTGTAACTGATTAACTTCATATGGTACTTGCGCTTGTAAAATAGTGTTCTTTATATTATTGTGTAATTTTTTTAAGAATGAAACTATTAGCTTGAAATAAAAGTTGTCAAAACGTTGAAAGTCCGAATTTCTATGTTTGACAACTTTTATATCAAGCTAACAGTTTTATTCTTAAAAAGCTTAACACAATAAAACAAAGAACACTGTTTTACAAGCGCAAATACCATATAAAGTTAAACAGTAACACCGTTTACCCACAATAAATTAAAACTTGTAAAAATTTTGAATTTCGCGCCTAGAGCGTGCCGTTCCACCTTAAGTGGACCATAGCATATTTAATAAAGAAGAAATTTCAAAACTAACGATAGAATAGTCTAACTGGTAGGTATCACTTATGGGTTTATTCCTAAAACTTAACAAAACAGACTTATTTCACAGCCCAATTATTATAATGTCTTTTCAACTACAAAACCTTATAATATTTTCATATATTTACACCACACACGTCTTTCACTACTTGGAAATTGTCTTGTCGTTCATTCTGGGCTTAACTTAATTTATTCTTTCCTTCACTGTTTGTTCAGCATGTTATTTTATATTGTCATAATTACTTAGTTACCTACTCTTCAAACAACTTCGTAGCCGGATAACTGATGTAATTATTAATCTCACATGATCACTACCGGACAATGTCTTCATTACTTAGCTATCTGCATTATTCATGCACACCAACTGCCTTCACAGGCACATATAGCCCACAGTTTAAGTTAGCTGTATCTGTTCTACCTCTTTCTTTTTCTGTCGTTTCTCCTGCATAATCATCAGTATCATATCAGGTATCCATGTGACCAAAAGAACAACCAGTAATAGATTTTGTGCTGTTATACTGGCTACAAAGCTGTCAGTGTAATCCCTGATCCATCCAAGGAAGTAGCCTGTGGGTGGAACTATGATGCCCATGGTCAGCATGCCAAGACCTACTGCAGCAGGTACTTGATCCATTCTCACGTGTTCAGCAATGGCGATGTTTCTGGCTACAATCACCATGCTCCTTCCGAATCCGTATATAGATGACATTACCAAGAGAACCATTACATTAGTTTGATATGCCAATACTGAAAAAAATATGGGAATTAGTTTTTTCGTACCTACTACTTTACACAATAGGGAATTAAAAAATTAAGTGCAATCTTGATTTGGATAATTATATCAGACTAGCTTTTGTCCGTGACTCTCTCTGCAAATAATTCGTTTATCGCTATCCAGTGAGAACTAAATATGCAATTTTGCAGGATAAAACTATCTTCTTTTTTTCTCGAGACTCAAACTATCTCTACACAAAAATTTCATCTAAATCGGTTCAGCGGTTTAGACTTTCGCATTTATAATATTTGTTTGAATACATTATGATGTATCTGTGGTTAAGAAAATCAATATATTTTCTCAGAGAATAATAAAATCATAATAATAAATTTAACTTACTCTGCCTTACAACAATGAGCCATATGCTGGTCATGATAAGCATCCATCGAGCCTTAATCCTATATTTGTCTTGGAAAACTGGCAGCACCAATCTGCCAGCGATATCGGAGAGAGCAACTGCAGACATGCAATTTGCTGTTTGCTGCTTATCCATGTCAGCTACTTTCTGTAAAATACAAATGTAAATGTTTTTTGAACTATATTTAAATAGTATGCACCAATTTTACTAAAGTACAGATAAGTAACTTATAAAGTGGATAGTGATATAAAACCTCCAGTATCGTGACTGAGCTTACAGACAGACAATGCACAGTCTAAACCTCCAGAGATGGAGCTGAAGAGACTTAAAATCATTTTTTTTCTGACAAACAAAATATCGCTAAACGGAGCTACTGACGATAGGTCCGTTTAATATTACAACAGGTTGCTTGAGATTGGCTCATTCTCGCTCTTAGTTATAAACCGTCATACAAAAGTCGCACGGACCTTACCAATGCTACCTAGCGATATTTTACCTGTCTGATAACCCTTATAGGGAAAACATAATATATTAAATTGATAAGGCCCTGGCCTTTTTTATCCTTCCACGAGGGACATAGACAGACACAGAGTACCAATAGTTGGTTTAAAAACGAAATTTTTCGCTTCGTCACCATCAATGTAAATTTTATTTTCTATTATAAAAATAAACATAAATACCTGCAAGAATAATGGAAACAGCATACTAAAGTTCTGTATCGAAGTAACTGCCAAAGCAGTTCCAATGATGATATTCAGAAAACGAGGACTCGATAACAGCGAGATGTCCAATAAATCATACAATTTCTGGAGAATACTCTTATTTGGTTCCTGAAATACAACTCGGTTCCCTGAAAGCAATAATAAATAACAATATAGGCCGTCTTGAAAACTTATTATTCACTTCATGCAAACACTTTCAAAATAATCTAAACGCATTTCCTCACAATTTTAAATAAGACACGGGCGTAGAAAAGCGGCGCATTATTTGTATGGATATTCCAAAAAAAGTGGGGCGTTATTTTCCATCGTCAATATTTATATTGCTTCTAATTACTACTCCTGTCACTTTCTAGAAAGAACATGTTTCACTGTAACGAAAATAATAAAGCTCCAATACATCACATAAGCTGCATTTAAGCGAGAGGCCGACGAATGCCTATCCTCTCTTTTAATTTACGTAAACTCGTTGTAAAGAGATGTGGCACCAAGTCGATGAAGAAAATTTTTAACGACCGCTTTAGTCTAGTTGGTAGTGACCCTGCCTACGAAGCAAGAGGTCCTGGGTTCAAATCCCGGTAAGGGCATTTATTTGTGTGATGAGCACGAATATTTGTTCCTGAGTTATGGATGTTTTCTATGTATTTAAGTATTTATTTATCTATATAAGTATGTTTATCGTCGTCTAGTACCCATATTACAAGCTTTGCTTAGTTTGGGACTAGGTCGATTTGTGTAAGATTCCTAATATTTATTTATTATTTATTTATATCCAACTCTACTCGCAACTTTCTCCGCGAAAAACTTGTTTTACAATTTCATCATCATCATGCCAAATTTCATCTAAATCGGCTGAGTATTTTTGAAGGCGTAACAAATAAACACACATTCGCATTTATAATAATGGATAATTTAACATTAGGAACGATTATTTGTATAGCAATAATCTTAGGAAATTTTGTAATTCGGCTCCTTCGTATTTAGTAAACCAAATCTCGTCCGTGGATTCATCGTCACTCTGGCAATCATAATTTGACCCATTCGCTTCTAGGTAATATATGGAGCCTGGTATCTTGATTATTGTCAATGTCAATGCACGACCAACGTCAAGACACCTGACTCCGTATGATGAACGGGTCAAGTTACGGTTATTAGCTGAATAAAGGATGAATTCGAGAGAATCATACAGTAGTACAGGCAGACTAGTATCTTTTTTATCAACGTTTTACCTAAGAGAACTTTTTCGCAAATGCCGACGTTTTGTCATGGTTTCGTTTACAATGTATTTTCAAAACTTTTGTAGCCACATACTAGCGCCATTAACGAAGGCGCGTGACTTTATCAAAATTGGACATTAATAACATCGCAATAAGAACCACGGCACGCGTCATCATGAATGAGTCAATCTATAATGTCGCGTAAAAACTTAGTAGTAAATATAATAGTAAATTTTTGTGCTCATAATCAGTATTTTTTTGAGCTATTTTCACTCTTGATACCTACCTATTCCTCCACATCAAAATCTAATAATTTGGAGTCACTACAGCTGGTTTTCAAGTGTTTCACCTATAACATGTATGTAGTTTACAAATAACTTTTTATACAAACTGGGACAGTCAAAGGTTAATAATTGTTAAAATATAACGAGAATAAAAATATTTAAATGCAACATTAAAACAGATGTAATTTATAAAAGACAGTAAGGTACATTTATCGATACAATAATAAATAATAAATAATAATATTCGTTTATTTGAAAAACATAATGTCTGACAAAAATTAACAGGGGTCCCCGCACTAGGCTTCGCCTGTATCGCGGAGAACCAGATAACATTTTATAGCAGAATTTAGTTAACACCATAAAAAATAACAGACTTCTGTATTTAACTTAAGAGAGAGAAAAAAAAAACAAAGTTTACACTACTTAAAACTAAATAAGTGGTTGAACAACAAAGTTAAATGTGCTTATACAGTTAATTAAGACAACTTATCCAAAATTGCTTCTGATTCATCGTAGCTCATAGAATGGAGCAGTTCAAAAAGTTGCTTCTTAGCTTCATTTAAAGTGCAGCCCTTTAGGTTACAGTAATTTAAAATTTTATTATAAATAAATGCCCTGATGTGATCTCCGAAACGTTTACCAAAAGAGGTAAGAACTCTTGGAACAGGTAACCTGAAAATACGTTTTTGAAGTAATTCACTATAACATGTCATGGAGCGAGAAGATTTATGAGTGAGAAGAGAAATTTTGAACAAAAAAAGTTGACGGACGCTTAATACATCTGCGTCGGCATAGAGAGCAATCGTTGAAAAACGAAAGGGACGTTTAAACATTACTTTTAACAGAGAACGTTGTGCTCCTTCGATTTCCAGCATAGTGGTCTTTGCCGCACTACCCCACACAGTGATACAGTAGGAGATTACTGACTGGCACAGCGCAGTGTAGACCAGTATTAATAATTTTTTATTTGCTGAGTGGCGAAGTTTTTTGAAGATCGGAATAGATTTCCTGATTCTAGTGGAAAGTTTGTGTATATGGTGTTTGAAATTTAGATTTTCGTCTACAAACAGACCAAGGTACCTAATGACGACGGTGCGCTGAATTGAATCACAATTGCAGGAGGTAAAGGGAAAATTATTACAAGAGTGAATTTTTATAGCAGGATCAAAGGACGGTTTCGAAGCGGCGGTTTTATGAAAGCAGATGAATTTAGTTTTATTGTAATTAAGAGTCAGGAGGTTGGCACGAAGCCAGTTTGAAACTATTTTCATGCCTGTTTCTGCCGCAGCGACAGTATTTTCCCAGTTTAGGTCATTAAAAAGAATAACAGTGTCGTCCGCATAACAGATTAACTCAGACTTACTAATTTGGAGATTAAGAATGTCGTTCATGTAAATTATGAAAAGGGTGGGGCCAATAATGCTTCCTTGCGGCACGCCGAAATTTATAGGTTCCGTAGAACTGTAATATGGGCCCAACTTGACAAGTTGCTTCCTTTCAGAAAGATAGCTTTTAAACCAAGACAATGGAACACCGCGGATGCCTAAGTTGTGTAACTTCTTAAGCAAAATAGGAAACGAAACAGTGTCGAACGCTTTTGCCAAGTCCAGAAAGACGCCAATGCACTTATTATTTCTATCTAAATAAGATGAGATAAGGTTAATAAGAAGTGTGGTAGCGTCCTCCGTGGATCGGCTCCGCCTAAAACCAAACTGCCTGTCAGATAAAAGACCGGAGCCTTCAAGATATTTAACCAGCCGTGCATTAACAATCTTTTCCAAGATTTTGGAGAAAGCGCTGAGTAAAGAAATAGGCCTGTAATTCCCGGGAATTTCCTTTGGACCATCTTTGTGAATAGGTGTGATAGAAGCTGTCTTCCAATACTCCGGGAAGCAGCCCGAACTCAAGCTAAGATTGAAGATATGAGTAATTGGGTCCATGATGTAACTTCTAACATGCTTCAACAGTTTATTACAAACCCCGTCCAAACCTGGTGCACTGTCGTCTTTAAGCTGCATGATAAGAGTTTCAATTTCCTCGGAAACAGTCGGCTCCATAAAAAAGGAATTGGGCGAGCCTCTGTTCCCTGGAAGATATTTACTGGCGAGATCGTCCTCTGAGAGCCCTGTTTGGGAGATAATTTGCTCAGCTAGATTTTGACCGACAGATGAAAAGAATTTGTTGCAGTTGTTTAGGGATTGTACGGGGTCAGAAGTGGAAATAAGTTCGGCTGTTTGAGCGTTTGATTTCTTCATGTTACAAATATTTTTGACAACATTCCATAATTTCTTTGTATTACGATTATTAGCAGAAAGTTGATTTTTTTCGTATTGTACTTTAAGTTTCTTTAGAAGATTATTACAGAAATTTTTGTATCTATTGTAACTTAGTTGGAGAACTGCATCATTTGGAAACCGTTTCAATTTTAGATGTAATCTATCCCTATGTTGGGCACAGCGGAAGAGGCCTGGAGTCATCCAGGGTTTTAGGGTAAATTTGGATCTGGGAATCTTTACTTGTTTTGAGTTATTGTTCAAGGCGTTTTCAAAAATAGACATAAAAATATTAGTAGCGACGTTCACGTCAGCTTCACCCAACACCCCAGACCAGTCAGCCGATGACAGATCCGAAGCGACGCCTTCGTATTCTATTACGGTTATAGTCCTACTCCGCTTTGGGCAGTTTGGTGACTGGAGAGAGATATCGATGGCGGCTGCTTTATGGTCCGTTACATTGAAGTCGCAAACCAAACCAGTTACTAGGCGACTTGTTCTGACAAATATATGATCCAAACAGGCCCCTTCACGAGTAGGTAAGGTGATAGCGGGTAAAAGTCCATGTTCAGCTAGAAGATAGAGGTAATTCGACATATTGTCGCCCTGGTTATTTGAAGAGAGAATGTCTATGTTTATGTCGCCAGTTATAATTAGTTGATTAATGTGACTGAGAGAGTTGAGAGTAACCTCTAAATCGGAGAGGAAACTTGTGATATTTTTGAAAGATGGCGATCTATAAAAACCAAGAATAGCGGCATGCTTTGGGATATTTACTAAAAGACAGCACGCTTCATCAAATCGTGCTTCCGTTACAGATGCGTTCCAGAAATCTCGAACAAACACCACGACCCCACCGTTTTGGTTTATGTTGTGGGTGGTATGGTAAGATGAATAACCTGGGATTTGCTCAAAAGACGAAGTGTCTTGTAGTCTGCATTCTGTTAAAACTAGAACGTCAAATTCGATATGAGTTCGGTGTAAATTTAAGAGGAAAAAATCAAAATTTTTGTTAATGCTACGAATGTTAAACGTTAACACTTTGAAGCCTGTTTTTGATTTAAACACTGTGTTGCAAGAATCCGGGCTAAGAACTTCATGACATGCTATATTGAAAGCAGAATCTAATTCATCAGATATAATAGCGTTGTCCATTCAAACAAAAATAAAAAAAAAATATATATATATTTTGAAGCAAAACACAAATTAAGAGATTGCTATGACTATATGAGCATACGATGCGTTGATTTAAAAATAACGACCTCAATTTTATATATTTATAATAATTTTCCCAAGAATTAAAATTGTTGTTTTTTATCAAATTATTAATGTATCCGTTCAAAGTATGTACGTAATACGTGTTTACAAAGTAAAAATAAGATATAATGAGATTAAATCTAGGGCAGGAAAAATATATAATTCGACTTAGCACAGTTAATTGTCTATAATGAGCAACATTTACCACGGAAACATCACCGCGAAAAAGTTTTTTATAAGATTCACATAATGACAAGAGATCTTTGAAAAAGACTAGAATAAAAAAGAATAAAACAACATGCATAACAAGGTTCATTGGTAATATTACGAGGACTACAAGTAGGAGCGATAAAATTGTGAAACCGACTCTAATTGGGGACGTTCCGAAACGTCTCAAGATCGTTTGCGGGTGCAGGTTCTCGACGTAGCTTGTCTAATATCGCTTCTGAAGAGATGCGGACTATCGAGCTTGTTTCGGTGCGACGCATGAAGATGGAGCCGTTGGAGGTCCAGACGAATTTAAATTTCAGTTGGGCTCCAGTAGCCCGAGCTTTGCTGAACAGAATCCTATTCGCCTTAGTAAGGTGTTCATTTATGAACACACGGCGAGTGTTCCCTTGAATTTCCAACATGTCCGTAGTTAACCCGCGCCGCACTCTTGCCGCGCGCAGTAACTCGTCGCGCGGGGCGCGTCGCGTCAGCGTCAACACGACCGGGCGCGGCCGCTCGCCTCCCCCCACGCCGCCGCCGCGCATACCGACGCGCCGCACATCTTCCACATCGCGGGGATCCAACTCGACACCCAGTTTGTTACAGATCGTATTCACAACCTGCTGTATGTTTTCACCATTGTTTTCAGTCAGACCAGTGATTTCGACGTTTTTGAGTAAGCGGTGCTGATCCCTAATTTCCAGTTCCCGGCGTAGCCCGACAACTTCTGCACGAAGGTTTTTCACTTCAGATTTGTAGAAATCTAGCTCCTTTAGTTGGCCTTTCATGTCTGCGATTTCGTGGCGGAAAATAGAAATATCTTCTGATGTGTGGTTGAGTGAAGCAGTGAAATCATTCATCTCCTGTTTCATCGCTACAAATACACGTTGAAGTTGGTGGAGAGCAGTAGTAAACGAGGTTAACACCTCGGCAGGGACAGACAACGACGCCAGGTTCTGAGCCGAGCTCAAAAAGTCGGTTTCATCATTTGTTTCACCCGAATTTACTTCCAACTCGGATCTTTTCGGCGGAGAGCGGCTACGAACAGGCGTTTCATCGTTCCTTATTGATGGTTCGCTCAACTTACAGCTCGGACAGACATACTTAATGATATTCCGAGACTTTTTCTCGTCACGAGTTAACTTGAGGCAAAGCGAGTGATATTTTTTTGGACATAATGAACAGGGAATAATGTCCCCCTCCCCGCCACTTTTTCCCTTCAAATGGTTGTTACAGGCACCACACAGCATTTCCCCAGAGACTTTTACTTTCTTAAAAATTGTAAGCAGTGTGTTGTTCAGCCAAACAAACAAAAAAAAAACAATAATAAGAATAATAATTTTTGTGTTCGTGCTACCCTCCAGCACAGCACTTTTATGAGTTTGTTTATATGAGGCTATTAATACTGCACCGAAAGTTAGTAAGGGAGTAATTTAACACTGTAGCCGAAAAAAAGATAGACAGCTCCGACACTTCACCCAGAGTTACTAGCAATAAAAGTACAAGCAAGCACTTGCAGTCTCAGTAACAAGGTAGTTCAGTCCGTCACGAGTTATTCAAGTTTTATCGTTATGCAGCTCACAGATCACAACACTAACATTTGTACACAATATTTGGAATATGGCGGAGCACTGAATCTAAAAATACTTAGCAAAAACAATCGAAATATTCGTTAAAATAAACTAACAGGAGGAGTTAACTTATAGAGAAGTGGTCACTAACAGCGCCACCTAGCGAAAAAAAGAGACAATAGTCGACATAACGATCAAAAAGTTCAGGGCTGCAGAAAAAAAAAACTTTTTTCGTTATTTTAACCATTCGATATTTTAATACCTCCGATATATTAACTTTCAATATTCAGATACGTGATCGTATTAACCTTACTAGCGCATTCTGCGGCAAAGTAGGTATTGTTTTTTAGAGACACTTTAAAGAGGATTTTAGATAAAGAACTCTAAACATAGCACGATAAAATTGTTTACTACCTACATTACATATTATTTTCCATTATCAGTTTTCAATAACTATGTACGTGTTTGTTTATCCTTTTGCCACAAATAAGCAATTAGATATACATATATATTACATAATAATATCAGTTACACATTCGGAGACGGCAATTTCCGATTTCGTAATAATCTAGTGAAATCTTTATTGCGTATGAATTAAGCTATAACAATTAAGAAAAAATAACAAAGAATAAAACTTAACTATAAACTAAAAATATTACAAATAATATAAATATTAATATTATATTATTATTTCGTAATAAGTTCCTCTAATTGAACCAAATCTTACGTTAATTTATGTAAGGACTGTTATGGCCTATCAATTTCACACACCATTAATTAAAATCGGATTATTCAATTCGTACCAATATTAACCTACTAAATTATGTATCAATTTTATCAAATCATATTAATAATAAATTACATTGTTCAAAAGATCTCACCGTTTACATTTTCTGTTGACTTAAGTCCATTTACTGCAACCAGCTCCTTATGACTGTTAAATTGACTAAGTGGTGCTGTTTTATTTTCCTTTCCATTAAGGTTAGGTTCGGTTGAACGTCTAAGCCCACTGTAAATTTCATTTTTCGTCATAGAATCTTTCCTTATTACTATATCTTTATGTTTTTGTAATAAATATATATTTTCATCTATTATAACTTCTTCTTCAACTTTTTTTAAATGCCACTCTATTGGCTGTATTAAAAGAGTTCCACCAATCTGAAATACATTTGCAACATTAAAATGTTTTAATATTCAAAGTTTTATCAGATCTCAAAGTTTGTAAAGTCTTTACCCCGTGTAAACTCAATCCTGACAACAGCAAACAAGCGCCTTGGTACCCGTAATTTTCCAAGAGGTATCTGACTAAATGTGGCATTAAAGTCTGTCCCACACCTGTGCCCACGTTAGCCAGACCTACCGCTCGGCTCTTCTTCAGTTTAAAGTAGCTGTTTATAGCTACGAACGACGAGTTCTGGATGAATCCTAAGCCCAAGCCTGGAATAAACTAATATTGGTTACAATTTTGCACTTGCCTTAATTTAGTGAGATACAAATAATGTCATAGCGTAAACATAAGCTGAATAGGTGCCAAAATTACAAAACGTACCTAATAATACGCCATACGATAGAATTAGATGATAAATATTGGTAGCGAAGCCGCTAAAAAATATTCCTAAGGTGCAAAAACATGCGCCTGCAACCGCTACCATCCTTGGTGACGTCAATTTCAGCGCCGCTCCGGCAATGGGACCACCAAAGTTGGCAACGAATAACATTGTGCTCAGAACAATGGCGGCTCCCGATGTGTTGTGGCCCATAGCTTCTAAGTGATCTCCGTATAGTAAACTAAATAGCGATAGCATCGATTGATTGAAAATCTGAAAAGAAATAAAAAATTAGATGGGTACCTACCTACCTAATTGTATCATGCAAGATGAAGTGATGATTGATAACTCGAATTATCTAACCAACTCAGAAATTGCCCACCTACAGGCTATTATTTTTGGGGTTGTTTCCAGATATCTTTTAGTCATACTAAACATACATTGGTTGTGTTTTATTGCTATTACATTTTAAATACCTATGGAGCTCTGCTAAATAGAAATTCTACATGCGTATTGCCTTGTAGTTTGGGTTAGTAAAAATTAAGTTGTACTTGTAATCTTAATGAACCTTATCAATGTAAAAACATTTTTCATTTTAACAAAACATTGATAAACGGTTAATAATACTTAAGTTGTTTTTGTTTACGATCATACCCAGATTTCATAGTGAATTTTGATGTCATAAGACTACACGCAAAGCTGTTTATTGATAATGCTAGGTTTACACGGAGCTTAGTAGCTTTAATGTTTAGTACTTGTCACTTACACTTGTCAGATGCGTGTGTTGTATAATACTAAGCACTTGTACAAATATGTTTACACACTTCTGACAAGTGTAAGTGACAAGTACTAAGCATTAGCTACTAAGCTCCGTGTAAACCTAGCATATTGCTGAAGAAGAAAATAACAATAGGTTTGGTACAGTAGAAGAAAGTAGATCATGTAATAGGATTTAACCTTTTCGCTGCAAGCAAAATTGTCCATGTTCCATGCACCTGCCAAAAAATTTCCTCAAAATTCATTGCGAAACGATCCCGCTCAGGTACGCAATTCAGTTTCTTCGACTGTACAATACAAAATGTGAAACTAAAGATTCTGGCCAACTTAGGTATCTATGCGAATTCAATTAAGTCCTGAAATTGCAATTCAGATGCCAGACCTAATGGTTCATGCAAGCGAAGACACGGTTAATTGCTGATCTAATATATAAAAATCTCGTGTCCCGGTGTTTGTTATCAACTCCTCCGAAACGGCTCCAGCGATTTTTAGGGTTCCGTAGCCAAATGGCAAAAAACGGAACCCTTATGGATTCGTCATGTCTGTCTGTCCGTGCATATGTCACAGCCACTTTTTTCCGAAACTATAAGAACTATGCTGTTGATTGAAACTTGGTAAGTAGATGTATTCTGTGAACCGCATTAAGATTTTCACACAAAAATAGCAAAAAAAAACCAATAAATTTTGGGGGTTCCCCATACCTGCTCAAAACTGAAACTCAAAATTTTTTTTTTCATGAAACCCATATGTCCTTATCTATGGATAGGTATTCAAAAATGATATTGAGGTTTTTAATATCATTTTTTTCTAAACTGAATAGTTTGCGCGAGAGACACTTCCAAAGTGGTAAAATGTGTGTCCCCCCTGTAACTTCTAAAATAAGAGAATGATATAGTCAAGTGTAAAAATATGTACTTCATGAAAGTTTCAAAAATAAGTACCACAGACTCTTATTCCGACGCAATAAGGCCGTAGTAACATATTCTTGAGTGGTTCGAATAGATACTTATTTTTGCACTTGACCCTACATTACCATGTAAACTTCCACCGAAAATTGGTTTGAACAAGATCTAGTAAGTAGTTTTTTTTTAATACGTCATAAATCGTAAACCGCAATTTTTTATAGATAATGGTACGGAACCCTTCGTGCGCGAGTCCGACTCGCACTTGGCCGGTTTTATGATTTTTTTTCTCTATATTTGGTAGGCCTGACAATATGTCGTAGGCTATTTTTTATACCCCTATTCTTCGCAGATGCTGTCGCGGGCGACAGCTATTAATTCTATAATTTCTTAAAAGTTTACAAATAATGTTATATTACTATTATAATGTTATTGTTTTTTTTTTTTTTTTTTTTTTTTTTTTTTTTTTTTTTTTTTTTTTTTTTTAATTTTTTAATTTAATTTTAATATTATAAAATCTATAAACTATCTCTCTTTAATGCGCAAAACTAAACACGCACTTGTTATTACATTTTCGAATCAGCTGTCGATCAGATCTGCTAACATAATAATTTATAACACTGATATCAGCAGATAAGATCTAAGCTCTATTAGACTCGATCTAATATAAACGAACCGACCTTCGGTGGGGCCATAGTACGCAGCGATAGCAATATTATCATGAAAAATATCCTGTAGAGCTAAGTAGCACAAAAACAAAAGATTCTTGACAGTACCTATTCGTATTCTAAGTAAATAGGTAATCAATCACAAAAATGGGTACAAATACACACGGTCAGTAGTAAGTATTACGTTATTTATAGTATGCTTATAATCTTATAAACGTGCCCAATTCAAATAATCATCTACTAGTGACCCGCCCTGGCTACGCACGGATGCAATTATGCATGTATTATACATATAAACCTTCCTATTGAATCACTCTATCTATTAAAAAAAACGGCATCAAAATCCGTTGCGTAGTTTTAAAGATCTAAGAATACATAGGGACAGACAGACAGCAGGAAGCGACTTTATTTTATACTATGTAATGATACCTTAGATTATTTATACACTAGATAGAGCATGGGCGACATGAAAAAATCGAGAAAAATATAAGCCAACAGTTAGCTTATATGTCATTTGCCCCCTTCAGTCTGAATGACGTAATGCGATCGTAAGATGAAGCTGTCAAATGGGTTTTTGGACGTTTTGTATCGCAGTGTTTGCTACTGACACTCAATCTAGTGTATAAATAATCTAAGAGTGATACCTATGTAGTAATGTGACCAACTGATTGAGTGACTCACACAACGCACAGCCTAAGGCGCAAGCCACACTGAAGAGACGTGGAACGGGGGCGCGTCGCAGTCCGCGTGGTTTGTTTGCAGGCCGCGTCTTTACTGTCTGCTTTGGATCGCGACGCTTCTATACTTTTAGTATGAAAACTGCGACTGCGACGCGCCCCCGTCCCACGTCTCTTCTGTGTGGCTTGCGCCTCAACCACTGAAACTAGATACTTAAAATTTGGCAGATATATTCTTTGCGAATACCCCAAATTAATAATAATAATATAGAGGTATGGTGAGTAATTTTTAGAAATTCCCTTGGAATGCAAAACTAGCCATTTTTTTTCTTCAACGTGAGTGATACTGAATATTTTGCGCTCATTACTTATGAGGAGCTTAATGGCGAAGGAAGATATCTTGAGAAAACGTGCACACACCTACGAATCGTAGGAAAGTTTCCAATCCGCAACGGCTCATGGTGGCAATTACAGCCCAAGCCCTTTTGTTCGGAAAAGAGGGATGTACTCAGCAATGGGACTTATATACAGGTGTCCCAAAACTCAACGTTAACCTGATACCAGGTGAAAGGTCAAGTTTTGCCAGTTCTGGAAAAAATAAGAAAAAAAGTCCATGCCACTTAGTTAAGCGATAATAATGTAGAGTCACATATTTAACATATTATCACTTTTAGCAATAGATAATATCGCTTATTATTATCACTTTTAGCAATAGATAATATCGAAAAAATCGCCTTATTATCGCTTTTACTAAGTGACTGGGTTTTTTTTCTTATTTTTCCAGTACAGTTATAACTTAGCCTCTCATTCGGAACCACGTTATCGTTGCGTCTTGGGACACCCTGTATACTTTTATAAAGTTGTTTCTAGTGTTACAATTTCAAGAATTTTACTACTACAAGCCGGAATTGATCACACATCATAACATACATAAATACATACATGTGTACATAAGTATATACATACAAAATGTAGTGTACATAGCGTCCTTCGATGCGGCTAAGTGGGCTTAGTGGGCTAGATAAAGGTAAAAAAATATCATGCTTACCATACTTATTAAGGAGTTCAGAAAACAAATGAATCTTGACAATAATCGTTATCAATAGCAAAATAAATAACGTCCTTAGGTTATCGCAAGTATTGGGAGCAGAGCCAAGTGGGTGGCAAATATTATGTACGATTCATTTACTCAAAGCTACAAGTATACTTAATTACTTAACTACTCGTATGAACTACTTTTTGTACTCAAGCACAAAGAAAATTTCAAAATTTAACAGTACATGTTTTGTAGGTAATATCCAAGGGAGATGGTAATATATGAAATCTGGTTTAAATCGTAAAACCAGAATTAAGTTTGTATAAATTTTGGGACTGGAGCAAAATTGCACTTTCAGATAAAACTTGAGGGACGTTTAATTTTAGCAGAAAGACGGTCATAACATTTGTATATTTATCACTATTTAAATATAACTATTAAATAAATTCCAAACAGTATGACTAAAGTACTCTTGTACTAAAAAAATAAGAAAAAACCGGCCAAGAGCGTGTCGGACACGCCCAAGATAGGGTTCCGTAGCAGGTACGAAAAAATCTTTGCATACCTACTTTATTAATGTGGTTGTTTTGGTCCCAACGTCGGCGGTACAGCGTCATCTATCGGCGAATTGGGTAACTAATCTAACAGTCTACCTATGTATTATGTTGATTGTTTTTCAGATGTAATATATTTTTTTATTTGAAAGAAGATACTGTTAGCGTGGTCTTATAGGTACTTAAACAAAAAAAAAATGCTTGCAATGGCGGTTAAATTACAATCTTAGTTTAGAAATATTTTTTTACAAAAACTTTAAAACTCAACTGATTAAGTTGAAAACAATTTTCCTAGAAAGTTTTTATTAAATTTAACTTACGTGATTTTTTTCATATTTTTTAGATGTGCAGTTCAAAAGTTAGAGGGGGGACACATTATTTTGAACTTTCGGAGTGAATATCTCCGAAAATATTCACTTTATCAAAAAATGGTTTTAAAAAACCCCTTATTTATTTTCAAATACCTATCCAACGATACCCCACACTATAGGGTTAGTCGAGAAAAAAAACACCCCCACTTTACGTCTATGGGAGGTACCCTAAAAAAATTTTTTAGTTTATTTGATTTAATCACTTTGTCGGCGTGACTGATATATATATATTCTTGCCAAATTACAACTTTCTAGTACTAACAGTCTCTGAGCTTAGCCGCGGACGGACAGACAGACAGACAGACGGACAGACATGGCGAAACTATAAGGGTTCCTAGTTGACTACGGAACCCTAAAAACTTACATTGTCATCGGTCCTTGATAAGTATGCCAAATTTCGAGTTAATCCAACGTTTTCAAGGGGGTCAAAATCATGTTCAAAGTTTCTGTTACATACTAACATACGTATGAAGCTAAAAAAATCCATGTGTTTTAGTCAAACGATAGCAGACAATTTTTCGAAAATAACTAATACGAATACTAAGGTGTTACGTGACTCTATTGGCTTAACTAACTGACATGATTATTTTTTCGTAGCTAGAATAATTTGACCTCTCTCCCGGTAGCTGGTTAGCGTTGAGTTACTTATAGGACAACCTGTATATTAATCATTGAACATTTTTTTAACAATAAAAAATCCTATAGCATTCTAAAAAAGTGTGTGAGAGAAGAGGCGTGAATTTGTCAAAATTAGACATTAGCCGCCTGATTTATCTGATCACATTTTTTTAAGAAATGGCTGTAGATTTTGATGGGACTTTCGGTCATATATTCGAGGTCCTGTACCTTTATCACATAACTGGTATAACCGTATCAGAATCTTATGCGATTTCTTAAAACATGTGACCAGATAAACGAGGCAATTGAAACGCTCGAAAAAACGCCCTTTAATGGCATTGCAATAAGAACTGCGGTACTCGTCATCCATCATGATTGACTTGATCTATCTATAGATAAAACAGTGTACCTTTACTTCTAAGTATGATTGCCATATTCTTTAGATTCTGTTATGAATATGAATGACATTGTTTTCATCTAGTAACGTCAGCTGTATCGTTTGTTTGTAATCATACGTTAATGGCAGTTAATTGAAACACGTTTCATAGATACATTGCTTGGAATGAGATTGCATTTACAGTGATCATCTCGGCTTTTATACGTCCCACTGAACATAACAGGTTTCCTCTCAGAATGAGAGTGCTTGGGCTGTAGTTTCCGCGCAGGCCCAGCACCGATTGGAAACTTCACATACACCATTGAATTTCTTTTAAGGTATGTGCAGGTTTCCTCACTATGTTTACCTTCGCCGTAAACCTACTTACAATATTTTAATTTTACAATCTTGATTATAGAAGAAAGCAAGACAACCCTGTGTAATATGTCTGTAACGCGCAACGTTAAAAATTGCGCCAGAAGTAAGGACTGCAATTTAGCTTACTCAGTTAGCAGCCGCAAGGCAAGTTCGCGTTTGCTCGCATACAAACAGTGATTCTATTAAAAAATATTTTCATACCCACGCCTAATCCCTGCACACGACAATCTTCCCAGCAATTTTCCTTCAGCTTAAATAAAATGTGATATGATGAAGTAATTTAAAACAACTTACATTTGACACAGCAGTGCCCAAGAGCACCATCCAGCCCCATCCTCCATCAGGCGGTATTAACTTAACCCTTTTCTCGACACGCTGCGACGGCATCAGACTGTTATTTTCCATGGCCATATTTGAATGGCTTAATAAATAAAAAAAATGCGAGTCCTCTGAATGAATATTCTGCCTGAATCCGAGCGGTTATTGTACCTGTAACAATGTGTAACATGTTTTGTTGTTAAAAAGTTTTTCATCTACTGAGCCTCAATTTAATTTCGTTTTGTGATATGGAAAAAATGTTGGATATATGATTACAGTCTAACAACTCTAAGAGTACTTTTAAAACCTTATTTATTGAATGAACTCTGCAAAAACGGCAAAAGTAAAATAAAGCGTGTAAAAACATCGCAACAACAACGTTACTTAGATCTGTTTTTCATTACAACTAGTGACGTTAAACATGCCGATAGCTCAGGTTTGTGTAGAATAATTCATAGTACTTCTGTTTTTATACTAATGCCCTTATTGTAAATGCTTGTAGTTTAGCTTATCTAAAATTAGCAAAGTTTTGTCTTTCTCTGTCACATTTGTCTTTGCCAAACACAGATAAGATCTTTGATCAATTATAACTGTAGATGCACAGTCGCGCGCCCGAAAATGTCCGAGCCAAATGAGCACCACTTTGATAAAAGTGGCCTTCTTTTTTCTCAGTACGTTGCGTGAAATTGTCAAGTTTAGCTGTCAAGTGTCAACCGAAATTCGACTGTAATGAAGTAAAGACTAGGTTAAAATTTCTGTGTAGGTGATGATTTTAATTGTTACGCAAACAAATAAAAAAGTTCGGACATTCTTTGAAGGGAATTTTGTTCGGCAATGTGTATCTTCAGTTATAATTGATCAAAGGATAAGATACACATTTTGACATAATAAGCTTTTAAGAATTCTTTTAGGTCATTACTCAGTTCATAGACGTACTTTGGGGAGCGGAAAAAAGTAAAGCGGTCTTTGGCTTATGAATGATACCAGCACTCCACTTGGCATATTTATATTCAAAGAGATGCAGTATATAGTTTCAAGCGTGTGCGACGGAGTTGTTAATGTTCAACCCGAACACGCAATGCCATAATAGAATAGAATAGAATAGAAAAAACGTTTATTCAGACAACACATCACAACAAAAATAATTTACAAAATGAGAAAGAATACAAAAACAAATAAATAAAGATGTGAATCCGAAATGGTCTCCACTCGGCAATGCCGTTGGCACGACTAGCGTTGTCAACGGCGCTGGTTTTCTGCGGAGCCAGCGAGGTGTGCGGGACAGCATACTGCGCGACTTAAGTCAGATAAATGAAATAAATATAAATATAATATAATAAAATATAATTATAGTACCTACTCGTATTAATAAGAAAGGTAAATATAATAATTTAATTATTTAGCGGTCATACAAATAATCTTGGCAACCATTGTTTCAATTGACAAATTTAAGGTGAAACTCATGACACATCTGCGTTATTGTTGCCAGGTATATTTAAAAAGTGCGAGTAAATATGATTTTTACTTCCCGTTCATTTAAAATATTATCAACTAGGGAACCTATCGATGTTTAGAAACTCCTTTACTCGAATTTCATTTATCCGAAAACGGTTCTCCGACTTTTTAAAATCCATATATTTTGTTTTTCCACAACTTCACAATGCCACGGATTCATTTAATCACAGTTTTATCCCGAATTACAATAATCCATTTTTTTATTTGCCAACCTAATCAGTTGCCATTCTTTTATAATCTACCTAATCTAACATCAGAGTAAGACAACATTGCTTAATTTTTAGCGAGCGAGCAAGACGGTTCGGAGCGGAAGCGACTCGGATAGATTAGATTCAAAGGCTAATGCGGGAGCGTAGCGGAGCGAAGCTCCCGCATTAGCCTTTAGTGTTAGTTATTTTTTTTATAACCACCTACAAAACCCCCTACCCACATAGCAAACTCAATAAAATACTGTCCTCATAATGAAGAATGCAGTAATCGACAAAAAATCCATTTTGACTTTTTACGCAAAATGGCACCGGCACAAATTCACCGGTGCCATTTTGCGTAAAAAGTCAAAATGGATTTTTTTGTCGATTACTGCATTCTTCATTATGAGGGCAGAATATTTGGGCAACATTAAACAACAATAGTTATTTGTTATACAAGGGGGGAAAGTTTTATTTTACTTGCGAGTGTTCATTTGAAACACGAGCCATCGAAAGGAGTCTATGATTGACCACGAGCGAAGCGAGTGGTTCAAAAATAGAATCCTTTCGATAGAGAGTGTTTCAACACACGAGACGTAAAATAACTTTTCACCCGTGTATAACACAAAAATTTTCACCTCACTACAGCGAGGAAAATAAGAAAAAGGGTTTGTATATTGGTAAAATCAAAAACAATGCAAAATAGCCTAAGAATATCCAGTCTTTATGGAACTACTCCAATACCAACATATACAATCATAACATTATAGTAACAAATGGATTAGCATAATAAATTATATTGAAATTTTCAAATTTTGCACGGTTTCCCGTAATTCCACAGGTGTTAATACGTCTTGGTCACTCGAATCACTCATTTTTAATAACAAAATAACTAGAAAAACATGCGAATATTTAACGTTGACTTGAAAAGTTTTGACTTAAGTTTTTTTTTCTTATTTCGGCGGATGCGTTTTGTTCGCACATCGACTTACTTGGACTGTCATAACATTTTATCCGTTTTTACAACAAGAATGAAGGTTAATGTGGAATGCTGATATTTATGAATTAAAATAAAGTTGTAAGACTGTATTTAGTGTTTTTAACTCGATGCAATTCATTAATTGTGATGTTAAAAATTCAGCACTTTTAACGTTTTACGTTTTGTTAGCTGTCAAATATCACTTAAGCTGCCTTCAAATGTCAAAACTCTTTCTTCACATGTGGATAAAAAGCGATTTTCTCAATAGATGTCAAACAAACAAAAAGGGCTTTCCGAGCTAGTGAGGTGAAAAATGAATTACGCTCCACACATAATTGTATGGTAGCCTTTTGTACCCCTGACCTTTGCGGAATAATAATTTTGCGGAATAAATATACATTTATTCCGCAAAATAATTTGGAAAATGAAAAAAAGGAGTTTCGTTTTCGGAATTTTAATATTCGGAAATGAGCTTTTCGAGAATATGATAGGTAACCTATTAACACGTTAGCTGCGGCACCAATTTTTGCATACTTTCCGTTCCTGCGGCACGAGGTATAATCGGCCCGTACCGTGACCAGACGTTAGGGCGACACGCGGTCTATTAGACCCCACCTCCTTTTACAGACTAAAATCCATTTTCTGGCGCGAAATCAAAGATAAATGAGAATTTTGGTCCTTATTGATATAGACAGTGAATTGATGAACCCTAATCCACCGTCGCCCCGGGATCTGATGGCTAGTTTAGGAATTATTAGCAAAACAAAATATGGGATCTTATACACCTCGTAACGCACTGAAATAGGGCAAATTTTCGCTGCGATTAGTGATGGGAAAAATAATATCGACGTTTTTAAACTGTCTTAACTACGCAACGACTTGACCGATTTTGATCAATTATATCTCATTAGATCGTTTTAAGGGCAAAACCTGGCAAAACAACACAAAGCTATCAAAGGATACATTTTTTTTTAAATAATCTAAATTGTGCTTGAAGGCGCCATAAAGAAAAAAAAACCGGCCAAGTGCGAGTCGGACTCGCGCACGAAGCGTTCCATTCTATACCATTAACAGGCACCTATTACAGACTTATTATTGGAAAATAATGGATTACGGTTTATGCATAAGGTTTATCTTGTAAAAGGACGTGCTCTCCAATCGACGTGATGCACAACACTGGTCGCGGGAAGCTCGCGTTCAGTGCGGTACGAGGTCAGGGGGGATATGGGACGTTTTAGCCTCGTTCCGCACTGCATTAAAATTATATTAATTCAGTGCGGCACGAGGCCTAAGACATCCGGTACCAAGGTAGGTACACCACCGAGTCCGGAACCATTTAGTGATCTCAAATATATATTTATCTCTTTCCTACACTGGACCAAACCAAAGCTATGCCATTCGCACGACAGAGAAATTCACTTTTTTGCTTGCCGCACCACAGGGAAGTTGCATCAGGGGTGATTTAGGCCTCGCTTCGCAGTTAACGTGTTAACTAGCTTTTATAATGCAGAATGATTATAGCAGGCTTTTTATAATGTATTGCTATTGTTAGCAGATCTATGGTGTATGTGAAGTATATATTTCGCTTTGGGCCCCTGTGGGAACTACAGCCCATGCACTCGTTAAGGCCACAACTAACCGGGATCGTGGGGCCCCGACGGAGCGTACCCAGCGCACAACGCAACGGTGGCACACAACGGCAGCGCGGCACACCGCATTTGATTCAGTGTTATTGACCGCGCTGGGTACGCTCCGTCGGCTTCCCGCGTTCCCGGTTTGTTGTGGTCTATATTATGAGAAGTCTTTGTCTAGCAGTGAAACGTTTATGAGCCGGGGATGATGACGGTACATTATTCGTCATTCGAATTTCGTACGTAAAACGAAGTGTGACGTTATTTTATATACGGGTGTGTCCAGTGATAAATATGGTATTTTATGACTTAAAGGTTAAAAGTGTCTTTGTTATCTCCAGCGTTCATTGACACAATAAACTGACATTTCTTTGAAATGAAACAGTGATTACAATTTAATTGTGTCTCGAATACTAAAATGTTATCGTATGCTACCATAGTAAAATTTAATACATGTGATGACTTACCTAATTGATTAAAAGGTTAGACTAGAGAGTACATATGTATTGCGAGGGAAACAACGCGTGGGCGGGACACCGAAAAAAAAGCTTTAAATTGAAACTCGTGTTTATGAATGTTGTGTTCTGTATCACAAATAATCTAATATATAAAAATCTCGTTTCACGATGTTTGTTGCTATCGAACTCCTTCGAGACGGCTTGACCGATTTTTATTAAACTTTTTTCTCTATACTCGGTAGGTCTGAAAATAGGTCGTAGGCTATTTTTTATCTTCGCAGACGGAGTCGCAGGCAACAGCTAGTCTAATATATAAAAATCTCGTGTCACGGTGTTTGCTATCGAACTCCTCCGAAACGGCTCCACCGATTATTATGAATCTTTTTTCTATGTTCTCATGGAATTTTGTGCGCATATCGGGTGGGTCTGAGAATCGGTCACCATCTATTTTTCATACCCCTTTTATTCTCCGCAGACGGAGTCGCGGGAAACAGCTAGTTTTATTACACAATGCTTGATATCGGTCATAGACCGGCCCGCGGCCGCTCCCTCGCAACACGACAACACTTTATGAAATTCTCTTGTTTTTTTGCACGTGTGTACTCTTATCAAGCACTTGTGAACTCTGGCATCATGCGTTAATAAACAAGGATATTACATTATATGTATATCTGAGATAATGAATTATTAGATAAACTGTTGACATAAGTTTTAGTCAACACAAAACTACTGGTCACACTAATCCAACTATTACAAATATAACGTCATAATTATAAATAAATAATAAATAAATAAATAAATATCACGGGACAATTCACACCAATTGACCTAGTCCCAAAGTAAGCTTAGCAAAGCTTGTGTTATGGGTACTAGGCAACGGATAAACATACTTATATAGATAGATACATACTTAAATACATATCAAACACCCAAGACCCGAGAACAAACATTCGTATTTTTCATACAAATATCTGCCCCGACACGGGAATCGAACCCGGGACCTCAAGCTTCATAGTCAGGGTCTCTAACCACTAGGCCATCTGGTCGTCACGAGATTTTTATATATTATGCTAATGTTTTTAACAATATTATGGTATGGGCATGTTGTGTTCTAGTTTAATTAAGTAGTTTAACTTAGCACTCTACAAATGGTTTTAAAGTTTTCACTTGCGGTTGTGCGTTGTTTCCATACTGACTGGCGGTCAAAGTATACATAGTCAAAAGCGCGATCACTTTAAAAGAAACCGATGAAAAACCTTTAGGTACGTGTACAGTCAAAGTAACTTAATTTCGGTGGAAGTGAAGTAGAGGGTTACATGCATGAAAATACATATGTGTCGTACAGACGAAGCTGTCTTGCATGAGTGGTAGTGCATAAATAGTTGTATTTCATTGTTATGGACCAATTTATTATTTATTAAAGATCAACCAAAAATGAGTTTTATCTCGAGATCTAAATAAAAATATCCAAATCGAAGTTGCGTATTTAGAATCTATTAATCCTACTAATATTACAAATAAGAAAGTTTGTGAAGATGTTAGAATATTTGGATGTTTGGTTGTTTGGATGTTTGAATGTTTGTCAGTCAATCACACAATAACGGCTTAACGGATTTGAATGAAATTTGGAGTACAGATCAACAAAAATCTGGATTGCGACTGGATACTTAATATTCCGGGAATGCATTTCACTGGGATAATATTTTAACTTTAAACAAGAATAGAGGCGCTATTTATTTATTTATTTATTTCATTTATAAGTTTTGTTCATTACATTAGGTGACATAATTATGCAGTACCTACTTATTAGTAGGTACACAACACCCTGTTAGGGTATCAATCCATTACATCCAAGAAAGTTGAAGTAGGTCGTCTGTAATCAATAGATGGCGTTGTCTGTGCTTTAAAGATATTACCTATTTTTTCAGACTGAATTCTAAATAAATGTTTTTTGACGCTATTTCTAAAGCAGTCGAAGCCGTGGATTAGCACTAGTATTATTATAAAACCGGCCAAGAGCGTGTCGGGCACGCCCAAGATAGGGTTCCGTAGCAGGTACGAAAAAATCTTTGCAAACTTTATTAATGTGGTTGTTTTGGTCCCAAAGTCTCACCAAGTCGTATTTTCAACAATTGATTAGTGTAGGTATTTTTATCATAATTATCTGAAGGTTAATCCTGATAATCGCACTAATAAAATTCACGCACGTCGTTACCTTCGTTATTTTGACAGATAAAGTAAATCCTGTTCAGTTGGCATGACCGTCGACAGGTATTCACTCACTCAATAAAAGACAATTTACACTACAACTAGGTATAATAGGTTCCCAACTAACGATTATTTTTCAATGCCACGGTATTTCACGGCAATTTTTACTAATGCCTGGCTCTTTGAATGCTTTAGTCATAATCATAATCGCGTCAAAAAGGATAATACATACAGGATACATGTATGGCTTCGCCGAATGTGACTCATATGCTAGCTTAAATAGTAAACTGATGCCCAATGTCATAAGATTGCGTCAAACTTCGGCTTTCCCGTACATGTTGGGTACACCACAAAAAACGCAAACTAAAAATACTCACAAAAACTAAAACAGCGTACCTACCTATAAAATACGTTGTTCTTAACATCATGTACTTCCTTATTATTTTTACCTATCGGACTTTTGTACTTCAGTATAATTTAGCATTGACATTTTGTCTTCACAAGAAAAATACACAATATAATTTTGCTACCAATATGTACCTACTTACTGCATTGTTACACGCGTTATTGTTAATTATAATTAAGCAATTTAGATTCCGTTTATTTAAATCTTATGATTTGTGAATTCGACTCACACGGGAAACTGCCACTTTTAAGTTTCTGGACCCTATGTATGGGACACTAATACAAAATTGTACGTCTGTCTATCAGTCAGTCACAAGACTACATGTATCTTTTAACCGTGTTTGAACTTTAAGTTTTTATTGCACATGTAGGTATTATTAGAGCTGCTGCTATGACAACAAAAAAAAAAGACTACTTTGAACTTTTTGTATGCTTTTGGTCCTACTTTCACTTGGCCGCTTTTACTCGTATGATCGCTAAATTTGTTTCAAGTTTCATCCATGTAAGAGTTTCACAAAGTTTGTAGTTCCCAGTTGCATGGCTATAAAAATTAAACAGATCTAGAATCATGATAAACAAATTTCAATTACAACCAATTTATTACTTATTGTTTATTTTATTGGTTGTTAATAATTATGTCAATAACGTTGGTATCGTCGTTCGTGTAAAAACTGCAAAATCTAAAACAACTTAAGGTAAACGTCCCTGTGCTCGACACTGACCCAATACATGGCGCTTTCAATCTTATGTCATAGTAAGAAAGGTGACAGATGAGAGTCATCTACTGGGTGTTGAGGTGGTACGTTTACCTTACAAGTCAAATTTGACAAGCAAATTATAAATACTGACCTTTGGTGCATTAAAAAGTACGCGAAACAATAGTTTACTTCAGTGCTCAGTTCACACAGTTGTTTACTTTGATCGGCGCTAGCGCGTATCTTTGGTTCCACTGATAGACGATAATTGATTCACTCACGAACGACCGGCCCGCGCCGGTACGCGCTCATCAATGAATATCGACACTAAAGTATCATATTACGGCACTGTTACAATTTCGTAATGATATTGTGACGTACGGATGCGTACGTCCACGGAAAAGATCACAAAGTTAGACTTGTATGATGAAATTATGCGCTAAATGTAGGTACAGTTTTGTAACGGTATGATTTTTCCTGTTTACGTGTGTGCTATGGCGGATTTATAAAAAACGTCTTAGCTTTATTACTACTACCAGGCGATAAGTAAGACAATTTAAAGATCATCAAGTTTTGACATTAGTGGTCAATCTACTATATGCTGAAAATAACACGTCGAATATATGGGTCAGATTACATCAATTAAGAGCCATTACTGCTGAATTTTGTTTGTTATTTATCCCGGAAAATAAGATCATGTCTATGCGACATTGTTCAAAAGCCCTGTTGGTAAAAATTAGGGCTCGTAACATGACAGAAACAACGACAGCAAACGCGACGAGTCAAGTGAGTACCGTCTTATAATACTGAGGCGATAACGGCAAATGAGGTATCTGGACTTGTTGCTATAAGCACACACAGTCTCTATAAGTATTTGAATAATATTCGCTCCCATATTTTATATACAGTTATACCTATACAAATACATAATATAATC
Source organism: Archips xylosteana (assembly GCA_947563465.1). Taxonomy (NCBI): domain Eukaryota; kingdom Metazoa; phylum Arthropoda; class Insecta; order Lepidoptera; family Tortricidae; genus Archips; species Archips xylosteana. Next base: position 15,026,585 of record OX387344.1, read on the forward strand.
AATCACCATTGCCTTTTTTAATTGCGACTGCCAAGGTGATGGATTACGTAGCCCTTATCAGACGAATTCTTATCCGTTGGAAATTTACTACATACCTAATTACTATTATTTGTATATCTAACCTATTTTATTCCATTTTTTTTCTACTCTAAGTACTTTTTATCTTTTAGGTGGTTTTCGAGTGACAACCATAGAATTAATAATAAGAGGGGTAGAAATGTTTGCGAGCTGGAAACGCGGCTGCGCATATGACTAAAAAGCCATAAATCTATTTTTGCACCTCAGTCAAGTAACGTCAGTTAAGTTAAATGCTAAAACAAGGTTATTTCAGAACTAGTCAAAGACACGAAAAACCGGCCAAGCGCGAATCGGACTCGCTCACCGAAGGTTTTTTACAATTTTGTGGGTAAGTATTATAAATAATTCATCCATCACGGGAATCGAATCTTAAAATTTTTCCCGCTTAATCCGAGTGTGTTTGCTTGTTTTCTTTCCATTTTAAAAGGTTACCTAGAAGAAATCGCTTCGAATGGCCGCCTATTGCTTACTTTATTTATTTTTTCTATGTACAGTCGAAGGCATAAATCTGTACAGCCATCGAATCAAATATATGCAAACACCAACCTTATGGTTAGTGACATAGAAATGTATAGATATTTTTGACGCCTTGGTAACGTATATATATTTATGACCTTGACTGTACTTCTTTTTCTGTATTGTTTTCTTTGTGTTGTACAATACAGATTCATTGCATGTTTTAAGTTGCCCCCGTTTTGCTAACTAGATCCACAAGAAGTAACCTATAAATAATGCCGGCTCGCCTTCGTAACTTTCAACAACTAGGTACTTAAGATGTTATGCCTGGGAGACGCTATATAGATTCGTGTACAAGCATCAAGTTATCGTCAATTTTGTACACAAATATTGTACTTATGTCTTAGAGGCACTAACCACTGCATAACGGATACGCGTCCACTAGCCGCGGTCGCAGCCTCGACTAGTAGAGGATAGGACACAAAGCGGTGAGGGTAGCGGAAGGATGGCTTCATATGTCACTTACTTCCAAAAGTATTTCAAAAATAAACGTAACTAAGTCAATTATTTTATAATGTTAAAATAGACCAACAAAATTGGACTAGGTATTTTAGGCTTATGTGTCCAAGACTAAGATAAAATAAACTAGCAATTTTTGCGTTAACGTCAAACGTTAGATTTCAAATTAGGCTAAAATACCCATTACCGCGTATCTTGCTTCTTTGAAGTATACAATTTTATCTTATATTCGTGTTTGGAAACAACACTGAAACAGCTCCTAATGGTTACATGTAGATACTTCAAACCATCTCTCATAACACAATATTATCAGCAAAATGCTAGATAAAATTTCGATTTGTAACGTATTTGATCTAATTCAATTTGACGACATGGCTTCTATCAACTCTTCTTATCCAAGATTGTAATCTGATATAAATAAGTTTGCTTGAATGAAAACATTTATGATCATTTCATCCTATTTAGCATAACATTGCATTGTCGTTCTTATGTATGACGGCATAATTTTACTTATTCGTTCAATGATTATAACAATTAAAAGTATAGAAATAACAAAGAGTAATTATGCAAAGTAGAATTTCTAAAAGGTTGTAACTTACTGATACCTGTCCAATAACCACGAAGGCAATTGATTACATAATTACAAACCAAAATGACGTAAAGTCTAATAAGGTTCTGCTAAGCATAAGAGCTACTGAGAGTAATGAGCAATTGAGCAGAAGGTAAATTAAGCATTTACGGTGATAATTTTGTATTATTACCAATGCACCGATTTAAGTTTTCGATCGAAAGACAAAAAACGTCAAAGCTTAGATTATTTATACACTAGATAGAGCTTAGGTGGCATGAAAACGTCCCGAAAAATATAGGCCAACTATTGGCTTATATGTCATTTGCGTCCCTTCAGTTTGAATGACGTAACGCGATCGTAAGATGAAGCTGTCAAATGGGTTTTTGGACGTTTTGTATCGCAATGTTTGCTTCTGACACTCTATCTAGTGTATAAATAATCTAAGCTTCAAAGAGTATTTTATTTAAAATTTCACCCAGATGGAACTATGAGAAAATGCTTAAAACTCGTCCCAAAACTGATCAAAAGTAAAACCTTCTTATTAAATAAACCCGACATAGGTATTTTGTAGCAAAAAATAGGTTAACAAAGAGGTTATATTAAACATTTTCTCGTAAATACCAGGAAAGCATGGATCTCGGAGACGTACAAGATTAAGACAGGCACCGCGTCACGCCACTCACGGTTTCCTGCTACGTGCCCCGGGATCCTGGCTCCTGTCGTGTTTAATGGCAGGGAAAAATCTGGACTCCACATAAATTTCCGCAATTTGCGGTGATTGAACATTTTTTAGAGACATTAAACTAAGCTTAGGGTCATTTGCATGAAAAAAATAATGGTGCTCTACCTTATTCATAAAACCTTATTAAGTAAGAAGATAAGGGAAGTTTAGTGGGAGTTACACCAAGTTACTAACGATAATCAACATAAAACCAGTTGTCAAATCTCCAAATAAATAAATTTCGGCTGCAAAATTTGTTTTTTTTTTTTGTTATTCAATATAGACTTGCGTTTGACCACAATCACGCCTGATAGAAAGCGAAGATGAGGTCTACGATCGAGCAGGCTTGCCTAGTAAATGCTCATTCACCCTAGTCTTGAAAATAGCCAGATTGTGTTCAAGGAACAAGGCCGCAGGTAGGGAATTCCACTCCTTAGCTGTACGGTTGATGAAGTTAGAGCGAAAACGCTTCGTGCGGATTTTGGGAATACGCAGTTCCGAAGCAGATTCACCGAAATGTATCCTATAGAATACAGATAGGCAAGCTACTCTTCTGCGACCATTAACCACTATTTCGACTTTATTTTTCACTTTAATAGTCTTTTTTTCCTGAAAGACCTTTTGGACCTCGGGGTCGAAGACTGGCAAGAGCTGGCTCAAGATCGCAAAGCGTGGCGTAATCTGGTGTTGGAGGCCAAGACCCACTTTGGGTCACTGCGCCCTGTTAGTAAGTAAGTAAGTAAGTTCCGAAACACATTCATCGAAATGTAGCCTGTAGAATACCGACAGGGAAGCCACTTTTCTGCGATGACGAAGGCTCTGGCGACAAAAATCCGCATCGCAGGCGACGCCGAATCGTACGTTTAAGCGTTATAGAGATCCTATGAAAACAAAACTAATACGTTTAATACGGGGACCCGATATTTTTGTTATTTTTACTATTTGTTATTGTAGTGGCAATGGAAATCTATCTATATCTATTCTACATACATATAATAAATCTGTAACAAGTCGGTGTCTGTACATTGAAGATATTTGAGAAAAACTGTCACTAGGGCTATTTATTAGCGCAATAGAACCCAAAACAATGATTTTTAGAATTATTGTCTGTTTGTCTGTGCGTTTGTGCGCGCTAATCTCAGAAACGGCTTAACCTAGAAGGATGCGGTTTTCACTGATATGTTGGTATTAGTCTTTGTTTCATTTGAATCGGTTGACAAATAAGAAAGATAAGATACTTTCAGTGTTAGATAGCCCATTTATCGAGGAAGGCTATAGGCTATCATCATCATCATCATAAAAAAATAAGCTGTCCAAATTACTAATTCCACGCGGACGGAGTCGCGGGCAAAAGCTAGTACGCAATATGTATAAATTTCAGATTATTTATTACGGTTCTTAAGATACATCCCTGTGACAGACAGACAGACGAACAACGAAACGATAGTAATAGGGTTGCGTTTGTCACATACGGAACCTTTAAAATTACCTAGTTAACTATGTCACAAACGTGTATAACATTATTGTGATTAAAAAAAGCACATGCGAGGGAAATTTTATTACGTAGTCGAGCGAGAGTGATAAATTTTTACACGCTAATTCTTCTTCTACCAACTTGACATAACTTTTTATCAGTATTTCACAGATTAGATTATAGGATAAGCATTCGGATGTGAAGGGCACGCGGGCAGTGCGTGGAAGACACGCTCTCGTGACTATGTTGGCGAATGCCCACGATTCAATCCTTATCACGTAACCATGCGTTTTTAATTGAGATACTGAATGCACTTTTACTGATAATTACAAGCTATTTGGTATAGAACAACACAAGAGTAGAGTTCATAACGTTGGGCTTTGAACGCCGGTAATTAAAAATAGAACCAGTAATTAAAAAGCGGAGGTAGTCCAGTGGTTCAATAACTTCAGTATCTTCTTTACGCAAACAGTATTTGAGCGAAGATAAAAATGCATTTATAGTCATGACAACTTCATCATCATCATCATTTCAGCCGCAAGACGTCCACTGCTGGAATTAGGCCTCCCTCATTGATTGCAATTATTATTTTTTTTTTATTTTTTTTTTTTTTTATGTTAGATAGGCCAAATAAACGAACTAGTGGGTCACCTGATGTTAAATGAACACCACTGTCCATAGACACCCGCAGCGCTTTACACGATGCCAGTGCGTTGTCGGCCCTAAAGGAGAGGGAATAGGGGAAGGGGGAGAGGGAGGGGGAGAGGGAGGGGGAGAGGGAGGGGGAGAGGGAGGGGGAGAGGGAAGGGGTGAGGTATTGGGCCCCCGGCACTCTCACTGACCGTACGAAACGCAAGCAGGATTACTGCTGCTTCACGCCGGTGTTCTGTGAGGGGGTGGTACTGCCCCGGACGAGCCGGCCCATTCGTGATGCAGCGGCTAGCTACAACATGGCTCTACCACTACAAAACTATTATGGTTGGAAGCGACTTGCATCCAACTTGAGCCTGCAACCTTCACCAAATCGTTCGTCCATCTCGTTTGTGGACGTCCCACCCTGCACTTGCCAGTCCGTGGTCTCCATTCGAGAACTTTTCGGCCCTAACGGCCATCTGTTCTGCGTGCTTATGACCTGCCCCTGCCATTTCAACGAGCTAATCCGCTTTGCTATGTCAGTGACCCTTATTCTTCTACGGATCTCATCATGACAACTTACTAGCCTTTTATCTCGCTGCAGTCAACGCAAAAAGGTCAAACTAAATGTCATCTAATCGGAAATCGGAATCGAATCATAAGCGGGAAAAACCAGCGAGGATTTAAAGATCCGCACAGATCGATAAATTTAAGATAAACCAAGGCAATTCCGAGCCAAGAAACCGTTAGTCGGCGAATACGGGAGTCTACCAAGAAAGGGATGTGCCCCGCGACAAGACTCAAATTAACGAGGGGGCTGCTCGCCTAGAAATTTACATGGGTATGCATGTTGCGCTCTTAGATACTCCAGTACTGGCAGCCGGATTTAGTAGCTCGAATAGTTTCGGAACTCGGCACGACTCTGTTCTGCGAATAAGGAATTGTAATTAAAGAAGACTCGAATGAAGTGCTGCATCTAGTTTAAATAAAGGTCGTATATAAAGTTTCAGCGGCTCTCTTTTCTTTAATTGATTGTTTGACGATGTACTCGTGGTACAACGAGGGTCATGTTCTAAGTAATCTAAGGTACCTACATGAAATTTCTGGAAAATAATAAGTACGATGCCTATATTTGTTTCACAGTTTGGTGATTTTCACTTATTACTTGACTTGAGGCCGCTGCAATGTGACTAAAACGTCTAGATAGTAAATTTTAGCGACGAATTGTCGTATTCAGTTCCCAAGTATTGTCATTACATTACAATATTTAATATAAATATTAAGGTAGCAAAATAATAAGGTTAAAATACTTGTATAGAAGCTTAATAACACCTTTCTTTAACTTACTGTAGCACCTTCAATTAAAAAAAGATAAGAGATTTTGTTTAAACAAAAAATGGGTTACAATTATAACTGAATGAATATAAAAAATATTCTAACAATCTGTATAGCACACGCACATAAACAAATAAATACTGTCCAGGCTAGAAGATTCTAATATAGGTATGTAGACAAAGTGGAGATGGACAACAAGATGGAGCGACGACCTGGTTAAAGTTGCGGGAACGCGTTGGACGCGTTGGTTGGTTGGCGCAGGACCGATCTATTTTGCGACCCTAGACTATGTTCAGCAGTGGATTTCTTTCGGCTGAAATGATGATGATGAGATAAAGTATCAATCTCTTAGTAAAGAAATACATGATTGATTCATGATGATCAATTATTATTAAATTTCTATAACACTCTTTATTTTGTCACTACATTTGTAACGGTGACAGTGGCATTAATAATGGTTTGCAGTCTTGCAGCATTGTTAGTTTCGACTCATCAAGTAACTAAAGAACCCTTAAAACCAGACAACTTTCTTTTACTGCTTAATAACAGTGCGTTACTTAATTTTCAGGGAATTAAGCGCTTACAGCAGCATTATGAAATTGCTTAAATTAAATTAACCATGCTGGGTATTTTTTTACGGTTGTTGTTTGGGAAAGTTTGCGAACGATCGCAAAGGGCGATACAAGCTGGGCAGCAGGGGGGGACGGCGGGGGTCACGATCCAAGAAACCGATAAAATAAGTTACATTTATCTCTTACTAACAAGCTCCGTTGTGGAGGAAGTTCTACCGATTCGGTAGGAAATCATAAACCAACGAAAATTGGCAAACTTAAAACCAAGTTTATTTGTTAATTTTGGTCATTTCCTTAGTGGATGAAATATGGCTAAATGTACCTACTTGGGAACTTTTCGAATAAGTATTCGATTTATATTAGCTTAATACGTTATGCGGCTTTTAATCTAACAGTAGTTAATAAAATACGTACAAAAAACATAGTAATACCAAGGATGATATAGACTGGATTGGCAGTCGCCATAGTACGGATCGGCCGCGGTTTTTGTAGTTCGATTATTAAATCCAGAAATATAGCCAGAGGCTTTGAAGGCAAAACAATAAGACTACAGATATTTCATATCACTGCAAATGTATTATTATGCAATATTTTTGAAGAATAATGCATTTGTAGTTCAGCCACAGAATATATAATAGTACTAACATACAGAATGGACACGCTCCGCCCCGCACCGATTCGAGTTACCCCACCCCTCAAGGCGCTGATTGCCGGACACCGCCCGAATCCAGAAGAGTGCGCGCGCGATGTACAGACGTCGTCGTGCTTATGTAGATTCAAGAACGCGTATTTTGTACGTCGTGTCCGCCGTGTGGTTCAGCGCAAGCTAGATTTAATAATCGAACTACAAAAACCGCGGCCGATCCGTACTATGGCGACTGCCAATCCAGTCCATAATATCATCCTTGGTAATACAAATATACGTATTCGGCTTGCATGATAAACAAAATATGCCTATTACGAGTATAAATAGGTACTTAATTATAATCATTGTATAAAAAACTTATTACATTCCATTAAAAAAATGCACATTTAAACTTATTTTCTCGTTCTCGTTTTTCAATGTGTACGTGGGGATAAGCCCGGTTAGTGAGATCTAAATGTTAATTATAAAAATAAACGTGTTGACAAGCAGAACTTAAATTTATATACATGATGTACGGTGGGCTACAAAAGTGCATGGACATCTCGGGGCGATAATCGCGTGAGCGCGCGCGCGCGCGGGTGTGTTAATAACATCAACGATCAAACACTGCTCACGCGATTATCGCACCGAGATGTCCATGCACTTTTGCAGCCCACCGTACCTACGTAAAAAAAAAAAATTATATTTTATCCGAATATAACTATAATTTTATTTAACTATAAAATAAGGTATAAAAACAGGGACTAAGTATAAAATTAACATAACTAAAACTAACTTAAAATAGCTAAACAGAAATTAAAAACTAAAAATTATTATCTAAATTTGGACCCTTAGGTAGGGTGCCCATTTGGGTATTTTATACGTCACACATCATGAAAACGAATGGACAACTGATCAGTCATACCTACACAGTGTAAAAAACAAAAGATGTCTCTTGTGGACATAAAATTAGCGACTTCGAGTCAGCAAACTGTAAATAAACATCTCTCTCTCTCTCTCTCTCTCTCTCTCTCTCTCTCAAACTTAAGATTCATTTAAATGGGCCGAAAGTTGGCCAAGCGTCCCGCACGCCGATGTAGACTAGACTAACAAATATTGGCTATAGACCCTTAACTTTTGCCATGTCCACAGAAGACACGCGAACAAAAAAATGTGTAAGTGACCCTGACCCTGACTCAAAAACAAACAACAACAATATTTCAAATAGTCTACTGTTCCGCAGTTGTCTAAAAGGGTCCAGAATGGGCCATGTATCGGCGATTAGGCCCGGACAAGATGCGGCCGTGCGTTTACCGTAACACATAGCCCCGCAGAGCGCTTAGCACGGAATTCGATTCAACTAATGCTATCTAATCCTAACTAGTGGCTAGAGATGTGCTCGTTACTGTAACCGACTGCGCAAAACTAAGATTTGAAATAAAAAATAATAACAGATAATTGTTGACTGACCTTATTAACACGCCGCCAAAACCCTTGAACCAAAAGCTCAAATTTCACACTCCGTTTGTAAGACCAGGAATGAGAGATGATTCTTTGAAATTAATCGAAGCAGCAAGGGTCTTTGTTTGAAAAAAATATACGCACACAGTTGTTAAAAAATAAACATTACTTTCAAATTTTAACAAAGTGGTTCATCAGCATTATCATTTCAGCCAAAAGACGTCCGCATACAACGCGTTCAAACAACCTTAACCGGGTCGTCGCTTCATCTTTTTGGACACCTACCTACACTGCGCACTAAGTGCTTGTTATTGCCCAAATTGAATAAAGATATTTTGACTTTTATTTTGAACATAAAACGCTTACCGGTCATGACTTAACGCTGGCAATGGGTTGTCGTTCGGGTCAGATCAAATTTTAATGACTAGTTATTAGTTTAAACTTTACACAGATTAATAACATTGAATCCGTGCGTAAGACCTTAATTTCCAACAGTAACTTCATGATAATACGGGTTAAAATTGATTGCAGAGCTTAGTGAAGAATAAGATTCAGCATTTATAACTAGATGGATATTTTAGTTTATTAGTCAGTACGTCTCCTTGTTATTGAGTTGGTAGGATTTAAGCATAATTGTAACAAAGATTTAATTAATTATGATGAAACGTGTATTTAATCAAATAAAAATCGGTCTAACGTAGAAGGTAGTCGGCGAAAAGTGTGCACAGCACAACACTACGGCCGGCGCACAAATGGCAGCGGATGCATTCCGAAAGGCCATGTGCAATTTGCAGTAGGTGATTGATGATAATCCCCCGGCATTTGCACTGGGGAAACAATAGTCTGCGACGCCCGTCTCTTGTAAAAATGGAGTTCCCGCTGTGTATCAATTTGTATCTTTCACTTACCTACTTTCTTTGCACTTCACACTGTTCCTGTTTGGGCTTAGCGAAATAATATTTTGTATTTTTAAATATAAAACTGTGGTAGTTTAGCGGTTAAACCCATGGTTTCTCAGTCAGGGGGTTGTATCCGTGCGAAGTTACATTTGAAATTTACCATGAGCAAGAACTTTACGTTGAAGGAAAACATCGTGATGAAACCTGCATACATCTGCGAGGAAATTTAATAGTGTGTGTCAAGTGAAGTCAAGTTCCCAGTTCGCATTGAGCCCGCGTAGGAACTACGGCCAAAGTTCTCTCATTCTTGATATGTCTGTGCCCTGCGCTGCGCAGTGGGACTTAGGCTGAGATGATGCATCAGTTAGTTTGTATACATTTTAATATAATTCTACACACAAGATATGTAAGAATAAAGAAATATTTATAATGTACTACATGAATTTATCTTTTTTACTTATTTTAAAAGGTAACTATCACGCGCGTAACATATAGCTATTTAAATTGAATTCACTTTTTGTGGGTCTCAAGGTTACAAAAAACTTTTTTCGTTTATATATTATTAATTATGTTTATTAATTTAAATATTGTTATGCATAAAAGCACCAAAAGTGCTAAATAAATGTATTTTTAATTCAAGTACAATCGCTCGAATAACTCAACTTTTCGTGGATTAAGTCACTAAAATAATCGTTGTAATCGAACCAATTTCAAATAGAAGTCATCTGGCTGGAATAGCTTCGTTTACTAACGTCGATTCTATTGTCTCCTAGCTAATAATTAGAGTTTAGACACTTACCAACCCCGAATTAGCCAAACATATTTTATTCTAAATAAACCCCTGTCAGTTCCGTTGTGTGGTGCGACGATGCGGAATGGAGAGCGGAAGGTACGCCGCGGAAGCAGGATGGTGTAAGATAAAGAGAACATTTCCTGCTGCACGTCTTGTGAGATTTAGCAACATTCCGAAACGCAGGGGTCTTTAATGTCCCGCTTCAGATGTTTTTTTGAAATATTTCTTGGCCATATGACGTTATCAGAATTAAGTAAAAATTGCGTTAAATTCAAATCTAAAATGTAATATTTCTTATTAGCAGAACCTTTTGAAAAATTAGATTATCAACAAGAAAAAAAATAAAGAAATGTCTTCACACAGCTTAAATTGTTCTTCGAATGATAAAAAGCTTTTATTTTGTGTACCTAGTAAAAATTTGCACTTTGACGATTACACTGCCGACAACACTTTTAAAGATATGATTTATCATTTAAGGTAGATGGGTATGTGTACTCACATTCGTGGGAATTTGCTTGCGCATCTTTTGACCTAAGTAAATATGCCATAGTTTTTTTTTTAATCTTAATTTTTATTAACATACCTAAGTGGTACAAAAATTATAAACAAAAACAACTGGTGTATCAGTCGCTACGTCACTTAATGATATTCTTCATGAACAGATTTTAAATTATTAGGTAATTCATTATACAGGGTGAAATTTAAATGACGATACAACATTAGAGTTTCTAACTCATTTAATGCTGGGCAATATAAAGCACTAACTCATTTGTTTAAATTAGTCTTATTTAATTTGAGTTGTCCAAACATTGAGTTTGTGATTTAATTTCAACAAAGTATGAACTTCCTAAATTTTATCAGACTATTTTTGACAATAGAGTTAATGCATTATGCCATCTATCTTTAAACTTTTATCACGCTACAATCAAAATAAATAATTTGATAATCCTTTGAAATCTCAAGCACATTACATGACAACCACTTTGTTTATAGACTGAACCTTAATAGAATATTGCGTATTGCAAAATTAATTGGAAATCATCAAACCCATTCAGATCTACGTTTTCAATACTGAAAACGGATTTCAGCTTATAATTATCTCCGAACAATATTGTAGGCAGCCAACAAATTTCTCCAGAATTGTCGTATTAAGTAATAGAATCAAATTAGCTGTTTCAAATATAATCATATTTATCTCAGGTCTATAAATAAATAAGTATACAGACGTATTTTAAATTGCTGGAGGACATAATTGCGTTTGTATGATATATTATAATGTACTTATTAAACTAACAAATTCTGCCTTACAGCGAAGGAGAAAATATACAGAATTTAAAGGAAAATAACACAGAGGTGTGTATTAAAAAACTTTTCAATGCATGATATAAGGATAAATAAATGAAACAGGTTATTAAGTTTACTCCTTTAAGTGTAGCGTTCATTTTCCACTAGAGAGTTAAAGTTTTGGACTCAAAGAAAGTTGTGTAGCGAAAGGTATAAGAAAAAGCTAATTATGGAGCATCTGCTTTTGCACATTGTAGTAGTTTTGCTGTTCATTTTAGAGTACAAGTGCAAAATAATAATATGCATGCAAGTCTCATAAGACAACTGTAATAAATCTGAATTTTCTATTGACCGGGATAAACAAAAAACTAAAACGGATATTTAAACAATGTTAAAAAATATTTTTAAACACTACCACGACTTTAACAAAACTTAAAAGTTTTAGAAAAACTAAGAAAGAGATATATCCGAATAAGAACGTTCTCCCGACGTAGTACATGTTTTATTAACACTGCAGTTTTGTTGCATGTATTAAAGTGGAATTGGCCATTCAGGTGTAACCACCAACTTTTTTCAAAGACAAACTTCGCAGACAGGAGTATTGTCTACGCGTTCCTATTATGTATCTTAAGTGTGCCTCTCAAATTTTACAGCAACTTAATAACCATTACAAAAATGTCGAGAGGTTTTTATTCCTTGAGAGGCTGCAAATTTGTTACATATTACAGTAGTTTATTTTACATAAGTGACCATATTAAGTATCTGTCTAATGTAGCATCATTTACTTTTGGAAAGCAGTTGTTATTTTTTTGTAATTGAAATGTTTTGTTTCATCATATTATAGACGACCAGATGGCCTAGTAGGCAGAGAACCTGACTACGAAGCTTGAGGTTCCGGGTTTGATTCCCGCGTCGGGGCAGATATTTGTATGAGTAATACGAATATTTGTTCTCGGGTCTTGGGTGTTTAATATGTATTTAAGTACCTATATGTATCTTTTATAAGTATATTTATCCGTTGCCTTGTACCCATAACACAAGCTATGCTTAGCTTACTTTGGGACTAGGTCAACTGGTGTGAATTGTCCCGAGATATTTATTTTATTTATTTTTATTTTTATAGGATCTAATTTGCTAGTCACATGAGCAAATAATATTATACTTACTTAACAGATCTATAGTAGGTACCGAGAAACAGTACAATACCAGTTCAAACCGCCACATCGGCACTTAACCGCAAACATCATATTGCTATTGTTACGTTTCAATATTGACAAACAAAATGACCGGACCACAGTTGTCGGATATATTTCATTTATTGTAGTAAATTACTCAACGGCCAGAGTTCACGAATACTTTGTTATGCTTATGCGGTCTGAAGTTCAGAATATCTGGATTAGTAATACAGCAGGTATCTATATTCGACGTTATATTTAAAAAAAAACTGTCTTTTGTGCAGTAACTCTGCTAAAAACTCTGTTATTAAGTTTAAATCGCCTTAATGAGATTTGGATTATCTAAGAAACTCTACTATATAAAGTGATTCTTATGTTTTGGCGGCCCGTTGTTCGTACGCTATCTATGTATGTGATTTTTTTTTTGCTAATTGATTTTTTATTGCAAGTTTGGATGGTAACTTCATGTAAGACGAAGATAATAGTAGGAATTCTGCTGAATTAGCCAGAAACGTCTAGTCTTGTAGATGTGCTGTCGGCGGCAGCTCCACTCAAGTGATTTGAGAGTGTACAGTGCAGTTAACTGTCCATGTAGTGCTAAGAAAGTACTAAAAAGGCCATAAAATAATGCTAAACCTAGAACGTAAAATTTACTCGCAATGGACAAAATTATATGTATTTAAAAATACTATTTAACTACTGAAAGTCAATTATGAGGCATCCACAAAATATCGTGAATGATAATTGATAAAATACTTACTGTGACGCGGCTAAGGCGCCACTGATAAATGCTATCTTGTGTTTAAAAGTAACAATGCAGTAATTACGTGTTGAAAGCTATTGAATATTTATATCTCATTTTTCTATTGTATCCCTGTAGAACGTGTAGATTCTCGTTAGACACAATTATACCTTTGTTATACAATTATAAGTGCCCATTGAAATATTTATAAAATTCTAAACTGACTGACTGACTGACTGACTGACTGTTGATATATCAACGCACAGCCCAAACCACTGGACCTAGAGACTTGAAATTTTGCACATAGATACCTTACACAATGTAAGCATCCACTAAGGAAGAATTTTTGGGAATTCCCACGGGAACGGGAAAAACGGGATTTATATATTCGATTCCGAGTGACCGTATCTCAGTAACTATAATAACTAGACTCTTCAAATTTGATACACAAGTAGGTATTACAATAGTTAAAACATTAATTTCAGGATTTTTTAAAATTCCCACGGGAAAACGAAAAAACGGGATTTATATATTCAGTTCAACGGAATCCTATGAACTATAATTACTAGACTCTTAAAATTTAGCGTAGAAGTAGGTAATTATAATAATAAAAAACAGTTTTAAGGATTTTCGGAAATTCGCACGGGATATAGAAAAAATGGGATTTATAGTTTTACTGGTCGTAGAAAGCTGAAATTCGGCATATAGGTTGCTTGGGGAGTGTAGAAGAGCATTGAGAGAGGACTTTCCAAAATTCCCACGGGAACGGGAAAAAACGGAATTTATATATTCGATTCCGAGTGACCCTATCTCAGTAACTACAATAACTAGACTCTTCAAATTTGATACACAAGTAGGTATTACATTAGTTAAAATATTGATTTCAGGATTTTTCAAAATTCCCACGGAATAAAAAAAAACGGGATTTATTATATTCAGTTCAACGGAATCCTATGAACTATAATTACTAGACTCTTCAAATTTGGCATAGAAGTAGGCAATTATAATAGTAAAAAACAGTTTTAAGGATTTTGGAAATTCCCATGGGATTAAGAAAAAACGGGATTTATCGTTTTACTGGTTGTAGAAAGCTGAAATTTGTCATATAGGTTGCTTGGAGAGTCTAGAGGAGCATTGAGAGAGAACTTTTCAAAATTTTCACGGGAACGGGAAAATACGGGATTTTTCGTTTTACTGGTCGTAGAAAGCTGAAATTCGGCATGTAGGTTGCTTGGGATGTGTAGAAGAGCATTAATAGAGGACTATCCAAAATTCCCACGGGAACGGGTAAAATGGGATATTTCGTTTTACTGGTCGTAGAAAGCTGAAATTCGGCATGAGGTTGCTTGGGGAGTGTAGAAGAGCATTGAGAGAGGACTTACCAAAATTCCCACAGGAACGGGAAAAAACGGGAGTTTTCGTTTTACTAGTCGTAGAAAGCTGAAATTTGGCTAGTGGGTTCCTTGGGGAGTGTAGGGGAGTATTAAGAAAGTATTTCCCGAAATTCTTACGGGAACGGGAAAAAACGGGATTTTGCGTTTTACTGGTTGTAAGCTAAAATTTCAAAATTCATAAGTTTATACTGTAAGTAGGCCGCAAAGGGCTCTTTAACCGACTTCAAAAAAAGGAGGAGGTTATGCATTCCACTTTATGTATTTTTTTATGTAGGTATGTTAACGATTTCTCCGTCAATTGTGGACCGATTTTAAAAAATCTTTTTTTATTCGAAAGAATATAATATACTCCTGAGATGGTTCCATTGTCACGCAAGCAAGCAAGCGTGCATGCATGCTTGCTTGCATTTTGCTTGCATGCTTGCATGCTTTCTTGCTTGCCTGTATGCTTGCTTGCTTGATATCTTGGTTCTTTGGAATTCTCATGGTACACGCGAGCGAAGCCGCGGGCAAAAGCTAGTTATTTATAAAATTAGTAAGAAACATTATGTCAGAAAGAAGTTGCCATAGTGAAAGACAAAACAGGAATAAATTAATTTATGTCGAATGAAAACGATACATTACGACATATGAAATTCAAGCGAACGATAGACAACCCGAATTTCATACGCAGAGCGACTTTGATCACAAGTAGGATGTACTGATTGAAACATTCGTTTACAATCATTATGGTGAAGGTCACGAGAAGACTCGACTTCGTTTTTCTGTCTAGTCACCTAAGCAACTTTTACAGTTACAGCGGTTTGAAAGTTAGTCATCACAAACAATTAACCAATTCATTAAAAGTGAAAAAAAACCTCCTGTGATATTTTTTTTAACTATTATTTTCAGATATCCATATTCAATCCAACATTTTTCAAAATAGGTGACTTGACATGTTCTTTCCTGTACACTTCAATTGTACTTTATCACATTATTATTAATTTTATGAATGGTCTGCTTCAGCATCTAAACGTTCCATGTACCTACAAGCTAACACAAGTGCTTGACATAGCGCTAGGAGCGGCTCTAAAACTTCTTGTTTCTACGGGGCACTTCGGCTAGCGTCAGTAATTGTAGATCAATGAATGGGCAGGCCCACGAGCGCTGACTGCGACTGGCCAGGGTGCATGTTGACACATTGTTGCTGACTCTTGCGGGCAAGACTGTATGCTGCAATTAATATAGTGGCTGGATACGGCGTCTATCGTTACTCTGTCGTTGATAATTTAAACTGGAAGTAAGATTTACAGCTAAACCAGTCACATTAAATTATATCAAAACGAGCTTCGAAGATTAACTGTAAATATGATATGATATACATGTAACTGAGTTTACTTTTTTATTGTATTTATCTAAGTATACCTAAAAGATCATCGTGTCTGGCTAACAGATAACACGTAGTTAAAAACTACTAGAGTTAGAGGCTTTAAACTGAGGGTCGTATAGGTGCCTGCAGTTATAGTTGATTTTTTGAAATTCTCTCAGATTAGGGAACTAAGTGTAGTTTGTTTTCTATTCTTGTACGAGGGCCAAGCCGTAGCTCCAAGCTATACAACCCACAACCAGTGCGTCGCTCTTTTGCTGTACGAAATTGATTGCATATTGGCGTATGTATAAATACAATTAAT
This sequence comes from Archips xylosteana, assembly GCA_947563465.1. Taxonomy (NCBI): domain Eukaryota; kingdom Metazoa; phylum Arthropoda; class Insecta; order Lepidoptera; family Tortricidae; genus Archips; species Archips xylosteana. Next base: position 15,042,987 of record OX387344.1, read on the forward strand.
GCATGTAATCATATCTGACAAAAACGTCCACTGCTGGACTAAGGCCTCCAAAGAGTTACACAACGATCGATCCTGCACTGCTCTCATCCAAATGGTTTCTGTAACCTTTACCAGATCTTTAGTTCATCTGATTGAAGTAAACGCCACGTCTTCAGTTAATGCAAGTTTGTGCATGTAAGCAAACAAAAAATTGAAATACCTTTTAGCTAAACGTCGTTGGTTCAGAGCTAACTAAATAAAGGAAGTCCTCTGATTTAAACTGCGTTTGTACAAGTATTTGTAAATACAGACCAAAATTTTATTTTTGGTCGCTCAATTACAATATCAAAGGCGCACACGCGTGCGTATTTTAATACACACATAAATAATGGTACCTTTGTGATCCGCAGTGTCCGTTTTAGATGCATCGCGCTGGGTGCAGGCTGAGTTTATTATGTAATGAATATTTTAACAACATACTTGGACTTCACATCTTTGTGTTACTTGTAGTTTATGTCTGAAGACTAGTTACAACAAACACAATTTCGTTCTAACAGTGGTTTAATGCTCTTGTTGGCTGGATAGTATAAACTAGAACTCATCGACCGTCGACTGCGTATAATCAACGTTTACAAAGTTTTTAAAGCTACGAGTAATATGTGAGTCGTTTACCCGTAAAACCAACAAATTTTAACTATTTTGTTGAACAACTGTCGAGTGTCGACAATGGATAACATCAGGCTAATGTTTTTAACCGCTACACGAGTTACAACTATTTCAAGTACGGTTTACTCATATGCAAACCACATTCTTAAAAACATTGGAGTTTTTCCTCGCACACTGCTTAGCTATATCGTACTGCTCTCTTGGATCTGCAACCAAAAACGCAGACGGAATCATCATATTCTCCTAACATAATTTAAATAATATTATGTACATTATTCTCAGGTTTAACTCTGGTATTTGTTCCAACATACATAACATACTTAATAATCTTTCAATACTGACTTCTTTAGAAATAAGTGTTAGTAAAAAATTATCTTGAAACTGATTCGACTTCCGTGAATGCCCAGTGGATTTTGCGAGTAGAGTGGTATTTAGTTATTAGTAGATTAAAGCTGTACAGTTTTAATTAATTTTGTCGTCGATTTAATTTGAGTTATAGTTTTTGTAACTACTTTCGAATGGTATTTTCGAGTAATCTGATTTTATAGATCTGTCCCCGATCGCTCTTTATTTTAATCAAACCCATCATGCACTTTTCTTGCAGTAAAGTTTCACTTCGGCGTCGCTCATAATTGCAAATCGGTGTAATACTGCAACACAATGTGTCTTTTTACCTGAAGGAATTCCATTTCGCTGGCAGCATCAAAGTTTCCCTTTTAAAAACTTCCAAACTATACACCTTTCTGGACATCAATGGACTTTCCCATTCCTAAGGAGAGTCCATAGAGTTGTTCCAGTTGTCTTCCGCGGAGTTCCGTGGAGAGGGCCGTAGGGAAGGGGGAGTTATTACCGCCTCTTTTGTTCGTCGTACCGTAAAAGCACAAGTTTTACGGTACCAACAGCAGCTACTATAAAAATATACCGACGGAAGTTTCTTATTTGCGTACTTTATAATGTACTTTCGTGAACAAGATACCGTAAACTGGCAAATTAAGTATGTTTTCGTAGCATTGGCTCTTTATTTGCTAGAAAATACAATGTTATATAGAGTCATCGCATCTGCCGTTAGTATGAACTAAGTATTTAATATTCGATCGTCATCCCATTTTCACAATTTTCTTAAACCCTTTGTACGTTTCGCAGCAGGTCCCATACATGGAGCCAGCGTAGGTACTTATTGATCAAACTTCAGAAATTTCGTAGCTAAATTGTTATCGTAGTGGAATTGTGCATCAACAAGCATTTTGGCACTGAAGTCATCATCATCATCTCCAGCCTATTTTAAGCATCCCACTGCTGGTTATGACCATCATTTCATCATCATTTCAGCCAAAAGATGTCGGTGACTTTAGTTCTTGCACGGATTTCATCATTTCTAATGTGATCCCGCAGAGATACTCCGAGCACAGCCCTCTCCATCGCCCTCTGAGTGACCTTGAGCTTTCTTATAAGGCCCATCTGGTAACACACACTGGTCAAAACTCTTGACTTGAGACACTGCGGTATATATATTGGATGCCAAGATAGTGCGGAGCTTCCAGAACGCTACCCAACCGAGTCGGATTCGCCGATTGACCTCTTTTAATTCATATAGGATTCCTCTTAATAAGAAAGAACTACACACCATTGTATTGTTTAACCGACGTAAACATATTTCCTTACGACGTATTCTATCAGAGAATTAGGGATAAATTTTGCAAATAAATTCTGTAATATCATTAGTGTGAGCGCCTTTTTAAATCTATGATTCTCTGCTCGAGAGGCTATATATAGCTCAACACGCTGTGTATTATCAGCATCTAAAATGGACGTGTATATTAACTTGGTCCATATAGCAGCCATTAATAGGAATTAATTGAGCCCAGCGCAGGACTCAGATGGCTAGTAGTGGCCCTCAATTACACAACAAAGCCGAGGATAAATCCATATTATTGTATCTGCCACATTGTAGTCCGAATCACCTACTTGATAGGTATTACCTGGAAGCCAAGTTAGCCTAGTAGATAATAATGATAAAATTAGTTTCTCTAGTCAGCAAATGAGGTGATAGCTCAGAGGTACCATTGTCATGAGCTTATGTGTAGGTAACAATCATCAGTAGAAAGGTGAAACGTTATATCATTTTGTTATTTTATGGCTTTTACTTCAATCCCTTTTCAGGGTTGCGTGTTCAGATATTTTGCAAACAACCCTTATAATTAAGCCATCTACATCAGGTTTCCTGTCTGCACTTAGCAAAGGGACTCTTTGCATTAATTTATCATGGATATACATTATCAATGATACTGATAAAGTAGTATTTAAAAAAATTTAAAGCATTTTTTAGATGTATCCTAATTGAATGTTGATTCAACAAAATTATTGCAAATTTGTGAAAACCATTTTCCATTCGACGATCCATTTGTGAAATATTAAACTTTAATTAAAGTGCTAATATTTGCAAATTAACGAGTAAGAATTTACCACAAATTAATATTGAATTACATTTCCAACATGCAATTGGCTGTTTTTTGAGATTACGTGTACTTCTTTTTGCTAACCAACTTCAAAAAAATCGGCCAAGAGCTAGTCAGACACAGTACCTAATAATTTTAAAAGACCTATCCAACGATACTCCACACTATAGGATTAGACCACAAAAAAATCACCCCTACTTTACATGTATGGAAGTTAAACTGAAAAAAAAAATACATTTTATTTTACCACTTTGATGGGATAATTGTTTAATATATTATCCATCCATGTAAAGTTACAGTCTACTACTACCACTAAATAGTTTCTAAGCTACAGACAGACGGGCAGACAGACATGGTGAAACTATAAGGGTTCCGTTTTGGCATTTTGGTTCCATTTAAACCTAGAAAGGAGGCGGTTATCAATTCGGTTGTATGTTTTTCTTTCTCACAATTGTTACTTATTAACTCCGCTTATGTGAACAGATTTGATACTTAAATTGTTTTTATGGTTGGAGAATACTTGTCCCGCTGTCACCAAAGTCAGGATCTGAAAAGTGAACCCCAAGAAAATCAAGGGAACCCTTCAAGTATTGTAGCGACACCTACCTATATTACCTATATTACCTATATTGTATTTGGGTAAGTAGGTAAACTTTATAATAACTCTTGTGCATTAGGTTAGTTAACATTAAAAAGCGAGAAATAAAAAATAATAATAACCGAAGCCAAAAAAACCATGAAAATTACTTTCTAATGATCGGTTCGAAGTCGCAACCTCAGCACGAGTGATAGAAGCCCATAATTAACCCCTTCCCGAACTGAAGCAGCGTTCAGAATACCCATCAAATAATATTCCTAGTACGAAACTTTCCGTGTAACCTAACGCTTCACTATCTTAAACTATCGATAGTAATATACTTTTTAAGTGTCCTCGTAGTAATAGCGGCGATTTCCCGTATTCGTAAAGTTCAACGTACTACAACAGCGTCTCGGTCAATTGTAGCCGTCTATTTATTTCGATGTGGTTCCGTTAGATGCTCGTGTGTATTTGGCATGCAGTTTTATTCCGGATACTGCCACTAGTAGCAGTTTAAAATTATTGGGAGGTATAAAAAATAGTAGAATGTATTTTTTGGACTTTTTTCTTACTCAGAACAATAATACTTACTAACAATAATAACATCTGATAGGAAGAAGCATTCAAAAATATCAAACGTAAATCTATTCGTTCCTGTTATCGTATCAGATGTTTTCGAGTGTTTTTCCGTATCCAATTAATAATTTTGCCTCTAAATGCCCACCAAAACACTAGGTGGATAAGTTTAACAAACTGGATATTTAAAATGGACACACATTTAGTTAGATAATATTATTGTCTACGTTAGCTAAAAATAGCACACAAAGATTCGTCTGTAGTCAAACTTTTTACTAGCACATCATTATCGTACTTAACTGCATCTCACTTAGCATTAGGCACTTTGTAGCTAAAATGAAAAATACAAGTACTAGCCCGGCAACTCTCCAGACCCGCATCAGTATTCCGCGCAGCATTCAGCGAGAGGAAACAAATTCCCAAAATTGAATTTTAGGAAACGAGTTGAATACGACACGGGGTACACAAACTTGGAAAAGAAACGAGATTTTTGTCATTTTAACAATGACTTTATCCTCGCTTTGGGACACGTGGAGACTGCTCTATAGGCATTAATGCTGAATAAAATATACCACACGCGACGTGGGCCAAACTTTGAGTTCGTACAAATCGCTAAAACTTGCAGGCTTGACTGCGACGGGATTTGGGGCATGGCGGGTGAGATATGGTCAAACAACTATATAGCAAAGCTGTATGTTTCTAATACTGTTTTCGTACGCATTTAGAGTTTATCTACTCCTTGACTTCAACAAAGAATAACTTTTTTATTCCTACATAATTTTTGGATTCAATATGACAATTTTTAGAACAATATTTTGGTGAACTTTTACGAGGACAATTTCACAGAAAACATGTACCTGTTTACTTTTATTGCTACAAAAAAGGAAATTATTCTGACAGTTACGCCGAATTGGAATTTGAGACTTCAAGCTTGATTTCAATTCGCCGTGGGCATGAGCAATTTCAAAGCCGTACAGTTGTTGGCGTTTTCGTAATTTCAAAATACGTATACAACCGGCAAGTACTATAGGTATGTAAAGTTCATACATTCGAATCGTTAGGAGACCTATTGATTAGCCGTAATAAATTGCAGTCAAACAAGAATTTAGTTTATTGCTTTTGACGGTCATTTCTATCTTATTTACCTATAAGCAAAAATACAAGTAGATTCAATGACACTTTACTGATAGCTAAAACAAAAAGCGAGAGAAACGATCACGTTTAGAAGGAGATGCAATTGAATAGTGCATACTTATAGTTCAGACTACCGTTTTCTTTGTTCCTAGACGCCTGTTTAATTTGTGCTAACATAACATTAGTTTATCTATATTTTCAACTTTGTCAGATTAGTCAAAACATAATTTTTGCTACAAACCTTTCCACACATATTAGGTATAATTTTCTTTCGCTTTATAATATGGTACAACAGATGGAACATTGTATGGAATTTATATACATATTTCACTAACATCTGGCATACAAAAATTTTGCTACATACTTACGAAGTAAACATTACGTTAATCTTCTTCTATTCTAATCTAATATAATAAAAATCTCGTGTCACGTTGTTTGTTATCGAATTTCTCCGAAACGGCTTGACTTATTTTTATGAAACTTTTTTGTCTGTATTCTTTAGGTCTGAGAATAGGTCGTAGGCTATTTTCCTTCGCAGACGGAGTCGCGGGCAACAGCTAGTCTAGTATATAAAAATCTCGTGTCACGGTGTTTGTTATAGAAATCCTCCGAAACGACATGACCGATTTTTATGATACTTTTTTCTCTTTATTTGGTAGGTCTAAGAATAGGTCATAGGGTATTTTTTATGCCAAAGCTGTCGGCCGCAAATCCGTCTGTGAAGAATAGGGGTATAAAAGTAGCCAGCGACCTATTCTCAGACCTACCAAATATAGACAAAACATTTCATAAAAATTGGTCAAGCCGTTTCGGAGGAGTTCGACAACAAACACAGTAACATGAAATTTTTATATACCTAGTAGAAAAGATTTGTATTCATGCCACATTTCATTGCTTGCCATTCAAGCTTTGCTTCATGATCGTGTTTCCAAAAACTCTGGAAGTATGGTCAGCTCAGAGAAAAGGTAACCCCCGGTGTGGTTACCACCATTTTAGGGGGTAACTTTTCTCTACAGCTGACTGTACAAAAAAATAAAATAAATAAAAAAGATCCCTTATCAGCCCAAATATTTTGATTTTGAAAAAAAGCTTCTAAGGTATTTTGTGTGTTCAAATTCAAAAAAAATTAAAAATTCAAATATTCAAATTAACTTTATTTGTAAGAATACAGTAAAAAATACATTGGTCGTACATAATTATAAGTTTTGTCCTTGTATTCAGCTTGCAAGCAAGCGTACAAATATTTCATTAAAGAAGCTAAAGGTAATTTTATAATTTAATTAAAATAAATAACAATAATAATAAATGTCCAAAAAAATAATGTCAACAATATTGTCTATAGTTTAAGTAGTCCTTGACACTATAAAAACACTTTACACCAACCCTAACTCTCGTAGACCACTGCACGACCCCGTTAGCCGTTTCATATCTTTTACTGAATGCAAAGATCTGCTTGCTCAGCCCTGCTCGACTTCTATTGGCCTTCATATGCAATTCTAGGTGTTCCGGGATGTCGTAAATCCCTGCTGCATTTTCATATTTTTGGTGATTTTGTTCGACGATTTGAAATAATTATACAGTTTACGAATATACAAAAACAATTATTCGTAGTGCATTCGAATAACACCGATGCTCAGTCAACCAATTTGATTCCTAGACCACTATAGGACCTTTGAAATATTTTTCTTTAAAAATGCTTAGGTATCGGATGACGTAAAAATGTCACAACGACAAGGTACAGAACCTGGCCTAGGAATCTAATTGGTTAACTGTACAGTCCAGGATATTGAATCGCGTACCTCTTCACCACCATCACCATTTTTTCCCGATGATTACTTTGACATAATATATACATATAGATTCTCAACATGTCATTTGGAACAAAAAGATTCCACCCTGGTACGAATTCAGTTTCTCGACTGTATTATGTTTCATGTCTGAAACATAATACACCCAAAAGTAATAAATAGAGAAATAGAAATACCACTGGAGCTAAAATCAGGAATAATAGCCAATACGGCTAAAAAACCGTATTCAAACTCAGTCAAAACGCCGGTCGATATGATTGTTCTTAAAATATGATATTTTAGAAATACCTAGTGCTTCAAAAACATTTCACGGATCCGTACCATAATTTAGTAAAATCTATGGCAAAAATGCGCATTAATAGTTATGTTAGCAAGCGAGAGCGAAAATTCACGATATTGGCAGGCAAGGAAATTCAAACAATGACATTTTTACTCCTCTCGTTATTCATTCTATGGTTACACACTAACAACCTTAGATTTCATATATTTTCTTTATCTCCTGGATCCGTATCCCGTATCCCTTACCAATGATCTATAGCTGATGTTGACATCAGGTGGGCTATTACACGTTTGTCACTATTTAATGCCTACGTGCCTGTTACAGAGCCCCTAGGGCGATTAGTGTACTCAACCTTAATCTCCCGGATTGAAATGGCCACTCAGGACTAGCTCGAACTTTCCCCAATACAGCTGTGTTAATAAATATTGTCACGTCCGAATTTATAACGAGATTAGTACATTGCTAAATTATTCGAAGCTTTTTCATGTACATACTAAGTACTAACTTGATGGAAATAAAAAGAAAAAAAATGGCCAAATGTTCCAGCATGTGTGTTAGTAGCAAAGTTGACGATTACTTCTTAGTTAACTTGTAAAGCCTTCATAACTGTGATAGTTTTTTTTTCGTATTTTCAAACTACTGCTGTGAATTTTTACGTATCGGGAAATTATATACTACTAGCTGTTGCCCGCGACTCCGTCCGCGAAGAATAGTTGCCTACGACCTATTCTCAGACCTACCGAATACCTATAAAGAAATAAAATCATAAAAATCGGTCAAGGCGTTTCGGAGGAGTTCGATAACAAACATCGTGACACGCGAATTTTATTATATTAGATACTATTCACCTGGAAGGTGGGACGTGGTACTTGACACTAAAAAAATTGAACCTTGAAACTTAATATTTCGAAGAACAGTTTTCGCAAAACTACAATATAATTTTTCAAAAACGAATTCAATAACCCCCTTACACCATGTCGTAGACAAGAAATTAAAAAAACTAAAAAACACGCCTAAAAAATAAAAAATTAATTTTAATAAATTTCAATTCACTATTCTTATAGTGCAGTAAAAAAATCTTAATAAGCAATTATTATATTGTTATATACAGATCAACATTTGTAAACAATTCTAAATATTGATAAAATAAATAATAATAGTTTAAAATATTTTATTGTAAAAAAAGCGTGGGGTGCATGGTGTCAATTGTCAAGGATTATCATTTTGATAACATCTTAAAAAGCACCCCACGCTTTTTTTACAATAAAATATTTTAAACTATTATTATTTATTTTATCAATATTTAGAATTGTTTACAAATTTTGATCTGGATATAACAATATAATAATTGCTTATTAAGATTTTTTACTGCACTATAAGAATAGTGAATTGAAATTTATTAAAATTTATTTTTTATTTTTTAAAGCGTGTTTTTTAGTTTTTTTAAACTATTATTTATTTTCTATTTTTTAGTTGCATTTTTTTCACAGTGAGAGTTTCCATGTGCTAAAAGGAGACAAAACGGTTTTTTGCTCGTCTTAAATAAAATCAGTCCATCTTATACTTGGTCTTTGGTGCGCGCGCACTGCTCTACACTACTAAACGTAAACCTCTTTCTTTCTAACTTTACCCCCTCACCTACAACCCCCCAACCCCCTAAACCCAACCTCCCAACATCCCCCTCCCCATTTCCCCAAACCCCAACACCCACACCCTTACCCCCAATCCCCTAAACTCCCCTTACCCCCTCCTCATTTTACAAACCCCCCAACCACCTAAACCCAACCCCCCTAACACCGGACCCCCCAACCCCCCAACAATCACCCTCAACCCCCCAAACCCCACCACCCAACCCCTCCCTCCCCCCACCACCTGCCCCCCCCAACTCCTCCCATCACCCCCCCTTCCAGCTCCATCATCAAACCCTTGTTACCATCTAGGCCTCTTACCCCCTCCCCATTTCCCACAACCCCCAAAAATCACTTAACCCCGAACCCCCCACCACCCCCACCCTATTTCCCGTAACCCCCCCCCCCCCCCCAACCCCTAACCCCAACCGCCACACTCTTACCCCAACCCTCTAAACCCCGACCCCCTTACCCCATTCCCCCCTACCCCCCTTCCAGCTTCATCATCAGACCCTTGTTATCATCTAAGACCAAAGTACTTGTCGAAACGAATCAAACGAGCCCAAACTCTATGGGGTTGTTTCGTTTTATTGTGGAGTGCCTTTGGCCATCTTCCAGCTTCATCATCAGACCCTGGTTACCATATGAGATCAAAGTGCTCGTCAAGACGAATCAAACGAGCCCAACTCGATGGGGTTGTGTCGTTTTATTGTGGAGTGCCTTTGGCCATCTTCCAGCTCCATCATCAGACCCTGGTTACCATATGGGATCAAAGTGCTCGTCAAGACGAATCAAACGAGCCCAAACTCGATGGGGTTGTGTCGTTTTATTGTGGAGTGCCTTTGGCCATTTTCCAGCTCCATCATCAGACCCTGGTTACCATATGGGATCAAAGTGCACGTCAAGACGAATCAAACGAGCCCAAACTCGATGGGGTTGTGTCGTTTTATTGTGGAGTGCTTTTGGCCATCTTCCAGCTTCATCATCAGACCCTGTTTACCATCTGGGATCAAAGTGCTCGTCAAGACGAATTAAACGAGTTCAAACTCGACAGGATTGTGTTGTTTTATTACATAGTTCCTATGACCACCATCCAGCTCCATCATCAGATCAGCTCCATGTTACAATAATATTGCATTGTCATCCAATTTACACATATGTGCAAAATTTCAGCTCAATCGGAAACCTGGAAGTGGGTCAAAATCGCGCCCTAAGGAGTCGGTTACAAACATACATACAAACATACAGGTGAAGCTAATATAAAGCGTGTAAAAAATCATAATCCACTAACGTATTTACCTGCCTGTTGGTTTACTGAAAACAAAATGGATATCTATATTCAAACAACTCGATCCAATTGACTATATTTAAACTGCTGAAATCTACATCTAAGTAAAGCTACACTAATGTGCTGTCAATAGGTACTGAGGTATAAACGCCGGTATAGACACAAACTACTCTGAATTAAAATTTTACCAGCCCATTGTTCTACTAATACCATTATAAAAACATCACAAACAAAGTACTAAGTATACGTGTGACATGTAAAAACAAAGTCAGAATAAATGAACAAAAATCTGACACCAAATAAATGAATAATTTATGAAACACGGCGTACACCAAACTGAACGTGTATCAAACTAGAGCGGGGAAGTCATGTCTAATTTATGTACAGCCAGCAATATCAGCATATGGTTTGAAGCGGCATTGCGTCGCGAATCCGTAGTTCACAAATTGATATTCCACTGGCAAAGCCGTGAGCGTGCGTTGAAATTTAACTGTCGGAAAATCATATCTACTTCGAACAGTAAACTTTAAAGTTTCAGACCCAAAAGGATCACTTCTGTATTAGGTAGGTATTATCGTCTAATATACATGGAAACAATTGATTGAGCGAGCGAGAAGAGAGAGCGAGAAGAGCGAGCGAAGCGCCTTTTTCAGCTTGGGTATAAGTGGTTTCGCGTATTTGGCGGATTTCCGACTGCTCTCCCCTATAAGTAAATCGCTTTTCTCAACCGATTCTCGTGAAATTTCGTGATCAGATTCAATTATATTATGGAATTATATTGTCGATTAACCTTTTGGAAATATTTCAAAATGGCGGACCCATGGAAGTTGAGCACGTAAAAATATCATATTTCAGTCATAATTAATATTTTTCGGGACTTAATCACGAACTATTTAATTGCTGAATTTACCTCGACGTTTCGAGTCGAGGCGAGATGACGGCCGCTGCAATGCGCTTAAGGCTGCGTATCCACCGGAGCTGTGCGAGGATGCGTTGCGAGGGATGTGTTTGTCATGAACCAATAGAAACACTTCATTTAAAAGGTCCTAAGTGAATGAAGTGTTTCTATTGGTTCATGACAAACACGTCCCTCGCAACGCATCCTCGCACATCTCTGGTGGAAACGCAGCCTAAGACGTCGAAGTTATTTCAGCAATTAAATAGTTCGTGGTTAAGTCCCGAAAAATACTTATTAGTTATGAGTGAGAATCGCGAAAGTTTTAGTAGATTGATAAACAAGGGTCGTAAGTGTGAGCTAGCGAGGGTGCTTATAGTTCGCGTTCGCGGGTGTAATTGATCATTTACACTCGAGTTGAACACTCTACTTTTCATCACAAATGCGAGGAAATAAAGAAAAACCGTTATGTTAAAAATGTATACGCAATTTGTAACAGAGCGGAAGAAAATTTATCGCGCCAAACCGTCTTTTGTTTTTTTTTTTCACTTCTCATGCTCTTAAAATGTTACTTTAGTCTCTGCATATCGGGACTAAAGCTCTTTTTTGATCCCTAGGGATTAAAGTAAAAAATTTTTAATTGACTATGGAAACCCCTAAACTGCCAATCACGGTGTTTGTGAATGGAGGATTATCGCCATTTTCAGTAACTGGGTATAGACAATTTTAAAGCTTTCCACAGACCGAAGCGCGCTGCGGATGCACTGTAGCGCCCTGCGCTTCGGTCTGTGGAAGCCTTTAGGGCGCGGAAATAACCTCAAAATGACAACTGTATAAAAAATATTTTAAAAATAATAATTTCGCGAAACACATTGAATAATTACGAATATTAATCTATTTAATTGTTAAATATTAAAGAAGAATTCATTTTATTCTGCATGTAAAGAAAGATTTCCATAAGCTTAGGTGTTTTTTAATTTGTTTTTTTCTTAAAAGCGTTGTCTGCAAAGCAGTTCCCTGCTCTGTCGATAAAATAGCAATCCGCACTGTCGGCAAAGCAGTGCTGGAGTGTACGGTAGATAGAGCAGTTACGTTTGAAAGTTAATATGGCGTGACTTCAAAATAATGCGATGTCAGTTGCATTTAATAGTAAATAGAAAGTATAATTAGATATAATTTAACAAAGAATTGGCATATAGAAAATAAACTTAAAATGTCGTTTCTTTATTCACGGGTAAGTGTTTCAGTTAACAATATAATAATATTTTGTGTGTGAACTTAGTTAGATCAATTAGGTTAATTTATTTGCCGATTCTAATGAATGAACAATTATCATTCTTACATGCATATTCCAATTAGTTTTAACATAGTCTTTAAGTTAGAATCTGTTGGCTAATTATGCAAGCATTTAAAGCGTCACTTTACAAAAAAATATAAAAGAAAAGAAAAGACAGCGGAATTTTTTTTTGCTATTTGAATTTTGAACAGATGTCCATTGCTCGTATTGAGCATACGTTGTAAAATAGTAGATTGTTCAACAAGGGACTAAAACAAGCCATAATGACACGAGATATTTAGCCACCCGAGCGATAGCGAGGGAGGCTATAATTCGAGTGGTCATTATGGTAGTTTAGTCCCGCGTTAAACACTCTACTTTTCACTTTGAATGCGAGGAAAAAAACGACGTACAAAATTACTTTTTTACAACGTATGCTCAATACGAGCAATGGACATCTGTTCAAAATTCAAATAGCAAAAAAAATACCGCTGTCTTTTCTTATCTTTTATATTTTTTTGTAAAGTGACGCTTTAAATGCTTGCATAATTAGCCAACAGATTCTAACTTAAAGACTATGTTAAAACTAATTTGACTATGCATGATAATTGTTCATTCATTAGAATCGGCAAATAAATTAACCTAATTGATCTAAGTTCACACACAAAATATATTGTTAACTGAAACACTTACCCGTGAATAAAGAAACGACTTTTTAAGTTTATTTTCTATATGCCAATTCTTTGTTTAATTATATCTAATTATACTTTCTATTTACTATTAAATGCAACTGACATCGCATTATTTTGAAGTCACGCCATATTAACATTCAAACGTAACTGCTCTATCTACCGTACACTCCAGCACTGCTTTGCCGACAGTGCGGATTGCTATTTTATCGACAGAGCAGGGAACTGCTTTGCCGACAGCGTTTTATAAAAAAAAACAAATTAAAAACACCTAAGCTAAAGGAAATCTTTCTATACGTGCAAAATAAAATGAATTCATCTTTAATATTTTATAATTAAATCGATTAATATTCGTAATTATTCAATGTGTTTCACGAAATTATTATTTTTAAAATATTTTTTATACAGTTGTCATTTTGAGGTTATTTCCACGCCCTAAAGGCTTCCACAAACCGAAGCGCAGGGCGCTACAGTGCGTCCGCAGCGCGCTTCGGTCTGTGGAAAGCTTTAAAATTGTCTATACCCAGTTACTGAAAATGGCGATAATCCTCCATTCACAAACACCGTGATTGGTTGGCAGTTTAGGGGTTTCCATAGTCAATTAAAAAAATTTTACTTTAATCCCTTGAGATCAAAAAAGAGCTTTAGTCCCGATATGCAGAGACTAAAGTAACATTTTAAGAGCATGAGAAGTGAAAAAGTAATTTTGTACGTCGTTTTTTTCCTCGCATTCAAAGTGAAAAGTTGAGTGTTTAACGCGAGACTAAACTACCATAATGACAACTCGAATTATAGGCTCCCTCGCTATCGCTCGGGTGGCTAAATATCTCGTGTCATTATGGCTTGTTTTAGTCCCTTGTTGAACAATCTACTATTTTTAATGGCCTCGTTCTCTTTGGCTTTTTTAGCGCATTCAGCCAGCACTGGCCAGCAGCATTATGCATTACAATCTCCTTGTTTATCAGTTCGTGAATACAAAGGAGCACCATTCGATTTTTAAATTTACTTACATCCCTAAAGATGTAAATCGAATTTACAACACGGATTTCATGTTAAATGCAACCTATTTTCAGAGCTTTAATGATGAAAAAAATATTACAATTCAGCTATTTTGAAAAATTCACGAGGTTTACAGTTTACAGAGATAATATCGGAAAAAGGTTATATTTCACTAGTGCACGCCGCTATTTATTAAACCTGTGAAAACCAAAAAAAAGTTTACGTATTATCAGGAGAGCTGAAAAAGTGGCAACGTATATTTTGAAAGGAATTACACACGAAAACATTTTTTTCTCCTTCTCTCATTTATGCCAACCGGAGGTCGCATCGTCTAACGCGCAGGCACTCGTTCATTATCGCATTCACTCTTCTTTTACCTCTCATTCTATTCCGTGCAACAAAAAAAAACCGGCCAAGTGCGAGTCGGACTCGCGCACCGAGGGTACCGTACATATTTATATGTATCTATGAACATCCAGTCTTAGCAGACCCCTGCTCATAAGCAAAATGTGCGCAGTGTGGGATTATTGTAGATTGGTAAATTATATAGTCAGAGAGACAAACTACATCTCGTTCAAACCAATTTTCGGTGGAAGTTTACATGGAATGTACATCATATATTTTTTTAGTTTTATCATTCTCTTATTTTAGAAGTTACAGGGGACACACATTTTACCACTTTGGAAGTGTCTCTCGCGCAAACTATTCAGTTTAGAAAAAAATGATATTAGAAACCTCAATATCATTTTTGAAGACCTATCCATAGATACTCCACACGTATGGGTTTGATGAAAAAAAAAATTTTGAGTTTCAGTTCTAAGTATGGGGTAACCCCCAAAATTTATTGTTTTTTTTTTCTATTTTGTGTGAAAATCTTAATGCGGTTTACAGAATACATCTAACTTACCAAGTTTCAACAGCATAGTTCTTATAGTTTCGGAAAAAAGTGGCTGTGCCATACGGACGTACAGACAGACAGACAGTCATGACGAATCCATAAGGGTTCCGTTTTTTGCCATTTGGCTACGGAATCCTAAAAACTGGTGAAACCGACTGTGGTTCCAAGTGCGTTAGACAATAAAGCATCAGGTGGATAAACATCCAAATACTGCCTGTAAAGCCTATCTTAGGCCTACCTTAGCCTTATTTACACGGTGCGACGAATACATAGCGTTACATTGAGGGGCGGAAGCGTTATAGGTTTATAACTGGTTCATCAACCACGGCAATGTAACGGAACTCATTCGTTATACTTATCTTGCATCGCAAATTAAAAACATCGAAAAATTTATTAAGTACCTATGTATTGAAATTTCTGCATAAACCTAGTTTCTTGTAAGACGGTTAATATTATCTTAACTTTTTTATTATAAGAGGAGGCAAACGATCAAGCGGGTTATCTGATGGAAAATGATCACCACCGGCCATAAATATCAACAACTCAAAGAGTCACTGATCTGTTGCCGGCATTTAAAAAAAGAGAGGACTAGGGGAGGGGAGAGGAAGAGGTAACTGTCAGCTTGCGTAGCGTTGATTTCATGGAGTGCATTAGGTAGGCACCTCCGTTTGCCACTGGCAAGGAGAGGAGCGCTGTCGGCCTCACTGTTAAACTAAGTTAGAAAGCGACAAAACAAGTTAACTGGTTGACAGCTCTAAAAGCCGCGCTAGGACGAGGTAAAATGGAAACACGTAATCCAATGAATTGAAATACCAGGCTTTGGTTGCACATAATGCAACTCCTTCGCTCCTACATCTACAGGTACATGTAGTAATATAGGAAAAATGTGAAAAATTAAAAGCCAACGGCAACAACTACAGAATTATTAGCAAAAGTAGGTTATTTTTAGGGTTCTACTGAAAATGGCAAAAAACGGAACCCTTATGGATTCGTCATGTTTGTCTGTCTGTCTGTCCGTCCGTATGTCACAGCCACTTTTTTCCGAAACTATAAGAACTATGCTGTTGAAACTTGGTAAGTAGATGTATTCTGTGAACCGCATTAAGATTTACATACAAAAATAGAAAAAAAAACAATTAATTTTGGGGGTTACTTAGAACTGAAACTCAAAAATTTTATTTCATCAAACCCATACGTGTGGGTATCTATGGATAAGTCTTCAAAAATGATATTGAGGTTTCTAATATCATTTTTTTTTAAACTGAATAGTTTGCGCGAGAGACACTTCCAAAGTGGTAAAATGTGTGTCCCCCCTGTAACTTCTAAAATAAGAGAATGATAAAACTAAAAAAAAATATATGATACATATACCATGTAAACTTCCACCGAAAATTGGTTTGAACGAGATATAGTAAGTAGTTTTTTTTTAATACGTCATAAATCGTAAACCGCAATTTTTTATAGATAATGGTACGGAGCCCTTCGTGCGCGAGTCCGACTCGCACTTGGCCGGTTTTTTGTAAATACAATGTGCAGTGTACGTAGACCTCCAACAAAAGGTAGCGACGACCTGGTTAAGGTTACGGAAACGCGTTGGATGCGGACAGAACCGGACTGCTTCGTGAGTCTTGGGGGTGGCCATGCTCAGCAGTCGGCTGAGATGCTGATGATGAAGACAATGTTAGTTACCGAATAAAGATTATAGAACTATTGAATGGTACCAATTTTTTACTAATAACAGATTTATTTATTTATATCAAAAACATATTGTACAAAATTTTACAATACAATACAATACAATGACTCTTTATTGTACACCACAAATAATACAATACAGTAAAACAAGTACATGAAAAAAAAGAAATAAGGTAAGCAATGGGCGGCCTTATCGCTTCGAAGCGATCTCTTCCAGGCAACCTTTAAAAAAGAAGAAAGAAAGCAAGGAATGCATTTCAGCAGGTGGTG
This sequence comes from Archips xylosteana, assembly GCA_947563465.1. Classification (NCBI taxonomy): domain Eukaryota; kingdom Metazoa; phylum Arthropoda; class Insecta; order Lepidoptera; family Tortricidae; genus Archips; species Archips xylosteana. Next base: position 15,060,101 of record OX387344.1, read on the forward strand.
CAATATAAAATTTAATAAATAATAACAAAAAAAAACAAACATTTTAATAAAACAACTGAAAACATCCAATAATACACATCATAAAACATACACAGATAAGTGATATACAATATACTTGTAAATAAAAGGACTATAATACAATTTTCAAGCACAGGATAATAAATAGTGCTGCTTAAGCATAGATTTAAAAATAGGCAAAGATTTAGCACGCCGTAGGTCTATTGGTAGGGAGTTCCATAACCGAATAGCCTGGACAGTAAAAGAGTACACATAGAATTTAGAATTGGAAAGAGGAACAGTAAGAAGAAAGTTCTGAGAGCATCGAACAGAAGTAACATAGCTAAATCGCTCTTTGAGGTAGCAGGGAGTTACAGGATTAAAAAGAATGCCGTAGAGAAGGTGTAGAATGTGTGAATTTCGGCGAAGGCGGATTGGGAGCCACTTGAGCTGTGATCGAAAATAAGAAACATGATCGTACTTACGTAGACCAAATATGAACCGAATGCACAGATTTTGAATTCGTTTCTATTTAGGGAAGATTTTAAATCTTCCCTAAATAGAAACCCAAATTTTTCCCAAGATTTTATTTTAGTACCTATTTAAGACATACCTACTCGTAATAATTCGTATGCTCGTACGAGTACGACCGAGTACGAATAAAAACATTTATATACTTAAGTAATTAACTTAAATAATTGAGTTTTCAAAATTAGCGATTACGAATTAGCTGTAGAAATAATTATTTGCTGACATCAAACTCTTCTACGAATAATCACAAAAATAATTGGTTAAAATATTGGCTTTCAAAACAGCGTGTTTAAACTAGGTATAAGTAGTCGGGGTAAGAAAAGGTTCGTCACTTTTCGACTCTATGTCAACGAGTTAAGGTCGAAAAGTGACGAACCTTTTCTTACCCCGACTATACACCTAATATTAATTGCTTCAACACTTAACGGCGAAAGTAATTAACAAAATTAAAGCATATGAGGTCAATAACTTTGGAGTTATCAGAAAGAGCACTTTGTCATGGCAGGCGTCTAACAGTCTCTTTAATTTCTCGCTGAACCAGTAAATTAAGACATTAAATGGTTTAATTCAAAGTTTAATAAGACGGAGGGAAATTAATCACGTATTATGCGTAGGTATAACAATATTTAATACTATCATGGCCCACGCGAATACACAAACCTCAATTAAAGTCTTATATTCTCAACCTTTCCCTGCTTCCTTTTATGTACTCTGGCTAGTATTACGTTTATATTTTTTCCTTGTGCCTAATTGTAAACACATAAAATTTTTCCATCGTTAAAATTATGTTTGAATTTAAATTTCTAGACTGTCTCTTCTTGTTTTACATTGAATCTGCAAAATATAATACTAGTGTATCCTAGTAGCAAGTACACTGCAGCGGTTGTGGCGCATACGGTTTGTATCCCTCTAGATTCAATTTCAAAAATTTGTCTCTCTTGGAACCTTGCATCTTGAATTTCAATGAATGTAAGTTATGATATGACTTTGGTTAAGTTGAGGCATTTTCCTTAAATCATAGGTCTTCCGCCATGCCCTCCCTTAGAACATTGTTCTTTTAAGCATTTCTGGAAGCGTTGTGGTTGGGCTGGCAGCATTGTGGCTGGTGTTAATGGCAGTAGCTCGAGTAATAGATACCTACAGACTAATTGAAACATGTCAACGAGTCTTTGTTGTTACAGGCACTAGATGAATGTCTTTGTGTCCGAGCCTGATGGACAGATACGTCAGTTGAATGTAGTTACACGTCCATCGTCGCGTCGGTCCACCCGATAGTAGTTCGCATTCAATTTCCGCCAGCGCTCTATGTACGCGTATAAACCCGTACAGCGGCCTTATTCCCACAACAAAGCGAGTCTAAAACGAACTCGCTTGCAATTTACACTGCGCGCTGCCTCAGACACCTTGTTTTTACTGTACCGAAAAACAGGCAATTACGGGAAGCGTTGGATAGCATGTAGGTTGACTTACTCAGTGATTTTCATCTGAATACACCCTTGGTGAGTAGGCAACGTATCATCAGAGCATGACTGGTGATATGTGCGAAATTGTGTAATGAGGACGGGCTTTTATAGGCTGTACGCAAAAGCGTACTAAAGTACGATTGGATATTTTATCGTTCATAGAGAGTTTCGTAGACGCTTGAGTAGCTTAAGATAACAAGAGGCTTTTTTTATCATAAGTAGATTTAAAGTGTTTATCTGTTTTCGTCGCTATTACAAATTGTTTAATTTAGATATTATTTTACGACAGTTTGCACTAAACAACCGCTTTTAGTGTTGGTTATGAACAAAAAACAGAGCAATATAATTTCCCATATGCAATGCCGATTGTTAGCCACTAACCGGGTAACAATGCCCAGTTAACCGGGCGCGAGTTGCCCAGCTGGTACGTATTAAAGCTATAAATATTCATTATGAACTTGCCTTAATTTCGTACTGCAATATTTTACTATTTCACTAATTTAAGCTTAACGAGAACTCACGCTGATTTAGGAATTTCAATGCGTAGATTTCACGGCAAATTGCAATTCTAATTTTCAAAAGACCCTGAAACTGACAAGCAGTTTAGGTTGAGCGAGTTGAAAATACCATGCAGGTTATATAATATAGTATTGAAAATACTTACAATTTTGCTCTATTTTACATGTAAGTAAACCAATTCTTTGTTGACATAACAATTCAACAACGTAATTTATCAAAACAGAGAGTAAGGTAGACGTCCCTGTGCTCGACAGTGTCCCAATACATGGCACCTTTAATCTTATGTCAAGTAAGAGAGGTGTCAGATGGGTGTCATCTACTGGGCGTTGAGGTGTCGAGCATTGGTACGTTTAGTTAGTGCTCAGACTTTATACCAAAAGAATATTTTCAAGCTTACTTCGTTTAGTCCTTCTTCCTACTAATATTATAAATGCGAAAATTTGTATGTGCGTGGGTCCGTGCGGGTGTGAGTGAGTTTGTTATAATATGTATAGATAGCTAGATGTCTAGAATAACACACTGTGTACTTAAAATTAAAATAATAAATAAAATTAACATCATGGGAAAATTCACACAAATTGACCAATTGACTTACATTTTTATCTCGATGTTCTTACGGCATTCATATAAAATCCCAAAATCTTAACCACTAATATGAAGTTTTGCACGGGTGTTTGTCAAACAACGTACATAACTGAATGAAAATCGTGATGTAGTTTTTCGGAATTACTTGGGGATTTAGTATAATACTTAAGTGAATTTGAATTCGACTGCCATATCTAATGATTTAAGCAAATAAAACAATATTAATTAAATATTTACTGTTCCTTAGATTTCGTCAGGGTACTACAATACAAGCTTTTAAATTTGGAGAGGCAGCTTTTGTCCAAGAGTAAGACGTAAATAGGCTGGATTATTTTAGTTGGATTTTTTTAGTGCCTTTAAAATCGCAAGAGAAGAATAATTATCACGTCACATTTACACTTCTTAATAATAAAATATGGGAGCAGTTACTTAGATGAAGCAATTAGAACGTCAATATAATTGCTAAAATTTATGCAAATTACCTAAAGCCGTACCTGCCAGTTATTTTATAAACCTATTTCAATTAAGTGTAATTGATTGCTAAAATATAACGCAATTTAATGATTGTGCTCCATTTGAAAGAGGAGCAATTTATAGATAAGATTGATGACAATAATTTAATTGGTTCCCGTAATATTATGATTACTTTCGGAAATTTTCAATTTATATTTTATCAAGATCTATTAGTCGAAGTGAAAGAGTGTTGTACGAGGCTACATCTAATTTGAAGCCGAGCGCCAATCTATTAATTTTTTGCCTCGTAATGCTTATTGAGGAAAAAATACTGCGCTGTGCTTCTGCAAAAATATTGCGCATACCGTTGCAACATGGCAATCGTTTCTAATTTCTCAAAATTTCTTACTTCTACCTTAAGATTCGTCGATTTTTAAAATGTAAGTATTCACTTTGCACAAAATTAACTTTGCATAAAATTCTTTTATTTGATTAAACTTTTCAGAAATAGTCTAAGTAATACCGAATATTACTACCTAGTCTATTATTGTTTTGAAATAGGACCTGGGACCTCAGAACCAATAACATTTCATAAAATTGACATTGACATTAATGTTCTTGTTATTATTATTATTTATTTAAAAATATGGCTTCTGTCCCATTACAGGACAATTTCGCCAGTGTCAAAGTAAGCTCTCTTTGGGAGCGACGTTGCACGGTGATTGTAGTTTTTGCAACTTGATAGTAAAATTCCAGTAACCACGTGGAGAAAACTTGCGCATTAAAAAATTTCAGACACGAGAGCAATATAGAATTTTGTGATCGCTGTTAATTAAGGTTAATCGCCGCATAAAACAATATCAAAATTATACTTCAACTAGCCAAAGAAACAGAAATACCAAAATTATATACTGTCTATATCTGCCATGTTCGAATGCTACAAATCGAATCCAATGTTCTTGTTACAGTCCTAATAGAACTACGAACAAAATTGCCCGTGGTACTACCAGTAGGACTACGTAGTAGGACCATGAGCAAAGAATGGCTAAAATAAGTAGTCTTCTAAATCAGGAAAAAGCAGAGATCTATTAAAAAAACCAGCCAATTGCGATTCGGACTCGCGCACCGAGGGTTCCGTACTTATTTTTAGGTATGTCAAAACATTCGCCGTAAACAGCCGTAACTATAATAATCCAGTGTTAGTAGAACCCAGCTTCTAAGTAAAATGTTTGCAGTGTGAGATCATTTTATATTGGTTAATTAAGACCCACCACAATATTTAATATAATTATATTTTTATTATTTTTAGTTGTACCGGCTATAGTAATAGGTACAGAATCGGTAAAAATTTAAAGTGTCTATCTAATTAACGCCATTATATAGATAGAGTTTAAAAACGCTGCAAAAAAACAAGTTTCTTGTAAAATTAATTTTTCCCCCTTATTTTTTAAATTTATTTTATTTTTAGTATTTTTTGTTTAATTCACGGCTCATAAGATACAGCCTGGTGACAGACGGTCAGACAGACAGACGGACGGACAGCGGAGTCTCAGTAATAAATTCCCGTTTTTACCCTTTGGGTACGGAACGGAGTCCTAAAAAACAAGACAAGTAAAATTACAGAATTAAAATTTCGAATCTCGTTTTATTTGTGTAACTGTAGGCTTTGTTGTCGATTAAATTATAAGTTACTTAAATAAAACCTAAATTAGCTAATTATTTAGCTAATAGCGAATGCCTGCGGCTCCGTCTGCGAAGAATTCGTTGAAGTTAAATGTTTAAAGCTATCCCGCGGAAACTATGCAGTTTTACGGGATAAAAACTGACTTATGCCCATTCCCTGGGCTCAAACTATCTTCCTACCAAATTTCATCAAAGCCAGTGCAGCGGTTCAAGCGTAAAATAAATACTTCCGCATTTATAAAATTAGTAAGGATCTGTACGTAATGTACGTTTCAGGATATTTTTATGGTGTTAAAGTTCAGTTTGGTGGTGAATATCTCGAGTTATAAAAGTAAAATTTCACTGTGTACTTATTTCTTCAATTCATTTGTTGCTCGAAAAACCTTACGACACAATACATGAATTGAGATTATGGCAAGTTAGCGGTAGTTTTGGAATCTTTCGTTAGTTCGATACGTGGCTTCCAAGTTTTCCGTGCGGGCGGTAACTTTACCTCCCTACCTATTAGCGAAAGATCATTCTCATTCCGACTCGTAAATAAACGATGATTTTCTTTGCGAAAACAAGTGCCGGCCTCGATTTAGGTAGGTGATTGGTTTGCAAACTAAAAAAACTTTAGTGTGGGTACTAGACATTCCAAATACTTAAATTTCACTCCAATCTGAGTAAAGCAATACCTACTATGCCACTAATTTTACCAATCTTATCTTACCAACATATAAACGTAAAATTGGATGTTTGTAACTCTTTCAAAACCGTTGACTGATTCTAATAATTTTTGGCACACAGATAGTTTAAATCATGTATTAACATATAGGTCACTTTTTATCCCGGAAAATTGCATAGTTCCCGCGGGATAGCGATAAACGAATTCTTCTCAGGCAGAATCGCGGGCAACAGCTAGTATTTATCTTTGACTTACTCGTCTTAGTGTTAATATGCATGTCTTCGCTAATTATTAATTTTAAATATCATTAGCATTAGAATAACTCTAACCTTATAAACCTTGTTAAGTAGTAATTTGATTTGAGCGTGGCGCGCCAACAAACTGGTCACTCCAGTTTGGCGCATTTATTGAAATTTAAATTGTATTTGTTTTTATTTGAATAAATGATTTCTATCTTTCTATCTTATATTCAAAAGTTTGTGAAGGTATTTTGTACGTTTATTACTCTTTCACGTTAACGGCTGGTTGAATTTGGAGAATAACACATACCTAATCTACTTTTGCATGGTTGTGCTTCATACAAGGTATATAATAAAAACAACGACGTAATTTTAGAAATTTAGTAATAATCCGACGAATTTCAATTGTACTGCCAAACCTTACGCGAGCTAATCCGGGAGTAAAAGCTAATTTTATACATAATAATGCGGAGGTAAACTTTTTTTTCATGTTTTGGTTATTTCTGTAAACACGGAATTGTTTATTTCTTGAACAGAAAGCTATATTATCCCAGATTGGCATAGGCCACTCCGAAAAAGTGCAAATTTCCTGCGGGTCGCGGAAGAAATTGCAGATAATCTATACTAATATTATAAAGCTGAAGAGTTTGTTTGTTTGTTTGAACGTGCTAATCTCAGGAACTACTGCTCCGATTTGAAAAATTCTTTCAGTGTTAGATAGCCCATTTATCGAGGAAGGCTATATGGCTATAAGCACTGGGGTGCGGGGGAGCGGGTGCGGGGGCTACTAATGGGGGATGAAAATTTCATTGATTTTGCCGTAAGATGCACCGTTTTCAAGATATTTGACAAAAACACCGGGGGGGTGGGGAGGGGGTGAGGGTGCGGGGAAGGGGTGCGGGAGTTTTAAGGGGGATGAAAATGTCGTTGATTTTGCCGTAGGATGCACCGTTTTCAAGATATTTGACAAAAACACCGAGGGGGTGGGGATGGGGGTGAGGGGGGAAGTGCGGGGGTTTAAGAAGTAAAACTTCTTAAACCCCCCTAACTTGACCCCCACGCTTGACTTGGGACGAACGCGGGTGTGCGGGGGGGTGCTGTGTGGGGGGGCGTGCGGTGGGTGTTCGGGGGGTGCGGGATTGCTGTGGGGGGGGTGCGGGGAGGGGAGCGGGTTGGAGGGTGCGGGGGGCGGGTAATTTTTTTTATATCGAGGATCTATGGAGAGTCATAATTGATGAAAAAGCAAATTGGATAAAAAAAATAACCTGCCCAAATTACTAATTCCACGCGGACGGAGTCGCGGGCAAAAGATACTTAAAAATTGCCAACTGGAAGCCTAGGTGTCGTAAGGTGCTCAACAAGATGGGCCGACGATCTAACGTAGTAAAGGTCATGGGAACCACTTGGATGCGTGCAGCGCCGAACTGACCATTTTGTGAAACTTTTTGAGGAGGTCTTTGTGGCAGCGGATGTCTTTTGACTGATAAACGAGTATTATATATGTACCATCGGCCAAAAATGTGGTCTATCACCCTACGGTTGAAGTTCATTTGCACGTCATAATACAACGAGGTCGATTTTCCCTTGCAATAATATTATTATTATTAGCGATGTTTAGATCTCACAGAAACTTTTGTCATAACGAGTAGACCACTTTATTGGCCCAGTACGCACAAATACCTATCGATAAAAACCACCAATGACACAAATCAATCGCATGTTAAAATGGTATTTTCTTATGCGTATAAATAGACCAAACAGCTCCGTCACGTAAGATCCTAAATAAAACCGTCGTCATTTGCTTCGTACAAGTGTACGCGGTGTCGTATCACATCGATATCATTTATTCTAGGAGTGTTTAAAATTAGATTAAGAATGTCCTCATTTATTATGAACTAGCTTTTAACGGCAGCTTCGCGTTAACCGTTAGATCTGGCATTGGACGATTTTTTTTTTTTTTATATTAGATAGGCCAGACAAACGAACTAGTGGGTCACCTGATGTTAAATGAACACCACTGTCTATAGACACCCGCAGCGCATTACACGATGCCAGTGCGTTGTCGGCCCTAAAGGAGAGGGAATAGGGGAAGGGGGAGAGGGAGGGGGAGAGGAAAGGGGTGAGGTATTGGGCCCCCGGCACTCTCACTGACCGTACGAAACGCAAGCAGGATTACTGCTGCTTCACGCCGGTGTTCTGTGAGAGGGTGGTACTGCCCCGGACGAGCCGGCCCATTCGTGATGCAGCGGCTAGCTACAACATGGCTCTACCACTCATAATTTGCCAAATACCAGGGTTTTACAAAAAATCCCATAGGAAATTCCAAATTTGCGTTGTATACAATACAATTTCTTATAAGAAACAAAAATGCCAAATTTCAAGACTAAACTTAACGGTCGAGATTTCGGGATTTCATTCCAATCCCGTGAAAATGTCGAACTAAAAGTAGACTATGTATTAATCCAGAGATGGATCTACAGTATGGATACTGCATACCAAATATCATTTAAATCTGTCCTGTTTAGTGTGAAAGAGCAACAAATACGCGCACTCACGCACACACTCATTGGCATTTATAATATTAGTAGGAGAGAAGCATGTTCTAAAACTATCGTGGGAATCGGACACATTGAAGTAAAGAGCTCTCGTCATCATCACTCGAAAGCCGGCTGCTTGTAGACGCGAGCAGTTTCTAAGAATGAGACAATTTACTGGACCGTAACATAGTATTAGTTCTAGCTTTATCCTCTGGCTTCACTTCTGTGGAATCATGAAATATAGGTAAGAGTAGCTCTCTATTCCGTAAGAATTTCGAAAAATCCCTTCTTATTGCACTTCTATGAGCCTCAAGAAATATATCAGCCGAATTTAATCTAGCTTCAGTGATTTAGGCCGCATGTTGTCTGTGAAGCAGTAACTTAGTGTTGTTACTTTTGTTATGTACATGTATCCAATTAAAATTTATGTATACAAAAACGAAAACATCATTTGGACATATTTAACAAGGAACTATTTCAATGACATCATTACACATATGAGCGAAGTGCTACCAAGAAACTTGTGCCCAGTAGTGAGATCTATTTTTTTTGTGTCACAACAAACAATATAAAATAACAAGAAAAGTTCTGACTGATCAACTGACTAACTGACACAACAACGACTAACGCAAACTTTTGGCCCTAGAAAGCTAAAATTTACATATGCATCTAATCTAATACCTTTAAACCAGCAATTCTTGTATATATATATATATATATATATATATATATATGTGGGGATGGCAGTCGAAAAACAAACAAGTTATTCCTTTAAAACTGTATTAAACATAGGATGCAAATTAGAATACGTACAGAGCTTTTACTGACTTTCAACGACTGACATTTTACCTTTTTTCTTAAATTAAAGCAAACAGTATTACCAGGTAAATCATACAAACTAACCTAATATTCCCACACGGCCATCCTGTTCATTCATCAGTCTCGGATGAATGTGCGGAATCTTCAGCAACAAGCCATTCATCTGATTAGCAGAGCTTCGGTGGTTTATGTGATAAGTACTTGGTAAGTAATCTTTTTTCTTTCTTCTCTTACGCGACGTCAAAAGACACTCAATGCAATTATTTGTCACTGCCTTAACTTTCTCTTTCATGTGGTCGATATAGTATTTTCTTGGTATAAGTTCTTCTATCTTTTGGTTCTTTTGTATAATCTCAGTTTGCATTTTCTTTGGTACTACAATCACTTTATTTCCACCCTTTACTTTACATAAAATTCCATTTTCAATAACGTAGTCTTCATAAGGTTCAGTATCTAATAATTTCTTTATCAGTTTTAGCTTCAGGTCATCGTCTTGAGCTCTTTTTATTTGTGATGCTATATCGGTAAGTACATAAACATTTTTCACAGGGTATCTACTTAGAGCGTCGGCGTGTTTCATCCTTGTTCCAGGTCGGTGCTCAATGGTATAGTCATATTCTTCGAGCAACAACGCCCAGCGAGCAACTCTTGGAGGTAAGTCTTTCTTTTTTAAGGTCATCGTTAACGCAGAACAATCTGTTACAATTTTAAAGCGTATGCCTAGCAGGTATACTCTGAATTTTCGTATAGCTTCAACAATTGCTAGAACCTCAAGGTGGTAGCTATGGTATTTTTTTTCAGCAGAAGTTGTTTTCCTACTCATAAAATAGATAGGGTGCATTGTATTATCTTTAGCACTCCGCTGAAGCAAAACAGCTCCATAACCTTCTGCGCTTGCATCAGTGTGCAATTCCGTCTCGAGGTTGGGATCGTAAATCTTCAGGACTGGAGACTGGCACAGGCTGTTCTTCAGTTCTTCAAACGCTCGCTCACAGTTTATATCAAAATCGTAAATAGCTCCCTTCTTCAAAAGATCTGTGAGTGGTTTGGCGATAAGGGAATAGTTTCTTATAAATTTTCTAAAGTATCCTGTGAGTCCCAGAAACGACTGTAGTGCCTTTATATCTTTAGGTATCGGAAACTTAGCGACAGCTGCTACCTTCTCTGTTGACGGTCTTACTTCTCCTTCAGTAACTATGTACCCAAGGTAAGTGACTTCTTCTTTCATGAATTGACATTTTTTCCAATTAAATCGTAGTCCATATTCTTCAGCTCTTTTAAACACCCTTTTTAATTTAGCTAAACCTTCTTCTTCAGTCTTTGATGGAATAATAAGGTCATCCAAATATGCAAGAGCAGTACCGTCCATGATGAAATCTTGAAATACGTCATTTATAAATCTTTGGAAAACCGACGGTGCTGTACAGAGTCCAAACGGCATCTTGGTAAACTCGTACTGCCCTTGTGGAGTCACGAATGACGTGTACTTGCGGCTATCATTGTTGATGTTGACATGCAGAAATCCGTTTTCTAAATCGAGAGAAGTGAAGAATCGTGCATGTTTCAGACGGTCAATTAGATCTTCTATAAGCGGCAACGGAAATCTTTCTTTAATTATTCTTTTGTTGAGTCGCCTATAATCAACGCACAACCGATAAAGGCCGTTTTTCTTCTTTGCCAGAACAACTGGACTTGCAAAGTCTGATTTACTAGGAACGATTATACCAACTTTAATCCATTCTGAAATTTGTGTATTGACTACGTCAAGCTCCAATGGCGAAAGACGTCTTGGGTTTTGGTGAATTGGAGTTTCGTCATCAAGAATAATCTTCAGCTCAACATTGGACTGTTTTTGAGGATAGGCAGGATTGTAGTCTTGAATCAACGTCTTTATTTCGTCTTTGCATCCTAACTGCCCAACATCTAATGAATTATCTTTAAAATCTTCTAATGTAGTTAAATGCATTACTCTTCTGGCCAGAATACCTTCAGGTGAGAAATTAACTTCAACATCGTTTAAAATTGGGTTTCCGAGTATGACATTGACCGGTATCGAATCATTTTTCACAACATGGATCGTTGTGTCGAAATAACAGTCGTCAATCTGGATATTAGCCATGAATGATCCTATAGTGTGTATTTCATGGTCAGCGATGCCCTTCAAGCACAGCACTGAGTCGTGGTTGTAACTCTTGCAATCAATTTTATCAGCATACGATTCCTTGACAAGGTTTACATCACTCCCTGTGTCAATTAAGGCTTTTATTGAGACATTATTGATGTACACGTCTTTATATGGTGTAACACAACGATCTTTGTCCTTTTCTTGTATCTTTAGCTGTTGCTTCTCTTTGTTTCGGCATTCAGTCGACTTATGTCCAAAATTGTTACATTTAAAACATTTTACACCTTTTGTACAATCTTTAGACATGTGATCAGTACTACCGCAGTTATAGCAGCGTATCTTCGGCTTCGGACGATATCCTTTGGAAGTACTAGGTGATGGGGAAGGCTTCGAGTTAGAATTGTTCATCTTTGCATCAATCTTCTTTCTTATTTCACCGTATAATTCTAATTTTTTCCTGAACTCCTTCATATTGCTTGCTCCATATAGAATCGATTTATTAGATTCTGTGTCACGTATGCCGTCTATAACATATTCCATCAATGCTTCATCTTCTATAGATCCGAGTATAGCTATCTCCTTCATGTGTAAAAAGTATTGCTGGTATGTTTCGTTAGTCTTCATCTTTCGTGACGCAAGTCGTTTGTGTAGCGCAGCACTGTTCAGGCTGGAACAGAATTCTTCTCTGAGTTCTTTTTTCAAAACATTCCATTTTGTAACACCCTGTAGAGATCGTAGGAACAAACGTGCAGTTCCGCTTAAAAGCCGTTTTGAATAAATAAGCTTCTCCAAATCACTCCATTCCATCAACGATGCGATATCTTCAAACTCTGTAATCCATGTTTCAATTCCATAAGCGTCGTCTCCACTAAATGTTGTCATAGATTTTTCCAAATCAGTAAATGAAATACGCGGAGTTGCGCTAGCATATTCCTCTTCATCTTCTTCTTGCTCTTGTTCTTGATTACGCTCTTGCTCTGTTTTAGATTCTCCATCTTTCTTCTTACGTGGCATCTTCACTTCTTAAAATATCTCCGGTTATCGTCTTTCACGTCTTAATAATCTGAGAAAATCGTCTTATTTTCTAGATTAATTCTTTTATTCCGTTGATATTTTTAATAGGTATAATTTTATTCTTTAAAACATCTGATATTTTTTATAACAAAATATAATCTTAGTGTGTGTCCACCTTTATAAATCTCGCAAGAACAAAACGCAATTATGACTTTCGCGCCATACATCAACCTTCATAGTGAACTTGTAGCAACGAAACGCAATCTTGTTGTCAATGATAGCAACTGACAAGTGACAGCTTGACTAGCGATGACTATGGCCGTTAGCTTATTTTTGAATTTCAAATCATGAATCTTCTTACGTCTTACAATCTTTCATCTTGAACTCGATGTTTTTCACCATCCCGGACGAGCCCCCATAATTTTGTGGGGATGGCAGTCGAAAAACAAACAAGTTATTCCTTTAAAACTGTATTAAACATAGGATGCAAATTAGAATACGTACAGAGCTTTTACTGACTTTCAACGACTGACATTTTACCTTTTTTCTTAAATTAAAGCAAACAGTATTACCAGGTAAATCATACAAACTAACCTAATATTCCCATATATATATATATATTTATATGTATATATATAATCAGGATCTCGGAAACGGCTCCAACGATTTCGATGAAATTTGTTATGTGGGGGTTTTCGGGGATGAAAAACTGATCCAGCTATGTTTCATTTTCAGAAAATCGCTTTTATTCGTGTTTTCCGGCTATTTTTGTTTGCATTAGAATATAAAGCTAAATTTCGCCAACTTCGAGCAGATCATAATGGCACATTAGAAATCGGGTGGTCGCGGATCCAGCCGACCTCGGTTCGATTCCACGTTTTTTTCAAGATTTTTAGTTTTTTTTTAAGTTTATTTTTTATGAGAAAACGTCAAGTTTCTTCTTTTGTGAGAAAAAGTTACTTTTTTGTGAGAAAAAGTTACTTTTTTGTTAGAAAAAGTATTATAGGGAACGTGCAGTAACTATAGGCGGCAGCACTAATGCGACAGAAGAGACACTATGCGGACAGTAAAACAAACTTATCAAGGTAAAACTTTCAAATTGATGGCACCCTTATGGCACCAGTTGGCAGCACCGTCTATGTGCACGTTTCCTATTGGGAGCACAGAACAGGAAAAGCCGGTTGTCTGTAAAGTCGGTTTACGGACGATAGTTTAACGTGACTCACCCCCCCCCCCCCCACCCCCTCCGGTGTTTTTGTCAAATATATCTTGAAAACGGTGCATCCTACGGCAAAATCAATGAAATTTTCATCCCCCCTTTAATGCCCCCGCGCTCCCTCCCCCGCATCCCCTCCCCCCTCTCACCCCCCCCACCCCTCCGGTGTTTTGATCTCGGAAACGGCTCCAACGATTTCGATGAAATTTGGTATTTGGGGGTTTTCGGGGATGAAAAATTGATCTAGCTTGGTCTTATCTCTGGGAAAAGGCTTGGTACCGAAATTCTGCCCGAGCAGAGCTCGGTCGCCCAGGTACTTTATCATATGTTATGTTCGATTCAGAGTGACCCTATCCTCGTAACTATGATTACTAGACTCTTAAATTTCGGTATGCAAGTAGCTAATTATAACAGACAGCTAGTAACTAATTTCAGAGTTTTTCGAAATTAGCGCGACATAAGGCACAAAAAGCATAGTATTTTAATTGAACTAACTGACTTGCTGTAGCTGTTGTAAAATCTTGATGGTTGGCCGATATCTTTTGAGGATCATAGAGGTACATTAGAAAGGAATTTTGGAAGTTCCCGCGGGATAGAGAATAAATGAGATATCAAGTTTCGCTTCAAAGTGACCTTAGTGGAAAAGTATCCTCTTCCACGGAGGTTTACCATAAATTTTACTCAGTGTCAGTATAATATATTATATGTAATAGTGTGAAATATTTGATAGACGTGACAGTCGTTGTCCTTACGGTCGATGAAAATGCTTCTAAGAGTCTGTCGTTATTCGGACGATTAGGTTCACATTGCAAGTAGATTGGCTGCCATATCGGACATCATTTGACCTGAGGGTTGATATAGATTGATAGCCAAGACATACCATAAAGTATGTCCAAACCGAATTCACAAATCTTTCTCTTACCAAACAAGTGCGAGTCGGACTCGCGCACCGAGGGTTCCATACAAATTTATAATTGTATCTATGACTTTCCAGTCTTAGCAGACCCCTGCTCCTAAGCAAAATGTGCGCAGTGTGGGATCATTGTAGATTAGTTACTGATATAGACAGATAGACAAAAAAAATTATGCTTTTCAAAATTTTTCCTTTATCTGTGCTATAAGACCTAGCTTCGGACCAAATTTCAAGATTCTGAGTTCACGGGAAGTACCCTGTAGGTTTTGATTCCCTTGCGAGTTTCGAAAGTATGCGGAAATTTGCGTCATAAACGGCTGTATCTTTGGATTGCGTTGGCTTAGATGTTTGATTTTTGCACAGCTCTAAGGGACAGTAGACTTGAGTATTTGATATAAATTTCAGCTTGATACCTCCACGCGTGCCTGAGAAAAAGGGTCTTGACAGACAGACGGACGGACGGACAACAAAGTGATCCTCTAAGGGTTCCGTTTTTCCTTTTGAGGTACGAAACCCTAAAAAGCATGTAAAATTAAAATAATATATTAAGTATGTAAAACTACCTCAGTCTAAAGTTGTAATACGTCTCAGGCATGTAGGTATTTATGTAGTCTCTAGCAACCGTGACAACATTTAATAAACTAAGTAACTATTTTCTGTGTGGAGATATAAAATGCTTCCACTGTCAAAGAAATGAATTGGAGATGCGTAAAATCTCCCAATGTCAAAATAATTATAATATCTTTCTTCTTCTTCTTCTCCAATCTATAAAAATCTCGTATCACCGTGTTTGTTATCGAACTCCTCCAAAACGGCTTGACCGATTTTTATGAATTTTTTGTCTATATTTGGTAGGTCTGAGAATAGATCGTAGACTATTTTTTATATCCCTATTCTTCGCAGACATAGTTGCGGGCAACAACTAGTTTAATTATAATAATGATGCATTTCAAGTCAAGTAACCATTATGCTTTGTACGTTTGCTTTTACAACATCTTTGAATATTTTATTTTAGTACGTGTGCTAAAGCAAACACAATTTGCACCTACTCAGCGTTTTGCCATTAGGTCTGCGGTCCACTTAGTCGGCCGGATGGATACAGCATAAGGATTCTATGACATTGGCCCTCTGATGAGCCGCTGGTCTCAATGTCACGATAAATAGCCGGTAATACACTTAGGCCGGGACGAGGAGCCCGTAATAGCTCCGGGCGTAACGTGATTTGCTAGTTCTCTATTACCTTAATGCTCCGCAAGTTTTCCGCCAACAAAGGAAGGATCTTAATATAATATCGACTGTGACATGCCAGTGAGAGCTTGGGCGACACATTGATAAATTTTCACTGAATATCAATATCGTTAGGCACCTCAAACTAAATGCGGCCGTTAGTGCACTTTGTAATTATACAGGTGTAGTACGAACGTGACATTTTGTGTGAAAGCGAGCGTGTCGTTATCCCCATGAGTTCATATGTATCACGATTTGGAGCAAAATTATGCCCTGCACTGCATGTGCACGACTCGGTGCTATGAAGTTTCTTGCTTGTTTGAAGCACCTACTAAAACAAGCTGGAAGACGCTATGAGTTTAATATAGTGTCCATTATAATGGGGAGTAACGTTTAATGTTGATGCGAAAGTCTTGTTGTATAAATAGGTTACGTCCTGAGAGCTAGGCAGCTAGCCTACGATTTGGCATCAGCCGCTCGTCGCCTCCTTGAGTGCACTTGAGAGGCCCGTCCATCATAAAGCATGTAAGTGGGACCCCTGATATTGACACTTACGTAAAATATAATGAAGCTCGCTTCATACTCTTAGGTATGTAAATAATACAAACATGAGTCGAATTGTAGAGTCTTCTCGACTACTTATTGTGTTGTAAACGGCAATTTAGCCAAATTTTCAGTTTTTACACACTTAACTTGCCTTTAACGTATCTATGTAAGTACTTTAGTTTACGGTCATTAACCTTCCGTTAAATAAAAAAGACGCACAGTTGAAAGTTGAAAGAAATTTTTAATTTTAACTCATATTAAAAATCAAAAATCATTACAATATAAGATCAAAAAATAATGTTTCGACTAGGTTTTTTAAGTGATCCTATCAGTTACTGATCACATCCTTCCTTTATTGTGTAATGTAGATCAAATTTTACAATATGCTGATTTTAAAGTTGTCATAACATAAACGTCAGCTAAACCTCATTGTAACAGCTACAAAGAGCCAGGACCACTGTAGTCTGTGCACGTACATTGCTAACGATTGACGTCTTCGACGAATGGAGCGTACACTATCTTCTGTCGTTAAACCTGTATTTCGGAATAAGACATTGCCGTTACACTGTCATTTCTTTGTTCTTTCTTTGATTTTTCCACTGTCATTTTTATGACACCATACATCAAAAAGGAAATAATGCAATGTAAAAGATGTCAAAGATTTGGGCACACTAAAAATCAATGTTTCCGTCCTTTCAGATGTGTCAAATGTGGTGAAGAACATGCAACAAATACATGCAATAAGACATCAGATGCACCGGCAACTTGTGCCAACTGTCAAGAGAAGCACCCTGCGAGCTACAAAGGATGCAAAAAATACCAGCAATACAAAGAACTCTGTTCTAAAACAAAACAAGAATCAATAAAGAATAAACAACATCAAAAAAGTGAGAAGGATACAAAAGAAAAAGATGAATCAGCACAAATACAACAAGACCATATACAAAAAATAAAGAATACAAATGATTACACCTATGCAAAAGCTGCCTCTAGGAAAGCACCCTTTGATGCTAAAAGAAACAACCCCGAAACCAATGATGCCAATCTAGTTGGCTTACTAGACACAATGTTTGATAGATTTCAAAAACTAATCAGCAATATGCTAGACAACATGATGGACCGTATGATCCAACTTATCGCACATTTGATTCCAAATGTTCCTAAACCTTAGAATGGTGACATGGAACGCCAACGGGCTTACAGAACGTAAGCAGGAACTTGAAGTCTTCCTGAATAATGAGAGAATAGATGTTGCTCTGATAGCAGAAACTAGGTTCACTTCTAGATCTCATATGAATATAAAAAACTACAATATTTACACAACAAATCACCCCTCAGGGAAATCGCAGGGCGGAACGGCAATACTTATTAAACAAAATATCAAACATTATCCAATAGAAGAGTATTGTACTGACAAAATACAAGCTACGTCAATTAAAATCCAAGACAACTCAGTTGAAACAACTCTGTCAGCAATATACTGCCCGCCTAGACATGTGATCAAGAAGGAAGATTTTCGAAATTACTTTTCTACTTTAGGCAATAAGTTCATCAGTGGTGGGGACTGGAATGCGAAGCACATTCATTGGGGTTCAAGACTGACTCTGTCAAGAGGAAGAGAACTATATAACGTTGTTAAAGACCTTAATCTCCATAGCATCTCACATGGTTCTCCAACATATTGGCCCACTGATGTCAAAAAGTTACCCGATCTGCTGGATTTCTATATCATTAAAAATATTTCACGTTACACAGTTGAGGAGTCTGCTGATCTATCCTCAGACCATACACCAGTGATACTTAATGTAAATTGCAAAGCACTACCTGTCCAATACCCACCAAAATTGTACAACCGCAAAACTAATTGGGACTTGTATAGAAGTATAATTACAAAAGACACAGACCTCCGAGTTCCTTTAAAAACGAATGAAGATTTAGAAAAGGCAATAGAAATGTTTAACCGACTTATTCATAATGCGGCTGATATTTCATCGCCACTCTGTCCAGTAAAAATTGAGGCACCGCATAAATATCCAAAATTCATAAAGGATAAGATAAATGAAAAACGAAAATTGCGAAAAATATGGCAGAACACTAGATACCCAAGTGACAAAACAAAACTTAACAAGGCAACGCAAGAGCTTAAAAGACTGATTGATGAATCCATAAATGAAAATCTGCAGATGTATTTAGCCAACCTTACACCAACTGAGAACACAAAGTACTCATTATGGAAAGCAACCAGAAAATTGAAGAGACCCAAAAATCAAATAACACCTATTCGATCAAATACTGGTAACTGGGCTCGTTCTGAACAAGAAAAGGCTACTGCTTTTGCAGAACATTTGAAAACAGTATTCAAGCCAAATCCCAGTAAGTACCCTAGTAAAGATGAAGAAGTAATTAGAAGCTTGGACTCTCCACTGCAGATGTGTCTTCCCCTCAAATTAACGACTCCTAATGAAGTACGTATGGAGATATTGAAAATGAAAGAAGGTAAATCACCAGGATATGACTTAATAGATGCTACCTTACTAAAACAACTACCTAAGAAAGGAATTATCCTTCTTACAATTATCTTCAATGCATGTCTGCGACTCTCAATCTATCCTGCACAGTGGAAAATTGCACAAGTAATTATGTTACTCAAGCCAGGGAAACAACCATATGAAGTGAGCTCATATAGACCTATAAGTCTTTTATCAGTGACAGGTAAATTGTTGGAGAAAATTATCCTTAACAGAATGCGCCCTCTATTACCTGATATTATACCATCTCATCAATTTGGTTTTCGTGAGCAGCATGGAACTATAGAGCAGGTACATCGACTAACTGATGTAATCAGTGGAGCACTTGAAAATAAACAGTACTGTTCTGCTGTGTTCCTGGATATTTCACAAGCATTTGACAAAGTTTGGCATGCAGGACTATTGTCAAAAATCAAAAATATGTTACCACACTCCTTCTACCTTCTAATGAAATCATACCTATCCATGCGATCTATTGAAGTTAAATACAATAGTGGGACATCACAACTCTTTCAAGCACAGTCTGGAGTACCACAGGGAAGCATCTTGGGACCGGTTCTATATTTGATATACACGGCAGACCTACCCACATTTGAAACAAATACCACAGCAACTTATGCGGATGACACTGCTATACTGTCAGTCAGTGAAATGCCGGATGCTGCATCTGCAAAGATACAGACACACCTACAGTTGGTCGAAAAATGGCTTGACAAATGGCGTATCAAAGCTAACCAAGATAAATCAGTGCAGGTAACCTTCACACTCAGAAGACAGACCTGTCCATCAATCAAACTGTATGACAAAGAAATACCCCAAGCAGAGTCTGCCAAATACCTGGGTATCCACCTAGATCGTCGACTTACCTGGCAGAAACATATTTGGACTAAACGCAAGCAACTTGATACAAGACTGAGGGAAATGTACTGGCTGACAGGGGGTAAATCTAGACTATCAATGGACAGCAAAATTACTTTATATAAAACAATTCTGAAACCTATCTGGACCTATGGAATACAGCTATGGGGAACAGCAAGCAACAGTAATATTGAAATACTTCAAAGGTTTCAGAACAAAACTTTGAGAACAATGCTGAACATTCCTTTTTACATAAGCAATAAGCTAATACACTCGGACTTGAATATCAACACAATTAAACAGGAAATTGTCAAATATAGCCAATTGTATCAGGCCAGATTATCAAACCACATAAATGAACTGGCATCGAAACTGAAAGGCACAGGAAGCGTGCATTACTACAGACTGAAAAAGCACAGTGTCCCTGCTTTATCAAGCAGGTTCAATGACAGCACTTGATGGGATGCTCAGTGGAGTATTTCTCAGTTGACGACAAGGACATTTAAAGACAGAGGAGTGGCTTATTGTGTTGTTTCATAGATCGCCACATTGCAGAAAGAATAGAGGAAAAAAAAAAAAAAAAAAAAAAAATTTTTATGACACTTAGTTGAGTGTTAAGTCGAGTCGGCGGCGTCGCACATAGACCTGGGGCTAAATTCAGGAACGGCCCAAAGACGGCCCAACACGGTTTGCAAGCGGTAATTCAATCTTTTGGGAGAGAATAGGAATGGGTTGAGCTCGGGATGAGGGAGCCTTATTTTCCTGTTAATTCGCTTTGTAAATAAATAGGCCCGTTCCTGAATTTAGTCCCTGTTCACGAGTACAATAGGGCTGCTGATGACAAAGTGCAAGAGAGTAGCGGAAGGCTCAATTAGCTTAAAATACTTTGATCTGCCTTAATTTGAGGTAACTTAAAAATGTTTTTTAACCACTTACATTAAGTATTTATCCAATTACTAGCGATCCGCCCCGGCTTCGCACGGGTGCAACTATATTATGCCTGTATGTGATCACCAAATGTCATCCGGAGAAGCAAATAATGTGCAATAAAATAATATTGCGACTATAAAATGAGATGTAAGCTATCCTATCTCTAAAGTTGGATCAAACTGCACACGGTGTGCAAATTTTATTAAAATCGGTTAAGTAGTTTAGGAGTCCATCGCGGACAAACAACGTGACACGTAATTTGTATATATTAAGACTAACGTCACTCAATTGTTTTGCCTTCCCGGAACCTCTCAACTAACACTTAAACTTTATGGCATGGTATTAAAGTTCAAATTGACTTTTAAGTATTATTACGAATCGTTTGTATGGGAGTATAGAAAAGTGTTTTTTTAGACTTTTTCAGGCCACTTTTTAATTTTTTCTCTCCGTAAGAACCATCCTCATACTTCAAGGAATATTCTAAAAAAAGAATTAGCCAAACCAGGGTCTGATGATGGAGCTGGGAGATGGCCAAAGGCACTCCACAATAAAACGAAACAACCCCATCGAGTTTGGGCTCGTTTGATTCGTTTTGACGAGTACTTTGGTCCTAGATGGTAACAAGGGTCTGATGATGGAGCTGGAAGGGGGGTAGGTGGCGGGGTGGGGGGTTATGGGGTGGGGGGTAAGGGGGTTGGGGGTCGGGGGTTTAGAGGTTTGGGGGTAAGGGTGTGGCGGTTGGGGTTAGGGGGTGGGGGGGTTTGGGGGATATAGGGTGGGGGTGTTTGGGGGGTTCGGGGGTTAGGGATTTTGGGGGGTTGTGGGAAATGGGGAGGGGGTAAGAGGCCTAGATGGTAACAAGGGTTTGATGATGGATCTGGAAGGGGGGTAGGTGGCTGGGTGGGGGGAGGGTTGGGGGGAAATGGGGCGAAGGGGGTTTAGGGGGTTGTGGTTAAGGGTGTGGGGGGTTGGGGTGTTTGGGGGAAATAGGGTGAGGGTGTTGGGGGGGTTCGGGGGTTAGGGAGGTTGGGGGGGTTGTGGGAAATGGGGAGGTGGTAAGGTGGGTTGGGGGTTGGGGTTTTAGGGGGTTGGGGTTGGGGGGTAAAGGGGGTTGGGGTTAGGGGTTTGGGGGGGAGTTTGGGGGAATGGGGTGGGGGATGTTGGGTGGTTGTGATTAGGGGATTGGGGGGTTGGGGGTGGTAGGTGAGGGGGGTAAAGTTAGAAAGAAAGAGGTTTACGTTTAGTAGTGTAGAACAGTGCGCGCGCACCAAAGACCAAGTGGGTGTGTTTTACAATACCGAAGTACGAAAGACCGAATGTATTAAAACATCGAATGGGTCAAAAGACCGACACGATTTTTTTCTGAAACCGTAAACTTTTCAGAATTTATTAAAACGGCATCATACAGAACCTATTAGGTTAGGTTAGGTTTGTTTTATAACAATCTTAAAAAGTTAACGGTTTCAGAAAAAAATCGTGTCGGTCTTTTGACCCATTCGATGTTTTAATACATTCGGTCTTTCGTACTTCGGTATTGTAATACATACCCAGACCAAGTATAAGATGGACCGATTCTATTTAAGACGAGCAAAAAACCGTTTTGTGTCTCTTTTTAGCACAAGGAAACTCTCTCTGTGAAAAAAATGCAACTAAAAATTGAAATTAAATAATAGATTAAAAAAACTAAAAAACACGCTTTAAAAAAAACAACTAAAAAATAAAAATAAACTTTAATAAATTTCAATTCACTATTCTTATAGTGCAGTAAAAAATCTTAATAAGCAATTATTATATTGTTATATCCAGATCAAAATTTGTAAACAATACTAAATATTGATAAAATAAATAATAATAGTTTAGAATATTTAATTGTAAAAAAAGCGTGGGGTGCTTTTTAAGATGTTATCAAAATGATAATCCTTGACAATTGACACCATGCACCCCACGCTTTTTTTACAATAAAATATTTTAAACTATTATTATTTATTTTATCAATATTTAGTATTGTTTACAAATTTTGATCTGGATATAACAATATAATAATTGCTTATTAAGATTTTTTACTGCACTATAAGAATAGTGAATTGAAATTTATTAAAATTTATTTTTTATTTTTTAGTTGGTTTTTTTTAAAGCGTGTTTTTTAGTTTTTTTTTATATTATAGATAATTTTGTACCGGTTTGCCTTTAGTCGATAAAGTACAAATTTGTAACTTGTAATAAATCCTATCCTATCCTATTCTACTAATATGATGAACTAGCCTTCCGTCCGCAGCTTCGCCCGCGATAAATTAATTTTCCCGTAGGAAAAGGTATTTTCCCGCGGTAAAAAGTAGCCTATGTCACTTAGTGATAATGTAGCTTTCTAACGGCAAAATAATTTTTGAAATCGGTAGGTTTTAAGTTTATTCGTTACATACAAAAATACAAATCTTTCCTCTTTATAATATTAGTGTAGATGCGAACGATTGTGAAAATTTAGGGTATTTGGATGTTTGTGTTTGTTATTCAATCATGAAATAACGGTTGGACAGATTTAAATGAAACTTAGCGTACCGATGGGCAAAGATCTGGATTGAGACATAAGGTATTTAATATTCCAGTACTTAGTTCCCGTGGGATACTATTTTAATTTTAAACTAGAAGGTTGCTGTTAAAAAACGTTGAAGTACCTCAGCTCTGAAAATAAATAAGATGACGTGGTAACTTTGTCTGCAATCAATAGATGGCGTTATCCGAGCTTCTATTGTTCTTTTAAAATATTACCACAACTTTTTTTCACGGATTTCTAACAAGGGCGAAACCCACCGCGGGTTAAAACTAGTAAATTAATAAATAATTGCTGAGCATCTGGTCTATGTAATCTTCCTAACTATACACTAGCAAAATATTGTTTGTATGTTTGATTACTTAAACCTAAGCAACTTAATTTGTTCCACTTTTAACAGCTCCAAGGGACTGCTGATCTGAGTATGTAATATATTAATTTCACCTTGACACCTCCACACATTCCTGATAAAAAGGATAAAGACAGACAGATGGATAACAAAGTTATTAAAGAAGCACTTTGCGTCCTAGTTACAAAATATAATCTCCACAAAACTGCATTCAAATCGATTTGCATAATTTCTATCAATATCTTCACAGGACACGGGACAGTTCCCGTGAATGTATGCGTCCGAATAATCTGGTCTAAAAAGTTGTCATAGACTAAAGACAAAGCCTTGCGAGTCCATAATCTAAAGTGATATTAGGCACTGCTAGCTACAGATAGTGGCTCGACGGCCAGTAACATGATTTCCCAAATCGGACGCTCTCGGCCCAGAGTGCTCTTCAAACGATCAGGCGGTAAAAGGAACATCTCTCAGCTCGTGGCTCTTCAAAACGTGATACCCGCCAGCATTATATGTATTGGTGTTTTTTAATAGTTTATGAAGTGCATGCATTTAAAATATATCTATGCCGGGCGCACCCCAAACAAAGCTGAGCCTGTATCTTGGGGCCCTAAGTTGCAATCAATATAAGAATACGCATACAAAAAATACAAATTTAGGTACCACAAAATATATAGTGAAATATATAACCAGCAACATACTTAAAAATAAACTGACTATGTCACTCGTGAACAAAATGACAGAAAGTGCTCCCATACAATAGCGTACATAGAAATTACGTACCCAATGACATTATTTACCATATTCCTTATAGGCTTTTGTAACCAAATGGTGCCTTTTGAACCCCTTTTATTAGGCAGATGGAAAAAAATATCAAATTTTCAGTGTGTATTATAAGAAAAAGTCATAAAAATGAAATAAAGCTACAAATTAATAGGGACATTTAGGAAACGTCTTTTTTCGGTGTTTTTGCTCGACTTTGATAATGGCATAATACGAACCTTTCGTGAGCGAATTAAACCCAAAGGTACATAAGTACTAGGCCATTTTTTTAAACAAACACATTTTATAAGTATTTCATTTTCGCGTCCTGGTTGAAACATCAAAGGACTGTTAACACATGTTAACATTGGAGAAAGTTTTATATTTCGATAGAAGTATGTTAAAAATATAAAACGAAAAAATGCATGAATTAAAACTTTTGTGATAATTATGTTTAATTCTTAGCGTAAATAAACTTTTAATTAAGCAGCGGAAAAGAAAAAAATTCAATGGCAATGTAATGGATGAGATGTATACTTATTTAGTTTTTGCTAAAGACCACTTGGTGGTAAAAATGTGACATTGGTTTCCCTGAGATTTAAGACTTCAAGTATGGGAGTAAGTTATTTTATTGCTACATAAGCTTAATATATTGACATCTGCTCCTCATTTACCGCAATTGCCAAGGTACACAGTAATAGTATAATAGTACTTTAAATTCAAGTGTTGACTTTAAAAACTATTTTGGCTGGTGCGAGCCAAGTAAATGGGTTAATGAAGGGGAAAATGACGTCATCCATCTTAGTTGGATTCCTTTTAGCATCCCAACGCCGCGCCGGGCTTAATTCACTTCATTATTGCTTTTTTTCGTTTTATTCCATTATGCGAAAAATAGGGGTACACGTTTAATATGCATTGTTTGTTTTTTGGGTTCCGTATGTCTAGGGGGAGGGGCATTAATGAGATCTTTCATGACCCTGAGACCCTGTAACATTATCGTCATTATTGCATGTTATGTCTTCTACATTGCAGATCACAAAACCAATAATAATAAGAGAAATATAAATGTCGACGCGACTGTGCATATGTGTGCATAACGAAGCACAGCTCAATCGACTTGCTTTAAAAGCCGGGTTACTGCGAATCGACCTCGTGCACCAACGGTTCCGTATAAATTTGTAGAAGTGTCAAAATATACGCTGCTATAAACGGCCGTATTTATAAAAATCCAGTGTTAGCATAGCCCTGCTTTTAAGCAAAATCTAAGAAATAGGACGTCATTTTATATCGGTTGCTTGGGACTCACTTTAATCTTTTTTATATTATTTCTTGTTGTAGTGACAATAGAAATAATTGTTTATACATTATGTATAAATATTGGCTGTCCATCTAATCGGGTATTATTCTTTTTTTATTTTATTTTATTCTGAAAACCCTTTCTTCTTTTTTTCTTGAAATACAGCCCTGTGATAAACAAGCAGATGGACAGTCATCATCATCATATCAGCCTAAAAACGTCCACTGCTGGACAAGGGCCTCCCCGAGTTCCGCAACGATCGTCTTGCGCTCCATCCAACTGGGGACTTAAGTAAAATTCCAAAATTTTAATTCAACTCCCAGACCTGGTTTACGCTAGCGAAACAATGGATAAAGGCTAGTATGTTAACGTTTGGATTTTTACTCCATCACGCAAAAACGACTCTGAAGATTTGGATGAAATTATAAAAAAAATTAAATTAAAATAGTATTTTAATTAAAATGTAATGTAATGTTAAAGTGTAATGTAATTTAAATTAAAATTAAATTAGTATTTTTTTTTTAATTTGCAGGTACACAGATAGTTTATGACCTGAATTAACACTTAGGAAAATTGGTTTTTGGCTTTATCCCGGAAAATTGGTTGGTTCTAACGGAATAGCGATAAACAAATAGGTAATTCGCAATCGAATAACTCATAAAAATAAAAATAAAATATTTTAAAACATATTGTGCAAAGCCTAATTAGTCCAAGAGTCGATTCCTTCTTCGAGAGTTTAGTACTTGTTCTAAACAGTGCATTTGCGTTTTGAACAAGTCTTATTAAACCGTAGAGGGTGCTACGCCGTAGCTGTTATCGTAGCGCGGCTGAGATTGGCTACAAAAGCTCGGCGCCCACAGGTCGTATTGTCTAGCGCGAGCGTTAGCAATCGCATTCATCTTTTTCTACCTTCATCTTAAATATACCATATAACAGAAAGAAGGGGTGAAAATGATTTTGATTCTAAGTGCGTTCAATAAGGGCTCAGGTACTAATATCAAAAATAGGTCAAGATTTTATTTAAAAGGTACCGATGAAATTAAACGAATATTTTATTAATTACTGCATTTTCCTGCTTCTTTGTAAATTCATGTAAGAAATTGCCCCGGCTTCTTTTACGTTTTGCTCGTCTTAAGGCTATAATATAGGGGAGAGGTGGCATGAAAGGGCCATTTATGAAGGAGAAAATACACATTGTGAAAATATACGGATCACTCACGATTTAAAACGAGTTTAACTGGAAATATTTCGGGCTAATCCGTAGCTCTATTCCCGGAGACTCACTCCCTCACTCGTTTTAAGACGTGAGTGATCCGTATATTTTCAGTATGAGTGACGGTACGGTTCGGTAGTTTTATGTTTAAATTTAAAACACACATTTTTTTAAAATGCGAAAATAAACACTATTTAATTTCAATAGTTTAAATTATAAACGCTTCCTGTACAGGAAGCTTCCTAAATTTGAATTGCCCTTTCAATACGTTATTTCATGCCACCCCCCTACACGCCAACACTTTTTACACTGTTAAATTAAAACATAAGAGGATTTATTATACCGTGCTTGATTCCAATAGTAATAACGTCATTGAGGTAGGGAGTTTACGAAGTCATTGCTGGATCTAAAGCTGTCCGTGTAGCGTTGATCCCTGAGGCTTTAACGCCACAGTGTAACTATTTAAAATAGCAATGTAACTCTTCTTATATGGAAAAAGCCGGTCAAGTGCAAGTCTGAATCGCGTGACAGACGTGCATTTAAATTGTTTGATCATATCAAAAAAAGTTGTGATGGAACAACAAATACATAATTTTCGGATTTTATCCTTCACTTGTGCTGCAAGACCTTCCTTCGTGCCAAATTTTATTATTCTAATCTATAGGTTTTACTTCCCCTGCTAAATGTTAGAAAATAAGGCTCAAATGGCCGTATCTTTAGATTGCGTTGACTTAGAAGCTTTTTTTTCCTTGATTCCCGTTTCGTAACCAAAATTCCGTAACTGCCTACAGCCAGCTGAGTGGGTACGAAATTTTTGTTACCAAAGGGAACTAAACGATTTTTTACAGCTTCAAAGGACCGCAGACATAATTGATGTTAATTTCAACTTGATAACGTCACGCGTTTCTGAGAAAAAAGTCTTCACAGACAGACGCACAGACGGCCAACAAAGAAGTGATCCTATAAGGGTTTCGTTTTTCCGTTAGAGGTACAGAACCTTAACAATATCACCAGAATCAGAATAAAAATAGAGTAACGATTGTGCTTTAAAATGCAACACTACGATTTTTGTAATACAATAAACATTAGTAGGTAGATAAGAAATTGTGCCGCGAGTCTACAACGACTTTTGCTGTTTTTTAAAATAGTAATAAATAAAGTCCTTAGAGCTCAGACGACAATGCATAATTAAATACAGTCAACAACAAAGCTTGTGTAGAAATATATTTTTCAGCAAAAAATTTCTTTTACGTTACAGACACAACAGTTCTATATATTTAAAAGAAAGCAAAAAAAAACTTATTCATGATATTATGAATAATAATCCATGGAAAATTTTAAAAATAGGTACGTATGTTAAGGCAATGCTCCCAAATCATCATAATGCCACCCTTATGTAAGACCGGCGTTGGACTTCCTTTGAGCCTGGTTTTTATTCGGATGAAATACATATAGTCGAGGATATACTCACTAAAGCTAATTACTTACTTTTTACTCTTTATTTCTAACTTTTACTCCCGTCACGTGCCGTAAACCAAATTTAGCGTGAAAAATATTTTTTTAGATTAAATTCAAAGGCAAAGTAGTATTTTAATATTGTTATTCCACAAATTCCGTTTCACGTTTATTTTTCCTTAGCATTGTTCGTGTTGCAAATCGAATACTATCGGTATCGGACCTTAATATGGGAAATCCAATAGTAAAACCACAAGTGCGAAGTTACCACTTTAATTAAAATTTAATGAACTGAAACAATTACTTTGCTCACCCGCGACCTTACAATAGTTACGTTTATGCAAGAAATGTATGTTCATGCAGTTCCTCCACCTCCACACTGTACGAACACACACAAATCACATAAACACAACTATCACCACCACCAAGCTACACTGACGCGTTTCGAACTCAACCAGAGCAAGAAGAGAAGAAGAGAGAGAGAGAAGATGAGCTCTGGTTGAGTTCGAAACGCGTCAGTGTAGCTTGGTGGTGGTGATAGTTGTGTTTATGTGATTTGTGTGTGTTCGTACAGTGTGGAGGT
Organism: Archips xylosteana; assembly: GCA_947563465.1. Taxonomy (NCBI): domain Eukaryota; kingdom Metazoa; phylum Arthropoda; class Insecta; order Lepidoptera; family Tortricidae; genus Archips; species Archips xylosteana. The sequence continues at coordinate 15,089,155 of OX387344.1, forward strand.
GGAGGAACTGCATGAACACACATTTCTTGCATAAACGTAACTATTGTAAGGTCGCGGGTGAGCAAAGTAATTGTTTTAGTTCATTAATATACCTCCGCAAAGTAACGCCTGATTCAATAAATTATTTAAAATTTAAAGCAAACATAATAAAAACAAACTAAAAAGAACCTATTCTTTGAGGTTTTGAAGTGACGCGACGTTCATAGAAGCAGACTGTACAGTCAAGGGCAAAAATATGTATACACTTTAGTACCTTGTCTATTTTCGTCATATTTGAACTGCCATATATGAACTGTCACAGTGGTTAAAGTGACAAGGTACTAAAGTGTATACATATTTTTGCCTTTGACTGTACTACCTATATCTACTTACAAAATATGGTAAGAATCGGATAACCTTGTATGCTCGAACGTTATGATTTCCCTCCACTGCGGCTTTCAGACGGCAAAAAGTAACGTTTGGGCTGGTACAACAACGATTAAATAATGCATATACAAATTATTTAGTAGTTTACTAAATTCTAACTATTGAGATTGTTTGACGATAGATACCGAAAAACGTATTTGTGGAATCGTTGATAATTTCGATGGGACTGCATATTTTTAAAATTGTAAAGTCAAGCAACTAAATCATTTTACTGTATCCACGACTCCCCAACTGAACGTCCTAAAACTGTGCTTAGAATTTGGTGATGAATAAATCATACTCATTATCCTGCTTAGATACTACTAATATATGTATTGCGAGAGAGAGAGAGATTGCGAGTACGTGTGTCTTTAATACGCTTTCACGCAAATTTTAATTTTAGGTAGGAGATATCATGAATAACACATAGATTAGGTACTTTTATTCCCACGGGATTATGATGTACTCAAGTATTATGCCGAAATCTCAACCGCTAAATTTAGAGACCTGAAATTTAGCACGGGTGCTTGATTATTCAAAACAAATGAAGACCACGATACTTAATTTGGGAATCCCATTGAGCATTTAGTAAAATTGAAATTTCAGTTCATCATCTAACCCTAATAGTTCACCGCAAGCGCAGCCGTGGCAAAAAGCTAATCCAAAATAAGGCAGCATTCAGCATAATGGAATTACTGTCGGAAATCTGACCGTGCGCACTATGCCGACGCTTGCGTCTGTTATCTCCCAAGCCAAGCGGTCTTTATTTTTCATTGTCTCAGTGAACTGGTAGCCTGGCGAGACCGTTCAGCAAATACCTAAAATCACTACCCTGTTTATTTCAAACGCAATAAAATACGCTCCGAGTAAAGCTACACCTAGCTTATTTACATACATGTAAAGCGTAATATACTTCGTTTCTTGTTGATTTTTCTCAATTACGGGCATGGGCAAATTAAGTGTATTGTATTGTTCACGATATTATATTTTAAAAATCAAGAATTTTCTGTATGATATCTAGAGATCAGTATGATATATTTTTTATATGTATTGTTTTCAAGAATGAACGTGAAAAGTTTAACGCAGTTTTAGTTTTTTTATTAAGGTTTGCAAAGGTAAATAAATACCTACTTAAATTTTGTGCTTGTTAAACTTCGATTAATTTCAATTGTCTATGTACATTCTCTCGTCGCATTTTTTACAGTTTTCAAATAATGTATTTTTTACTATACTTACTAGTACTTAGTCACTGATCAGGAATTTTTAGCTAAACTTTCTATTTTCAAGTATATAACTTATCTTCATAACCAGTTTAAGAAATTCAAGAAAACATTCATGTCCAGGCTATTGACACTACCAAAATCTAGATATTGTTACGCCCGATAGTGATGTGGACAGATTATGCGCTCGCAATGCGATACGCCAAACGGACGTATACAATGTGCGGTATACCTAACTATATTTGAATTGTCAAGGGGATTGTTCTTTCAGAAACCTTAGAATAAATAGAGTATGAATACAGATAACTGCAGTTATAAGCTTAAAATACATACATTAATGCTTAAGTCATTTAGCTACCAATACAATATCCTATCTTTTCACTATTGTCAGGTACATTTCCGATGTGATTGCATTAAATAATAATGATTTTTATTTTGATTAATTTTAACTTATATTATTTTAATTAATAATTTAACTTGATTTTTGATTTTTATGTTATTTATAACTTAATTTGATTTTTAAGCCGAGTTAATTAGTTGTGAATTTGGCTCTACTAATAAGTGTACGTTTTCTGTGTTATTGTTACTAACAAATTATTGATACATTTCTGAAATAAACGATTTTAAAAACTGTGTGTAAAAACAGATTGAAAATTTCCTTTGTTCCAACAAGACAAGGTAAATTGCAAGTCCAACGTTAACTTAACTTTTCCATTTTATCTACATTTATGATAAAAAAATCCTTTATAAAACTGCAAATTCCGTCAAGCAAGCAATTCCAGCTTTAACTTATTCCGATACATTTCTCGTCTTGCGAAGCGCTAAAGCCACGGCTGAAAGATAATGCTCGGACGATTCTATCAGTGTTCTATGCTCGATATTGCTAATCCGATTTCAAGTCGTACACGCTCGTCCACTCGGAATATCCGTACAAAGAACTTCCATTTAACTGACAAAAAATCCCTAAACCGTTTCACCTTAACGCCTCTCTATCTAGTGTTGTGATTCACAATAAAACCTGGATTTTCACATTTAGGCACTAAACTGCGCTAGTTCTTTTTTATTAAACCCTGACACAAAAAGAGGGGTGTTATATGTTTGACCCCTATGTGTGTATGTGTGTGTGTGTGTGTCTGTCTGTCTATCTGAGTATCTGTCTGTCTGTGGCATCATAACTCTTAAATGGGTGAACCGATTTGGATGTGGTTTTTTTTATTTGAAAGCAGGTTTCTTGACAATGGTTCTTAGACATGTTTCATCAAAGTCGGTTCAGTCGTTTCAAAGTTATAAGCTCTTTTGTTTGCTGCAGAAGGAATCTTAGACGCATAATGGGCATACTTTATTTTCAAACATTATGTGCGACCAAATTGCGTTGGGGGTTTTTAATTTTTTAATTTAATGTTATGTTGTCTTCTATATTTCACGTGCTTTGATGAATGATTCAGTTTAAAAATCGTTTTATTACATTTTACTTGAAGCCACCGAGGTACTAGAATGTGGGGTAAATTGTGTTCGTAGTCAGGTATAAATAATTGACAACTACCTAACTTTATTTCTGTATTTTACACAACCAAAACTAAAAACTAAATTTTAAGTCATCTTTTATTTTTATGTATTCGAATTTCTTTTTGTATTTTTGTTTTCAATTATCCAGTGCCGAAGTAATTGTATTACAAGGCTAATTATAATATTTTCTTTGGAATTCTTTATTGATTATTTTAAGTTTATTTTTATTCAACTTTAATTCACACAAAGCAGGATAATTATTTTTACGTAATCCTTAAGTACATCAAATTTATGTGGTAATGTTTAATCTATGCTGTACGGCTGTAAGGTGTAAATTAAGCAAATGCATAAAGTAATCTGCCTTGTCCATAAAAAATCAAAATTAAGTGTATTTTTAAACCTTCATTAAATTTTCAGCTGTAGTTTTCTTAAAAATATTCTATTACCTAAACAAGTGCAGTGTTTACTAACCAGCTAAGCACCCTATGCTAAAACTCCTTGGTTATATTTAGACGCGAAATAAACGGAAATTAAATTAATCGACCCTAATTTCCTCTAAACCAAACTTAATTGATTACTCAAACTTTGATGTCAAATGAAAACCATTACACAAAAAGCACTCCTAACTTGCTCGGTCTTATTTCATAAATCTACAGTAGAAAGGGTCCAAACCAAATAAAAGTTGACATAGCTATTTTAAAAGAGTTCCAATATGAAGTCTCTACTTTCTAAGTGTCATTGAGTTTCCAATAACGCAAAGTACTGTTTGCATAAGAAACCTTATGAGGCAATTATTCCACATTAATTTCGGATTAAAAAGTAACAATCTAAAATTTAAGTAGCTAATTTTGTGTGAGCCGCGATCAGTGTAGCGCGCAAGCAGCTGCCGTTCGGAGATTTTAGGATAATATGGATAATCCACCGAGCCCGGAATGAAGCTGCGAAGAATCGCTCCGCCGTGCATCCAACCCGAAAATTATTTATTCATTGCCAACTTGTGTTTATGATATGACACCAGTTTTAATTAACAAATAGGGTATGGGTGCACTTCTTGGGAAATATCGTTGGGATATTGATGTGTATTATATTGTTACTAGCCGTTGCCCGCGACTCCGTTTGTAAAGAATAGGGGTATAAACATAGCCTATGACCTATTCTCAGACTTACCAAAGATGGAGAAAAAAAATTGATAAAAATCGGTCGAGCCGTCTCGGAGGAGTTCGATAACAAACACCGTGACACGAGATTTTTATATATCAGAAGATTATAAACGGAATAAGGAATTAGCCGCTATACGTTTTTTGATCCGTTTGGATACGATGATGATTTTGGTGCTTTTAATATCGTGTGATTTAGAGGCAAAATGTTGTACGATTGAGGCATTTTTCAGACGGAGCTATTTTATGAACCTGACTCTTAAGTTCCGTGTTAATCTGGGCTGCATATTCTTAAATGACAGTTCTGTTAACACGGATTATGGAAACGAATAGTAATAAATAAAATAAATAGTACCTTTGGAAATACACTTTAGTCGTATAGAAATAATAAGGCAGTGCCGTCTCAGCGTCGATAACTCGGTTGGTTGACGCGTTGTGCTAAGTAGGTAATGGTGATTGTCTTTATTAAATCTACAAAAAGTTATACAATACTTGTTAATGAGTAATGACATTACGGTTACGTTGCATAGTCTAAAAAAAAACGAAACAATTGGTGAGGATGTAGTGTTTAAAATGTAGTAGACATTCAAATTTAGCAGGCGTTCATCTTTTTGTTTACAGCCGCAGGGTAGATTTTCCATTAGCCGTAACAGTACTTACTACAACAAACAGCCGTAACAGTACTTTTTAAAATCCATGGCCGATGTAAAGCTCCCAACGAACCGATAATAAAGCTCACGATTGCCGCTAAACGTTATCTACTTATTATACTCCTTTTTTATTCCTTTGGTTCGGAACATTTATTACTGTCTTATTGCTGGCGGAGTGCTTGAGGCCGTGGGGGCAGCACTGTCAACAAGAGGTTATTATGTTGAGACTAGCGAAAAATGAGTGAAAAGACTGCATTCTTCTTTGTTGTCGCGAAAGCAAAAAATGTGCTGAGAACATATAATATTATGCTGCTTGTTTGAAAAAGAATTTTCCCATCCAAATGGCCTGAAACTACATAGGTAATTAAAGTGGCATTTGATATAAGTAACTTACAAAAACTTTTATTATTTTTAAAAGTAAAAGTAGTTACAATTCATCCTTTTTTGAAATTGATATGTTTAACACCTCCTTGTTTAAATTTAAGGCTTCCATCTTAGATTTAATTAGTCGTTAGGTTTTTTTTATTTGGTGACTTAACTTAATTTGTTCTCTTTAAGTATTTTTTTTTTCTCTTTCACGAACACGAATTTTATTAGATTGTCGTGTATGTTGTGTTAGATAAGTCTAAGAACACCAATTCACCCAACTTGCATTTATGTGTTAAATGGTGGCATCTTTAATGGTTAATATTAGATGTATGCATATTAGATATAAGTAAAATTGTACCGTTTGTGCCCAAATAAACATTAAAACATTAAGATAACATTTTAGCAATATTCAAGTAAGTAATCAAGTATTCTATTTAACTAACAATTTAAATTTTCATTGGTCAACTTTGCGCCCATTGATTGTAGGGTTCCATACAAATATGCAGTGAATATTCAATACTAAGTCTTAATAGACCGATAGATCGTTAACTTGTTAAGCCTCCTAAGCTACGACAGTTTTCGTTTTACTACGTTATAAATATTACCATTATGATGTTTTTTTTCACATTTTTCAAGCCAACAGTTTACCTAGTAAAATTTTTGCAAATGCATCCTGAAGTCTGAAAATTGTGTAGTAATATTTTTAAAATATCAATCGAACAATACCCTATACCATGGGTTCAGATTAGAAAAAAAAATCACCCCTACTTAATATGTAGGTAGGCGAGGTAGGTACCTACCCTAAAAAAATTATTTTCAAATTTTTATTATACCATTTTGTCCACGTATATATATGTAAAGCTATGCAAAATTACAGCTTTCTAGCAGTAACAGTCTTTAAGCTAAGCCGCAAACGACAGAAAGACAGAGGCGAAACTATTAGAGTTTCTTGTAGGACTAGGAACCCTAAAAAGAGCTTCAATTATATTAATTTTCAAATTCCTGATGTTAATGAAGATTTAAATCCTCGTTTAGCGCATCTACTAGTGAAATTAATTAAATGTAATATTTTTAGAATTAGAAGTGCAATACCAGATATCGAGTAGAAATTTTAATATGGTTATGACAATAATCCCGCGACATCGACCGGAACATAAAATTTATAATTCATTTGAAAATGCATTTAGTTCGCATTTATTAATACATAGCAGATTGATTAAATCATATTTAGATTGTATAAATAACTAGCCTGTACCACCTACCTTGTTACATTTAAAATGTTAGTTATTTATTTACCTAACAACCTCAAGAACCTTTAGACGACCGGATAGCCCAGTTGTTAGAGAACCTGACTACGAAGCTTGAGGTCCCGGGTTCGATTCCCGGTCGAGGCAGACATTTGTGTGAATAATACGAATGTTTGTGCTCGAGTCTTGGGTGTTTAATATGTCCGTTTTCTAGTACCCATAGTACAAGCTTTGCTTAGTTTGGGACTAGGTCAATTGGTGTGAATTGTCTCGTGATATTTATTATTATTTATTATTATTCAATTGCTTTGTGGACGATTTCAAATTGTATGACCTTTTATTGGCTGGAAGTCGAAATGAAAAAAAGATAAGATACCCTTGTTCTTACGAGGTCACAATTTTCATAAATTCAGTCATCTAAATATTTTTTTATGCTTAGGTAATTTTATTTTGATAAATTGAACCATTAAGGACAGTAATCAACTTTTTGTACATGCCTTAATTAAAGTCTACTTTTTAAATAATTTATTACAAACATCAAACCGTAACTGAAATTGATATTATTTCATGCACATTTTATTGGTAGCACCTACGTTTATTGATATCATCTTATTAATCATTTGCCCTCCTCTTACAATAAGAATTCCAGAACCTTGGGCATATCCATAGTAAGATAATGATTAAGGTCATTTACCCTATGTTGCACCTTAAATACCAATCATTGTTATATTAATTGATATCCCAAGTTCTCCCTTCGCGATCAGAGAGTCCTATGCCCAGTGTGGCGAGGATTTACTTCTACTTCCTATTTTCTTACCTCAACTACATAATAATCATGCAAAGGTGACCCCGAGATATATGACATGATTCACTTTATTGAATCAGGCGTTACTTTGCGGAGGTCCATATTAATGAACTAAAACAATTACTTTGCTCACCCGCGACCTTACAATAGTTACGTTTATGCAAGAAATGTGTGTTCATGCAGTTCCTCCACCTCCACACTGTACGAACACACACAAATCACATAAACACAACTATCACCACCACCAAGCTACACTGACGCGTTTCGAACTCAACCAGAGCTCATCTTCTCTCTCTCTCTTCTTCTCTTCTTGCTCTGGTTGAGTTCGAAACGCGTCAGTGTAGCTTGGTGGTGGTGATAGTTGTGTTTATGTGATTTGTGTGTGTTCGTACAGTGTGGAGGTGGAGGAACTGCATGAACACACATTTCTTGCATAAACGTAACTATTGTAAGGTCGCGGGTGAGCAAAGTAATTGTTTTAGTTCATGATTCACTTTATCTTCCCAACCGTAGGTTGGTCAACTTACGTCCACAATATAGTGTGGTGCGGGGGGTAAGCCCTCGTTTATGTACTTCTGCCTGTAAGGGTTTAACTATACATGAGGGCCCCTTAGCCTTATACTACCCTCGACAAATATAGGTGGAAACACGGAACTTCTGCACCAACTTATGCACCATCGTGAGTCCCAGAGTGGCAGTAGGTATACTGCTATACATACTCTGCAATCTCTGATAAGCACTGAGGCGGGACATAGTCCCTTAATGGACCTCCAACATCACCCCTACAGTCCAGCCCAATACCACCGGCTATAAAACTCAGTGCTTAAACCCATAGCTTGCAATACTTCTTACAACTTCTGTACTCGGTTAAGACAAACTTCTGTCTTACATCATTACTACTTCTGATTATTACTTCTGGTCTATATCTCGAGGTCATACATAATCATATCTTTATATGCAACAGATAGAATCAGTTGTAGGAGATAATAAAATAACTCACCGGGGTGCTGTATCGCTCTGACCTCCGTTACTGCCTCTCCTTACTCTGTCGGCACCTTCTCTACCTTTTTCCTTGCCGTTATATCGCCGTCCTGTCATACGTCAAAAAAGACATTACTTAGGTACTCACTTCATGGACAGGAAAACATGGTGTTGCCAACAGTCAAATAAGCATAAAACAGAGGTAACTCACCCTGGGTATGGATTCGCGACGTCCGCGACACCCAGCGTTGAGCTCCGACATACATAAACATACGTATATTTGACTCGGGTATGCATAGGCATGTCTTATCCAAATTAATGTTCACAAGTCCTGAGCGAGCCGTAACTACAAAATCAATAAAGAAAAATACGAATTGTTTGTTGGGTTTAAAAGCATTGTTCGGCAAAAAGAATCCTCTCTGTTATGGCGTAATGCGTATAAAGGTACAGTCACGAGCATTAACATATATACGTTTCCTAATTTGCAAAATAATATATCTATGTAAAATTTCCTAACTAAATACACATACATAACGTTCAAAATATTGTATCCAAAAAACCCACCACAGTAATGTACACGATATTTGTTGCAAAATTAAGTCAACAACCTCGATCACAATATTGTATACGCCATTGCTCCCTTTTTGAAATATACGTGACAGTTTCTAAATAATATCTACAACGCAGTGTCATTAATATGTAAACAATTACGTTTGGTTCATTTTTCATAACAATGTATACCAATACAACGATTGGAACATTTTTGTTCATTTCTTAAGTCTTATACAAACCGGTCAAGTGCGAGTCGGCCACGTCTGTGAAGGGTTTCTTACATCCGTACAGAGTTTTTTAAATCATCATCATCATCATCCCAGCCTATATACGTCCCACTGCAGGGCACAGGCCTCCTCTCACGATGAGAGGGCTTGGGCCGTACTTACCACGTGGAAAAAAAAATACTGTTCAGTAAAAAATCGCCAAATGTAAGCACCAAAATCGTAAACTTATAGCTAGGTAAACGTACGTCACCGGAGTTAAAAACGCTGAAAAAGCACGTTTGTTGTATGACGACCCCCTTTAGTTTTTAACTTTATTTTATATATATATATATATATATATATATATATATATATATATATATATATATATATATATATATAGATTAGTAGGTATTTGTTGTTATAGCGGCCACAGAAATGTTTAGCTATTACGGTTCAAGATATAGAGCTTCTTTTCTTCTTTCTTTAATCTATATTAAATTATAAATGCGAAAGCGTGTCTGTCTTTTAACGCTGAAACCGCTTTACCGATTTTGATGAAATTTGGAAAAGAAATCACCCTTTAAGGGGGCAAAAAGGGAGGTGAATGTTTGTATGGGGATATATACCTAACCGCTGAACCAATTTAAATGAAATTTGGTATATAGACAGTTTGAGTCCGGGGAAAGGATATAGAATGGTTTTCCTAACATTTACATTCCCGCGGGACAAAAGTAAGTGAATTCAATTACGAAACTGATTTAAAAAAAATCTTTCACTAGTAATAGAAAGATACACTGCCTTTGATTGTCATTTAAGAATTTTCAAAATAGGTCAAAACAGTTATATCTATCCCGCGGGAATCTTATACTTTCTCAGGATAAAAGCAGCTTACGTCAATCAAAAACAGTGCAGCTTTCTATGAGTGAAAGATTTTTGATTTGTCTAAATGTAGAATTCTCTTATTTCTGTGCCCCGGGAATTTTGCGTTTTCCCGGGGGAAAAGTAGTTATCCAATGTCAGTCAAGAACTGTAGCTTTTCTATTAGTGAAAGTTTTTTATATCGATCTAAAAAAATATTTCTATCCCGCTGGAACTTTGCACTTTCCCGGGAAAAAATAAGCCTATTTCAATCAGGGGCAGTTTAACTTTCTATAGAATTCACTTATTCCTATCGGGCGGGAACTTTACATTTTCCCGAATTTATCCTATGTATTGTGTTAATCCACGTAACACATCTATCTGTGTGACACATCCAAACAAACGTGACGTAGACAAATTTGAAATATTTGATCTGCATCTAACTCTTATACTTCATTCATTTGAGGGTAGATTCACAAAAACAATAAAAATGACTGTCGCCTTTCCTTGCAAATTACGAGCAACGCTAAGACCACGCGTATACATTGTTATGAAAAATGAACCAAACGAAATTGTTTACATATTAATGACACTGCGTTGTAGATATTATTTAGAAACTGTCACGTATATTTCAAAAAGGGAGCAATGGCGTATACAATATTGTGATCGAGGTTGTTGACTTAATTTTGCAACAAATATCGTGTACATTACTGTGGTGGGTTTTTTGGATACAATATTTTGAACGTTATGTATGTGTATTTAGTTAGGAAATTTTACATAGATATATTATTTTGCAAATTAGGAAACGTATATATGTTAATGCTTGTGACTGTACATTTGTAGCGGATTTATGGAGAAGGCCTCGGTTGGTTTATGATGACAATGCCGCCCGCGAAACGCCCGGGAGCACCACCTCATTTCCTCGCTGAAAGTTATAAAAAACATATTGAAAATGAGATTCCCGCAGTGGAAGACCTAGCGAATGTTATCTTGTTTTGTGATTTGCCTGTTTTTATATACGCTCCCGGGAAATAAACGTATTTTAGTGAAAGGGTCTCTTTTGGATTCCAAAGTTTTTTCCGATACTTCTGTATGTTTGGTTGGCTATTTGAGGCCAATTTATTTTTAGGCGGCAGGATGCGTCATGCTACACTTATTTAAAAGACTTCATTCTGTGACTGACTACACGTTACTTGAACATGATTATGAAAAATTTAAAAACAACTGGCGTTCACTTAATTATTACGGATTGTTTTTTGTGAAATATCTCTTAAGGTTGAGCACAAAAACAAAACTGTTGTTAAAGTAATAAACTTAAGATTTAATGCTCTTTCAAGGTTTAATGGCAGGCAGGTGAAAACAGCGTAAAGTTTTTAGAGATAATTATGGAATTTGCTCTTTTGACGGAACTCTAAATCTCCAGCTGTTCTTTACGACCTGATCGGGTGTTAACGGCGCTTTAATGGCAACCTTCTACACGGTTTTCTTAATTTAATATTCACGTCCTACTTCCTCAGACATGTGCTTTCAGGTAGCACTGTCATATAATTCAATTTATATGTTGCTCTCATAATGCCCCATTACCTGCAGCTTGCGCGAGTAAGAACACCTAATTGAATGTCACATAAAATGTATTAAGCATGCATTTAAGATGCATACTGCCACTTAGATACTTAAAATATTTGTAACTGTGGTTGTTATAAGAATGCAAATGTGTCTGGCTTTGTTACCGTTAGGGTGTTAATTTTAACCCAGGGGAATACAACGTTGTTGGCAGACCAGGCCATCGCCATAGACTTGGAAGTAGTTCCTTATAGGTGAAAAACTTAAGTAAGTCACCTGTTGTATGTAGTCGTAACGTGTCCGTATAAACAAATTAACGTTCCAAATTTCAAAAATGATTGAAGTTCCATATTAATTCTGTGCACTACTACATGTACAAAAGGTGACTTACTTAAGTTTTTCACCTATACCCTCTTAATCTTATAAAATATGTTTTGTCTATGTCTATGCTTCATTTTTTAACCGGCTTCAAAAAAATATTAGGGTTTCTACGTCAATTGCGTGTAAAAAAAAAACACTATTTTTCATGCGAAAAAGAAGCGCATCATTGTTTAATAACCTTTTCTCCAGCCCGAACAGCATCCTGAGCGTGCTGGCGCGGCGCTGGGAGTCGCCCCTGCTGGAGCGCCGGGCGCGGCTGCACGCGCCCGGCGCCCCCGTACCCCGGCGCTTCTAGATATGCCTAATTTTATTTTTATTTTATATTTTATTTTTATGTTAATTTTAATTTTAATTGTATAACACTAACCCTAGATTTAAGTAACTTGTTTAACGATATGGATTTTATATGGTCCGAAATAAAATATTTGAATTTGAATTTTACATGTAGGTACGTATTATTTATATTGTTTAGACACATTCACAATAACTTTCAGGATCACTGAAATATTACTGTAATATATTTTTGAGTTCTGACATAGGTATAACGCCTACTAGGAGTTCTCTATATAATTGTTGAATTTTTACTTTTAATGAATATGTTTTTTATTTTATTTTATTATTTTATATTTCTCAGGAGGTAATTATGCACCAAACTGTTACATAATTATAAGTGCCTACACAAATTAATAAATTGATACTCTATACCGCTAGTGCCACACAACAAAACTTTTCATCACTGTCACTGTTTCTTATCCGGTTCGAAGGACCACTTTGTTTACATCAAACACCGTTGCTAACCATCCATTCCATCCATTAAATCATAAGTATGTACATTTCTTATAGTTTTCCAAACAGTCAAACGTTGCCTAGTTTCGTTTTAGGTATAGCGACACCTGTCGGTCAGTAGAGTAACAATCGTCCAAAACACTGACCACATGTTAAGCCCACACAAAACTATCCTAGAACAAAGGAATATCAGAAGTCACATTATTATTATCGATATTTCATTCATCGCGTCAAACGTCGCCAATTAGCGCCACGACACTCGGCAAGGAGCGAACGGAAGACAAAGCTCCCGTTACGCGGGCGTTATCCGTGTGAAAGCACACAAGTTGCTGTTATGTCGAGGGCCACTGTGTACAGTATTCAGGCAAAGATTGTCTTGTCAAGAGCCGGCGAGCTCAGTGCAACGCGCCCCGCGGTACAAGACGGACGTTTCACGCCGCGTCTCCCCTCGTCACCGGCGCGTATCCGATACTCGAACAAAAAGTTTCGAAACTCGAATACTTTTTCCGAACGGACGTTCTGAATTCAAAACACTGACGATTCGATTTCAAGGACTCATTTTGTGAACGTTAATGGATGTTAGACAGCATTTGGATAGTTTTATAAAATGTGATTGCACATTATTTTTCTCCTTGCCTCAGTTAAACCAGGTAAGTAATTATAACTTTAATTGGGCAAACGGTTTTTCTTTTGATACTAATTAAGAGTTATTATTTAGAAAGAAAAATTGCTACTTAAATGTTTTGGAGCTTTGAAATATTAATTACCGCTTGAGTTTCAAATATTTCAATGTTACACCTGTTTGCCTATTTGTTAATTAGGCAGGAAGGAATATGTCAAATGAGGGCAATTCAAACTTGCCTTAAATGACAGAAGTTACTAAGGATAGTTTCAATTGGCCCACTATTTCTTACTTTAAAATAAAGTTTAATTTTATTTGAAAGGCAAAACATACATGTACCTACTTACTGTTACTTGGTTCAATATAGCTAAGCTCGAATATACGAGAGTTATTAAAAAATATCTGGCTAAAATACCTTGTAATTTTGATAAGCAAATAGCCGTCCCCGATAGCAAATATATCATTTTCCCGCAGGCGGTTTATTTCGATACGAAACCCTTCGCAATCCGTCTCCAATGCTTCCAGGGCAAAGTCAGCATAACAAAGAGAATTACGACAATGACGTCTACATTGAACCCTCTTAATTTTCCTTTTGGGATCCTTTGTTTTATACAGAGGCCGTGGCTATTGTCGAAATCGCTTTATGTAGCCAGTTTGTCGAAGATGAAAGCGAAAAAATAATTAGTCATGGTGTAAACTCCCGGCCACTTTAGCGAGTGCTGCGTCCGGCGTGATCCCGGTAGCTAACTAACTAGTTAGCACAACAACTGTGCTAAGTATTTCCTTTTACTTTAAAGTTAAATCTAAATTTTACACAGGCAAGATACTAGCATTTTCCAAATAGAATAGGAATGTGGGACGACCGGCTAGCCTAGTGGTTAGAGAACCTGACTACGACGCTTGAGGTCCCGGGTTCGGTTCCTTGTCGGGGCAGACATTTTAATGAATAATACGAATGTTTGTTCTCGAGTATTGGCTATTTTAGTATGGATTTATCCGTTGTCTAGTACCCATAGAACAAGCTTTGCTTAGTTTGGGACAATTTAGGTCAATTGGTGTCAATCGTCCCATTTACTTATTTAAATAGTGGTAATACAGCAATACTTACCTACCGATGGTGATTTAAGTATTTATTATTTGAGTACTAGATCCAATTCAAACATTTTAGCCGCAATTACCTCCTTTTTAGGGTTCCGCACCTCGAAAGGAAAAAGCGGAACCCTTATAGGATCACTTTGTTGTCCGTCCGTCCATTTGTCCGTCCGTCAAGACTCTTTTTCTCAGGAACGTGTGGAGGTATCAAGCTGAAATTTATATCAAATACTCAAGTCTACTGTCCCTTGGAGCTGTGAAAAAATCAAACTTCTAAGCCAACGCAATCAAAAGATACAGCCATTTATGCCGCAAATTTTCGACACTCGCAAGGGAATCAAAACCTACAGGGTACTTCCCGTGAACTCAGAATCTTGAAATTTGGTACGAAGCAAGGTCTTATAGCACAGATAATGGAAAAATTGCGAAAAGCATATTTTTTTTGTCTGTTTATCAGTATCCAATCTACAATGATCCCACACTGCGCACATTTTGCTTAGGAGCAGGGGTCTGCTAAGACTGGATGATCATAGATGCATATAAATTCGTACGGAACCCTCGTTGCGCGAGTCCAACTCGCACTTGGCTGGTTTTTTATTGGAGCTACGACCTGGTTAAGGTTGCGGGAACGTGTTGGATGCGGATGGCGCAGAACTGATCTGTTTGACGTGCCTTGGGGGAGGCCTATGTTCAGCAGTGGACCTCCTTTTATATATATATATATATATATATATATATATATATATAAAAAAATATATTTTTAGGGTTCCGTACCTCAAAAAGAAAAAACGGAAACCTTATAGGATCACTTTGTTGTCCGTCTGTCTATCTATCAAGACCCTTTTTCTCAGGAACGCGTGGAGGTATCAAGCTGAAATTCATGTCAAATACTCAAGTCTACTGTCCCTTGGAGCTGTGAAAAAAACAAACTTCTATGCCAACGCTATCAAAAGATACAGCCGTTTATGCCGCAAATTTTCGACACTCGCAAGGGAATCAAAACCTACAGGGTACTTCCCGTGAACTCAGAATCTTGAAATTTGGTACGAAGCAACGTCTTATAGCACAAATAAAGGAAAAATTGCGAAAAGCATAAAATTTTAGTTACATCATATAATCCCGACGAACCAATCCAAAATGTTTTAATGTTTATTTGGGTACAAACGGTACAATATAGCTAATTACAATAGAAATCTTAGATTATACATCAACCAGTAAAGTTACCACAGGATGCTAATACATGTTACTAACCAATCAATATAAAATCGTGACATTACTTTAAAAGACTATGGATACCTATAGAGGCAGGAAATTAACATTAACATGAAAACGTGTAACGTAAAAAAGAAAAATAATAACTAAGTAGCAATTTGCTCCCTAACTAAAGCTGTAAACTATTGGAGACATGTGTTAAATATATCAACTTCAGAAAAACTGGGTATGTATTACAATACCGAAGTACGAATGACCGAATGTATTAAAACATCGAATGGGTCAAAAGACCGACACGATTTTTTTCTGAAACCGTAAACTTCTCAGAATTTATTAAAACGGCATCATACAGAACCCTTTAGGTTAGGTTAGGTTTGTTTTATAGCAATCTTAAAAAGTTAACGGTTTCAGAAAAAAATCGTGTCGGTCTTTTGACCCATTCGATGTTTTAATACATTCGGTCTTTCGTACTTCGGTATTGTAATACATACCCGAAAAACTGGAATTATAAATTTTGCAAACTCTATTAACAAAAGAATTTCCAACATATTTAGGACGTATAACGGGGACAAACGGGGACATGAAACAGATTATTAATATGTCGAGGATTGGGGCGTGGAACTCTATAACTTAATTTATTAAGAAGGTATGGGGAGTCAATTTTATTATTAATAATTTTAAACAGTAATATTTGGTCTTTTACAGTACGTCGACTTTGGAGTGAAAAAATATTATTAAAATTAAATGTTTGACAATTTAGGGTGGCTTTATATTTTAAGTGCTTAATTAGTTTATTTTGTATTCGTTCTATGGAATTTATGTATATATTATATTGCGGATTCCAAACACTGGACGCATATTCTATAATGGGTCTGATCAAAGAGTTAAAGAGAACCAGGATCGTAGTGACATCCCGGAATTCCTTGCCCACTCTCAGTATAAAGCCAAGAAGTCGATAAGCTCTATTACTGATATTCACAATATGATCAGAAAATAAAAGTTTACTGTCTATAAAAACACCCAGGTCTCTCACTGTAGACGTCCTCTGAACCAGTTCATTATTAAATGTATAATTAAAACTAATCAAAAATGATCCCACATTGGGTACATTTTACATGGTAGCAGGGCTCTGCTAACACTGGATTATTATAGTTACAGCTGTTAACCTAAAAATTTGTACGGAACCCGACTCGCACTTGGCCGGTTTTTTTTAATAGCAGCTAATACAAGTTACCCCTTGTTGTTAGGGGTAAGTTGTAACAATTAAAAACGCAGTAATATAGCAGAAAATAAAACATTTTATAATTATGACCACTCAAGTTACAACTTGCCCCGTGATATTGTTACAATATGGCATTGGCTCATTTTACAGACAACTATATTTTTTCAATCGTCAGGAAAACAGTCAATAAACTCAATAAAGCTAATTATATACCCGTCTAAAATTAACATTCGAATTCATTCCTATTCTGATTGTGGTTTGATATTGGTACGACATACTTTTCCAGTTGCGAAATTAAAATAAATGCTCAAGATTATTACAAAAATGTTAAAGTCTTTGTAAAAACATCGATCGCCTTTTTATAGAAGTAGCTTATAAAATAATATTGGGTATACATTACATTTATGAAATATATGCCGTTCTAAAAGACCCTTTCAACAAAATGACAATTGTCCGTCATCAACGTTATATTGTGTATGTATAATAAATATTGCGTAGTATATTGCACTTCCGATATCCGGTACAAAACTGATACAGCGCTCTAGTTTTGCATAAAGAGACTTATTGCACGTTTTTAGCTTATATGCATCAAAATTCACAATATATAATAGATTTATTTCAGATAAAAAATTACAAATTACAAAAAGTACCCACATAATAATATTTGAAACTAAGTAAAACAAAAAACACATCCCATCAAACACACCACCATCACATATTCACATAGATTTGTCAAAATCGAGTGTAGTCTTTCCCCCCCCCCCCCCCCCCCGCGCCTCTAAAAGCTAATACTGTTAATTAGAAAAATTTGTAAAATTCATGATGAGACTCATATCACATTAACAAGGAATTCTAAAGATAATTATTATAAGTAGTTTAAGAGTAAATAGTAGTCTGACTTATAAATTTTACCTACATGGGAAATTCCGTAAGAAATAAAAATCCTTGGAAAAATATTAAGTAAGTACGCTCGTGTCCTGTACGCTCTTGGCTGGTTTTTGTCTATTGTGCAGTCAGTCAACCAATTTTTATTCCTAGGCCACTATAGAACCTTGACGCATTAACTACGACATAATAACATTACATCGTCATATTTACAACGCCAGTGCAGGTTAAAGGATTATCAACTTTCTAATCACAACATGCAATAAACGTAAAGAGTTTATAAACGGTTTCGCTCCATGGCATGGTTCTATAGTGGCCTCTAGGAATCAAATTGGTTGACTGTACCTTCACCTACACCTTACTATTACTTCATAGAACATTTCACATAGCACACCCTTTATCATTTTACTTGCAATTGGGCTCAAATAGGTACTATTATGTAATTAAACAGTCACCGACATAGCCAAACGGATTAGCTCGTTGAAATGACAATGGGCAGGCCATATAGCACGCAGAACAGATGGCCGTTGGAGCCCAAAAGTTCTGGAATGGAGACCACCGACTGGCAAGCGCAGCGTGGAACGTCCACCAACGAGATGGACGAACGATTTGGTGAAGGTCGCAGGTTCAGGGTGGATGCAAGTCGCTTCCAACAAGGGAGGCCTTTGTCCAGCAGTGGACGTCCTACGGCTGAAATGATGAAC
Organism: Archips xylosteana; assembly: GCA_947563465.1. Classification (NCBI taxonomy): domain Eukaryota; kingdom Metazoa; phylum Arthropoda; class Insecta; order Lepidoptera; family Tortricidae; genus Archips; species Archips xylosteana. The sequence goes on from OX387344.1 coordinate 15,107,581, forward strand.
GATGATGATGCCCTATGTGTACAGTCCATATTAAATATAAGAGGATGACCAAGGTGCTCAAATATACCATATACCGAGTCAACTGACACCCTTAACAATACCTAGACGTGTTACGAAATATCGAAGCCACTTTCGCTGTTCTGTATTTTGACGCTGACTGTCTCGACATTGCATTACCTTTTAGCCAGCTTACAGATAATTGGAAATATAATCCCAATCGATAAACAATTACTTAATCCATTATTCCACTATATTTTATGAAAGTCTTTATAAACCTAAACTTTAAGGAACTTAGCCTTTTAGCGACTTTTCTAGCTTTGAGAGCGCGCTCTAAATACCACAGTCGCACCGGATACCGTATTTTATAGACTACATATCCCTAAAAAGTTGGCGGAGTTTACTGCGGACACAACGGTGTGTTCGACAAAACATCCGCCCGCTGTCCCCGCTGACCGTGTCCGGAACAAACCCGGATTTATTTGACCGCATCGTGCGGGTTCCTTCAAGACTCAGTGATATGTATAATTATTACGGGTATTTTTATCTGGTTGTAAAAAAAATGATAGAGAGATCATGCCAGGTAATTTTCTTAACTGTTATTTAAACGAAAATTGACTTATATTGTATTCATGTGATAAATCTATAGGTATTGCAGCAATATACATCTATGAGAAGATTAGATAAAAAGAGATTTTCTCACTTTATATAATAGAGAGCTAGCTATTTTCATTCTTCCACAAGAGCAAAAACGGCGGGATAGAACTAATTCCAACAATAATAAAATTTTAAGCGGTATTTATTCGAAAAACAAAAAACAAACTTTTAAATTCTTAGTCCTTAGCGTAATTCAGTCAATTGTCAACCGTTAAACCTTATCATACACATATTTCACATTCAATTACGACTTACTTTCGTTGAACAATCAAAACGAACAACGACTGTTTGCAGTAGGTACTCTACGTATATGCCAATGTCAATTGATAATTAGTTAACCAGTAATTTAAAAACAGCCAGCTCACGATCGATCCCACCTACCACTAACTTCAGAATTAATTAAGAAAGCATTCTCTATTAAAGTGTCCACGGACCGTACCACACCGGGCGCTATCTAAGGGCCACAATCCATTGCAGTCGACGAGCGCAACTCATTAAGTTCAACGTAGCGTTCAGCGCTGGCGACATCACTCAACGCACCGAAATAAAAAACAATGTCGATGGACTCTTTCACAGAAGTGCGACCTTTCCCACATCAAAACACGGCCTTTTTGAAATCAAGTTACTCGCCAATGGATCACGCGCTTTAGGCGAAGTCATTAACGGGCAGTGTTGTTGTCCCAACTTATTATCGTTTAATTTATAGCCACACATTAGCGCTTGAGGCGCCATTAAGCTGGGGAAGACTCGGGGAATAAATAAACTCGGGGAAAGTTCACATGATGAACACCCCGACCCTAACTCACTTGCCTCAGCACGTGCACTCGTTAAAATGTCACTGGCAAACGATATAGCGTTTATTGTCCTCTATACTCTGATGACATTGGTGTATCTCGAACTTATACGTGTTTTTGTAAAAAGTATGCGGCAGAAATTATGCTACTTTATTCGATACCCAATTTCAGCTTCGTAACTTTCCGTAAAGCTGAAATAAACTCGTATTCAAGCTGAAACCAAATTAATTAAAACATCAAAAAACAAGTGATTTTTCGAAAGGAGTTCTCAATGAAAACACGCTAAGCCCCACTAATTACGAGTTCACCCTCGTAATACCTACAACATAATTTCGTTGCAGAGCCAAAATTCGCAGAATCACTAAGGAAGGGTTCCAATTCTGAATTCTACCGACAGGTCTGACATTAAACAGAAGCTATGTTTGACATGTTTCTATTTGCCATGTATGCGGCTCTAACAAAACCCGGTTTTAACGCAATTGTATTAAGTCCGGTTATTCTAAATCAAAACGTTACGACATGCGATCAGGCAGCCAAGGGATAACGAACTTTATCTTTAAAGCTTAAGAGTTAATATCTTCGTGGCTCTGTTGATGATTTCGCTCAGATACTTGAGCAGAATTAAGCTTTTTGCGAAATACTGTGAATTTTCTTTCAAGTGTGCTAGAGTGTATTTTGCTCTGTTGAATCATAAGGAAGATTACCTATTCGTAGACATGTCGACGATAAGAGTAGAGTCGTTATAGAGGTTGTCGGAGACCCTCAAAATATAAACATCATCCAGATGTCGCAGATAAGCGAGGGGGCTTTTTGGCCTAATGGTGGATTACCTCAGTCAAGTACGTCGCGAGTCGAACCGCCGAACGTCTGCACGCAGTTATTATATTGAACAAAAATCTTCAAACTGATCAAAACAGAAGTATAGACTCACTTATTCGTCTAAACATTACCTACTCCCTCGGTGTCTCACTTGACACGAGATCGATTTTAAGACAAAAGAAAACCTTCCAGAATCAATTTTCAAACGCGGATTACCATATTGTTTTATTCATGAAGAATTATACACTTTGACCTTCAAATATCTTTCAACGATCGAAGATTAAAATATCGTAAGTACATTTTTAAAAATACAGAATAAATAATTAATATCCTTATCTAGACAAGTATGTTCCATTCTGTCTCGTTAAACTAGAAACTTTTAGCTGTGTATGCTTCAAATAAGCATTGTGGGTATGGAAATGTCTACATTTCAATACATTCGGATTCTAAAAGATCTTTCCAAGATAAAACTAAATTTAGGTACAGATTTATTTAGAGCTAGCGGGGATAGACCTCACAATAAGAAGTGAATTTCGTGATGACACTGCTGGTATATTACAAAAGGTTAGGGTAGAAGATGGTATTTAATTAAAAACCTTATAAAGGAAAGAGCAACCCTTCCTACTTTATTATAAGTGAAATTTGTACGCCGGGATTGATGGCTGTTTGACAGAAACCCAACGAACTGTAATTTTATTGAAAAAGCCACAGCTGCGGATTTCCTTTCTCTTTTTGGAATATGAAAATGCGTCTCCCAGGTATCATCTCACTTTGTTATTATAAATCTATTACAAAAACAGTTGGTGTTATTTTTGTTTTTCATTAAAATAATGCTAGTTGATTTCTAGAAAATTATTTTAGGACTGGTTTTTAGACCACAGTAAACAATATTTTAACAGACTTGTTGAAGGTTTACAAAACGATATGAAAATCAAATTAAAGGGTCTATAATGACTCCCATAAAATTTTAAGTCATAATGTATCATTAGTCATAATCAACGTTAGTCATATAGTGATTTATTTCTGAAACAATTTATTTTTCGGAATTGTTATAAAACAAACCTAACCTTACCTACTGCATTCTATAAGATGGCATTTAAAAAAGTCCTGAACAAAATACAGTTTCAGAAATAAGTCACTGTATGACTAACGTTGATTATGACTAACATTATGACTTAAAATTTTATAGGAGAAAAGGGGCACCGTATAAGTAATACATGGGATGAGTCATCAATTACAAACAAACATATAATGATATTGCATTGACGTGCAGAATAATTAATAAATATTGAATTTTTAAATGATGATTAAATTTAATTATAAAAAGATTAATCAATTCCGACGACCCACGCAGCGTTCAAGGATAAACGTTTATTTTATCCATTCAAAGTTTTAAATTACTCGCATTAATCTGGAGGAGCAAAGCATACCAGGATGCAGGAATTACCAACAATGTTCAATGGTGAGGGTGACAAAGAAATGCCTCCCTTGTATAACAAGAGTTTGTTTGTGCTAATTAGGTTTGCCCTAATGAAAACAGGGCGGTGTTCATCCGTAGTTGTCTGGGTAATTAACAGCTGAGATAGGAAATATTAATATTTATAAGCCTCGGGGTCGAAAGCAAATTTTCGTTATACGTTTTAACTAGCTTGAAGCCGGTGATGAATTTTACATGCTTATTTTACACGTGGAATTAAATAAGCAATTATTATTTTTCAACGGTTTTTTGTTGCTGTCAAATTCACAGAGGTTATCCTCGTCAAAATGTTGGGTCAGCAGTGCAGTTTATCTGGACTACAAGCGATTTAAAAGGCAAAGCCAAGTAATTAACGTGGCTGTAAAGTGCCTTGTTAAAAGTGAAACCGTAGATTTGTCATTCTAAAATCCATAGCTTGATTATTTTTATAGGCTTAAGCTTTTTTGAATTATTTACTAAAAACTTTTAAATTCGTTTAAATTAAGTTTTTACAGTGAGTTAGCTTAAGGCACAAAACAAAAATACAATAATGTATAATAACTACTTAATTTCATCTCAAACATTGCGTGAAATCCATGTCACTGTCATACTCATAAATTGAAGGCAATAACAATTGCGGAGTAGCAATGAAATTGAAATGAAGTAATTTATTTTCCTTTAATTTTGTCGCATTAAATCCGATGTCGTTAAATTTGATATTATTTTTATTGCACAAACAAAAACAAATCGTTTTATGTTCAAATTTAAATTTTCCAGTTCCTAAAAGGGCGAGAGACCCTGCCTGTAATAAGGCGATGTTTTTATTACACTGGGGCCTTCTAATAAGCGGACACTGCTTGTTCGCAAACAATCTCATCCCGTTCCGTAATTTTATACCTATATCTGGCTAAAGGAATAATAGCTCGCCTGCTTAATAGGTTGGGAACTACTAGTAAGTAATTGTTTTGTTTGTTATTTCTGTTTTTAGGAACCAGAGGCGTATATGAAATAAAAAACAATTGTCAGGCTAGTTTACTTAATATTTCAATCACAAATTTATTATTAATGTTAAAGATCACACATCTTTTAGAGGAAACAATCTACTACATCTATACACAATAATTCACAGAAAATAGCCACAAAATAAAACACTTAGCTGAAACCTCTCCGCGCGAGCACCGACCGGTAAAAAAGCCCGGTAAACGAACTGACACCTAGTTTTATTGAAGTTGCCGTGACGTCACAGATTCCTACCATACGAAGTTTAGTACTACCCTAACACGGCCTCTCCTGACTGTGCGCCGTCCTCGGGCACGTCTTCAGTTGAAGCATTCTGGGCTGGATCCTCATCTTGGCTCACATGTGGCTCGGTAGGGGGTCCTGCCTGCGCATCGTCATCATCACTATTCTTGCCTGGAAGAATGAAGTTAATATTAGCAGGGAAAATAAAGCTCATTATTGCCTACTCAGCCATTCATCACACATTCAAGGCCCTCTTTCATTGACACAAATCAGCTAAGGAATCTAATCACTTTCAGACAGTCACAGACATGTTCTGACGTCCATCTATCTATTTCACTCAGCATCACACATTATCATACCAAGAACGTGGCAAACAGACAGAGGCATCACTGAATCGCTTGTCCAGGTGACAGACAGAGGCATCACTGAATCGCTTGTCCAGGTGACATACAGAGGCATCACTGAATCGCTTGTCCAGATCTCATAGGATAGTACCGCAGCACTCATCCACATTAAGCACACATGACAGAAGCACCGCAGCGCATTCTACACATGATTAGGATCATGATACCACAGTAATCATGTCCGACCGTACACGTACAAGCCGTGTCTGCAAGACAGAGGCACCGCAGCGCATGTCCAAATCCCTTTGGATAGTACCGCAGCACTCATCCATATTAAACACGCAAGACGGGAGCACCGCAGTGCACCACTAGTCAGCTGCTGGTCAGCTCTGCAGCCACACCATCTGGTTGCAGGACTAACAGGTCTGCTCGGCTGACCGCCAAGAACAGGCCACAACCGCTCCTTATCATTCACAGCAATCTGTGAACCAATAAAAACATCACTCACATTCAAAAAAACAAAGGAAAACTTTTCAGGACACCATTTACCCTTCCACGGCACCATATATTGGGCCACAGCTTGTTTCATCTTGCTTCGAGCACCGGCCAATAGCCTGAGCTCATATCGGTCACTCGGCCTAACCTGACCGCAAGTAACGCTTGTTTTACTGAACTTTCGCGGCTATGAGATCTACGATTAGGCCGCTCTCGCGACATACATATAACGGGCTCGCGAACGTGAAACGCGATGAGAACGAGACCGGGTCCGACCACAAGAACGAGAACGAGAACGGGAGCGAGACCATTCACAACGTTTAGGGTGAAATTGTTCATCACTACGACGGTGGGGTAGTTCGCGAGAATGACGACGTGAGGGTACACGAGATCGACGGCGGGCACAATAGGATTCATCCGAAAGGGAACTTTCATCCGAATCTCGTCTTCGGCGTGACCGCTCACGAGGTTTTTTACGCCTGTGAGGGTGGGATGCGTCGACCGACTTACTACGCGATCTCGATCGAGGCATTATACAAAACGGCGATAGTAGTGGATTGTTTCAAAGTACAAATCGAATATTGTGGACAAAAGTGAATCCCACTTCTGATTTTAGGAACCAGAGGCGTATATGAAAAAAAAAACAATTGTCAGGCTAGTTTACTTAATATTTCAATCACAAATTTATTATTAATGTTAAAGATCACACATCTTTTAGAGGAAACAATCTACTACATCTATACACAATAATTCACAGAAAATAGCCACAAAATAAAACACTTAGCTGAAACCTCTCCGCGCGAGCACCGACCGGTAAAAAAGCCCGGTAAACGAACTGACACCTAGTTTTATTAAAGTTGCCGTGACGTCACAGATTCCTACCATACGAAGTTTAGTACTACCCTAACACTGTAATAAAATAAAAGGTTGTTGGCACTGCTCAAACATAGTAATTTTCACTCCTTACCTACGCAATAAGGTAATTAATCAAGAACTTAGTGTCAATAATTAAAATATCGGTACTAAAGTAATTGATCTAAAATATCGTAAAAATTTTTCGTGTGACTTTTGGTATGACGGTGGAGAAACTAGGCTAAAATCAATGTTTTTTTTTTTGTCATAACATAACATAACCATTCCGTTATACTTTCCCTTGTTTTGATATCTCAGACCTAAAACATGTTTAGTGTTTTGGTAGCCAATTATGTGTATTAGTACATAATTAATTAATTACAGTAGTGTGATGCTTATGGTACCTGCATAAGCGACAATTGAAGCTTCGTCGATCGCTACTGGCTGTCCAACCGGAAACTTCTTTAAGTGCCGCATACGCACAGATGCGTTGAAAAGGCTTCAAAATTATGACAACGGCATTAAGCGAAACTCATTAAAACGCATATGATACTTATGCGGTGTCGCCACTGAATGTAATAAAAAAAAACTATAAAATAGTAGCGGGGTACGAGTGTACGTTATGATATTTTGCGAGTAAACGTCTCCGTATAAATGCATTATGGCACTGCGGTGGCCACTGGAGTTCAGTAAACGGAACCCCAATATCACAAGTATTAGAAATAATTCCGACACTTACTCCATTCCGTATTCGCACTTATCCATTCAGAATCGAAATGATATTGAGAAAAGATTTTTATATCGGGACCTTTCTTTTGAGAAGGAACCATTAAAGTGTTACGGGTAGAATTTTTACCTAACAATTTTTAACGTAGCTCAATCTTCATCGCGTTCACTGAGGGTTATATTTTTTTCGAACTTTCGCCAGGTCTTCGGTCAGTGCTTCAAACGCATATGTGAGTCTGAAAATGCTTTTAATGATCTCAAAGTAGCGTTCAATACGCTGAGTGAATTTCAGCAGAAAGTTTATTTGCGTTAAGGCAGTGATCCATTAAGGTAGGTACCTGTTGAAAAGGCATTGTGGCTGAAAGATATTCTTTTGAAAATATATGATGTAAAACTGTCTGTGTAATGTTATGTACAAAATAGGGCAGCTATATACTAAACCTGCAGCTTGGGCCGCATGCAATCGCCAGCCTTCTATGAGTGACCCGCCTGGCATAAAAATCATACCAATTTTCAACTATTATCACTGTTCTGCGGACGGTTGCTTTAATGCATTTGTGATCATTAAAAAACCGGCCAAGTACGAGTCGCACTCGCGCACGAAGGGTTCCGTATACGTATCTATAAAAACGACAAAAAAAATCACGTTTGTTGTATGGGCCCCCCTTAAATATAGGTTTTATTATAGATAAATATTCTGTGAATATTTCAAGCGTCTACCTACTACCGTTATCAATATCGAGCAAAAACGAGCAAAAAAAATCACGTTTGTTGTATGAGAGCCCCTTAAATATTTATTTTATTCTATTTTTTACTATTTGTTGTTATAGCGGCTACCAAAATACATGTGAAAATTTCAACTCTTTAGCTATCACGGATCATGAAATACAGCCTGGTGACAGACAGACGGACAGACACAGACGGACGGACAGCTGAGCCTCAGTAATAGGGTCCCGTTTTTACTTTTTGGGTACGGAACCCTAAAAAAGGTTGAGTATGGCTGACATTACAGTATAACACCAATGCGCTGCAAAATTCAAAAATACAAATAAAAAGACAATAAAACTTAAATAATACAACTATTTAGGTTTTTTGTTTTTTTTTTGGATTTTTTTATGTTATTTATGTATACGTGTATGTATACGTATTATCTTGCGGGTGTGAGCTTCGCTCCTGTGAAAGTACTCCCTCCCGCATTAGAATTTCAAAATGTAGCGACTACTAGCGCCATCTAGTCATCACATAAGGAACTAATTACTACAATCCTACATCACGCTATCGAAGTTTCTCAACTCGGCTGCATAAATACAACTTCCAACTTTCATCCATTGGACTTCGGTCCCCAGGTATAACATCTGTCTGGAGAGAGATCTCTCTATTGTAATTACCCCCAAATTGGTGACCCACGACATTGGACAAAATCGCAATCTTCAGACACACAAAAAATTATGACGCAGTCTCACAGCAAGCCATACTCACCGCACTGTGCACCATTAGCATGTATCTATTATCTGCCTGGTGTCTGCAGTTCGCAAATCCTCCTCCCACTACTTCCACTTGCCAATCAATCAACCAACGCTCGCCCGCCAACAAGGCTCCGAGCAATCACGCAACAGGCATGCATCTACAAGTAGCAGAGGAACAACAATGCTCGCCGACGAGGCTCTGAGCGACTGGCCCTTGCCAGCGCCCACATGACGCACAGACTGCACTCCACTGCAATTCGTATCGACCTCCGGTCTAAAAGGGGGGCCGATGTAGCGACTACTAGCGCCATCTAGTCATCACATAAGGAACTAACTACTACAATCCTACATCACGCTATCGAAGTTTCTCAACTCGGCTGCATAAATACAACTTCCAACTTTCATCCATTGGACTTCGGTCTCTATTGCAACTATCAATGCAACATTAAAGAATTCTAGGCCCAGGGGTTTGAACTGATTTTTGGTGAGTCAATCAGGACTTTTCTTTCGATATACATAATATTTATCAAACGTCACCAACAATACCTCGCATGAGAATAAACTCCTGATATGTGGCAAATGATTTCAAATCTTAGTGTCTCATGCCAAACAAGTCTGAAAATGGAAATTTAAGGCAAGTGAGCATAAATTTTACATTAATATTGGCACCGCGTATATTATAACTGCATTATCTGCTTAATATTCATGAGCAACGAAGTTCCCGCAAGTGAAACGGGTGACGAATTTCGACTTATCCGCCGCATCGAGTTACTCCATGAATATGTAGTCATGCGAGAGCGCAACCGCAATCTTTGGAAACTTTGCCCAAACGCCTTTGTGAGTTTAAAGTAATTTCATTGATATTGTGTATTGTTTTGGATTCAATTTGGAACTTGCTGGTACCAATCTAGCTGTGACACACTTTGTAATAAAGGAATACATCATCCCTATTTGCTACAGGATGTAGACCGTGATTAATATGAGATTCCGATATTTCAACGGATGTATCAGCGTCATTAAAGGTAATCATGATTTAGATGTCGTAGGAAATATGTCTAATGTCAACCGTGACCCATTAAAAAAATTGTTACATATCCCTATTATGAGCGACTTATTGTAACTAGTGCTAAAATTGAACACAAAACACCAAAACAAGTAATAAGTTGCCTATTGCCTATGTATGTGTAAATTACTAAGAAAATGAAGCCATATTATTTACCAACCTAACTTGGACTTGCTAGACTTCCTGGTGTAATATTCCAGGAAAATTTCTGAGAAGAACCATGTATATCATAGGTTCCCAATCTTTTATGGACTACCGCCGCTTTTACAAGAAAAAAAATTCTAACACCTCCCTTTACGTATTAGCAAATTATCAATTTTATATTTTTATCTATTAACTAGCTTTTGCCCGCGGCTTCGCCCGCGTGTACCATGAGTATTCCAAAGAACCAAGATATCAAGCAAGCAAGCATACATGCAAGCAAGCAAGCATGCAAGCAAGCGTGCAAGAAAGCGTGCAAGTGAGCGTGCAAGCAAGGTATAATTCAATGTTTTCTTACCTTCTGCGGAAACTTGAGTAACTGGAAGCGCTGTGTACCTACTCAGCATTGATATTATATACATATTATAGTATCTTGTTAAGGTGTTGTGTGACCTAACCGTTAAAGAATTATACCTTCCATCATCAGCTCATCTAAATAACCAGAAAGAATACAACCAAAGGTCTATACTATACGTGCATATGATATTTAAAGAAACTTCCTATAACTCCTAACCGTTAAGAAGTTTAACCTTCCATCATCAGCTCACCTGGATAACCTAAAAGAATACAACTATCGGTCTATACGTCCGTATAATATTTCAAAAAATATCCTCAACTCCTAACCGTTAAAGAGTTTTACCTTCCATCATCAGCTCATCAACATGAGATGATGTCTACCAGACGCAAACACTTAAATAGCTTGAGAAAATGTATGAAAAACGTAATGCGTGTCTACAAAATTTGAGGGTTGCCCTCGATTTCCCTGATATCCCGTCATCAGATCCTGCTTTGGTGACAGTGGAACCATCTAAGGAGTATATTATATTCATTCGAATAAAAAAAGAATTTTTAAAATCGATCCACAATTGACCGAGAACATCGATCGGTGAACATCCCTAAATAAAAAAAAAACATACAGTGGAATGCATAACCTCCTCCTTTTTTTTGAAGTCGGTTAAAGAGCCTTTTGCGGCGTACTTACAGTATAAACTTATCAATTTTGAAATTTTAGCTTTCTACAACCAGTAAAACGCAAAATCCCGGTTTTTCCCGTTCCCGTAAGGGAAATGCTTTCTTAATGCTCCCCTACACTCCCCAAGGAACCCACTTGCCAAATTTCAACTTTCTATGACCAGTAAAACGAAAAATCCCGTTTTTCCCGTTCCCGTGGGAATTTTAGAAAGTCCTTTCTCAATGCTCCTCTACACTCTCCAAACAACCTACATGCCGAATTTCAGCTTTCTACGGCCAGTAAAACGAAAAGTCCCGTTTTTTCTCGTTCCCGTGGGAATTTTGGAAAGTCCTCTCTCAATGCTTCTCTACATTCCCCACGCAACCTACGTGCCGAATTTCAGCTTTCTACAACCAGTAAAAGAAAAATCCCGTTTTTCCCGTTTCCGTGGGAATTTTGGAAAGTCCTCTTTCAATGCTCCTCTCCTCTACACTCCCCAAGCAACCTACATGCCGAATTTCAGCTTTCTACGACCAGTAACAAAAAAATATTTTAACTAATGTAATACCTACTTGTGTATCAAATTTGAAGAGTCTAGTTATTATAGTTACTGAGATAGGGTCACTCTGAATCGAATATATAAATGCCGTTTTTTCCCGTTCCCGTGGGAATTTCCAAAATCCTTCCTTAGTGGATGCCTACATTGTATAAGGTATGTATGTGCAAAACGTCAAGTCTCTAGGTTCAGTGGTTTGGGCTGTGCGTTGATATATCAACAGTCAGTAAGTTTATTTAGACATTTCAACCCCATCGCACCCCATCCAGGGAGATGGTATTTTACGTCCGCCACGTCGGATTTTAAAACCGTTGTTGTTTTTGTAACCGGCGACCCGATAAACCATAGAAATAATACCCATGTTGATTTCAGAATTTGTTACCCCTTTTCCCCCTTTTAGGGGTTGAATTCTCAAAAAACCTGAAACACGTGTTTTTTCGTTTGTCATAAGGAGTACTTCTGTGAAGTTTGGAATAAAATAGTCTAACAAATCTTGTTTCCCCATATAATCTTTGAACCCCCTTTTCACCCCCTTAGGGAGCGATTTTTGAAAAATCCTTTCTTAGTGCACCCCTAGACCTTATAAGGAACCTACATGCCAAATTTAGAATCTCTACGCCCGACTGGGCGACTGGGAGCCCAAACGACTGTTTGGGCTGTGTGTTGATATGTCAGTCAGTCAGTCAGTTTCTTCTTTTATATATTAAGATCACCCCCCCCCCCCGTCCCCGCGAAAAACTCCAGCGCCCAGCGGGGGGCGCTACCGCCCCCTTTGAGAACCATAGATGTATAAGAGGTAGCTTAGATTATTATTTATACACTAGATAGTGTCAGTAGCAAACATTGCGATAAAAACGTCCACAAATTTCTTTTGACAGCTTCATATTACGATCACGTTACGTCATTCAAACTGAAGGGAGGCAAATGACATATAAGCCAACTGTTAGCTTATATTTTTCGAGACGTTTTCATGCTGCCGAAGCTCTATCTAGTGTTTAATAATCTAAGAGTGGTAGAGTACCATACAGAGTTCAAATTAAACAAGATACGACTACGGTTAGCAGCATAGTTGCACTAATGAGCAAAATTGCAGGTCACTTATGAATTACAATACCAAGTTCTATGAAACTGATCCCTTATTTTTATTCGCCAGTATATTGTATAGTTACTTAACAAATAATAAAGATAAAACAAAGTTAGAAATTGAAAGGGATCACACGTGTTCTTTTGTTGTTTTTGCTCCGTCTGTGTGACCTTTGAAATCGTAATAAATAAACACTGAAATTTCCCACAGACTATATGTAATAGCCAGTATAATAAAACAATTAAAATAAAATAAGTCAGCAAGTTACCGTGAACAATTAAAATTAATTAAAAAAAATGCTGACTGCCTTTTGCTGTTTATAACTTGCATAATCATCTTTTTAGGGTTCCGTACCTCAAAAGGAAAAAACGGAAACCTTATAGGATCACTTTGTTGTCCGTCCGTCCGTCCGTCTGTCTGTCAAGACCCTTTTTCTCAGGAACGCGTAGAGGTATCAAGCTGAAATTTATATCAAATACTCAAGTCTACTGTCCCTTGGAGCTGTGAAAAAATCAAACTTCTAAGCCAACGCAATCAAACGATACAGCCGTTTATAACGCAAATTTCCGCATATTTTCGAAACTCGCAAGGGAATCAAAACCTAAAGGGTACTTCCCGTGAACTCAGAATCTTGAAATTTGGTACAAAGCAAGGTCTTATAGCACAGATAAAGGAAAAATTGCGAAAAGCATAATTTTTTTGTCTGTCTGTCTATATCAGTAAACAACGCACATTTTCGACACTCGCAAGGGAATCAAAACCTACAGGGTACTTCCCGCGAACTCAGAACCTTGAAATTTGGTACGAAGCAAGGTCTTATAGCAGAGATAAAGGAAAAATTGCGAAAAGCATAATTTTTTTTGTCTGTCGGTCTATTATCAGTAACCAATCTACAATGATCCCACACTGCGCACATTTTGCTTAGGAGCAGGAGTCTGCTAAGACTGGATGTTCATAGATACATATAAATTTGTACGGAACCCTCGGTGCGCGAGTCCGACTCGCACTTGGCCGGTTTTTTTTGATGGTATAGGGGACAAACGAGCAAAAAGATCGCCTGATGGTAAACGTTTACCGTCGCCCATGGACACATGCGACACCAGAAGAGTCACAAGTGCGTTGCCGGCCTTTTAGGTAGGAGTACGCTCTTTTTTTACTTACTAGGTAATATGTATACCAAATTTCAAGTCAAAACGAGTACTTAAAGTAGTAATTACTAGATTTCATACTTGGTGGCAACAGGTAACCATGTTTAGAGGTATTATACTCCATTTAATTTAGAATACCTGGGCGACCGAGCTCTGCTCGGGCAGAAATTCGGTACCAAGCGTTTTCCCAGAGATAAGACCAAGCTAGATCAATTTTTCATCCCCGAAAACCCCCAAATACCAAATTTCATCGAAATCGTTGGAACCGTTTCCGAGATCCTGATTATATACACCGGAGGGGTGGGGGGGGGGGGGTGAGAGAGGGGGAGGGGATGCGGGGGAGGGAGCGCGGGGGAGTTAAAGGGGGGATGAAAATTTCATTGATTTTGCCGTAGGATGCACCGTTTTCAAGATATTTGACAAAAACACCGGAGGGGGTTGAGTCACGTTAAACTATCGTCCGTAAACCGACTTTACAGACAACCGGCTTTTCCTGTTCTGTGCTCCCAATAGGGAACGTGCACATAGACGGTGCTGCCAACTGGTGCCATAAGGGTGCCATCAATTTGAATGTTTTACCTTGATAAGTTTGTTTTACTGTCCGCATAGTGTCTCTTCTGTCGCATTAGTGCTGCCGCCTATAGTTACTGCACGTTCCCTATAATACTTTTTCTAACAAAAAAGTAACTTTTTCTCACAAAAAAGTAACTTTTTCTCACAAAAGAAGAAACTTGACGTTTTCTCATAAAAAATAAACTTAAAAAAAAAAAAAAAATCTTGAAAAAAAACGTGGTATCGAACCGAGGTCGGCTGGATCCGCGACCACCCGATTTCTAATGTGCCATTATGATCTGCTCGAAGTCGGCAAAATTTAGCTTTATATTCTAATGCAAACAAAAATAGCCGGAAAACACGAGTAAAAGCGATTTTCTGAAAATGAAACATAGCTAGATCAGTTTTTCATCCCCGAAAACCCCCACATACCAAATTTCATCGAAATCGTTGGAGCCGTTTCCGAGATCCTGATTATATATATACAAGAATTGCTCGTTTAAAGGTATTAGATAGATTATAAACCACAACAACATTATATTGCGGCTCGTGAACTGTAATCTCTTTACAATTTGTACTAGAGTAACAATTGACGACACGCAAATAAAGTGACATTAAAACAATTTTATTTTGCGGCTCTCAGACTATTGTACTGTACTATTTGCTAGGTAAGAAATAGTTGACGAGCCGCAATATAATGATTCTAAATTAAATGAAGTATTAGACATGTCAGCAAACACACACGCAATCACCATTACAAAATTATTGTTAAGTATGTAGAGTGTGGATTGTGGATGAGTGTACTTGTAAAACAAGTGACATTGAGCTTAGGTGACTCTCAATTTCCTAGGCTATTATGGTTAGTATTATAATCTCATTTTCATATAAATACATACCCAGCTGATTTCTCTTCGTGATTTATCATTGAGTTCAGATATACTTTAACTTGAAATTCACTTGAAAGTTCTTATCAATATTTTCGGTTTATATAAAGATCGACTGACTATTTCGAGGACGCTCAAAGGACATTATTGAATAAACCCAGCAGAGTAGGCACGAACGAAATTGAAATAAGATTTTGCGTAGTCGAGTAGATATACATACTACTTCGAATTCAGATTAAGGCTTCTGCTAAATTCGAGTGCTATCAACTAAATAAAAATCAATACGGAATCGATGGCGAGTTTCTTTTTCACAATCCATTTGCTCTAAGAACGTAGTGCTTACTCAAAGGGATCTGTTCGACCCTTATTTCGAGATCCTTTAGGACCACACTTGAAGAACGGCGCACCGCCTTTAGGGCCCCGCTTCCGCCCCTCCGAGAAATGCCCAAGATAAGAGAGACGTTTTGGCGCCATTCATGTTTATGGCAGGGCAAATGGCCCTAGAATACTGCGTACTTATTATAAACAAGTACTTACATAATATATTTTAAAGAATTTTGAAGCGGGATTGAAAAATGAAGTACATAATGTAAAATGATGGTGCGGCGTCACTTTATTTCGGTACGTTCGGCAAATAGCGTATGAATATATCGGAATGAAACTTAGCGAACGCCGCGGCCCAATTAGAAACTTGGTGGCTTATGAATTCGACTTCCCAACTACTGGAATACGATAATAGGCTTTCGAATTATACTTTGTGCATTAAGTAAAACTACGGCAACTACATAATACTGTTGAGCTCAATAATAGGACAAGGTTGATACTTCAAAATTGAACTGTCTTTTGCAAAAAATACAGAGCTAGGTTTATTTAATACAAAACCGACAAAAATACCTTACTCGACATCATCATCATCATCCCAAGCTATATAACTCTCACTGCAGGGCACAGAACTCTCAGAAAGAGAGGACTCGGGCCGTAGTTCCCACACGCGCCCAGTGCGGATTGAGAACTTCACACACACCACTGAATTTCTTCTCAGGTGTGTGCAGGTTTTCCTTCAGCATTTCCCTATTCAACAAAAAATTTATAATTCTAACTTTTAAAATAAATTTATTGTGATTTTGTAGAGTAGATATCCTTATCAAATGGCAAAGTTAAATCTTATAAGTTTCGAAGATAGCTAATCTATTGGTGTATGAGAGGTAACGCATTGCATCCAATTAACTATTATGCACTATTTATTATTCTGTGGTGGCAAAAAGGCAGATAATGTTACAACATGACTAGAATACTATCACGACAGGCTTTTATATGCAGAAAAAAGAATATGCGCATAACTTAGAAACCCTAACACCCACGCTCTTGAATATTGATAGCAAAATTAAACCTTAAAATAATCCTGTCCTTAATTGACAGTTGTTTAAATTAAATCCGACGAAAACTAGCAGCGCGCACTTAGAATTCATTGTTATTTTGGAGTTTGAAGGGATGGGTCGGGGTGTTACTTTATTTTACAAAACGTAGTCTCCGTAAAATTTTATGGGGGCGTTTGAGAGGGGCGCGCGGTCATTAACAACCGACGTATACTAACACGCGGCGTGCGTCGCCAAGGACGTGGCCGCCGGCTTCCAAGTCGTTGCTTTCAATTACCTTCCTAATTCTCAACAGTCTAACTACCGGCAATAAGTTTGTATTAAAACGACCGTACAATTCCTTTTAGCTGGAATTATTAAAATTTGCTGCTGGGACTTTTGTACTTTGTCGCTGTGAGAAGATTTCTAAAGCGTTTGATCCTACCTTTATTATAATTCAGGTGTGAAGATTGTAAATGTAAATTTATACTGGAGATGAAAATATACGAGTGTTAAAGTGTCATCTAAATCCAAATGTCAATGAATAAGCTTTTATATGTATCACGAATTTAAGCTCGTGATTCGGTTAGGTATACTGCATTGTCGTCAGATTTTCACATATCAAGATGACCATTGGAAGTTTATGAAAATGAGTTGATAATTTTGATTAACTAGAAGAAAATGGTCAATGAAACCAATTTTTTCTATTAATAAATAGTTAGTTGCTTGCGCTAACCGGATTTTTATTCCTCATCCTTTTTAGCTAACCGTGCCGAGCGTACTAAATCCAATTGCACTACAGCGTTCCCGATCGACCCACTTGAATAACTTGATCACTTAGGTACACGACTTTCACGATAGAAGCCGCATGTTCTCTTCTAACTATTAAGATTAGTTTGTATGTTTAAATGTTTAAATGTACAAATTGTACATATAGTTTGGTAAATGTTTTACAAATTCTATATATTATGTCAAAATTTTTGCATGCCTATGAGGCAGAGCATAGTGTAGTTACTTTATATAATACTAGCGACCCGCCCCGGCTTCGCACGGGTACAACTATATTATACATTGGTTAGCATTTTCATTAATGTTTAAAATGAAAAAAGTTGTTGTAGTGACATAACTACAATAGTTGGACATATGCTACCGCGGAGTTTTTTGTAGACATTATGATGTTCTTCAATATTGTTATACATTATTTTGTTCTATCGCTAATAGTTTCGGCAGCGCATTCGACGAAAGACATTTTAAGACTCATTTTTCTACACCTTCGGTTACATTGTTCAAATTTTACCAAGGATTCCTAATTTTTTTCAAAATGAAATGTAGCCTATGTCAAATTGGAAGAATGTAGCATTCTATTGGTGAAAGAATTTTTTAAATCGGCCCAGTACTTTTTGAGCCTATTCATTACAAACATACAAAAATAGGTAAAAATCTTTCCTCTTTATAATATTAGTGTAGATGTAGATGTAGATGTAGATAACTTGTTAACTGTGTTCTCGCAAAAAAAAATATTTCATTTCATACCATACGCCAATACGAACGCTGATAGCAAAAGTGTCACTAAACAAACAACCCATTTTTTAGTTTTAACGCCACTTTTCATTTGAAAATGGAACGTACATAAAAACATTTTAACAAAAAAATTAAACCGCCGAAAAAATTGAAAAGCGTAAAATAATACCTTTTTTGTTTGACCTTAATCTAGGTACCAGTTTGAAGTTGGTGCCTCAGCACGAGCCAGGAGGAGTGACAGACGTCAATCAGGTAGACGATTATTAGGTCCACTCCTCCTGGCTAGTGCTGAGGGACCGACTTCAAACTGGTACCTAGATTATGGTCAAACAAAATAGGTATTATTTTTTGCTTTTCAATTTTTTTGGCGGTTTAATTTTTTTGTTAAAAAGTTTTTATTTTATACTTTTTTCCCATCCTTGGGGTAAATTTTTTTTTCCGAATTTATATTATACCAACTTCAAGGTATACCCTATCCAATAAAAAAGAATTATGAAAATCAGACTAGGTACTCTGTAAAAAGTTATGCGTAATCATACATAAAAAAAATATATACACGTCGACTTGAGAACCTCCTCCTTTTAAATTTGTTTTCGTCGGTTGAAAATGCAAAAACTCTTACGTTCGTAGTTAACTTAGCCGCCAAGAGATGGCGGTAGTGTCACTTTGAACTTACTGCTCAAGCGTTGGTGCCGTAAGTTTTAAAACATCACTATGTCAGTTTGAAACCAGACACTGCGTGGGGCTGTCGCTGTGGTAAGTGAAAAAGTGTCACAAACAAAAGTTTAATGACGGTTCAAATCAAGTTCTTTTATTAAAATTTGCTAAAAATGTTAAATTTGAAAGTGACATGTTCCGTTTAGTGTCGTTCTTTAAATATCAATTTAAGAAAATATAGGTTAGAACTGATTTAAAAAACCGTCATTTTTTTATAATGTCGTTTTTTGATTTACAATATTTGTTAAAATCTGTTAAATTGTCTTCATAAATCGTCATATTTTGAATAACGCCCCAAATATAAGTAATAATATTATAACAAAAGTGACACAGTAGGTACCGAACTTTTTTTTAATAACCTTTTTATTGACTTTTGACTTCAACATTTTTATTATTTCGAAAAATCTTTCAAACTATAAGCTTAAATAGCCTTTTTATTGCAGGAAAAAGTAAAAAACATGATGTGTACAAATTTTGATATGTTTGCATTACAAAAGTATATTGTCAACTTTAAATGGCCATACTGAAAAGTAGTAGTTTTGGTATACCTAGTGACAATTTTTTTTTCAGCTAGTGATTTTGTTTGCATTGTATCATCAAACGAAACTGAAACAAGTCACGACTCCTACGTTCGAAATTGTTTTGGATATGATGATGATGGAAGAAAATGATGTACTACTTCAATTTTTTCATATTTGTATTTTTGTGTTCTTAAGAAAAAATAAACATACGTTTGCAACTAGCCTAAATGGTTTAAGAATAAGGAACATTCGTACATGTTTTTTTTTCTACATATATCTACCTAATACTCGTTAAACTAATAACACATACTTCAACATTAATTAACATTATTTTCATTTGTTTGGGCCAATTTTGTTGCCATATTTGTATTTGCCTTAATCAATGCTTTGGACCAACTTTGATAAAAAAAATTGTAGTTTATTGTGATCAGAATGGCAGGAAATATCTCCTTGTCCTTAAATTAAAGTAGTTACCGTGCTTTATAATTTTATATAATATATTCAAACAGATGGCCGTTGGGGCCCAAAAGTTCTGGAATGGAGACCACGGACTGGCAAGCGCAGCGTGGGACGTCCACCAACGAGATGGACGGACGATTTGGTGAAGGCCGCAGGTTCAGGGTGGGTTGCAAGTCACATCCAACCGTAATGATTGGGCGTCAATGAGGGAACCCTATGTCCAGCAGTGGACGTCCTACTGCTGAAATAATGATGATGATGATTATATTAAAATACTATTTTTGATTTTTTTGTTTCCTTTTTCTGTTATTTTTTTTTTCTAGGAATCATTTCTAAATACTTCTCATTGCATAGCAACACACTTCGGCATGAATCTGTCAGAGCAACAACAATGAAAGATACACAAAATTGGAAACACACGGCTGGCCGAACATTCTGACCATAAACAAACAAAGCTCTATAATTTTACTTTGTATTCATGTTACAAGCTCGAACAAGCAACGTGTAACAAGTTGGAAGCACACAAAAAGCAGGGCCTTCGGAAAACAGATGCCAAAGCCAAGGACAGGCGGAATCGCTGCTGACTTTACGGCCTGTCCTATGGGGCACTTGCCAAACAAACTTTTTGTTTTATCAAATTGGTAATTCTCATTTTTTGTTTTATTACCCCAAATCTCCGGAGATTTATAGCTGGCCGTTTTGAATTAATTTCGCATTCATAACAAACACTCGTGGATTTACGCTTAGTTTTAGTAGAGAGATTGAGTTGGAATTAATGTATATTGTGAGCTCCGATGAAGTGCAAAACATTGCCGTAAATTAGACCCTCCTAAACCGTTAATTATTTGACTATTACTGCTCTTGTTGTCACTGACTTGGCCGAGTTATTAAACTATCTGCAGCGCTTAATTTAGCATTGTTTGATGATAATTTACCTCTATAGCGATGTTTGAATTTAATATTTAAATCTGGTAACAATAATAAATGTTATGACAACCATTTTATTTAGGTAGTAGCAGAAATTAATGAATCTGTTATTTGATTGGATTTGGGATTATTTAAATTACTTGTTTTAAATAATTTATTTATTACCTAGATTTGAAAAATAACAAAATCTCTTTTTACGTAGCATATGTATCGATTTAATCCTATCATAATTATGTATCTATTAAAAAATTACTAAATCTCTTTTTACTACGGTCAAGTGCAAAAATATGTGTCGATTTAATTTTCTCATAATTATGTACCTACCGATACCTTTTCGATGACATAAGAGCTATGGGACGTTTTTATGAGCAAGTTGCGTGCACCCATATTTTTACACTTGACTGTACCTACAAGTGTATAAAACAAATTACCCAATATTCTTATTGCGAAGTTATTCTATTGTAATAGAAATCAGAAATATCTTTAATTACCAGCTGATTTACAAATTGAACACTTTCATGATTCATTAATTGTATTTCCAAAAATGAATGGAGCAAAAACTTATATTTAGCTAATCCAATTCATAAAACAAAAATGAATGATAGAAATATGTAAAACAAAAAGCGAATGACAAAAAGGGTTCTATGATAGAATACAATATATAATACACGGATAAGGGTTACATAGATGCAACTATCGTAGGTACCTCAACAAAGGCTCTCGAAACAACAAAGTTCTGAACATTCTATTGTGCAATAAAACAGTTTCAAGATTCTGATGGCACAAATAGATAGGTAGCAACATAAGGTCGCATCCTTCCCCTGACTTGAGCTAACCGCACATACTCGTAGCTTAAGCGAGCCGTAATGAAGATTAATGACGATGAAACACATATTTGTTAGTGTAGACACTATTACGCTTACTAAATGCCACACTTAACGTTTGACTATAAATTATTTTAAGATCGGCTGAAATATTTTTCTATTTTATTCAGTTAGGTAACTGAAAGTTTTTGAAGCATCGAATCTAAACGAATACGCTTGTAACGGCACGTACAGTCAACCAATTTGATTCCTGGATCATCACGAAACCTTATCATCGCACTAATATTATAACGTGAAAGTTTGTATGGATGTACCTACGGATGGATGTGTGGATATTTGTTACTCTTTCACGCTAAAATGGTAGTCGCGGGCAACAGCTAGTAGTAAATAATTTTATTCGTCTATAACAATGCCAAGCAAATCACGCAAATGTTCCGATGACAAGGTGCCGTGGTGGGGTGGCCTAGGAATCAAATTGGCTGACTGACTTAGTCTAAATCGGCTACTTGACATTGTACCCCACCCAACGCACTCAATACAACAGAGAACAATCAACTAGGTACCGAATCCTGCCTGACTGGTTACGAATATAATAATATGACATCCGACACCGAATAATACCGAGCTGCTTAAAAATATCTAATAATGTACAAAATCATAACTATGCGACTCGTTACCAGCATAAATATCATGGTTACGAAATTTCCTGTCACTATTTATTCAACTTCACCTAGATTTCCTTTTGACCTTCATTCGAATAGCGATTTAAATTAACTCTAAGCTGTGAACCTTTTAATTTCGACACTTATCTAAATTATAATTCAGTTTAAGATATTCAAATAAAAATACGAATATTAAAAATTAAACTAGAGATTACGTAAACTTAAAAGATAAATCTAAGTACAGATAATGTTTCAGAAACTATGTTAGAAACGAACACTCGATCCCTATGCTCGATCCCGAATATTGAGCATAATGGAAAAGGACAACAATTCAAAGTTACATCAACCGGCATTTATATTCTTACGGCGTCCTCACACGAAATCAACAAAGTCATAGCAAACTATCCTTATCCCGCGGAAGTGTCGCGTGTCCCTTTGTATCCCGTAACAGTCGTAATCGAGTGCCGAGCCCGCGGCTAACGACTGCTTGATTAGAAGTAAGCATTTAAGTAGACGGCGCGAGTGTCAGCGGATGGAATAACTATAAATTGAAAATTTTAAAAACCCCCGACGCAATTTGGTCACACATATTTTGAAAATAAAGTAAATGCCTATTATGCGTCTAAGATCCCTTCCGCAGCTAGCAAAAGAGCTGATAACTTTGAAATGGCTGAACCAATTTTGATGAAATACCTATGTCTAAGAACCATCGCCAAGAAACTAGCTTTCAAATAAAAAAACCGCATCCGAATCGGTCCACCCGTTTAAGAGCTATGATGCCACAGACAGACACACACAAACACATAGCGTTGAAGTAAGGCTTCACTTATGAAAAACCTGTTTTTGTATTTAATCCAACCAAAAAAAATTGCATAATTTGGCCGCGACGTGATGGTTAGCCACGCAAACAGATGCAATGTATGTGGGTACCGTCATGTACATACATGTGCGAATATATATATATATATATATAAATTTAATCCTCTCATAATTATGTCATCTTCATCATCGTCACTTCAGCCGAAAGACGTCCACTGCTGAACATAGGCTTCCCCCAAGGCTCGCCAAACAGAACGGTCCCGTGACGTCCGCATCCAACGCGTAATTATGTAGCGATACTTCAATTCGACGACATAAGAGCTATGGGACATATTTATGAGCAAGTTGTATGCAATCATATTTTTAAACTTGACTGTACAAACACACCTACTAAATAGTGACTTACTGTGAAACCTTTTCAAAGGAAATATCTTACAAGGAAATTCACTATGAGTCCTACTGAGAAAACGTTCTACGGTGACTCAGGAACCAAATGGTTCGACTGTACTTACGTAGCAGTTTGTGTAACCAACTATAGACAATATTTGCTTTGTTTAGAAGCTTATGAAGCTGTTCAATAAACTATTAAGTAAAAAAAAAGTATTTAGTACCTTGAACAAATTGATAAATTTGAAAAAAGAGTCAGTAAAGCGATGCGAAAATAGTATTTACTATTAGAACATAAAGTCAAAAATCGTCGCGTTTTAATTATTGTGTTACCTGCATAAGCCTACTGTTTATTTACTTATAGTACTATCTCAACCTTAGATAATTTAAGACCTCAACCTATATAAGTCCCACTACGGTTCACAGGCCTCCTTTCAGAAAGCTTGGGCTCTAGTTCCTAGGTGGGCTCAGTAGGAATTGGGAACTTCACACACACCATAGAATTTCTTCACAGATGTGGCCAATGTGATATTAATTGCATAATTAGTGAGTGCAAGAAAATCGGTTTGTTTACATTGTATGTACTGTACTGTTTTTGGTGATCAATAAAGAATATTTGCATTGTATTGTATTGTATCTAAAATAGTCAGGCATATGACAAAACAAACGGTAGTGAGTAACGGTCCTTGTCATTGTATATGTATGCCATATTTCGAGTTTCCTTTGCTTATATATTAAGCTTTGCTATCTTGAAGATAGCTGAGCTCAAGATTTATAATAGAAGAGTCAACCAGCACTCAATCTGTGCACTCGACCGTAAAGTAGCTAAGTACAGAAATAAACAATAAGTTTTAGGATTTACAGAGTCAAATAATGATAGAAAGATTTACTTGTTGCTATTTATCTTGTGGCAATTTAAATAGAAAATGTAAATAGTTCTATGGAAAGAAGCTAACTAAGTGCGCGTCGGGCTTGTACATTGAGGAGGAAGACGAAGAAATATTATTAATAGCGCAATTGCCTGTCGTATTCTGATATATAAGACCAAGTTTTGATTTGTATTTTAAAAGATTTTTTAAGTTAGATTCAAGCTTTAAGTTCACATCAATGGCGTAACCCGCTTACGTACTTATTGTTCAGTCTTGAAAATGCTGCAATTGCTATACCTAACTGTTTTCGTTAATAATAACACCGCGAAGCAAAACATAAGAACTACTAAACAATACGTGTTCCCATCCGGCCAATATCAGCGTAGCTCCGTTCTCCTTGCGCAGCAATAATATCTAATCCACTTAACCATCCCTTATCGACGAAATCCATTTCATTACATCCCTTATAAACGGTGCATTAAATCCAGTAGAGCATCGGGAGGCTATAAACTAAAACATTGTTGCAAATTCGAAGACCGAAATTACTTCTCAGTCTCGACGGGCACGAGGCGGTTGAAATCATTTATCTAAAAGCCGCTCCCCTCTGTCATCAAAACTAAATCAAGTAGGGCGAGGAACATAAACTCAACCGCCCTTGCAGTTAGATAAAATGTTAAGGGAAGTTTGATTCACTCGTGTGACATCGCGCGCGTCACTTCCCTGTGAGCAGGCCCTGCCCCCGCGCCAACCCTCTGCAACGACGTCTTTATGCCGAGCTATCTCTCTATTTGACTACGACTCATCTTATATCACGTAGCGTAGAGGGTACTTAGTGGCACGATATTGGAAAACTCAAACCTACCTCTCTTCAGATTTGTAAAGATCGGAACCCGTTCAATACGTACAATGATACTCTCGAATTTTATCAACGAAACACAAATAAACTCTCAATGTTGTCATCAAATCCAATTGTGCTTGCCAAGCACCGACTGCCTAGGCTAACTGCAAATTAAATTTAAATTAGTTATTAAACAACTAACATCAAACCAGTATCGTGTTACACTAGAAATTTGATTAGTAATTTGCCAGTGTATGATGAATTTTGTAATTGCGAAAGGCAAAGTAGCGAATAACACTTTGAAAAAAGACATTTGAAAGCATCTTTGCGGCAAATATCGTGGACGGGGTCCGAGGTGGAGGTTCATTTCGAGATGAGCGGCAGCGGCGGGCGCGGGCGCGGCGCTGCCAGCATCTGGGCCGGTAATTAAGCGCATCTGCCTACGTTCAATTTTGAAACGCGGTGGATGAAAGTTGCCCCTCGCGCCTTCGGGTCCATTCGAGAGGGTACAGCAAATTGCTAAACTTTCAATTAAAGAGTTGTTATTCAAACCGCTTCCGGTTCCTCAGCGGAATTATATTTTATTTCACAACGCGAAACTGGTTTCTCATTTCACTCAGCAACAGTTTTGCGATTTCACAACGGGGGTAGGCGTGGGAATCTATTAACAACTGTCTAATTTAACTCATTTCTCAAATAGCTTTCAAGTGAGCGCAGAGCGATGTAATTTCTGAAATTGATATTATCTGAGTGTCAAGGCAGAGCGATTGTAATGTGTATTATTGTTTCAGGAGTGAGGGTTCGCGGTGCGCTTTCGGCTCAATGCACGTCTGGAGAGGGGGGAGGGAGCATGCTGGTGCACCTCTTGGTACTTAGCACCGCCCTCGCGGCAGCTAACACCGGCAAACACGGTAAGTCTTCCCTATCGTCGTTTTATCACGTAACCCACCGAAATGTTTTGCTCCATGAAGGAAGCCAGATATAAACAGCACAACGTAACTTTAGACCATAAATCGTTATCATCAAATTTAACATCTTCGAGGCGTGGCCTGGATAAAGTCGAACTCGGCCCCTGTTTGCGTAATAATAATACCAAGTTGGTAAGTTAAGAAAATTTCCGTGTAAAATTTGCGTAAACCTTGCGGAGCTTGTTCACTTTTTCTGACTTTTCTTTAGATTATCCCTCACGCGGTTAGGCCGTAACTCAATTTATTAAAGCGAACGTTTTTCATTTATCCGCCCTCTTCAATAATTTACTTTAAATACAATTACGCAAGAAAAATATAAACTTTGAATTTGAATTAACTCGTCCAACACAAACTTGTACAAAGTTAGGTTAGCCAATAGCTACCGCGGAAACTTTGCACAAAACAACAGTATTGAATTTTAATAAAATAAATTAAAAGAAAGATGACTTAAAAGTCGTTATTTTTGTTAAAGTAATACAAACAGACTGGTCAGCGCTCACTGGCAGTTACTTGTACATTATCTGAAACGAACTCTGTTTTCATCTAAAACTAAGTATGGTAATTTAACCAAAATACTACATGACTTCACATTCAAACGGAACATTCCAAAAGGGACAAAAATAAAGAGGCGTTGTGTCAGTGAACTAAGAACTGAATCCCTCGAGGTTTATGTCTTTTCGGATCAGGCGGCTTACCGGCAGAGGCGCAAGGAAAACTCCTTTCTCTCATAAATATTTACTTTATGAAATAACGCGCGCGAGTTTACCTCAGTCTCACATCCCGGCTGGACGCAGGTGATAACTCGATGCGACGAAAAAAAACAAAAAATGTTATTACGTTACCTTTTTATTTCTGTTGAGAAATAATCCTGCTTCATAAACATAAATATCACAGGACAGTTGGCCAGAATAGCATTACTTTATTCTCGAGTCGAAAGATATACTAAAAGTATTTGCAGCGATTTATTCCGTTTCCAGCATTACGGTATTACTACTCTTTTATTTTATTATTTTGGGTATGAACTCATTAAAATGTAAGCACCGTAACTAAATTAAAAATTACTACCCAGCCTTGGAGCAAATTAAATTTACTATTTAAGTTATTCTGGCTTCATTTAAAATGCTCTGTAGAGTATTTAGGATGACCTTCAGCCACTAATTATTAAATATCCCAGACGAGATGTTGCTATGGTGATTTCCTGGCTGTCACTGTTGCTAATAAAATAGAACTATTTTTAATATAGTTTTTATTACGTAGTACCTATATTAAAAAACAACACAAATTTAGGTACAATTAAAAAAATGTCATTTGACGTTTTTTCTGGCATCTAGAATTTTAAGCGAAAAACTTATACCGGTAATCCGATGATACAATTTACCTAATTTTAGGGTTCCGTACCCAAAGGGTAAAAATGGGACCCTATTACTGAGACTTCGCTGTACGTCCGTCCATCCGTCTGTCACCAGGCTGTACCTTATGAACCGTGATAGCTAGACAGTTGAAATTTTCACAGATGATGTATTTTGGTTGCCGCTATAACAACAAACACTAAAAATCAAAATAAAACAAATATTTAAGGGGGGCTCCCATACAACAAACGTGATTTTTTTGCCGTTTTTATAGATAATGGTACGGAACCCTAGACTATACCAAGCCTACGCTTACGTTACATTTATATCATACGCCATGCCCGGAATATGCTGGCAGTGCGTCGAACTTGGAGTGATAGTGCAAAACTCATTAAAATGATAACTACTACTTACAAACCAGACCGAATAAAAGGCTACATTTGCTTTGGGCAATGCCAGCATAACAATATTTTTTGGTGGATTGCCTCGCGCTTGACAGAATATTTTTATCTTAGACTTAGAAAGTCTTCTAAAAGTTAAACATTAGAAAACGAAATAATTCGTGAATCGACTTTCAAACTTATTCTAAAGTTAATCTTAGCGGTAATCAATACCCTTCATGCTTTGTTATTTACGTAGAACAAAATGAAAGAATTTCAGTCAAATTAAAATAGTACATTGTGCATCTAGGGCCGTAAGTAGGGGATTACTAATGAGAGTCTATTAGAAGCCCGACGCCGAAGGCGGAGGGCATTTAATGACTCGAGTTTGTAATCCCCTTACTGCCCGTGATACACACAATGATTTTCATCACATTGCGAGAAAAAAAATCCAAAAATAAAATCAATTTGTCTCTAAACACTTAAATCGAATAAAATAATGGCTACCCGCCAATACAGATTGTCACTTTTTTCGAGTCACCTACCATAGATAATGTAAACTGTGTTTAGTTTAGAATTCGAAAGGTCATACGGCCAAATTCTGCCAACATGTTTAAAAAAATATTTTTACTAAAATTATTGCAAAACTATTTGATATAAATTTAAAATATAAAAATAACAAATTTTCAAGAAGCGAAGATAAGTTTTGTGTTGTAAAATTTGGGTTATAGCTAAGTTTTAAAGATAATTAATAAAACGTTGGCTGACTCGAAACCTCCTTAGTCTGAAATTACTTGTTTGCAAATTTTAAAACTAAAGTTAGAACTCCCTTGGGTAGAAAAACTGTACGTAAATCTATAACTCTCTTAAGAACAATTTAGGCCATTGACATTTAGTATACAAGCATGGAATAACATCATTGACGAGCAAGTGTGATGAAAAATACTTAATCGTCTATTTCATGGATAGGTAGGTACTCTTTGAATGTATTTTCTACATTGTACACTGTACAGGTTGGATACCTAGGCAATAAAATTTTCATGTACATATCTAGGCGGTCCGGCCACGACTACGCGCGACCAGCGAGGCAGAAAGCGTTTTTCATCTCTCATACTCGGAAAGTGAGGCAAATCATATCCGGCACACGGGAGCAAAACTATACTTTCTTCCCAAGGGTAGAAATTAATTAAAAAAAAGAAAGGCTTTGGGTGTCAATAGAACACATACGCATTCAGCCAAGCATTACGGCATATGCATGGTCATCATCATCATCATTTCAGCCGAAAGACGTCCACTGCTGAACATAGGCCTCCCCCAAGGCTCGCCAAACAGATCGGCCCTGTGCCATCCGCATCCAATGCGTTCCCGCTACCTTCACCAGGTCGTCGCTCCATCTTGTTGGAGGCCTACCTACACTGCGACTTCCGGTCCGCGGACGCCACTCGAGAACTTTTCGGCCCCATCGGCCGTCAGTTCTACGGGCGATGTGCCCTGCCCACTGCCACTTAAGTCTAGCGATTCTTCGAGCTATGTCCGTGACTTTAGTTCTCGCGCGGATTTCATCATTCGCAACAACTGGTGCAACTTCGAGACAGAGGTAAATCGACGAATTAGACTCGGCTGGGCAGCGTTCGGAAAGCTCCGCAATATCTTGTCATCCGATATACCGCAGTGTCTCAAGTCAAAAGTCTTTGACCAGTGTGTGTTGCCAGTGATAACTTATGGCACTGAGACGTGGCCGCTAACGATGGGTCTTATAACGAAGCTCAAGGTCACTCAGAGGGCGATGGAGAGGGCTTTGCTTGGAGTTTCTCTGCGGGATCGCATTAGAAATGATATGCATGGTATTGAGTTTTTTTTTTCAATTAGTCATATTTCAAATTTTATAATGGCAGTGAAATATTATTAAATTAAATTATTAATTTACATTAGTTTCTTATTTAGTGACTTAAACCACAAAAGTTAAAAAATCTTGATATAAAAACTCGATAAACGACAATGTTATATTATGTCCACACAGCCTATCTCTATACAGCTTCACTCCT
Organism: Archips xylosteana; assembly: GCA_947563465.1. NCBI lineage: Eukaryota > Metazoa > Arthropoda > Insecta > Lepidoptera > Tortricidae > Archips > Archips xylosteana. Next base: position 15,137,510 of record OX387344.1, read on the forward strand.
TAGTTCAAATTGGTTACTTACTTATTTTACAAATAAATTTACTAAAATACGTAGGTATTATCTACTGTTTTCATTGATTATTATATTGAACATTTTAAATTCTGTTAAATTAATTATTCCTTAACAATAAACTCTATTGAAATATTGACGAGTTTAGACATTTTTATTTATTTATACTTATACTTTCTTACTTTCCTTGTAGTCGAAATGAAAAGCAGAGTGTATAACTCGGGAAAAACACCAATATCACCCTCGAAATATTGGCACCCTCGCTGTGCTCGGGTGCCAAGTAACCTCGTGAGACATTGGTTATTTTCCTCCCTTGTTGAACAATCTACTATTCTTTGTTAATTGCGTAGCCGAGACGCATGCCGCACAGTGGTTACCTACCTGGCTGCACGCACACGCAAAGAACAGACAAAAATGTCCGCCGCGCCACCGTAGTCGTAGCTAAACTAGGACGTATTACATTACGCGCACTCTTGTTGAACGACCATGTTGCATTTTCCTTGATTTAACAACCAAACACTGTTTCAAATCACTTCATTTGACAACAAATATCTTAATTAATTGAATCAGGCGTTACTTTGCGTAGGTCCATATCGATGACCTGAAACAATTACTTTGCTCTATGATAGTTACGTTTAAATGATTTGTTGCCATGAGTGTTCATGCAGTTCCTCCACCTCCACCACTATACGATACTGTACTGTAGGTGGTGATGGTTGGGTTTGTAATTGTTTCAATTCAAGTAGTCAAATTAATATTTCCTTTGTGTGATATCGTTCCATGAAATTCGTACCCAGAATGAGAAAGCTATAATTTAGGCCATCTAATCTGTAACTATCGTAATTAGCAAGAACTTTAGATCTGTTAATTGGACTAATATTCTAAATTAATCTATAGGGGAATCTATGATAGATATGATAAAATACTGAATAAAATATTTATGGTGCTCAGTTCCGCACTTTTAGTGCTAAGTATTAATACTACGGAAATAGCTGCAACTTAACACTATCAATCAATCTCGCTTTCTATAAACATGCTAAAATAAATTGAAATGATCTCACAACCAGTAATATTTTAAGGTGAACCATAAGCACAGTCCAATTCCATTAATAACCAAAACAGATGTCCCAGTGTCACCGCAAAATGCTTCAAAAACTATTAAATGCCGATACATTTTATTAAACAAAGAGCCTGCACACCCAATAGTCATTAATAGCCACTCGAACAAACAGCACGTTCACGAAGTAAACCTCTCGATTACGTTTTCCAGTCAGGTACGAAAAATTTAAAGGGGGGAAAAATTTAATTAATTGGCCGATCATGACTGAGTTAATACAATATTCATCGAATTCAGGCCGAATGATGCGAACCAGTGGCGTATAAAACATTCACACGGAACGCTTGAACGGTGTCCATCGGTGGGCAGCTAGGCAGTGCCGTGAAAAGTTACATCCAATTAGTGGAAATCGATGACGCGCGTACTCTGCCCGCGCGACTGAATTTGACAACAGCCTGTCATGGTTTAAAATTCAAATTATCCCACGCACCGGTTCAAGCGCAGCGTTGCATGGCTTGCTTTATCAGCGTGCAGTCAACAGCCGCACTAAATTAAGCAATCTGTGTAAATATTTTATAAAATTTATCATGGAAATTGTTTTAATAACATAAAGCTATCAAATTTAAGCAAGTTATGAGATTAATTAATCACGGTTTTGTTTGAAGTTCCCAGCAAGCTGAAAGAGGTTTTCTTTAAATAAATTGAAATTTTTTAACAATGGAATTTACAGGATCACTTATCACTCGGGCTGTAAAAACACCAATTTCTATTTTTTGTTATTTTCCTAATTTACAAAGAATCTTTTTTTTCTCTAGAGTAAACAAACGTTTCGAACTCTGAAAATAATGAATTCAGATTTAATTTACGAAAAAAAGAACAAAGACTCCGTATGAATATTATTTATTATTTGGATTTTCAAATAAAAACAGCCTGATTGTGTGCGAAATTTAATTTTCGTCGCCACGTCAACCTATAAACACTGATTGTACAAGCGGAGCTCGTCGAGCGGCAAATTCTAAGGAATCGTTATGGAAGTAGTAAAGGAAAAGAACCCCGTTAAAATAACGTCTTTCATCACAATAACATGACTGTGTTTTTTACCATTGGAATATTATTTTTTCAGGATATTCTTTTTGTTTTTTTTTATCTCCAAAGTTTAATAATAATATATCTATTGTTTCGTTCTAACAGTTTCGCACTCATTTTATCTTTACGCATTATTTATTAACATTTAGGTAGGTTTGCCCGTGAATGTCTGAAAATTTGTTGTCATTTGTATGTCATACTTTGCTAGTTGTCACTACAGAAAAGCCACTTAACACAAATTATGACATACAAATGACAACAGATTTTCAAACTATTGACTTTTTCAAGTTTTTATTTAAGTAGGTACTTAGCCATGAATCTAGAACCTGCATTATTACTACCATTGCACATAAAAGTCCTTTTGGCCATCACTTGTCCATTACCTAAAATTATACGACTATTGTTTTTTATCGGGCGGTCCTTCATAGATACTACAAACCTCTTTTCTGCATAAGAACCAGAATATTTGACGTTTTCCATTGAGCTACTTTCCCTCTCGATTCGCACGTGAAAGAGCGCGTCGATTCTTTTCACATTTATTTATACCTTGTGACATGCACTGCAGGCGCAACGTTAGAGCACGCTTTTGCACTCAAATGCATCAGATATAAATGATACGCTGGAACAAAGCTGCGCAAATACCTGGTGTATGTTTATTTAAGTCTTCATATACGAAGGCTTCTCGGCGTAATATATTCCGCAGTAGCTTTTTCTATGTAGCCCACATAATAACAGCGTACTTACTTTTAAGAAGGTCACGGTGCACCTTCTTAGGGTTTCGTACCTCAAACGGAAAAGGGAACCCTTATAAATCACATCGTTGTCTGTCTGTCAAGTGTTGACATTGCAAGTAAATCAGATCCTATGGGATATTTTCTCTTGATCTTAAATCATGTGGCAAGAAACAAGGTATTACAACACAATCACGTAGAAACAATCTGAAAATCTTTTTTTTCGCTTTCAAACCATCCTTCATCGCAAAGTTAAAAGAGTTATATTTTTGTTACAGTGATGTTTGCTGCTTGTATAGTTTAGGGTCTTGTGTAATCCTATCATCGTATTCTATTCGATTCATGAATTAGACTCGCACTTATAGCCATCCAGGATAAAGGTTAAATTATTCTGCTCAGATTAAAAATGTACTGGGTTCAACCGGGAATCTGTTTGACCGAGGCGGAGATGGCGGGAAGACGGGGACGCTTTTTTTAATGAGTCGATAAAGATTGCTGCAGATAGAGAGACTTCAATTGAAAGTCCAAGTAAACAACGTTATACATTACAAAATTAGTTATTTTAAAATTATACTTTTCGTTAATTATATCCAGTGAACGTTATACTAAACGAGTTTATATAAAGTGAGCGTATATATTATGAATATTAGATAATAAGTTGTTATATCTCGTATTACTTACCCGGGCGAGAGATCAAGTAATACCAGCCCTTCTCTTAAATCCGTGTCACTTAGTTAACCGATCATAGAGTCACATATAATACTACTTTTAGTACTAGATATTTTCGGAAAAGTTTCTATTATGTATCGCGTAACCAAGTTACATGGATCTTTTATTATTTTTTCTAGTACTGTTATAACTTTGCCTCTTTCTTGATACTTGGTTATCGATGAGCTTAGGTACACCCTTTATAATTTATGACTGCGGACAGTAGAAGAACGTTGTGCGCAGGTAGGTACTTACAATTGTTATTTTTACATGTACCGTCATTCGTGTGGCCAATTTATATGTCACATTCATATTGAACATTTAAAATGTAATATGTAAGCTCTGATTGGCATTTGAGACAAATTGTTCTAAGGTATTTAATTATGAATTTTATATATTACTAGCTGTTGCCTGCGACTCCGTCCGCGAAGAATAGAGGCATAAGAAATAGCCTACGACCTATTCTCAGACTTAGGTACTGAATACAGAGAATAAAGTTTCATAAAAATAGGTCAAGCCTTTTCGGAGGAGTTCGATAACAAACACCGTGACAAGAGATTTTTATATATTAGAAGAAGATTAGATATCTATTTTGAAGCCTTGTTTTACGTCAAAATGTTTTTTAACTTTTGGATACCTACCGATAAAGTTAAATCTATTTTTAATCAACTAGAAAATATTTATATTCGTTAGTATTTGAAATATTAAATTAGTTTACATTTTTATCTGAATTTATACAGTTTAAGTGGATATTCGGTTTCCAAGCTTAGTATAAAATTTATCATTCCGAATTTTATGATGAATTTAGTGTTTAGACTATAAAATCAAATTTAAATTATTTAACATAGTTTTATCTCAATTATAACAGCCGAAAGTTGTTTTATTATTTTGCTGACTGCTTTCCAAATATTTTACGTAGTTTGGCAGACATTAAATGATCTTTCTATAAAATCAGATCATGTTTCTAATAATTTATCTGTTAAGTAATTAAATACTACAAAATGTTCTTTGACATCTCAGATATTGAGTTGGAACGTTTTTACAAAATTATTCGGATCTCAAAGCCAAACATTAATTTTGTTTTAGATAAAACACCGATGAACTTGTTTTTCTAACTTATATAATGGAGTAATAAAACCGTGTATATAGTAGACGCACCTATAGTATAGTTACCACCACACTCTGAAATGTAATTGAATTTTAGTGAATGCGCAAACCATCATTTTAATTTGATTGATTACATTCATATACCGTTCATACATAGTTCATACTAAAAGGCAAACGAACAATAAAATTAAATAATGTTAAATAATTGAACTTTCCGAATGCAGCTACAAAAGTTAATAATATAAATTTCAAACTAAAAACCCCAGAAAAAAGACCAATGCTGGGAATCGAACCCAGGTCCTCAGCGTTCCGTGCTGCGTGCTTACCCCTACACCATCATTGGTCTAGAGGATAGCGACGAATTTTTCCCATACATCGTACATTCCAGTCTGTTATAATCACCTTATGCAGTGATAAAGCGCGCATCTATGTTATGCCCTCTACCGAGAGACTTTAACACTCCTTCGGAACTAACCGCTCACCTGGACCAAGAGATGGCGCTAAACTCTGCAACTCTAAACAAGTTAGGTATGAAGTATCTTTTTTTTCTGTAATTATTTTTCAACTTCATTTTTTATTACATAGAGAGAGGCAGAGGGAGAGGTAGAGGGCATAACATAGATGCGCGCTTTATCACTGCATAAGGTGATTATAACAGACTGGAATGTACGATGTATGGGAAAAATTTGTCGCTAACCTCTAGACCAGTGATGGTGTAGGGGTAAGCACGCAGCACGAAACGCTGAGGACCTGGGTTCGATTCCCAGCATTGGTCTTTTTTCTGGGGTTTTTTTCTGTGCATCTATATTTCAGTTTGTATTTAGTTTGAAATATATGGTTTTCACGGGATGACCGTAAAAGTAATAAAAAATGAAGTTGAAAAATAATTACAGAAAAAAAAGATACTTCATACCTAACTTGTTTAATAATATAAGTATATTATTATTTGAGAACCAATCCAAACACCCTGATAATAATATTTTTTAGGGCTACGTACCTCAAAAGGAAAAAACGGAACCCTTATTAGATCACTTTGTTGTCCGTCCGTCTGTCTGTCTGTCAAGACCCTTTATCTCAGGAACATGTGGAGGTATCAAGTTCAAATTAAAACCATATACTCAGGTCTACAGACCCTTGAAGCTGTAAAAACATCAAATTTCTAAGTTATCGTAAAAAATATATACGGCCTTTTATGCCTTTAAAAACCTATATTTCGACGTTCACAAGGGAATCAATATAGGGTATTTTCCGTTGACCTAGAAATATGAAATTTGGCAAGTATCTAATACCGTCTTATACTACAAGTATAGGGAAAAGGCTGAAAATATACATTTGTAATTTTGTAAGGGGGTCCCGCCCGACTTACCAATATAAAATACAAACTGCGTATATTTTACTTTTAAGAAGTGCTCTGTTAACACTGGATTATAATAGATGCGGGCGGCTGTTTACGACGTAAAAAATATTCTATTATGCCTACAAATTTCATAGTCCAACTCGTACTTGGCCGGTTTTATTAACCTTTATTTTAAATTCTAAAAAATTATTCCTTGGTTTACACTTTATGAGTAGGGCAATACTTTCATTAGATAATCCAATTCGATCCTAAAACAGCTTCGAACTCAATGGCCCAATTGTGAAATCGACCTTTCTTAGTAGGCAAGGTTTTACTTAAAAACGCCGTTCTTACATAAAGGAAAAACGAACGGCATATCTGCAAACAAAACGGGAGCAGAAGGTTTAATCTCTGAGAGGTACAAATCGCTCGTTATGTAAATTGAATCTCTTGCAAATTTGAATCGCTTTCATAAGCCAATTCTCTCTGAATAAAAACAATGAGATACTCTTTCAACGTTTTAGAATTTTCCTAAGACCGGAATTTATCTTGCCTCGTTAATTTATTCTGCTGCGTGATAGAATAATATCGGCTTTTAGACAATACGTATTGTTTTGGGATGCCATAATAAATAGGCTTGAGGTACCAAAAACTTACATATTAAAAATTACAAACTAAAAATTTTAATATCCGATTTTGCTCTTCTGTGTTAGTGTATTTAGATAATCAGCTTTTGTTTTTGGAAGATCAAGTTGTCCACAATTTTCAATGTATTGATGATTTAAACGTCTCTTTGCGCAGATTAATTTCCATGAACTACAAAGTTTGGACTTGATACTACGGTTTCAACTATTCTACGCTTTGGTAGCAGACTAACAAGATAAAATGTATAAAGGCTGCAAGACCTTCCTTTCCGCTACAAGCAGTTGATATTCCTCTTTTTGTGTTAGTGTCCAGGCCTCACAACCATACATAAGGATAGGTCTTACGACAGTTTTATAGATCCTTAACTTACTTAAAGGCTGCGGTTGATTGTATTCTATGTAATTTATTAAATCAGGTGTTACTTTGCGGAGGTCCATTACAATGAACTGAAACAAATACTTTACTCACCGCGCGTTTTTGTTGCGGGTGAGCAAAGTAATTGTTTCAGTTCATTGTATTCTATGTCCCTCGAATCTCGGGTTCGTTTCATACTCTATCGTTAATTATTAATTAAAAATACAAAAATAACTATCGATATTAATTATTATGAAAAAGAGATAAGGCGATTCACATCACAGTCAAACTTGTTATTTATTAAGCAGTTAATTCAACCTTGTTCCCCGGTTCAACGTTGTCTCAGTGCCTCGTTACCTAATGTGTGTCACTATGTTTGTGGTGAAATCGCGATACAGAAAATGTTGTTTTTATTATTATGCAGGTATTGTATGATTAGCTATAGCAAAAAACTAAATATATTGAACATTTTCTGAAAAGGTTAACTAGAACATTGGTATTAGCTAGTTCATTATTTTTCATCTGTTTGCCCTGTGATCTGTGAATTTCACGTATTTTATGTAGGTATAATAAAAAGTGATACAAACTTAGATAAGTTAAGTACATATACTTCCTGCTACATATTTGCCTAAAATAATGTCTCTGAATAGTTGATTGATTGACGTTACTTTGAAGCTATATAATATACGAGTATATAAGTATTGTACATATTATATCTATGAACTATTTTTTTTTTACCTCTTTTTCTCTGCTACTGCTTAGCGCGTCAGTGCTTGTTAGCGCAGGAATAATGTAAAAAGGTAAAATAGTACATTGTCTGAAATAACGAGTAAAATCAATTTAACCGCCGCCCGCACTCAGGATAACTGAAATTGATTAAAAACTTCAATTTTCTAAATTAATCTGGTAAATCAGTGATTCTGTCGTAATAAATAATATCAATATACCTCATCTATGAGTGTCATGTTAGCCATGGTAGCCTAGTGTTTTGACTTATGGCCTCTCAAACAGATGCCCATTGGTTCGAGCTCGGGCTCGCACCTCTTTGTATTTCAAAACGTATTGTGCGAAATAACATTAGAAAACCATGAGCTTTATGGTGAAGAAAAACATCTTAAGGAATCTGCACACACCTGAGAAGAAATTCAAAGGTGCGAAGTTCCTAATCCACACTGGGCCCGCGTGGGAACTACGGCTCATTCAAGCCCTCTTATTCTGAGACTGGGATGATGACGATGATCTACGAGTGCGCCAGTAAGCGCTACAAAGTTCGCAACATTGTCGAGGCAAACTATTCATTCGTAATACCTAGTCCATTCTGAGGCCGGGAACGCATTATGCTCAATTCTGAGAGTTTTGGTCACTTGCTTGGCTTGAAAGGGAGTGCTTACCTGTATAATGTGTAGAAATAGATTCAATGACGTTTCAATGCTCTAGCTAGACGCTATTATTTGTCACACGAAAGCCAGTGCCTGTATGTGTGTGATGTATTCTAGACAAAATAATAATAGACGTAATCCTATACTACTAATACAGGGTGACCTCTAAGACGTAATACAAAACCAATGTTTTAAATACGTCTCCTATAAACTAAAATTCTTAGCTAGGTCTCATGTTGTTAAAACGATCATTAGTATTCTTTTTTTTTGTTTCAATTGTTCCTAATTTTTTCGGTTTAATGTGGTCACCTTACCATTATTTTTACAGTAAAAAGTTCTTATGTAAATAACCCCATTTGTCTTTGAACATCTGACAAATAATTTATGAATAAAACTCATTTTGATTATTTTTGACGTTAGTTGTCTTGTTAGGATCGAACAACAATAAGATTCATCGTAAGTTTATGTAAAATAATAAAAAGCCTCGTGGTCATGTCTATCCGTACACGTCTGTCGAGCGGACGGGTGGTAGTGTTCTATTTTACCTCTCAGAGTACCTACAGTGCAGACGCAAACACTCTTTCACGAACGTTATCCGGACTGTCCAACCCCTACTCGTGCATTGATAAACAGAACTGTCCAAAATTTAAGAGATTATGGACAGTTCTCAGTTCCAGTGCATGCCAAGATAGAAACCGATGGCCGCGGCACTCAGAAGCGTTTCGGACACGAATCTTTCGGTATTTTAGTCGCCACCCTGAAGCAAGCACAAGAGACGCAGCTGCAAGATTTGGTACGAGCCAATTTTGGATAGGATGCAATGGTCCTGTCGCTTGGCCGCCTCACAGCCCCGATCTTACTCCGCTCGATTTTTTTTTGTGGGGCGAGGTGAAAAGACGTGTCTACACACGAGAAACAAATACCGTTGAGGAACTTCGCCAAAAAATAATAGAGGCTTTTAACTTTGTAAAAGCCAATGAGTTTGTTCTCGGCAGACTTAAGGACAACCTTAGAAGACGGGCAGAGTTATGTGTACATGAAGGCGGTGGTCATATTGAACATAAGCTAAAATACGTGTGATTAAGTAATTTCGATTTATAAGATAGGTAACAATAAATTTACTTTTTTTTAAATTGATATCTCTTATTATTCGATTTAATGTATCAGAGTAAGTAGGTACGGTCAATGCCTTTAATTTATGAGCTGCCATGGAACATTGTCAAAGGCAAAGGCATTACGATTTTCCTTGTTAAGTAATGCGATGTCGCTATGACGTTTACTGTGAAATGGTTCTATGGTGGCTCATGAATTAAAGTCCTTAACCGTACTACACTTAGCAGTACGTACTCAAGAGTCTAGTCGTAGTTGTGTCTCTTGTAATGATAACAGTCAGTTTAAGATTGATAGCTGATAACAGTGATAACATTCGTAAACTTCACAAGAACTTTATGACATTCGATTATTGAATGTACGGTGACCACACTCCGAGATTTTTATTATTTTTTTTGTTTGAAAATAAAGAAAAATTAAAGAAGGCTAATCTTTACAAATGAGTTAGTTTAGTGAATTCTCCGTCATTAACTGAGCCCGAAACGTTAATTTTGTATTACGTCTTAGATGTCACTCTGTATAGCATATGGGAACTATTTGTAAAGATATTTGGATACTTGGATATTTTAATGTATGGATGTTTGTTAGTCAATCATGCAATAATGGCTGAATGGATTTGGATAAAATTTGGCGTTCAAGTAGACAAAAATCCAGATCGAGAAATTGAATATTTAATTTCCCGGTATATAATGTGTTCCCCTGGCATAATATTTAACTTCAAACAAGAATGGTGGATGCTGTCCAAAAGTGTTGAGGCAAGTAAGTATCTCGGCTTTCAAAATAACGCATTAACTTCGTTTGCAATCAAAAGATGGCGTTGTCCGAGCGAATGTTGTGTTTTAATAAACCTTTTTCAGGCAAAACTGTAAGATTGTGTTTCTAGTGAAAATGTTTCTAACGCGAGCAAAGCGGCGGATAAAAGCTTGTATCAAATATAACTGCTGTAGGTACAGCTTAATTAAACGGTGTATTGTTGAAAATATAAACGTCCGGCTCTATTTAGTAAAACATTTCATAGCTTGTCATACAATGTACAAATATCTCGCAGCCTCTATCTTCCATAATAACCTCAACATTATTACAGGCCATAATTCACTCCCTCATTCCGCCGGTAATCAAATAAAACCTGTGATTGAGAGGACACATTGTAACGAAGGACAACACAATAGTTGAACATGAACATTATGTCAGTGTGGGATGAATGTAACAAGTGACAGCAATAAAAACGAACAAAGCACGGAGTAGTTGAGCCCCACGATGACAGCGCCGGAGTCGGTGTCAAGTACAGAAAATTATGTCCATTCATCCAACGGAGCCGAGGATTAAGCGAAAAGGGGGCGCATCTAGCGACTCCGGGCTCACGACAGACGACACCGTTTAAGGCTCTTATTCTAGCAAACTTGGCATTCTCCGAACTTTAATCCACGCTAATTACAATAACGAGCAAACTACGTACCTAAATAGACTACATATTTTATTTTTCTGTAAATAGGTAGTTTGTAACATCCGAATGTTGGAATTTAGAGTTGCATATTAACAAATAGTTTCATGTCGTTAAAGTGCTGCCAAAGTTTTTTTCAGCATTGTATTAATCACTAGAATTATTATTAATGTAATCATTATAACTTTTGATAAAATTATCATGGTAATATATATGTAATGAAGATTTAACTGAAACCAATAATAATTTGGCAATTCTGTTGTGACTTTTGCTCAATCTGGAAAAGGTTTAGAATAAAGCCGAAGTTTGAAAGTTTGTAAGATCAGATTTCAGAGAAGAACAGAATAGTAAAGGCAAATGAGAGCCTGTATAATGTCCTTTGGCACTAATTAAAACTTCGGTCACAAGGAGAAAAAGGGTTGAGAAATATGGCATCCGGCGGATAGTAATGACTGTGGCCTTGTTAAATTCCTCCGGTTTTTGTTTTCCTCCGAATTAGAATATTGAAATCGACCCCGCTTTGCAATGCCGCTAATAAATGCTGTTTATTATTCCTATCAGGGCGGTGTTTATTATTAGATTTAACGCAAATTCCGTTATCAATTCAAACGCGTTAATGAAACCATTTGTTAATTTATGTTAAATAGCCATCTCGCAGCTAACATTCCATATTTAATAAAATAACCACTTTTGTGCTTATTGTTTTGTTTCCCAACCGATATACGAAATAAAATGTGGGCTAGTGGCAGCCATGAAATCACTATTTATATCGTAATCCTAGTTACTTTGAAAGGGCGAAGAGGAAAGTGGCGTATTAATTAATATCGTCATCAATCATGGCCACGTTCCCTCTGAACCCGACGTCATTCACATTGTTACTGGACACCAACAGAAAGTAGAAAAACTCTTAAACAATTTACCGATTTCACTAAAGAGGGTAGCATTTGCGATTTCGCAAAAAGAGTAATGACTTTTAAGCAACTATTTTATTTAACATAACTGTGTTGTAGGTATGCAGACTTTTTGCTTAATATCGAATGCTTTAACAAAATCGATGATTGTAAATACTAGTTACAATATACAAAAAGAAGAATTTGATCACTGATTCCAAAGAAAGTTCAAATTCAAAGGATCTTAATTCAAAAGAGCGGTCGTTACCAGCAAAGGATACTGAAAACCAATACATCTTTTTAAACAGATATCTAGAGCTCAAATCTCATTTCGCTAGGGCTATCCTTTGTAAAATGGCTATTCCTACGCTCGTGTAAAAGAGACAGAGAAGTCTAATACGATTGGGACGAAACGATTCTGAATGGAGGGACTTGTCCGTCTGCGAATCCGGACGAAAACGTTTTGCTATTTGAACGCAATCTTTTGAGTTCCGGCCGAAGCGCCATCGACGCAATTAGGCACCGGAAGCTCACTAATGACGCATACAAACCTAAACCTTTCGTGTACACTTTCTTGTACTTATTACTATCTGAACGGAAAATAAATGGGGCTTATAGGATTTGTTTGTGTGCGAACAAACGTTATTCTGGTACACGTATACTTTGTGATGGAGTTTTATTTATAACTCATACTATTTTTTTAGGGTTCCGTACCCAAAGGGTAAAACGGGGCCCTATTACTAAGACTCCGCTGTCCGTCTGTCACCAGGCTCTATCTCATGAACCGTGATAGTTAGACAATTGAAATTTTCAGAGATGATGTATTTTTGTTGCCGCTATAACAACAAATAATAAAAATAAAGTGAAAAATCAAAGGGGCTCGTCATACAAGAAACATGTTTTTTCAGCGTTTTTAACTCGATTTTTATATTAATGACGTTAACTGGACATTTGAAATTTTCACCATTTATCTACTACTGTAGCCGTTACAACAAAAAATAATAAAAATGTACTTACTTACTTACTGCGCTGTCTCAAGGACCCAAAGAGGATCTTAGCCTCCGACACCAGAAGACACCCACTCAGCACGGTCCTGCACCACTTCACGCCAGTCGGATCTTCTTAGGGCGTTCAGGTACTTTGTGGCTGCCTCGCTCCAGCGATATCTGGGACGTCCAACCGGCCGCTTACCGATCGGGCGCCCCAAATATGCTCTCTTAGCGGCACGATCCTCCTCCATTCTCTCAACGTGGCCCAGCCAACGCAGTCGGGCAGATTTTGATTCGCCGATAATATTGGGCTCAGCCACCAGGTCTTCGATTTCTTTGTTTAAAAATAAAAATATAATATTAAATATTAAGGGGGGTCCTGACTAACAAATATAAAATGATCTCACACTGTGTACATTTTACTTAGAAGCAGGGTTCTGCTAATAATGAATTTATTATAATTAGGGATGTTTACGGCGTAATTTTGAAATACCTAAGAATTTGTACGGAATCCTCGGTGCACGAGTCCGACTCGCACTTGGTCGGTTTTTCTATAATTCCTACAAGTAAAAAGGTCAACTGGAGCATTTGGAAAAGCGGTGGTCACGAGTATTTCGGTTTTTCAAGAATTAGTACTTCAACTACGTAGTGGTTTTGTGATTCTTTTTGGGAATTTATTCGAGCGTCGTCTCAACCGCCTCTGATCACATTTCTAGTCACATTTCTTAAGAAAGAATCTTCTGCCATTTCTTAAATAATAATGGCCAGATAAATGCCCTTTTGCATATTTTTTTGTCATATGACATTCGTAGGGACGGATCAAGCTGACATGCCCAAACATTACTCATACAATAGTAAACAATATGTAGGTACTTAGTTGTACTCAAGAGATAAGATAACACGAATAATTCGACGGTCCCCAAGAAGAAAGTATTAAGTGCAAAATTATAGTTTCGAGAAATTGCCGTTTAAAGTTGGGCTCAAGTTAAAATCTCAATATTTTCGTAATAAGTAATCTAACACTAAAACTACTTATAAATACCTCTTGAAATAGTTATACTTCTAATTTAGGTAAGATTGTTTGTTTTATTTTTTTTATATTTGTAGATAAATGGCGTTTTTTATTACTTTACGACTTTGTTCTGTGGATTAAGAGGCGTCGCATATTCATAAACGACTTTGTTCAATGGAGTACCGAAATTAAATAAAAATCTTATTTGCATATAGGACATTATTCATCGAAGCTTTGTGTAAATAATCAGGTCGTATGTAAAACTAATTATGTTTTGGCAATACTAGATGTAATACCAATACCTTAAAATATATCAGAATATATTAATTTAATAATTGCAAAAACTTCCAATTAATTTACAAGCAATCGACAAAAAATAATGTTCACTCTAACTCGTACGATCTCCGCAGAACAACGACGCAAATGACGTTGTACCGTGACGCGGCCGGTACGCTTTGATCAATTATAACTGTAGATCCACAGTCGCGCGCCCGAAAATGTCCGAGCCAAATGAGCGCCACTTTGATAAAGTGGCCTTCTTTTTTCTCAGTACGTTGCGTGAAATTGTCAAGTTTAGCTGTCAAGTGTCAACCGAAATTCGACTGTAATGAAGTAAAGACTAGGTTCAAATTTCTGTGTAGGTGATGATTTTAATTGTTATGCAAACAAATAAAAAAGTTCGGACATTCTTTGAAGGGGATTTTGTTCGTCAATGTGTATCTTCAGTTATAATTGATCAAAGCCGGTACGTCATGTTTTGAACAAGATCGTAAGCGTTCATGCCACAGTGTACGTCGAAACGTTTTTCATTTAAGACTATGTTCAATTTCGTCAGTCATGTAGTTCGTTTGTTGCTTAGTTTAAATCTGTAAAAAAAGCTATTTCGTCTTATTTTTCCATACGACTATGTTCGTGGGGACCGTCGAATTTTTAACGTGAAGTAGGTGCAGAATAAGGCAGTTAATCTTAGTAATGTTTATAAAATTAATGCAATTTTTCGAGCCGTGTGAAATCCATAAGAAGTATTCCCAGTACTTGGAAAAATTTTAGTAACAACTAGTGGCCACAGTCTGCTATTGTCAAAATGTATCGAACTGACAAGCTTAAATCCGGTTTAATAACTAGATCTACATTTATTTTTTGCAAGGCCTACCAATATCAAAGTATATAATTGATGAAAAGTTATTATTTTAAATAGAACAAGTAACGCTATTTCATAAAGTTGAATTGAGAACTTTCGCTCCAAAACACAACGAACTTTGGTAAGTTTATTCAAACCAAACACGATGTGCCCGTGTGAAATCTCATTTACGAAAATCCGTTGGGAAGTTGGTGGCGGTTGGCAACATTAAAGTAAACAGGGGAAGTCGACTGGAATGCATCACCTTCTGTAATAAACTCGCGCCGCGGGGGACGAGGCCAGACTTCTTTTATTTCAATTCCCCTAGCTTGTTCACGAACTTTGAATATTATAAGGTAACTACGCCCCTCGAGATAAAAATAATAAAAACGTGAAATTGAATTACTTAAGTTGCTCACTCATTTCGGCTCCTGATAAAATTATCGGAGTTCTATGCATAAAAACGTAGATAGGTACTTTGTATTTATTGTTTTCATTACATTAAAACAAAAAACATTATTAGACGTCTTTAAACATGAAACTACCGTGAGACTCACTCATAGTGAAAATAAACGGATCACTCATGTCTTAAAACGTGCTGAGTGTGCGTTTGGCAGCCGCCATGACGTGCGACTCCGAGAGGAAGGGCTACGGATTAGCCCGAAACATGTCGAGTTAAACTCGTTTTAAGACATGAGTGATCCGTTTATTTTCACTATTATTAGACGTCCTAGGAAGATAAAACATGGTTATTACAATAACATTACTCAACACTCCTAGTTAAGTTTATATTGGTACCCAAACAACTTATTGCACATTAGCTTCTGCCCGTGACATCGACCGCGTAGATTAATTTTTTTTTTTTCAGATAAACATAAAGTATCTCATACAATCCAATTGGGTAGGTGCAACTTCGAGAAAGAGGTCAATCGACGAATTAGACTCGGCTGGGCAGCGTTCGGGAAGCTCCGCAATATCTTGTCATCCGATATACCGTAGTGTCTCAAGTCAAAAGTCTTTGACCATTGTGTGTTGCCAGTGATGACTTATGGCACTGAGACGTGGCCGCTAACGATGGGTCTTATAAGGAAGCTCAAGGTCACTCAGAGGGCGATGGAGAGGGCTATGCTTGGAGTTTCTCTGCGGGATCGCATTAGAAATGATGAAATACGCGCAAGAACTAAAGTCACGGACATAGCTCGAAGAATCTCTAGACTTAAGTGGCTGTGGGCAGGGCACATCGCCCGTAGAGCTGACGGCCGATGGGGCCGAAAGGTTCTCGAGTGGCGTCCGCGGACCGGAAGACGCGGTGTAGGTAGGCCTCCAACAAGATGGAGCGACGACCTGGTGAAGGTAGCGGGAACGCATTGGATGCGGATGGCGCAGGGCCGATCTGTTTGGCGAGCCTTGGGGGAGGCCTATGTTCAGCAGTGGATGTCTTTCGGCTGAAATGATGTGATGATGATAAAGTATCTCTATTAAAAATATTGTCATCATTCATAATAAAGAATACCTCCTTACTATTTTTATCATTTGTAATAAAATGTCCACCAGGATAAAATTGGGATAAAAGGTACCTATTCCTAGCTTATGTACTTTTCTGTTTTAACGGCATGTGCATGCCTAAATATGTAGCAGGGTCAGGACATAGAAAATGCCCCTAAAGCCACTAATTTGAAATAAGGTATCAAACAATCTAATATATTAAAATCTCGTGTCACGGTGTTTGTTATCGAACTCCTCCGAAACGGGTTGACCAATTTTTATCAAATTTCTTCTCCACATTCGGCAGGTCTCATAATAAATCGTAGGCTATTTTCTATACTTACCCCTATTCTTCGTGGACGGAGTCGCGGGCAACAGCTAGTAACATATGTATAAAGACATAACAACGTCCACGTTTAAACATTCTTTTACCCCCTGGGAACTGTTTTTCTCTTAATCTATGTAACTACCGGAAAATTTACACAACTACTGTGGTAATTTAAAAGAATAATAAGAAAAAAAAATAGCTCTACAACCATTTTCCCTTTAAAATTAACAGTTTTTTGGTGCAAAATATTTAGTAATTCGATAAATACTTAGCCTCTTATAATGATAAATATGGATTTCAGTTTATATTACTTACTCTACATTCTACAGCTACATTCATTAATTTGGATGCGCGTTTTCGAATCGTGCGCCTCGACGTTATTGAAGCTATCACTTAAAGGAGAGTTCAGCGTTTTGAGAAAAAATATCCAGAAGCCGTTGTTTCCGAACCTTACCTAAAAATGATCTTGGCTCGTTAATTTATGTTCAGCTAGCTACTATCCATAGCTTAATCATATACGAGTAGTGTTTCGCTTCATTGGGACCTATGAGCTTTTCGGGAACCAAATAAACACAGTTCTATCTTGGATAAAACCATGCTCATACTTTAGGTTATTTTTGGTGAAATCCCAAAAAATCCTATAGAGCTTTGGCTTGTTTAATTCACTCGTTTGTTTTTCATCAAGAGCTGTCATGTCCATGTGGGGTTATTTGCTAATGAAATAATTTAATTTTATTGTGCAGCACAGTCCGAGCTTTTAGAGCGCCCGGCAGAGTTGGTTCTCTTTGTTATACCTACCAACGTGTTAACTCTGAATAGGTTTTTTTAAAATATTCTCAGTAGATGCCTTTGTTCTCATGCCTTTGGTTGAAAATTGAAAAACTCTGTTTTCTTAACTATTCATTGTATTTTATTTACGTTTGAAGTAAGACTATGCATCTAAATCCTATTTTAAACTCTTTGTAGAGTGAGATTTAATCAACATAAATAAAATTCAACTGCCGCATTTACGAAAGATCATACTTATGTAATATATAAAATAATAGACAGAAAGTCGTACAAAAATGCAAACTGATACCTAATAAGGTATTTCTTCCAGTTAATCTAATTAGGAGAGAAAACTTACAAACAGAGACAAATTGAGAACGGCATCATAGATTACGTTGCATTTTTGGAATGAGCGTTATTTTAACAATACAAAGTTTAAATAATTTATTAACTCAGGCGTTACTTTGCCGAGGTCAATATCAATTAGCTGAAACAATTACTTTGCTCACCCGTGACCTTATAATAGTATGTACAACATCTGTTATAGTAGTTCCAATCATTTATTTTCTCGATGGCAGATCTAGTTTGACAGTTATAGTGTTGTGACCAAATAAGTGATCGATATCGATCCAATCTATAAATATAAAATTCTAAACTGACTGACTGACTGACTGTTGATATATCAACGCACAGCCCAAACAACTGAACCTAGAGACTTGAAATTATGCACATAGATACCTTATACAATGTAGGCATCCACTAAGGAAGGATTTTTGGGAATTCCCACGGGAACGGGAAAAAACGGGATTTATATATTCGATTCCGAGTGACCCTATCTCAGTAACTATAATAACTAGACTCTTCAAATTGACACACAAGTAGGTATTACATTAGTTAAAATATTAATTTCAGAATTTTTCAAAATTCCGACGGGATAAGGAAAAACGGGATTTATGTATTCAGTTCAACGGAATCCTATGAACTATAATTACTAGACTGTTCAAATTTGGCACAAAAGTAGATAATTATAATAGTAAAAAATGATTTTAAGGATTTTAGGGAATTCCCACGGGATAAGGAAAAAACGGGGTTTTTCGTTTTACAGGTTGTAGAAAGCTGAAATTTGGCATGTAGGTTGTTTGGGGAGTGTTAAGGAGCATTAAGAGAGGACTTTCCAAAATTCCCACGGGAACGGGATAAAACGGGATTTTTCGTTTTACTGGTCGAAGAAAGCTGAAATTCGGCATGTAGGTTGCTTGGGGAGTGTAGAGTAGCATTGAGAGAGGACTTTCAAAAATTCCCACGGGAACGGGAAAAAAACGGGATTTTTCGTTTTACTGGTCCGTAGAAAGCCGAAATTCGGCATGTAGATTGCTTAAAAAGTATAGAGGACCATCACTGAGAGAGGACTTTCCAAAATTCCTACGGGAACGGGAAAAAACGGGATTTTTCGTTTTACTGGTCCGTAGAAAGCTGAAATTCGGCATGTAGGTTGTTTGGGGAGTGTAAAGGAGCACTAAGAGAGGACTTTCCAAAATTCCTACGGAAACGGGAAAAAACGGGATTTTTCGTTTTACTGGTCGTAGAAAGCTGAAATTCGGCATGTAGGTTGCTAGGGAAGTGTACAGTAGCATTGAGAGAGGACTTTCCAAAATTCCCACGAAAACGGGAAAAACCGGGATTTTTCGTTTTACTGGTCCGTGAAAAAGCTGAAATTCGGCATGTAGGTTGTTTGGGGAGTGTTAAGGAGCATTAAGAGAGGACTTTTCAAAATTCCTACGGAAACGGGGAAAAACGGGATTTTTTGTTTTACTGGTCGTAGAAAGCTGAAATTCGGCATATAGGTTGCTTGGGAAGTGTAGAGTAGCATTGAGAGTGGACTTTCCAAAATTCCCGCGAAAACGGGAAAAAAACGGGATTTTTCGTTTTACTGGTCGTAGAAAACTGAAATTCGGTATGTAGGTTGCTTGGGGAGTGTAGAGTAGCATTGAGAGAGGACTTTCCAAAATTTCCACGGAAACGGGGAAAAACGGGATTTTTCGTTTTACTGGTCGTAGAAAGCTGAAATTTGGCATGTAGGTTGCTTGAGAAGTGTAGAGTAGCATTAAGAGAGGACTTTCCAAAACTCCCACGGAAACGGGAAAAAACGGGATTTTTCGTTTTACTGGTCGTAGAAAGCTGAAATTCGGCATGTAGGTTGCTTGGAGAGTGTAAAGGAGCATTGAGAGAGGACTTTACAAAATTTCCACGAAAACGGGAAAAAACGGGATTTTTCGTTTTACTGGTCGTAGAAAACTGAAATTCGGCATGTAGGTTGCTTGGGGAGTGTAGAGGAGCATTAAGAGAGGACTTTCCAAAACTCCCACGGAAACGGGAAAAAACGGGATTTTTCGTTTTACTGGTCGTAGAAAACTGAAATTCGGCATTTAGGTTGCTTGGGGAGTGTAGAAAAGCATTGAGAGAGGACTTTCCAAAATTCCCACGGGAACGGGAAAAAACGGGATTTTTCGTTTTAGTCGTCGTAGAAAGATGAAATTTGGCAAGTGGGTTCCTTGGGGAGTGTAGGGGAGCATTAAGAAAGCATTTTCCGAAATTCTTACGGGAACTGGAAAAAACGGGATTTTGCGTTTTACTGGTTGTAGAAAGCTAAAATTTCAAAATTCATAAGTTTTTACTAAGTAGGCTGCAAAGGGTTCTTTAAACGACTTCAAAAAAAGGAGGAGGTTATGCATTCCACTTTATGTAATTTTTTTATGTAGGTTTTTTTTTATGTTCACCGATTTCTCAGTCAATTGTGGACCGATTTTTAAAATTCTTTTTTATTCGAAGATGGTCCCATTGTTAAATTGATGGAAGGTAAAACTCCTTAACGGTTAGGAGTTGAGGATATTTTTTCAAATTTTATAGATACGTATAGACCGATAGTTGTATCTTTCAGGTTATCCAGGTGAGCCGGTGATGGAAGGTTAAACTCCTTAACGGATAGGAGTTATAGGAAGTTTCTTTAAATATCATATGCACGTATAGACCTTTAGTTGTATTCTTTCTGGTTATTCAGATGAGCTGATGATGGAAGGTATAACTCCTTAACGGTTAGGTCACACAACACCTTAACAAGATACTATAATATGTATAATATCAATGCTAAGTAGGTACACAGCGCTTCCAGTCACTCAAGTTTCCGTAGAAGGTAAGAAATCATTGAATTATACCTAATGCAGGACAGGGGTAAGTAATAATAGGTTTTTTATTATTAACAAGCCTGGTTATTTTAGTGTCCGCTTCCGAATAGTGAAAAACATTTTATATAAAGAAATACTGTAAAGAACACGCTTGCTTGCACGCTTGCTTGCTTGCGTGCATGCATGCATGCTTGCTTGCATCTTGCTTGCATGCTTGCTTGCTTGCCTGTATGCTTGCTTGCTTGATATCTCTGTTCTTTGGAATACTCATGGTACACGCGAGCGAAGCCGCGGGCAAAAGCTAGTTTTATATATACGAGTAGTACTACTAGCTCATATAAGAAGCAGAGACGATGATAGCACTACCTATCTATACTTATATTATAAAAAGGAAAGATTTGTATGTTTGTAATGATTGAATAAACTAAAAACTACTGGACAAACAAAAATTATTTCATCATTAGAATGCTACATTATTCCTGATTAACATAGGCTATTTTTTATCCCGGGAAAAAAATTATAACGCATATAAAGTCGCGGGAACACGTCTAGTTCACTATATACAATACCAATACAATATTGATATTTCAATCATAACATCACTATTTGTATTGTCATAGAACTTTATTAAAACGTTTATTGTTTATCATACTTTAAAAAAAAATACTGCATAATGGACTCAATTTGTCTTAGATGAATGTTATATGGGATCAAGGAACAAAATTAGGCAGTTGTCGTATTTTTTATACCTCGCATTCAAAATTTTGCATTTGCGTAACTAAACGCAGTTACATTCTACGGGAGCTGTCATCGAGAAAATAAATGATTGGAAATAATATAATAAGATAGTAGTATGTACAAGATCTGCTGACATCTGGTAGCATAGTGAACGGCACTCTGAGGAAGAGCTCTGGTTGAGTTCGAAACGCGTCAGTGTAGTTTGGTGGTGGTGATATCTGGGATTGTGTGATTTGTGTGTGTTCTTACAGTGTGGAGTTGGAGGAACTGCATGAACACATATTTCTTGCATAAACTTAACTATCATAAGGTCGCGGGTGAGCAAACTAATTGTTTCAGTTCAGTACACGTTTTGTGTGAAAGAAAATATTGTGGAAAATATCTACAACGGGCAAAGCCGTGCACATGAGCTAGTGTAGTGTATTATACGACATTTTGTACATAAAGTATTTCTTAACACAAATCCGGAATACAGAAATCAATAATGTTGGAGCTAGAATACTAGTACACACAATAATATAATTATGAACACGAGGTAAAAGAACAAGATCAAATACTTCTGTCTTGTTACATATCGTATTTATTTCTTTATACCTAGCTAGCCAGTTGCTTCGCATCCCTACGGTTAGAGCGCAGTCTGCAATCAGTTTTTTTAAAGCGTCGGCAAGTTTGTGGTGAATTTATTTTAAATCAAAATAAATGTTTTCTAGTCCTGCTACTGCGAGAATAAGTAAGTAATATTCACAAGACTTTTAAAAATTAAGCTTTAAAGAGGTCTCAAAAATATTATCTTCTGATTTCATGACTGTAAATGGAAAGTGTTCGTAATACAGTCTTCAGGATAAACACGAAAAAGCACAATTGCGCGTCATGGGATCTCTTAATGGCCTAATAAAGTAGGGAGAAAGAAAACTTTGTAGCGCCACCGTAGCGGGCCGCTCTTTTGCGTATAACATCACCATTATAATAACAGCTCTCAGTCCTCTCTTTTTGCATTATCCCGAGGGAGATGGAAGAGGGGGACAGTGAACCTGCGGGGGTCTAGTTAAAGTGGGCGTGTTGTGAAATCTGTTTGTGCTAAGTCGTCACGTGCACCCGCTGATGAGCCGTAGACGTGATATCACTCACTTGTACGTGACCCTCACTTTATACCAAATCTTACAGCAAAACTTTACAAGAAGCTCTTAAGAAGACAATCTTACGTAATTGATTACTTTTTGTAACCTTTTGAGACTTTGTAACCTGATATTACGTCTTGGAAACTTGGCTGCGTAAGATAGAATATTTATCAGTTCACGTTGCCACTGTTACGTTAAGTGCCTACTAAACATGTTTTACATAAAAATATAAGACTTTTCAGTCTACTTAATTTACTAAAAACACATTATCAAGGTTGTACTTTTTAACTTATTCAAGTAGTTAGTAGGTAGGTATACCATTTTGCTATGTTTTTCCGCGCTGCCTAAGGGCTCATTTTCCTGTTGTTCTTACTTACATATTTACGTATCAAATCAAATTAAGATAGAGGGCGAAAACTAATTGAGTTTTAAGTACAAAAGCAATTTGCAAACCCCAACTGCGACGCAGTTCAGTTCTATCGCCGTCTAGCTTAGTCGCGCGCTAAACCACTTTTATCTTTTCTTCAATTAGAAGTCATTACGGAAATGAGAAATGAGAAAAGTTAATTCCAGCGGCATCGAGTTGTGGCCAAAAATTTTTAATGAAGCTTGAAACGGCTGCCTCATTTTTTTGACATGAAAAATTAATTCGCCTCTTTATTCTAAATTCGTTCGCAAAAGTTGATTTTATCATATAAACAAAACGGGCAATCCAGTCTTTCTTATGTTCTGCACTCCAAACATATTTTCATAATAAAAATGTATGTAGCAATTCTTTCCACATATATATTTCTCATTATTCCTTTTTACTACAGGGATTTTTCTGTATTTATACAATTTTGTAGCACATTTTAATTGGGTATGGTAAGTGGAAATCTATAAAGAAAAGTTGGCAAGTAAGTATCTGTCTTTAAAAGAATTCTACAGGAGACTCCAAATAAGCTCGGCAGCGAATTATTTTAATAATAGAGTGTTCTTCAGATTGACGAATAAACAGCAATCGTAATTTATTAAAGCAATATGATTTTGAAACCATAAAGTATGACGGCAAAAGTTATTTCAACGATCAAAAGGTGAATAAGGACAAAATTTGGAATAATTTATGTAGATGTAATACGCGCGAGGTAACATTAATTTTGTACCTTTGATATGGCAGAGCAGGTTATTACCGTTAAGAAAATTAAGTTAATCTACGGCTCCGAGTTTGTATGTATTAGATTGCGAGGAACCGCGAGGGAGTGACCCTACTTGTCTCTAACTAGAGTTGCCTTTTAGATGTTCAGTGGTTTCATCATAACGTGTGTAACGTGCGACGTAAGTAATCTTAATATGTAAAGAGAAAACTCCTGACTTATTCAGTAACGCCCAGCTCAAATTCTAGAAAATCTATAAATTTTGTATAGTGATTCCCTTTAGACAAGAAAAAGGGCGAATTTCGTGAAATTCCCGTGGGATAGGGAGTTCTGCAACAGACACAACTTTAAACATTTATTTTCTCCCTAAAATGCTAACCCATCGTGGCTACAAAAGTTTACTCCAACAAAAGAAATACCGTTTAAAAAACATAATCGTTAAATCAATCATTGACTGCTCAGAGAAGCGATCAGGTTTTTTTAATCTTCATTCCTTTTGCCAAGCGTAATTAACTGTACAAATAGGCTTTCCTCCCAGCGCCATTGATCTCCGGAGAGGGGTCTTATACTGTTAAATATATCACAATGAGATTTACTTTAATCATTTTTGTTTAATTTTACCGTAGTGCTCTCCTTTCACAGTGAAAATTATTGAAAAGGCTTTACAGCTGCCTAATTAAATATGCCACGTTGTAAGTAGATGATAAACACGGGCAGTATGATCCTATTTTAGAGTAATATTTAAATAGACATTAATTTGAATTTAAAATATTTATTAAGCTTATAAAGTCACAA
This sequence comes from Archips xylosteana, assembly GCA_947563465.1. Lineage (NCBI taxonomy): Eukaryota > Metazoa > Arthropoda > Insecta > Lepidoptera > Tortricidae > Archips > Archips xylosteana. The sequence goes on from OX387344.1 coordinate 15,162,031, forward strand.
AAGTGTACATAACTGTGTTAATTAGGTATATTTATTTTCCTTTACAGCGTTTTCATGTACCTAACTTCTCTGTGGGACATTTCCTGTGGTCGGATTGACTTGGAATACGGTACATGTATAGAGCTAATAAAAAAATCACCAAATACGCCAGTACCTATAAAACTCATGTTAAAATGAAACTTTTAACAAAAAACTTATTAAATTGAAATTTGACTCTCTTCTTTTTATAAAAGACTAATGTCCTCCGTTTTTTCAATGGAAAAATAAATATTCTTCATTACCGATAAAATTTACCTTAATAAGTTAACGATATAATTTATTTTTATAAGTCTGTACCGCGTAAACCTGATAGAACCAAGTTCATGCGGCAAGACGGCAGGAATCATGCGATCAGTCTGACAGCTGATAATGAGTCAAAGTCAGGCTTCGATAGCGCAACTTGATTAAATTATGTAACTATTAGCGATAATAACTGCTTTGATGTTTATACCTAGTTTGATGAAGCTGATAGTAGCTGCGTTAACAATGAGAGGAATTCTTTCTAACGAATCATAAATCAGAAACAAAACCAAGTAAATAGTTTTGGTTTTACTGGTTAGTTTCTTTTAAGTTTGTAGTTGTTCATCATCATCATCATCATCATCAGCCTATTTTCATCCACTGCTGGACATAGGCCTCTCCCATGGCACGCCACTGAGCACGATCCTCGGCCACTCTCATTCAGCTCTTGCCAGCCGCCTTGCGAAGATCATCGCTCCACCGATAGTTGATGTAGTTGTTCGTTAAAACCCAAAATATTAATACCTACTATGTACAGTCGAGGAAACTGAATTGCGTACCAGGGTGGAACTTTTTTGTTGCAAATTTCATGTTGACATTCCCTACATCTGCCAAAGAAATCATCGAGACATTGATTGTGAAGAGGTTCCATCCTTGTACGCAATTCTGTTTCCTTGAATATATGTAGTCTTATGGTTACTCATAATATTGCGACCGATATCTTCAAAAGTTCACGCTGATATATCAGTCGCATTGTTCTTATCATGTCACATTTAACAGTGATAATACCAGACATTATACACCGTAGCTACAGTGAAGATTTTTAGATTTTTCAAACCAACGGTTTAGCTTATATAGAGAGGGAGACACTTGATCCTAAAAAAATAAGCTCTTTAAAGCTATATATTTAGCAAACGGATCTCTAAATCTTAAAATGATATTGGCAAAGTTTTTAAAAGACCTATTCAGCGGTAGGTTTAAACGAGAAAATAAAATTGCTTCTACTTTACGTGTCGGAGAGGTTTAATTTTACCAGTTTTATTTTGCTTGATTAATACACCTATCTATATACAAATGTTAAATTTCAGCTTCCTAGCACTAACAGTGCCTCTATGCTAAGTCGTGGAAGGAAATAGCGAAATTGTAAAGGTTCCCTATTAGGACTACGGGATCCTAAAAAACCGGCCAAGTGCGAGTCGGACTCGCACACGAAGGGTTCCGTACAATTATCTATAAAAATCACGTTTGTTTTATGGGAGCCCCTTAAATATTTTTTTTTATTTTAATTTAATGATTTATTTTTAAAGTCAATACATAATTTAATATTCTGTGAATATTTCAAGTGTCTACCTGTTGCCGTTGTCAATATCGAGCAAAAAAATCATGTTTGTTGTATGGGAGCCCCCTTAAATATTTATTTTATTCCATTTTTTAGTATTTGTTGTTATAGCGGAAACCAAAATACATCATCAGTGAAAATTTCAACTCTCTCGCTATCACGGTTCCCGAGATACAGCCTGGTGACAGACGGACGGACGGACGGACAGCGGAGCCTCAGTAATAGGGTTTCCGTTTTTACCCTTTGGGTACAGAACCCTAAAAAAAACACTAAATTTTGACGTCCCTCAGAAATAGAGATAAAGACCAATCGATGCAAGACACTTTCCTGAAAACAGTACGCTGTATATATTTTTACAGGCTGATCCTCCTAACTGCAAATGCAATGCAGCAGAGCGTAAAGTTCTAGCCGCCGCCCATAATGAGCTGCCCGCTGCAATCTCCGGCCAATAGCGATACCTACAAAAACGAATGTACTGACTGACGTTTCTAACCCTCCCAACTGAATCTTTTAGCATGTTTTTCAAGTCAGTTTCGTGGTGCATCAACGTGGATATTTTATCCGACTATTACCTTCCTACTTAGATAAAACTTTTTGTCCGTCAAAACCTCACTTAATATTTAATGACGCCTGCCAAATCCAAACAACATAAAGCACTTACAACAGTGTACGACTTTTCTCCCTCTCCTAATTTCGTGACTCCTACAGGGCAGGAAAATTATTTTGCTATGTGAAAAGATATTATAGCACCAGGATAAAATTTACCTTCGCTTGCTCTCTGCGGTCTTATCCTACTTTACACAAAAGCAAGTGATCACATTACCGCCCGCACGCTTACGCTCCTCACAAAATATTTCCTTAAGGTACATTTATACTAGCGTATCATGCAACCTTTACGTGTAAGCCCATTGTAATCGCTGGCGCTACACGGTACTAAACCCTCGTCATTGATTTTGACATACGCATATTGCCTAGTCTGTATTCAGTATTCACTTCTTTAGACAAAAACCCTGTCAGTTGTGGGAAATCAGAGAACATATAATAGCGTAGACGGAATTCAGTACGATCGACTTTAATATTTTATGTTACTAGGTAAATACCCCTGTAGAGCAGTCATTTTAATTTTAACAATCGCGTTGTCTCATTAATAATTTTATATTTTACGAATAAACTGGTATAATTAAAAATTAAACAGTTATTCCTGGAGCCACAATATTAAATAAATAAAATAAATAAATAAATATCACGGGAAAATTCACACCAATTGACCTAGTCCCAAAGTAAGCTAAGCATAGCTTGTGTTATGGGTACAAGGCAACGGATAAACATACTTATATAGATAGATACATGCTTAAATACATATTAAACACCCAAGACCCGAGAACAAATATTCGTATTATTCATACAAATATCTGCTCCGACGCGGAAATCGAACCCGGGACCTCAAGCTTCGTAGTCAGGTTCTCTACCTACTAGGCCATCTGGTCGTCTAAAATAACATAAAATAATATTTATAACAAACATGAGGGCATATTATGTCTAAAAATAATCTTTGGGCAGTTTGTACGGTTTTAAGCGTAACTTTTTAAAAAACAATATATTTTTATATTGTTAAATATTAATACTACAACAATTGCGAAGAAGTATACGTATAGTATATATTTAGACAAAATTAACTCGTGCAGAATAAAGTGGCAGTGGGCAGGGCACATCGCTCGTAGAACTGATGGCCATTGGGGCATGGGGTCAAAAGGTTCTCGAATCGCGTCCACGGACCGGATGACACAGTGTAGGTAGATCTCCAATAAGATGGAGCGACGACCTGATTAAGGTTGCGAGAATGCGTTGGATGCCAAAAAGACCGGTCTATCCCGGTATTTTTGGCGAACCTTGGGGGTGGCCTATTCATTCAGCAGTGGAGTGGCTGAAATGATGATGATGATACGCATTTAGTGTCAAAAAAATCTTTAGTACTATAGTCGTAAGAACATCGTAACAGAGTGTAGTTATAGTTATACACGACCAACATATATATTTTAATCTATTTGCGACCGCTTTAGCCTAGTTGGTAGTGACCCTGCCTACGAAGCAAGAGGTCCTGGGTTCAAATCCCGGTAAGGGCATTTATTTGTGTGATGAGCACGAATATTTGTTCCTGAGTTATGGATGTTTTCTATGTATTTAAGTATTTATTTATCTATATAAGTATGTTTATCGTCGTCTAGTACCCATAGTACAAGTTTTGCTTAGTTTGGGACTAGGTCGATTTGTGTAAGATTGTCCCCTAATATTTATTTAATATTTATATTTATTTGCCGGGCAAATATGAATACTAGATAAACGTTTTTGTGTAGAATATCGCAGGTACAATTTCCGCTTCGGAGCAAAATGCACAAAACGCAAAATATACACTACACGCAAAATGTTACCAATAGCAAAATCTACAGAATGTACAAAAAGTAAAAAGTACATTCGCAAAATGTACAAATCGGAAAATGAGTAATCAAATAAATTGTACAATTTGTACATTTTGCGATTGTACTTTTTGCTTTTTTTACGTTCCGCGTGTTTCACAATATGCGTTGTGTACATTTTGAGTAATGTAGATTTTGCTATTGGTTACATTTTGCGTTTTGTGCATTTTGCTCCGAAGGGACAATTTCGTTCTCAATAAATCGGGCGTACAAACATGCAGTATTTGGCGAACCGTTTCCTTTGGTACGAAGCAGTCTGCGCCGGCCGGCTACCGCATTAATAATTTATCAGTCAAGTGACGGTTGTTTGCTAATAAAGCCTGGATTCGCTGGAAATATTAATAAAAGCCTGCACCCAGAACCGGCGTCGCTGCCGACCAATGACAAATGACCAGTTGGAACTTTCATTTAATTTTCAGCTGAATAAAGCGCGCTTGCTTAGTGTTAATATTCGTTTATGCAAAACATTTCATACGGAATTATCGCAATCTCCAGCTCAAAACAGAATTTAATCTTTGCAGTTATGCTCGAGATTACCTCAAAACTATAATTATGTACAGTTTTAGGCATAGAAGTCTTAGCGATCGATTTATACGAATATGTGCAGTGTAAAATTTTGTGGCGTCCTAACAAAACCTTGAGTACCACATGAAGAGGGGGGCTTTTACCACCCCAAAGTTATATAAAGAAGAAACAAGCTTCCGAGTTTTATTGGCCAGGTTACACATTTTTAAAATTTCATACCGATTATCCGATCAGTCTATCTACTATTTGACATAAGCAAGTAAATCAAATCGTTCAACATTCTACTTTGAATCATAAAAATTTTCAAGAAGATATGAAAGCAATAAGGTAAAGGGAAAAAAACCAGAAAACAATAAATTTATATAAATAAATAATCTGTTTTACTTTGCTATTCTGCGGTTTGAATAGGCTCTGATTTCGGAGTAGCAAGTTAAAGGTTCGTTGATGATTAATTACCTTGTGAAACATCTTTAAATTTGAAAAACAATTAGCCGTATATCGGATTCTCTAAGTTTAAAGTTAGTCTTTCTGTCCAATCTATTATTTTTGCCTAACAGCAATGTTTAGTGCTTTTATATATTTAGTTAATTTATTTGAATGAGGTTAGGTATACTGTCAGATACGAAACCAGCAAAAGTTCGACTAACACTAAGTCTTTATTATTTAAAATTGAACTAGTGGCCAACAATGTATTGGCCTGGCTATAAATATTACGTACCTAGTATGTTTATATTATTAATAGTCTCCCATTTAAAGCTTCTAGTAATATTTAAAAGACAGTTTGGGATTGATCAATATCAATAAATAATTCAATCGTCGTGGTTGTATGAAAAGGTTGGTCTTCAATATACTTAAAAGCCGATTTATTAATACATTTTAGAAGCTCTAACATGTGATTAAGAAATCAATCGTTACATTAATCCAAGTATCAACTAATTTTACGTCGCAGTGACGTTTATTACCGTGCGCTTATTATAAGATTAGGTACTTGGACTCAAAATATATTGGTTTCATTTGTCGTAGTTTAATTCTAAGATACATTGCAACAGTTTTACTCACGGTATAAGATTCTAGTTCGACAATTTAAAACATCGTCTCTGGATCGAAACGGTTCTTTGAGATACTTTTTTTTGCAGTGTAAAAATCTTTTGTTATTTCGTACAGAAATATTGACATAGGTACTTAGGTGTTGCTTGGGTGAATATTCATTGGATTAGAAAAATGAAGTGACTAGAACATATAAAAATTTTTGATGCACCAATTCTTAGATATGGTGCATCGGTTAGCACGCCTCACAGTATTACCGTAGTAACTATTAAGAGGACCTGCTGAGCTGGCAACGTTGCATTTTTTTTAGTTTTCTCTATAATTCCATAAAAATTGAATGAAAATTAAAAATGTTTTGTATACAAATTGTTCTAATATATAAGTTAATGTGTCTACTGCAATAATAATTTGTGATAAGACTTTTATTTTCTTTAATTTGTTCGTTTTTAAAGAAAATAAAAGTCTATCACAAATTATTATTGCAGTAGACACATTAACTTATATATTAGAACAATTTGTATACAAAACATTTTTAATTTTCATTTAATTTTTATGGAATAATCGAGAAAAACTAACAAAAATGCAACGTTGCCAGCTCAGCAGGTTATTACCACAGAATATATAATAGTACTAACGTATAGAATGGCCACGCTCCGCCCCGCAACGATTCGAGTTACCCCTTTCCCTCAAGCGCAGATTGCCAGAAAACCGCCTGAAACCAGTTGGGTGCGCAACGGGTGCGATGCATGTCGGCCGCACGGCACTAAGTTCGGGAGCAATCATTTTGCGAAATGGTAATATACTGTGCATTATAAGTACCTAAGTATATATGTCATTGGTAGTACTTATTAGTACTAGGTTTTTGCGATGGTCAGCCCTGTGTACTTATCTTACGCACACATTGACGCGTGTACAGACGTCGTCGTGCTTATGTAGATACAAGAACGCGTATTTTGTACGTCGTGGCCGCCGTGTGGTATTACTAAGACGAGCCCGTATTGTCTAAGGCGCGGACTCTTGTCATCGATTTCACCATCTCTTTCTGCAACCTTCTCATACCGTTTGTTAGAAAGAAATAGTGAATGCGATAGCAAGCGTCCGCGCATTTGACAATACGGCCTTCGATTTCGATCCTCATCCCTGCTTGCTTTGGAATTAAGCAGAAGTAATTTTGAAAAGCATATAATATTTGCATTAAAATTAAGTACCTATTAAATAAAATCAAATTTTCATATCTTTAATTTAAAATCGATTGTATTATTTACTGAATAATCTCAAAATTTCATAACGAGACCATATTCTGAGCATTTATCAAAAACAGCGCTAATTCGGTCGGTGAGGCAGTTCAAAAGTTCGCCAGTGACGTAAGCTCTCTGCTTAATATTGCTTGCCATACTGATTTATCATCTGCGTGATGGCCTACATAGCAAGGCGCTGTCTCCACCGGGAAATATATGGCCTCTTTGAAGCGCAAAAAGATGGGTAATTTCATTGAATTTATGATCGTATCACCAGTGAAATGGCTCTTTAAATTCGGACGTGGGAATAAATTATAAATATTCAAACGCAGAGGTAAACTGGAAAATCGTAAAATATTTCACACAAATATTGAAAATATGAAGTATAGATGCTGCTTTATTTAGTTATTTAGATATCTATGTTATTATATTGAATCAAGTGATTGTTTTTTTAGTAAAAATATAAACTATTGACACAGCACAAATAAATACTTTTCATTGCATGTCTACTCTTGTTTCTGACGTCCTGGCAATCATTCTAAAGTTAACTGAACGATATCCCTTTAAGCCTTAAAGGCATATCTCTCAGTTAACTTATCCCTTAAGAATTTATCCCTTAATTTTCAAGGGATACGTTCGCTTTTGTACATCTTTTTATCTTGTTATCTGTTAATTTCATGTGTTTTATATGTGTGTAGTAAAGATTTATACATAGCTACGTACTTACAAAATACAAAAACAAACTCAACAAAAGTACCCATACTAGATTGAAAATTATAGTTAAATAGATATAAGAAAAACTAATAACTAAACCAAAACATTTTGAAGTATGCATCACGAAAAATGATGAACTTGTTCGATTTCCAGCCTTAGCTACACTTAATTTGCAGATTTTTAAAATTACTGTAAGTCATTGTGGAAATCGCAAAATTATTCAAAATTAACTAGGTACTTGCGTTAATAGGATCAAAAAACCGGCCAAGAGCGTGTCAGACACGCCCAAGATAGGGTTCCGTAGCCATTACGAAAAAATCAAGTAATATTTTTCTAAGGATTTCGTATGTGTATGGAATCTTCCAAGTTATCGTCAATACTTTGAAAACGCTCGTATCTCAAAATCGTTAATCTGGCAAGGTGAACTTTATTACGCGCGTATCAAGGTTCAGTTTTGTTTACATGCTGATTTGAGATACGAGTTTTTCAAAGTAGTGACGGTATGTATAATACCTTAGGCTACTATTTACTCTTAAACTACAACTAATTCCCAAGCAATCTTAACCGCTATAATTTTCCTTGTAAATTTAATATATTTACTACCATTTTGAATTTTTTTAAATTTTTCCACCCAACAGTTTAGATTTTAGAGGGGGGGACGGTCGACTTTAATGAAAATTTTCACTTTAAAGTTGAATATTTCGCAAACAAATCACTGAATACAAAAATCATTTAAGCAACCCCCCAATGGTTTTAAAAGACCTATCCAACGATACCCCACACTATAGGGTTAGTCGAGAAAAAAAATCACCCCCACTTTACGTCTATGGGAGGTACCCTAAAAAAAATTTTTTTTTTTTTTTATTTAATTACTTTGTCGGCGTGACTAATATATATATATTCATGCCAAATTACAGTTTTCTAGTACTAACAGTCTCTGAGCTTAGCCGCGGACAGACAGACAGACAGACAGACGGACAGACATGGCGAAACTATAAGGGTTCCTAGTTGACTACGGAACCCTAAAAAAGGAAAAAAAATTATCTTAATCAGCCGCACATCGCTTTATCCTTGCCCCATACCAAGTAAGAACCACCGAACATACAAGTCCAATAATAGAAAGTTCTTAATGTAAATGTTCAACCATCTGGCAGTAACAGCACATTGGCTAGACAAAGTTTACTCGATCTTCGTCTCAAAAGCTACTAAACCAGCCGACCTCTAAACCTCTATTACATTATGAGGCTGGCGTTACTTTTGCGGGTAGTAGCTGCTGTTTTCTCTTTTGTGGTAAAGCCAAATACTGCAACAATAGTATTGTGCTCGAAGATACCAAAATTTAACGGACAGCTTTCGTAAGTTTTTTCACTACATGGTGGTTGCTGCGAACACTGTTAGCTTCTAATCATACAGATCATCATGATCTATGCACAGTGCTAATAAACAACCATATCTTACAGACATAGATGTCGCTTGGTGACAAAAATTGATATAGTAATAACAGTACTAAAAGCACATTGAAAAAGATTGCCTGGAAAATATCCTGATGTAGCGATAAGGTCACGCATTGTTTACCTTGAAAATTTTGTCAATGTATGTAGATACTTTTCTGAATTGTTTATAATGTGATATTGTTTGGGTATAAAGAGTCATTGTATTGTATTGAGAATTTTCGCCAATGATCGGGTTAGTGTTAATCTGTATATCGTCGGGTGACAACCAAAAGTCACTAAGTACCAAATACCTACTTAAAACAAAAATCGTATCTCAGTATGAAATTACTAACTAGATACGACTTTTTGAAGAGCAGCGACAGAAATTTTAGTGAGTTTTGGTTGTCATCCGGCGATATGTCGAAGCACGCACCACGAACTGATAAGGAACTGGGTTCCACTCCTAGCCACAGCTATACTTATCTGATTTATTAGTATTATTATTATAAAGTTTTGGTATTAGTTTAGAAAATAAAATTAATAGAGCCATAAAAGTAAAAACAAAAATCAGGAACACAATTTTACGAGTTTGATAGAAAAAAAAAATCTGTTTGATATGATTATAATCAAGCTTTTTGTATAATTTTAGATAAATGTACTGAATTCCATTACAATGCAATTGTGATATGATCTGGTATGATAAATTAACTTTTTTTTTGTGTTTTGCTGGAGTATACAGAACCGTCTTAAAATTTTTTTTTAATGTCTGTGAACTATGCGAAGTGTCCAATGGATTTGCATGGGAGAGCAACCGCCTTAATTACCTTCTCTATAAGTGCAAACTGCACGTGAAATACAAGTTAGATTGCGCTTTGTGCTTATGCAGCTCCTTCGTTTACTATCCAATTATGCGGAGCCGTGTGCACTGCGTCAGACGACAGGTGTAAACTAAGAATCGGATCTAATATCTACCTAATTCTAAAGCAATTTTGAACCGAGATGCAGTTAATTGTAAATTATTATTATGTATTCGAGCATGTGGTAAAGATTTGTTAGCTTTGCACAATTATTATTTTACACTCTGCTGTAATTGCATTGAAGAGCTTTTAACCATGTCTTGTCAGACTGATATTTTTGCATAATAAGTTCTTGAAATTAATTCTAAGTCTTTATATTTACATTTATTCATATAAAGTTTTTTTTCGTCTGTGTGCGTCGCAAAACTAAATGTTAAAAAAACGAATAATGATTGGTAAGATAACAGAATTTTAACAAGTGCTTATGAATAAATTGAGTGTTTCGAGACGCAACTTGCTTATTCTATCCTTTGTTTCACCTTTAAAATATTCCCGAAGCCAATTGCAATCTATCTCAAATAATTCAAACATAACATCACACTTAATTTCAAAGTTGAAAGTTTCAGATAAATTCTCGTATTCAAGCAGCCGTTGGTTCCTCTATAATTTCAATAGAGAAGATTCTGGAACGTCTCATTTTGTAAAACATAAATTATTTTTAAAAACACAATTTCTAAAACATGTGTGCATTAACTCCAAACAGTTTATTTCTTCAGGTAAAAACAAAAACAACGTTTTTATTTAGATTTATTAATAAGTACGCCTTGCTTCACAAAATGAACGCGTGTGCAGCAAAGTTTACAGTTATTTTCAAAGTTGAAAATTTCAGATAAATTATCATATTCAGTCAGCCAACTGGTTCCTCTATAATTTCACTAGAATACATAGAGAGCCACATTTTTCTCATTTCTAAAACAAGAGTAGCTACATTAAAACTCCAAACACTATTATTTCATCTAGTAAAAAATAAAAACAACGTAGTTATTTAATTTTAATATTGCGCCTTGCTTCACAAAAAAATGCGAGAAAATAAAACTGCCGTTGAAAGTAGAGATTGGCCGCAGGTTGAGGGAAGTGGCTGACTCAGTTTACGCTAAAACGGTAATACTAAAGCAATATCAAACACTTCCAGGGGCACCAACAAAGCGGGGTATTTTGTAAACATTTTACTGCGTCCCAGTCTGCGACGATATTGTGAACGCTGTCGGGGCAAAACGGCACTTTTTACTGCCTTCCATGACCGTTCACTAACCTTACATCTTCATAGTTGGTATAAAAAGAAGCATTTGCTGAGCACTTTATTTAAACTCACCCACTACGCATCACTAACAATAGTGGATTGTTCAACAAGGGACTAAAACAAGCCATAATGACACGAGATATTTAGCCACCCGAGCGATAGCGAGGGAGGCTATAATTCGAGTTGTCATTATGGTAGTTTAGTCCCGCGTTAAACACTCTACTTTTCACTTTGAATGCGAGGAAAAAAACGACGTACAAAATTACTTTTTTACAACGTATGCTCAATACGAGCAATGGACATCTGTTCAAAATTCAAATAGCAAAAAAAATACCGCTGTCTTTTCTTTTCTTTTATATTTTTTTGTAAAGTGACGCTTTAAATGCTTGCATAATTAGCCAACAGATTCTAACTTAAAGACTATGTTAAAACTAATTGGACTATGCATGTAAGAATGATAATTGTTCATTCATTAGAATCGGCAAATAAATTAACCTAATTGATCTAAATTCACACACAAAATATATTGTTAACTGAAACACTTACCCGTGAATAAAGAAACGGGTGATTCTTCAAGGTCGTGATTTTTGTTTTATTCCTCTGTCGTATTTTTTTTTACTTAGTACAGAAAAAATCATGCTCCCATGAAAATAGATTTGTTCAGTACCATAAATTTATGTTACTGAACAAATCTATTTTCATGGGAGCATGATTTTTTCTGTACTAAGTAAAGAAAAATACGACAGAGGAATAAAACAAAAATCACGACCTTGAAGAATCACCCAAACGACTTTTTAAGGTTATTTTCTATATGCCAATTCTTTGTTAAATTATATCTAATTATACTTTCTATTTACTATTAAATGCAACTGACATCGCATTATTTTGAAGTCACGCCATATTAACATTCAAACGTAACTGCTCTATCTACCGTACACTCCAGCACTGCTTTGCCGACAGTGCGGATTGCTATTTTATCGACAGAGCAGGGAACTGCTTTGCCGACAGCGTTTTTAAAAAAAAACAAATTAAAAACACCTAAGCTAAAGGAAATCTTTCTTTACGTGCAAAATAAAATGAATTCATCTTTAATATTTTATAATTAAATAGATTAATATTCGTAATTATTCAATGTGTTTCACGAAATTATTATTTTTTAAATATTTTTATACAGTTGTCATTTTGAGGTTATTTCCACGCCCTAAAGGCTTCCACAGACCGAAGCGCAGGGCGCTACAGTGCGTCCGCAGCGCGCTGCGGTCTGTGGAAAGCTTTAAAATTGTCTATACCCAGTTACTGAAAATGGCGATAATCCTCCATTCACAAACACCGTGATTGGCAGTTGTCGCGTCCCGTATGGTTAAGGGTTTGTCCCACCCCCCAGGAGGAGAAATGAGACAAAATATTACGCAACAAAAATAACAATTTAATGTGCCCGTAGGCTAAGCTCAGGAATTTAAATTACAATTTAAAATGTGGGTAGGTAAATATAGGGTGTGGTTCGAATCTAGTACGCAAGTCTAACGGAAAATACGATTCCTATTATTCTTCCTAGTAAGCACTTCCCTGCACTGAAGCCGCAGATGATGGTCGGGCGCTGGTCCGTGGGCGTAAGGTAGGACACCCAATAACGGCCGTCGCTCTGGCCGCAGTGTGGCAGTTGAAGGTGGTACCAAAATAGGCCCCCAGTGAGCCAACCCGTACTTGGGACCCCGAGATTGGGGTTGAAGAATACACTGAACAAATTTATAGTTTAACTAGATTTCCGCAGGTTAACGTGTAGGGACGAAAACACTGGCCGGTTACGTGAAGTACGTAGTAAGACCGGAGATGTTAGCGTACGTTCACCTCTGCGCTGATATCGAGTGTGTGGCTTGCAGCTCGCCGCGAAATGACCGGCGCCGGCGCCTCATAACGGTTCGCGTGACGTCACAGTAGTGATGTGCGACAAGCGAAATAAGATTAAATCGAGTACAGCGTGTTAACGACTAAATAGTGCTAGTTTTGTAGATAAAACACTGTAAAATGTGATTGATAAGAGTTAATAATGAACTCATTCTATTTTTTAAACCATTTAATAAAAAAAATGTACGTACAACGTTACACAGTTACCATAGTCAATTAAAAAAATTTTACTTTAATCCCTTGAGATCAAAAAAGAGCTTTAGTCCCGATATGCAGAGACTAAAGTAACATTTTAAGAGCATGAGAAGTGAAAAAATTATAAAATCTAAGCTTAGTGTATTTTAAATTAAAATGTTTATTATAATTTAATCTATTTAGTAATAGAACATGCTTAGGGAAATGTTCTTTTATAAATATGTACCTATAAATACTCTTAGTTGGCCATTTAATCCTATCCTAACCTACTGTATAACCTATTAACCTTCCTACCTTACTATCTATACTATAGGTAATATTATAAATGCGAAAGTGTTTCTGTCTGTCGGTTACCTCTCCAAGAAGAAGTTTTGTATGAAGAATGTTTTTATCCCTGGCAATACGTTCCTACAACTTAACTATTATACTTATTTGATCTCTTTGCAGGTTGCGTTAATATTCGGTATTACTGGTGCGTTTAGACGTCAGGATCTCAATAAATATTACAACCAAGGATGTAGAAACCCACGGTGAAATGTTCCTTGTAAAAATTACAAAAGTTACTAACAATACAAGTTTGTTTTTTTCCTCGCAATTGTGTTGAAAAACGTCGTATGCAACTCGTGTGCATTGATCATTACACACTTCGGCTTCCTTATCGCGCTCGCCTGACGGCTCGCGCTTACAATAATGCCTCATGTGTAATGAAATGACCAACGTAGCACACTTGTATCATAATGTACTATTATGGCATGACGAAAATAACGACAGAGTGGGTCACCTTATTGTAAGTGAGCACCTACGGACGTCCGCAACACAAGGGAATTACAGATGCGTTCTCAGCCTAGAGAGCTAAAATAGAATACCTTGTGTGCCGGTAATTTCACCGGCTGTCTTAGTCTCCACGTTGGAACACAGCAACGCAAACATTGTTTTTTGGTGACAAGATTAGTGAATAAACCGGCCAAGAGCGTGTCGGACACGCCTAAGATAGGGTTCCGTAGCCATTATGAAAAAATCAAGTAATATTTTTCTAAGGATTTCGTATGTGTACGGAATCTTCCAAGTTAGGTATCGTCAATACTTTGAAAAAAGCTCGTATCTCAAAATCGTTAATCTGGCAAAGTGAACTTTATTACGCGCGTATCAAGGTTCAGTTTTGTTTAAATGCTGATTTGAGATACGAGTTTTTCAAAGTAGTGACGGTATGTTTAATACCTTGGGCTACTATTTACTCTTAAACTACAAATAATTCCCAAGCAATCTTAGCCGCTATAATTTTCCTTGTAAATTTAATATTTACTACCATTTTGAATTATTTTAAATTTTTCCACCCAACAGTTTAGATTTTAGAGGGGGGGGACGGTCGATTTTAATGAAAAATTTCACTTTAAAGTTGAATATTTCGCAAACAAATCACTGAATACAAAAATCATGTAAGCAACCCCCCAATGGTTTTAAAAGACCTATCCAACGATACCCCACACTATAGGGTTAGTCGAGAAAAAAAAATCACCCCCACTTTGCGTCTATGGGACATACCCTAAATAAAAATTTTTAGTTTTTTTTTATTTAACCACTTTGTCGGCGTGACTAATATATATTCATGCCAAATTATAGTTTTCTAGTACTAACAGTCTCTGACTTAGCCGCGGACAGACAGACAGACAGACGGACAGACATGGCGAAACTATAAGGGTTCCTAGTTGACTACGGAAAATGGTGGTAGCAATCCAGACGAACCTTACACAAGTTTCACCACTTATTCTGAAGATTTACTTTATGTTTTAACCAACTAATACATTCTTCTACCGCACGATGCTTGACGTACACCCCTATAAATTCCGTTCGATCACTTTAAAAGTCGACTAACAAGATTTATAAACGTCTTCCGTTCTCGAAGGAACCCTTGCACATGCCTTATGAATGTCGGAAAAATGCGGTATGAATGCTAGCACACGAGGTGCGCTATTTTGCCGCCTCTGGACGCTCATAAAAGCGACAAAACGCCATATCTAGTTTCCTCCCACCATATTTTGGACACAGCTGCAAAATTACTCATCCACATTATAAGTTATGGGCTATAGGAAGTATGGCTATGTCCTTAGCATACGGGACTTAAGAACTAAGTGCAATACAAAGTTAAACTTGGTGCATTCCTTACATCCTGTGTTGAAGTGTCCTGGAAATTTTGAGAAAGTTATGCCTTGCTTTAAAACGAGGATTGTTTTCTAGTGTTAAAAAAGGAGCCATTAAATAAGAAGAACAATTCCCTAAAGTATAGATATATGTCGCTGTAGTTAAATCCCTAGTCTGTATTTACCTATGCAAGGTGACTATACAGAAGCCAAAGTTCCAAAAATTGCAATTTTTTGAAGTACGTACGTCTTGAGTTTTTGTTTATATGTTCACTAGGTTATGTAAGTCAATAATATCAACCTAAATTCTATAACTACTTATAACTTACTCAAATTTATTAATGTGCATTATTCGTATATACATATTACATAGGTAATATTTTGTACGGGATGCAAATCGCTTTATCTGTAATGAGCGTCAAGCATATTTACATTACATGAACAAATCAACGAAAGTGAGCGCTCAATTAAAATAACTACTTATAAGACGAAAATATATTACTTCCTATAAGAGTCAGTAAATGAACAGTGAAATTTCGTTATTGCGGCGCAATAAAACTGACCACAATTTTTATTTGACGTAGTTATTTTACATCAACATACGTAATTTGGCTGGGTGGTTTCATTTCCAACAGTTGAATTATTGATATGGAAATAGGTAGTGCGATAATCGCAGGCGCGGCGGCCGGCCTACTTACAATCTGTGAAGTTATTCGTGTCACAATTCTGAAGTTAATGCGAGCGGACCAAGTTGAAGTGGTTAGTTGACACTTTGTTGCCTGCAAGATCTCGGGAGGTGCAGCTGACACTATCGCGAGTGCCGACAACGAGCTCGCGGCAACTTCGCGGTTACACTCGCGATAAGCCCCACAAGCATACGACCTGCAAACTAATGTCAGGGAAACTTAGTTCCTCGCTCATCAGTCTCCGCGGGCGCGCAATTTAAACGATTGTCTTGGGAACTAATGCGCACCGCATACTATAAAATGTTTGGCATGCACTGTCTTGCGGATGAGTAGCGAAATGATACAGACTCGTTCGTACGGCTCATAAAACAATCATGTGGTAGGCTTACGTAATCTTTGTTCTTTCGCGAGGTTCATTGAAATTTATTACCATGAAAAAATATATACTTATTTCACAAGGAATTGTTTATCTTATACTCAGTGGATTTATTCATGAACTTATTAAGAAAACATTTATTAACTACTTCGAAATAAGTGGAGGCGTACCCACCCGTAGGTATCATTTTTTATAGTGATAGCAAGGACTTCTTTTACCCTGTTCAAGTCTTTTTACAACTTTTATTTACGTGAATTACTTATTTATACACATAACGCGTAAAACGAAGTACTACGTTCACCGCACACTTCCACCACTATAAAAGCTCTAACCCTATAAAAGCCCAGGTTTCGTCGTAAATTAAGGATTAAATTTTTAATTGAACCAGTCCTTTTTACACTAACGTATGTACATCCGAGGCCCGCCTCACCCGCAGATTATTTATGTGAAACTGAAATTAAACTGCAAATGCTCTCTGGCCCATACAAAAACTAATAAAATATTTTCATGTTTCTACTATAGGTATACGTAATAACTAGGATTTAAACTAAAAAGAGTATTCGGAGTATAAAAATATTTTTGTTTTTTTTGCAGGAGGAGTGGAGGTGCCAGAGTTTGGAGAACCAATAACAAACCTCACAGTGCCCATAGGCCGCGATGCTACCTTCAAATGTATAGTTGTCAACCTGGGCAACTTTCGGGTTAGTAAACACCAGAATTATCACTCAAATTGAGTTTAGAGAAAAACATTAGAGATTTTCCATACATCTACAAAGCGGCTGAACAGACAATGTGGAAAGTCCCCAATGTCCAATAAGTCCGCGTGGAGAATACAAATTGCATGCATTCTTACTTAAGAGAGCCCGTTACCATTAGTGGGACGTTTTAGTCTATGAATAATACAAATATATAGACTACAGTTTCTCTTAACATACAAAAAGAAAAGTCCTGAAAAACCGGCCAAGAGCGTGTCGGATACGACCAGGATAGGGTCTCGCAGACGTTACGAAAAACTTCTTTCATATCTTATTATTTATCCTATCCGTATTAAACAAGTACCTAATAAGTATTTTTCTTAGGATTTTGTATTGTGTACGGATTTTCCCAAGTAGGTGTGTTTTATAGGTCAGGCTGCTATTTACTCTTAAACTACTAATAATTCTCAAGCAAACTTAGCCGTAATAGTTTTCCTTGTTAATTTGATATATTTACTCCCATCAATTACAAAATTAAAAAAAAAACAGTTTAGCTTTTAGAGGAGGGGATTCTCGATTTTAACAAAAAAATTGCAATTTTAAGTTTAATATTTCGCAAACGAAGCACTCACTGTATCGAAAAATCGTCTTCACAACCCCGTAATGGTTTTAAAAACTATAAGGGTTCCGTTTTTGCCATTTTGGCTCCAGAACCCTGAAAAAAAAGAAGCTGTAAATTTATATACTGTAGTTTTAACATTTTTTTTTTACTAGCCTATAGTGTCCCACTGCTGGACAAAAGCCTCCCGGTCCTCCACAGTTTTAACATTGTATACATATAAATATTAAGTAACAATGGTAGGTAATTTTCGTTGGATGGAGCAAAGCCCCGGGGGCAAACGAGTACTAGTACATAAAAGCAAAACAAAATCACACCTAAATATTAATAGTAGATACTACTGCATTTACAGTTAATAACTGTTTATAATTTATTTGCTCACAGCACTGAATCTGAATTATCTGCGAAGTAATAACCATATTTTGTACGGATAAAGTAGCTTCCATTTAATAGGTTTAACGCGAGACAATTAAGTATTTTTATGGGTATATTAACTGTCGATGATAATAGTAATATTATTCATTTATCCCCCCGGTACTTAAATAAGTAGAAGTCTAATTGTGCTTGGGTTAAAACGCTACATCGTCAAAATGTACAATGTTTAAAAAGTGTATTCATTAGTATTTCTTACAAAAAACTCCGCATAGGGCGAAACGTGTCTATGCCATAATGTGCTTGCGATAAAATGTACAATAGAGGAACTCTATAAGTTAATATTATATAAGGAGTTATTGTTATAGATGTGTGAATTTTTTTCAGACGTTGACAGTTCTGTTTAGGCCTTGAGACAATTTGACCATTACACGTTAGGTCGGTTGCACATTTTGGCATTGTAGTATTCTGTCATAGGATCATTCAGGCCGCGAGAACATTATGACCATATCATATTGTATATTTTGACGATGTAGCGTTTTAACCCAAGCACAATTAGACTTCTACTCATTTAAGTACCGGGGGGTCATTAATAAATCTGTCTCAAATACTGCCAATAGAGTTGTGCTAAACATCAGTTTGCAGTGTAAAATATTCACTTATACGTTGTTTAACTATTCGCCAGGAGGGCCAGTATGTGTAGGATTTTGGAACCCTTTTAATTCTAAATTGGGTAGAATATTTAATACCCAGTGATATAAAGAGGCGGTTACGTAGTCTTCTGCAAATTAAAATTGCAGTTGCGTGGTAAGTTTAATGCACTGTTGTTTGAGAAATCGAGAAAATTAAAAAAAATATATTAAGCTGTTAAACGCAGGTATACTAAATGAGGAAATCTAAGTCTGTAATTAAACATATTAGAATGTAGTGAACGGATAACTTACGTCTTTAATCTAGTCAAATAGTACGCGTTTGACAGCAGCCACCGTGGCGTGTGCTCCTGGAAGAAGGGCTACGGATTAGCCCGAAACGTGTCAGGCTAAAGACGATTTTAAACGTGGGTTTTACGTTTATTTCACTAGGAGTGAGACCCACGTTAATTTCAATTTTAATCCTATTGATCGAAAACTTCATACGTAGTTTAGCTTTGAAAATATTCAAAGCATAGATTAAAAATAAAGGTTTTAGTGAAATATATTTAAAAATCCAATTTTGTTTCAAAATGAAAGTTATGTTTATGTAGAAGCTTTTATTAGTTAAAAAGTAAACTGAAATGTTCACATATCAACATATTTCCAGGTCGGCTGGGTGAAAGCGGACACGAAGGCCATACAAGCCATTCATGAGCACGTGATTACACACAACCCTCGGGTGTCGGTTTCTCACAGCGACCATTCCACGTGGTACCTCCACATTAAGAGCGTCCAGGAGGAGGACCGAGGGCAATACATGTGTCAGATTAACACAGATCCTATGAAAAGTCAAGTAAGTTATGCTAAAAGAAATACTAGTGCATTTTTCTTTGCCTTAGAGGGTGAGGCCACACGAGCGTAATTTTATGAGTTGTGAGCGGCAGAATTTCGGTTGCGCCATACATTGTGTCACGTGAGTGTCACGTGATAGCGCGCATATTGTATGGCGCGAACCGAAATGCTGCCGCTCACGACTCACAAAATTACGCTCGTGTGGCCTCACCCTAAAGTATGTTTTGTGATGTGTGCCGCTGGGGGGCAAAATCTTCCCCTCTTTAGGGTTCCGTACCCAAAGGGTAAAAACGGGAACCCCATTACTGAGGCTCCGCTGTCCGTCCGTCCGTCCGTCTGTCTGTCCGTCTGTCACCAGGCTGTATCTCGGGAACCGTGATAGCTAGAGAGTTGAAATTTTCACAGATAATGTATTTCTATTGCCGCTATAACAACAAATACTAAAAAATGGAATAAAATAAATATGTAAGGGGGCTCCCTTACAACAAACGTGATTATTTTGCTCGTTTTTGCTCGATATTGATAACGGCAACAGGTAGACGCTTGAAATATTCACAGAATATTTAATTATATATTGGCTTTAAAAATAAATCATTAAATTAAAATAAAAAAATATTTAAGGGGGGCTCCCATACAACAAACGTGATTTTTATAGATAATTGTACGGAGCCCTTCGTGCGCGAGTCCGACTCGCACTTGGCCGGTTTTTTCCACCACTCGTGCCTGTCAAGAGGATTCTCCTGCTATACTCTATTTGCTGTGTGCAAGTCGTTCCGCCATCTCCTTTTCAGTTTTCTTCTACTCGATCGTCATGTTGTGACGCCATCTAAGGATATTTATTTTCCAACAAAATTAAAAACCGGCCAAGAGCGTGTCGAACACGCCCAGGATAGGGTTCCGCAGCCGTTACGACGTGTACTATCTGTAATTCAATAAGTAATATATTTCTAAGGATTTTTTATGTTGTACAGAACATCCCAAGTAGGTATATTTTAAAGGTCAGGCTGCGATTTACTCTTAAACTACTAATAAGTATCAAGCCAACTTATCCGTTATAGTTTTCCTTGTTAATTTGATAGATTTCATGAATTTCACATGAATTTTTCAATAAAAATTTCTAGTTTAAAGTTGAATATCTCACAAATGAATTACTGTATGGAAAATCGTCTTAACAACCCCGTAATGATTTTAAAAACCTATCCAACGATACCCCGCACTATAAGGTTAGACGAAAAAAAAATCTCCCCCACTTTACGTCTATGGGAGGTACAACTAAAAAAAACAATTTATTCTACGTTTTATTTTATCACTTTGTCAGGGTAATTGCTACATATATCCATGCAAAAATACAACTTTCTAGCACTAATAGCCTCTACGCTAAGCTCTACTCTACGGACGGACGGACAGACAGACATGACGAAACTATAAGGGTACCATTTTGCCATTTTGGCTCCGGAACCCTAAAAAGTAGAAAGTAACTTAATACTTACTAATGTTTGTATGTATGGTGGGCTGCAAAAGTGCATGGACATCTCGGGGCGATAATCGCGTGAGCGCGCGCGCGCGCGGGTATGCTAATAACATCAAACGATCAAATTCTGCTCACGCGATTATCGCCCCGAGATGTCCATGCACTTTTGCAGCCCATCGTACATAAATTCATCAAAAGTGTATAGCGAGCGATCAATAGTGTGAATTTTCTCTTAGGCGTAAGTACCTAATAAATTTAACATAGTACTCAACTATAAAAGAAGAAATAGGGATGTTGACACCACCAATCAACTGACGTTCTTTTTATGAGCTGTCAAAACACAATCTCCCATAGAGTTTGAATGACAATAGCGACATATGACGTCATAGTTCGCATACTCAATCAAATAACTATTTATTTGTTTTAAAGCAACAAAAAATCTAATTTTGCATTTAATCGAAAATTAATCTGGCTTTCAGGGCAATAAAGCGCTTTTTTACTGGAGTCGTGTCTTCAAATTCTTTTTTAATGGTGTCAACTCCTTATTATGAAACATCTAGTTCATCGGTCTGATTGTGTTTTTAAATCGCTAAAAAAACACACTGGCCATTTTTGTGAAAACATTTGCTATCTAAAACATCTAAAGCAAAACAGGTCATCGTATTATTGGTTAGTTCTTTGATTATTAAGTATATTTTTGCCCCAAGAATTTATATACGAAATCACAATAGTCGTCTGAGATTATTCTGAGATAATATACCTATCTTTACTTAATATACTCATGAACCATTGATATAGCATAAAGAGCCGAAAAGAATATAAAGGCTTAGTTTCCCACACCTTCGCATTTTTCCAGATAGTCGGCTTCTTGTTGAATCCTTTTGTTTTCTTTAGATAATGATATGAAGGCGAAAGTACCGAAATATCCTAATAAACAGAAGAAAAAGGTATCTGAGAACATTTTCCTTTTTTGGCAATACAGTAGTTAGGTACTTGCTGACGGTTTCTTAATCAAGTTGTGGGGTACATAATGAAAATATAGTTGATGAACATTAAAAAAACTCAAATAAGGAAATATTCCCCCCGCCCTGTTTTAATCAAGCCAATTTCATTATTATTATTATTAACCAATAAAACCTGTTGTAACAAATCAAATGAGCCCAACACTGTTTGTTTTTATTGTAAAGCTGTATCACTCATTTAAAAGTTTCGGACAATGCAATGTAACATAAGTTAATATCAAACCTTAATACAATTGGGAATGTCTAAAAAAAATTACCAGTGGTTTTTATATTTTTTTTGTATAGAAAAGTCAATTATAAGGAACTAATTTCAATATTTTGTCATTAAGTTCTCTACTTTTTCAAAATTAATTATTGAAACTATTTTAGTTGATGACGTCAGATTATAATTGAGGGCTCCCACAATGCCAAATTTCTAAATCTATCTAAATGCGTACGATAAGGCAACCCCTTTAATTATTTTTTGCGTAGTGGTACACTATACACTGTGTCACTTTACTGGCACTGTCAAAGTGCTAGATGTCAGACAGCGGGTCCAAATCAAACTCCGTAGTATAATCCACGCGTAAATTGTGAAGAATTCTAACCACATAGAATAAAGTACGACTTGAACCGGTCACGCAATTTACACCAATGTCAAATGAAGGTCATTGCTTATTTGTTATATAATAAATTCATTACATAATATTAAAATTAAATAACTACAGAAAACGAGTTAAAAAGCATTTATCTCGAAATGGTTTTCGATTTACTATACATTGCAAAAAAATAGACATCCCCAATTGCCTACTTTCGAATATTAAAAGTGAACTACATCTATCTATCTAATACCTTTAAACGAGCAATTCTTGTATATATGTATATATATATATATATATATGTATATATATAATCAGGATCTCGGAAACGGCTCCAACGATTTCGATGAAATTTGGTATGTGGGGGTTTTCGGGGATGAAAAACTGATCTAGCTATGTTTCATTTTCAGAAAATCGCTTTTACTCGTGTTTTCCGGCTATTTTTGTTTGCATTAGAATATAAAGCTAAATTTCGCCAACTTCGAGCAGATCATAATGGCACATTAGAAATCGGGTGGTCGCGGATCCAGCCGACCTCGGTTCGTTCCACGTTTTTTTCAAGATTTTTAGTTTTTTTTTTAAGTTTATTTTTCATGAGAAAATGTCAAGTTTCTTCTTTTGTGAGAAAAAGTTACTTTTTTGTGAGAAAAAGTTACTTTTTTGTTAGAAAAAGTATTATAGGGAACGTGCAGTAACTATAGGCGGCAGCACTAATGCGACAGAAGAGACACTATGCGGACAGTAAAACAAACTTATCAAGGTAAAACTTTCAAATTGATGGCACCCTTATGGCACCAGTTGGCAGCACCGTCTATGTGCACGTTTCCTATTGGGAGCACAGAACAGGAAAAGCCGGTTGTCTGTAAAGTCGGTTTACGGAAGATAGTTTAACGTGACTCAACCTCCGGTGTTTTTGTCAAATATCTTGAAAACGGTGCATCCTACGGCAAAATCAATGAAATTTTCATCCCCCCTTTAATGCCCCCGCGCTCCCTCCCCCGCATCCCCTCCCCCCTCTCACCCCCCCCCACCCCCTCCGGTGTTTTTGTCAAATATCTTGAAAACGGTGCATCCTACGGCAAAATCAATGAAATTTTCTTAACCCCTTTAATACCCCCGCGCTCCCTCCCCCGCATCCCCTCCCCACTCTCACCCCCCCACCCCTCCGGTGTTTTGATCTCGGAAACGGCTCCAACGATTTCGATGAAATTTGGTATTTGGGGGTTTTCGGGGATGAAAAATTGATCTAGCTTGGTCTTATCTCTGGGAATACGCTTGGTACCGAGTTTCTGCCCGAGCAGAGCTCGGTCGCCCAGGTACTTCAACTTAGAATATCATTATTATATTTATGAACTAACGCCCTCATCTAGCTAAAAATCGTCCTTATAAAAGTGTATGTAAATCTAAAGATAAAGTCACAGACAGTAATCAAATGACTGGAAATTAAGAGGTTTTAACGCCACTTATTTCGAGTACTTGCCTACGTCCGTGCAAGAAGCTAAGCTGACTGAAGCTTAATACGAATTTCGAGTTCCAAAAATCCTAAAATGAAGTCCGTATTCATGTGCCGTCAAGCAAATTGGCTCTCTTTCGCCATTCATCATTTCAGTTCGTTGCATGAATCGCTGAGGTGTCTATTACCAAGTGGAAAGAGCCCCGTAATTGTCTCCATCCGCTATCCATGCTTCATTGAAAGGTTATTGACGTTACGATCGTTGACTGAAATGTTACGAGTACATTGAACAAATCTAGGTACCTATAGGGTTATTGGTCTAAGCAACAAGAAACAGTATATTTCATTTCAAACTAAATACAAACTGAAATATAGATGCACAGAAAAAACCCCAGAAAAAAGACCAATGCTGGGAATCGAACCCAGGTCCTCAGCGTTCCGTGCTGCGTGCTTACCCCTACACCATCACTAATCTAGAGGTTAGCGACGAATCATTCCCATACATCGTACATTTCAGTCTGTTATAATCACCTTATGCAGTGATAAAGCGCTCATCTATGGTTTCATGGGATGACCGTAAAAGTAATAAAAAATGAAGTTGAAAAATAAATAAAAAAATAAAAAAAAATAAAAAAAAAGATACTTCATATCTGACTAGTATATTTCATGCCTCTATCATCAATTAATTATAGAGTTGAAGTTAATTATATTTACTTACATTGTACTGTCGTTTTGCAACGGTGTTAGGTATAATATTTTGGTAAAAAACTAGAAAAATAAAACCTAGAAACTTCTTTGATCGAAATGTGACATAAATTATAGGTTACACATGAGGTCATGCAACGCCACAGTTGCCTAGAAAAATCTTGCCGCAAGTACCTAGTGTTTTCGTAGTCTGCCACAGTCTTGGACTTTCAGTTGCCGGATCTTGGATTTTTCATACATAATACTTACTCTTTCCGATGATCGAACCCGGGACCTCAAGCTTTATGGTCGTACTTAGTCTGGTTCTCTAATCACTCGGTTATCTGGTCGTCTTAATCATGACAAATAAGCCCATAAGGGTTTCGTTTTTGCCATTTTGGTTACGGAACGCTAAAAACGACGCAAAAGTAAATATGAACAACTACTTGCAGCAACATTTTGTTAGGTAGGTGTAACATTGCGGCATTGTATCACGGCCATGTGTATTTTTTTATTTAATTCACATTTCAATTAAAGAAGAGGTAGATGTCAATCTTACGGAAGGATCGAAATTACACTATTTAAAATTTAGAAATATTAAATCCGTGTGAGAATTTACGTACGACTGTTATTCTCAAGCGTTATGTATGAAAATGAAAAATGATTAGGTATTACAATATTTTTTTACTTGTCCTGTGCTAGGACGCTCTGTGTTACAAGACCATATCAATGCGCTGTTGGTGTGTCCACACCAATGCGCTTTCACGTTCATCTTGCAGTTTCCTTTGACGCATGCCCGAGCAACCATAGCGCATGCAATAGCGCATGCCTCAAAATTAATTGAACAGCAGCGCGTGCCGCTAGCGCATGTCTATCCAACACCGGTGGATCGGCGTGCAGAATTTCGTGCGTCAAAGAAAAACGCAAAATGAACGTGAAAGCGCACTGGTATGGACATAGCTTATTATGCATGCAAATATTGTCTTATCCTAACCTCAGTTTTATATTTGTGTTCAGATGGGCTTCCTAGAAGTGGTGATTCCACCAGACTTCGTTCCCGAGGAGACGTCCGGCGACACGATGGTGCCGGAAGGCGGTACGGCGCGCGTATCGTGTCGTGCTCGTGGCGTGCCCGTGCCCCGCGTCATGTGGAAGCGCGAGGACGGGCAGGAGATCGTGGTGCGGGATCACACAGGGTCTAAGAATAAAGGTAGTCCTACTAATATTATAAGTGCGAAAGATTGTAAGTATGCGCGTATGCGAGTGTGTGTGTTTGTATCTCTTTCACTGTGAAACGGTTGGAATATCACATAGGTTACTTTTTATCTTCATATTCCCACATTTTGGCATTGGGAATATCACATAGGTTACTTCTTATATTGATATTCCCACGGGAACCCTCTAAATTTAAGAAAACTTAACTGCCTACTCTAGTTAGGTATGGGAATTTAATAAAATTCCTGAGTTTCAAACCAACTGCCAGATCTAATTATTTACTCGTGCAAAGGCGCAGGTGAAGCCTAGTAGTAGTAATTTCACTTAACTTAGGTACTTAGTCGGATGGATACCACTTATGTGGAGATTTTGCCTGAAGAGGAGTGTTTGAAAGCACACATAGACGATTTTCCAGCTTAGCACGCTGCGTGCCATACTGAACTTGGCAATAATGACACAAATACCCTCGGAAAAGAGATTCTGATATTGATAACACTTTTATGACTAACAGTTTAATCAAGCATGACTTGTATGATGTGTGTGTGCAGATGTAATTAAAGATTTCACATTTGCAAATTTTAAAGAAAGTCTTGCTGAAAATTGTTTTTACAGTATAAAGAAATCTTTAGAGTAAGTACACTTAGGTTAAATTTTTCATACTATTATTTTCACATGCCTTACAAGGCAGATTTTAGTGACACCCACACTGTATGTTCCAAATTCTGAATGTGTACCTTAAATTGTGTTAAACAAATTTTATTCTATTCAATGACCGTACGTACTTAACTTTGTTTTGTTGTATTTTTATCAATCAAATGCTGAATATTTGTGAACCAAATCAACATAATAATCACTTCTTATTTGCCTTGGTTGTTCACAATGTTACGACAAAGATACACCTATGTTTATTCATGGTTGTAAAACGCCAATAGGGCTTCTCTTTATTACGGCATTGTTTCCCAAATAACTGATGTCAAAAGGCAATCTGACTCGTCGTAAACAAGCAGACAACGTTCTCGATAAAATCAACATTGAAATACGCGTCCTCGGAATTATAAATTGGATTGAAACCTCGTACATGATGACAACTTTACAATACATGTTACATACACATACATTAACCTAGTTAGCATAAATTACAGCGACTGCGAGAGCACATTATTTCACGTAAGGAAATAAATTGCTGCTTAACTAAATACGGCGAAAGTGTTAAAATAATTGGAAACGTTGGGGCTCTGAGACAAATATTGTTTTCACTTCTCATACCTACTCGTAAAGTTGTTCTTTACGTCGAGAGAATGCTGCATAAAATGGCTTTTTATGCTCAATTGCATAAAGTATAAAACCAAGGCAATCATGCGCAAACAGCCACGAACAGTAGAAATTTATAAAACGTAAGTTTCTTGTATATATATATGTATTAACGACTGCTTTAGCCTAGTTGGTAGTGACCCTGCCTACGAAACAAGAGGTCCTGGGTTCAAATCCCGGTAAGGGCATTTATTTGTGTGATGAGAACGAATATTTGTTCCTGAGTTATGGATGTTTTCTATGTATTTAAGTATTTATTTATCTATATAAGTATGTCTATCGTCGTCTAGTACCCATAGTACAAGCTTTGCTTAGTTTGGGACTAGGTCGATTTGTGTGAGATTGTCCCCTAATATTATTATTATTATTATTATATATTAACTGGTGTTTTAAATTATAATATTCATAAAACTAGGCAAATCTAGTAGGTACATTATGATAGGAATTCCAATGCATGAAAAATAAGAGCTTGTAAATTTTATTTCCAATGTGAAAAGCAGAGTGTGAAACTTGAGCATTAAACCCATTTTCCCCTCGACGTGTCTATCCACCCTCGCCGTACGGGCACGGGTAGCTACATAAATGTCCCGGGTGAAATGACTCGTTTTATGCTCATATTGTACAGTATACTATTAAGCATCTGAATCCAGCTAGGTTGGGCACTGTTCGGGAAGGTACGCAGTAATTTTTCGTCTAAAACACTGCAGTGCCTCGAGACAAAAATCATTGACCATTGTGTGTTACCGGTGATGTCATACGGAACTGAGACGTGGTCGCTTACGTAAGAAAGCTCAAAGTAAATCAAAGAGTAATGGAGTAAACTGGGGGGTTTCCCTGCGTGATCGAATCAGAAATGAGGAAATCCGCAGGAGGACCAAAGTTACTGACATAGCTCGGAGAGTTGCCAGATTTAAGTGGCAGTGGGAAGGGCACATTGCTCATAGAACTGACGGCCGAGTCTTTCTTATTCTTTCTTTGGTTCATCTTTTTAAATCAACCCCTAAGGAGTGAAATAAGGGGCGATATTTTTGCGCAGTAGTTCAGAGATAACCGGCGAGTGGCCTGTTTTTATACATACTTACATATATTTCTACGCAAACGAAGTCGCGTGTAAAAGCTAGTCAGCTAGTAGTAATAATAAAAAGTTAAGAGAACTGACTGACTGACTCATCAAGGCATAGCCCAGACCCTAAATCGACAGAGCTTTAATTTGCTTAGGAGTTCCTTCAGTGATGTAGATAAGCTACAAGGATGGATTTGGCGAAATTCCCACGGGATACAGGTTCTCCAACGGTAACGAAACCGCGACTGCGGGTTGGTATTACAATATTGCCCAAACTTTTTAATTATTGAGTTGAAAAGGGTTGTAAATCGTGGAGCTGGAATAAAATATTTCATTTGTCTTATGTAGTTTATTTGTAGTGTGCTAGTGGTGCATTGTTTTTCTGAATATGTATAATAATAATACGCAAGTCTGTGTGACCGCATTCACAGCCACAATGGGCCGCGGCGACTATTCTCGGGATGAGTTTCGTCCAGTATTGTTTAAAGTTTGTCGTAATTAGTAGAGTTCCACGCTGAATAGACTTCTAGGTCTCATTGTATGAACTCTGAAACCATTTTAATGGTTAATTGAAAAAATTCGAAGCCCCATCGGAAGTTTTAAGACTGGACGTTCGGGGAAAAGTCGTTGTTTTTGTGCCTTTCGTAATTGAGTGTTGTTAAGCAATTACGTGACAAGGCGGCGTGCCTCAGTCAAATATATTAAGAGGCAGCGTATGAGACAGTGACAGCCTATTATTTAAGCTAAACAATGATTTATTGTGCCTAAAGTAAGGGGAATCAAGCATTGTCTTTGCGGAACACATGTACGCCGCTACACAAAACTGACAGTATTGCCTCCGCGGGAACTCCATTATTTATCACTAGATACGCCCCTTGAAGTTGTTTGGCGGTCGTATATAAAAATATAAAGCCAATTAAAACGTTTGTTTGTTGTAATTTAAACCACGAAAAATGCTAAAGGATACCATATCGTCCTAACTTTGCCAAAAGCTCGTATCTCAAAATCTATAAGTAATCATAAAAAGTGAACTTTACCCTGTGCGCTTCAAGGTTCAGTTTAGTTTGCGTATTGATTTTATAGGCACGAGTTTTTTTAAAGTAGTGACGATATTCATACTTAGGTACTAGCTTTCGCCACATGTCGCGCCACATACTGGGTTATTTGTAATTCACTGACATCCTCTTAACCCTGAATTCCTATCACTTAAACAAATGTTTTTTGATTTACGACTGTTTAAAAAAAAGTCGTATCAAAAAAAAAATATCTTAAAATGGAGCACTTTTTTCCATACAAATAAATAATAATAAATAAATACTTCTAACACAACTTCGTACTCTATGAAATTCGAGGGCGCCACGCGCCGCGGTCGTGGCGGGCAATGAATGAATGACTTACACGGCACAGAGTATCGTAAAAGTAAGAGTTAGTCTCAAATTTTCAAAACGTTATTACACCAAACATATTAAGTTATGAGAAAAGCCGTAAAATAAAAAACATTTGTTTAAGTAGTAGGAGTTTAGGGTTAAAAGGATGCTAGTGAATTACAAATAACCCTGTATAGCTATAATTAGACACGTAAATTTATATTACCAAACTAAAGTTTATACTAGCTACGTGTTCATAGTTTAGTTTGTAACAAATAAGTATTCATTTATGTTCTCTATTTACAACTGTAAACAGCGCGACAACTACAAAGTCTCATTAGTTAGTATGCATATGGTATCCATAACATTTGTTTATCAATTAACACTTGTAAATTTTATAAATAATAGACTTGTGTTTTATTGCAACTTTTATACTAATTAAGTAGCGACCTCCAGCGCCATCTAGTCGTAAATTAGAGAAACCGCTACGTTCTACATCGCGCTATCGAAGTTTCTCAACACGGATGCATAAATACAATTTCTAACTCACCTCTTCCTTTGGACTTCGGTCCCCAGGCATAACATCTGTTTCAAGAGTGATCTCACTATTGCAACCTACCCCCGCATTGGTGACCCACGACACTGGACAAAAAAACGCAACCTTCGGAGACATACAAGCCGAAGACGCAGTCTTACAGCAAGCCAGACTACTCCACTTGAACCGAGGACTTGGGTTCGATTCCCAGAGCTGGTCTTTTTTCTGGGTTTTTCTGTGCATCCATGTTTCAGTTTGTATTTAGTATGATATACTCCACTGTACACCACTTGTGTTTATTTATGCCTGGTGTCTACAATCTGCAAACCTTCCTCCCACTATCAAGATTCATTATTTTCATTTTCTATGCGATATAACGCAATTACGATTTTTTTCGTGTATAATGCACTCCAAGATCCCAAGATACAGATACCTAATTTGGGATCTGCCAGATTCAGTGTTAGTGTTATTCTTGTTGATGTATAATTTGTATATTTAATTATTATTATTTAAATACTTATATTTTAACAGTCTTTTAATAATTGTTCGCAGTGTTAACATATCAAGGTGAAGTGTTGAAGTTGACGAAGATATCTCGATCGGAGATGGGTACATACTTGTGTATCGCGGGTAATGGGGTCCCGCCCACCGTCAGCAAAAGGATCCACATCAGTGTACATTGTAAGTTGATATTTTAATACTGCGTAGGTACTCGATATATGGAGTGGCTTACGAGCATACACATTTAAATTTAGACGTAGCATCTTATGAAATCTTACCTGGAATTTGCGGTTTGACCTTTGGCCTCTCAAGCAGAGGTTGAGGGTCATGGGTTCGAGGCCGGGCTCGCATCTTTGAGTTTTTTTTTGAATTTGTGCGAAATAACATTTAAAATTTACCATGAACGTAGCGGTGAAGGACAAAATCGCGAGGAAAAATGCACATACCTGCAAAGAAATTCAGTGGTGTATGTGAAGTTCCCAATCTGCACTGAGCCCGCGTGGGAACTACGACTACAAACCAAGCTTTTTCATTCTGAGCGGAGGACTGTGCCCTGCAGTGGGACGAATATTCTGCCGTGCTAAGCCAAAAGGGCCTATGTCCGAAAATGACCAAATTCTGTTTTTTTTTGCGTTGGATTCCTTAGCTTATAAGGAATAAAGTTCTGTTAACGAAAAAGTCGTATTTTTATTAGAAGTGCCTTAAAAATAGCTAAGAAAGGCTTATTATTATTATTATTTTTCACTCAAATACTAAGAAACAAAAACATAAAAACACGTTTTTCTCGAAACCGTTAAAACGGACATAGGCCCTTTTGGCTTAGCACGGCAGTATTGGCTTGGATGAGTACCCAAAATTATAATTTTATTGTTTTTATTAGCACAAAGTTTGCTCCACGAAATCTAATATTTAAAAAAAAAAATATTTGTTAGGGAGTCAAATAAAAAACCTTCTAAACAGCAGATTTCCCCAACAAACTAAGCTTATTTCCAAAGTAAAGGTATTCGTTTACAAAGTCATTAATGTAAAGGGTTTCTAAATGGTTATCTCAAGTCAAGAACGTAATAACTATATAATGCATAAAACAGAGATTGCGAAAAACCCCGACAGACTCCAAGTGCCTGCTCACTTATGTAATATTTTTTACCTCGAATCTGGGTGATTACATTTATTTGCATAAGGGTCGAAAAACGCTCGAGGCATTCGTTTAGGTGTTTTTGCCGTGCAGTCATTAGGCTATGCTTTGACCTAGCACTGACGTACTATCGTAACAACGCGATACTCACAAAGTCGCCTAATTTTTTACACGTCAGTAATGACAATTGTAGTAACTTTAGGATTTGTCACACTGAATGCGTTTATATATTTTATATAGAATGCGATCTGACCGTGCGGTCCGCGCGGTCAGATCGCACGCACGCGCAATATACAGGGTAATTTTTTAATCAGTGCACAAATTTTGATACGTGATTCAGTATCGTTGATAAATAACGATTATCTGTTCAAGATTTTTTTTTAAATTTTGAAATTTAGGTTGTTCATAGTAATTCATCCAGTAATTGGTCGAGTTACCCTGTATAGAGACCGACAATGTTGTTCATACATTAATGCGGGCTGCGTTCAATTTGACCTGACCGCGACCGCAGAACGCATTCTGCGGTTTATGTTCAGCAGTGACCGTCTTTCGGCTGAAACGATGATGATGAACTAAAGTATTTAACACGACTTTTTTATACAATAGTAGGTACGCTGAAGATATTGTAGTGGATCGAAATGATTTCCAAACAGTATTTGGCAATGGATTTGAATGTTGTATATGTTTGATCGGTAATAGTTTTTGGGATTTTGCTATAAAAACGTAGACAATTTCGTAGTAACGACCTTTTGGTTTTAGCCAGTATGTACGATGGAACTGTGTTACTACTAACCTTTAGTTTCTCAACATTATTGGGAAAAAAAAACAAATCCATAGTGTTATAAATGCGAAAGAGTGTCTGTCTGTCTTTCTATTACCTCTTCATGCTTAAACCGCTGAACTAATTCAGGTTAAATTTGGTATGGAGATAGTTTGAGACCGTAGGAGGAGGAACAAAGGATAGATTGTATCCCGGAAAATTGCATAGTTCCCGCGGGATAGCAATAAACAAATTCTTCGCAGACAAACTCACGGGCAACAGCAATAAATACTCGTAAGTACATAAAATACTAAATTCTGCTTTTACTCGAGCATCTGGTCTAAATCACATGCATTGTTTATAATGTAGAATACTTTATTTTACCTCCAGGTATAATTTAAATTATAGTACTGGAGCTCTTGTTACGCTGCGCTCGTCGCATAAGACGAAATTGCCGTGCACGAGTGCAAATGAGACGCGGTGCTTCAATCATATAATAATCTTGCGGGCCACTTAACCTCTTTTTCTATAAAAATGTTGCAATAACATGGTTGAAAACGCGATATACATAATCAATCAATATTTACCATCTTTCCTTCCTTCCTTCCTTCTGTACCCGTTTTCATGCAATAAATGAATTATTATTATAATTAATAATAATATCTGCCCCAACCCGTGATTGAACCCAGGACCTTAAACTTCGTAGTCAGGTACCTTAACAATTGACCGTCATTTCAACAATATCATAAAGGCAATTAACGAGTAACACCACTGACCTAGTTCCAAAGCAAAATAAGCAAAACTTTTATTATGGGTGCATACTTAAATATGTATTAAATATCCAAGACTCGAGAGCAAATATTCGTATTTTTGATACAAATTTCTGCCCCGACCGGAGATCGAACCCGAAGACCTCAATCTTTGTAGCCAGGTTCACTTACCTTAGCTTTAAGCTTTACATCATGATTTGCCTAATAATCCTATTATGAGTAACTATTGTATACTTAGGTATGAGTATGCGCATTTATAAAGAATGTAAACGCTTCTTCATTGTCCCTCTTGTTCATAAAAGTTGCAAACTTGTTATAGCTAAAGTAAAGTAAAACCAAATTTCAATGTCATAGATAAAGATAAGCTTAACAAGCATTCATTAGATGTCGCACTAATCGCCTTAGGTTAGTTTAACAAATTTTATTGCTGCATACACAGACTGTGACTTCAAGTATTTTTCTACAAAATCTCGAGGCAAGCGACACGAATAAAATGGAGTGAAACTTCACGGTTAGCAAGGTATGCCTGGAGTGGAGTCTCATTTGGACTGGTTCGTAAGCAACGAAATTAGAAAGATAACTAAAATATGTCCTTAATTTGTTTTTTTTTTTATCGTAAGAAACTCCTTATTGATTGTCAGTTATTGGCATATAATACCTACGTGATGCTCCCACGCTAAGGAATCTCACTGCAGTGGGTGGTTACAATGTTTTTGTTTTTGTTTAGCTATAGCTTTGATGTAACCGCCCGCGGCATTAGAATCCATTACCTACGCTAAAAATGTCACTTGTCTACTGTCTCGACAACGGGATGTAGACGACCCTTGACGATGCGTGTTAATCACGGATTTGAATTTAAACGGAATCCGCCTGTCTTGCGCGTCATAAGCACGTTTGAACTTTAATTTTTTGACAAAGTTTAGTTTGCCTAAACATGCCCAATTTAAGCTCAATCGGATACCATGAAGTACTTGAAAAATGGTTCGCATATTTTGAAATCACATCTTGCTTACAGTACTCGTATACTTGCATAGGTACATACAAACATCGAACGTTCGGTTATTCCAATCCGTTACCCTACAAAATTTACCCTAAGGTAAATCCTAGAAAAAGAAAGGTAAATCCTAGAGAATTTTCCGTATGCTATGTTAAAAAAATTGGTTTTATTTTAGATTATTTTTCTGCTTTTTCACCCAAGGTAGGTATAGTTAGCTGATCACTGTGATGATATTTTTTGATTGTTAAAAAAAAACACTGCTGGATAATTACTATATCACGCGCGTATTGTATTGTTTTTATGTGTGCTCCATATCGAGTGTGTTAGAAAAACTCTAGTCAAGTGTACATTATCGAGGTCATAAATTGGAAGTGAATTTATTTAAACATTCCTATTATTCATCCTAGCTTAGGAATAACTCTTGGACTTACGTTTCACAGAATTATTTACGGTAACAGATCGGAAAAAATCGGGTTCCGTACCCAATGAGTAAAAACGGGACCCTGTTACTAAGACTCCATTGTCCGTCTGTCTGTATGTCTGTCACTGGGCTGTATCTCATAAAACGTGATAGCTAGACAGTTGAAATTTTCGTAGATGATGTGTTTGTGTTGCCGCTAGAACAACAAATACTAAAAATAAAATAAAGTTAAAAATTAAAGGGTGTCGTCATACAAGAAACATTTTTTTTCCAGCGTTCTTAACTATATATTTATAATGACATTAATTAGGCAGTTAAAATTTTTACTGATTTTATATTACTGTGGCCGCTGCTGCAACAGCTGCAACAACAAGTATAATAGTCAAAATATAATTAATTTAAACATTAAGGGGTTTTTAAATTTATGTATCTATGTTTATCTTCATTTGTTTTGCTCTCCGCATGCAGTCCACCCAGTGATCCAAGTGCCGAACCAGCTGGTGGGCGCCCCGCTCGGCACCGACGTCACGCTCGAGTGCTACGTCGAGTCGTCACCCAAGTCCATCAACTACTGGGTCAAAGATCCTGGTAATTATTTAATTTACCCCATCCAATTATGATAGATCTCTGTTTATCGCACGTCATCACACAGCTACACGCGTATTAATTTATTGATACCATAAATCAACACGATAATTCATCAATCCAACCGGTGTAATGACATAACACAGCAGTCAAATCAGTCGTTTTACCATGTAAAATTATCGAAACAACGCGTAAATTTGTTCAATAATTGCGTTCCTATTTAGGTATATATTAGTAGCCGTGTACTAAAAACAATTGAAAACCAACAAGAATTTGATTATCTCACCGGACAAGGCAGCGTTAAAGCAAAACAAATTACGAGAAAGCCATAAAACTTGTAGGTGTCTGAAGCAAGTTTTTACATTTTTCATAAAACTTCTTTCTCGCAAGGTGAAATTCTTATATTGAATTTGAAGGCGAGTGTTTCAGTAATAAATTATTTCGCAGGTGAACTGATAATACCTTCGGAACACCACGAGATGACCGTGCGGCAAAAGTCGATGTTTGAAGCCGAAATGTCCATGACCATTAAGAATATTAGACGCGATGACCTGGGCAGTTACATCTGCGTCGCTAAAAATTCGCTCGGCGATGTGGAAAGCAAGATTAGATTGTATGGTTAGTATGGTTTGGATAAATCGCTTTTACAGTACCTACTTATTGCCACATTATTTCAATAAAAGAGGATTCGTGTAAACGATGATTCCAATAATTTGTGTGTCTATGACATTGACGTACAATAAAACAACTAGACTCCCAATCACGCTCAAAAATTGGCCGAAGCAAAAGTCTGCACACGCGTCTATATTGTGCAGTGTTTTGGTTCAGTTGTATTTCGACCGCGCGTTGATTACAACGTCACTTCTCGCCCCGTATTCGTATATGTCTCTTTCGCACCGTAATTAAACTCACGAGAAAAAATGAGACAGACAGTCTAGCTTCCGCTTCGCATGACCACTCCACTGCATTCTTTACTCTTTAGGCGGTTTCCAGCGCGTGACGTCATGTCACTACTTCTAACGATCGTATTCAATTGACATTAAACATTACTGCTACGAAATAAGGTGTTAATTTGAATGAATGCTGTAAATGTTATCTGTATAAATTGATGTATACGTACACACAACGCCGCTCGGACGTTTTTTGAGGAACTTTTGTTAAGCGATTGGGAGTCTAGTTGTTTTATTGTACGTCAATGGTCTATGATCCGAATAAAATTATTTCATTCCTACTAGGTTCATTTATAGATCAAGCCAAGGAAAAAGTCAATGTCATGTCGTATCAGGAGCTGAAAACGCTGGCAGAGAACCGAAAAGAGTGGCGATTACTCCACCGACAAGAGCTAAGCTCTTAAATTAATGATGATGAGGTTCATAGTATGAATGCAATTGTATTCGAATTATAGACTCACAAATTACTGGAAAAAGACTGTTAGTATACCTAACATCGTGTCTTCTAAATTATTTAAATTACATAAGACTAGAATAGAGAAAGTAACTTAAGTGACTTAATTGGCAGTGGGCAGGGCACATCGCCCGTAGAACTGACGGCCGATGGGGCCGAAAGGTTCTCGAGTGGCGTCCGCGGACCGGAAGACGCAGTTTAGGTAGGCCTCCAACAAGATGGAGCGACGACCTGGTGAAGGTAGCGGGAACGCATTGGATGCGGATGGCGCAGGGCCGATCTGTTTGGCGAGCCTTGGGGGAGGCCTATGTTCAGCAGTGGACGTCTTTCGGCTGAATGATGATGATGATGATGAGAATAGAGAAACAACAATTATTATGTAAAATTTAAAAACTACAATGTAATCAAAAAGTCGTGGTAGCCTAGTGGTTTTACCTGAGGCCTCTCAAGCAGAGGATCGTGAGTTCGAGGTCCGACTCCTCTGAGTTTTTCGGAATTTTTGTGCTAAATTACATTTGTACTATGAGCTTTACGGTGAAGCTAAACATCGTGAGAAAATCTACATGCACCTGCAAAGATATTTAATGATGTATGTAAAGTTTTTAAGACGTACTTGGCCCGCGTGGGAACTACCAGCCCAAGCCTTTCCATTCTAAGAAGATGCCTATGCCCTGCACTGTGACTTTTATAAGCCACGATGATAACTAACTTAATTTTAAACTTTTTAAAATAATTATAATTGCTGAAAACTTTTGTAATAAGAATATATTGTACACAGAGATACCGGGCAACGACAGACACGTATACCAGTATCCGGACGAGCGGGTCATTCCCGACGACTACGAAACAGAAGTGTACGAGGACGACGAGCACGACGAAAAAAGCAACCGCGTGCCCGACCGTGCCAACAAATGGTACGCCAACGACGGCAAAGTCGTGCCTGCCAACGACGCTCCCGCCCCACTTACCACGATAGTGATCTTCCTAACTGTACTAAATACACTAGTATTTTACTTATAATTATGAGTTGCGCTCTGTTATTGACCTCTGATCAGTAACCCATATTATGGAGAGTTCTTGTTTTTAGTGTTGAAACAAATTCTTCTACGAGTAGGTACTTATCTGAAGCCGCCGTTGAATAGATAGATATTCTTCGACTATAAGCAACTGTACTGCTATTTTAGCTTTATATAATAAGGTATTAGTGAAAACATTCCAAAGACTATATAATATATAAAGGGCATTTGTGCAATCATGGAGTAAATTGAGGTACGTACTTGACTATTAAATGGTGCCACAGATAAAGTACCTATAGCCAAAAATTAGTACAGTACATCTAAAAAAACATACATAGTTTTGATGGGCAATTTCACGAATATTTAATACTGTGTAGAGAGGTTAGAACTTGAATAAATTTGAAGTTTCAAATTAATATTCAGAGAAAAAATTCATCAGTCAATGAAACGTAAACAATTTTTATTATAAAGTAATATTCGTGCAATTGGTCGCCGATGTTTCTGGACTAAATTAATTTACGTTTAATTTTGTTGTTTGGTGATTTATAAACTAATTGAATTCCATCAGCATGTAACGTGATAATAACTAGTTTTAAACTGTATATAATTTATAATAAGGAAATATCTACAGTGTTGTCTATACAGTAATTCAGATATCTACATATTTGTTGAATAATATAAAGGAACAGTGTAAAATAAGACGGCAATTTATATACTAAAATGTAATTTGAGCCTTGTATATTGCGAGCAGTATCTTAAGTGGAGTACCTATATAATTTGTGTAATAAAGATTTTTTATGAAATTCATTATAATTCATTGTAAATAATTTGTGGAAGTCAAATACATAATTGCATCGAGATCCCTAGGATTCGAAAAAGTATCTCATGT
This sequence comes from Archips xylosteana, assembly GCA_947563465.1. Lineage (NCBI taxonomy): Eukaryota > Metazoa > Arthropoda > Insecta > Lepidoptera > Tortricidae > Archips > Archips xylosteana. The sequence continues at coordinate 15,200,824 of OX387344.1, forward strand.
TATTACAGCTCAAACAAAAGAATAATGGTATTTAATTTTATTATATTAAATGTATACTTCATGAGTCCTCGGGGAATCTCAGGAAATTATAGTAAATTAATGACATGTTTATTATAGAAGAAAGTAAAATTGGAATTAAGGATTTATCACACTGAATGTGTTCTGCGTTTTGCGGTCTGGTCGAAATATTGTTTGTGAAGCATTACAGACATTTTCTATTTGAACTCCTAGATCAAGAGTGTACCAACTCAAAATAATACCCCATTTTAATTTAGACTTCATTCAGTTACAGGAAGGTCTAAATTAAAATGATGGATTATTTTGAGTTGATATACTCTTGATCTAAGAGTGCCACTTCTTTGCATGGGTTGTATTTCAATAGTCCGATGAGTTTTTTCTTCTCTAGCACATTACAAGTTGTACAAAATATGATCGAATTCCAAGTTCCATTCACATATGATAGGTACAGGTAAGTAAGTAGGCACGCGATTTCTTTACCCTGGTGACGAGAATAAGAACATATTCAGTGCTGAGGGTCCTTAATCTTTTCAACGCCAAGTCTAGCCAAACAGTAAAGCTAGTTTGAACTTTATTTCATTGCGTGAAGATCACTTTGACGTTGGATTTTATGACGCATATATCAATCTTTGGCGTTGAAAAGGTTGCGAAAAAGGGCTGTTATTATTATTTTATTTGTACCGCTTATTCATGTTGCAACGTTGGCAGCTTATGTAAATTCAGTCATCGTTTATTAGTAAATCTATGAATCATAAATTGTTTAAACTTGCATTATAGATTTATTTCCTACGTGTCTTTAATAAGTCTCTATAAACAACAAACTCAAAAATTATGTGCCCACTGTCTTGTGACCGTGTTGCCTTGAGTTGTAATCGTTTACCCAAATATGTATCTTTTGAAATGAACAATGTAAATTAACAACCTTATCGTTGCAAAAAAGTGAATAAAGAAAGCCGTAACTACAATGCGTTTTATTACAACTAAGAAAATAACTATTAAATTATACTTTTTTAGTACATAATACTTAGTACATATACAACATTTGCGGATTATTTTCTCACACATAATCGATACACAGAAAAAAATCATATTTCAGCTAAATAAAACTAAATAATATGTACTTACACTAAATAAAGATAAGAAAAGTAGAAACTAAACATAATAATTATTGAATCAAAATTATCCGGCAACTTTACTGATTGATATAACAAAAAAAAAACAGTCACCGGCTTTCAACTTAGTGCAAAGTACTGCCGAGGAAACTGAATCACTTACCATGGTGGAACCTCTTCACAGTCAATTTCCCGATGATTTCTTTGGCAGATGTAGGGAATGTCAACATCACATTTGCAACAAAATGGTTCCATCCTGATATGCGATTTAGTTTCTTCGACTGTACATGTTTCTTAAGAAGTACTTTTGATATTAAAAAGTATTTTAGTTCCTATTTCTACTTAGAAGATAAAGTTCGTACTCAAGAAATTTATAATCAAGATGGAGGAATTTTTAAAAGATTGAATATTTCCTGGAGCACCGTACTAATTGCGGCGGGCTTGAGAGCAGATAATCATATTGATCATTAGTTCCAACCTTCGTATTTAACGACCTTACCTGAACCATCTTGAAAAATAGTTGGCTTCTATTTCAGTTAATATTTTAGACGATCGTAGGAGTCGTTAATTTTTCTTTTAACTTCTTCGGGGTTGTATTTGTATTATGAACCTAACTCCAAGTGCTTTCCAAGTTCTGATCCAAACAAATACAAAGTATATGCGACACAGTAAAAGATGCAGGTATAATCAGGAAGTAAAAATAAAATTAAGCTTTATAAAATAACCGCTTATTTGCGGAAAACGAGCTCTTAACCTGCATTCAAATGTGAACGGAATACATCGTTTAAATATGTAACTGAGCATCACGAATGCCCCTCGACCTGAATGCACACTGCTGCTCTGTTACTTCACATTTCCTTTAAATCTCATCAAAATAGATTTTAAACATAAATAGAAGACACAATTAGTAGGTTAAAAAAATGTTGATTAGGCACACCTTTTAGATTGGCGTAAAGATTAATCCGCTGAGTCATGTTCGTGAGTATTCTGCAAACAATCCTAACGAATGTAGCAAGCAGAAGAGTTGAATAATCGCCATTATTTTTCCTCGAGGCGGGTGCTCTCACAAACGGCCTTAATTTGGCCAATCTAAACATGGCAAAGCAAAGTGATTGATGCCAACTGTCGTTCGCGAGTAACAAGTGTTTTTACGTGACTGCAATCATGACTCGATTTTCGCTTCTTATGATGGGAAATTGGCGTATAATTCAAAGGGAGATCACGCAGGGTAGCTGGGGTACGATCGAAATAGCTACTCGACTTACAAATGTGAGTGTGTGAATCGGCTCAATCGCTGAATACCCAATTAATTGACGATTAGGGAACTTTAATGTTCAATCTAAAACAGTTAAGAGGATTGTGATTTTAGGAATTAATCCATCGAAATTACACTGTTGAGCACTAGATACATACACACAAAACCAAATTGGACTTATTAATTAGGTCTTTTCTGTTAATGAAATGTTTTACAGTGAAAATTTCAGTCTACTTTCTATTGATACAGAAATAATTGAACCTGGCACGTTGTCACCAAATATGTACACAAAAGATTCTAAATGATGAACAATGAAAATGTAATGCAAATAGCACATGTGCTACCCATTGAAGACTTTGTTAACTCTATAACCACACCGCTTGTAAAGACTAAAACCAATTCCTACTGGACAGGACGTGAGTTACAACGCAGTGCTTGTAGCAATTTTAGGATTTAATTTAATTGAGGCAGGAAGCTGCACTTCGGTCCATGGTTGCTGCGGTATCATAGTGCTTGCTGCCTATCGAGTTGGAGAGGTAACAAACCATAGCCACCTGTCGATGTATAACTACAAACTATGATGTTTAAATGGACTGTCCGTCTAACCAAAAATAAAGGTTACACAAACACACATATAAATTTAATTGTGTATGAATTATACATCGTTAATGTATAATTCATCGGCAATCGAAAGTTTCAACAGCTCCTTCTCAGCTCCTTTATCATTTAAAAATATGTCAGTCCATATTTTATTCTGAAAGCTCTAACACTATTTGTAATCCACAAGAACGTAAAACTCCACTTACTGTTACTAACATTTTAGTTTTTAGCGCGCCGATCTTTTATTGCGTCCGTAAATATCATACGTGATCGGTTTTTTACACTCAAATTCATTAATTTTTAAATATGTTTTGAACGTACAACGAAGATAATACCCTTGGCGATGTCGGCCGGTGCATGGAGATATTGACAAGTTCGCCAAGTTCAGCCAGCCATTTTAAATAGCCCTCACCGAGCTCTGAATTGTAACACAATATTATTGAATAAACATTGAAATAGGGTAGTTCTGTACTCACATTGGTTAATATTATTATTCTAGTATGTTGATGAACTAGAAATAAAACATCAAGGTACCTACATTTAAAGGAGACATGACAATGTAAAAATACTTCTATTTCGATCACAATTCTGTACAGCTATTCATTTGTCCGAAAAGCCCAATTTCATTCAACTTTACGAACTGTGTACCATCCATTTGTCATTAATGGAATCAATATTGAAATCCATTATTTGGAAGCAGTAACTAAGTGCTAGCGTTGCCCACCACACTGTCCAGTAAGGCTAGACTCCGAGGCCTTAGTATTTAAAATGCTAATATTTATTATTACATTACAAAATTTACTCTGCGGATATTATAAATTACCTATATTATTTATAATGAAGAAGAAATGCATGCAAATGCATATGGCACAATAAATAAAGAGTTATTTACCCAGCAGCGGTTTGATGACGGCTAATTCGGTTGATTGATTCTGAAGGCTAGAACATTTAATTTTTAAGAAACTAACCAGCGTATAGCGTTACACAACGACATCAAAAACGGGATTTTCTATCAGAAATTGTAAGTATTTCACCATCAAGTTAATATCGGTTAATTTTAATAGAGCACTGATAGTACAAGTTGTGGCGGCGCGATCAAGTTTACAGTATATATTTTCCGTTTGGGTGAAGTTGCCGGTAAACAGTGTCTGTTATTGAGAAACTTTTAATCGAATTGAACCGAATACCTACTGAGCTTCACGTAGAAACTAATGAACCGCCCACGTAATATAAAACGACAGTGTGGGACAGGGTAGCTGACAGATTGTGATTTGTTATAAGGTCACTAAATCTTTCTATCATCATCATCCAAGTACTAATAAAACAAAAAATTACCTACTTAAACTTATTCTGTTTATTACGTCGTTCCTTTGTATGTAGGAGGGAGTAATCTCAGAAAGTAAAGCTATCCATTTCAGCTATAGCTTAGCTATCAGTTATATCAAATATTTACTAGCTTCATGCCGCGGTCGAGGTTAAAAATCTATGAATCTATGTTACAGTAACATTTTTAAAGCACAACGTTAACTCGGACAATGCTATCTAGGATTGCAGACGAAAGTATCACGTCATCTAGAAAGCTAAGGTACTTTATCATTCTTGGAAAGCCCCTTCTATTATTTTTGAAGTAAAAATGTAAGCCACGTTTCATCTAATTCCATTCACCCGTTACATTTATTGTATGATTGACTAACAAACATTGAAACATCCAAACATTTTCACAAACTATCTTCTCATTTATATTATTAGTAGAGTAGGATGAGAAAGCATTATAATAAAATAAACAGGGTTATTTGTAATTCACTGACATCCTCTTAACCCTGAATTCCTAACACTTAAACAAATGTTTTTTTCACGACACTGCTCGAAAATGTGGCCATAGATAACCTAAATCCAGTACACAAAACTGCCTATATATGTACATTTAACAGCTGATTCATTTATGGCGCGCAAACACGACAACAATGTTACACTAATCGAAAACAGGTCGTATCAGTATATGTATTTCATAATACGATACGACTTTTTCAAAGATAATTTCTGAATTTCATTCCCGGCGTGCTGAAACGACCAATCAAAATTAATCGTCTGCTGCATGTGAAATTCAATTGACCAATGAGAATGCGTCATTCATGACTTTAATGAGGTGTTTTTTTTCCTTAAACGCATAATATGCACAAAATGCTTTAATTTTTTTAAGCATGAAAAACGCCACAGCATTAAACTTTTTAAGCGCTGCAAGGTTAAGGTTTTTATTTTTTAATTATGTGGTTTTTGATACTGGCCACTAGGCCGGTAAGGCGACCGGCGACGCGTCGTGACGGCGACTAAATCAAACATAGTTCGAGTTATGTGAGCTAACTATGTTTGATTAAGTTCCCGACCGACTGAAATGACGCAGAACACTAAAATCAGCTTTCCAGGGAAAAACATCACAATGAGCTTTAACAACTGCCCCCATGCAAACATTAACATAAACTTTAATTAAATATTTATTTTTATTATAAGAAACGTTTTTTATTTCCTCGCATTAGTCGTGAAAAGCACAATGTTTAGTCTCGGCCAAAAGTGCAATAGATGGACTCGTACTTTCGAGGGCCTCCGCTACGCGTCGGCCCTCAAACAAACTCGTCCATCTATTGCTTACTTTCCAGCCTCTACAACAATGTACTATTGATTTACGACTTTTTAAAATAGAGCACTTTTTTCCATACAAATTAATAATAAATAAATACTTCTAACACAACTTCGTACTCTATGAAATTCGAGGGCGGGGCCACGCGCCGCGGTCGTGGCGGGCAATGAATGAATGACTTACACGGCACAGAGTATCGTAAAAGTAAGAGTTAGTCTCAAATTTTCAAAACGTTATTACACCAAAAATATTAAGTTATGATAAAAGCCGTAAAACAAAAAAAAACATTTGTTTAAGTGGTAGGAGTTTAGGGATAAAAGGATGCTAGTAAATTACAAATAACCCTGAATAATAAATAAATATCACGGGACAATTCACACCAATTGACCTAGTCCCAAAGTAAGCTAAGCAAAGCTTGTGTTACGGGTACTAGGCAACGGATAAATATACTCATTAGATAGATAGGTACTTAAATACATATTAAACCCCCAAGACTCGAGAACAAAGAATCTATACTTAGATAAGTACTTTCCTGTTCACTAAGTTGCTTTGTTGCTAGAAAGGCCAGACAAACGAACTAGTGGGTCACCTGATGTTAAATGATCACCACTGTCCATAGACACCTGCAGCGCTTTACGCGATGCCAGTGCGTTGTCGGCCCTTAAGGAGAGGGAATAGGGGAAGGGGGAGAGGGAGGGGGAGAGGGAAGGGGTGAGATATTGGGCCCCCGGCACTCTCACTGACCGTACGAAACGCAAGCAGGATTACTGCTGCTTCACGCCAGTTTTCTGTGAGAGGGTGGTACTGCCCCGGACGAGCCGGCCCATTCCTGATGCAGCGGCTAGCTACAACATGGCTCTACCACTACTAAATGGTATGCTATACTATACTGCTTGCTATAAAATATTCAGTTTTCAATATTGTGGATCATAAAATGGACAGAAAGGATTTGCCACACTGAATGCGTTCGTCGGTCGCGGTCAGGTCAAATTAACCGCAGCCCGCATTATGACGACAACAACATTGTCGGTCTCTATTACATCGCATGTCTATACAAAATATATAGAGACTGACAATGTTGTTCATACATAATGCGGGCTGGACCGTAGAACGCATCCATGGTAAAAAAGTAAAGTACCTATCTATAAGTATGAACTAGATTTTTATTAGTTGCTCTGTATTATTTGCTTTTAGTATTGCCTCAGTGATGTGTGGTTAATGTAATGAACGTAGCTAAACACAATAAATAACAATGCATTAGACACATGTGATACGAGATCTAGACCGTGATTATATTTATGATCACGGGTAGGTAGGTAGTAGGTTCGTAGTCAGGTTCACTAACCACTAGGCTATCCAGTCGTCAAAGATAAAGTAAAAAAGGGAATCAAAAAAAGATAATAGTGACCCGTGATTTTTACCTGTCCCACCAAAAACATAAATGTAAAAAAATAGGTCAACTTCTCTTGTGACACAAAAAGCAGTGGTATCATAAAATGTGCCAAGTTACGTCTTTTAACAGTTAAATCAATCTCACTAAAAACATGTGATGTAAATTCTCTAAGTAATTTTCTTGGTTTTTCGGTATAAATTTTATCAAACACACCATTTTATAGAGTAACTAGCTGTTGCCCGCGACTCCTTCGCTGAGAATAGAGGTATAAAAACCGGCCAAGAGCGTGTCGGACACGCCCAAGATAGGGTTCCGTAGCCATTACGAAAAAATCAAGTAATATTTTTCTAAGGATTTCCTATGTGTACGGAATCTTCCAAGTTTAGGTATGTTTTATACCTTAGGCTACTATTTACTCTTAAACTACAAATAATTCCCAAGCAATCTTAGCCGCTATAATTTTCCTTGTAAATTTAATATATTTACTACTATTCTGAATTTATTCAAATTTTTCCACCCAACAGTTTAGATTTTAGAGAGGGGGGACGGTCGATTTTAATGAAAATTTTCACTTTAAAGTTGAATATTTCGCAAACAGATCACTGAATAGAAAAATCATGTTGGCAACCCCCTAATAGTTTTTTCATCACACTTGCTCGTTAATGGTGTTATTCCATGCTTGTATACTAAATGACAATGGCCTAAATTATTCTTAAGGGAGTTATAGATTTACGTACAGTTTTTCTACCGAAGGGAGTTCTAACTTTAGTTTTAAAATTTGCAAACAACTCATTTCAGACTAAGGAGGTTTCAAGTCAGCCAACGTTTTATTTATTACCTTTAAAACTTAGCTATAACAAATTTTACAACACAAAACTTATCTAAGCTTCATGAAAATTCGTTATTATTATATTTTAAATTTATATCAAATAGTTTTGCAATAATTTTAGTAAAAATATTTTTTTAAACATGTTGGCTGAATCTGGCCGTATGACCTTTCTAATTCTAAACTAAACACAGTTTACATTATCTATGGTAGGTGACTCGAAAAAAGTGACAATCTGTATTGGTGGGTAGCCATTATTTTATTCAATATAAGTGTTTAAAACAAATTAATTTTATTTTTGGATTTTTTTTCTCGCAATGTGTTGAAAATCAATGTGTGTATCACGGGCAGTAAGGGGATTACAAACTCGAATCATTGTCTTCGGCGTCGGGCTTCTAATAGACTCTCATTAGTAATCCCCTACTTACGGCCCTAGATGCACAATGTACTATAAAAGACCTATCCAACGATACACCGCACTATAGGGTTAGTCGAGAAAAAAAATCACCCCCACTTTACGTCTATGGGAGGTACCCTAAAAAAAATATTTTTTATTTTTTTATTTTACCACTTTGTTCGCGTATTTGATATGTATATTCATGCCAAATTACAGCTTTTTAGTACTAACAGTCTCTGAGCTTAGCCGCGGACAGACAGACAGACGGACAGACATGGCGAAACTATAAGGGTTCCTAGTTGACTACGGAACCCTAAAAATAGTCTCAGGCCTAGCAAATATAGAGAAAAAAGGGTCATAAAAATCGGTCAAGTCGTTTAAGAGGAGTTCGATAACAAACACCGTGACACGAGATTTTAGATATTAGAGATATTGATATTGAAATTTTTTTTTGTTAACTTGTCTTTGAAGACAAGTTAACAAAAAAAAAATTTTACTTTGACTAGAAAAAAATATTTTCATTTTCGTCCCACACAATACAAAATGCGTGGGTATTTTAAATAATTGAGATACCTACACGAACTTGCGGAACCACTCGACAACATTTCACGTCGTTTACCCCTTTGATTAATGATAACGCACTACTTAAGCAAAATTACTAGGCCACCTTTACACAATTTAACTACCTTTGAGAACATTTATGTCGCAAGCCGTCGATTCTAACCTTTGTAACTCACGAGGAAAGTAGAGACATGTTCGGTAGGTCAGTTTTCGTGTATGAATTTTTCAACTTTATTTTAAGTTGACTTACTAACAGCAACTTTGAGTATAAATTATTCATTCTAGTTGGTAGTTTATGTAGAAATGAAACTAAAGTTTTTTTTCATACAATAAGCCTGTTTCTGCAATAGATAATAATACTATTACTTCAGATAAAACAACGCAGAACTAACACTAGTTTGTTTGGTTTTTAATTGAGGAATTATATTTAACGAGATCAACATTCTAACCCTAATAGATGCCTAAGACAGCAAGCAGTAAGTAGCAGTGGGAGGGACTCGGCACTTTTGCTAAGGTGGATGAAAGTCCGGTCTCATTTCTATGTAATTCTGTAGGTACCAACTGTGCTAAAATCTTTTCCAGGTACTTACATTATAAAGTCGGTATACTTAGTATTACTCGTATAAAATAGTGAGCGTCACATTCTTCTTATTTTAAGACTAGCGCCACAACCGACCCTTCAGATTCAAAAATAGTTCCAATGGTTTTTTGCATGCAACAACGGCGTAGAGATGCGAACTTCAGCTCACTTCTAAAAGTGAGAGAATTATGCAATCATTTCATATATCATTATTATTTTTCAAGTTCACGTTTCGTAACGAAATTAATGATTAAGAATTAAATTATTTAATTCCTCCATCTTCATTTTACCAACTGGCATCCAGGCGATGGGCACGTCTTCATCCTTATGTGGCTAGTAATACATTGGCCCGCACGAAGCGATTCGCTTCGGCTTTCCTAATACGAACTGCTAAGAATTGAAATTCGCTCCCGTCGTTTGTATTTCCAGATAAATACAAATACAACCTTACCTCACTCTTCAAGGCTAGAGTGGATAGGCTATTACTAAACTAGTATGTATTAGAATGCAATATTTTTGAAAAATAATACATTTGTAGTAATATGAAACATCTGTAGTCTTATTGTTTTGCCTTAAAAGCCTCTGGCTATATTTCAGCGCCATCTAGATTTAATAATCGAACTAAAAAAACTGCGGCCGATCCGTACTATGGCGACTGCCAATCCAGTCTATAACATCCTGGCTAACTACTCACATTTATCGTTTCATTCATTAAAACTGTGTAAACTTTGCAATAAATGTATCATCAAAAGATATATATATAATTTTTATTTTTTTATTTAATGACGTTATTCGAAAAACCCTGACTCTGAAAGTAAAAAATCTTGACATGTCAGGACATAATTATCCTGACGTAAGACAATCCTAGGCGTATACGAAAAACTTTTTCTTTTTCGAAAATCTTAAATGTAGGTACTTACATATTTTGGTTAAAGACATAAAAATCTACTGTAATTCAATGTATTGTAAAGAAGGGAGTTCGATAATTAACATTCTAGGAAGACGGGCACTCAGGTGGGTCCTATCGGGGACCTGATTACTGATTAGGAGCAGATTAAACTAACCGAACGGAATGCGTAATGGCTATTCAAGTTGAATTGGGGACAATTTGTAAGGAAATTGAAATTGTCATTTTATAATTTAATCAATTCAGTGACAGATGATGAAGAAGATAAGCATAGACTTAATAGTACCCAATTGTTCTGCATCATCTATATACCTACTTCTAATACAATTGTCAATAAGTATACCAATTTAAAAGTAAGGATTTAAATCCTGATAGACTATGTAATTGAAGAGCTTAGCAGCTAAATTGAATACCTTACTAATTATTATTTATTTTATTAGCAGTACGGCTGCTCACCGAATCTAAGATTATTTAAAAAAACTTTTTCGCTTTTAAATAGTCTTAGATTCGGTGAGCAGCCGTACTGCTAATAAAATAAATAATATTTGAATAAATAGATGTGGTACATCATTTCTTACGCATTCCCAATGTAATTTGGAACGTGGGAGTCGTAGCTTCTAATAGTTGCGATGGATGTTACCACACGCCACTGTTGGCGTATGTAATGTAAGCGATTAAGAATTTCGGGGGAGTCGGTTGGATGCGACGTGGTTCAATTGGTAGAACACCCGTTGGGGCGCATACCCAGGAGACGTGGGTTCGAATCCCACCGGCGCACCCGAAAAACTTTTTCGCTTACTAATTACTATTACTTACTAATTGCTGGATTGTAAAATAAATATCCTAGGGCACAAAAAAAACTAAATGAAGTAAGTTAAAAAAAATCTACGTACCTATACTAAAACCTATAAGTATCATTGAGCCGAGTGGATCCTCCAAAGGAATTCACGGACGGGCCCCAACTGTGGCATGCAACAAAATTAAATTTGGCATGATTTTATACGACTTTGGCTCAAAATCGCACTAAAAATAGCTGCCTCGCGATGCGGCTCGCTTAACGGGAACCGGCTAATAACTGGCTTTGTAGGTAGTGTTCTCGGTATAAATAACTGAATTGTGTTTTTATCTTGCAAGTGTATCACTGTTCGTGGTGTAGGAATATTTCTCCCCTAATTCACGAGCCGGCAAAATCGCGTGATACGTTCACCGGACGTGCCGTCTCATATTTCGGAAGTGATGTCTTCCATCATGAAATATATTGAGGAAGGTCAATATATAGTGCGCTCGTTATCGCATGCTATTACCCTAATCTCCAAATAGTAGAAACTACAATGAGTGCATAAAATTCGAGCTGCAAGCGAGGGTTAGGTAATATGTAAGTAGAGGGTAAAATGTATTTTTTTAACAAGTTATACATCACTTTTCACTTCGATTTCGAAGAAACTAAATAGCAACAATGCATTAAATAAATGATTATTTAGGTACTATCTTTTTTCATGCATTGCCTGTGCAGGACGCCGCACATACACTATCCTGTTTATAACTGTTTAATTGTATAAACCTTAGCATAAGTTATCATTAAAACATACGCAATTCCCTCTTTTATTCAAATAATGTAGTTAAGTAAGTCGACCGGGTTCGATTCCCGGGCCGCCACGGAGCCTTGTCGTAGTAACATTTACCTCTCTCAAGAGGGCATCTTCTATAGTGAGTTGCTATGACAGGGTTCTGTGTGGCCTGGGGGTCGAACTGGCCGATATAGGCATATTAATAATTTAGTTAAGTCGGCCGGGTTCGATTCCCGGGCCGCCGCGGAGCCTTGTCGTAGTAACATTCGCCTCGCTCAAAAGGCATAGTCTATCCCAACTTGAATTTAGTTACTACGACGGGGTTCCGTGTGGCCTGGGGAGCGAACTGGCCGACTACAAGAATATTGTAATGTAGATTATTGGTAGAAAAAGGGCTGACCTAATTGGCCCTTTTATTATTTGTAGATAAGGACTAAGCCTGATAGGCTACTTTGTAATCCTAGTTTGTAATTGGTTAAATTTATTATTGGTTTAATAAATGCATCTGAAATCCGCTCGGGTCGCCCAACTAGTTGCGCCCTCGAGCGCCGAAATAAAAGTAGGCCTCACGGCCATAGAATCAATCGACTTCGAGGAGCGACACCGAGCGGATCAAGAGGAAACCAGCAAACCGGCCTATTATTCACCAGCTTCCAAGAGCAACCAGACCCAAGCTGCGGGCACGTCGAAGGGTGTCCCGCACATTGGTCCATCGAACCGGGATTGAAGCTGCGAAGAGGATGCCGGTTACGCGTTCGGTCGGAAGGCGGGGGGGGGAGTCATCGGCGAGCGCCGCCACGGCGCCTACACACACGACGCCATCGGAGTCGGCGGGCATCACCGCGGACTCTACCGCTACTACCACCACCACGGCCTCCGTCCGCCCCCCTACAGAACGCGGGCAAAATAGAACAACGCCTCTGCCACCACCACCGTCTGCGGCAACGCCACAATCCATCGCGACGACGACGATTCCAACGCACAATACGCGGGCGGCGGCTGCGCTGCTAGCGGTAAACCTCGGGGTTGCGACTCCGAGGGCGGGCGCGACTCTGGGTACACCTGCGGGCCCCTTCGTGTCCGTGCCGCCGCCCCCGAGTGAGAAGAGCGTTGCAGTGACTACTTCAACGAAGCACAGAAGTAGGGCACACCGCGCATCAATTGCGCGGCAGGAACTACTACGCCTTCAAATAGACTTAGCGGCCGCGAAATTGAAAGCAGTTGAAGACGAAAGCGAGGAAGAAGATACGGTGGTGGAAGATCCGGCCGAGGAACCCGCTCGCGCTCGAAGGATTCAAGAGTGGATCGATCAACAGGGGTACTCATCCCCATTTACGGTGCCAGAGCAGGGGCTCGGCGCCAACTCAGCGGTGCCCGGGACGGAGCCCGGCGCCGCCATGCCACCGGCGGGGGGCGTCCCCGCCAACCCAGCGGTGTCCGGGACGGAGCCCGGCGCCGCCATGCCACCGGCGGGGGGCGTCCCCGCCAACTTCGCGGTGCCAGGGCAGCGGCCCGGCGCCGCCATACCACCGGCGGGGGGTGTCCCCGCCAACCCAGCGGTGCCCGGGACGGAGCCCGGCGCCGCCATGCCACCGGCGGGGGGCGTCCCCGCCAACTTCGCGGTGCCAGGGCAGGAGCCCGGCGCCGCCATGCCACCGGCGGGGGGCGTCCCCGCCAACTTCGCGGTGCCAGGGCAGGAGCCCGGCGCCGCCGTACCACCGGCGGGAGGCGTTCCCGCCAACTCGTTGATGCTGACAAGATGGCTCGGCAACTGGCAGCAGCAAGCGGGGGGAGGTGACCCCGCACGTCCGAGGCAGTGGCCCGGAACAACGTCACCAGCGGCGCGCATGCCCGCAATCACTTTTGGCGCAACGCCGGGGCAGTGGCCCGGCGTCCCGCAGCCAGTGAACGATGCAGCTACGGCGCCCGGGCAGGGGCTCGGCGCCGCCGGAAGAGCAAGCATCCCGATCTATGCGCCCGGGCCGTGGCCCGGCGACCCGACAAGAAACAGCGCACAGTACGCAGCGACGCCCCGGATGGACCCGGGCGCCGCCCCGTTTCGGCCGACCTATGACCCCACACACGACCCACAGCAAGGCGTGTGGCTCGGCGCTGCAGCACCACCGCCGGCGGCACAACCCACACCGGCGGGAGCAGGGGAGGTCGCGCAACAATACCAGAGCCCGCTCGCCGACTTGACTACGGCCATTACAATGGCGATCGCGGCGGGACAACAGCAGCGGAGGCCCGCGGACCTACCGGTTTTCGCGGGGGCCCATCAATACTGGCTGACGTTTAAAAAAGCCTACTGTGAAACTGTGAACAATTTTAGTGAATGTGAAAACGTCCATAGACTCAGAAACAGTGTTAAGGGCCGGGCCCGTGAATCGGTGGAACAATTATTTCTGTGCGGCGCGAGTGCGAACGAAATAGTGCGGGTTCTAGAGAACCGTTTTGGCCGTCCGGACGCGATCGCGCTAAGTGAACTCGAACGGTTACGTGCGTTGCCGCGGCTATCCGATAGCCCTAGAGACGTCTGTGTTTTCGCGAACCGCGTGTGCAATATAGTGGCGACATTAAGTGCGTTAGGGCGCTATCAATACATGTTCAACCCGGAAGTGACTAAGAACATTATAGAAAAGTTCACCATGAACATGAAGTACCGGTGGTACGATTTCGCGGCAACACAGTCACCGGAAGAGGCGGATCTAATCAAATTGAAGCGCTTCCTCGAGAGGGAGGCGGACATATGCGCACCTTTCGCCCCGCCTGAGACGATCTCATCGGGCCAATACGGAACGGATCGACGGGCGCCGCCGCCGCACCGCACGCATGCAGTTATGGAACGCCGACAGCAAAGACAATATAAATGTGCGGTGTGTAATAACAATGATCACAGTGACGTTAGTGCGTGTTCAAAATTCGCAAAGGCGGCGCCCGCCCAACGATGGGAGTGGGCAAAAAATAAAAAGCTTTGTTTCAGATGCTTAGTCTTCAGGACGAGGTACCACACGTGCAAGGCGAAGCCGTGTACCATTGACGGCTGCGAGCGGTACCACCACCGGCTCCTGCATAAAGAAGAGGAGGCGGCCAAGGGCGTCACGGTGGACGCCGCCGTCGAAACTGTGACCTGCGCATGGGCGCGCGGGCCACACTCCTTCTTGAAGATCTTGCCGGTGCGCGTCACGGGACCCCGGGGCAGCAAGGACGCCTGGGCCCTCCTTGACGATGGATCCACCGTCACTCTGGTGGACGAGCGGCTCGCAGAGGACGTCGGGGCGAACGGCCCGGTCGACCCGCTGCGCATTGAAGCCATCGCCGACTCGAACATAAACCAGTCTGAGTCAAAGAGAGTGAAGCTGGAGCTCGCGGGCTCAGACCGCGGATTCCACATCGAGGCGAGAACGGTGAGAAACTTATCCATCAGCATGCAGCGCGTCGACGAGGCGGCCGTAAATCAGTGCGAGCATCTGAAGGACATAAAAAGTGAGTTAACTTACAATTGCGCTTTCCCAAAGATATTAATTGGTCAGGACAACTGGCACCTGTTGGTGGCGGAGAAGATGAGGCGAGGACGCAAGGATCAGCCGGTCGTGTCCCTCACCCCCCTCGGATGGGTGCTTCACGGCGCGCAGACACGCGCGCTGGGCGCGCGCATAAACTACATCCACGACGAAGCGATGGAGGAACAACTGTCAAGGTATTTTCAACTGGATAACCTCATTGTACAGCCCGCGCGCCCAGCCAGTGACCCTGAGGAGAGGGCCGAGAAAATTCTAAAAGCCACATTCAGAGAAGCAGAGCCAGGGGTGTACGAATCCGGCCTGCTGTGGAACGACAAGCAGGTACAGTTGCCGTGCAATTATGGGAACACACTGTCGAGACTGGAAGGGATCGAGCGCAAATTGGACAAAAACCCGACACTGCGGGAGAAATACGAAAAACAAATGGACGAATTCGTATCCAAGGGCTACGCGGAGCCCGCCCCCGCCACCAAGACACCAGGGAAGACGTGGTACCTGCCTCACTTCGGAGTAGTCAACGCGCAAAAGCCGGACAAATTACGCGTGGTACACGACGCCGCTGCTAGAACAAAAGGTACCAGTCTGAATGCGAATCTGATGTCGGGCCCGGACTTACTGCAGTCACTGCCAGGCATCATGATGCGTTTCCGCCAACACGCAGTGGCAGTAACGGCCGACATAGCAGAGATGTTTATGCGCGTCCGAGTGAGGGAAGAAGATAGAGACGCGCTACGGTACCTGTGGCGGGGAAGAGAGCGGGGCGGAGCGCCCGCGAAAGAATTTCGCATGAAGTCGCTCATTTTTGGCGCAACGTGTTCCCCATCTATTGCGATCTACGCAAAAAATTTCAATGCAAAGAAGCACGCAGACTTCAACCCAACAGCGGCCGCCGCCATCATCACGAACCACTATGTAGATGACTACTTAGACAGCTTCAAAACCGCGAAGGAAGCAATAGAGATATCACAGGCGGTTAAGGACATACACGCTAAAGGTAACTTCAACCTCAGGGGTTGGTCCAGCAACAGCGGCGAGGTGATGGCGGCTATGGAAGCGCCCCCCGATCGGCCAGCGGCCGTTGAACTCTCCGACGGCGGCCCGAGCGAACGAGTACTAGGGCTCATTTGGAGGCCCGATTCGGACAAGATAAGTTTCAATTTAGACATGGCACGAGTACCTCCGGCGCAAATGGACAGCGACAAACCTACGAAACGGGTGGCGCTACGAATTGTAATGTCTTTGTATGATCCAATGGGACTTGCATCACCTGTTACAGTGAGAGCCAAGAGCATCCTTCAGGAGACATGGCGCAGAGGCATCGGCTGGGATGAGCGACTTCCGGACGACCTCGCGACACAATGGCGAGAGTGGCTGACTCATCTGAAGGCGCTCCGAGACGTGTCGGTGTCGCGCGCCTACCAAGGATACAGCGACGCCACGAACCTCCAGTTACATGTCTTCACGGACGCAAGCGAGTCTGCATACTCGGCGGCGCTATACTGGCGCGCCGAACACGCGGAAGGTAACATCAGCGTATCACTCATACTCGCGAAGGCGCGCGTCGCCCCGCTGAAGTTGACTTCAATCCCACGGCTCGAGTTGCAAGCCGCGGTGATGGGCGCGCGCATGGCAGACTACGTGAAGCGGGAGCACCAGCAGACAGCACACACCACCACCTACTGGACAGACAGTAAGACTGTGCTACAATGGATTCGTAGTGGCTCGCGCACTTACCGCCCGTTCGTCGCACACCGAATAGCGGCCATCGAGGAACTTACCAAAGTAAACGAGTGGCGGTGGGTGCCCTCAAAGCTGAACGCCGCCGACGACGCCACAAGAAATGTCCCTGAAAATTTTAACAAAAACCACAGGTGGTACACAGGGCCTATTTTCCTTAGGCAGCGTCCAGAGGAGTGGCCAGAAGAGGCCCCGCCCCAATCAACAAGTAACTCCCCCCCCACCCCGACGGGCGAAGAAAAAGTCAACGCAGCGAGGCACAGAGACGAAACGTCGGCGTACGAAGCGGTCCCAGACTCTAGTCGCTTCTCAAAGTGGGAGAGACTCTGGAGGGCTACAGCCAGAGTTTTACAATTCGCCGAATTCTGTCGCAAAAGGGAAGCCGTAAATTACAAACGGACAAAGGCAAACGTGAAAGGCGACCCAGACTGGCGGCAGAGGCCCGCGACTACAAAAACCATAGGTAAGCCCCACCCACCACTCCCAAAAGCTGAAGCACGTGACTACGCAACACTGGACGCCGACTTACTGCAACGCGCCGAACAGCTGATCATGAAGGCGGCGCAACAGCAGAGTTTCGATGCCGAACTCCGAGCCCTCAAAGCTAGCCACACACTACCAAATCACAGCAAAATCAAAACAGTAGCAGTATCACTACACGAAGACACGATCGTACTCGTAAGCAGAATTGAAGCCGCAACAAACGTCGTCACAAGCACAAAACGACCGCTTGTGCTAGACGGCCGACATAATGTGACAAGGTTGTATATAGATTACGTACACAGGCAAATAGGTCACGCCGGCGTGGAACCCACCATCAACGAGATGAGGCAACGCTACTGGGTGATCCACCTCCGGTCGACGACGCGCCAAGTACTTCACCGCTGCCGGCCCTGCGGCATCAGGCGGGCTCTCCCGCCCACCCCGCCCACCGGAAATCACCCGCCCTGCCGCCTAGCACACCATCAACGACCCTTTACCTACACAGGGGTCGACTACTTCGGCCCACTTAGTGTCACAGTGGGCCGAAGTCACCAGAAGAGATACGTGGCCCTCTTCACGTGTCTAACAACACGCGCCATACATATGGAGATGGCGCACTCACTGACGACGGACTCGGCAATCATGGCGCTGCGCCGCATGGTGGCGCGCCGCGGCTGCCCAGCAGAGATGTGGTCTGACAATGGGACCAACCTGAGGGGCGCTGACAAGGAGTTACGGAAAGCACTCGACGCAGCCACAGAAGAGGAGGGGGCACACCGCGGCATCAGATGGCGCTTCATCCCAGCTGGCGCTCCTTTCATGGGCGGAGCGTGGGAAAAGATGGTGCGAAGCGCCAAAGCAGCACTAGAGGTGACGCTGCATGAGCGTCATCCCTCCGAAGAAATCCTAACCACCCTACTGGCGGAGGCTGAATTTACTATCAACAGCCGTCCGCTAACACATGTCTCAGTCGATCCGGACGATCCTGAGGCATTAACACCGAACCATTTCCTGCTCAGAGGCGCAGCCTGGACGGCGCCCCCAGGGAAATTTGAAGATCAAGACGCGGCCGGGCGCAGCACCTGGCGCACCGCCCAACGCCTAGCCGACCATTTCTGGGCGAGATGGCTGCGCGAATATCTTCCCGAGCTACAAAACCGGCGGGAGCCCCAAGGACGCGGCCCCCCACTTGCCGTCGACGACCTAGTACTAATTGTTGACGGCAACCTCCCACGCAACACGTGGCCGCGGGGAAAGATCATAGCCGTGTACCCCGGCCCCGATGGCATCATTAGAGTGGCCGACATACAAACCAAAGGGGGCGTGCTGCGTCGGCCAGCCAAAAAGCTAGCGGTCCTGCCAACGAGTCCAGAGGCTACAGTCCTGCCAACGAGTCCAGAGGCTACAATCCTGCCAACGGGTCCAGAAGCTGCGGCTCCTGCACGTCAGTAAACTTCAACGCCTGCGGCGATGAACGGCGGGAGCAATGTGCAGGACGCCGCACATACACTATCCTGTTTATAACTGTTTAATTGTATAAACCTTAGCATAAGTTATCATTAAAACATACGCAATTCCCTCTTTTATTCAAATAATGTAGTTAAGTAAGTCGACCGGGTTCGATTCCCGGGCCGCCACGGAGCCTTGTCGTAGTAACATTTACCTCTCTCAAGAGGGCATCTTCTATAGTGAGTTGCTATGACAGGGTTCTGTGTGGCCTGGGAGTCGAACTGGCCGATATAGGCATATTAATAATTTAGTTAAGTCGGCCGGGTTCGATTCCCGGGCCGCCGCGGAGCCTTGTCGTAGTTACATTCGCCTCGCTCAAAAGGCATAGTCTATCCCAACTTGAATTTAGTTACTACGACGGGGTTCCGTGTGGCCTGGGGAGCGAACTGGCCGACTACAAGAATATTGTAATGTAGATTATTGGTAGAAAAAGGGCTGACCTAATTGGCCCTTTTATTATTTGTAGATAAGGACTAAGCCTGATAGGCTACTTTGTAATCCTAGTTTGTAATTGGTTAAATTTATTATTGGTTTAATAAATGCATCTGAAATCCGCTCGGGTCGCCCAACTAGTTGCGCCCTCGAGCGCCGAAATAAAAGTAGGCCTCACGGCCATAGAATCAATCGACTTCGAGGAGCGACACCGAGCGGATCAAGAGGAAACCAGCAAACCGGCCTATTATTCACCAGCTTCCAAGAGCAACCAGACCCAAGCTGCGGGCACGTCGAAGGGTGTCCCGCACATTGCCATTTCGTGACTTTCATAATAATAACTTAACAGAATTATCTAGTTTTATGAATTTATTATTATATTCTTAACTTTTATTGTTGGTAGCTGTCGGGGCTTGGCTGCCTTGGTCTTAGGCGATAATTTTACTTTATGCACTAGTGCATAAAATTACACTTTATGTAGACTAGGTACTTTCAGCATAATAAAACAAAGTTTACTAGTTTAAGAAGCTAAATCATAATTTGATAATGGAATACTTTTTGTTACCTTTGATTTATATAGTTTTTTATGTTTCAAAACAAAGCGTCAGAATTAACGTGTAGTGCACAGTGTACTAAAAAGGGGTAACGTCTTAAGCGTAAACATGACACAGTTTCCCCTTAACTGATTCAATGGCGCCATTTTTCTCGAATTTCCGCCAAGTAGTTCAGACTTGAAGATGGAGCGACGACCTGGTTAAGATGGCGGGAACGCATTGGATGCGGATGGCGTAGGGCCGATCTGTTTGGCGAGCCTTGGGGGAGGCCTATGTTCAGCAGTGGACGTCTTTCGGCTGAAAAGATGATGATGATGAGTTCAGACTTCGCTCAGTGCCTCTAACGAATATTATAAGCGGTTACTTGACTTTCATAGTGTTTCATAGTAAAACAGCAGTTATGAGAATCCCACAGTAGCGTTCATGGCACCGGATGATGTTTTCTAAATGTTCCTATGAACTCTTTTTTTATGTTCAAGGCACTGGACGATCTTCTCTAAAATGTACCTTTTTAACCGACTTCAAAAAAGGAGGAGGTTCTATGTTCCACTGTTTATATATATCTATATTTTTTTTTTTTTTTTTTTCTATGTATGTTCATCGATATCTCCGCCAATTGTAGGCCGATTTTCAAAATTATTTTTTTTTTAAAAGAGCATACTTCCGAGGTGGTCCCATTGGCACCAAGTCAAGATCTGATGATGGAATCTTGGGTAAATCGACGGAAACCCTCAAATTTTATAGGCACAACTATGACGATTTTAGAATTTTTAGCATCTAGTCAAGCATTTTCATTCAGAAAATGTCATTTGGTAAACTGGATCTGATGAAGAAGATCACAGATGGCCAACGGAAGTCCTCAACGGGTCAAATCTTGCAAGTTGAATTTGACCCACTTCCCGGTTTCTGAATTGAAATTTTGCATGCTTGTGTAAATTGGATGACAATGCAATATTATTGCGACATGGAGCTGGTCTGATGATGGAGCTGGATGGTGGCCATAGGAACTCTGTAATAAAACGACGCAACCCCGTCGAGTTTGGGCTCGTTTTATTCGTCTTGACGAGCACTTTGATCCCAGATGGTAACCAGGGTCTGGTGATGGAGCTGGAAGATGGCCAAAGGCCTCAACAATAAAACTACACAACCCCGTCATGTTTGGGCTCGTGTGATTCGTGTTGACGATCATTTTGAGCCCAGATGGTAACTAGGGTCTGATGATGGCGCTGCAAGATGGCCAAACGCACTCCACAATAAAACGACACAACCCCGTCGAGTTCGGGCTCGTTTGATTCGTCTTGACGAGTACTTTGATCCTAGATGGTAACCAGGGTCTGAACATGGAACTGGAAAGTGACCATAAGAACTCCGTAATAAAACGACGTAACCCCATCAAATTTGGTCTCGTTGGATTCGTCTTTATGAATACTTTGGTAACCAGGGGCAAAAAGTACAGTGAGCAAAAAAAAACTTGTATTAAAAATAGATTTTGTAACAAACTTATTTCGAGGTCAAACTGATGATTTTATCCTACGTATCTAACAAATACGTATGTACAAATACAACTAAAAAGCAAAAAATAAAATAATTTTTAAATAAAAAATAAAACCGACTTCAAAAAACACCCAAAAACTAAAACGCAAAAAATAAAATAAAAATTGAACCGACTACAAACAAAAAGCATAGAAATATCTTTCTTCTAACGGTGAGGCCACACGAGCGTAATTTTGTGAGTCGTGAGCGGCAGAATTTCGGTTCGCGCCATACAATATGCGGGCCATCACGTGACACTCACATGACACAATGTATGGCGCAACCGAAATTCTGCCGCTCACAACTCACAAAATTACGCTCGTGTGGCCTCACCCTAATCTGTTTGAAGTCGGTGACTCAGCACGAGCCAGCAGGAGTGGACCTAGCCATCGACCTTACGTACGTACTATCTATTGGGTTTCTTTCTACCACTCCTGCTGGCTCGAGCTGAGGCACCGACTTCAAACAGATTAGGGTGAGGCCACACGAGCGTAATTTTGTGAGTTGTGAGCGGCAGAATTTCGGTTGCGCCATACATTGTGTCATGTGAGTGTCACGTGATGGCCCGCATATTGTATGGCGCGAACCGAAATTCTGCCGCTCACGACTCACAAAATTACGCTCGTGTGGCCTCACCGTTAGAAGAAAGATATTTCTATGCTTTTTGTTTGTAGTCGGTTCAATTTTTATTTTATTTTTTGCGTTTTAGTTTTTGGGTGTTTTTTGAAGTCGGTTTTTAACTCTTTTTATACGATCTAGGCACTAAAAGAATTAAACAATAAAAAATCAACTCAACTGGTGACCACGGCCGCTGCAATGTGGCCGAAACGTCGAGGAAAATATTGCTTGGGTGATAAGTCCTGTTTCGTATAATAATTATGAAAAAAAATCGTAAAGCATTGGATACTTAGATTTACGTTACTATTTTGACAACAATGCTATTTAGATATAATAATATAAGTACCTATAGTATACGAGGGCAGGTCCAAAAGTTTCCGGCCTAACAAAGAAAAGAAGTACATTTTATTCACAAAACTTGATTGAAACAGATTGAATTGAAATAGAGGAAGACTATATCAAAAAATAAAAGAAGTTTTGTAAATATATAAACTTATTTTATATTAGGCCGGAAACTTTTGGACCTGCCCTCGTACCTTATACAAGTAAATAAATGAAAAAAAAACAAATAATTAGTAGATTGTGCAACAGATTGTTTAATACTCGAGTTTCACACTCTACTTTTCACTTCGATTGCAAGGAAATTAAACAGCAATATTGGAAATAAATTTTACAAGCTCTTATTTTTCATGCATTGTAAATTCTATAATAAAGTACTATTTGCCTAGTTTTATTAATATCGTATTATAAAACACCATGTAATAAAAAAAAATAACAAAAAACTTATATTTTATAAATGTCTACTGTTTGTGGCTGTTTGCGCCTGATTGCCTTGGTCTTAGACAAAAATTTTACTTTATGCACTAGGTTATAAAAAGCCAGTTTACGCAGCATTATCTCGACATAAAGAACAACTTTACGAGCATGAGAAGTGAAAACATATTTTTATCATGTTAGTACCTACACCAAACTTCCTATCGCCTACGTTTCTAATGCCGTTTCCTTTGACGCACGTCATATTTACAAAACAAACGCAAAAGGACGTCGCATTCCCCAGACACTGGCAACACTCCCGTCACAACCGTCGGAGACCAAACGTTTGCTTTTGGACATATGAACAACGTTGTACAGAAAATCACGTAGCGAAACCTATTATACTCGCAGCCACGTCACACCTCGGCCTACTCTCGGGGGGAATAACGGCGCACACAAACAAGGTGTTAACCTAGTAATTACAATTAATTCACACATGAAAGCGCTAAGGACTATGATATCACGTTTGTGTTTTAATGCTAAGCCCGAGCTTAGTTTGTGCTTGTAATTGTCGATTAACGCTGTACTAATAGTATTTTTGTAGTGGTAGAGCCATGTTGTAGCTAGCCGCTGCATCACGAATGGGCCGGCTCGTCCGGGGCAGTACCACCCTGTCACAGAACACCGGCGTGAAGCAGCAGTAATCCTGCTTGCGTTTCGTACGGTCAGTGAGAGTGCCGGGGGCCTTATACCTCACCCCTTCCCTCTCCCCCTTCCCCTATTCCCTCTCCTTTAGGGCCGACAACGCACTGGCATCGTGTAAAGCGCTGCGGGTGTCTATGAACAGTGGTGTTCATTTAACATCAGGTGACCCACTAGTTCGTTTGTCTGGCCTATTTAACATAAAAAAAAAAATTAAAACACAGGGGAGCGATTTTAGTTGTCAAAGTAAAGAGGATTATGATACGAAGTACCTATATAAAGTCTAATTGAAATTATAAATCTACGTAAATAAAAATCGGTTACCGCGTGTTTATATTAACAAAGTCTTCAATGCACGTAACAAGATGAATAACTATAAATTAAAATTTTTAAATACCCCCAACGCAATTATGTCACTCGTATGTTTTCAGCATAAAGTCAATGCCCATTATACGTCTAAAATCCCTTCCGCAGCTAACAAAAGAGCTGATAACTTTAAAACCGCTGAACCGATTTTGATAAAACATATCTAAGAACCATCGCCAAGAAACATGCTTTCTATTAAAAAAAACCGCATCCATTATCGGTTCACCCGTTTAAGAGCTATGATGCCACAGACAGACACACAGACAGACAGACACACACACATAGCGGTCAAACTTATAACACCCCTCTTTTTGTGTCGGGGGTTAAAAATATACCCAATAACAGACAATCGATAATAAGTCGTGGTAGCCTAGTGGTTTGACCTATGGCCTCTCAAGTAGAGGGTCGTGGGTTCAAACCCGAGACCGTATTGCCTAATGCTTCTGACGCTTGCCTTCGCTTTCAACATCTCTTTCTGTCATCATTTTATAACGTATGCCAGAAAGAAATAGTGAATGCGAAGGCAAGCCTCAGAAGCGTTAGACAATAAGCCTGCCGGGTTCGACCTCTGCGTTCATTTAGCTTTACGGTGAAAGAAAACCTGCGCTCACACAAAGCAATTTAGTGGTGTATGTGAGGTTTCCAATTCGCACTGGGCCAGCGTGTGAACTACGGCCCAAGCCCTCTGTATTCTGACAGGAGGCCTGTACCCTGCAGATAAACAGTGTCTAAGTTTAGCCGCGGACGGATAGACTGACAGGCTGATACAGCAAAACTGCAAGGGTTCCTTGTAGGACTACGGAACCCTAAAAAACAGGATCTCTTCTCCAGTTAACCTGTGTGTAAGATTATCATTCGATTCTTGAGAACATCTGTAGTTCATTATTTGTCAGGACTAGTTAAGCTGGCGCCCATAAGTTTCAGGTTTCCCTGGATGACTTCGCGATTCGGATAACAAAAGGCCATGTGATCGTTAAGACCCCTATATACCCCACTAACTACCTATCCACCCGAGGCTACCTTATAGCTTCCTGCGTTCCTGACCCTCTGATGTTCAATACCTCTGCATACTTGCAGCTAAGCAGCTGGTCAGATGAGTCACGATAACGATAACGATTATTTTTCAGATCTAGTTAAACTAGTGAGATTCTTCATATAAGTTGCATCTCGACAATCTTAGCACCGGAAATACCTTCATAACTTTGTTTCCACGAATGTTCCAACTTCAGTCTTTAACTTCCGAACTCTCATGACAAAATGACGAATGCACGATAGTTCTAGTTCATTGTTAGAACATAAACTTATGTTTCACTGGAGTTGAATGCGGATCTGAGGCATTATCAATTGAACGCGTTGAGGTGAGGCCGTTAGTATTCTGAGTATCAACATTTACGTTAGCTGCTATTGAACTTTTGCTTTTAGCGTGAATAGTTTAAGAATTCTAAGGAAACTTTACCGTGTTTATATAACGAATCTTTTGCTCCTGTAGTTTGTAATTTTGTATAGGTTAGAATATTAATATTGATCATTACTAAGTACTTATACCTAGAGATTTTCCTGTCACGAACAATGCAAACGCTAATAAGCTTCTTTCTGATAATTAGTTTATCGATATCTTTTATGTGGCAATATATTAATGTGACACGTTTGAAAATATATGAACAATAATACTAAACCGAATCGCTGTTATAATTAAATACCTATGTCAAAAATTAACCACACGTCGTTTATGCCAGGTAAATATCCAGGTATAATCATTACAATTCAACAGATACTTTGGGCTTGAAATGATTTGTTCACAATAAATATTTTGCAGAATTATACCTACTATTTCTACTTTACTACTTTTACTATTTGTTGCTTTTTCACGCTGAAAAGGCTAAACGGATTGGAGTGAAACTTGGCACACAGATGTTTTATAACCTGGATAAAAAATATGGGATCCTTTTATCGCGTAGTTGCCGCGGAATAGCGATAAACGAACACTATTAATTATAAAAACCTGTGAAATCTATCTATGGAAAATACTAAGCAACTGATTTACGTAGGTATAGCACTATTTGTATTTAGAATATTATTTAGGAAGCATTTTTTGATATTCAAAAGTAGAAAACGTAGAGTGCATTAGATGATGTTAATTAATTTGCGTTGTTAGCATAGAACACTACTGCGCTAATTCTACATTCAACTAAACAGATTACCTCTGCGGTAGGTACTTCAATGCTATTAGCTGAGCAGCTAAATCGAACTTCCCGACTCAGTCTCATTTCAATAGTTGTCCAAAATGAAGCAGCTTATTGCCACGTTCCAGTAATCGGTGAAAACACGTCCTCAATTGAAGAGGGAAGAGAACAGGCGCGAGTAATTAAATCCTCTTCGATCGCAGCCCTTTTGGCATGACAATGAGTTCGACTCCACGAAGCCTCACAAAGGCGAGCTGGACTAATGGCGCGTGCATAATCCGTACAAGTCTCTCCATTCAATGGAAACTGGCAAATTTTTTGAGCGATGATTTACGAACCGTCTGCGGAGACGCTCATTCAGCGCGACGATGCAACTTCGCTATCTCACCGATTTAGTGTCAATTTTACCGAAACTAAATAGTTATAAAGCTTGCACAAGAATTTAAAATAGCTAATACACAAGTTCAAGTAGCAGCATCTTCTTCTAATATATAAAAATCTCGTGTCGCGGTGTCACGGTGTTTGTTATCGAACTCCTCCGAAACGGCTCGACCGATTTTCATGAAATCTTTTTGTCTATATTCGGTAGGTCTGAGAATAGGTCGTAGGCTATTTCTTATACCCTATTCTTCGCGGCCGGAGTCGCGGGCAACAACTAGTAATAATATAAGTTTTTGTAAAAAGTCATTTTTAATAAGTACGAGCTTTTTTTTTTTACTGACTATATATTGTGTTGTCTGTGCTTGTATTGTCATGCAAACTATCAAACCAACCTGTATCCTTACCAAATTTTTGCTGCTCCTTTACCATCCGTTCAGGTAAGAAGTGGGATTCCCTACAACATGCGTTTGTATTCCCTAAACACTACAATCTGGCCGTTTTCAAGTCTAGGCTGAATGAGCGTTTACTAGAGAAGCGTGCTGATGATGATTTGATTGTGGTCAAACGCAAGCGTAGGTATATTGTATAATATAAAAAAAATACAAGTCAACCTGATCGATACCTAAACGTGGGTGAAATTCTACTTGCTATATTCGACCCACAAAAACATACACACCGACACAGAAAGTTAAATAAAATGCTTGTTAAAAAACTTTTCAGTGTGAAAATATTCTTAGCAGAAGAAAAGATAGTAGTAGGATAATAGTAGGTCTTATTTTAATATTTAAGAGGTTTGCGTCACAGTCACGCTTGTAGAAGCGACGCTTCACTGAGTCAATTAAACGATTCCAGCCGAGATTTCTGTTTGTGGCGTGACAGGCAAGCGACGCGTCGCGCCGGCAGCCGCTAACTCCGCAAAACGAAACATATTTTCCACCGAGCCAACGCTCTTCGCAAAGTTATAATTGATGTAGTAAATCTATTATCGTAACGACTTGCACGAAATTGAGTTGTAAAAATAAGTTGTTAAAGATAAATTGAGAAAAAAATCTAATGTTGCCCGATTTTTTATTACCTGTCATAAGCGCGTTATGATTATTTGACCGTTCGAAATATTATGCAGTAAAATTTTAACACGTTCTTTCCGACCGGCGAAATTGCTCCCCATGTAAATTTATAGGGATGATATAGTTACTTTATGAAATGGTGAAGGACTTGTCTATTGCAATTATATTATCAATCTGTGTGCTGGTTGCTTTGCTTTAAGATAGAGTCATTTTAGATGTGAAAAGTAGATATATTTTCTGTCACAGGGATAAAATGGGCTCTACCATAGTTTATTACATATGTACATCATTTAGGTATTGTAATATTTACATTTGAATAAATAATTAAACATTGATATAACAATTTGCTGTGAAGGTAGTTCTTAATTAGCGTTTCAACCGCCTGGCTCCTGTCGCATATATTAAAGAAATAAGCTACACCTAGCGGAAGGTTTTTATATAACGTTACAGCGTGCTTGTGGTATCATTTCAATTTGTTGAAATTTCGTGCTAACTGATAGTGGTTGAACGCTAGTAGAACTACCAGTGTATAGTACAGTTACTTAGTGGTGAAGTCATCAGCTTGCAAGCTAGAGCCCCCATTATCGTATCGCATGCCATTGACCGCACAATAGTAATTAAAGGAAACGTAACAGAAACACATAAATACAAGGCCGATTGTTCCATGAGGTTCGCAACTTATGTAATGTGAGGCAGTTTCCTCCCTACACTAATCGCCACATTGCGGTTAGCCTACCTAGACCGTTAATTTCGCAATTACAGATCTAGTAGGAGAAGGTTTATTCGTAAACAAATCCACGAATGACCAGTTAAGACCTAAGGTCCTATTGCCTAACGCGCGGATAATTGCTATTGCATTCACTATTTCTTTCTGTCAAACGATATACCATGGTGACAGAAAGAGATGGCAAAAGCGATGGTAAGCGACCGCGCGTTAGTCATTTCGGCCTCTGATCTGTTCATATTACATCTATCTAAATAAAAATCTATTCCCAAACGGTTACACCTAGTTGGCTAATTCTTTTTTTTTTGTTTTTACAAGCTATTATTTAACATACAATGTTCGTAGGTATATACGTTGTTATTTATAAAAAATTGCAAATCATTTTTGACTACGTTCTGTATGCGATTGAGCTGAAATGGATAAAGAAATAAAAACTTGGTATAGATATGTAGTTGGGTATGACCTGCATTTATATCATATTCATGTATGTTTTCATTTAATCTGGAATTGGAATTGTACTTGCAAATGTTTCCATACCTTCAAATTGTGGGTACCGAGTCAAAGGCGGAACATAATTCTGAACTAAAAATTGTGGTTTAAACGTTTCGAGCGATCTTCGGTCAAATTAACCCAACTCCCTACTGAATTAATATTCTGGATAAAACACCAAATTTAAGATTTTATTTACAATGTACCTATGTAAGTATGTAGGTAATATTGAACCACAGTGCAAACAAATAAAGTAGCTAATATTGATGCTTATCAAGTCAAGAATAAAAAAATAACCACCACCTAAAAATCTTGAATTATTATTGATGTTGGTGCCTCAGCACGAGCCAACAGGAGTGGATCCAGTCATCTACTTTATCTACGTACCTCTACTATCTATTGGGCTTCTATCACTCCTATAGCTACTGGCTCGTGCTGCTATTTAAATGAGCACAGATTGCTTAGCAACTGTTTTAAAATAATAGAATAGCATAGCAACCTGTGAAATACTTATTCCTGAATAGTTTCGATGGCCAACTGTGGTCTTCCACGTCGGTTCTACTTCACTAAACTGATGATTTTCAAAAGCAAAATTATGAGTTACTACAAAATATACCCAAAAACTACAGATGTTCTTGCAATATTTGAAGAGTAGGGTTCCCACGATGCCCCCGAGACCTACTTGTTAGATCCTGATTTTCGTTTCAATGTAACCTATTAGATATGGAAGTACTCCCTCCTATTGAACCAAAAAAATACAAATTAATTGTTAACCTCCTCCTTTTTTTTGAAGCTGGTTAACAAATAATCTAATATATTAAAAAGTACAATTTTTGTTAATTCAATGAGAAATAATAATTACCTATTCAAAATAATTCAAACGATATTATCGTTTCCAGGTAATAAATCATTAAAATATGCGCTCGTTACGGCGGGTTCGTATTTGCTTTATTAAATTTCACCCGTAAGTCTTCGAGCGGTAAATTTATTTCGTCTCAAACGGGTGTGTTTGTTTCATTTATCTTAAGCTTAGCCGCGGATTGTATTAGAAGCCTCTCGAAGCTTGTCAACCTATTTTTAGTCTATACGATTCCAATTTCCAGTTTTGTAACTTTAGTCATCAGATTTTTTTTATCCAACATTATTTTACTGCCTTTAACTATCTACAAAAAAAATAAGAAGTCTATTGCGTGATGTTTTTGATTTCAGCTGGTGAGATAGTAATAATAAATATTCAATTTAGAAAACCACAATTTATTAATTATTTCGATACCTAAGAGAAAGAAAGGATGAGAGACAGTCATACAGAAAAAGATTGAGAAAGAAAGAAAGGAGAGAATTAAATATAATTATGACTACTAAGTACTTTTGACTAGAACTAGAAGTTTACATAACCAAAAAATAACCCTAAGCGCGGTAATCATTTGGCTGTTACTTTTAAATATGTAGGTACTTAAAAACGTACATAAATTCAGTGACTCACAGTTTAGGAGCACAACGTCTTAATACCTAATGTTCTGAAAATGGGGTGAAATAAAATCGAACGCGAAATCGTTGGGGCGAAAAACGTAATATTCCGTTTCAATTATTCTTGCGGATTTGTAGCAGCCGAGTCCCTTCACAATGTGACGAGTGAAGAGCGGAACAAATAAAACGGAAGAGTGTGGCCCGGCTGCGACAGCAGACGTAATATTCGCACAGGGGGCACAACTTTGTAGATGACATTATGCTGATTTTAAATGTTTTTTTTTATTTCATTTTTGAGACAAGCTTTTATTGCTGACTGTTATTTTCTTTGTACAGTCTACTACTCATCAAAAAAGATCAGTCGAGCCCAAACACGATGTAATCATGTTAAGTTGTTGAGGAGTTCCTAAGAGGAACTTCCGTATCCATCATCAGATCAGTACCATGGTACAACAATATTGTATTGTCACCTAACTTACATAGTATGCAAAATTTCATCTCAATCGGTTGAGGATTTAAGTGCTTTCAAATTCAATTTCAAGATTCCACCCGAATAAAACATTAAGAACATAGCAAATTAAATAGTAATAAATGCTTGTAAAGACTTTTACTAGGTAATTTAAGAATGGTGAAAAAGCTGTTTAACAATTGGATGGAATTGGACTTCATGACCGATTTTTGAAATCACTCGAAAATACCATTGGTGGTAAGAAATTGTGCTGAATTAGACACGCGAGTAGAGTTGTAAAAAAAATTGTTATCAATCTTGTTACCAAGTCTAAAATTTAGCTTGAGCTGAAGGTAGCCTAGTACACGCAGCACAATAAAATAAGGCAGATCATAGACGTAACGTAAATATTTGAATATCACCAATTTGAATACCTATGATGACGAACAAATATATATTTCATATTATAAAGTACTTTGATACATGTTTTAGAATCAGTATCAGATGACTAAATCTTAACCCTTTATTGATTTGCACTACGTAAGTTTTTGATAAAAATGCACGACAAACTAGCTTCCATTGTACCAATCTGCCCGCATTGCTATTCTTTTGCCAACAGGTTGAAACTCGACATATAACGGTTGTAACTGAATTGGGTTATGATTACAAATATACATATACTGCGAATCATGGTAGGTCAAACTTACGTCAATATTGGAGATTTCCTCAAATTGTGCTCGTATCTAACGTTCTGATTAGCGTGCCCATGTATTAACTCATTGTTGGGGATAGCGGTCTTAAACATACCAATGTTACTTAGTGCATTTGCTTTAGAATACTTGGAAGTATATTTAGGGACTGTTCCACTGCTCTCTGCTAAGTTCCTGTTATGTTATGAGAGAGATACCTTATTTCACTAGTCAAACAAAATAAACAACCTACCTAACCTATCACATACAATAGGCTCTTAACAGAGATAGTGAGACAGTGGGTCAACCTGAAACTTGGCAGAAAGTAATTTTTTATTTCAATATAAAATTATAATTACAAACAAAAAAACATTTAACAAACTGCAATATAAATTACAGAAAAATAATAGGTACCGACATAATAAAAAAAAGCAGGGATGTATACGGTCCCTTAGTTAGTTAATATAATAACTAAAAATAAACATGCTTAGTAAAGTAATGTAGTTTATTTCCATGTATTTTTTTTATAGTTAAGTGTACTATTACATATAAAAACAATCTATATAGGTATCTTAAATGAACTATTTATGTAGATAGGTACAACTATTCTAAACTAAAAGTACCGCATTTAGAAAAAGAAAAACCTTATTTATTTTTCTGGTTCGTGTCTTTCATGTAAGTAAAAGTTTTTTTAATAGTAAATGCGTAAACTGTATTGTGTTCCAAAGTATGTGACACTGTGCTTGATACTCAATGACTACAAAATACATTACAGTTGGTATTAAAATTGTACAATTACCTTAAGAAATATGGTGAATGTGTTATGTATAAATACATTTTTGTAAAAATTAAATTTTTAATACAAGCTTCTACCGACGGCATTTTTTTAGGAATTTTTTAGTCAATCCGCTTCACTGGAATGGGTGAAATTCGACTTACAATCGTATATAAACTAAGACGGCAAGTATTGACTTAAAAAAATAAATTTAAATTGAATTTTTATTAAAAAGCAAAATAGAGCAATAATCCTTAACTTTCAAAAACAGTATGGACAGCAAATTAACAGTTCACTCTATGTTTATCAGTTTACTATGATTAAACTTCGGATTATTTTGCTGTTACACTTGTTTAAGTTTTGGTGATGTTCCAAAAAAATCGTTCTATTTGTATTCTATTTAATTAAGGAGGCTAGTGTGTTATTACAGTTATTAAAAACCCCATTCTTACACTTTAATTACACGGTTATCACAAAGCTTTTATTACCAGGTTCCCTAGTTAAACATTACGATGTTACAAAGAAATATTTTGTCCAAACTATGTTTAGTGTGAATAGGGAACACGCAAGAGAAATGAATTTTCTGTAAATATAACTTTGAAGTTGTATATTAGCTTCTTCAAGCTATATATAAAAAATCCGATTTAGCGTTACTTTAGCGTCACCAAATATAGCTGTCTCGGCGCCCAATATCATTTCTTTCCTTTCGGCGTCGAGACTCTAGGTCCTTGGGGTAAGGGTGCACTGGAGCTACACAGGGAGCTCAGCAATAGGTTGAGCGAGGCAACAGGCAACCCTCGCGCCGGCAGCTTTCTCGCGCAAAGAATCGCAATCGCTGTTCAGCGCGGGAATGCTGCCTGCGTGATGGGCACCATGCCAAGAGGCCCACCTCTCTTTTTTAATTAAGTTTAGTTTTAGTTATTTTAATTTAATAGTAGTTTTAGTCTTATATTTACACCTTTAAGTATATGTTTTTATTAATTTAGTATAATAAATGACATAATTATACAATAAACTAATAACAATCCAATCAATAAACAATACTAAAACTATTCCCGAGTTGACTGCGAGATAATGTTAATAGTATTTTATACAATAGTTACATAATTAGCTCTTAAAATCTCGTACCTTACTTAGGCCACTCGGCAAGCCTCGTGGCCTAAACACGGTACTCGACTTTAAGAGCCTTCATTATGCAACGATTGTATAAAATACTATTAACATTATCTCACAGTCAAACTTTACCAACAAAAATATATTCAAGTCAAGTACCCATCGGTAATTTTCTAAGTTTGTAAACATTTAATGATAAGTTCAGAAACCAAACTATTGCCCACCTATGGTTTACGAATAATTAATTATCCTTGAATGTTATGGAGAAACATGTTTTTTTTTTAATCATAAGCACAATCTGGAACGCGATAAAGTATTGTTCCAGTCAAAGCAATTATTGGATTTGACCTGTTATACGAAAGCAACAAAATACATGTAAAAACGAAAATACAAACTGATAAAATATTTGTTCTTATGTTCTTTCTGAATAAAACAATCCTTTAAAACAAAAAACTACTACAAGTTTTTCACAATAGTAATATCTAAACCTCCAGAAAGTTTCAATAGCATTGTGGTGAGCGAACGCATAAAACATCCAGCGAATTTGCATCGGGCAGGTGGGGGCTGCGCAAACGTGTGCCAGATGACGGCTGCAGTTTGTGGCCGCGACTCCGACTCCCCAGCTTAGAGACGTACCTAGGCTATTGTTGCGCGTATCTCATTTCTTATTGGACTACTAATAGATTATTTCACCGCTTATTGGACGGATAATCCCGCCGCTTACTCGTGATTGGCTAATATGACAGTAATACGTTGAAGCCGGAAAGTTAGGAGCTTGTAATTAAATATCTGTATTACTAAGACTTGCCAGACTCAGAATAGTCGTATCATAAATTTGTTATTATGGCTTTTGAAAACAATCGTTTGGTGAAGTATTTTGGTCAGTAGAAGTGGTCAGCACGTCTCTACTTGGAATTATTCGTGGCTGCCATCTGTCGCCTGCCATTCGTTCGACGCAAGCAGAGCTGTATACTATCCTTTGCAGACTTGCAATGCTAGTACGACGTGCTTTACATTTTACACGATTTTCGGATGTATTTTAAAATATCTAACTCTACTTAAGACCACCCTGTGTAGAATAATAAAATTAAACAAATAAAACAATCCATGATTACTAGTCTATGTAGTTATGTAAAGTCTCACGATTCCGCGAACTTTCTTGTAATGTATGTACGATCATTAGTCAGTACTCTGCGGATCTAGTTAAGCCTGCTCTGTAATGACATTAACATTTACACGCACCAAGACACTGGAAAGCTTCTTATGAAGTATCGACGTAAAATATGTATATTTATTCAATAAAGCCTCGAGAAATATTCGCTAAGGCTGCTTGGGAAAAACTGATGCGATTTTGCCCTTTGTTCTCATTTTCCGTCCCATATTTTTGTTTTCAACTTCACTGAATATTTTTATTACTTTTTCTTGTCTCTCGACACATGAGTTATTTTCGCGCTACTCGCGAGGTTTTCACACTGCTTCATAACGCACTCACATGTGTAAAGTAATTGACCCGGTTCGTGAAGCTTCTTTCGTATAGTAGCACCGTTTTCATCAGTAACGAACAACACAATATCTACATGTTCAACGATTCTGGGCAAGAAAAGAATATCTGTTTCTATGTTATTTGTACTAGTCATTCGTCCATCGAATGGGATACAGGAAACCACTCAAGTTGCGTTTTCATTTTCCGGGACGGATTCTGTAAAAGAAAATAATACGAAATATCTACGATGCCTGAACAATAACGATACATTATTAGAATAGGAAGCTAACAAACAAGGGCTCTTAACATTTTATGAATTGACAAAAATGAGACATAAATAGGTCCACTTTCGAAAGCAAATTATAAGAAACAAAAATTTAATAATTGAGATACTTAATTAATGTGTTAATTCTCCGGTATTGTTTCAAAGCTCTACAGTTCTTGGTTACGGAAAATTGATAAGCAATATTAATCAATGGCTTTTGCTCTCAGCTTCACCCCAGCTGTAGAATTACCTATACCGTGAGAATTAAACAAAATCCGTTCTTATTCCCTTCTTATTTGCGTCATAAACTTTATAAAAATGTAAGATGTCTAGGTCTTAGTGTTTAGACTAGGCATTGTTGAGCGGTCAGAACTGTCCTTTTCATACATATAAAAAAAATATGTCCAGTACCATCATTCCCATAAAGGCACTTAGTTAGAGCTCATGCCTTAGGATTTCAATCTTACGAAGGCCCGATAGTATTCAGTTAAATTCGTTGCAGAAATTTTTTACTCTTTTTATATTTCAGGGGTGCCTGGTACCTAGGACTATAAGACGGATCTGATTAAATTTCATTATTCATGTTGCTTCTTTTGCTTCCAAAAATATGCAAACAATGTAGAATATATGACACATACACACACTTCAGCCGACACCAAAATAGATTTTATACGGAGTTTATTTTTGCAATATCCATTTATACGCTGTGACCATTTTCCGGGAGCGTGGGTGGTGGTCTATTGCTGGTTTCGCACTCGAATGAAAGAGTTACTACCAAAATCGCGTAACAGAGCGTTTCCGCCCTTTATATCACGAAGACCTTTCAGCAAAAGATAGCTTTTGCATACTTTCACCACAAAACCATAATTAAAATTTTGGTTTGAATTCGTTTCTGAGATAAACTGACAAAAGACCTCACAAATATTTAATCTTACTTTAGCCGTCTGAATAATACACAAAGGTTTTATATGGCGTAAAGCGTCAAAGGACCTGAGGATTTATTTCATTAGTTAGTAACGTCTGCAGTCGCGTAGCTTAGCACAAAATACAGTTGGCACTTTGAAAAGATATCAAAGTAGAGCAAACATCGGTACCTGCACTCTTTGGAATTCATGGAAATTAGGTATACAAATACATAGGTAAGTAATGTCTTAATTCAATTTGTAATATATCAAGAAACTTATTTGTGACCTGATTTAAAACTTTAAATACGTATATTTTTTTAAATACCTACATAATTGAAGACATGAGTGGATGAAGGAGTTATGTCGCATTTTTTCCATTTTCTTTTTTATGCCATAAATGAAGGTAAGGTGCTAAGTTATAATGCAACACCGAACGCCTTCAGTTCTCATGATTTTAAGCTATAACAGCTTTAAACCCAGTGTATGAAGGACCTATGTACAAGAATAATTCACGTTCTTCGTGAATGAATGTGCTAAGGGCACATGACTCTACTCTCCAGTGGTTACCAATTTGCGAGTGAATGTAACAGAAGAAAGTGTTATGTATACGCACTTAGCTCCTTCATCCATGTTATGAGGCAAACTTTTATTTTGTCTTGTTCTGATATATCCGATATCCCAAGAAAAAAAAGAAAACATTAGGGATCAGCTGAAATTTAAAAACGAAGATTTTTTTCTTTTTCAATTTATTTTGTTACAATAAACACTTTAATTTATTTAACTTCTTTTCTTTGCAGAATAGCATAAAGGAGAAGGAAGGGGTTATGTACTTTTTATATATTTCTTTTATTCAAAAGCATTTATTAAAAAAAAACAATAGAACAGGCTATTTGGTTAATTTTTTAACCGACTTCAAAAAAAGGAGGCGGTTCTCAATTCGGTTGTGTTTTTTTTTTTTTTTTTTTTTTTTTTGTCGTGTGTTACCTCAGAACTCCGTTATTTATGAACCGATTTGGAAAATTTTTTCGTTGTTTGAAAGCACATGCTTCAAGGTTGGTCCCGTTGTTACCAAAATCCAGTTCTGATGATGGGATCCATGAGGAATTGAAGAAACTCCTCAAAAATTCAAGAGTATCATGGAACTCTGTAATAAAACGACATAACCCCGTCGAGCATTAAAAATAGAATTTTCAACATAACCTTATATCGAAGTCAAACTGATGATTTTATCCTACGCATCTATTTTATACAGAAACAACTAAAAAGCAAAAAATAAAAAATTTTAAATAAAAAATAAAACCTCCTTCAAAAAACATTCAAAAACCATGAAATAATAATTGAACTGAACCGACTACAATAAGCATGAAAATATCATTCTTCTAATCTGTTTTAAGTCGGTGCCTCAGCACGAGCTTGCAGGAGTGTAGAAGCCCTATAGATAGTAAGGTATGTAGGTAAGTTAGATTACTAGGTCCACTCCTGCTGGCTCGAGCTGAGGCACCGACTTAAAACAGATTAGAAGAAAGATATTTTCATGCTTATTGTAGTCGGTTCAGTTCAATTATTATTTCATGGTTTTTGAATGTTTTTTGAAGGAGGTTTTATTTTTTATTTAAAATTTTCTTAAAAATAACAATAACCTATTCAATTTCAAAACAAAACTACAACGTTAAAGCCTTTAACTGCGATTTACTCAAAATAATGTTTTTGTGACATACCCTCTTCATCCACTCATGTCTTCAATTATTTTATTTTTCATGACATTATACGTGATGTTTGTTTACGCGTGGTAGCCTAGTGGCAAACGACTATAGTCCCTCAAGCAGAGTGCCGTGGGTTTAGACTGGGCTCGCACCTATAAATTTTGAAATTTGTGTGCGAAATTACATTTTAAATTGACCATACATGAGCTTTACGGTGAAGGCAAATATCTTGAGGCAAAATGCACACATTGCACCTTCGAAGAAACTCAATAGTGTGCGTAAGACCTTCCTAATCTGCACTGAGCCCACGTAGGAACTACGGCCCAAACTCCCTCATACTGAAAGTAGACTTGTGCACTGCAGTGGGACGTGTTTAAGCTGGATGATGGATAATTACATGATGATGATGATGTTCTTTTGCAAAGTAAAGTTTATTTTCCTTTAAACCAGTGATACCCAAACTGGTCCATATCGACCCCCATGGGTCAACGAAATCCGGCGAGGGGTCTACTAAAAGGGGTCTAAAAGATTTAAAACCGATTAATTTACAATAAAATATAGGTCTACGAGACAAAAAGTATAGGGATCTCTGCTTTAAACAATTGAATAAAATGTGAACTCTCACAGGACTGCCACACGTGGTATCATAACTCTATTCTTATTGTAATAGTGATCATAAAGTTTTATTATCCAACCAACAACATTAACTAATTACCAATAACTCCACAAGTTAAGGTAAAGCTGAAGTATGACGATAATAGTTTGTAATTGGACCCAACGTTCAAGGTGACACCCAACTAACTAGGACCAGGACCTTCATCAAACGCCATCCGATTAGTCGGGATTAACTGGACAATCGGAATGCGTAATTATGTGCGCCTAAACTAATCGGTTTTAACTCGACACGAATAATTACTGTTTCGTACAACGTCAGATGTAAACGTAGTGGGCTGGATACGTGCGATTGCAGGGCATTGGGATTTGTAGTGTTGACGTGTAACCGATCTACTCTGCTGTAGTGAATTCAGTCTGCTATTATGCTAATGGATTGTTCATTGACCATTAATATGTATAAATTAAACAATTTCACGAGATGTGAAATGCACGAAATTACGTTTGAAATTTACCATGAAATTCAATGAACTGAAACAATTGCTTTGCTCGCCCGCGACCTTATGATAGCTATGTTTATGCAAGAAATGTGTATCCATGCAATTCCTCCGCCTCCACACTATACTAACACACACAAACCCAACTACCACTACCACCATACTACGCTGACGCATTTCGAACTCAATCAAACAACTGATTCGGTAAATTATGAAATTTAAGGCGAAGGAAACACATCGTGAGGAAACTTGCATTCACCTGCGACGAAATTTAATGGTGGGTGAACCTAATCCGCACTGAGCCTGCGTGGAACTTACTACGGTCCAAGCTCTGTTATTATGAGAGGAGGAATGTGCCCTGCAGCGGGACGTATGTACTTATTTTATATAGCTTTTGCCCGCGACTCCGTCCGCGTGGAATTAGTAATTTGGGCAGCTAATTTTTTTTATCCAATTTGCTTTTTCATCAATTATGGCTCTCCTTAGTTCCTCGATATAAAAAAAAATACCCGCACCCCTCCCTCACCGACCCCCCCCCCCCCCCCCCCTCCGCACACCCGCGTTCACATTCACCACCGTACCTACTCCCAAGTCACTACTTCTAAAAACTGTTCTATAAATTCTTAAAATAAACGTATCTTTCTTATTTGTGAACCGATTCAAATGAAACAAACACTAAATGTTAATCCAAGAAAATACCAACATATCAGTGAAAACCGCATCCTTCTAGGTTAAGCTGTTTCTGAGATTAGCGCGCACAAACGCACAGACAAACAGATAAACAGACAAACAGACAAT
Organism: Archips xylosteana; assembly: GCA_947563465.1. Taxonomy (NCBI): domain Eukaryota; kingdom Metazoa; phylum Arthropoda; class Insecta; order Lepidoptera; family Tortricidae; genus Archips; species Archips xylosteana. The sequence continues at coordinate 15,240,486 of OX387344.1, forward strand.
AATTCTAAAAAACATTGTTTTGGGTTCTATTGCGCTAGTAAATAGCCCTAGTAACAGTTTTTCTCAAATATCTTCAATGTACAGACACCGACTTGTTACAGATTTATTATATGTATAGATAGGTTGGGCTTATACTACAAAATTCAAAATAGTAATATCTTGACACCCAGCTTCGCTTGCGTCAATCATTGGGTATGGCATTTGAATTAAAATTTCAGGATATCATAAAACAGCCGTGGGAATTTTACAAAAAATACTTACATCGTGGTGTTTTCATTAACGTTGCATAAAAAACACATTTAAAATGTTATATCTCTAAACTTAGCACACACAAACAAATCAGATTTTAAAACCGCATCGCTCCTGGTTTCAAATCGAGTTATGCTTAATTACTTACGATTATTCCACTGTTTTGGTGAATTGCATACATAAATGCGTGAAAATTAAACAATCTCTCTTTGTAACTAGAATATCTGTTAATGCATATACGGCATAGCGTGCTAGCCGCAATGTTTTGTGGGAAACGTGATGTTCGCTGAGCATTATTCTGATTGAAACAAAGAGAATAACAGCAATTCATAAATAATTCTACATCATTTTAGTAGTCAAATATTGCAGTGATCTAATTTGACCAGATAAAATGTACTACCTAATTCTACAAAACGGGATGTATGTATGGTATGATATTAACTGACAAGACTTAAGAGGCGTCCCATAAAGACCAAAAAGTAAAGATTGTTTAAAGAAATTGCTTTTGGTTGGCGTGGTAATAAATTATTAACCTGAGTTCTTGGTTGGGGTCTTTAAGACTTAATGATCACACAGATATACTCATAACCTTGCCAATATTAGAAATCCGAAAGTTAGTGTGTGCGTGAGTGCGTATGTGCGTTCATGTATGTATGAGTGTAAATACGGTATAGAATCAGGCGTTACTTTGTGGAGTTCCATTTTTAACTAAATGGATTACTTATTTTGCTCCTCCGTGGAGCATTTTTTGTGTAAAGACGTGCATCGTCGTCATCATTTCAGCAGAAAGACGTCCACTGCTGAACATAGGCCTCCCCCAAGACTCGCCAAACAGATCGGACCTGCGCCATCCACCATAATCCATAAAATTTGGTGCTTTTTAAACTGATATATATCCAAGAAATCCATGTGAAATCACTTAATCTGATTTTTCAACCCCCAGATAAAAGTATCTGTCAGTTAAAGCTATCGCTATCCTTTTCACGAGTCATAAGGAAAAAACAGGCCAAGTGCGAGGCGGACACGCGCACGAAGGGTTCCGTACAATTATCTATAAAAATCACGTTTGTTGTATGGGAGCCCCCCTTAAATATATATTTTTTTATTTTAATTTAATGATTTATTTTTAAAGTCAATACATAACTAAATATTCTGTGAATATTTCAAGCTTCTACTTGTTGCCGTTATCAATATCGAGCAAAAACGAGCAAAAAAAATCACGTTTGTTGTATGGGAGCCCCCTCCAATATTTATTTTATTCCATTTTTTAGTATTTGTTGTTATAGCGGCAACCGTAATACATCATCTGTGAAAATTTCAACTCTCTAGCTATCACGGTTCCCGAGATACAGCCTGGTGACAGACGGACGGACGGACGGACGGACGGACAGCGGAGCCTCAGTAATAGGGCTTCCGTTTTTACCCTTTGGGTACGGAACCCTAAAAAGGACAGTGTTTACATATATTTAACAGATACTATTAACTGATCATTGAAAAACCAGTCCTAAGTCTAATGATGATAATATGAAATTTTGCACGGGTGTGTAAATGAAGATCACAATGTAAGTTTTATGTAAGAATTTAGTAAAATAGAGTTGAAGCAAAATTTTATTAGTAAGTAGGTACAAGTGTTTGGTATTTTGGGAAATGAATAAATTCGCATAACGCCATAAAATCCGTTTGGTGTTTTGCGTTTGTGTTTTTATGCGTCGTAAAGGCTAGTAAAAAATTAAAAAAAAAGCATTTTCAATTTAGTAACATTGATTTTCATGAAGGCTGTAGCTACCTCCCTGCTAAGAAAAATTCTATTGATAGAACAACGAATACTGTGAGTCTGACTTTAGATAATCATTAAAATCTGTACCACTATACTACTACAATAGATAGAACGATATCATTTACTAATTACGCTAAAGTTAACATTGTACCCTGTTACACTCGATACATAATTCCGAATCTGTCCTTCCGCGAACACTGTAACACTTAACCTGCCGCTCAACAAAGTCATGCTGTTTCTTATTAATAGTTAATAGAATGAAGGAGATAGTATGATTAAACTTTGGTTTAATGTGTCCGATGAGATGGTTCTATGTAAGGGGTCCGTAGGGAGGCGAGGAACGGCTGTAGTCAAGTCACAATTAACTCCGACATGTTTCAATTTCCACTCTCAACTCAACGCAAAATCCCTTAATTAATGTTGGCGTTTGTTGACAACAGCACTGTGTGCACACGTTTTTGAGTATTTTTTGCCCGATCCTCTGGTGTCCTTATATTTTTATTCACCTGCGGAATTAAAGGGGTCGGACTAAATACAAGTAAGGTAATTAATGGATACTATAAAAATACAATATAGTTTTTTCCTGACTAAGATAAAAGTTGACTATCTCAGAAAGCTATATTGTAGCAATTTTAACAACCTAGTTTAAAATGTTACAAATCATCGTCTTCCAAATCAAATTATCCTTCTCTTAGTTTTACTTTCTTAGATTTACAATGTCCACCGCTTTAATAATTGCAATTTAAGCAATTTAGTTCATGTAATTTATTAAATCAATTTAATTTGCAATAGTTTTGTCATCTCGATCAATAAATACTTAGGTAGGTACATCATCAGCTGCTTCAATGCCAGTCGATCAATATGCGATATTTCATTTGTTTTTCTCTTTCTGTTTTAGGGTCATACACATTTTTTCGCATCTCTTCTGTGGACATGGCAAAAGTTAAGGGCCTATAGCCAATATTTTTTAATCAAGTCAACATCGGCGTGTGGGATGCCTGGCCAACTTTTGTCCTATTTAAATAATTCTTAAGTTTGCTGATTCGAAGGCGCTAATTGTATGTCCACAGGAGAGACAACTTTTGTTTCTTACGCTATGTATGACCCTTTCAGTGCATGTGTTTAGATTGAACAAAAAAAATAAGGTTCTTAGTACATTGAAATAATAGTTAGTACAGCTCCGTTTATCGCGGATGTTCTAATTTTATGACGAGTTTAACCGCTGCCGCTGCCGCCCGAGCAAGCCTATGTTTTACTTCGCTGACACGCTGATACTTCCGTACACAATTACGTAAGTGACAAGCTGAAGCGATTTTATAAACAACAAAACAAATTTAATCTTAATACTGCTTTGAAATAAATCCAATACGCTTAAACATGGTGGATGACAGCTTAAAACAATAATTTCAAGACCCGGCTCTAGTATAAAATAGTGTAAAAGCGAATTGGGAATTTCACACAACCATTGGTTTCTTCACAGGTGTGTGCAGTATCCTCATGACGCTCTCCGAGTTGTCCAACTAAAATGTAATAATAATATTAATATCATGGGACGATTGGCACCAATTGATCAAGTCCCAAACTAAGCAAAGCTTTGGGTACTAGACAACGGATAAACATACGTGTAATTGCCCAAACATTGCAATGGCTAATAATATTAAGTATTTAGGTGTAATATTGGATGAAACTCTTTCTTTTAGGCCTCATATTGAAGCTTTAAGTGGCAGAGTCCGTAAGTTAATATATGTTTTCAAAAAATTACGTACAGTCATGGATTCGACAACAATAAGACAAGTTTATTTTGCCCTATGTCAATCTATATTAACTTACTGTATTACGTCATGGGGTGGCACGTATAAATCGGTTTTACTAACCATTGAGAGAGCACAGCGAGCAATTCTAAAGGTTTCTACAAATCGCACTTATCTTTACCCTACTGACCTTCTATATAAATCTTGTAATGTACTAACAGTTAGACAATTATTTATAATGAGCACAGTTCTTAAACAGCACGCTGCACTTCCCTTTAACAATGAGGCTACAAAAAAAAGGCGTAAGGATTTAGTTTGCCCTCCTAATATTAATAAAAAACATGCCTTCTCCTCCAGATTTTTTGTTTTCCTGGCACCACTACTGTACAATAGATTACACGCTAAATTAGGCATATACTCTTGTAATTATAATAAAACCAAAAAAATTCTCCAAGAAGATCTTCTAAAAATGTCTTATGAGGATTCAGAAAAGTTATTGGCTGTCTTAAAATAAATAGGATTAAATAGTGTTAAGGTTATTTTAAGTGCTTATTTTAGAACCAAAAATGTTTTACTACTTGTCTTTTATTCAAAATCTACTTAAAAACATTAGGTGTGTAGGTATTTTGCATTTGATTATTTATGTTAGCATTTTAAGTCCTTTTATACCTGAAACACAGGATTTTATTTTATCCTAGTTCAGGGTGTGTATTATTTACGTTTTTTACTGTTTGTTTATCCTTTTAGTTATATTTGTCAAATACGATGTAAAAGTTAATAAAGATTTAATAAAGAAAGATTTATTATACTTACATAGATAAATACATACTTAATAAATACATATAAAACATCCAAGACTCGAGCACAAACATTTGTATTTTTCACACAAATATTTTCCCCGACCGGGAATCGGACTCGGGACCTGAAGCTTCGTAGTCAGGTTCTCTAACCACTAGGCCAGTCGCTCATCAATCATTCGGGTAAGTTGCAGTAGAGAGATCTCTCTCCAAACAGATGTTATGCCTGGGGACCGAAGTCCGAAGAAAGAGAGTTGGAAGTTGTATTTGGGCATTTCTATTTTTCCTTGTAACCAATTAAGAAATTGTTAATAGGGAGTTAAAATTAGTCAGTTTAGTTACACACTTTTTCAAGCCTTCACAATAAAAAAAACGTAACAAACCGGACAATTCTTCACTTCTTGTTAAGCACTGTTAAACTTGTCCGATTTGTTACGTTTTTTTTATTGTAAGGCTTGAAAAAGTGCGGAACGAAACGGTAAGTCCGTTCGGGTAGTCGTCCGGTCCGTTTTAACTCCCTATTAACATTTTTTTAATTGGTTACAAGGAAAAATAGAAATGCCCATTTATGCATCCGAGTTGAGAAACAAACATAGCGGTTTCTCTTGACGACTAGATGGCGCTGGAGGTCGCTACATGATCATTATGCCAACCCGACGCTGCGTTCTTGTATTATGCGCCACGGTAAAAGGTCGCAAGGGGCGAGGGCGAAGGCTGAGGTTAATCCCGCGTCGTCCCCTCGCGGGCCTGGACGCAATTAACTCTCGACATGTTTCAATTTACACTCGCAAATACTCGCGACCTATTGCGCTGTATAACTGCCGTGCATCGCGTTAACGCGGCTCTATTAAACCGTATACATAAACTGAAGCGTTTATATTTTTATGGATAGAATGACGGAAACGTAGGTACTGCATTTCATTTTCAGTTTTATCATTTTAACCTCGTAAAGCCCACGTCGAATTTTGACTACCGTAGTTTGAAACTTATTGTCAATCAAGAACATTTGATATAATATGTACTAAATTTAGTTCACTGGTCCTTGCGGGATTAAAATTGGTGTCGAAAAGTGTACAAAAAGTAAAAGTACTCCGATACTACTACACTACCACTATTAATGTTACTGCTGATTAATTACCGTCTATTCTACGGTTGACAACTCCCACGCTAGCTCCACTCATCACCCCCGCCATTCGCATAGAGCTCAAAAACTAAACGACTAAGTAAAAAAAAAACATACAGTGGAACATAGCATCTCCTCCTTTTTTGAAATCATAATTCAACATTAATAATTAAATATTACAGACTCGGTGGAGCGATGATCTTCGCAAGGCGGCTGTCAAGAGCTGGATGAGAGTGGTTCGATGAAGATGATGATGATGATGAATTAAATATTGGTTATATAATAAAAAAAAAAAACATAGAGACGAATTGAGAACCTCCTCTTTTTTTTGAAGTCGGTTAAAAATTTATTTATTTATTTATTCAGTACATATACATCATATCATATATTACATATATCATATATTACAATCCGAGCCATAAAAACTAGTTACATGTATATTATTCTGATATATACGACAATTAATATAGAGTACATATCATTGACCATAAAGCGAGACGTTTGTTAAAATTACAAAAATATTAAGTTAAAACCAGAAAATAAAACACTATAAATAAATTAAGTCAGGATTCTTTAAATTAACTAGGAGGTTCTAAAAGTCTGAGTCTGAAGTCTAAATAACAAGAAAATGTATATTGATATTTCTATTGATTATAATAATGAGCTACCTTAAACAAAAATGTACAACAACTACATTAGTATTGCATGTTTCAGGTTTACGGAATTTTGTAAATATGGTCTGCCTTTAAACAATTGCTGACTAGAAAATCACCTGAAAATACAGCCCTGAATAAAATAATTTGAGGTGTGGTATCATTCCTATAAATACCGATTGCGAGAGTAGCGGAGCCGCGTTCATTACCGCGCGGAAAAGATTATCCAAGAGATAAGGGAAGGTAATCTGGCGAAAAAATAATGTTGTTTTCATTTCATATTTCAATTCTTCTTTTAAATAATTAGTAAGTACATTTGTTTCTTTCTGAAAGCAAGAAACTCCAAATGACATATCTACAGTTAAAATATAAAGAAGAGAAATGCGAGTCGTACTCGCGCAGCGAGGGTTCCGTACAATTTTTTGGGTATGTCAAAATATATTACGTAAACAACCGTAACTATAATAATCCAGTGTTAGTAAAACCCTGCTTCAAAGTAAAATGTACGCATTGTTAGATCATTTTATATTGTTTAGTCGGTACCCCCATCATATTTAATATAATAATTATATTTTTATTATTTGTCGTTGTACCGGCTGCAGTAATAAATAATCGGTGAAAATATCAAGAGTCCAGTAAAATTATAAATATCGAGTTAAAAACGTTGAAAAAAAAACACGTTTCTTGTAAGACGACCCACATTAATTTTTAACTTTATTTTATTTTTAGTATTTGTTTTTATAGCGCAAACAGAAATACATTGTCTGTGAAAATTTCAACGACAGCTTGGAATAAAAGAATTTTTGCTAATTGATTCCCTTTTTAGCATTTTACTTATTTATTATTAAGACTGTACTAACCCCATTTTTTTTCCTTCATAATTAGAGTGTCCTAGTTGTGTCACACAAATTGAAACTGAATAAATAAAAATAAAAGCTTTCAAAAATAGCACAAAGCCAAAGGTTGCTGAATGTTGAACCCAATCAAAGCTTTTCATATTTCTCTGGGCGTTAAACTAAAATTAACCACTTAAGATTTCTTGTTCTAGAAATTTGATGATCCCAAAATTTAGTTTTTCAGTAAGACGCCGCTATTCATAATATTTATTATAAGAACCTTCTTTGGATTCTGTATCGGTTACTTTGTCAAAACCTAATAATAAGTGGTCACAATATTTCTCGCAAATCTCCTTTTCGTATATACAAAAGAGCCTAACTTTACTTCTATTACAAGCTTCATACGTTCTTAAATAATCTGATACTCCACTTACAAGAAAAAAAAAAACAAATAAAAAACTTTCACTTAATGATTATTTTAATCATTTAATTTTAGACACATCAGTAGTTATTTTTGCTAGAGTAGCTGAACTACCTCAATGATCCAAAAACAACGAAATTTTCTTTTTAAAAACAAAAGCGGTAATCTAATAATAGTGTAGCATAAAATGTAGTCAATTAACCTGTCGCGAATCTCGTTTGCCACGAATTAAATTATTTTTATTTTTGCGTATGAAGCCCGCGGCCCATAGTTCGTTATCCAGACAGGGCCGCTGGCCGGCCATAATGTTGCCAGAGTAATGAACTTTCGTACCCACCGTATAAAATCTCTTATCTGCGAAATGGAAAACTACCGCACATTAGGTTTTAGCATTAAGTTAAAGTCTAAATGTTTAAAAATAGCGTAGGTAAAATGTTACCACATCATTTCAACCGAAATACGTCCACTGCTAAGCATAGGCCTCCATAGCCATCCGCATCCAACGCGTTCCTACCGCAGACCTACCTACACTGCATCTTCTGGTCCATGGACTCCACTCGAGAACCTTTTGGACCCATCGGCCATCAGTTCTACGAGCGATAATGCCCTGCCCACTGCCACATGCAGGAGTCTGGCGATTTTTCGAGCTATGTCAATGACTTTAGTTCTTACGCGGATTTCATCATTTCTATTGTGGTCCCGCAAAAAAAACACCGAGCATAGCCCTCTCCATGTTAATAATGTTACCACGTTAGCTTTTAAATAGTTAGTTCAAAATAAAAAGTGAACGATAAAACTGATTAGATATATCGAGTATTTAAAGACAAATAGCGCTAACCTACTACTCAATCTGTGAGATCTACACAAATACTTAGGTACCTACCCAAATGTAAAATCCCACGTTTTCTGAAGTCATAATGTTTAATACTGTTCACTTCTATCTGTCAAACAGTATAAGATTGTGACAGAAAGACGCCATGGTTATTAGCGCATCAGACAATATTGGTCTTTGGTCTAAAATTGAAAAGAAGGAATCACCTCTACTCTACACATCTGCGCAATTACTATAGTCCACTCCATTTTATTGCACATCATATGGTACGAAAAATTGACGCACAAGTTCTTAAATAGTCGTACAACTGGCAACCCTGACGACGTGAGGTAATCCACACGAGAATAACAATGTTTTCACTTTATTTTCACTTCTTTTTGCTCATCCCGCGAATGCTCCGAGGGGACCGGCTGGATACGATGGGGACCCTGCCTTAACAGTCCGGTTTTTGTAAAAAAAAACCTCCACTTCCATTTTCTTTTTAATCGTTTTTTGCCGAATGTGTGTTTACGTCGTTTGGTTAAACTTTTAATAAACAGCTGTTCTAGCAATTGAAACTACTTTATTTAGAGGTAAATTTTAATTTTATTGCTCAGTTACTTTTAAATCTTTTCTTTGTTGTGTACTTGATAAATAAAATTTCATTTCGACTCAATGAAAGTACACAATATATGTACAAACGTGGCACAATTTGAATTTTAATATGTCCTAAATGTCCTAATTAATGTTTAAGAGTACTGATATTATAATTGCCCTCGTACCTATTTGGATTAATAATTAAAGTTCGCTTCTTTAAAAGTATAACGTGAAATATTTTCGTGAAACTGAAATCTGATCGCAACGAGACCCCATTTTCAGGTTTTCCTCGCCAGAATGAGGGCCTCGTGGAATTACTTTCGTGAAGACCGCGCGAGCGTTGCCTACTTGTCCGCCTTTTGCTGCTTTTATAATATGCCTGATATATGGCTCCAAGTGTGCATTGTGATCCTGCCACGTACGCCATAATGTACCCAATTTAATATAAAATATCGTTGCGGAAAGCAATATTTTGTTTATATATTTATTGCGTCGCAGATTTGGTTTTACGCAATTTATTAGTTAAAAGCAATTGCTTTCTCTGACGAGATCGCCTACTGTTTTAGATCATACTAATTGAAAAAGGCGGAACTTAATTTTAAAGTGACTTCTACGTACAAGCTGGCATAAGGGTTTAACAGTTCAAATTATATACAGCCCACTGCTGGACACAGGTGTCCCCTTTGAATGTTGGGGCTGTTAGTTCCCACGCGGGTCCTGGATGGACTAGGAACTTCACATTCACCATTGATTTTTTTTGCAGGTGTATCCTGGTATCTCTATGATATTTTGCATCACCATTAATTCCAAAACCTCAGAGGTGCGGGTCCAGACTCGTACAACGATCCTCTGCATGAGAGGCGACACAAATTAACTTAAAACGTTTTAGTATCATGTGAATGTGGGTATATTTATGTCCCACTGAAGCTTACAATAACCAACCCGAGCGCACAAACCATGAGATTCACGCGCCCTCTCTGAACGGAATTAAAGTTATTAATTCACTTCTGTTGGGAGTTCACTCAATTGTCGTTTGAGTTAGTCGGAGTTCCACAACCTGCTCTTTGTTATTTGTGAGTAGTCCCCGACGTGCCGCGTTTCCATTACTCGAATAGTTATTAAATATAGGAGATGCCACACTAGAATTTGTGTTCTTAAATATTGATGCCACAATCTGTTGCCTCAGCGCAGGTTTAGCTTTGTTGTCTCTGGTCGCAACTGTTTGCATAATATTGCACATTTATACGGGACATACATAATTTGCTTGTAACCTTCTCCAAGATGTTTTCTCAGAGTATACGTAAGTATCTAATGCATATAAAATGACGTGAAATACAGTATTTTTGAAACACAAAGTGCATAATGTACTTACTTTTTAGTAAGTCCGAAATAATATCTAACGACCGCTTTAGCCTAGTTGGTAGTGACCCTGCCTACGAAGCAAGAGGTCCTGGGTTCGAATCCCGGTAAGGGCATTTATTTGTGTGATGAGCACGAATATTTGTTCCTGAGTTATGGATGTTTTCTATGTATTTAAGTATTTATTTATCTATATAAGTATGTTTATCGTCGTCTAGTACCCATAGTACAAGCTTTGCTTAGTTTGGGACTAGGTCGATTTGTGTAAGATTGTCCCCTAATATTTATTTATTTATTTATTTATATAGGTAGTATTAAATGATGTGATGTTACAGTGACTTTTATCAACATAGGACATATCTATTTAATAAGGAATCTAAACCGATAGTGCTTTTAATGAGCTGATAACCCATCCCAATGATTTCACGATGCTGGTAGACGCGCTGAAACATCGGGAGCTTATTAAAGATAATCACGATCTTCATCTAGTAGATCTATCTTATATACTTACCGATTCAACTGACAATCACTAAAAACTATTTTTTTTAACATTATCAGTACACAGGACTCTGCATCAAAACAATCAACCTTTTAAGTAAGTTGATTAAAAATTAATCGTTTTTCGTGTTTCGTACTTATTCACGCTAATTCAAAAACTTTTTTAGGAAATTTAACTTAAGTATATTATTTCGCGACGGATTGCGATGCGCTTCGTTTTGTTTTCACTATATTGTGTGACCTACTTGACAGTCCCCATAAAATGGTTGTTTATCTTTGTACCTACACGACACGAGTCGTTATTTTTTTGGCAACCTACATACATTAAGTCATAATTAATTAATTTATTTATTTATTTATTCATCAATAAAAAATACAGCATTACAGTACATTACATACATAATATGAACAGGCAAATTTCTCTCAAAAATCCACTTCTATTTGTCGTCATTCAAAAACATTATATACATTGAACACGTAGGGTTAACGACTGATAACAAGCTTTTATTTAAATTGCAGTGTTCGTAAATAAGTTCGTAACTGTAATGTCTTCAAACCTTCCAGTGATCGGATTGATTTAAATGAAATTTGGAAGGCATGTAGATAGGATTACAATGCAAGTAAAGTCAGCAAAAAGCCTTTTAAATGTGAAACTAAAAGTTATACATATACTAGCTGTTGCCCGCGTCTCCGTCTGCTAACAAAAAAATAGCCTACGACCTATTCTCAGAAATACCGAATATAGACAAAAAAAATCATAAACATTGGTCAAGCCGTTTCGGAGGAGTTCGATAACAAACACCGTGACACGAGATTTTTATATTACCTATGAAGATGAAATAATTTTAATACAGCGTTAAATTTTCCTTTTGGATGTGGTGTGGATTTTTAAATAACTGGTGAATAGACTCGTTTGCAAATCATTTAAAAAGCTGTATCACTAATGTAATCGTTTTAGTTATGATAGTCATGAACACGTTCTCAGGGGGCGTATGTAAGGGATTACTGCAGCGTGCAGCGGCAATTATCGCTGCCGGACTACGGTGCGGTCCGCTAATTATAACAATTATGAGGGCTAACGCAAATCCACGTCCCGAACACAGCTCACGTCTGAACAAAGTACCTCTGAGCCCATGCCAGTCTGTTAATAATTCAATCACTTCGGCCTCGCCCGCTCCGACAAGCTTAAACGCACAAATATGCAAATTCATCCACCTATATACAGCTGTGTTTACGGGTTAACTTTAAAATTACATCGTGATGTGTTTATCGCGGAGGTTGGTTATTTATGTAATCAACGCTCGTGTTACTAGGCAACGTTTCTGAGCAGAACACCCTCTACAACCGAAGTAAACTAATCACTACGGCCGCAGAGTGCTGAAACTAACTTATAAAGGTCGTTCATACTCTGCATTAGTAATTCCTTTGCTTTTTGTCATGCTTCGATTGAATAAAATTAAGTAATAAATTATAGCCTTAAGGTGGAAGCGCACGCTCTAGGCGCGAAATTCAAACTTTTTACAGTTTTTAATTTATTGTGGGTAAACGGTGTAACTGTTTAACTTCATATGGTATTTGCGCTTGTAAAACAGTGTTCTTTATATTTTTGTGTAAAGTTTTTTAAGAATAAAACTATTAGCTTGAAATAAAAGTTGTCAAAACGTTGAAAGTCCGAATTTCTATGTTTGACAACTTTTATATCAAGCTAACAGTTTTATTCTTAAAAAGCTTTACACAATAATATAAAGAACATTGTTTTACAACCGCAAGTACCATATGAAGTTAAACAGTTACACCATTTACCCACAATAAATTAAAACCTATAAAAATTTTGAATTTCGCGCCTAGAGCGTGCCGTTCCACCTTATTAATACGACTGAGAACATTTTTGTCCGGCCTACGATTTATTAACAGGATATCAGTAGGAGTAGGAATGGTTCTTGAATGGCAAGTGTTCATGGTTTTGTTCTGGCAAACGACGAGTAGATCAAATCATCATCCTAGCCTGTAATATCCTACTGCACGGCACAGGCCTCTTCTCAGAATGAGAGGGCTTGGGCGGTAGTTCCCACACGGGCGTAGTACTGATTGGGAACTTCACACACACCATCGAATTTCTTCACAGGTCTGTGGTTTCCTCACGGTAAATTTGTAATGTAATTTCGCACATAAATTCAAAAGCTCAAACCACTAGACTACTAACTACACTAGACTTTCTAGACTTTTTAAAAGGTTAAATTCTGTTAATTAATATAGAGATATAAACTCTCTTGACTCAGTAGGGTCTTTTAGGCTATAAACATCTTTTTGATAGGATTTGATGATTTGGATATCTCTACAATATGTTACTCACACGTCTCTACATAAGTTAGCTTCTGTAAAATTAAATAATATGGGTGTATCTAGTCTATAGGCACTGGAAGGATAATGATAACAGGCGTGGGGCGGCTTATCTGCATGATGATTATTTCCGGTTTTCCGTACTCAAATATGAGCTGTTCATCTACCCGCTCGAGTCTCAAAGGGCTAACAACTTCAGCTCATTTAGGCTCCAAGTGCCTTCAGATGTTCCTGCGCTCCGACTTCTGGCCGGAAGGTGTGGTGTTCCGTCATTTTAGGGAAGCGACGAAGACTTTTTTCAAAAATCCCTAAATAGTTGTATTATTTAAGTTTTCTTGTCTTTTTATTTGTATTTTTGAATTTTACAGCGCATTAGTGTTATACCTACTGTAATGCTGTAATCTTTATTGATGAATAGATAAATAAATAAATGAGCATAACCCATACAAAGTGGACCCGTCACAAAATCTGTTTTAGTTTACACCACCACACGTGCACTTTATACGACAATGCCATAAAGAACTGCGTATCTAATGTAAATAGACTAATCACGCCTGTATTTCCAAATGGGATAGGCAGAGCACACGAAACGTAGCATATACGTTTTGAGGCCACTTTTAGCAATTTTAGGTATAGTTTAAAGACAAAAAGTGGTAAAATAGTGACAGGTTGCTAGCCTATCGCCTACTATATACCTTAACTCATTTCCTTAGTCGTTTCTTCTACATCCACGGAAGAAACGGAGAGGTGTAATTCTGAACCCGACACCACACCACACGGGGAACCTATGAAACCTATGTAACTACAAGACGAAGAACTAAAATTAAGGCGTTTTCAGATACAAGAAACACGTTTTTTGGTACAGTGGTACGAAACCTTTCGTGTGCGAGTCCAACTTACACTTGGCCGACTTTTGAATATTGAATTCTTAGGTAGTAAAAAGTATCGCCATATTAATGCAAAAAATAGTTAAGATTTCAAAATTTGGTTTTTTATTCCGTTATAGGGCATTAAGTTTAGTACGAAGTAAAACAGTTCGTAATATATTTTACAGTTTACATAATTAACATGTGACTACAACTAAACTAAGTGATACTTTGAACATCAAGTACAATGATACGCCGAATCCACCACTTTAAAGTTCAAACTTCAAATTATATACCATAAACCTATTATTAGATGGAACAAGATATCAAAAAGCTATAATATCGTAACGTCTAAAGTTGTTGTAAAATTTTATGTTACGACCTGTTCTGCCAAAGCAAACTTTTGTGACGCGATACGTAGCTTTACGACTCTGTGTACACCAGATAATAAAATTATCTTACCTGTATATATAATAACTGTGTATAACATTTTTGCCAGCAGCATTAATTGCTTTACCTTTTAATTAGCTTTCGCTCTGCTTGATTCAGGGTATAAAAATATACGTGCTCCGTTAACACGTCTTAGACAACATGATACGTTAAACAGACATTCAACGACTGTCTAAGTTTTTGTGGTAGATTATAGGTTAATGTACTAGTTTTATCCGATGGTATTTTTTCCTTAAAACAGTCACATTAAACGGCTTCAAAATATGAACGAAATTGTTACTGCTGAACCGAATTCCTAACAATTTTTCTTCCTCCAATCAGACCAAAATTGACTGTGTTTTTGGCGAATAAGTACATGAAAAAAAATACGTACATACTAAATTAGAAACTACTTATTTATCAAACTTGGTCAACAAAAGAAAAAAAATCTGTGTAGGCATCCAAAACAGATGTTACTTAGCCATCCATGATGTCTGCGCATAATCTAATTACCAATAAAATAAAATGTTTCTAATCTTATAAAACCAAAACCGACATATGCTTCTGAAAACAGTTTCATTGTCTCCATGGTAGCATTTAAAAATTGCATAATCAGCTTGTGCCAGGAGGCATCTTGCCAGGGTTCTGTAGTGATAAATCTTGCGAGCTCCCATTGAATAGAGACTTGGGCAAATTATTAACGTCCCATTAGTCTCCTGCCGCCTTTATACATACACACAAGCGTCTTATTGGAATACACATATACTTTCACAATTATTAATCGGATTACAGACGTGTAGGTGGTCCTATTCATCGATTAATCAACTGTATGCACGCTCAATTACACTAGATTCTGTCTGTTAGTCAAAATTAACTCGGAATAGTTGGATGCTTAGGTACCTACTGCCGCGCACCGATATGTTTTTTTAAATGATAATGAAAAATCATTTCTTTGTAAAAAATCGAATAAGTATTTAAATTTGAATAATGAAAGTAAGTTTGAAGAATGTTTAGGAGCGCGTCAGTAAAAATCGTCTTATCGTTATAAATTCTTTACCGTTTCAACAACAAGTAATTGCTTTTCGTATTAGCTAACAGAATTTTATACGCAGTATTTAATAACAATAATCATTATTTTATTTCAAAAATATAATATATGAAGTAAGTATAAGAAGTTTCTAACAACGTTTGTTTATGATAGTGAAGTTTAGTATTCAGTATTCAGCATTTATTCAATTTCAATTGCAACATTTCTTACAATAATTGTAAGAAAATGATGCCCTGTCGGGACGTAGCAGTCCTGAGTTATAGTACATTGTGCATCTAGGGCCGTAAGTAGGGGATTACTAACGAGGGTCTATTAGAAGCCCGACGCCGAAGGCGGAGGGCTTTTAATGACTCGAGTTTGTAATCCCCTTACTGCCCGTGATACACACAATGATTTTCATCACTTTGCGAGAAAAAAAAAACAAAAATAAAATTATTTTGTCTCTAAACACTTAAATTGAATAAAATAATGGCTACCCGCCAGTACAGATTGTCACTTTTTCGAGTCATCTACCATAGATAATGTAAACTGTGTTTAGTTTAGAATTCGAAAGGTCATACGGCCAGATTCTACCAACATTTTAAAAAAATATTACTAAAATTATTGCAAAACTATTTGTTATAAATTTAAAATATAAAAATAACGAATTTTCATGAAGCGTAGATAAGTTTTGTGTTGTAAAATTTGGGTTATACCTAAGTTTTAAAGATAATAAATAAAACGTTGGCTGACTTGAAACCTCCTTAGTCTGAAATTACTTGTTTGCAAATTTTAAAACTAAAGCTAGAACTCCCTTGGGTAGAAAAATTGTACGTAAATCCATAACTCCCTTAAGAACAATTTAGGCCTTTGACATTTAGTATACAGACATGGAATAACACCATTGACGAGCAAGTGTGATGAAAAATACATTTAGTAGGTATTACGATATTAAGTATTAACTTTTAAGAACTAAGTTTACCCTTCCCTTGTACTTACTACTTATGTATACTTAACATGTGATTTAGGAATCCATGCAAGTAAAACTGCAAACTAAAACGATACATCTAGCCTTAAACTAATATATAAAAGTAAAAATACATAAAAATCAAGAATCAAAAAGTAGAAAAACAAATCATAAATCTGGGTAATTGTTCTTGAAACAGTTTGACACGTCGTAAAACTACTCGACACCATTCGCATTAAAAACCTTATCAAACGGGTCGTAAAAAAATGCTTTAAGCACCAATAAGAACCTTTTTTCTATGAGCGCCCATGTCTTATAGTTTTTTTTTGCCCACACTAGTCCCTCCCGTGTATTCTAACTATTAGCACTTTTTATTACTGGTTAAATTCAGTCCAAAAAATAAAATAATACCGGCCAATTTCGAGTCGGCCTCGCGCACGAAGTGTTCCGTACCATTAAATAATAATAATAATAAAGCCCTTTATTCTGAAATTAAATTAACATATACAATGCAGGTACTAAATAAAAAGATTGTTTATAAAAAATCCCTAATTTCAGTATGCCTTTTGGCATAGGCCTCCTCCAACGCCTTCCACTGACATCTGTCATTTGCAACCCTTTTCCAGTTTGAACCTACGGTCATCTTCAAGTCATCTTCCCATTTAATGACAGGTCTTCCCCGTTTTCTCTTCCCATCTCTAGGGTACCACTCGGTTATTGCCTTGGTCCATTTCCCTCTTGTGTCTCGCATCATGTGACCAGCCTAACGCCACTTTTGCTGGTCTATTCTTGCCAAGATATCAGTGAGCTTAGTTTTCGATCTAAGCACAGTGTTCCTAATTCGGTCTTGTCTTCGTGTGCTTGTCATACTCCTCTCCATTGCTCTTTGACAGATAGCCAGCTTTGCTCTGAGAGATTTGGTCATTGCCCAGGTTTCGCAGCCGTAAGTTAAACATGGCAGTATACATGTGTTGAAGGTCTTTCTTTTGAGTGGCATTCCTAGATCATTAGACTTCATTATTTCCTTTAGAGCCCAGTATTTCTTCCAACCCATAGCTATTCTCAGTTTTATCTCTTTTGCCATTTGTTCTTCTGTGGAGATAACCTGCCCTAGGTAGATGTATTCGTTCACATATTCCAGATTTTTATGTCCGATTTTGATGCTAATTTGTGCAGAGTTAGTCATTACCTTGGTTTTGTTGGCATTCATTGTCAATCCGACTTTCAGACTTTCAATATTTAGGTGTTGAATCATACTCTCTAATTTTTCAGGGTTTTCTTCAAAAAGGACTAAATCATCTGCAAATCTCAGGTGGTTTAATTTGGACCCATTTATGTTCAAGCCGAAGTTTTGCCAGTCCAGTTTTCGAAAAATATTCTCTAGAACTGCAGAAAACAGTTTGGGAGAAAGTGGATCGCCCTGTCTCACTCCTCTTTCTATATTAAATTCATTTCCCAGTGACTCCAGTTGGATTCTGGCCTTGCTATTTGAGTAAATGCTTTTTAAAATGTTGCTATAGGCTGTTGGTATTCCTTGCTGTTTTAGAGCCTTCCAAATGAACTGGTGATTTATGCTGTCAAATGCCTTAGCGTAGTCTATGAAGGCAATATAAACCACTTTATTGTATTCTTTGTATTTTTCTATCACTTGTTTGACTGTGTGGATGTGGTCTATAGTTGAGAAACCTTTCCTGAAACCCGCTTGCTCTATAGGCTGTTGCTCATCCAATATTGGAGTCATTCTGTCTAGTATTATCTTCGCGAATACCTTGTATATGTTTGACATTAAACTTATCGGTCTGTAGTTACCAATATCTTCCTTGTCTCCTTTTTTGTGTATCAGGATTATATGGGATTCCGTCCATTGTTGTGGGATGTGGCCGCTTACCAGGATCTCATTGAATATTTTTGTTAGGACTGGTACCAGCTCTTCCATAGTTCCTCTCATTAGTTCATTGGTTATTTTATCAGGGCCCGGTGCTTTACCCATCTTTTGACTTGCAATGGCCTTCTCCACTTCTTTTGGTAAGATGCAAGGGGGGGTTTCCTCACCGACATCTTGTGCTGAATCTGTGTGACTCCAGTTACACTCTTTTACTCCTGCTGGTTCTTGATTTTCATATAGCTGGCGGTAGAAGTCTGTGGCTAGATCTTTGATGTTTTTACGCTTTGAGACTGTTTTTAATTTTTTTTTTTCAACCTTGGTATCCATTCTTTCCCCGTTTCTCTGAGTTCCTTTAGCGCTTTTTTGACGCCTCCTGTTTTCGATATATGGAATTCTAGGGTTTTTATTCTTTTTATCTTGCGGTCTTTCCTGATATTTTCTCTTATCTTCTTACTTGTATCAGATATCATTTTCATGTTTTCTCTACCTATTTGGTTTGATATTAACTCTTTTCTTTTGTTAATAAGCAACAGCGTTTGGTCACTAAGTTGGTACTTGTTGCGTATTTGGTTTCTGTTTGCAGATATATGTTGTTGCAATTGTTTTCCAAGTAAATTGTACTTTTCTTTAACTTCAATCTTATCATCATTGATTAGTACTTTTAGGTCGTCAAGATGGTTTGTGTTAAAGTTGTTGTACTCGGCTCTGCACTGTTCTAGCTCGTAATTCTTTAAGTGTTTCCTAGAAGTTTTGTTTGGGTATTTTCGAAGCGAACTTCTCACCATGCGGTGGTTAGTGTTGAAATTAAGCTCAGATAGAACTGTGGTGTCTGTAAATGCCTTAGGGTAATTGCTTATTATGTAATCAATCTCGTTTTTATATGTTCCATCGGGGGAAATCCAAGTCCACTTGTTCTTCCTACTTTTTTTGAAGGTTGAGTTTAGCAGGGTTAAGTTGTGTTCCATAAGGAATTCGATTAGTTTTTGTCCATTATGGCTTCTCTTTCCATTTCCGAACCTTCCAAGTACGTATTCTTCATTGTTCTGTCTGGCACCCACCTGTGCGTTGAAGTCTCCCATTATAAGTATGTTTTTATCAGAGTTAGTTTTTATTGCTAGTGAAATATCCTCATAGAAAGAGTCTATTTCTGACTGCGCTGCTTGTTCGGTGGGGGCATACACTTGCATTAATGACCATGGTTTCTTGTATCCTGGGAGTTTAACACTAAGTGTCGCCAGCCTTTCAGATACGCCAATCAGTTCTTGTATATATTCTTTCATGGTCTTCTTTATCATGAAGCCCACTCCACGATGGCCGGCAGTTTCTCCCTTCTGGAATAGGATATAATCCTGGTGTTCTTCGATTTTCTCACCTAATCTTCTCATTTCACTTATACCCAATATGTCGTACTTTATATTTTCTAGGCCTTTTTCTAACTCCATCAAACTTTCGTGTGTCCTGAGAGTTCTTACGTTTAGAGTCGCTATGTTGAATACCTCACATCTTTTGTTTAACTTCTTCTTTTGTTCTGACGACCCTGAAAGATCTTTGGCATTGACTGACTGTTGTCTTGTCTTTCTTTTTTCACTACTGTGCTGTTTATTAAAGTTCCGTACCATTATCTATAAAAAAATATTTATGACGACGATTTATGACGTATTAAAACAAAACTACTTACTACATCTCGTTCAAAACAATTTTCGGGGAATGTTTACATGGTAATGTATATCATACATTTTTTTTTAGTTTTATCATTCTCTTATTTTAGAAGTTACAGGGGGGAAGGCACACATTTTAACACTTTTGGAAGTATCTCTCACGCAAACTATTCAGTTTAGAAAAAAATGATATTAGAAACCTCAATATCATTTTTGAAGACCTATCTATAGATAACCCACACGTATGGGTTTGATGAAAAAAAAATTATGAGTTTCAGTTACAAGTATAGGGAACCCCCAAAATTTATTGTTTTTTTTTTCTATTTTAGTGTGAAAATCTTAATGCGGTTCACAGAATACATCTTCTTACCAAGTTTCAACAGCAATAGTTCTTATAGTTTCGGAAAAAAGTGACTGTGACATACGGACGGACAGACAGACAGACAGACAGACATGACGAATCCATAAGGGTTCCGCTTTTTGCCATTTGGCTACGGAACCCTAACCTTTGACATCAAATTCACATGTTTGTCTCTGTCAATTCTGACAGATCCGAAAAGTTATTAATTATTATTAAGAAGTATATTTACCTACCACTGCCACTGCCGCCGGCTGTTCGCGCCGCCGCCCGCGCGCACAGTATCGCGCCGCTACTCTCCCATCTGCCGTGCTCTACATGTACTGAACATGTTCAATAGTGAAGAGTTTGAGTGTGATGTGTTTGCTGATGTATGGACGGTAATAGAAAGGAAGAGTATGCGTATATGTGAAACGTTTTGTATATAAGTCAGCTATAAGTACCAGCATATTCAAATTTTTGTTATTTTTGTTATATGTGTTATTTTTGTTACAATTGTTACCTTCTTTGTTACTTTTATTTCTATAGTCTATCCTTATAGTCTGTAATTTATATATTTTTTTTGTATTATTATTATAAGTGTGTAAATACTTGTTTCGCCAACCTGTTACTCCTTAGGACTAAGACCTGTAATGTAACTTGTTGTCTTTTTGATCTTTAATAAATAAATAAATCTTTAAAAAATAAATAAATTTAATTGTAACGCATTTTAATTATTAAAACCAATACCAGCTACATAAAATGTTAGGTATCCCTTTTAAAAATAAATATAGTACGTATTTGAATAATTCAGTTTGAAAGCTTCTTTGAGCAGCAGGCATCGAGCGAGTAAAACATTTTTGTGACAGCTTTTTATTACAATAAAACGAAGTGACAGGTAAAACTGTTTACCATCCAACACTCTAACAAACTCAGGTGTTTATAATATAAAGATATGAAATTAAAGTTCTCTACGAAGCTTTTTTTTTCAGGTACAACAAAAAGGTTTCACACTTTTTTTATAATTTTAATAAGAAAATAATAAGAATTCCGATGTTGCCAAATGAACAGAGGTATCATTTTAACGTAACAAACGGTGTTTTGAATTTAATAATGTTGCGTATAATGGCTCTACTCGGGAAAGCAAGAATAGCGTGCGGACAAAGTGGAAACAAATCTACAGTATCTAACATCGCTATGAGCGTATGCTCTTGAGGTTTTAATGTGAAATAGATAGCTTGATAGGTTCACTCTTTTACCTGTATTTCGGTTGGTCAATTGTATTCCTGGGGCTTAGTGCAGTTAAGTCTAATATAAGTAGGTACAGTTAAGTGTAAAAATATGGGTGCACACAACTTGCTCATAAATAATTATGTCCCATAGCTCTTATGTCGTCGAATTAAGGTATAGGTATATAACGATGGAAGGATTAAATCGATACTTATTTTTGCACTTGACCGTACCTACTGCTATTTTACTACACTGACATGACAGCATCGGGAATACTTATGGCCCGGCCCTGGCCTATGGTTGGCTATCCGTGCCGCCAGTGGCGCATAGTCGTGGCCTTAATAAAACTAAAGATAACAAAGAAATGGTTCGTTTTGTTAGTAAATTTTGGAATATGTGGCAAGCAGTTTCCAAAAAAACAATTTCCTTTAAGGTCAAGTATTGCTTAAGTTTTGGGATAGTATGGCAAGCTGCGGTTTTCTCCGCTGTCTGGTGGTAAGCTTTTTGCCGAGTTTCCCACGCCCGGGCCGCTATTACAAGCAAAGCAATCCACAAAAAGATAAATTGAGAGTGAATTTATAACAGCGAAGTGCTCTCAGCAGGACATCCTTTAAGAATAACCAGGTACGAGTACTTTCCTTCATTGTTCCTTTTGATCGCAGATCATTTCACATTTTTTTAATAAATAAGCCGGTCGGCATATTCGTAGGAACAGGGAATACGATGTGTATTATTTATAAAATATATTATTATATTTTATAAATAATACAACCAAGTTTTAGCATTTTGCTTCCAAGATAACGACTAAGCATTTTATTACAAACGTATTTTGACAAGCGTTTATTTTACTTCCAATAATTTATATTGATTGTTTATATCTGTGTAAGTTGTGGTTTAAAAATTTGCACACCGTTGGTGACCGTTGGTGTAGTTGGTGGTTTATCGAATAGGGAGATTCTCATCGATTATCTCAACGACGACGACTTCTTTCTAAATATTTTGGAAGGTAGGATTGAGAAGACGAGAGATAGCGGGAAGCCTAGAATAACATTTTTAAGCCAAGTAAAGGAGACCGCCTCGTATGAGGAACTCAAAAGACTGGCTCAAAAAAGACAGGATTGGCGATTACTCCACCGGCAAGAGCATAGCTCTTAAGTAAATGAAAATGATGATGATCTCCGCAGAAGGGAACTCTTGAACGTTTATGGTATCGACTTGATACTTGGAACGGAAATGTGGTTTGATTGACAATGCGAGAACAGTGAACAAAATAATTATATATATAGTTAACATTTAAATCTAATATTAAATTTTTATTTCGTACAAAAACTTATCCTTAATTAATAGAAAGTAATGAAATAATAAGTAATGAAATTATAGATATGATAATGATTTAACGTTGGGAAATGTTAATGTGTAATGCGTTTTTTTAAAAACTTTTACCTCAACCTTATAAAAATTGAACTATACCATACCAGCACTAAGCAAACGAGTACTCGATACAATAAAACGAACGTAAAGGATATAAAGTGTTAAAACAAACTCAAATATATGCAGCCACTCGAAAGGCTACCAGCTCTGTAGATGCTCTCATAGTTCATCCATCTGGTTCCGATTTGGACAACAGCAGCCCACACGGAGGCTGGCCAATGGACATCAATCGCTAGTGTCCTAATAACCGTTTAAGTAGGAGGGAGATTTATGGAAAAGCCCAACAAAAGGGCCCTCGATCCGACGCCAATAAATCTACGCACGAAATAATACGATCCCCGGGCGATTTGTTCACCGGGACAAAGAGACTGTTTTGTCTAATAAAATTTAAGCAAGAAATACGTTTGAATCTCAGAAGTACTCAAGTTATTACTGTTCCACGCTTAAGGCTATCTATTAAGAATAATGCGACGTCTTACGCTAGCACTAAAATTACCTAAGTATTCTATTCGTGTTCAGGTTTCAACCATTTCGTCTTCGTTGCTCAAGTTAAAAATGAGAGACCGCGTCTCTCTCACCTTTAAGTACCCAATGGCAGATAACATAAGCTGCAATTTTTAGCTAATAACATAAATGATAACAAATAAAACTAACTGCTGGAATCAATTCAAACAGCAAATACCATCTAGGTTCAAAAATATTTGATTAGAAACACATTTTCAGGTTAATAATGTTTTAATATGCCGTATTGGTAGATGTTAAGCCAAATCTTTATTGTCATACAATATTTTGGCAGATGCGCTTAGATGAAGTACTCGTTTGCCCGTAGATATCAAAAATATTACCTGTATCTAGCACTAAATGATTACTAAGTAATCATTATAATCAGGAACAATCAGGATATTGCCTGAGCTGAACGCAGTTATCAAATACAATAATCTCGATCGCATTTCCCAGTTCACAATTTTAGGAGCTCATTAGCTATTTAAGCACAATCTACGGGCTGATTGACGTGGCAGAGTAAATAAACACACCACATCAGTGGTAAACATTCTCCATCACGTACGAGATAATCAAAATTCTCTTAGTAATTCTGAGTTTTTTTCTTGGCGCTAATCCGACATGATCCTAGATTATTCTACTTTATCCTTAACGGGTGATCGTCTTGTATTTTACTTCGATTTTCCGTGAACATCTCTCGGGACGAAAAGGAGCTGATGTCAATAAACGCACGAGACCAATTTAGAAAAATAAGACAGGGTTTCTTTAAATGAATATGATTAAGAGAGACCCAAGTGTGTACATGGACAGGTAAAAAGGCAATATAAGTATTTACTCTCGTCGTAATTTGTCTAGTACAACAAAAACCCCATCTGCTCCTTGCCCCGGCTCTTATAACATGACAAAGGTTACGAGAACTCTACTTTTACACAAACTTATTGTGCAAAGTTAATTCAGAAATATATTCAGTAATAACGCAAAAGATGAGTCTGATTTTTAACCGACTTCAAAAAAAGAAGGAGGTTCTATGTTCGACTGTATATCTATATATATAAAAATCAATGCCACTTTTCGTTGTAATTTTATAACTCATGAACGGGCTCACGTATCCAAACCAAATGTTTAGGCTTTGTTCGGACTATTTAGTAGATGGTTTATGTGAAGTTTGCACAAAATCGGTAGAGCGGTTCTTCATTTATCACATTTTTTGTAACAAATTAATTCAATAAATGGCGGATCATTAATGTTAATGGGGATTTTGCTGTCAAATTGAAACTTTTTTCAGATGGGGATTGTGCTGTCAAATTGAAACTTTTTTCAGTGTTGACAGTAAAAGCATGTTGTGATGTCACTCATGCGGTCATTTCATTTTGGACATGCTTCGATTTTAAAGCAAATTGTCGGCGATAATTATTGCTTTGTGTAATTATAAACGTTCGTTATACTTATCATTGATTTTAGCGACTATTCGATCGGAACAGAAAATTGCATTGGCACTTGCATCTTCGGGAATTGCTGCTACATTATTAGAAGGTGGTCGGACCGCACACTCTGCATTAAAATTGCCATTGAATGTACACTGCCGTGCTCAAGCTAAAAGGCGGCTAAGTGACAAAACCAACTTTTGAGTAAACGACGAAAAACGTCACAAAAATTTCAAATCGATGCTGGTCAATTTCTTTAAATCTTTAGCTATGTTGTCATATACCAAACGGTAGATCTTTTTTTTATTTATGATTTGATTTTAGTCACTCTTGTTATATTATAGTTTTTGTGCCACTAAAAGTCATTTTTCCTTTATAGTTATGAAAATAAAATAAAATCCTTTTTACATTGCAGTACAAAAAGGCGGTTATCGGATCTTAACTGCTTTATAGACATGTATTTTTTGTTAATGATATAGGAATTGTTTTGAAATAGATAGTTAACTACAATTACATAACTAGAAAGCAGTTATCTGTTTTAGTGGCATTTTAATCTAAGTTAGTGAGTATTATTTTTAACCCAGTCCATAACTATAAAGCGGCAAAGGGCTCATTGCCGCCTTATAGACTAATTCACTGTTTCTTGTTTACTTTCCGATATACTAGAACATAGCTTAAAAGCGGTTAACTTACAAACCTTTTGGCGTCACTGCTTTTTAGTCTTGTACGAGTCCCAATATTTTTTTAAGAATCCTGCAAAATTGGCCGTAACTACAAATTCAAATAAACATTTTACTGTGAATTATTAAAGGTCGCAGGTGAGCAAAGTAATTGTTTTAGTTCATTAATATGGACCTCCGCAAATTAACGCCTGATTCAATAAATTATGTGAATTATTCGTTTATTTCGATGTAAAATCAACATTCAAATAGCTCGTCATTGCTACCATATACTTCATTGTGATATTAAAATAGAACAAAAATGGCACTCTGCGCAAAAATCAAAAGGATATAGTTACAGTCTCTAAAAAAAGCAACTTAGTCACAGTAATTTGGAATTAGTATGTCCATTTGAATAATAATATGGTATTGAAAAAAAAAGGTCATAGGGGTGTAAGGGAGAACCCAGAATCTCAATCTCCAAATGTCAACCTCACCTGCCCTTGGTGCACCCTGCTAGCAACTGACGAGGCTCTGGCGACCGACAGATGACGGAATAACCATCAAAAGCAGGTAGGCATAATTAAGTAGGCCCTACTAAGAACCGATCACCGAGCTACGGACGGCTACCAAAACAGACGACTTTACCTGATTACCTATAACGGACGTACTGTGAGGAATGACGATAGGATCGCAGAACTCGAAGTAGAATTAGGTCACATCAACTGGCATATCTTGGGTTTGTCGGAGGTCCGTAGAGACGGAGAGGATACGATAACCTTAAGCTCCGGTAACCTATTCTACTTTCGGGAGGGCGAACAGCAGTCCCAAGGTGGAGTCGGCTTCCTTATCAATAAAGCTCTCTGTAACAACGTTGTGGAGATCGGTAGCGTGTCAGCAAGGGTAGCATACTTTGTAATTAAGTTGACTGATAGGTACTCCTTGAAAGTTATACAAGTGTACGCGCCGACCTCGGCATACTCCGACGACGAAGTGGAAGCTATGTATGAGGACATAAGTAAAGCCATGCATAGCACCACTAGATCACATTACAGCGTTGTTATGGGAGACCTCAACGCAAAGGTGGGAGTACAGGCATGCGACGATTCGACTATCGGACCGCACGGATTTGGAGTTAGAAGCCACAGGGGCACATGTTGGTCAGCTTCCTGGAAAGACAAAAGCTTTTTCTAATGAATACTTTCTTTAAGAAGGGGCCTCACAGGAAGTGGACTTGGAGAAGCCCCGACGGTAAGACGCGAAATGAGATTGATTTTATCATGACGGATACAAAGCATATATTCAGGGATGTCTCAGTGATCAACAGGCTTAACACAGGCAGTGATCACCGACTTGTTCGAGGCACTCTGAATATACGTCATAAGCTGGAGAGATTCCGCATGGTGAGATCTGTTTTGCGTCCAACACAACTCTTGTTGATTTGTTGGAAACCACCGACGATGTTGATAAGGAGGCAGACCAGTTGGTGAGGACGATTCGAGATGTGGGAACAACGTGTTTCCCAAAGCAGCGAAGTGTACAGCAGTCTAAACTCTCTCGCGAGACTCTGGAACTCATGAGGCGGCGACGAGAAATGGCGGCGCAGACTGTTTCGTTAGGTGAGAAAGAGCTCTCCAAGCATGTTATAAAGCTGATAAGGCGAGATCTCCGTAGCTCCAATACTCGCTCTATTATGGAGGCAATAGAGCGCAACCGGGGATTGAAAGTCTTTATGCTGCGACTTGGAAGGAGCAACCTAATGAAACTAAAAACTGCAAATGGCCAAACCGTCTCCTCTAAGCCGGAAATCCTCGCCGAGATTGAGAGCTTTTATGGACAACTGTATGCTTCCCATGCTGCACAGCCTCTTCCCGATCCAAATCATATCAGAGCCTCACTAACACGCCACTACACTGAAGATATCCCGGACGTCGAAATGAGCGAGATTAGGATTGCCCTGGGGCAGCTTAAAAACGGGTATGTATTACAATACCGAAGCACGAAAGACCGAATGTATTAAAACATCGAATGGGTCAAAAGACCGACACGATTTTTTTCTGAAACCGTAATCTTCTCAGAATTTATTAAAACGGCATCATACAGAACCCATTAGGTTAGGTTAGGTTTGTTTTATAACAATCTTTAAAAGTTAACGGTTTCTGAAAAAAATCGTGTCGGTCTTTTGACCCATTCGATGTTGTAATACATTCGGTCTTTCATATTTCGGTATTGTTATACATACCCCTTAAAAACAACAAAGATCCGGGTGAAGACGGAATTAGAAGACGGAAGACGGAATATTAAGTATGCGTATTGCTGATAGAATTTGCAAAATGTCAGCTCAATCGGTAACCAGGAAGTGGGTCAAATTTAACGTACAAGATACATACCTACATAGCCAACCACATGCTTTGT
This sequence comes from Archips xylosteana, assembly GCA_947563465.1. Taxonomy (NCBI): domain Eukaryota; kingdom Metazoa; phylum Arthropoda; class Insecta; order Lepidoptera; family Tortricidae; genus Archips; species Archips xylosteana. The sequence goes on from OX387344.1 coordinate 15,268,527, forward strand.
GCAACCACGGTTGCCAATTTATTTATTTATTTTAATCATAATTATTCCTTAAGTCAGTAATGACCTTGTTCGAAATCACTTGTCAATAAATGATAGTAATTGGAAAAAAGGCACGTGAGTGGCTAATTGTAATATATGTACATACTCTACTAGTCTACCGAGTACATTACAAATCTTGTAAAACTAATTCTAATTCTGCAATTACACAAAAAGAAAATATGTAACTTACAGACCTCATAATATGTTTATCGGCCATAATGTTATTTGGTGGAAATGCGTCGCTGTCCGCCCGCGAAACGTCTTCCTACACTAAGAGCTTGCTGCACATTGACACATCTGTTACTTTATTATGGTAAGTTTTCTGGTTTAGCGAGGGTACAGAAGAAAGAGGCAGGCGTAGTTAGCTGCGTTTTAGTCATGTATTGTAGAATAGCCCCCTTTTAGTTATGCAAACAATTAAATAAAATGTGTCATTTACTTTGCGCACCGACCAATGCCGCTTTCAACCGTAGGTTTTTTACTGGAATTGTGGGATGAATACAGGACTAAAAGGCGGCAATGTGATTTTAACTGCTTTTTAGTGATGCATTGTCGTATAATCGCCTTGTAGTCAGGTATCAGCTAAGTATTTTATTCAATGAAACTTAGTTAAATAGCGGTTCAAGACGTTTAGCCGCCTTTTAGTGTACCCAAAAATAATAACCGCTTTTAAGCTTGGTATTTATAATAAAAATGGAAAAACAATCCAAACGTTAAACTACTTTAGTAGCTTTTTAGTTAAGTAAAGTGGTTTAGTCGCCTTTAAGCATAGCAAAGTCCATTTTAAATGTATTTAACCGCTTTTTTTGAAAAATTATTTTCGAAACGGTAAAAGATAGAAAAACCGTTCCTAGACAGATCGATAGAGATTTTTTTTCTAAGCAGAATGGTATTGAAAAGTCGAAATTGACCAAATGTCACTTAGCCGCCTTTTAGCTTGAGCACGGCAGTACAGGTGATTGAAACTCCAACTTGCAATATTTCGAGAAATTCTGCTATGGCAAAAGTTCTGCGATTAACGTCAATTATTTTATGGGATGAGTGTACAATGGCGAATAAAAAATCACTAGAAGCATTTAATCGAACAATGCAAGATTTACGTGGTAATCAACAGCTTTTTGGTGGTGCTTTGATATTACTGTCAGGGGATTTTCATCAGATATTGCCTGTCATTCCTCGATCAACTCCTGCTGATGAAATAAATGCCTGTTTGAAGTCATCAGTTCTTTGGAGATAATGTAGGTACAAAAATTGACACTGAACATTAATATACGTATTCACCTACAAAATGATCCAGCTGCCCATGAGTTTTCAAAACAATTTTAGAAATTGGTGATGGCAAAATACAAATCGACAATACAATTTTTTTTAATATTTCACTTTATACGTAGCGAAGCACGTACCGGGCCGCTAGTATCTAATATTTTTCTATGTTCATCGATATATCCGCCAATAAAATTGTGGACCGATTTCCAAAATTCTTTTTTTGTTTGAAAGAGTATAGTTCTGAGGTGGTTCCATTGGCACTAAGTCAAGATCTGATGATGGAATCCTGGGGAAATCGACGGAAACCCTCAAATTTTATAGGCACACATTTTTAGCATCAAGTCAATCATTTTCATTCAGAAAATGTCATTTGGTAAACTGGATCTGATGAAGAAGATCATAGATGGCCAACGGAACTCCTCAACGAGTCAAATTTTGCAAGTTGAATTTGACCCACTTCCCGGTTTCTGATAGAGTTGAAATTTTGCACGCTTGTGTAAATTGGATAACAATGCAATATTATTATGACATAGCGCTGATCTGACGATGGAGCTGGAAGGTGGCCATAGAAACTTTTTAATCAAACGATACGACCGCATCGAGTTTGAGCTCATTTCATTCGTCTTGACGAGTACTTTGATCCTAGACCCTGGTGACCATAAGAACTCCGTAATAACACGACTTAACCCCATCAATTTTGGTCTCGTTTGATTCGTCTTGATGAGTATTTTGGTAACCAGGGGCAAAAAGTAGTCAGGAAAAAAAAGCTTGTATTTAAAATAGAATTTTTAACAAACTTATTTCGAGGCTCAACTGATGATTTTATCCTACGTATCTAATTATACAAATACAACTAAAAAGCAAAAAATAAAATAATTTTTAAATAAATATAAAACAGACGTCAAAAAACACCCAAAAACTATAAGCAAAAAAAAAAAATTGAACCGACTACAAACAAAAAACATTTTCTCCTAATCTGTTTGAAGTCGGTGACTCAGCACGAGCCAGCAGGAATGACCCTAGCCATCAACCTTACGTACATAATATTACCTATCTATTGGGTTTCTACCACTCCTGCTGGCTTGTGCTGAGGCACCGACTTCAAACAGATTTGTAGAACGATATATCCATGCTTTTTGTTTGCAGTCGGTTCAATTTTCAGGGTTCCGTACCCGAAGGGTAAAAACGGGACCCTATTACTGAGGCTCCGCAGTCCGTCCGTCTGTCCATCTGTCCGTCTGTCACCAGGCTGTATCTCGGGAACCGTGATAGCTAGAGAGTTGAAATTTTCACAGATGATGTATTTCGGTTGCCGCTGTTACAACAAATACTAAAAAATGGAATAAAATAAATATTTAAGGGGGCTCCCATACAACAAACGTGATTTTTTTGCTCGTTTTTGCTCGATATTGATAACGGCAACAAGTAGACGCTTGAAATATTCGCAGAATATTTAATTATATTTTGGCTTAAAAAATAAATAATTAAATTAAAATAAAAAAAATATTTAAGGGGGCTCTCATAGAACAAACGTGGTAATGATGCGTGTGCGTGTGTGTGTGTGTGTTTGTGTGTGAGAGTGTGTCTGTCTGTGGCATCGTAACTCTTAAACGGATGAACCAATTTGGATGCGTTTTTTTTGATTTGAAAGCAGGTTTCTTGGCAATTCATTAAAATTGGTTGAGGCTTTTCAAAGTTATCAGCTCTTTTGTTAGGTGCGAAGGGGAGCTTGGATGGGATGGGCATTTACTTTATTTTCAAACATGTGTGACAAAATTGCATTCGGGGTTTTAATGCGTTTGTTTCGTAAACTCAATATATAAGAAAACAACCTGTTGTAATTGAGACACAGGAACGAGCCATGGGCAAAAGTTACCTTCTGATCCAAACACTCAGTTTTCCAATATAAAATTCATATTACGGGCTATATGTAGAAGAAGGTTGAAATGATTGGACCACTTAACTTTAAATATAATCTCTTTAAATCTTTAAGTTTCAGTTACAGAATGAGACTCGTTTATTATTTTAAATTTTTGCAAACAACAAATTACAGGTGAAAACAGAGCCCTGCAAAACTGTTTTCATAGTTTGTCTGCAGGTTACAGTCTCTATAAAAACAATCAATCCAATCCAATCAAAATCCAATTCAATCAAAGCGCTAATCCAATGGTCACAACCTTCCCTTGTGACGTCAGTTTGTGTGTTAATATAAGTAAGGCTATTAAAATCAAATTAAAAATTTATTGATTGGCATGCAGGGTTACTCTCAATGTTACGACAGAAGCGATGGTTATGCATAATTCTGAGAAAAGTTTTATCCTGCTCCACAGAGAGTGATTCAAAAATACCTTCGGCGTCTCTGAGCAGGTGTCTCGTACTTATGAGTAATAATTTATAAGAAAGGGCAAAGCTCCCCGCCCCTTTTGTTTCATTCTGACGAAGCAAGGAAACAAGTGAGGCAATACACCTTATTTATTATTATTTATATAATTTATTAGTATTTTATAGTGACTCATTTCATTGTAAATAATCGAGGTTATAATAATTGGAAGTACGATATCTTATTAATCCGTGACTCAATACCTAAAATATTATGCTTGAGTAAACCAAAGAAGCAAGAAGCAATTCGTAGTCACTAATTGATAATCAACTACCAATTGGACTTATATCTGTAATATAAATGTTTATTTATCTATTTCATGTAGGGGTGGGGGTGATGGGGAAATCTCTGGAAGTATTCACTGAACCCATTCTAAAAATCATGCCACCAATAGAAAGTTATACTCTCTGTGATTAACATTTGCTACTCGTTATCCCGGGAAAGTGTAAGTAAAATTACCTACTACAGGACACAGGCGAAGTTACTAACAACAGCTAGCAAAATATAAAGTAAAAAATGTTTTTATCCGGATAGCAGGAATTTATTTACCATACTTATATTTTTTATACAGTAACTATCTGTTGCCCGCGACTCCATCTGCGAAGAAAAATAGCCTACAACCTATTCTCAGACCTACCGAGTATAGAGAAAAAAGTATCATAAAAAAATCGGTCAAGCCGTTTCGGAGGAGTTCGGTAACAAACACCGTGACACGAGATTTTTATATATTTGAATTACTTGCAATGAAATAAAATATTCAACCTCATTAAATAACCACAACCAATACGCTGTACTATTAATTTACCGGCATTTTATCAAATTTAAGTCTATAATTAGGTCTTCAAAGATACACACGAAAAGGTTCATTTACCTATTTATAAGAGAGGTTTAGGCATCTTCTATAAACTGGACTCTCACAATCAGACGACAAAGCGCTGAGACCACCTTTTTTATCTTCCTCTTTTCGCTTGGACGACTCCTGCGAGAAAAGGAAATTATTGCTTCGTGGAAAAACTGTGCAGCAAAAGAATTAGTGGTAGATCAGAAATGAGCATACAAAGAGGGTGGCAAATTCACTGAGTTCAAACATATCGAATGTTTTCGATTCCTTTCTTTGTTGTTCATTTTACAATTCTGATTTTCGTCTTGAAATTATTTCACGTTCTAGTCTTCGTACTTTATCGTTATTAAGTGAATGATGACGCAAGTTAGCAGCCATTTTAACCTGAGTTTGAATAAAAACTGCTGACGGTCGATGACGAAAAGGGTCGGTGTCTGGAACAACCCTTGCTTCTCAAAAGTTTCATATTCAGCTATTTCGAAAAGTTCCTCTATTTTTACATAGTTAACTCAGTTTTTACGTTGTAGGTACCTACTTACGTCTCACTACAGGGTTATTTGTAATTCACTAGCATCCTTTTAACCCTAAACTCCTACCACTTAAACAAATGTTTTTTGTTTTACGGCTTTTGTCATAACTTAATATTTTTGGTGTAATAACGTTCTGAAAATTTGATTCTGCCTCTTATTTTTACGATACTCTGTGTATTTGTATGGGAAAAAAGTGCTTCATTTTAAAAAGTCGTAAAACATAAAACATTTGTTTGAGTGATAAGAATTCAGGGTTAAGAGGATGTCAGTGAATTAAAAATAACCCTGTATACCTTGAGACCTGTGTTTTGATGTTTATGATAATTTTGATACTATACTATAATTAAACTAGATCAAATTACCAGACACAACAACCAAATTAATAGTGATGAAAGGAGGTCATCCAATTGTTCACATTAGTATTTTAATAAACTTATTTTTTTTATTTCACTTATTATAATATTACGTAGTTTTCTATGTCCACTGTCACAGAAAATAATATCGAGATTCACTATCTCTAACTTCAGAAATTTAATTTTTTTTATATTGTTAAGGTTTTTCCGTTAAAAATTACTAGAACACCTTAAAAAAAACCATAAATGGGTCGAGTCCAGATCTTCGTCAATGCGAGACGCGTGCTAAAACATCACACCAACCCAATCATAATCAACGGAAAAATTTCCTAATTTATTCTCAAACAGTTACTATTTTTAATTTGCGTTTGTTTTATCAGCAAGCGCCATCTATGTGCTATACATTCCAGTCCAGTTTACACGTTTTAAACTACATAGCATTTTCAGGGAAAAAATATAAACACCATATAAACACATATATTATATTTGCATACTCGCTGTCATTTTGCATTCTTCGTTACGCTATTACATTTAGCTACGAGTACATGATATTCTATTAAAGCTGGTACAAGTAAGATCGGCCCAACTATCTTGCAATCATGTCGTTAATGCTCTCTTTGCAGCGCGGGTCGGTCGGTACTCACGTGTTAAGTGTACGATTCCGGCCAGTTAAGGAACGGTAGTAAGCTGGTAACACAGTATATTTACTCACAGATTATCTTTTAAATATTAAATAAGCACCTTAATATGCCCACCTTTTAGATACAATTTAATCCGGAACCAGAATATTTCAATCATGCTTCTCCTTGACCAAAGAAAGCACGTGTTAGGTAGCGCCTGAATCAATCAATTGTTCAATGAATTGGACACGAATAACCAATAATTGATTGAAAACATTTTTTAAGATTCCGTACTACTATAGGTATAACAGAAACCCTTACAGGATAATTTTGTGGACCGCGTGTCTGTCTGTCTGTCAAGATCCTTTTTCCCAGAAACGCGTGACGGCATCAAGTTGAAATTAACTTTTAAAAATTATTCCTGCAGTACCTCGAAGCCCTAAAAAAAATAAGTTTCTAAGTCATCGCAATCCAAACATACGGATATTGAGCCTTATTTTCAAACATTTCGCAGGGGAATCAAAAATTATAGGGTACTTCCCACAGACCTAGAATCATGAAACTTGGCATTAATGGCAGTAAAGGAACAAATCCGAAAATTGTTAATTTATTGTTCCATCACAAAAAAAATGCGATTAATCTTTTACTAACGAACTATTTACATAAAAATTTGTACGGAATCCTCCGTCCGCGTGTCCGACTCGCACTTGACTGGATATTTATTTTCATTAAGTAGGTACTCTAATATTAGGTATTCGGATATTAATACTGTAATAGTAGATTTGGCGGCTAGAAGCGCGCAGTCTAAAAAATAATTTTATTTTTGTGTCACTTACAAAAAAAATAGTGCGTGCAGCTCCTCCGCGCGGAAGAAGTGAAACTTCGTAATGTGGAAATGAAAAAGGCACTTATACATCAATATGAACCTAATTGCAATAAATTAAAGAACTAAATTTGTGCTAACTATGTGCTTAAATTACTCACTAGATGGCGCTTTTATCAAGTCTCATACATTTGCACAGACAGTATGAGTTCTGCATCGCACTATCGAAGTTATTAACATCCGTTAGTACACAATGCGAGATTGCTTCGGCAGTACATATACTAATGCTTTCATACCCCTCCATGGTAGCGTTAAACGTTTAACGCTACCTTGTTCGAAGTCCCATTAGAAGTTTCACTTCAAAAATGTAACGGATACACACACACGTTTATATAGGTAGTAACGGAATGAAACGGTTCGTCACTTTTCGATCTGAACTCGTTGACATAGAGTCGAAAAGTGACGAACCTTTTCATTCCGCGACTGTGCATCACTAACCCCAAATCTTTCACAGACCCTACCACATAAACCCACAGTCATGTGTGATAGAAAGTCTGTGATCCGCATGTAGGTATATACACTGTTCTAGTAGTAATTCCTGCCGCGAGCTCCTTCCAGAGCTGGCCGACATTATTAACGGACCATTAGCCCGCATTCGACGCCTCGCCCCGCTACGACACTCCTAGTCCGAGGAAACATTGCCTCTCAATGAAGTCGGCTCTTAAACACGTATATGGAGAATTGAATTAGACCACAGAACTAATAATAAGATTTACTCGGTCTGTAACGAAGTTAATTGCTCAAAAATTGGGTTATTGCAAAGATTGTAATAAACCGGCCAAATGCGAGTCGATCTCACGCACCGAGGGTTCCGTACACATTTTTGGCTATGTCAAAATATACGCCGTAAACAGCCGCAACTATAATAATCCAGTGTTAGCAGAGCCCTGCTTCTAAGTAAAATGTACGCCGTATAGGATCATTTTATGTTGGTTACATGGGACCCCCCCTTAATGCTTAATTTAATTATATGATGTCACCGCTGACGAGAAAACGACTAGCTAACGACTATTTTCTTGCTCCAGAAACATACAATTTAAAAATAAATATTACGAGACAATTTACATCAATTGTCTTACTTTCAAACTAAGGAAGCCTGCAAAGTGGATGGATGAACATTGTGACCTAAATAACTTACTAGGCTTTCTGGTCATCAATATCAATAATAGATGTAGATTCGGCACCAACAAAGAAGATACGTATTTAGGTACCTACCCATAAAGTGATCAATACTAACTAGGTATTAAGACTGCCGGCGCAAACTACAACATACTACGGGGGGGTGTCTAGTTCTATAGTTCATTTAATTTAGAATTTTATTGAAAACCACAACATCATTATATTGCGGCTCGTCAACTATTTCTTACCTAGCAAGTAGTACAGTACAATTGTAAAGAGATTACAGTTTTGGGGGTAGGCTGCAATAGAGAGATCTCTCTCCAGGCAGATGATAACATCTAGCATAAGCCTGGGGACCGAAGTCCAATGGATGAAGGTTGGAAGTTGTATTTATGCAGCCGAGTTGAGAAACTTCGATAGCGTGATGTAGGATTGTAGTAGTTAGTTCCTTATGTGATGACTAGATGGCGCTAGTAGTCGCCACACAGTTCACAAGCCGCAATATAATGTTTTTGTGGTTTATAATTCTAAATTAAATGTAGTATAGCTCTATTCGCTTTTCGCTTATGGTTCATACACGTTTTTTGTTCGAGTCTCTCCTGTGGACATGGGAAAGGTTAAGGGTCTATATTTAGCCAACTTTTTTAGAAAAGTTTACATCGGCGTGTGGCCTAGCCAACTTTCGTCTTTTAAAGCTGACTCAGAATCTCTGATCTTATGTCCACAGGGAGACAAATTTTGTTACTTACGCTGTGTATGACACTTATCGTTGGCGATTGAACAATCTTACTTACTTACGTAGGGTGAGCGTAATTTTGTGAGTCGTGAGCGGCTGAATTTCGGTTTGCGTCATACAATATGCGGGCCATCACGTGACATAATGTATGGCGCAACCGAAATTCTGCCGCTCACAACTCACAAAATTACGCTCGTGTGGCCTCACCCTTAATCCAATCATTTTACTCAGTCCTATTTCTATGTTACCACTTAAGTAGCAGTTTTTATCTCATCTCTTAATTGTTAGTTTCCATATATTTTAATTTAAAATGTACCTACTATTCGTTCTACACAATACCAACCAAATTATCTAGAATCTAACCAAACATTACGCACGGGGAAGCTACGCAAGCCGCATGCATAGCGTTAGTTCACTGCGCTCACATTTGGAAACGCCTCTCTTCGTCCAAATGCACGCTTGACATTTTCTCACTCGTCGCTAAGTGCATCTTGTTCATGTCATACCAGGCAGACAGGGACACATAAAGCAAAACCTACTGAGCTAGCGCATGTTGTTCACTTGCCCGTCGTTGGATATTCAGTAATTGCGCCAAACTTTATGTAAATACATGTCGGAACAGAAGCACGTCCCACCTGAGGTCCGGCTCGCACCGGCTCACTAATTAACGGCAAAAGTTCCAGAAACACAAGCTATTCGAAATTCTACGGTACAAAAACGAACCGTACAACTCTCTTTTAGATGATAATTTTGTTTAATAGGAATTGATAATTAGTGCCCTCGTTACGAATTATGAGGGCATCGTAAGTCAGAGGGTGTTGCTTTATCATTGCAGTTAGTTTTATATCTACCAATATCTGTAGACAAGATTCCTACATACATTTACAGTTGACGACTCTAGATAAATTTATATCTCACAAGCCTTACAATCAAGAGTATTTTTTTAAATTAGGTGATAAAATAAAGTCTTTAGTCCAGCACGAATTCAAGTATAAAAAATTAACCATTTGGTCTGTTATGTTAATCTGGTTGACTAATGAATGATATAATGAATACAGATAACATAACCACAGATTATGCATATAAAGCTTGCTTAGCAGGCAGGTTCAAGAAAAATATCTACACTGAACCGCAATTCGTAATCAACTAAGTAAATGTACATGTTGCTTTCCCTATGTAGGTACTTACTGGCGGTCGTAACTATTTTATCATCTTACTATTGGTTCTATAATAAAGCAAACGAGTAGATACAATGCAAGTTTTTTCATGATCTTTATAAAAATGTCCCTATTAAAAAAGCTTTTTATTAGCTTGCAATGTATGTACGGGTCTAAACTTGGAAGTTTAATTTGACCCACTTCGAGTGGTCGGATCAACTTCAAATTTTGTATACATACATATAGTTGGATGACAATGCAAGTACAATCAACAAAAAGTACAGTTAGCGAAAAAGCTTTCATTAAAAATTAAATTTTTAACAAAAAGTTATTTTTAATGACTATAAAAGCAAACTTGAGCGTGCTTTATGAGCCACAGCAAAACCAAACCGAATTCAAACCTATTTGTTGAAACTTTAATTGTCAAGAGTAGAAAAAATAACACGTACCTATGTACTATACTAGACATCGCTAAATTAAAATTTTCCTATACATAATAATGAAACAAAATTGTCCTGCATTAATAAAAACACAATATTTGTAAACTTACAATAACAAACATAAATTAATGCTACATAGGCGGCATATTCATCCATCAACCTTACACAGTGCTAATTGTTTACTATGGCTTCATTAAGAACATTGTAAAGGCATGTTAACAGCGTTTCCCAATGATATCATACGCTAATTACTAGGCAAATGCTTGTTACACTACTGAACGTTGTTGCACTACTCTACCCCAGCCAACTAAAGTAGCTTCTCAATTACCAACTTTAGTTTCAGTTGCATAAGTATCAAAGTTTATTTCTCCTTCGAACTCTGCTCTTGGTACTTACCAGTTTACAACGCTGTGTATGGTCGTTAGTGGTTATAATGTCGTGAACAGTGAAATTAAATGACTAGGTACTCGGCTTTTATTGGTATTTCTTAAATAGGAGGATCGGTTAAGACTAGATTAGTTACGATCAAGGAACAAAACATTATAGAAAGTAGCGGCCAAGTGTTCAGTTTTCAGGGTCCAAGTTTTCAGGGCTTAAATTAAAGTGTTTTTTATGTGTGTAATCTACCTATACCTACCCCTATACATTTGTGTATGAGCTAATGCACGGACCGGAAGACGCAGTGTAGGTAGGCCTAACAAAATGGGGCGACGACCTAGTTATGATTGCGGGATCGCGTTGGATGCGGATGGCACAGGACCGATCTGTTTGGCGAGTCTTAGGGGCGGCCTATGTTCAGCAGTGGACGTCTTTCGGCTGAAATGATGATGATCTAATCCTGAAATGAGCTGTTTAAATATCCATCCATACTCATATTATAAATGCGAAAGTGTGTCCGTCTGTCTGTCTGTTACCTTACATAAGACGAGGTCTCTAATCTTCTTGCTTGTTGCTTTTCTCGTTTTCAATAAATACATTTTTATGTGCCATCTTTAGGCCGTTAGTAAGATTTTTTATTCAAATGTCCTATTAATCCAATAATATCTTATGCATTTATAAAAATTCAAAATTTTGTGAGTGTATCTATTACTCTTTCACATTTTAAAGGCTGAATGGATTTGGTATGGGTGATGGGTGAAATTAAATTGAAATATGATATAATAGAGAGCCGGATCTCGGTGATATCAGCTACTTTTAATATTAATAATAACAATAAAAAATTTAAATAAAAAAATAGAACCGCCTTCAAATACACCCAAAAAATAAAGAAAAAAAAATTTAACCGATTATAATGAGCATGAAAATATCTTTCTACTAATCTGTTTGAAGTCGGGCCTCAGCACGAGCAAGCAGGAGTGATAGATTCCCAATAGATAGTAGGTAGGTACATTTTTTATGTAGGTAAGTTAAATTACTACTATAAAGCTTGTGCAGCATAAGTATAAGAAGCATAAGTGTCGGGGCAGATATACCTATGTATGCTTGTGCTCGGGTCTTGGGTGTTAAATATGTATTTAAGTATGTATGTATCTATATACTTAAGTATGTTAACACAAGCATTGCTTACTTTGAGACTAGGTCGATTGGTGTGAATTGTGTGAAATATTTATTTAATTACTAGGTCCACTCCTGCTGGTTCGAGCTGAGGCCCGACTTCAAACAGATTAGTAGAAAGATATTTTCATGCTCATTATAGTCGGTTAATTTTTTTTTTCATATTTTTTGGGTGTATTTGAAGGTGGTTCTATTTTTTTATTTAAAAATTTTTATTTTTGGCTTTTTAGTTGTTTTGGTATTAAAAAACTTGCGAAGGCGTAGCCAGTAGACGAAACCCCGCTTCTGTTTCCGCTCTGAGGGACGCAAGTTAACTAACGAACCTAATCAGGTTAAACTTGGGATGGTTTCGAAGTCTTTTTTACTGTGGGGGGCACTGCCCCCCGAGCCCCCCCTCCAAGACCAGGCTTCTATTTCCGCTTTGAGGGACTCAAGGTAGCTCCCGTTTAACTAACGAAACCAAGTTAAACGGGAGGTGGTTTGACAGTATATTTTATTACGGGGGGCTCCGCCCCCCGAGCCCCCTTCCAATAGCGCAGCTTCTGTTTCCACTTTGAAGGACGCTAGGTGGCTAACTAACCTAACCGGTTTAAACGGACGGTAGTTTGAAGATTATTACAGCCCCCCCCCTTTTCCACTCTGACGGACGCAAGGTAGTTAACTAAACTAACCACATTAAACTGGAGGTGGTTTGACAGTATTTTTTTATTGCGGGGGGCTCCGCCCCCCGAGCCCCCCATCCAATAGCGGGGCTTTTATTTTCACTTTGGAGAACACAAAGTAACTAACAAACCTAACCAGCTTAAACAGGGCTGGTTTGAAAGTGTTTTTTTAATGCGGGGGGCTCCGCCCCCCAAGTTCCCCTTCCGGTACCGAAGCTTCTATTTCAACTATGACGGACGTACGATAACTAAAGAACCTAACCAGGTTAAACGGGGGATGGTTTGAAGGTATTTTTATTACGGGGGGTTCGGCCCCCCGAGCCCCCCTTTCGGTGCCAAGGCTGCAATTCCACTCTGAAGGACGAAATATAACTAACGAATCTAACCAGGATAAACGGTAGGTGATTTGACTGTATTGTTTATTGCGGGGGGCTCCGCCCCCCGAGCCCCCTCCCAATAGCGAAGCTTCTGTTTCTACTTTGAGGGACGCAAGGTGGCTATCTAACCTAACCAACCTAATCAGTTTAAGCGGGAGGTGGTTTGACAGAATTTTTTTATTGCGGGGGCTCCGCCCCCCTAGCCCCCTTTTCGGTGCCAAGGCTTCAATTCCTCTCTGAGGGACGCAAGGTAACTAACGAATCTAACCAGGATAAATGGGAGGTGATTTGACATTATTTTTTTATTGCGGGGGGCTCCGCCCCCCGATCCCCCCTTCTAATAGCAGAGCTTCTGTTTCCACTTTGAGGCACGCTAGGTGGCTAACTAACCTAAACGGCTTAAACGAAGGGTAGTTTGAAGGTATTTTTTATACCGGTACCGAGGCTTTTATTTCCAGTCTGACGGACGCAAGGTAGTTAACTAAACTAACCACATTAAGCGGGAGGTGGTTTGACAGTATTTTTTTAAATGCGGGGGGCTTCGCCCCCCGAGCCCCCCTCCGGTGGCTAGGCTTCCATTTCCACTGCGAGGCACGCAAAATAAGTAACGAACCTAACCAGGTTAAATGGGAGATTTACTTACACAATTCTTAGGACTGCTTTGGCCAATTCATATTAGGAATATTACGTTGTAGGTAAATCGATGTTCTTGTTATCAATATAGGGACGAACAAATATGCTTTAGGATTTTCAACAGTATGCCAAACGTCTAGGCTAGAAAATTTTAGAACAATCAACTTAATGCGATACAACAGGCACTCTTTGCTGACTGTACTTTTTGCCCCTGGTCACCAAAGTACTCGTCAAGACGAATCAAACGAGCCCAAACTTGATGTGGTTATGTCGTTTTATTACAGAGTTCTTATGATCACATTTCAAAACTCCACCTTCAGACCCTAGTTACCATCTAGGATCAAAGTACTCGTCAAGACATCTCAAATGAGCCCAAACTCAATGCGGTCGTATCGTTTTATTGCCGAGTTTCTATGGCCACCTTCCAGCTCCATCATCAGATCAGCTCCATGTTATAATAATATTGCATTGTCATCTAATTTACACATGCGTGCAAAAATTCAGCTCAATTGAAAACCGGGAAGTGGGTCAAATTTAATTTGCAAGATTTGACCCGTTGAGGAGTTCCGTTGGCCATGTGCTGTCTTCTTCATCAGGTCCAGTTTACCAAATGACACTTTCTGAATGCAAATACTTCATTTGATACTAAAAATGCTTAAATCACCATAGGTTTGCCTATAAAATTTGAAGGTTGCCCTTGATTTCTGTAGGATCCCATAATCAGATCGTGACTTGGTGCCAATGGGACCACCTCAGGAGTATACTCTTTCAAACAAAAAAAGAATTTTGAGAATCGGTTTACAATTGAGGGAGTAATCGCGTAACAAACATACAAAAAAAAAACATACAGACGAATTGAGAACCTCCTCTTTTTTTTTGAAGTCGGTTAATAAGACACAGGACAATTCACACCAATTTACTCAGTAGGTTGTTTCATTTTTCAAAATTTTTGATTTTTCTTTGACTTTGCTCGAATTCTTGTTTCCACTCATATGTAAAGTTCATACGCCAAAAATCAGTAAAATCGATTATCATCTAAAGGTTGCACAGTTTGATGACTTTTATGTCAAGTAATTGATATCGGTGTATTAGAGGATAGCAACATTTTCAAGTTTTTTATCTGAAGTGGAGGGTTATAAGTAATTTAAGTGTGTCGTTTAAAAGATTGAAGCATATTTTAACGTAAATAATAAGTTTCCTTGTGATATTTTGTTAGGAGCTGGACATCCTTCCAAAGAACAAGTGCTGTTGGTTTATTTTACACCATCACAAAGAAAAAAAACTCTTTCGGACGCCACTAAGTAGACAAGTATTAAACTGCAAGAAGTGTGGAAGAAGGCTAATATATATGTCAAGACAGTAACCGTTTGAACTAACGTTTAATAACTTTATAAGGAACAATACCAAAATTTGTTAACGTTTTCCTTAGAAATTATCCGAAAGCGTAAGAGACAAGACAAAGTGGATGCTTATAAAATGTAGCATTAAAATCGATTAAAGAAATCAACATGACTGTGACCTTGGACTAAGAATGCTCTTAATTAAGTAGTCATCAAGCCATGAAGACGATGAAAATAATTCTATTTTCTGTACCAACAGCAAAAATGTCACGTCCTATTTATAAGTAAACTAAAATCTCTCGATTGGACACTCATAGCTGCATAGGACCGCGAACAACTCTCCACTCGGCAAGCTAGTACTTCGGTTATTACAGTTGTTAAAAGCCTTGGTCACGATGTCTCAGATGTTTCTATATCGCCGTCTACTATTCATCGAACTCGGGTGACCAAAAGAAGCGAAATGGCTCAAAAAATTTAAGCATCATTAACCTTTACTCTAACATTGAAACTGTAAATTGTTGCCATCAATCGCATCCTGTAAGATTCTAGAAGACAGAGTAACTATTCTTTATTTAATGATTCGATCAGAGACATTCGTCTCTGATCGAATCATGCAACAGAAACAAGCATGCAACATGCAGCAGAAACAAGCATGCAACAGAAAATGCGTGGTCAAGCGAATCAAAAATGAGGTTGTAACTTGTGTAGTCTAAGTAGTAAATTATTTATTGAGTAGTTAATGTTCTATTTTATACTTTATTTTATTTTATTTCACTTAAAAACGATGTGTGGCTACCATATTGTGCTATCTTTA
Organism: Archips xylosteana; assembly: GCA_947563465.1. Lineage (NCBI taxonomy): Eukaryota > Metazoa > Arthropoda > Insecta > Lepidoptera > Tortricidae > Archips > Archips xylosteana. The sequence continues at coordinate 15,284,271 of OX387344.1, forward strand.
AATAAAAGTAATTACTTCTTTTTTTCGATTCTTATTTAGAGCTGTCCATTCTGTGCAACCTCTAAACATGGTCCAATCCACTTGAAATTTGGAAAATATTCTATTAACATAAGCTAGAACCGGAAGCTGAGCAAAGTCAGAAAAAATATCACAAAATTTTTTTTCACCTACAAAAGTGAAACACCCTATTACTCAGTCCCAAAGTAAGCAAAGCTACTACTAGGGTAATAGGCAACGCAGAAACATACTTATACATACATAAATACGTATGAAACACCCAATACTCGAGAACAAACATTCGTATTTTTCATACAAGTATCTGCCCTGACGCGGGAAACGAACCCGGGACCTCAAGCTTCGTAGTTAGGTTCTCTAACCACTAGGCCACTTAGATAGATACATAGATAAATAAACATCTTATCTATCTATTATCTATGATTTGGTAGCCGTTTTATTTCTATACCTATTCTCACAATCAATAAGGGAGTTCATTCAACTACTAAAATACCTACTTAATTAACATTAACATTGTCAAAACAATCCGAAACTAATTATGTTAAAGGTATTTACAAATTAAATATAGAAAATACATATAAAATTACTATTAACTGTAATTAAGTATCATCATTATCATCATTTCAGCCGAAAGACGTCCACTGCTGAACATAGGCCTCCCCCAAGGCTCGCCAAACAGATCGGTCCCGTGCCAACCGCATCCAACGCATTAAGTATAAAAATACTTAATTTCAAAAATAGTTTGTTCATGGTTTATTCATCATAATTGAAGACATCTTGGTCTTTTCGGAATATCCCTTTTTAGTAAAACCCCGGAATTTTAATTCAACTGTCAGACCTAAGGCCACGCGAACGCAGCCGCGGGTAAAAGCTAGTATATTTTATTTATAAACTTAAATAAGTAGTTCCTGTAGGACAAGGTTGGTGAATTCATGTGCAAAACGACCTTGTTTCAAATGAGTATCTTCCATCCCAACGAGTTTAATTATGATATGGTACCTTCTCCGGAATAAACTTTCTATGTTAACAAATGTCCTAATTTGAAGTTTGACTATTATTTGTTAAGCCGAAACCTCCGGCAATATGTAAAGCAATCTCAATCATATAACAAGGTAGCCCCTAATGGGAACGACCCAATTTAGTTATGTACAAGTTTATTTGGGTATCTGTCCGTGGGGCATTATAATAAATGGGGGACAAATCCGCGACCTTTAGGTTATTGAAATTTTATTAAGCTAGTAAAATATCCACATCCGTATAAAGATGCAAATGATAATTCGTTATTCAGGTGACACTTCACATTATTTTATTATCATCTTCGGGGTCATGTTTTAGGCTTGAATTGGAAACAATAGAAAATGTGAAAAGAATTTTAAAGGACAGGAAGTTGTATAATAGTAGGCACTTTGGTTTGAAGCAATACCGCAATAAACCGGGCAATAATGAACATTTCCGTTAATCCGGCTCACGGCTCTATTACCGCCCGAAGAAAACAACGGATCAGAATTAAAGAAAAGATTAGTAATTCGCCGTCGAGCGGCGCTGAAGTGAAGTGGCGCAAACGATAAATCTTGGCCGTTCTTACGGATTCTGGCCGTTTTCTTACGGATTCTGTTCTTCGGCCGCCATTGCAAAAACAGCCACGCGTAATTAATTACCCAACCCGGTCGGGTCAGCTTTGCAAAATCCTATCCCTGCTTGTGACTTTTTTGGGATTACAGAAAAGTTAACTCTAGTTCGTTAATTGATTTTGTACTAAATTAGGCGAAAGCACATGATAATTGTGTTAAAATAACTTGCGCAATTGAAGCTTATTTCGCTTAAGCTATGCTGGGTTTATCTTACAATTAAACAAATTGGCTTTAAACAATTGACAAAATAGGATACGCCTACATGTTGCGTGAAATGTCGCTTCCATTATTTGCCTGTACTTGAATAACACGTTTTTGTCAACTTTGAAGTTATTATTCTTAAGAAACAATCCTCATTAATTTCTAATAAGTGTGTCTTAAGCAATCTCACAACAAATGAAAACAAGAACTAAAACTGTTATTAAGAAAATTTAATAGCTGCCGAGAATAAAATGTTCGTTCAACTACGGCAGACATCGCAAACAGTCAACGTGCCTTATTAATTTCCATTTTCGAACCGAGAAAGAAAACGTGTTTCTCTACAAATTACTCCGTAGCCTCTGATAGCGAGACACAAAAAATATTAAAGCATCTTTGAAGTTGAAGATCGCAGTAATGATCTGCTGTGAGGAAGGATCGCTCAGAAATTGTTTTCGTTTTCGTTTCAGTGGGGTTTCCGGCTTCCGGACAGAGTCGCGAGGAAATGCGACGCTTATCTGCGCCCCGGAAACTCACGCGCCTTTAGCTTTGACCTGCGCGGCGTTTGCATCGCCCACAGCCCTAATCAGTACTAATTTAGGTATTTAAGTATATAGTCGAACATTGCTTTGCGGAGGTCTATAATCTAACTGTGCTAAGAGGAAACTACAAAAGTTGCAGCACTTGAGCGTGTAGATTTGAAGGGTGCCACTACTTTGTATTACATCAATGGTGCCACTGCACACATTACGATGTTGCTCTGATTCGTCGGTGTAAGCAATAATTAGGCGAGGACCTTGGCGATTACAGTTCACATCACCCATCGTTTGCGTGGGGCATGCTGAAAGTTTCTGGAACTGGCCACTTATAAAAAGAAAATTAAAAAAGCAATAATAGGATTTGAAAAAATAACTCTTTGGCAGTATATTACTTCTTAATTTACGAGACTGTCATTTGTTTTTTCATCGTGGTGTTGGATTGAAATTTGTGTGTCGCTGTTGCAATAAGTTTTAAGTCGTGAAAATTTTCGATCCAAGATTTTTTACGATTTCCAATGTGGATTAAGTCAGCAAGAGAGTTGTCAAAGACTTCTATTAGCATTTGGTGATGAAGCCCCATGTCGTAGCTCTGTCTATTCGTGGTTTAGTGAGTTTAGACGAGGACGTGACCATCTCTATGACGATGAACGTGAAGGCCGGCCAGCAACTGCGGTTACCGATATTAATATTAATACTGTACGACAACTAATTGAAACTGACAAAAAAATTACATGTCAGCAAATTCGTACTACCTTAGGAATTGGAATGAGCCAGGTCCAAAAGATATTGCATTTGCATCTGAAGGTTCGGAAACTTTGCACCCAATGGATACCGCATGATTTATCGGAAGACCAGAAACGACTGCGTGTAGAGTAGTGCTGCAAAATGATAAAAAAATTTGACGGAGGACAATCAATGGCTGTATATAACATCGTGACAGGTGAAGAAACCTGGGTATACTGCTTTGAACCGGAAAGAAAAAGTCAATCAGCTGAATGGGTCTTTCCTTTTGAAGACTTGCCGACGAAAGTAAAAAAAAGTCGAAGCACAGGTAAGAAAATGGTTGCTTTGTTTTTCGGCAAATCGGGACATTTCACCACTGTGTCACTTGAAAGCCAAAAGACAGTAACTGCAGATGGGTATGTGAACACGTGCTTGCCCAAAGTGTTTGAAAAATTCGTGAAAAGCGTCCCCGTAGCAAAATAGTCCTTCATCACGACAACGCGTCGGCACATTCCGCTAAAGCAACGAATGCGTATTTGGAGGCTTCAAATGTAGAATTAATGACTCATCCACCATCCGCCATACAGCCCTGATCTTGCACCATGCGATTTCTTTTTGCTCCCAAAGATTAAAGATAAACTTAGAGGTTTACGGTTTACAAGTCCGGAAATGGCAGCGAATGCTTTCCATGAGGCCATCGAAGAAGTCCCTAAGGAAGACTGGACCCACTGCTTTTCACAATGGTTCCAGCGAATGCAAAAGTGTGTAAATAGGGAGGGTATATACTTTGAAAAACAATAAATGTGTCATAACGATAATGCGTAGTCTTATTTTTTAGAATCCAGAAACTTTCAGTATGACCTAAGTATCCATCTATGAACTGTGTTCCACTGTATCATCATCATCACCATCATCCCAGCCTATATACGTCCCACTGCAGGGCACGGGCCTCCTCTCAGAATGAGAATGTCTGGGCCGTAGTTCCCACGCAGGCCCAGTGCGGATTGGAAACTGCATACACACCATTGTATTAGTGTGCAGGTTTCCTCACATACCCATAGTCTATGAATTACCAATGGAATAAAATATGTTACTTGGTTTCTACACAATGTTCCGTCTATACGATATATACGTGTAACCAGGCGTTAGTCGTAAGTTCGTTGCGTTCCACGGGAATTCTGCATTTTTCCGAGATAAAAAGCAGCCTATATTAATTTGGGATAGCGTAGCTTTGTATATTTAAAAGAATTAGTAAAATAGATTCAATAATTTCAGAGATATTCCTACATGCGAACAGACGAAAATGCACACACAAACGACATAAGTTTAACTTGTTGTTTATTATAAATACAGATTTAGTTAGATCGTGTAGACATTATGTAGATCATTTGTTTTCATGTTGTTACCAAACAGTGTTACATGGCGGCCATTGGGAAGGTAGTTTGCATGAAAACACATATTATTATTAGAAATACTTAGCTACGTTATTTTAAGTTTGTCAACTTACTATTTAATAACTCATATATGATTTGTAAAAAAGTATACCTTTATAACCTGTGAAAAGTACAAGATTCGTGGTGACCTTGTGTATTTTAAATCGAATCTTGCCTCCTACAAATATTTACTAAACCAAATGAACTCATAATAATATTTTCACTTCTCATGCTCTTAAAATGTTACTTTAGTCTCTGCATATCGGGACTAAAGCTCTTTTTTGATCTCTAGGGATTAAAGTAAAATTTTTTTAATTGACTATGGAAACCCCTAAACTGCCAATCACGGTGTTTGTGAATGGAGGATTATCGCCATTTTCAGTAACTGGGTATAGACAATTTTAAAGCTTTCCACAGACCGAAGCGCGCTGCGGACGCACTGTAGCGCCCTGCGCTTCGGTCTGTGGAAGCCTGTAGGTTGTGGAATTAACCTCAAAATGACAACTGTATAAAAAATATTTAAAAAATAATAATATCGTGAAACACATTGAATAATTACGAATATTAATCTATTTAACTATAAAATATTAAAGATGAATTCATTTTATTTTGCATGTAAAGAAAGATTTCCTTTAGCTTAGGTGTTTTTAATTTGTTTTTTTTTTTAAAAACGCTGTCGGCAAAGCAGTGCTGGAGTGTACGGTAGATAGAGCAGTTACGTTTGAAAGTTAATATGGCGTGACTTCAAAATAATGCGATGTCAGTTGCATTTAATAGTAAATAGAAAGTATAATTAGATATAATTTAACAAAGAATTGGCATATAGAAAATAAACTTAAAAAGTCGTTTCTTTATTCACGGGTAAGTGTTTCAGTTAACAATATATTTTGTGTGTGAACTTAGATCAATTAGGTTAATTTATTTGCCGATTCTAATGAATGAACAATTATCATTCTTACATGCATAGTCCAATTAGTTTTAACATAGTCTTTAAGTTAGAATCTGTTTTCTAATTATGCAAGCATTTAAAGCGTCACTTTACAAAAAAATATAAAAGAAAAGAAAAGACAGCGGTATTTTTTTTTGCTATTTGAATTTCGTACAGATGTCCATTGCTCGTATTGAGCATACGTTGTAAAAAAGTAATTTTGTACGTCGTTTTTTTCCTCGCATTCAAAGTGAAAAGTAGAGTGTTTAACGCGGGACTAAACTACCATAATGACAACTCGAATTATAGCCTCCCTCGCTATCGCTCGGGTGGCTAAATATCTCGTGTCATTATGGCTTGTTTTAGTCCCTTGTTGAACAATCTACTATTTTTTTTAATAAATATCATCCTGAAACAGTCGAGGGAAGTTCATACTAAAATAAAATTAATTTGAAAACAGCTATGCAATTTAGCCTGCGCTTTTCAACTCAATGCAAACATGCAGAAACGTGATGTGATTTAATTTACTATCATGTCTGGTTAACCATTTCTAATAGTAGAGTAATTATTTATAATTGCTATTACAATTACGTTCTTCGGTTCAAAGGGCTGGTAATTTTGGTGTAACATTAAACATCTGGGCCCTATTTCACGAATCTACAAGTTACGGATTTACATGCCAGTAACTAGTGTTACAATTACAAGTGCTAGTAAAATCTGTTTCACTAATAATTCATGTAAGACTAGTGGATTCCTGTTTCACTAATGTCACCAGACTAGTATTACTAGCCCGTGGACTATTATATTACTAGTGTATGTTTCACAAATTTACAATAGTAACCTACTAGTTACTAGTCGCGAACTAGTAAATACTGGCGAATTTTACCATGGTAAATGGTCTTTTGTTTCACGCATGTGAAAATATTTACAAACACTTGTAAAATACCACTGTAAACCTACCAAGTAAAAGTTACTAGTAACATTTTTCTCGTGAGTAATTTATCAGATTTATTAAATTAAATAGTAAATATAACAAACAATGTGGACAGATTCCGACACAGATGAAGATGATATTATTATTCGTCGCCAGAGAGTTTTTTTACCGAGAATTGAGTACCGTCTTGGCACTACATTTGAATTCAATGAAAGATTTCGACACCCATAAATTGGCAAAGGGTTCTCAAGCCATTCAGCCATTCAAGCAAGTCTTAATTTTAATAGCGGCTTGTTTTCGCATAAAATATTACAGATATTTTAAAAAAAGTCTACTATGCAATTGTACTAATTTAAAACATAAAAATAATACGTGATTCAACGAAAATTATATTAATCTGCCGTGACGTGGATGAATGGCGTAAATACCCAAAGCCTATCCCAACTAGTATTTTGAGCAGTCTACCGCTACTAGCTACAAGTCTTGTAAAAAAAACATGAAACAGGATTCATCAAGACTTGTAGCTATTGACTAGTAACTATTAACTAGTAATGCCGTATATTTGTAGAGTCTAGTTGGGATAGGCTTTGGGTATTTACGCCATTCATCCACGTCATGGCAGATTAATATAATTTTCGTTGAATCACGTATTATTTTTATGTTTTAAATTAGTACAAATGCATAGTAGACTTTTTTAAAGTATCTGTAATATTTTATGCGAAAACAAGCCGCTATTAAAATTAAGACTTGCTTGAATGGCTGAATGGCTTGAGAACCCTTTGCCAATTTATGGGTGTCGAAATCTTTCATTGAATTCAAATGTAGTGCCAAGACGGTACTCAATTCTCGGTAAAAAAACTCTCTGGCGATGAATAATAACATCATCTTCATCTGTGTCGGAATCTGTCCACATTGTTTGTTATATTTACTATTTAATTTAATAAATCTGATAAATTACTCACGAGAAAAATGTTACTAGTAACTTTTACAAAGCTTCGGACCTTGGTAGGTTTACAGTGGTATTTTACAAGTGTTTGTAAATATTTTCACATGCGTGAAACAAAAGACCATTTACCATGGTAAAATTCGCCAGTATTTACTAGTTCGCGACTAGTAACTAGTAGGTTACTATTGTAAATTTGTGAAACATACACTAGTAATATAATAGTCCATGGGCTAGTAATACTAGTCTGGTGACATTAGTGAAACAGGAATCCACTAGTCTTACATGAATTATTAGTGAAACAGATTTTACTAGCACTTGTAATTGTAACACTAGTTACTGGTAACTAGTAAATCCGTAACTTGTAGATTCGTGAAATAGGGCCCTGGGCGTTGGGCAGCGACCTGTAACACAATAACAATATTACTTCGTTCAAATTACAGGTACTTAAGTACAATAGTTCGAGATAATCCATTGATTACGGTAGAACTACATAGCAATCAACGCAAAGTAGCTTGAAATACAACCTTTTTAGGGCTCCGTAACCTTGTCCATCTGTCCGCCGATCGTCCGTCTGTTTGTCATAGAACTGTATCTCAATAATCGTAATAGTTAGACATCATCATCATTTCAGTCGAAAGACGTCCACTGCTGAACATAAATAGACCATAGATAGACAGCTGAAATATCGATACCTTAGTTCACACTCATACTAATTACAATGAAATGAACTTCACATACAAATTAGCACTGTATATACTAGTGTACAAAACTACTACTTCATTGTGCAGTTCATTGTAATTAGTATGAGTGTAAACTAAAGTATCGTCATAATGTATACATTCATACTTATATTATAAATACGAAAGTAACTATGTCTGTCTGTTACCTTTCCACGCTTAAACTGCTGAACCGATTTAAATGCAATTTGGCATTGAGATAGTTTAAGACCAAGGAAATGATATTGAATAGATTTTATCACAAAAAAATGCATAGTTCCCGCGGAATAGCGATAAACGAATTTTTCGCAGACAGAGTTTCGAATTTGTAATATTGGTATGGATATTTTGCCTTACCTGTAAATTTTTAAGGACCCTTCAGTGCGCAAGTCTGATTCGCACTTTGCCGGTTTTTTCCGTTGCTCCTTCACTACCACACTGCATGATCAATGTAAAAAAATAATCAAAAGTTGCCGACGATTTCCAATTTAGGACACCAAATTATGAGTACGAGTACAAAACAACAATGGTAGTAACAAATATGTTAACATGACACAATTACCTACTGAAAATGCAGTAAATCCCTTACGCAATTACCAACTAAATAGTCAAACAGAATAGTTAATAATAATTAAGAAAGTTGTTCTGCTATACTCTCTAACATAACATCTCGTCTAGGTAATAACCTAGTTCGTAATTTGTTGAAAACAGTTACATGATATTAAGCTCGCGAGCTCGGCAAAATATGCACTTTAGCTGAAGGTTCCTGCACTTCGGATATACCTACTCTTACTAAGCTCGAGTTTACAAAAGTACGTTAGTAAAATCAACGTTCTAAAGAGGTAGGTACAATATGTAGTACCTATCGTCTACCTAGAAATTGGTCGTTTCATTTGACAGCCTTATATACCTAATCTTGAAACTAGAACCCTTAATATTAAGAGGTGAGAGAAGTGTGTTACTTCACAGAAGCAGTAATTTAACTCAGACTCTGCGAGCAAAGTCAGTAGGTGGGTGCACATAATAACATACATAAATCAGAATAATTAAGTTTAGTACTTAATCATTTACAGCCGAAAGACGTCCACTGCTGAATATGGGCCTCTCCCATGGCTCGCCAAACAGATCGGTCCCGTGCCATCAGCATCCAACGCCATCCCGCAATCTTAACCAGGTCGTCGCTCCATCTTGTTGGAGGCCTACCTACACTGCGCCTTCCGGTCCGTGGACGCCACTCGAGCGAACCTTTTTGCCTTATCGGCCATCAGTTCTACGAGCGATGTGCCCTGCCCACTGCCACTTTAGTGTGGTGATTCTTCGAGCTATGTCGGTGACTTTAGTTTTTGCGCAGATTCCATCATTTCTAATGCGATCCCGCAGAGAAACTAGCCCTCTCCATCGCCCTCTGAGTGACTTTGAGCTTTCTTATGAGGCCCATCGTTAGATTTAGATAAAAATACCTAATAATCAGTCAAAACGTAACCTTAAATGGAACATTATTCTGTATCAAATGCCCATTCACGCTTGGTCAGAAGAAAACAGTCAGAAAAATGGACAGAGATAAATGTTTTAAATAATACAAGGTACGGCTTCCTGTTGGACCAACCAGCAACCTCAACGTCAGCCTGCTGCTCATTGGATCAAAAACAACAATCTATGTTAGACGCATGCATTGTTGGGGGCCACGTGTAACTTCCTCTTGCCGATTGTCGGCTAATTCTTCGCACTCGAATGGAGGCTGTACAACGCAATAAATTCTTGGCATTCAGACGAGGCAGCCATGCGAGAGAGCTCTGATAAAAACGGGATGACGTGGCTTCTGACACATTTTTCCTTAGAGGACAATTCTTGAGACCTTTGAGGCGTAAACGTCAAGTGTCGAGATTTTGGTAGGTCTCCGGAATAATCGTCGCTCTGTTTACAGGTGCTTGCGAACTTGCAACGGGTGCAGAATGGCGGCCAAAGTTTTACTCCTGCCTGAACGGAAAGGATGAACGATAAGAGCTTGAAAACTTAAATGTTGTGAGTGGCTATTTTTTTGTTAGTTGTGTCATGTGAATGTGTATTAAATCTCGACACCTTATTGTAACGTATTGCTTGTTCCCACTCATATGTACTTGTATATTTCACATACTTACTCTCTTTCGCTCCATTTATCCTTGCGAAAAGCTCTATGTGCTTTTGAATTGGGAAATCATCGAACCTAAATATTAATAGGTTGGCACATAAGTAGGTATATTCTATTGAATAAAATACTCACTGAACTTCTCCTAACTAGTATGAACAACAAATGTCTACTAGATCCCTTAAGGCCTTATTTATCATTTTGTTATTCCTTTAGATATCTTCCCCGTAATCTGATTACAAGTACAGTACAGACGTTGTGTAAAAATATAAACATTGTTGGATACCAATATCTATAAAATGTAGCAAATTGGTGAAACACATAATGCAACAATCTAAAATTGTTTCAATTTTAGTAAATTAATTAACTGCAGATGCTACCGGTGACCGAAGAGCTGGCCTCGCTCAAAGAATTAGCCTAGCGATTCAACGAGGAAATACTGCCAGCATACTCGGCACAATGCCGCAGGGGCCTTTTTTATTTTAGATCTAGTTTAGTTTTAATTTAGTTTGTAATATTTAGTATTATTTCTGCTTATTGTTTTATTTTATATTGAATGTCTAACTATTTAACAAATACTAATATTTCCTGTTAAAAAAAAATTAACTGCATCAATAAATTTATTCTTATTCTTATTCTTAATTTTGATTGCGTGTCTGTATTTGAGAAAATTTGAGTGTAAAACAAACCAGTGGTCTCAGATCACACAAAGGAAAAATACATTAATATTTCTATTTCAGTGATACAGGTCTTTATTAGCATCATCATCATATCAGCCAAAAGACGTCCACTGCTGGACAAACGCCTACCCCAAAGAGTTACACAACGATCAGTCCTGCGCTGCCCGTATCCAAGTGGTTCCTACGAATTTTACCAGACGTCGGTCCATTCTTATTGCCCAACACCCTTCCCGCCACTCTAGAACTTATCGGCTGTCGATCCTATGAGCAATGTACCTACCCTGCCCACTACCACTTAAGTCTCGCAACTCTCCGAGCTAGGTCAGTAACTTCGGCTTCTTACTTACTTTATGGTTGGTTTTGGGTGGTGACTACAGGTTCATAAAGGTATCAATACTACAATTAGAATCAGCCTAGCGATTCAACGAGGAAATGCTGCCAGCATCTTCGGCACAATGACGCAGGGGCCTTTTTTAGATATAGTTTAGTTTTTAATTTAGTTTGTAATAGTGTTATTTTTGTTTGTTTAGATCTAGTTAAGTTTTTAATTTAGTTTGTAATATTTAGTTTATAGTTTAGTTTTATTCATTGTTATTTTATCTCAATTGTTTTAATTAATTTATACCAATAAATTATTAGAATTAGAATAAATATGATCGATATGGAGTTAAGTATGGATACTTTAAGACTAATCAATAAGACCCATTGATTCCTACCAAACCATGTTGAAGTTCCCTATAAAATTTTAGAATTATGGATACTATTAACAGTGACGACACTTCGTAACACATCGATTCCTACCGGAGCCCCCCTAATTCCCCTACTTTTTTTAAGTGATATTTTTTTAAGTGATGTATATTTTTATGTGTATGTATGTACTGACACATACAAGGTGTTGCATCTAAATATGTACCCAACTCACGCTTTTCTCACTCTACGAGTTGTCTAAAGGGCGTTTATTCGAGCGTTTCAACCGCCTCATTTATCTGGCCACATTTTTTAAGAAAAGGCAGAAGTTTCTGGCATGGTTTCCAGTTATATGGTACTGAGACGTACAGGACCTCTAATATATAACCGAAAGCCCTATCAAAACCTGCAGCCATTTCTTAAAAAATGTGATCAGTTGAAAGAGGCAGTTGTAACGCCTAAATAAACGCCCTAAAGACGATTTCATTCTATATTATGCCTAATCCTCGTAATTATAATACAATGATGTTTAAATGCCATGGCTTGATTGAACAAGTGCTAGATATTTTTGCAAATAAACGCACTATCTAATTATTCTTAGTTTGTCGTTTCCAACTTAAATTCTGCGACTAGATAACGTCGCAGTTCATATTAAAACGACAGCTCCATAGCGTCCGATACCATTTTTGAAAGCCGAAAGCGCTCCAATTTTATTTTCACGCCTGCAGCTTCGCGATACGATGAAACTTTCAGCGCAGGCTTTCGCTACACGCGAGTACAACATAAATTGTGGACGCCACCCGCGACGGTGCCCTTATTCCCAACAATGTGCGCTCATTTTTCAGTGATCCTAAGTATCACCAACAATGGACACAATTTCATGGAGACAGTTAATCTTGACACGATGCAAAAGATGATGGGTGCGGTTTAGCGGGCTCGGCGGAAAGAATGATATTCTTTCGCGATAAAAAGCTTCTTGAATTAAAATTATTGCTATGGTGCATCAAATCGACTTCTAATATTTTATATTAAATTTGTTTCTCATAATTTATTAAACGCTGTCAACACTGAAAGGTAAAAAAAATAACATAGGTATATTTTTTTTAGATACTTAGTCAAAAAAGATCGAGCATGTATGAAAAGACTAATGTGTTGTGGAAGCGAAAGATGTACCTATTTCAAGATCGTAGCAGGTGGAAACAATGTCTCTGCCTACGCCTTTGCTGAGAAGGAGGCGTGATTGAATGTTCGTAGGTATGTATGTATTAAGAAAAAATGTGCGTTGATCGATGGTAGAGCCTTACGAGTATCCAAGATGTAAGACATAGGCGTTACCAATTCAAAATAGTTATTTCTAACTATTGTAACCTGGGTACATTAGAGCAGATTTAAGTGATTTTTTTCTGTTGCTATTTTAATGTGGCATCCATTCATTTCTTCATCTTTAGTTATAGCCAAGAATTTTAATTTCTCTCAGATTTAAGCCCACATTAAAATTATCAATATTCGGGCATTTCTATTTTTCGTTGTACCGAAAATTAAGAAATTGTTAACAGGGAATTAAAATTAGTCCGTTTGGTTACGCACTTTTTCAAGCCTTTACAATAATAAAAAACGTAACAAATTGGACAAGTTTAAAAATGTTTAACATCAAGTGAAGAATTGTCCGGTTTGTTACGTTTTTTTTATTGTAAATATTTGTTTTTAGTGAGTGCATTAAATAAAAAAGTATAGCGACATAATTACACGTCCAACACGAACAGCAAACGCAATGAAATTATCTTCCCAGCTAGATTAATTGGAAATTCGATTACTAAAACACACACGAAGCGAATTAAGCGGTCTGCTTATTTAACAACGTACATTATAACGCTCATAACGCGTTCGCACTTCAACCATGCGTTTGAAAGGTAATGAACGAAGTCGATTAGTTGTCTCATCATCATCATCATCATTTCAGCCGCAGGACATCCACTGCTGGATATAGGCCTATCATTGACGCCCAATCATTACGGTTGGAAGCGACTTGCATCCACCCTGAACCTGCGGCCTTCACCAAATCGTCCGTCCATCTCGTTGGTGGACGTCCCACGCTGCGCTTGCCAGTCCGTGTTCTCCATTCCGGAACTTGAAAAAAAAAGAAAAGCTGAAATTCGGGTTGTAGGTTGTTTGGGGAATGTAGAGGAGCTTTGAGAGAGGACTTTCTAAAATTCCCACGGGAACGGGAAAAACAGAATTTTTCGTTTTACTGGTCATAGAAAGCTGAAATTCGGCATGTAGGTTGCTTAGGGAGTGTAAAGGAGCATTGAGAGAGGATTTTCCAAAAATCCCACGGGAACGGGAAAAAACGGGATTTTTCGTTTAACTGGTTGTAGAAAGCTGAATTTGGCATGTAGGTTCCTTGGGGAGTGTAGAGGAGCATTGTGAGAGGACTTTCCAAAATTCCCACAGGAACGGGAAAAAACGGGATTTTTCGTTACTGGTCGTAGAAAGACGAAATTTGACAAGTGGGTTCCTTGGGGAGTGTAGAGGAGCACTAAGAAAGTATTTCCCGAAATTCTTACGGGAAAGGGAAAAAACGGGATTTTGCGTTTTACTGGTTGTAGAAAGCTAAAATTTCAAAATTCATAACGTCACACTGTAAATAGGCCGCAAAGGGCTCTTTAACCGAGTTCAAAAAAAGGAGGAGATTATACATTCCACTTTATGTATTTTTTTATGTAGGTATGTTCGCCGATTTCTTGGTCAATTGTTGACCGATTATAAAAATTATTTTTTATTCGAAAGAATACAATATACTCCTAGATGGTTCCATTGTCACCAAATCAGGATCTGATTACGGGATCTTAGGGAAATCGAGGGCAACCCTCAAATTTTGTAGGCACGCTTTACGTTTTTCATATATTTTCTCAAGCTATTTAAGTGTTTGCGTCTGGTAGACATCATCTCATGTAGATGAGCTGATGATGGACGGTAAAACTCCTTAACGGTTAGGAGTTGAGGATATTTTTTCAAATATTATAGGTACGTATAGACCGATAGTTGTATTCTTTCAGGTTATCCGGGTGAGCTGATGATGGAAGGTTAAACTCCTTAACGGTTAGGAGTTATAGGAAGTTTCTTTAAATATCATGTGCACGTATAGACCTTTAGTTGTATTCTTTCTGGTTATTCAGATGAGCTGATGATGGAAGGTATAACTCCTTAACGGTTAGGTCACACAACACCTTAACAAAATACTATAATATGTATAATATCAATGCTAAGTAGGTACACAGCGCTTCCAGTTACTCAAGTTTCCGAAGAAGGTAAGAAAACATTGAATTATACCTAATGCAGGACAGGGGAAATTAATAATAGGTTTTATATTATTAACAAACCTGGTTATTTTAGTGCCCGCTTTCGAATAGTGAAAAACATTGTATATAAAGAAATACTGTAAAGGACCGTATCTACCTGAAGTTTAGTCGGGCTTGCTTGCTCGCTTACTTGCACGCTTTCTTGCACGCTTGCTTGCTTGCGTGCATGCATGCTTGCTTGCATGCTTGCATGCTTGCCTGTATGCTTGCTTGCTTGATATCTTGGTTCTTTGGAATACTCATGGTACACGCGAGCGAAGCCGTGGGCAAAAGCTAGTCTTAATATATAAAAGAAGAAACTGACTGACTGACATATCACCGCACAGCCCAAACCACTGGGCCTAGAGATTCCAAATTTGGCATGTAGGTTCCTTATAAGGTCTAGGGGTGCACTAAGAAAGGATTTTTCAAAATTCACTCCCTGAGGGGGTGAAACGGGGGTCCAAAGTTTGTATGGGAAAACAAGATTCGTTCGTTGTTTCAGGTTTTTTGAGAATTCAACCCCTAAAAGGGGGAAAAGGGGTAACAAAGTCTGAAAGCAACATGGGTGTTGTTTCTATGGTTTATCGGGTCGCTGGTTACGAAAACAACAACGGTTTTAAAATCCGACGTGGCAGACGTAAAATACCATCTCCCTGGATGGGGTGCGATGGGGTTGAAATGTCTAAATAAACTAAAATGACTGTTGATATATCAACGCACAGCCCAAACCACTGGACCTAGAGACTTGAAATTTTGCACATAGATACCTTATACAATGTAGGCATCCACTAAGGAAGGATTTTTGGGAATTCCGACGGGGACGGGAAAAAACGGGATTTATATATTCGATTCCGAGTGACCCTATCTCAGTAACTATAATAACTAGACTCTTCAAACTTGATACACAAGTAGGTATTACATTAGTTAAAACATTAATTTCAGGATTTTTTAAAATTCCCACGGGATAAGGAAATAAACGGGATTTATATATTCAGTTCAACGGAATCCTATGAACTATAATTACTAGACTCTTCAAATTTGGCATAGAAGAAGGTAATTATAATAATAAGAAGAAATTTTAAGGATTTTTGGAAATTCACACGGGATAAGGAAAAAACGGGATTTTTCGTTTTACTGGTCGTAGAAAGCTGAAATTCAGCATGTAGGTTGCTTGGGGAGTGTAGAGGAGCATTGAGAGAGGACTTTCCGAAATTCCCACGGGACCGAGAAAAAACGAAATTTATATATTCAGTTCAACGGAATCCTATGAACTATAATTACTAGACTCTTCAAATTTGGCATAGAAGCAGGTAATTATTATAGGTAGTAAAAAATTGTTTTAAGGATTTTCGGAAATTCCCTCGGGATAAAGAAAAAACGGGATTTTTCGTTTTACCGGTCGTAGAAAGCTGAAATTCGGCATGTAGGTTGCTTGAGGAAAGTAGAGCAGCATTGAGGGAGGACTTTCTGAAATTCTCACGGGAACGGGAAAAACGGGATTTTTCGTTTTACTGGTCGTAGAAAGCTGAAATTTGGCAAATGGGTTCCTTGGGGAATGTAGGGGAGTATTAATAAAGCATTTCCCGAAATTCTTACGGGAACGAGAAAAAACGGGATTTTGCGTTTTACTGGTTGAAAGGTAAAATTTCAAAATTCAAAAGTTTATACTGTAAGTAGGCCACAAAGGGCTCTTTAACCGACTTCAAAAAAAGGAGAAGGTTATGCATTCCACTTTATGTATTTTTTTTATGTAGTATGTTCACCGATTTTTCAGTCAATTGTGGACCGATTTTAAAAATTCTTTTTTTATTCGAAAGAATATAATATACTCCTGAGGAGATGGTCCCATTGTCACCAAATCAGGACCTGATGACGGGATCTCAGGGAAATCGAGGCCAACCTTCAAATTTTGTAGGCACGCATTACGTTTTTCATATATTTTCTCAAGCTATTTAAGTGTTTGCGCCTGGTAGACATCATCTCATGTTAATGAGCTGATGATGGAAGGTAAAACTCCTTAACGGTTAAGAGTTGAGGATAATTTTTTCAAATATTATAGGTACTTATAGACCGATAGTTGTATTCTTTCAGGTTATCCGGGTGAGCTGATGATGGAAGGTTAAACTCCTTAAGCGGTTAGGAGATATAGGAAGTTTCTTTAAATATCATATGCACGTATAGACCTTTAGTTGTATTCTTTCTGGTTATTCAGATTGTTAGTGCCCGCTTCCGAATTAGTGAAAAACATTGTATACAAAGAAATACTGTAAAGGATCGCATTCTACCTGACGTTTAGTCGTGCGCGTTTGCACGCTTGCTTGCACGCTTACTTGGACGTTTTCTTGCATGCTTGCATGCTTTCTTGCTTGCCTGTATGCTTGCTTGCTTGATATCTTGGTTCTTTGGAATACTTATGGTACACGCGAGCGAAGCCGCGGGAAAAAGCTAGTTTAAACTAAAATCTTTTTAATTTACTAAGACTTACGTGACTTAGTTTATACACTCAAGATTTCTTTTTAATTTTTGATTTAAAAATTTCAAATGTTTAATAACAAATTCCACATCTTAGCTAAGTAAATATTAATTCAGGTACAGCACTAATTGTTTCGAAGTTACACTACTGAAATGAAATCCCTAGCAACTGCAATTTGGAATTTCTATTTACTTCAGCATTATGCTACAGGAAAGTTTATTAAATGAACTCGCAATTCTCACATTCTTCGCCTTTGAACTTTCTTTAGGCAACGTAAATACAAAATGGTGTCCTACTCGTAAATCAAGATTTTACCGAAACTCATACAAATATCCAAACAAAGGCCCAGATACAAAAAAAAACCTTTAATAACACCCACAGAAAATTGTAACGTTCTAAATATTTGAGTCATTTGACAATAGTACATTATTGTAGAGGCTAGAAAGTAAGCAATAGATGGACGAGTTAGTTCGAAAGTTCGAGTCCATCTATTGCACTTTCGGCCGAGGCTTACACAGTGCAAGTGCAAGGATACACGCGAGGAAATAAAAATCGATAAGTAATTAAAAACAGACATATTTTATTAGTATATGGCTGTATGGAATCTGATTCCTTTGCTTACCCGTGAAAGGATGAATATTATTAAGAAATTAAAAACGACTTCTCATGGGCCAATTTAATTTCATATACAGCACAAGTCGTGTTCTGATTGGTCGAATCAGTGACCAGCGGACCGATGTGATTGGTGACTTGCTCAATGGAACAGTATGCTTAGTATAAGTTTTACTTCACCAAAATACTTCTCGATCGCGTTTACGTAAAAATTTTAATTCTATGGAAACATGGACGCGCGCGCGCGGAGGCGCGGTCCATGTTTCCCTAGTAATTGATTTTTTTACGTAAACGCGATCGAGAAGTATTTTGGTGAAGTAAAACTTATACTAAGCGTACAGGCCAACAATGTTAATCCATACTTCCATACTTAATATACCACCAGCTAGTTAATTAATATTACCTGATCTATCTTCTATATAAAAATCTCGTGTCACGGTGTTTGTTATCGAACTCCTCCGAAACGGCTAGACTGATTTTTATGAATTTTATTCTCCGTATTCAGTAGGCCTGGGAATAGGTCGTAGGCTATTTTCTATACCCCTATTCTTCGCAGACGGAGTCGCGGGCAACAGCTAGTAATGTAAAAAATTGTAACTGGGAATATAAAAAACTTTTTATCCATCCATATCAATACTTCAAACTAATATTATAAATGCGAAAGTGTGTCTGTCTGTCTTTCCGTCAGTCTTTCTGTTACCTTTTCACGCTGAAACCGCTGAACGGATTTAGATGAAATTTTGTATGGAGATAGTTTGGAACCTTGGAAAGGACATAGGATAGTTTATTATCTCGTAAAATTGCATAGTTAACGCGGGTGAGCAAAGTAATTGTTTCAGTTCATAAACGAATTCTTCTGAGACGGAGTCGCGGGTAGCAGCCATTTAAAAGGTATCAGTACAACTAGACTGAAATCGAAGGATTTTTTTTGTAGCTATTTAATTAAACGTAATATCAAGCTTGACTGTGCCCTAATGATATGGCGGAGCGTTCAGTAAATAGCGATAGGAATTGATTCAAGCTCGTTTCCCCTAATTGAAACATGTCTCAAGTACGCAACGTACGTATTTACATACAACGAAACCTTAAATTTCACTTTGATATCCTCGATTCTCTCATTACACGGGCTTTATAGCTGTTCCCAACAATAAAACTCTTGAGTTTGCATTGAATTGATGAGGTCATATCGATTCGCGTTCAATCCATCTGTCTGTTCGTCACTTCTAAATTTAGATTCTTTACAAAAAATAGTACTAGCGAGATTTGTAAAGTCGCATTATTAGTCTGTATAACACCCAGTGCATGACACAGGCCTCCTCTCTGAATGAGAGGGCTTGGGCCGCAGTACCCACGCGTGCCCAGTGTGGATGGGAACTGCATACACACCATTGAATTGAAGTGTGTGCAGGTTTCCTCACGATGTTTTCCTTCACCGTAAAGCTCATAGTAAATTTCAAATGTAATTTCGCACATAAATTTCGAAAAATTGTTAGGTGCGAGCTCTGGCTCGAACCCACGACCATCTGCTTGGGAAACCATGGGCAAGCGCGAGTTTGAAAAAACACAATTTCCGCATTGCTTTACTTACTGTTAGTGATTTTCAATTTTCAACCTTGGTTACGTACGTACTAAAATCATTGCAATGTACAGTCAGCATCAAAAGTAGCTGGTCACTTTGTCGCTCTGCCTGCTGTTAGGTGCAAAACGTCATACTTCATTGACAATTGTATTATTACGGCAGAGTACAAAAGTCACCAGCTACTTTTGATGCTGACCGTACTTAGGTGAAAGTCAAAATACCTTTATTCTAATTATTTAATTTAACAAAGACTTATTAATGTTTATGAATGACAGACAGGCTCGGAAAATCTCTGATGAGAAGAATCCAGCAAGAAAACACATATTTCTTTAAAACAAATCTCCAGTGATTTTTTATATACGAGTCGAAGACATTCGAAGTATTTAACATAACAAAATTTTACGTAGATAGGCACATCTTAACATATAAAATAAATAAATATATAGTAAATAGTTGTAATTTTTTTTTTCTTTTAATATAGAAATTCTTAGATATAATACTCACGATGGTTACATTAATTGTAGATTTATGGTACTTGCCGTGTTTTATTAGTTTTGTTAGTTCTGCTTTGTGTTTAGTCTAGATCTTCTAAATTCAATAGTTTTTTTTTATGTTCTTGGCTTTGTTGTTTTTTTATTATTGTATGATGGTTTTTATGTACATCTCGATTGTAATTTGATAACCGACTAATGATCGGATGTTGTTCTTCCCGAGCAAGCAAAACTGTTCGAACTATTGGTGGAAACTATTGTGGCTTAAGTGTTAACTTTGTAAGCTAACTACTTGGATTGTAATATGCTGTGTGTTTCCCTTTACAAATAAAATAAAATAAAATAAATAAATAAAAATATAAAAGAAACAAAATTATTTAATTTTTTTTTTTTTTAAAAGTTTATTAAAGGGTACAAGAAAATCAGATCCGCAGCGCAGGCTTCGTCAGGCAAACATATTGTAATCCGCAACAAGCTTCGTCATAACAACAGATTGGAATCCGCAACAGGCTTCGTCATGTCGTATGTCATGTCGTAGATTGTTAAACTCCACTTTTGCATTGATCTGGCATCAAATATTCTTGGTACTCCCTACGAAATAAACAACGCAATTAACAAAAAGTTCCTTTAACTCTATGACCCAACTACGTTGAAAACAACACTCGAGTTAATAATTAAAGTGTGCTGGTATATAATGAAGGCAGCGACTATGGTGCAGAGGCACTTGTGCCGATCTCGCTAGCGGTACTTATAAATACATGCGCTCTGCATGCTCACAGCTAGACGTCTTGTGTAATTAGAGAATTCAGGAAAAATAGAAATGGCTTTGATCCTAAACTTTGTTGTTTCCAGCAAATGTTTGTTATGCGCTCTGTGGTACTAGTAATGTGCGAGAATAGTTTCTCATGTTCTCAATATGGTCTAAGAGCCGGTGAAGATCGACCTTCACCGATCTGATAACTCGATGAGACATATTGTTTATCAAATATAATTTATAAACAAATATGCCTATGATAACTTGCCTATCGAAAACTGTTCATAGCTATTTTCAATTTAATTAATTTTAATCAATTTTTTTTCATCACCTTCACTCGTGTCGTAACATAATGAGTTTTATCTCAATTGATAGTTTTTAACACACAGAATATGCACAAATCGATGTAGTTACCTATATTGACTTACCTGTTCACACCTACTTGCCAGGTAGCCATGCACATGAATAAGTAGGCAAGCCTACCTAGGCATATTCTGTGTGTTAAAAACTATCAATTGAGATAAAACTCATTATGTTACGACACGAGTGAAGGTGATGAAAAAAAATTGATTAAAATTAATTAAATTAAAAATAGCTATGAACAGTTTTCGATAGGCAAGTTATCATAGGCATATTTGTTTATAAATTATATTTGATAAACAATATGTCTCATGGAGTTATCAGATCGGTGAAGGTCGATCTTCCACGTCTCCTCTACTAATAGTGCAGATTGGAAACTTCACAACACATTGAATTTCTTCACCTTCACTTATTTGATAGGTACAGCTCTTTGTTAATTATACCTACTTGTGCTGCCATCTAAAAGACACACATAGAGCGAATCTCAAGTTATGCGAGATTTGAACTTAACGAACAAAATGTGAAGTCAAATAAAAGATGGACAGGTAAAAGTACCAATGCTCGACACCTCAACGCCCAGTAGATGACACCCATCTGTTACCTCTCATACTATGACATAAGATTGAAGGTGTCATGTATTGGGACAGCTCTTGATTTATTCTTGTATCTTACTAAACGAATCCAATTCTTAAATCTATCCGATATTTTTCTATCGCGGATATTTTTTTCTAAAACATAATCTATGTGTAGGCTTATTACACCATAACACTATTGTATTGTATTTCCATGGCCTCGAAATTATCCCTTTCACATCGCCTTAGCCTTTTCCTTTTCTTCCAAAAAACTATTTTAGTCGTCTCTCCTACGCGCAAGTAGAAGACGAATAAATGTCTTCATAAATCAAAGGTGTAATACCTGATGAAAGCCTGACGAACTGTGCGCGGCTTCGCATTGAAGACGACTCCATTGAAGGGATAAAAGGATTATAGGGTTCGATCCGACGCCATTATTACTCCCGGTTGTATAAACAATGAACTTCCGTTCGCCCGAGTTAACTCGTACCGCTTGCGATCAACTTGAGTGACCACTTAAACTTGCTTACGGCTACGTAACTGCCCGTCTTGTGCGTTAACTTAGAACAACGTCGTCTTTTTCACTCTTCTGTAGTACAATAAGCGTGGATGGAACGGCACGGAAAGGCCTGAGGCCGTATTGTCTAACGCGCGGGCGCTTGCTATCGCATTCATCATCTCTTTCTCTCACCATCTTATGCTGTTTGAAAGGTGAATGCGTTAGCAAAGCCCCACTCGTTACTTAATAGGCGTACGGGGTTATTCGGACGCAGATAATATTCAAGGAGATCCGTATGAGACCCCGCGTATGCCGGAAATTGCACAAAAGTTGGAATTAAAAGGCATTTCTTTAAATTATCAAAAATTAACCGAAATCTTCTAATATATAAAAATCTCATGTCACGGTGTTTGTTATCGAACTCCTCCGGAACGGCTTGACCGATTTTAATGATTTTTGAAGTAAAACTTCTTTAGGCTCGCTTGATTTGGGGAGTAAGCTGGTGAATGCGTTACGAAAAGAGGCGAAGGCGTTACGAAAAGAGGCGAACGCGGGGAGGGGGTGTCGGGGGGTGTAGGAGCAAGAGAGAGCAGTGCGCGCCAGGGTGTACAATCTTAGTACTAGGTAGCGCTCGGGTAATTTTCATACAATATGGGCTTTCGTTTGACCACAATCACGCCTGATGGAAAGAGTTATTGATTTCAAGTAACTGGGCATTAGAGTAAGTTAAATGTCGTAGTTTTTGACATGCTAATGCCTACCCAATAGGTGACCCCGCCGTCACCTCTACTGCTAATGACATAAAATTAAAAATGTTTACTACCTACTAGGACAGCAACCAGCACTAGAACGTCTACCATAGCTTTACTTTTAATAAACTGCTAAAGGTAACTTAATGATCGTTGAACATATTACAGCATAAATTCCAATAAAATACAACTTAACTCTGTCAGATAATGTAGTAAACGCCGACTTTATGACCAAATGAAGTTATTATTGAGTCAAAAGTCTTTCGTGGGCCGGTGAATAATGTTGCGTCGACGAAAATAGCAGTTTGGGGTCGACTTCGAGGCAATATCGAATCTAACGGTCAATAAAACTGAGAGATATGATCGCCTTCAAATTTATCCGCGACCCATCAAATATCCCTTAAAAATTACACGGGAGACTGGCTTCCAAATATTATTTATAAAAGCATTTGGTGTTGGTGCTAATAGCGGGTAGATTGTTACTTATACATATAATATCATTTTTGTTTAATTATAATTTACAATTAAAATATTAAGCAGTTATAATTTCAGACACACGTTTTTAACAGATAAATCAAATTCAGTCAAGACGAGTTCATATATGGTCACGTTTTTCGACAACCAAAGGTATCAAACTTTGTAAAAAGCCAGCTTGCTTACTTAGTACCTATTTGGTATACGAGTATACCTGCATATTGGAAAATTGGACCCACGTTGTATGCCAACACTCTAAATCTGAGAGGAGATCTGTGCCCAGCAGTTAGACGTATATGGGTCAAGATGATCATTATATGCTTACTTATTATATTTACAAGGACTGAAAATGTTTTCGAAATGCAATCCTTGATGGATTTCCGGTCATATTTAACACTAGCGTCCCCGGCTTCGCTCCGGTGGTAGTACTAGTTATCCCGTCCCGAGGAATTTTCGCAAAATCTGTCGGTATTCCTTGTTGACGTATATGAGTGTGTAAGTTCTTAAATTTGGTCATGTCGACAGGAAAGATGCGTAGGTACCTAAATAAACAGAAAAGTGAAGAAAAATGTAAGTACTCCCATTTTTTCTATTGATCTTATTCGGTCAGTAAGTGAGTGACGGCTGCGTATCTCTGTCTCGAATCTGTGACGTCATTCCGTAGGCGTAGAGAGAGGATAGCTATCTATCTTCAATGACAAGTGCAGATACCGTGACGCAAGAGCCTGACCGAATTGTCGCTGAAACATCGCAGTAGCTCTGTAACTACTGTGTAGTATTTATTAAATGCCTAATAGTAAAACAAAGGACAGATAATGATGAGCGTGTACAAGTTTATGTTTAGTTTCATATGTTTAAGTTTCTCGGTAAACCAATACTGGTTCTACTGTAATGCCGTGCAAGCAATTGTTTGAAATAAATAAATAATATGGAACCCAGCCTGATCGATTACCAATAGAATTATAATGTATGTAGATTTATCGATCCTACCATCTATACTAATATTATAAAGCTGAAGAGTTTGTTTGTTTGTTTGTTTGAACGCGCTAATCTCAGGAACTACTGCTCCGATTTGAAAAATTATTTCAGTGTTAGATATCCCATATATCGAGGAAAGCTATAGGCTATATATCATCACGCTAACACCAATAGGAGCGGAGCGGAGCATAGCGGAGCGAAAGAATGTTTCAAAATCGGGGGTTTTTGAAGTAAAACTTCTATAGGCGCTAATCTCAGGAACTACTGCTCCGATTTGAAAAATTCTTTCAGTGTTAGATAGCCCATTTATCGAGGACGGCTATAGGTTATATATCATCACGCTAACACCAATAGGAGCGGAGCGGAGACGAAGAATGTTTCTAAATCAAAATTTCGGTTGCGCCATACATTGTGTCATGTGAGTGTCACGTGATGGCCCGCATATTGTATGGCGCGAACCGAAATTCTGCCGCTCACGACTCACAAAATTACGCTCGTGTGGCCTCACCGTTATAAGAAAGATATTTCTTTGCTTTTTGTTTGTAGTCGGCTCAATTTTTATTTTATTTTTTGCGTTTTAGTTTTTGGGTGTTTTTTGAAGTCGGTTTTATTTTTTATTTAAAAATTATTTTATTTTTTGCTTTTTAGTTGTATTTGTATAATTAGATACGTAGGATAAAATCATCAGTTTGACCTCGAAATAAGTTTGTTACAAAATCTATTTTTAATAAAAGTTATTTTTTTGCTCACTGTACTTTTTGCCCCTGGTTACCAAAGTACTCATAAAGACGAATCCAACGAGACCAAATTTGATGGGGTTACGTCGTTTTATTGCGGAGTTCTTATGGTCACTTTCCAGTTCCATCTTCAGACCCTGGTTACCATCTAGGATCAAAGTACTCGTCAAGACGAATCAAACGAGCCCAAACTCGACGGGGTTGTGTCGTTTTATTGTGGAGTGCCTTTGTCCATCTTCCAGCGCCATCATCAGACCCTAGTTACCATCTGGGATCAAAATGCTCGTCAACAGGAATCACACGTGCCCAAACTTGACGGAGTTGTGTTGTTTTATTGTTGAGGCCTTTGGCCATCTTCCAGCTTCATCATCAGACCCTGGTTACCATCTGGGATCAAAGTGCTCGTCAAAACGAATCAAACGAGCCCAAACTCGACGGGGTTGTGTTGTTTTATTGTGAAGTGCATTTGGCCATCTTTCAGCTCCATCATCAGACCCTGGTTACCATCTCGGATCAAAGTGCTCGTCAAGACGAATCAAACGAGCCAACACTCGATGGGATTGTGTCGTTTTATTGTGGAGTGCCATTGGCCATCTTCCAGCTCCATCACCGGACCCTGGTTACCATCTGGGATCAAAGTGCTCGTCAAGACGAATCAAACGAGCCCGAACTCGACGGGGTTTGTGTCATTTTATTGTAGAGTGCCTTTGGCCATCTTCCTGCTCCATCATCAGACCCTGGTTACCATCTGGGATCAAAGTGCTCGTCAAGACAAATCAAACGAGCCCAAACTCGACGGGGTTTGTGTAATTTTATTGTAGAGTGCCTTTGGCCATCTTCCTGCTCCATCATTAGACCCTGGTTACCATCTGGGATCAAAGTGCTTGTCAAGACGAATAAAACGAGCCCAAACTCGACGGGGTTGTGTCGTTTTATTGTGGAGTGCCTTTGGCCATCTTCCAGCGCCATCATCAGACCCTAGTTACCATCTGGGATCAAAATGCTCAACAACACGAATCACACGAGCCCAAACATGACGGGGTTGTGTAGTTTTATTGTTGAGGCCTTTGGCCATCTTCCAGCTCCATCATCAGACCCTGGTTACCATCTGGGATCAAAGTGCTCGTCAAAACGAATCAAACGAGCCCAAACTCGACGGGGTTATGTCGTAAAACAAAAGGCAACACTAAAGCTAAAGATAGAATGTGTCATTGCGGTTGCAAATCGGACACTGGCTCAGCATAATGCTGAGGCGTTTAAAACACCCCAGCGCTGATTTTCAGCCAGTACCGTTGGTGACACCCGGATCGCTGTTTAGATAGATAAATAAATAAACTGCACACTAATAGCTACATACATACACGCGCCACGCGCCACGCGTAAATAAATAATTTGTAAATTGTAAAAGCAAATAATAATAACAAAATTTCTTGAACATAATTAGTAGGTATATCTCACTTGCCAAGTATACAACCCTGCGCGGACTAAAACGAAAAATGAAATAACCGAGACAATTAAAATCAAAGAAGTTGCAATTTGTTGCAATGACAACAATAGTACATTACTGCAGAGGCCGGGACGTAAGGGGTTGCCGGCCGAGTATCTAAGTTGACGGCCGAGTGGTACACGAGGCCGGCATGATACGAGGCCGGCAACCCCTGTTCCGGCCGAGGCTTGTATAGTGCTTTTCTCAAACATGCACCATCACCATTATCATCATCATCATCGTCGTCGTCATCATGATGGTGATGGTGATGATGATGATGATGATGATGGTGACGATTATGATGGTGGTGATGGTGGTGATGATGATGATGATGGTGGTGATGAATGATGATGATGATGATGATGGTGGTGATGATGGTGATGGTGATGATGATGATGATGATGGTGATAAATGATGATGATGATGATGATGATTATGATGATGATGGTGATGAATGATGATGATGATGATGATGGTGATGAATGATGATGGTGATGATGATGATGATGATGATGATGATGATGATGATGGTGAAGAATGATGATGATGATGGTGATGATGATGGTGATGATGGTGATGATGGTGATGGTGATGATGATGATGATGATGGTGATAAATGATGATGATGATGATGATGATTATGATGATGATGGTGATGAATGATGATGATGATGATGATGGTGATGAATGATGATGATGATGATGATGGTGATGATGATGATGATGATGATGATGATGATGATGATGATGATGATGATGATGGTGAAGAATGATGATGATGATGGTGATGATGATGGTGATGATGGTGATGATGATGATGGTGATGAATGATGATGACGATGATGATGATGATGATAGTGATGATGATGTTGATGGTGAAATATTTCTCTAGGCAGATCACCATTACCATCACCATCACCCTACCTTACCTTAAATAAGCGTAGTGGCAGAATGTCATAATGAACAAAAACGCAAATATTGCTTATAGTTTTTTTTAAATGGCTGAATGCTATGATGCCATAGACCTATAAACATCATGGTGCTGTGTGACATGAAACAATAGACGATCGCATTGCCGGCCTAGGCCTGCAACGGTGTATTTTGAAGCCTGTTTTAACGAACACAACGTTAACATTACATAGCATGTTTGAGAAAATAGCCTTTAAGCTTTCGCCGAAAGGTGTACCTGCTAGTCACACTTAGGATGGGAGGGGGATGTCATTCCAGCACTTAGACGCCGCAAACCTAAAACTCCCTCGAAACGCCGCCGTCCAGTGCGGGGGCACAATAGCGCAAACTTTTCAACCATGAGATTTTTCTAAAAAGGTAGGAAGGCGTCTTGTGTCGCACTACACCGAACAAAAGAGTTGCAAGGTGCAAGCGCCTCATATATATTATGGTGATTTTCTGAATTTCATTCCTGGCGTGCTGAAACGACACTATTGGACCAATCAAAAGTAATCGTCTGCTGCATGTGATGGATGGATGGATTGGATGGACGGACGAACGGACGGACTGACGGACTGGATGGACGGATGGACGGATGGACGGATGAACGGGATGGATGGGATGGACGGGATGGACGGGATGGACTGGATGGACGGGATGGACGGGATGGACGGGATAGACCGGATGGACGTATGGACGGATGGACGGAATGGACGGGATAGACGGGATGGACGGGATGGACTGGATGGACGGAATGGACGGAATGGACGGGATGGAAGGGATGGACGGATGGACGGATGGATGGGATGGGATGGACGGGATGGACAGATGGGCGGAATGGACGGGATGGACGGGATGGACGGAATGGGCGGGATGGATGGGATGGACGGATGGACGGGATAGACCGGATGGACGTATGGACGGATGGACGGAATGGACGGGATGGACGGAATGGACGGAATGGACGGGATGGACGGGATAGACGGATGGACGGATATACGGAATGGATGGGATGGACGGGATGGACTGGATGGACGGGATGAACAGGATAGACCGGATGGACGTATGGACGGAATGGACGGGATGGACGGGATGGACTGGATGGACGGATGGACGGAATGGATGGGATGGACGGGATGGACGGATGGACGGATGGACGGGATGGACGGGATGGACGGGATGGACTGGATGGACGGGATAGACGGGATGGACGGGATGGACGGGATGGACGGGATGGACGGGATGGACGGATGGACGGATGGACGGAATGGACGGGATGGACGGGATGGACGGGATGGACGGATGGACGGATGGACGGATGGACGGAATGGACGGGATGGACGGAATGGACGGGATGGACGGGATGGACGGATGGACGGGATGGACGGATGGACGGGATGGACGGATGGACTGGATGGACGGGATGGACGGGATGGACGGATGGACGGGATGGACGGGATGGATGATTATGATGATGATGATGATGATGATGATGATGATGATGATGATGATGATGATGATGATGATGATGATGATGATGATGATGATGTTGATTTTTCAACACTCTTTTTAATCCTTCCGCCCCTTTATACCTTTCCGAGCGTTTCAGCTACTTGGCTGAAGGTAGCCAGCATCGTTTGCGGTCGAGTACCAATCTCCTTTTGGCCTGTCCTTCTACTTCTTCCAAAATTTACTCAAATTCTTTTACTGTGCAATCTGCTAGACTGTGGAATCGATTACCCACCTCCATTAGGCAATCTCCCTCCGTGGTGTCGTTCAGGGAAGCTTTGAAGAAGATGTGGCTCACACCATCTCTTTAATATATTGAGAACACTGCATATTTATTGTATGTATTTTGCATATATATGTTGTATATGGTAGTATATTTTTATTAGGTTTCTTTATATTATGAGTTTATGTATTGTATTTACTAAAAGTTGTATTGTAGCCTTTGCTCTGTCCGACTGTCTTATTTTTACTTACTCTTTGTCGGTCCCTTACTAAATGCTCCTTTCATCCACTCAAAGGTTGACTGGTAGAGATCCCTTAAAGGGATAAGTTCGCCTTTGTACATGCATTTCAACGGTTGTCAATAATGTATTTCTTTTTTTCCTTATTTTTGTACAATAAAGAGTTTACATACATACATACATACATACATGATGATGATGATGATGATGATGATTTCCTCGCATTAGTCGTGAAAAGCACAATGTTTAGTCTCGGCCAAAAGTGCAATAGATGGACTCGTACTTTCGAGGGCCTCCACTACGCGTCGGCCCTCAAACAAACTCGTCCGTCTATTGCTTACTTTCCAGCCTCTACAACAATGTACTATATTTCAAGCCAAAAGGGATACAAGAAAATCAGATCCGCAGCGCAGGCTTCGTCAGGCAAACATATTGTTATCCGCAATAAGCTTCGTCATAATAACAGATTGGAATCCGAAAATAATAATAATAATGTTAATATAATGGTATGAATTTATTACAGAACAAATAAGCGATGACTTTCATTTGACTTTGAAAACTATAACGAGGTGTTGCAAGTCATATTTTATGCGATGAGGAAGAGAATTATTAAAAATTCTACGCACTTTACGCATGGATTATACTACGGATTACGTATACACTTTGACAGTGCCTTTGTTTTGACATGATGACATAAATTATGCCGGTCCTCAACATACGCATATGGAAAAATTTATGAAATGTATGGGAACACTAGATTAAACTCTGACATCATCGACCAAAATAGTTTCATTAATTAATTTAAAAAAAGTAGTGAACTAAATAAAAAAATATTTAAATTACTTTCATAATAGAATTGACCTTTCTGTACAAAAAATATAAAAACCATTGCTAATTTGTACATAAACGTACCTATACCCTACGTTCGGTCTACCCATGCCCACACACTCCCTGTTTTACATTTAATATTTCATCAACTCATCTTCCCACAACATGGAAGTTTCCGAACAAATTCATTATGAAAATTTACCTCTCAATATTGTAACTTCAGAATTAGGGCCCACTTTATAGACCTCATTGGAGAGGATAATTAAAATTAATAACGATATCTTAGTAGCTTTTGTAAATAATCTCAGTCAACAGGTCATGCGTAAATATTAATTAATTGCCTTTACCAGTAAATGCTTTTTCTCAAACATGCTTTGAAATCTATGCGTTAATGTCACGAAATGAAGCCATGAAGTTTGTTTTTTATGGCTCCCTACATTACTTCTCGGCCTAGGCCATAAAAGTAAGTATGAAAAACCATTATTGTCCGATGCTGTAACTTTTTAAATTTGCTTACTAACACTAAACTGACAAAGGAAAAATTACATACAGCCAACTTACGACATTAAAAAAAAATCTATCTTCTTTTATTTCTATAAAACCGCCTAAACTACTGGTGATGGATGGATGGATGTATGGATGTATGGATGGATGTATGGATATGTGGATGTATGGATGGATGTATGGATGTATGGATGTAAGGATGGATGTATGGATGTATGGATGGATGTATGGATGGATGGATGTATAGATCTATGAATGGATGTATGGATGGATGGATGGATGTATGGATGGATGTATGGATGTATGGATGGATGTATGGATGGATGTATGGATGGATGTATGGATGGATGGATGTATGGATGGATGTATGGATGGATGTATGGATGGATGTATGAATGGATGGATGGATGGATGGATGGATGGATGGATGGATGGATGGATGGATGGATGGATGATGATGATGATGATGATGATGATGATGATGATGATGATGATGCATGTTTGAGAAAAGCTCTATACAATCCTCGGCCGGAAGAGGGATTGCTGGACTCGTTTTATCCGGCTTCGTCTACGACTCGGCCGTATACCCCAAATCTCGTCCATCAATCCCTTACTTCACGGCCTCTGCAGTAATGTACTATTTTTTCTAATAAGATTTAAAAATTAGATTAAATTAATTTTAACTGTTTGTTTTTTAACCTATGCCGCCGTACAAAATCAGAGCCTGAAAATAAAGAACTAAATAAAATATCTCTGTTTTTCTTACTTAGGCAATACCTATAAGTTTTTTAACCAGCTCTGTTAGCAGCGCGGAGCTCTTTCCAGAAGATTACGTTGTGTTGCGCAAGGATCGCATTGGTGATGCTGGCTGGGGAGGAGTCCTTCTTGCTGTAAAAAACACCTATAACGTCCGCATGATTACTGATATTGACGGCCTATCTGATGACAAAGAACTTCTATTTGCGTGTCTAACTGGAAAGTTTGTCAAAGTGCTGTTATATGTAGTTAGTGTATTTGCCTCCCAGGTATACCGTTAAACAATTTGTTGATGTTTTAGAATGTATTGAAAATGCTGTTTGTCTTTTTTCTGCTATAGATATTATTGTATTAGGTGATTTCAATCTCAACTCCTTTAATTCGCGTGCTCTTAACCAATTTGACTATTTTACCAATTTTTGTCAGCTACGGCAATGTAATAATGTAAGTAATGCTTATGGTGGTGTATTGGACCTTGTACTGTTAAACAACATTAGTGACGACGAAATTCGTGTGCGGCGCAGTTTTGAACCTTTGGTTCCTGCTGACTCTTATCATCCCGCCCTGGATGTCACTATTTCTCTTGGTGGCACCGTAGATCTAGGTGGAGCTTTTGTCGCCGGTTCGCCGTCTGTTCCT
The DNA here is from genome assembly GCA_947563465.1 of Archips xylosteana. NCBI lineage: Eukaryota > Metazoa > Arthropoda > Insecta > Lepidoptera > Tortricidae > Archips > Archips xylosteana. Next base: position 15,316,576 of record OX387344.1, read on the forward strand.
CGGAGCTTTCGGTGGAACTTTAATAAGGCCGATTTGGTCTCGTTGTATTGTGATGTTGCTGAGATAGATTGGTCGCAGATCTACAACGAAGTGGATGTTGATCGTGCAGTCGACATATTTTATGACAGGTTAAATGGTCTCCTTGATCTCCATGTTTCCTTAAGAGTATCAGTTTTCGGTCACATCGCTATCAGTATCCAAAGTGGTTCACGCCGGAACTGATAAGAGCCATTAAAACAAAACATTTCCATCTGGTTAAATTTAAGTCTTTGGGACTTGACTTTAACAGACAGCTCTTTCGGTATTATAGGGCACGCGTGAAGGATCTGATTGCTGATGCTTACGCATGGCCATTGCATCAGTCGAGCGGACTATATATCAGAAGCCTGCTGAATTCTGGAAGCACGTTAAGGACAGGCGTAGCGACAGGCGGCCGAGGGGTGTCTTCTCTTGTCGTGGTAAAAGTGTTTCTAACCAAGAGGCTGTAGATGAGTTTGCTGATTATTTTGGCTCTGTATTCCACCCGAATGTGCCTGTGCTTAACGTTGATGATGCAGTGCGGATGGGGTGCACAGCTCAAAGTCCCGTTAACATCACCTTTGACCATGTTGCATCGGATGATCTGCGTCGTTCTGTTGTTCTGTCTGTAGCATATGGATAAAGTCCGGCAGGTGGATGCGGCCTATTTTTTTTATTTTTAGGAAGGCATTTGATTTGGTTGATATTGATAATGATGTGTTGCTTAAAAAGCTTTCTAGCTTTGGGTTTTCTTTCGGTATGTTGAAGTTGCTCGCTAGCTACCGAGAGGACCGTAAGCAATATGTTCAACTCGCAAATTACTCGTCTAAGGGATACTATACACGATCGGGTGTGAGCCAGGGAAGCACATTGGGGCCAACTCTCTTTGTCATTATGATCAATGATCTGCCTGCAGCTATTGGAGCTTCTAGGTGCTTGCTGTTCGCGGATGATTTAAAACTATTTTATGCTGTCAATGACTACTCGGACTGTGGGATTCTACAATCAGATATTGATGCTGTTGCGTGCTGGGCACAAAGTAACAAGTTGATTTTTAACTCCAGTAAATGCAAAGTAATGACATTCACGAGATCTAGAATGCCAATCGAGGCCAATTACTGTTTGGAGGGAAACTCGCTGAGCCGTGTTGATAGCATGGGTCTAAACTTGGATGCAAAACTTGATTTTCATAATCATATCGTTGTGGCATGCAGGGATGCAAGTAGGGCTCTGGGTTTCATCATGCGAACGGCAGCACCATTCAAAGACATTAGAGTACCCATCATTTTGTACAATGCCTTTGTGCGGAGCAAGCTCGAGTACAACTCTATGATCTGGGATCCGTTGGAAGCTAACTACACATTACTACTCGAAAGATTGCAGCGTAAATTTGCAAGATACATATACAAGAAGATGTATGGGTATTACCCATTCTTGTATCCTTCGCTTTTTGTATCGGGTATGGTCGGGCTGAATACTTTGAGTTTCAGACGTAAATTGCAGCTTTTGGTGCATTATTGTCTTCTTCTCCGCAATAGGGTGGACAATCCGACAGATCTGGAGCGACTGCGCCTGTTCGTTCCGGATCAGTACACGCGGGCCGGGGCTCGCTGCCGCCACCTGCTGTTTGCTGCGGTGGAGGGGCTCCAAAAGTGTCGCGCACGGAATTCGCCCACTGCTAGGGCAATACGTCTACTGAATGCTTGTGTGGCTGAGGTCCAAGACACCGATGTATTCGCTGACAGCTGGCAGTCACTGCTTGCAAACGTCAACAAGTTTTTATGTAATTTGTAATTTATTTAATGTTTTTTAATGGTTAATTCTCCTATTATTTTATATTTTATTGATTAATTGAACTTTTATATTACCTATTTAATTCCATTTTTTTTATATAATTCTTTGTTCCCTAGAATAGTAAGTGTGTTGGTCACTGACTGTTAGCTTACTGTTATAAATTGAAATAAATAAATAAATAAATAAGAGATATGTACCTATTTGAATGTTGGCACATGTGTACTTGTAGCAAAAGACATAATATAATTCTAGTACGGTACCGTTAAATAGTAATCTCCCTCCTTCATTGAAGGAGCTGCCTTATTGACCTGCTTCACTCTTGTCATAGATAACTAGCTCATATACCTACAGTGGTTCACTTACACGAGTAATGTAGAATCCCATCAAAAACATAAATGTAAAAAATGTTAGCCAAGTTCAATACTAAAAATATACTTGATTATGGACTTCACCGACAAAAGGATTGAGATCTAAATGGGTGCCAAGTTCTGCAGGTAATACTGAAATCTATTTGTAAGAACAAATAACATCCTAAACAAGTATAACACTCTATTTCTATGGTTTTTCTACTCCAACAGAGTTTTATATTTATAAATATAAATTCCTAAATGAACTATCTAATAATTTACACAAAGTAGATAACTTAAGTTAAATTGAAGCTTAACATTTGACTTGGCTACTTTTCACATACAAATCATCTTATATTTGGCTAATCAACTTATCTTCTACATTCAATTTGCTGGTAAAAACTAGCCAAGTCAAATATTAAGCTTCAATTTAACATAAGTTCAGGGAAACGGAGGGTATGTGGGGCTCTCCCTAAGGGGCCTACCCACTAAAAACCACACGGATTCCCTCGTTGCCATTGTGAACGCCACGGGAGCAAAATGTGTCACCGCCACTATGGACCACTATGGAGAGATCAATGAGATCAATGTAGCTTAAACCCTGTGACAGATAATTTAATGCAAGTTCGCATTAAATTATTAAATTTTAAGGGATGGTGGGTCCCTTTCATCAACATCTCTCCGATGTCAAATACTTACGACACAATTCGGGTAAGAAAAAGAGGAATATGTGTGTTAAACCAGCGATTTTTTGTCAACCTTTTTGAATATGCGACCCCTTTACAAGTTTACATATTTTAGCGACCCCTAGAGTCAAAATCAAACAAAATGTTAGTGATTTAAAAAACTATAATGTCCAACATCCAGAGCTGGCATACCACGCTTTAATATTATCAGTGCCATTCGTCACTTATTTTCTTTCTGTTTGCACTGCAATTGTGTGTAATGGTCTAGTAGGTACATTCAAACTAAATAGGAGTATCATTTAAAAAAAAAAACTAGTCCGTATGTTGCATTAAAACATTATTTTATTAATGTTGTGTTGTAGTGTAAGTATACACGTGCTTTTTTCTTTTTACCGGGACCCGCTGAAGAAAGTTTTGCGACCCTCCCTAAGGGTCGCAACCCACAGTTTGAAAAACACTGTGTTAAACAATTAGTAAAGGCGCGCCCCTCTTTTTAATAGTCACAGTCATCATCATCATCATTACAGCCCCATGACGCTCACTGCTGGACATAGGACTCCCTCATTGATACCCAACCATTATGGTTGGAAGCGGCTTGCATCCACCTTGAACCTGTGGCCTTTTCTAAATCGTCCGTCCTGTCATTGGTGGACGTCCCAGTTACAGTCTTCTTCTTAAAGTACCACTGTAGTAATGACTGGAGATTGGCCGTTAGCGCTGAAATTTTTCCCTGTCTTGAGCCGCAACAATTGCTCTGCACTGCTGATCCCGGTCCACTCCCTGTTGTTCCGCAGCCATGATTTCCTTCGCCTTCCAGGGCACCGTTTTCCCTGTACTTTGCCCATTAGTATCAGCTGCATCAACTGATATCTGCCATGGCGCTACGCGTGCCCCAGATATTCGATTTTGCGCTTTGTGTGCAATAATTTCCGGGCTGAAGCACCTTCACGTTACAGACTTTCTGGGTCTAGCTTAAAAAGTACTCCTACTTTTAAAAGATAATACACAGAAATTCCATTTTTTTTATAATCTGTCTGTACAATTTCAGAACTGAAATATACTTACCGACCTACTAATAATTGAATTTTGAGTCACTGTCGTTAATGTTCTGTGAGCGGTCCGTCTGTGCGGGGAGATAAAAGGACTAACCACTTTGTGTAGGTCGCAAGGCGAACCAGATTATTTTGATTGCTCCCTTATTAACAAGGCTTGTGACAACGAATATTGTCACCACTGAAAGCACCTCGAGCCGATCGAAATTGTGATGCTGACGCCCCTATTCATTGGGAGTGACGTCGTTTATAAACGTAGCGTCAGTACTTGGGCTATCAAAACAGACTGATTCAAAGCTAGCTAAGTATCTCTATAAAGTCTCTCGGTAGAGGGCATAACATAGATGAGCGCTTTATCACTGCATAAAGTGATTATAACAGACTGAAATGTACGATGTATGGGAAAGATTCGTCGCTAACCTCTAGACCAGTGATGGTGTAGGGGTAAGCACGCAGCACGGAACGCTGAGGACCTGGGTTCGATTCCCAGCATTGGTCTTTTTTCTGGGGTTTTTTCTGTGCATCTATATTTCAGTTTGTATTTAGTTTGAAATATATGGTTTCATGGGATGACCGTAAAAGTAATAAAAAATGAAGTTGAAAAATAAATAAAAAAGATACTTCATATCTGACTTGTTTAAAGTTGCACAGTAGCGCCATCTCTTGGTCCAGGTGAGCGGTTAGCTCCGAAGGAGTGTTAAAGTCTCTCGGTAGAGGGCATAACATAGATGAGCGCTTCATCACTGCACTGCGCTTTATAACAGACTGAAATGTACGATGTATGGGAAAGATTCGTCGCTAACCTCTAGACCAGTGATGGTGTAGGGGTAAGCACGCAGCACGGAACGCTGAGGACCTGGGTTCGATTCCCAGCATTGGTCTTTTTTCTGGGGTTTTTTCTGTGCATCTATATTTCAGTTTGTATTTAGTTTGAAATATATGGTTTCATGGGATGACCGTAAAAATAATAAAAAATGAAGTTGAAAAATAAATAAAAAAGATACTTCATATCTGACTTGTTTAAAGTTGCACAGTAGCGCCATCTCTTGGTCCAGGTGAGCGGTTAGCTCCGAAGGAGTGTTAAAGTCTCTCGGTAGAGGGCATAACATAGATGAGCGCTTTATCACTGCATAAAGTGATTATAACAGACTGAAATGTACGATGTATGGGAAAGATTCGTCGCTAACCTCTAGACCAGTGATGGTGTAGGGGTAAGCACGCAGCACGGAACGCTGAGGACCTGGGTTCGATTCCCAGCATTGGTCTTTTTTCTGGGGTTTTTTCTATGCATCTATATTTCAGTTTGTATTTAGTTTGAAATAAATTAATTATTCTTTAACAATAAACTCCATTGAAATATTTTACAACGATCATATTGACCAGTTTAGACATTTTTATTAATTTATACTTATATTTTCTTACTTTCCTTGTAGTCGAAATGAAAAGCAGAGTGTTTAACTCGGGAAAAACACCAATATCACCCTCGGAATATTGGCACCCTCGCTAGTAACCTCGTGTGATATTGGTTATTTTCCTCCCTTGTTGAACAATCTACTATTAAATGAACGCCATAAAAATAGTGTTTTATTATCATCAAAATATTTTGTTTAATTTATCTTGTAGGTACATGATAAATATTATATCAAGCTTAGTTCATAATTATTAGACATAGTTTTTTTTATTTCATTGAAATCACTTATCGAAGCGCGCGAAAACAAAATGAGACCTAGCTACCGAACATTTTTTATGGCCAATTACAATTAAGTGCCCAAATGCCAAAGTGCACATAGCAGACAATCGTCGTGAAATGAAATAGGTACAAAATGTAAGTACCATGTATTAATTTAAACCAATTTTACATTAAGTATTGCTTCATTAATTACTTATGTATGTATCAGTGGCATACTGCCGATAATGCGTGTCCTCGTTAATATAATAGCATTAAAAACGCGTTAAGATAAGAAGCTGCCAGCTTTTTGGGTGCTGACCAAACGCTTCGTTGGTTTAGGTATACTTCTTATATTATGAATACCTACAATGTGAATCCAACTGGGCACTAAAGATCAATGAATTTTAAAGGAGACTTATGCCCAGGTAAATGAAAAACATGATTAATGTCAATAGCTCCTACCTATGTTGCCTTGCTGATTTTTTTTTAATTTATATTTATTATCTAGTAGGAAGTACTTATTTAATTATTAAATATTATAAATGTAAATTTTATTTGTTTTTACGTAGGAGGTAATCTCCAGAACTACAGAAACGATTTTAAAAATTCTTTCACATGTCATCATCTTCATCATCCCAACCTATATACGTTCCACTGCAGGGCACAGGCCTCCTCCCAGAATGAGAGGGCTTGGACTGTAGTTCACATGTAAAAAGCTGCATTATCTCAGATTAATATACGCTACTTTTTTCTGGTAATGTCGAAAGTTCCTACGAGGTGCAGGCGCAGTTGCGGGCAACATCTAGTAGTTATAAACCCCATTACGAGTAGATACAATCAGATTAAATCAAAATATTATCCCAGGGGAACACATTAGCGGGATATTATGTATCTCAATCCAATTTTTTGTCTATCTGTACACCAAGTTTCATCAAAATCCGTTCATCCGTTATTACGTGACTGACTAACAAACATCCAAACATCTTCACACACTTATTCGTAATATTAGTAAACTAACTGCCTAAATGCGACCGGCGGCGCAGTGAGTGTTTTCGTTTTCTCATTTCGTTGCGCGGAATGCGCGGCCGAGACGCTCGCCGCAGAGTTACCTACATAGCAGCACACGCAATGAACAGAAATAAGGGTTCCTAGTTGACTACGGAACCCTAAAAACGGTCATCGCGCGTAGTCATGGTCGGACCGTAAGGCTAAAACTAAAAGCAGTACAAACATTTCTCCGATCCTTGTCAACAAACCCACCCAGTCGAAAAACATTTACGTTAGGATTATTTTTTCAAGATAATCGAAGCGAAGGTTTGTTTGGATTGTGATTTGTGATACACAATTTGTGGAATAGGCTGGTGGCTATTATCAAGAACTCGGTTTAGGAGGCGTCCATTAATTACGTGAAATGTTAAGAGTGGGAGCGGTCGAACTGGATCTCACCCAATCTCACGTGGCCGTTGGGAAAAGGAGAGTATAAAAAATACTGCAAATAAATATCACATATTTTTCCGCAAGAAACAGTGTAAAAATTAGAGAAAACTATAATAATTGAGCATTATTTTTTCTTCAATAAAAAAACGTACTGAGGCTCTTCAGTAAATCAAACGTGAGATTAGGAGGTCGGTTGACCGAATCCCGATATCTCACCAGGGGACAGAGCTTCTGAAAGATCACCAAAATCGTCTCAAGTAAAATGGACGCCCTTACATGAGATAAGATTTGGAAGGATACATTTTTTTAAGAATGTCAGAAAACAATGTTTCTTGACTAGATTGTAGAATTGGTTACTTAGTCATGTGGCCATTTCAAGCAATGTTCAGCTAAAACTGTCCATATCATTTCAACTTCAATCCGCGATCAGAATCCACGATTGGCCATATTCTTTAATGTAGGGTGTACGAGAATATACAAAGACAAAACACAAAAGATGTATTTAATGAGTTTAGATTGGATTAACTAAATAATATCAAGGATGATATAGACTGGATTGACAGTCGCCATAGTACGGATCGGCCGCGGTTTTCGTAGTTCGATTATTAAATGTAGATGGCGCTGAAATACAGCCAGAGGCTTTGAAGGCAAAACAAAAAGACTACGGATGTTTCATATTACTATAAAACGTGAGATTGGGTGAGATGGGGCACGACTCCTTCCCCCCTTAAATGCCTCCCGTAACCCGTGGTATACATTAAGAAAAAATATCACAATTGTGCGAGTTAATTGACCTTTACCTACAGCAACATTATTTCAGCTAATAAGACCACCAGTTTAAGTATATACATCATCGCCCTTTATTAAATTCAAAGAACAAAAACTCCCACTAAATTTAAATATAAAAACAATTTGCAACATATCCCAGTTCCCGCGGTATGATGGCTGTAAAAAGTGAAAAATATCTTTATAAGCATTTTCCAGCGCTGCAGTTAACACGAGCCGTAAAATTTTCATAGGCCCCGTCCGTGAACTGCGCCCGAACATAAATTGTAGGCGTGTTAATACACTGGCGGCAGCGCTGTCCCAGAGATACAGGTAGCGCTGTGGCCACTGTGATTCGTGGTCATTTTGGTGTGACTGCTGACTCAATTGTGGTCATCGAAGATTGGACTGGATTGGTAGAACCTGAGTGATTACACACAAGCCAGGGCCAAACATTTCATATCTAAGCATGTAGGTCGCAAGCCATCCATCCATCGGATCCAGGAGCGCCATTTCAATGGGCCTTGTGAGAGGCATTATGTTCAGCAGCGGACATCTTTCGGCTGAAATGATGATGATAATGAATATGAATGAAAATGAAAATAAACTTGCTCCACAAAGCGCCTATAGTCCGACAAGCTCGTGCGTGACCCTCCGCGGAACCCTGTTGCAGTGAGTATTTGCCGCACTTATTATAAACAATCTTGTTAAGGACAGCAGAGGCTCCCTGCGACAGGGTTCCGCCGAGCGCCGCGCACGAGCTTGTCAAGGAATAGTACACTATACGGTACGCTTAGTATAAGTTTTACTTCACCAAAATACTTCTCGATCGCGTTTACGTAAAAATTTCAATTCTATGGAAACATGGACGCGCGCGCGCGGAGGCGCTGTCCATGTTTCCATAGTAATTGATTTTTTTACGTAAACACGATCGAGAAGTATTTTGGTGAAGTAAAACTTATACTAAGCGTACAGCTCGCGCGATAAGAGTTTGGCTTTGACCTTCGGGTGGAGGGGATTACTGCGCATACCCCGCACCCCCGTTGATACCCAATGCGCAATAACGGTCAAAGCCAAACTCTTATCGCGCGAGCTGTACTGGTCAACTCACCGTCGACTTGTATTGTAATACTCAAACGTTGGAGAGAGGGGCGCCATTATCAAGTTTCTCCGGTTCGAAAACGCTGGAGACAGGGACACCACTATCAAGTTGCGGCCCCGACTTGGAAAAATCGTAGATCCGGGGCTGGTAAGGTAGAAGGCCCGTGTAATCTATACTTCGTTTTTTTAGCATTAGAAAGACGGTAAGCGATCTTGACGTGTATTTTTATTGAAAAACACTTGAAAAATAAGTCACAGCTAATATGTAACAATTCAAATTGTTAGGAAATATGGTCAAATACACTCTTTGGTTTCATAAATAATAGTTACTATTTTTCATCATCATTTCAACCGTAGAATGTCCACTGCTGGACATAGGCCTCCCTAATTGATGCCTAATCATTACGATTGGAAGCGATTTGCATCCACCCTGAACCTGCGGCCTTCACCAAATCGTCCGTCCATCTCGTTGGTGGACGTCCCACGCTGCGCTTGCCAGTCCGTGGTCATCATTCCAGAACTTTTGGGCCCCCATTTCAACGAGCTAAAATCTCGGGTAGGTACCTACGTAACAGCATTTCACTTTTGATTCCTGCGGCAAGTAGGCGTACCTAGTTTAAACATGAAACTACCGTGAGACTCAATCATAGTGAAAATAAACGGATCACTCACCGAGAGGAAGGGCTACGGATTAGCCCGAAACATGTCGAGTTAAACTCGTTTTGAGACGTGAGTGATCCGTTTATTTTCACTATGCGTACCTAGTTGTTTAAATGTTATGTCCTTATCCATGATCTAAAACCAATTTAAGTACAAGTAGGTTGTAGGTACGACTCCACTAATCCGCGACAAACGGGTTTTATGGTTCATATGTATTTTTAAGGTTTCACGGTTCAATCATGTATTTCCAGCCAATACATAATTATTGTGGGTTGTGGCGTATGCTCGATCTCAAAATCACTAACAATAACAGCTCTGTATAATTCTCTACTTACAACCTAAAACTCTTACATGTACCTATATAAACCTAATATGCAATGTGAATTATCGGTTTCTACCATTTTACGATATAACCTGCAATAATAACAGAACAAGCAGATGTGTATAAAAATCCAAGTGTTTAAAGACAAGAATATTTTAAATGCTATTGAGATTCTATATATTTCAAAGTCCAGTGAATATGGTAACGCTCGTAATTTTAGCTACATTAGGTACCTTCTTTAGTAATTTATTAGAATTTCAATCAGTGGCGTAGCGTGCTTGGAGGGGGGGGGGGCTGTATCAAAATTAGTTGGGGGCTTTCCCGGGAAGCATGAGATTAAGTGACATTGTGGATAACATTTTATTTTACTAATTTTTGCTTTACACAAGTTAGGGGCCTCTGTAGCCCGGAGGCCCCGATCATTGATACGGTTGATACGGCGGTAGCTACGCCCCTGATTTAAATAGCTCCTTATTATGAACTAAATCATTAGATTAAGCGCTTTACTACTTAACTTCGACATTTTGACGTAACATAAAAAATATGGCGACAATTTTGGTTGGAAATGTTTATTTCTGGTTTCATCTGTTTTCTACTCTTTCCTGTGAGATCCTATTCAAGTACCCTTTACTTACACAAGTAGATAAAGAAAATACGATATCCCACCCCACTGCAGATAGCTCGGCCCGTGTGTTTACTTACAGCCGGTTGCTTTAAATTGTCACAGTGCAAACTACGCGCAACCAGCGGCGCAGCAAGCGTTTTCTCTGTCCATTGCGCGGTCGAAAAGCTTGCTGTACAGAGGTTACCTGTTAGAACACGCAATGAATAGAGAAAACGCTCACCGATCGCATGTAGTGTTGGCCGGGCCGTAACAAAGTTACTCTGGTTATCACGCACATGCGTCAAGCCTGGGCCTGGGTTCCATTACTCTTCTAAAAATGAAAAAAAACGAACTATGATATAATAGTCTTAAAAAATTTAAAAATAATAAAAAATGTGAAAATAAAATTTCAGATTTTATGAAAACTACAACAATATGCTGAGCCTACGTGCACCTCGGCCGTAACGCACGCTCTATTGAAAAACAAGGCTTGCGTGCCGGTGTTTTTGATTGGTTTTTATGATCCGCTAAAGCCACCTTCACACTTTAACATTTGGCATTTGGGCTTAAAAAACCTCGGTCAGACTTGACAATCCCATACATTTTGACACTAACTACTTAACCCTTACCTTACAGTTATTTCGGAGTTAAAAATTAACTTTGGTCCACGCAAGCCCGCGAAAGTGAGTCGACCCACAACGTTCTACCTATCCTAATAAAATAGCATTCAATTGATCAATCTAACGAGATACCTGGCCGCCCCGGGATGGGGCTCCTCTGTCGACACCGTCCAATGCGGGCTCGGCTTAAACAGATCGACCATGCGCCATCCGCATCCAACGCGTTCCCGCAACCCGCCCGGGCTACACGAGGCTAGTTTTTCAAGCTAGGATAGCAAGCTAGTGTTAGTAAGCTAGCAAGGTAGTACTTCTGGCTTCGTGTAGATAAAACTGACAGCAGGCAGTTTTGTCTACACGAAGCCAGAAGTACTACCTTGCTAGCTTACTAACACTAGCTTGCTATCCTAGCTTGAAAAACTAGCCTCGTGTAGCCCGGGCATAACCAGGTCGTTGCTTCATCTTGTTGGAGACCTACTTACACTGCATCTTCCGGTCCGCGGACGCCACTCGAGAACCTTTCGGCCCCATCAGCCGTCAATTCTACGAGCCATGTGCCCTGCCCACTGCCACTTAAGTCTGGCGATTCTTCGAAGTAAAAAGATTAAGCAGAAGTAGAAGATTAAAGCCGAGTTGGCCTAGTGGTATGACCTATTGCCTCTCAAGCGGAGGGTCGTGAGTTTGAATCCTGGCTCGCACCTCTGAGTTTTTTCGGAATTTATGTGCGAATTTATATTTGAAATTTACAATGTCCTTTATGGTGAAGGAAAACATCGTTTTCAACACAGCCTTTACATTCTGAGAGGAGGCCTGTGCCCTGCAGTGGGACGTCTATAGGCTGGGATGACGATGACAATAAATATGATAATGAAGATTAAAAAAAAATAAGCTCTTCACACAGAATTCTACTCTATACATACATACAGACCAACTTTCACGCCAAGCCAGGATCAAGTCCAAGCACCCAACTTAAAACTTTCAGTACCATTTTGAAACATTTACGGCGTTCGTTCTGTAGCTTTGTGAAATCATAGCGCTCATCTTTGTTGTGGACTTTCTTTTCGCTCTTTAATTCAAGCCCTTGGTGAATCATACCGGGCAGTAAAAATCGCATTAACCGGACAAGCGCGATAAAGCACGTCATTTAGATACTGAAATGGATACAAAATGTAAATAAATCACCCGGCAGCAGTAAATAACGGTCCGTAGAATGAAAGCCTAATAATGAAATGTGCGTTCTAGGAACGCTGCCGCTCGGGCACAGTAGTTACCTGGACACAGACGCCATGTAGACTAACGTGTGCGCTCTCAATCGCAGCCACCATCTCTTTCTACCTTCATCAAATGATATGTGTAGATACTGGGTACTAGGACCCCAGAGGCCGTATTGTCTAACGCTTTCGACGCTTGCGTTCGCTTTCACCATCTCTTTCTGTCATCATCTTATACCGTTTGATAGAAAGAAATAGTGATTGCGAAGGCAAGCGTCAGAAGCGTTAGACAATAAGCCTGCAGGAGTAAGAACAGTAGGTAAACTTCGCGTTTTTTTTATTATGAGAGGGAGGAAAACGAGCAAGCGGGTCATCTGATGGAAAATGATCACCACCGCACATAAATATCAACAACTCAAAGAGAGTCACTGATCTGTTGCCGGCCTTTAAAAAGGAGAGGGAATAGGGGAGAGGGAGGGGGAGAGGTATTGGGCCCCCGGCGCTCTCACTGACCGTACGAAACGCAGCAGGAGTACTGCTGCTTCACGCCGATATTCTGTGGGAGGGTGGTACTGCCCCGGACGAGCCGGCCCATTCTCATTGGCTCTACCATGAAGTCAGTCTGTTTTACCATAAAGTCTAAATCTGTCTAAAAAGCTAAAGCTAGAAAGGTTCGGCCAGCCCCACACTATCACGCTCGCACTCATAAAAACACTATCTACTTATAGGTACTTACCTACTACTTAATCTAATACCTTTAAACGAGCAATTCTTGTATTATTATGTATAAATACCAATACTACTAATACTAATTATAATCAGGATCTCGGAAACGGCTCCAACGATTTCGATGAAATTTGGTATGTGGGGGTTTTCGGGGATGAAAAAGTGATCTAGCTTGGTCTTATCTCTTGGTACCGAGTTTCAGCCCGAGCCCGAGCTCGGTCGCCCATGTACTACATAATCTATACATATAAAATCCTTTGTCCTGACTGACGGATCAACGCACAGCCTAAACCGCTGATCGTAGAGACCTGAAACTTGGAGGGTGTGTTCTTTGTATGACGTAGGCATCCGATAAGAAAGGATTTTCCGCAGTTCTACTTCTAAGGGGGTAAAAAAGGGGGGCAAAGTTTGTATGAGACATCGTGATTCCTTGGTCCAATCTACTTCAAATTTTGCATAAACATTCTTTGACAAAATTGATGGAAGACGTGTTTCGTATTTTATTGAAATTCATCCCTTAACGGGGTCAAAAAGTAGTAGAAAGTTATTTTGGGGGTGATTTGCTTCGAAGTTGATATCAATACTCCTTAGTGCTTTTGATTTAAATTACATTTTATTTTGACACATTGTAAACGAAACGAAACTTCAAATATTGCAAACCATTTTTGTCTACGTTTGTCAACCACGTCTTGATCTGATCTCTGATAATAGCTAATTATATGTATTAAGTATTTGCATTTCACCAAGCTTTTGCTTTTACAAGCGCAGCGTGGGACGTCCACCAACGAGATGGACGGACGTTTTGGTGAAGGCCGCAGGTTCAGGGTGGATGCAAGTCGCTTCCAACCGTAATGATTGGACGTCAATGAGGGAGGCCTATGTCCAGCAGTGGACGTCCTACGGCTGAAATGATGATGATGATGAAGCTTTTATGCGAGTTCAACCTTTTTCGAATAAAATCGAATTGAGTATTCAAATATCATTGTTGAACTCGCATAAAAGCTTGGTGCAATGCAAATACATATAAAATGCTTTGTCCTGAAGTCCTAAATGACTGACTGCCTGACTGACTGCGTTAGCACAGCCTAAACCGCTGTATGTAGAGACCTAAAACGTGGAGGGTGTGTTCTTTGTATGACGTAGGCATCCGATAAGAAAGGATTTTCCGGAATTTCCACGGGATAAGGAATAATCGGGATTTATATATTTCATCAAGAGTGACCCTATGCCCATAACGAAGATTACTAAACTGTACAAATTGGGCATGCAATTAGACTATTAGAATATAAAGCGAATATAAAGAATTTTGAAAATTTCCACGGGATAAAGTTAAATCAGGATTTATATATGTAGGTACTCAAATCAACTGGACCATATCTCCGTAACTACAATTACTAATCTTTTCAAATACAGTATTAACGAAAATGACCATAACAACAAAAAAACTTATTGCAGGATTTTTGGAAATTCCTGTGGGATAGATAATCTCTGAAACTTCCGAGCCGATTAAAAAAAAAAACTTTTACCAGTAAAAAGTTACACTATCCTTTATTGACATAGGCTACTTTTTTCCGGGGAAATGCAAAATCCCCAAGGGATAGAAAAAAGAAAATTCAACTTCGGAGCTCATTTTAAAATGTCTTACACCAATAGAAAAGATGCACTGTCCTTGGTTAACATAGGATGCTTTTTTCCGGATAAAAGAAGAAAATTCCCGCGGTATAGAAAATAGTAAAATTAACTTCGGGGCTGAGTTTAAAAAAAAATCACCAATAGAAAGCTTCACTATTCTTTATTGGTATAGGCTACCTACTATTTATTCGGTAAAATGCAAAATTCCCCTGGGATATTAAGAAGTGAATTTCACTTCAGGGCTGATTTGAAAATTTCTTTCACCTATTAGTGAGTAGCTACACTAACCCTTACTTACATAGACTATTTTCTCCGTGAAAAATCAAAATTCCCACGGGAAAAAAATAAGTGAACTCAACTACGCGGCTGATTTTAAAAGTTCTTTTATCGGTAGAAAGCTTTAAGGACATAGGCTACTTTTCTCGGGGAAAATGCAAAATACCCGCGGGATAAAAATAAGTGTAATTTTGCAAAGAATAAGGACAAATTTGTTGAAATTCCCGCGGGATAGGGAATAAACGGGATTTATAATATTCACTAACTGATACTCATGATGAAATGACAATAATGATGGATGTTGCCGGTGCCGGATTTTTGTTTTATACAATGAAAGAGATGAAGAAGCTTTACCACAAATTGGAATTCTACGCGGACGAAGTCGCGGGCAAAAGCTAGTTATAATATAAAGCGTGAAACTTACTATGGCTGAACGGATGAATGTATTGATGGATGTTTGGATGTTTGTTACTCTTTCACGCTAAAACGGTTTGACGGATTCTGACGAAATTTGGCACACAAATAGTTTATAACCTGGATTAACATATAGGATACTTTTTATCCCGGAAAATTGCATAGTTCCCTCGGGATAGCGATAAACGAATTCTTTGCAGATGGAGTCGCGGGCAACAGCTAGTAATAATACTCTGGTTCACACGTAAAAGAATCTTGACTGTAGGCACCCCCTCTGTGTAGACTAACTGCTTTACCCGAAAATAACTAATTCTGACGATTATTCGTCAAACAAACAACAAAGCCCTCCACGCGTTCCAAATCGCGGGCAAAATCTGCCCAAATGGGGATAATTTCGTTGAGGAAATAAACTGCATTATTAACTTTTCCTGAACGACGCTATTCAACACACCGACTTTAATGACGATACTAACAAAATAACATAAAAATAATTTCCAGCACTATTAGGATAAAATCCCATCGTAAAATTCTGCATAATATTATGTCTGTTATTTAGGTTTAAGTTTACATTCTTTACTCATGCACAAAAAAACAACAATGCTATAATAACTCACTTAATAAGCTTACGAGATGTTAATTTAAAATTAATGTTATAAAAAATACAACAAATACAACAATCTTAATTACGAAAAAACCGGTCAAGTGCGTGTCAGACTCGTGCACGAAGGGTTCCGTACCATTATCTATAAAAACGGCACAAAAATCACGTTAGTTGTATGGGAGCCCCCCTTAAATATTTATTTTATTTTAACTCAATTATTTATTTTTAAAGTGAATATACATACATATTACCAAATATTCTGTGAATATTTCAAGCGTCTACCTGTATGTCAATATCGAGCAAAAACGAGCAAAAAAATCACCTTAGTTGTATGGGAGTCCCCCTAAATATTTATTTTATTCTGTTTTATAGAATTGTTTGTTTGATACCGGCAACCAAAATAAATCATCTGTGAAAATTTAAACTGTCTAGCTATCACGGTTCATGAGATACAGCCTGGTGACAGACGGACGGACAGACCGACGGACAGCGAAGTCTCAGTAATAGGGTCCCGTTTTACCCTTTGGGTACGGAACCCTAAATCCTATTATCAGACCTTTTAAGGGTGTATGTCTGTTACCTCTTCACGCTTAAACCGTTGAACCGATTTTAAAGAAATTTGATATAGAGATCATTTATGTAAGTCCCGGGAAAGGACATAGGATAGTTTTTATCCCGGAAAATTACATAGTTCCCGCAGAATAGCGATAAACGAATTCTTCGGAGATAAAGAGTCCCAAGCAACAGCTAGTCTCATTATATAAGAAACTTTTTTTATTATAGAGGTTATAGATACGTTTTAAAAGTCCAAAATTAACCCTTAATAAGCCCCATTTATTGCAGCATGCTACCACAGAATCAAAAGCAGCTTCGAATACATACCTGACAAAGGCTATTTTTAAAGCTAGTAGTATTTTCAATAACTACAACGAATTTCCCAGTCAAATCATGTGGTCGCTAAATCGCCTCTACCTTATTAAGGGTTAAAATTGGCCAATAAAATGCGAAACTATAAAATTACACTATTGCCTAGTGACAGCTATCTAACCATAGTCACGCGGCGGACACGACGTACAAATACGCGTTCTTGAATCTACATAAGCACGACGACGTCTGTACACGCGTACGCCTACATACATCGCGCGCGCACTCTTCTGGATTCCGGCGGGGTCCGGCAATCTGCGCCTTGAGGGGTGGTGTAACTCGAATCGGTGCGGGGTGGAGCGTGTCCATTCTGTACGTTAGTACTATTATATATTCTGTGCTATAGTGCAGCTTAGTTTAATTGACACTAATATGTAGTGTAGGCTGCATGGATTAGTATATTTTATAGTGATTTTATCATTACTTGATTTTTTATCGAAAAGGGCATCCATCCTCTGCGAAAAGTATAGATGCCCCACTTTTTGAAATAGCTTTATAATTCTAAAACTTAACAAATTATAGCATTGCGTCCAATGCGTATGATAACTATGGTCCTTAATCTATTATTTTACTGTATTTGTTTTAATATAAATCGTATGGATTTTGTGTAAATCGTACTTTTTTTGACCCCTTATAAATGGGATAGGTGCCTACCGTGGAGGATAGACGACTCGTCGCAAAAATGCGTCAGAGGATAGATGCCCTTTGAAATTAAACAAGTTAAATAAAAGTTATCAGTCTTTTATATTCATTGAAAATTCGCCTAGTTTGATCAGTATGAGCCACGAGCCTCTTCTCATTTTAGAATCCTAGTACTGGATGTTTTACTGAAACAAATTATAAAAGCTCAATCAATACCATATAAAATGTGATTTTGCTTCTATTTGCAAATACAGAAAAAACTTCACTAAATACCAATCAATATATACCCTACACTACAAATACAAGATAGAAATACATTTCAGTTTGGACTCCCGCTGCGCTATTAAGATAACGCCGGTACCGACCTAGTTAACGATTTTATAGTGCAATCTCTATCGAATAAGTATACTAATTAGGTAGTAAGAAAGAGTAATTTACTATCTGTGGAAATACGTATGTACGGTCAAGTGCAAAAATAAGTATCGATTTAATCCTCCCATCGTTATATACCTATACCTACCTTAATTCGACGAGATAAGAGCTATGGGACATATTTATGAGCAAGTTGTGTGTACCCATATTTTTACACTTGACTGTACTTGGACCGTCCAAACTTTGACCTAATTCCTATAATCTTTTTACCCACAACATTTAATGCAATAAAGAGTGAGTTTTAGTTTGAGAGTTTGAGAATGTTAGATTTCGATTCTCTTTAATTTTATTTTGCATGTCTACTCTTATTTCTGATGTCCTGTCAATCGTTCAGTTTAACTGAAAGAAATCCCTTTAAGGGATAAGTGCGCCTTTATACATCTGTTTCTCATGTTATCTGTTAATTTCATGTATTTTATGTACAGTAAAAGGTTTACGTACGTACATAAGATCATCAAACAGTCAACTATGGTCTTGCTTGTACTTGGACTAAAGGCTGTAAAAAAGTTTCACCTTCCTATGTATGGTCTCAATAAATTTATTGATTTTTTTTTAATCAAGGAAGTAATTATATTAGCAATTGAACATAGTTCTGCAAACCGCAGAAACTGTAGAAACGTGTACAATCTACACATGCTTCTAACAAAATCGCTTTTTCTCAAAACTATCATTGTGAGGATATTGATTGGACTACGTCTATTATAAAATTGTCCCCGGTTGATTTGGCTTAGGAGGTATTTTTTGTGGAAAACAGGAAAATCTTAAACGTTGATAATGTAAAATTATTTTCTGTAAATAAACCTTCTTATTCTATCGGTAACCAGAGATGTGCAAAATACTTTATGAAATGTATTTAAATACACAATGCAAATACTTCTTGATTTTTCTATTTCAAATGCAAAATACAAAATACTTTTTAGTTATGTATTTTAAATACTAAATACAAAATACGTATTTCCAAAATACTTTTCCCAAATAAAATACTTTTAGATTTTAACTGCCTGTTCATTCAGGTTTAAATACCTAAGTTTTTTTAACAAAGTATATTTCGTTACATTTTAATTTTGTAACCAAACCGTAGATCGTATTAGCTGACATGTCAATAAAATTCAAAACACAGGCGCTGTCCTCCGCATTTATTATTTATTTTCAAATAAAAAAAGAAAAAACTGACTATCTCACTGGCTGACTCATCGATGCCAATCCTTTAACCCTTGGATCTAGAAACCTGATTTTAATAATGTAGATTGTAGTCAGTAATATAATAAAACGATTTCATCGAAATTTTCAAGGGACAAGGAGTTTAACAATGAAAGCGAAACTGCTTGCACAAGCTAGTAAGTAAGTAAACACTTAGAATGTTGTACAGTAAACTTATCAGTTCAGTGTTGCCATATTGAGGGAATTAACTCATAATTGTTTATCAAATTTATTGATTTTGTGGGCTGAACTTAACAAAAAGTATTTTGCATTTTGCAAATACAAAATATGTTGCAAAAGGTATTTCAAATAAAATACAAAATACTTTTCCTAGAAAAGTATTTAAATACAAAATAGAAATAGGTATTTTGCATTTTGTATTTTGCATTTTAAGTACTAGTATTTCAAATAAGTCACATGTCTGTCGGTAACTAAAGTAGAGCTATGCGACACTGAAAAATCAAACCATGAAATTTAAAAATCCAATAAGGATTATAATTTATTTAGAAAAATTATATACAATTTACAATTGACCAATGCATTAAAGCATTCTAAACAGATATTATCATTGGTATAATACATGCTACTATATACAATATTTTTACAAATATTTGAGACAGCATTTTTATGTCATTTTGTGTAGTAAAATTCAGTACTACAAAAGATGAAATTCTTTCATCCAAGCGGACTAAAGTAGCAATACTTGAAATTAATCTGAATTAAGTACTTGTCCTAAACATACGGCAACGCCCTACACACAAATTGTATTAAAAAACTTTAAAACAATTCTTAAGACCTACCTAAAAACAGTTTTCAATGAAAGGACATGCATGTAAGTCGATCGATGTTGGTCTGAATATATCAAAATTGCCTAAGTCTTTAAAACATGGTACAGCATTTAGAGCTTTAACTGTTACCCAGAGAACACACATATCAATATGTGATTTTGGCATTGACACATGTGTTGACCACATGTTGGGATTGTCAAAGGGTCACTTCACACAGGTGCGAGTTGCACAACGCATACTTTATTAGATTTACTGCGCAAAAAGGTACACACATAATTCATTTAGAGAATTAAAAAAAAAAACAATATTAAAAAGAAAACATCGCAAGGACTACACGCTTTATGGAGAAAAAAAAAATTCATTGTGAATGTTGTATTGTATCTGATGATAACATTACTATTTATCCAGACAAATTTCATGGTTACTATATATAATGGACAATAAGTTTGAAAATGTATTCATTTTATTCAATTAAAGCTGCTCGAGCAGCATGCTCTGTCGAAGAGCAGTAAGCTTTCTCCATAATATGAGATTGCCTATTTGGACTAGCAATAATACTTTTTCATACGCTTGATAATGTAAACTACCAGTCGGCAGACGCGTCAGTTCCGCCACGGAGTATCGTTGTGCAACAAAATGTCGGTCTGCCGGTATGCTTTCACAAAGACGCGTCGTGTCGTGTCTCGGCGTGAATTTACCCATTCACCCAAGTTTTTGTTTTACCACGGACAATGTCTTGTAATTACAGATATACAATTAAGTATTGCTTCAGTTTACCACAAACGAGAGCACACAAAATGACACAAAAATATGGCTCCTTTTGATCAAAACTCAGACTAAAACACTTTGTTTAAAATCAATTTCAATGCATGAATTTAAATAAATGCTTTGGACATCATGCTTAAGTTATAATTACTGTTGAAGACTAGGAAGACAAGGCACGCCTTCCAATGTACTGCAGTTGCTTCTATTAAGTAATTAATGATAGTGATACAAGGCGGAAACGACAGATACTAAGGACCTTAGAACTAAACATCGATCAGTAGGTATTGTATAAAGATACACAGGCTTGTAATTTATTCACTAATTTCGAGACCTTAACTATTACACCAGCTCAATGAAGAAATTCGGGGATGAACCCAATGATATTGCTGCCCACACATTTATTTGATACAGAATGCAGAACATACTATTTGAAATCGATACCAGTCATTTCGAAAATAATTAAGTATAGGGCACATTAGGATGTTTTGACCACAAATCACCACTTTACAAGTAATAAACAAATTGCAACTCCGCGGAGTATTTTTACCAATTTATAAAAATTGACCTCCACAAAGTAATGTCTGAATCTATAAATTAAACTTTAAATAAACAACATTATTGCATATTTATCACATTTATTAAATTTTACACCTTGTCTCACTACGTAAGCGTTTTGTCTTGTTGTTACACTTATCATTATTCAGTGCTTAGGCAAAATAGTCTGTATGGTGCGCGGCCATTACCCGATAGCGGAGTTGTCACGATTCCAGAGATGATAAATTATGTATTTATTGCACTGCGATATCATATCAGGTCCTAATGTACCCACATTTTTGTTAAGTTATCTATTGCGGCGTATTCCTAATAAGTCGCGAATGTCCGTCAGTTTCACGTAACACTAGCTGTAGTTGTTAGTAGAGTTATTATACACAGAATTTGTTAATCTCTTCAAATTGACTGAGGCACTGTTACCGTTCTTCTCTAAACCCGCTAAAAAGTCTTCTAAAAGTTTTGCGAGCGCCTTTCTTTTGAACCTTAAGGATTCGTTTATCACTTCACGTATTAGTTCTTTTTTAATGTCCACACTGCCCTTCAGTTGTTTTAAATGTTCGAACAGTTTCGCAAAATCTGAAACAAACGAAAGCATGTTGTTAGATAACAAATCTTGTTTGGCAAATTCTAAAAAAAAACAAGCCTTTAATTTTTAAATTCTAAAAAAATGCCTTTTATTTTTATCACAAGCAGTGTAATCAAAATTGTACTGACCTCTTCCTGGTCGCCGCACGGCACGGTAGGCTTCCGATCTGACGGCTAAGTTATGTTTTCTAATATCCGCGAGCTCCTTCCTTGTGGGTTGTAAAGGCTGAGGCACAGGCGGCAAAGGCGGCTTTTCGATCTGGGAAATAAAGTTATTTAGGTTATTATACCATGCCGTTTCAAAATCTTTCAATAAAAAGTAAATAAGATGTTTACAACGTTTGGACAATCAACCTCTTTTCGGGTAAGATAGTAGACCCGCTTTATCTTCTCAGTTCAAGAACTTCATTGACAGCAATCAGCTTAAACTAACGTAAACAACTAAGCCTTATTGGAATCGCCACGCGTCTCAATCTATAAATTTAGCAACAAAGTTGAGTGAACTATTAGTCTATTTTAAGTTCTCGAGCGGAGACCAGAGACTGGTAAGCGCAGGGGGAGACGTCCACTAAAGAGATGGACGGATGATATGGTAAAGGCCGCAAGTTCACGATGGATGTAAGCCGCCAGTCGTAATGATTGGGTATTAATAAGGGAGGACTAATGTATAGTAGGAATTTTATAAGCTGGGGGTTTAGGGTTTTCTTTACCTCATCTGGTAAAGAAAACATTGTTCACGTTTGTTCTATTATGGAAGCACTACAACGCCGACGATCCACCTGAGTACCGCTTACAATGACGAAAGGCCTTTCTTAATGAGTTAAGCTTTTGCAATTTCAACCTTGTAACTTAGAGAAGACGGTTGCTATTTGTTTGCATTTTTGTTACTTGTTCTGATTTATTATTAGCGGTAGGCTTCAACAAACGAGAACAATGTTATCTTTACCAGATGAGTTCTGCTGTCCTAAACCCCCAGCTTATAAAATTCCAACTATACATATATTTTATTCTATTCTAAATGATGTTTAGCCTTTTAGTGTCACCTTTCGTTTCCTTTTCCTGCCCCTCGCATGAGAGTTGTTCTCTGCCGCAATGCCCTGTATGATCGCGTTGATCTGTAGCTCCTGGGAGTCGTGGAGCGGCTGCGGCGGCAGCGCGGGCGCCGGCGGGGCGGGCGCGGGCGCGGGCGGCGCGGGAGGCGGCGCGGGGGGGAGGGACGCGGCCTCCGCGGCCGGCGGGGACGGGGAGCGGGGCAGCTTGCCGCCCATCGTGGTATACGCATCTGTGAAATCAATGGCTGTTGTTGAACGTCAAGATGTCAAGTGTCGTGTGCACCGGTTTAGGCTGCGTTTCCACCAGAGATGTGCGAGGATGCGTTGCGAGGGATGTGTTTGTCATGAACCAATAGAAACACTTCATTTAAATATGTATTAAAAAAGGCACTTATTGATTGTACTTAACTTTGAAGACGCACACACGAGTCCTTCACAGGTCCGTTTTTGTATCCGTGTGCACCCCCATTATAGCTTACCACAATCTTAAAATATAAAGATTTTTGTAGCTATTGGTTTTTTGATGTATTTGTTTTTTTTATTGAATTAAACAGTTTTAAAATTTTAATTTTTTTTTTTTAAATTCACTAAGAACGTTTTAAATTAAGTGTTTCTATTGGTTCATGACAAACACATCCCTCGCAACGCATCCTCGCACAGCTCCGATGGATACGCAGCCTTATTGGTAGGTTTTGCGTTTTTTTTATTGGTTATTAGTTTTAGAACAAAAGCAATGGTCTGATACTATAAAGGTTTAGGTACTTTCCTAAATGTAAACAAACTCCATATTATGCGACTAAACTAAAGAGTAGGAAAGTTAATTACAAATATTGCATTCGGCTGATTAACCCAACGCCATTACTTTTGGTCGTGTTGACAGCTGATGTTTGTTTACATTAAGTAAAGTACCTAGAGTACTATAAAGATAGTATAGTAATGAAATGGATAATAAATTTTTCAATGCATATCTCAAACCAACCAACAAGTCACTCAAAGAGCTATGAAGGGAGCTACGCTCGGAGTCTCCCTGTGTGATCAAATCAGAAATGAGATCTGCAGAACCAAAGATAGCTTGGAGAGTTGGCAATACCGATATCCTGATATACATGGATGCGTCGTCACAATTATGATATACTAGCTGTTGTCCGCGACTCCGTGTGCGAAGAATTCTTTTATCGCTATCCCGCGGGAAGAATGCAATTTCCCGGGATAAAAAGTATCCTATCTGTCAATCCATGTTATAAACTATGTGTGTGCCAAATTTCATCAGAATCAAACGGTTTTAGCGTGAAAGAGGAACATACACACATCCATCCCTCCATATACACCACGTATATAATATTAGTGGGGTAGTGGGATTAGTCAACTTTGATGCAACACCCATGTGATTTAATCTTGTGTGTTGTTGTCTTTATTCCAGGAGATATTTCAAGAGCGAAGCAAAGTGGCTAGTATCAGTATACCTAATGCTGGCCATCAACAGGACCCTTAGGCTGTCTTGTTTTTATATCAAGAATGCCAATGTCTTCTGTGCGGTTTTCGAGAGCGTGTCATAGTATTGGAGATATTTTAAATTGTGGCGAGAGCCACGTTCTTTAGCATTAATCTTGTGCGTGTGATATGATAGGTTAAGATGTAGTTGGTCACGTAAGACGAATAATGCATGTAGATAGATAGTGTAGGTTTACTAAGTAGATTATTGTATATAAATGTAAGGTTGTAGAGTATTAAATATATCAGTGTTTGTAGACATGTCAGTCACGGCAGTCTCATGTAGAACATCCACAAAGTACTTTTTCTACTCGCGTACTACAATGTGCTACTATCGATATCGCTATCGGTAGTCCAATGAGGTGCATTGTGTGATCGCAACTTTGACATTTCATTATGAAACGTTTCACAATGTTCTTTTTCGCACTGCAAATGACGGAAATTAAAATAAAAAAAAAAAAAAGTTCACCGGTTTATTGTCTAATGGCCGACAGCCATTCTATTTTATTTGAGTACTTAATTATTGTTAAATCGACTTTATACATTAATTAAAATATGTTTACATAAACAATTATTAAATAATGAATACTTAAATAACGGACAATAAATGAATTTTAAAGTGATTAATAAATATGAATATTTTAACATCATTCAATTTGGCTGTATGACAAATTGAAAGAAATAAAAGAGTAATCACTATTTAAATGACTTTTTATCTGTGAGAATTTGTGAGTTTGGTGAATTAAGTGATGCAGAAATGTTGACGCCGCCAGAAATAAAACAGGCGGCAAAGAAAGTGAGCAATAATTTGCTACTTTTAGGGGGTGTTTCACCACCTTATGGTCAAACTACTGGTTACGTAACCAATGAATAAAGTAAGTACTGAACAAATCTGTCGGCTAGTGTTTTTTCAGTTTCACCACTCCGGTCCTGTGCAAACTAAGTACCGCTCAACTCGGAAGTCGGAATAGCAACGTCCCATTTCACGACCACGGGTTCCTGTTCGCATATTTTCGTTCAAAGAGTCGCTCATTATTAAAGCAAAATAAATCGTTAACTATGTAATTTTTAAACACATCTATTATTTTGCATAAACAAATGTGTAACATTATAATTAATCCAAAAACTTTATTTATTTACGATACTTCACTTCGATAAAATCACGTAAAACGAATCGAAAAGTGGCGCCAAACCCTTTGACAGATTAACTTTTTTTTTTAATGGCGATGTACAAGTTCAGGTAGAACAAACGATTGTGCCACTGAAAAAAAGTCTGTAATTATAAAATATCACGAAATTTTGGATTTATTTTTAAATACTAAAAGCGTACCTATATTTTTTATTCAAATCTTGATATTTAAATTCTCTTTTGCAATTTAGCATGACTTCTTTCTTTAAAAAATAAAAAATACTTTGATTTATTTTTCTGAAACCGGCTGAAGGGCTCTCCAACCATGGCCACAAAAAAATAAAAATTAATTAATTAAAAAGATATGTGACGGATAAAAATGCTAAATAACACCTGATCTGATGGTCAAATTAAGAAATAGTTTGTCCGTCACTTAGCGCTAATCAAGACTGGTGAAACAGAAATTTTTATTCCATGTGACAAATAAGGTTATGATCAAGCTAATCCGAACTTTAAAAAAGTGTTGAAACAGCCCCTTAAAATCGAAAAATTCATTTATTGTCCGTTATGTAAGTATTCATAATTTAATAATTGTTTATTTTGAACTCGTAGAAAAATTAATGTATGCAACTGTTCATAATCAGCCAATGAGACACTCATGCGTATCTATTATGACATTCGGCTTCGCCTCATGTCATAAACTCGCACTCGTGTCTCAATGGCCCTTATTATGATACCGTTGCATAAAATACTATTCTCTAACCCTCTGCTCCCTCCAATATCCGGCAAGATGTAGTCTGCCAATGGAACTACGTCTTGCCGGTAAATAAATAAATATTATATTTCACGTATTCGATCCATTTTTAACCCCCGACACAAAAAAAGGGGTGTTATATATAAGTTTTACCGCTGTGTGTGTATGTCTGTTTGTGGCATCATAACTCTTAAAAGGGTGAACCAATTTGTGCGGTTTTTTTTTATTTGAAAGCAGGTTTCTTAGCGATGGTTCTTAGACATGTTTCATCTAAATTGGTCCAGCCATTTCAAAGTTATCAGCTCTTTTGAATGCTGCGGAAGGGATCTTAGACTTAATTGCGTTGGGGGTTTTTAATTTATAGTTATTAATAGTACAAACCTCCATTGAGAAAGGGTTTGACGATAGGCGGCAGGTTGGGGGGTGCGATCGCGGGCGGCGAGGGTGACGACGGCGGCGACGCGCCCGGCCCGCCCGTGTCCACGTGCGGGGGCTCCTGGAATTACACAGTG
Organism: Archips xylosteana; assembly: GCA_947563465.1. Lineage (NCBI taxonomy): Eukaryota > Metazoa > Arthropoda > Insecta > Lepidoptera > Tortricidae > Archips > Archips xylosteana. The sequence continues at coordinate 15,343,334 of OX387344.1, forward strand.
GAGTTTGTTAACCCTTAACCCTTTTTAAGGCAGAGGAGATTTAGCGACCACATGCATTGGTTGGAATTTCAACCTTATTGTTTACACTATACGTCACAATTTCCATTGTAGTTATTGAAAAAACGACTCGCTTTAAAAATATCCTTTGTTAGGTACGCATTCGATACCTGCTATTGATTCTGTGGTAGTATGCTCCAATAAATGGGGCCTTATAAAGGGTTAATAATAATGAACCCCACAAGTTACATAATTTAAAGGGCATTTTTTTTAGATGACCCTTTGTTTTTTTTTATATAGGATTTTCAGGAATCCTAATTTAAAATATGGTTTGAATTATAAAATAACATTATAATAAAGCGCGTGTCACAATCAAACTATCTGAACCATTAATGGCCACGAAGCACTGAGTGTGCAACTTTTTCAAGTTTCCTCATTATAATCCTTTCTTTGATCTAAAAACTACAAAGTTAATAATCAGCCGAATAATGAACCATTGAGTAATGAGTTCATTTAATAAAAACCCAATTAGAAAATGCACCGAAACCTGTCGTCCTTGACTTCGACACAACAACACAAGTTCAAGTCCAACAGGATAAATTTATCATGATGCATTGTCATGGTCTGGTGAGATAATAAACATAAGTTGTTGTTAATTTCGATTTTTAATGTAAGCTTTATCGCCGACTGTACTTTTTGTTGACTGTACTTGCATTGTCATCTAACCTACAGAAGTATACCAAATTTCAAGTAAATCAGACCACCGGAAGCGGGTCAAATTCAACTTCCAAGATTTGACCATTGCATTTATTTACTTACATTGCAAGTTAATAAAAAGCTTTCAAAACGGTATTTGTTTATGAATGGTCCCTATGGTCCGACATTTCCGACACGTGCGTGTTAGTATAGTATTTACCTCAGGCGGTCGTCCAGAGGGCAGATCCGAGGGCACGGGCGCGAGCGGCGAGGTGGGGCGGCGCACGGCAGCCGGCGACGACGGCGCGGCGGGCGGCGGCGGCGACGACAGCGGCGACAGTGGCGACGACGCCGGCGACGGCGTGGACGGCCGCCGCGCCTTGATGTGCGGGGGCAGCGGACCCGCTTTGCGCTTCGGGGGCATGGAGCGGGGAGACTCCGAGCCGCGCTTGCCGCCCGGCCCGCCGCCGGCGCCGGCACGGACGCTACCTAACGGATCTATGTCCGCTTCGTCGACCATCATGCGCTGAAAAATTAAGTTAGTCATCAACATTAGTCAACAACCGCTTTAGCCTAGTTGGTAGTGACCCTGCCTACGAAGCAAGAGGTCCTGGGTTCGAATTCCGGTAAGGGCATTTATTTGTGTGATGAGCACGAATATTTGTTTCCGAGTTATGGATGTTTTCTATGTGTTTATGTATTTATTTATCTATATATGTATGTATGTTTATCGTCGTCTAGTACCCATAGCACAAGCATTGCTTAGTTTGGGACTAGGTCGATTTGTGTAAGATTGTCCCCTAATATTTATTTATTTATTTTTATTTAACATCCCATCTCATCTTATCGCAGCCTATACACATACGTCCCACTGCAGGCCACAGGCCTACTCTCAGAATGAGAGGGGTTGGGCCGTAGTTCCCACGCAGTTTATGAAGGTTCGTCACGATGCTTTCTTTCAACGTAAAGCACAAGGTAAATTTCAAATGTAATTTTGCTCATAAATTCAGAACTCGTGCGGGCCGAGATTTGAGCCCACGACCTTCTGCTTGAGAAGCCATAGGTCAAACCACTAGGCCACCAAGGCTATCAAAATCCGCCAAAATCAAAAATAGGCGTTTACGAAAAACGCGCTGACTTTGCTCACGTTAGGTGACTACCTACCTAATGGTATAACAAAGTAGTAATAACATCAGGCGTGCTAAAGGTATGATTCGATAGACAAAACTTATATTGCATTAGATCTTTTAAAAAGCCGCCTAAAACACTTGTATCACGAATCGATTACTACAATATTCTGCAGATATTAAACTGATGTATAAATCAAATGATTAATCATAAATACCTTATCTATTTTGAACGGGTTGCCGAACATATGTTGCCTGACAGGCTGTGTCTCGATCTCCCTCAGTTGAGGAGTCATTCGCTTGAGATATTCCTGATAGTTGCCCATCTGGGCGACCGGCATCGAATGTAAGCTGTCCTCGTCCACTAAGCGTGTATGCGCTAATGATGGTTGAAGGAAGTTCGCACGCATTCGGACCACCTGAAATCACATGAAATATGAACATATTTAGCAAGACAATGGTAGAAGAACCCTAATCTGTCAGACTCTTTTGACTGTATTGTAGATCTATTGTCAAGTGGGTCATTTTCAAACTTTGCGCAGGTAAATTTGTCCCAGCCTAAAAAAAAGGCGTTTCCGTTTACACTGTCCATTTTCTGCAGTTATTTGAGTAAAATGATTTATGATTTTCAATCAGCCATATACCACAGATACTTAAAGAATATCAGAGTCAAGTAAAATAATGCATGGTATCAGCGTGGTAGCTTCATAAAAATAGTAACAGAGTGTTCTGCGCAAAACTAGAAAATGATCCAAGTAGCTTTTTTGGGAAAATCTGCGTTGCCAAAATGGGGACGACCAATCAGCGCAGTTCTCTCGCCACTAATTTAATGGTGTCAAAAGTCGTCTTTAACTCCAACAAAACAAAACTCATGTTGGAGAATCTGGAATCTAATTAATAATAATAAATAAATAATGAAGTCTGGTTGCAGGCAATTAAAATGAAAAATTATGCTGTAGGAATAAATCATAACACATACCTGATCCAATAAATCCCTCCTCTGTATGTCAAATGGGTTGCGGTAAGCGTGCGTCTGGGTCTTATTCCGTCCGCGGGAGAGGCCGACCACGAAGCCTCCGAATTCGTTGAGCTGGTCTCTCAGGGCCGAGAACTTGTCCTGGAGACACGGATGCGTAGTCAAATCCTTCTTGAGCGGTGAGCGGGGCATCACGCGGACGCTTTCTGCCACCTGCAAAAGTAAAAATAATCATCATCGTCATCATTCCAGCCTATATACGTCCGTGGTTCCCACGCGGGCCCAGTGCGGATTGGGAACTTCACACACCTTTGAATTTCTTCGCAGGTGTGTGCAGTTTTCCTCACGATGTTTTTCTTCACCGTAAAGCTCATGGTAAATTACAAATGACATATTATGTAAAAATAATATTTTACATAAATGGAAACGAAACAGAGGCAGACCGAGAAGGAGACTGGGAGGTATTTGCCCAGCAGTGGGATACTCTAATAGGAAAACAATACATAAATGAAGATAGTGGTAATAAAATAAGAACTTCACAAGAAAATAATATGGTTAGAACTTGACAATAGTAAATTTTCCCCATCATAAATTAGAACTTAAGGTGAATAAGTAAGTTAAAATATCGATTAGAAGCTTTAAGTAGAAAGTTGATGTATAGTTATTTTTTAACACACCTTTAAATAATGCACTTTAATACCTATTCCAATGAATAATAAATAAATTGACAGATAAAATTACTATGTTTAAATAAACTACGATGAGTACCTTTTGATTATTACTAGATGATGCCTTGTTAATGACATCCGCGCAGAGCTTTTCAAATTCTATTTTAGCTTGATTCTTCAGTCTTTTCAGATAGTTGAGTACGGAGAAGCTTAGCGAGTTGTCTTGCGTGTCCGGAATGAGGCTCTGCACCAGCGGCGCTGATGCACCCATCTTGGTCAGAGCTCTTCGTAATGGCTGAAATAGATAAATTATCATAGCATTAAAATGGCGAAATTAGTTCATAGAATTTATTTGTTTACGACAAACAACACGAAAAGAACATACAATCCTAAATTGGTTGCGTATTGATTAAACAAAAGGAGGATGATTTGTTTTTGAAAAGCATTGAACTTTCCTGAATAAAAAGTAGCATAAGTTAACTAGATATAGTCCTTTGTATTAGTGAAAGTTTTCAGCGTCGGTTCACTGATTCGAGTTTTCGATTATCCCCTACTTACAAACAAATAAGAAAAGTTTAACTCTATATCATTTTACGACTACTACAAATTAGTATAGATAAATTACAAGTCCCTTTTAGTGACACTTATCTGACCAGAAATAAACTGGGTAGCAGAATAGTGTGGTGGTAACATAGATCTGATGTTCCTGGAGGAATGACATGACGTGATATGCTGTATTGGCTTTATTGTCTAACGCAATCAGGATCACAATCGTTTTAACCACTTCTTTTTGTCATACGGTATAATAGAATGACGATGTAAAGAGATGGTAAATGCGAACGCGAGCCGCCCGTGCGTCAGACAATACGGCATCTGGTCAGTCAACCTGTAATACAAGTTGTACAACACAATGAACACTCACCGTGACATAATACGACGGCATCCTATCCAAGTACTGCTGGAACGCCAGCTTCCATTCAGGAGTAGGTTTGCAGCGGTGCACTTTAAACAAGTCGTCGAGCAGCGGCAGAAGTATCGGGTAATTGTAAGGCAGCACGAACAGATTCACGCATGTCAGATTCGTGGATGCCTTCAGGTAGCCAAAGGGGTGGCTCACTTCTGAATTCTTGCAACCACTGTTAGCTACAAACACCTGGAAAGTAGACAAAAAAAAATATTATTTTTTTTCGTAAAACTCTGAACGCTTGCCCTAGATTATGTTCATCGCCCCTCGATGCTAAAGCATTGCTTATCCTTTGCGGATCGACGAAATTTTTCATCTAAATAGTGTACTCGCACAGAGACTAGGCTCAATTTCATTCAATGTTTCACCCAATTGATGCAACTGCTGATTATGGCCTGAGAAGCGTAGAGCTATTTAGACGGTACGAGTTTCATTACACTGCGGCTATGAATTTATAAATGATCGATCATCGACGACAATGTATGTCTTGCACCCTGCATTTATTTATTTTTTTCCCTGCCATAAAGTCGAGGCCTGTTCTAATCTGTACTACTTCCACTCCAGTTCTATCATTTATGCCTCTCGTACTTTTATACTACATCCTGTATCTTTGCACCCTGCATTTAGTCTGTTAATGATTGTACAAACCTGCCAGCAAGTTGTGGGCTGCTTCCTGGCGAGTATGAACTGCGTGAGGGGGCTCGGCTCCAACTCATACTTGTCGAAAGGCAGGTTGTCAATAACCATGGGCTCTTGACTGGAGCAAGTGAACTTGACTGCTGGATGCGCTGACCGCGGTGGCTGCAAGTTGAAATACCATTCAGTTTAAACACCTTTGCAACTCGAAGCTTCCAAATAAGCTGTTCGATAGCTAATAAATAAAGAGTTTATAATCATCTCGTCAAAATATGTTGTAAATCATGGAGTTAATACGACTCTGACGAAAACGTAAGAAACAAATATTACGCAGAAAAATGTACATATTTACATGTTTAAAAACACGGATAGTCAATGGCCGTTAACGATACGAAGTAAAACAATATTCTGAATATTGATTTAAATTGACAACATGACGATAGGAATAAATTCTATACTTACTTTTCTGACATACGCAACAAGTATGTATAGCATTTATTTTCCTATGTTTGACATTGTCAATATTCAGAAACTTCATAGTTTTGCCATGTGTCAGTCAGGATTTACTTAATAGCAGCCATTGAATGTAGTATGTCGGTTAGTAAATATTTACCAGTGAATGCGGTTACCTAACCACACTGATGAGGTCTGATTAGAACATGGTACAACAAACATACTTACCAAGGTAGGGGCGTTAGGGTCAGGTCGGAAGGACTCCGGTATCGGCCAGAAACCAACAGCGAAGCCTTTCTGCGAGACTGTCCGCGGCACGTAGATGAGACGGCGGCAAGCGTGCCAGGCTTGCGGCGCGCTCGGCCCCTGACTCGTTGTCATGCTGCTTTGGTAAGGACCACCGTTCCAACGCTAAAAAAGAAACAATAGGGATGTTGACGCCTTTAAAAAATAATTCGAAGACACGACTCCAGTAAAAAAAAACGCTTCATTTTATCCCTGAAAACCAGATTATTTTTCGATTAACTGCAAAATTAGATTTTTTGTTGCTTTTAAAACAAATAAATAGTTGTTTGAGTTGGCGAACAAGTGACGTCAAAAGTTGCTATTGTCATTCAAACTCTATGGGAGAATTGTTTTGACAGCTCATAAAAAGTACGTCAGTTGATTGGTGGTGTCAAGATCCCTGTAGTACCTATAAATATTTATTGATTCAGGTATTACTTTGCAGAGGTTATTGAACTACAACCTTTTTTCCTTGCTCCTCCGTTACCACGCAAGGTAAAATGGTTGTATTGAGTTGAATCGTATTGAAAAACCAAATAAAATAAAAATACAATGTCACTTATTATGTCGTGCATAATTATTTGAGTAGCAAATGACACTGATATACAACAAATACTATCAATGAACATTTGAAAATAAACCTAAAATGAAAAAGAAACTACAGGTTGTGAATGAATTCGCAAAAACTTGCGACATCGAAAGTTTGCATATTAACCATTTGGGTAGTAAATAAATAAATAGATAACTTTTAATGGTCAGCACTTGACGGCTTCCATTTTCAAATGACACCCTTAAAAAGATACGAACTGATCGAAACATTTAACTCACCCCATTCCTTTCACTGTCTCCTTCCACAACCTCCTTTTCTTCCTGGGGTGCCTCCTCGGCTGGTTCGGTTCCGTCCTTGACCGTCCCGCCGTCTATAGGCGGTGGATCAGGTCCAATCTTCTCGAAATTGATCACCACTCCACTCTGTACCTTCTGTACCAAACTGTCGATGCACTGCATCAACATGCGGTGTGAGGTGATGCAATATGAGCGACCTGTTAAAAAATAACTTTAATTTCAATACTAAATGAAAAAAAACCGTTTGTATAATTCCCGTTCCCATGGGAATTCCGGGAAAATGTATATCCTTTGTCACCATATAACCAATTCATATTACAGTCATAACCAATTTACCAACTACTTACTACCTACTACTCTACCCTAGTATACTAGGTATCTAGATAAACTACGATGATTTTTTTTCCAGATAGAACTTCGTCATCTAAACCAGGGAGGTTTCACTCCGCAGTTTAAATATGTTCGGCCGACGCGCCTCCCGGGAGGCGTATGGCAGTAGGTTGTCGCTCGGCGTCGCGCGTATTTATTTTTGTGATTTTTGGAACAAACAATAACTTTAAACGATCTTATAAAAGATACTGTTGCGTTTAAAGGTAGTTACTGAATTAACACACACCGTTATCTTTTTAATACACACTGTTATCTTTCTTGATTCATATACTACCTAAATATAAGCGAGTGGGAACCCCTGTGCTCTTGGTTTTGGTTCAGCGGTGCCCAACGGAATATGAACGCTCGTATCACACGATAAGTTTCAATTTCGCGTGCAAACGGTCGTAAGAGTAGGCAAATTTTTATACCTATACTTGAAAGGTTTAGGTAGTTAACTAAATGTAAACAAACTTCAGTTTCCAAATTTGACACATTCAAGGATTCAAAACATTTTATGGCTTATTATACGAGCTTCTCAACCGCCATCGTTTCCGGTCCTAAATAGTGAAGAAATAAGTCGCACCGAACGGAAGGTTTTTGTAAAACGATACAGTGCGCTCGCTGTAAAATAAAAATTCATTGAAATCCCATGCAAACAATAGCTCATTTCTTTGATATATGGGTCGGTCCTGGTAATGATAGCGGTAGAAACGCTCGAATAATTAGCCTTATTTATCTATCATTGTAATACAAACTAGACTAACGTATTTTAATACAGAAATGTAAATGTTTAAATAGTTTAATGGGAGAATTACAGTATTTAAGACATCAGTTGACATTGTTTAGTTTTCAAATAGTTAATTACCTAAACCTTTCAAGTATAAAGTTGACTTTTGTTCGAGAGTGATCCTTCTGTATGATAGTAATATTATTTATTCTATGTCTAAGCTTTAGATTCTAAAGTCATCTCCAAGAAACTAGTGTAGGATGCTTTGCCCTTTTCCATCCATAAAAGTTACAATAAAATTCTTTAATTTCTGAACATAAAATACAAATAAATGTAAGTACAACCGGTTTACTTGGTTTATGAAATTTTCATAAGTGTCCTCTACTTAGAAGCCAACGACTTTATGTGTGTTGGTATTTTGTTACGTAACATATTGGCTTAGTAGATTTACATACTACCGCAATACTCGGGGCGAGCTTAATACATACTGATTATTATCAAATAATATCAACTCTTAACTAACGTCGATTCAGCCCGGAAGCAATGGTAACAGTCCTAGTTCATCATCATCATCATCATTTCAGTCGAAAGACGTCCACTGCTGAACATAGACCTACTAAAGTCCCAGTTGTTTGCACCAAATTTTAACGTGCATAAGATTCAGAGTAATTGATTGTCACAGATGAGATGAACATCGAAGCGATCTTATTAGATTTCCGGTTTTCGTTTTGAGGCAGAACACGGAACAATACAAATACAACTCTCGATATACAATGAAAAACAAAACCTAATGTAAAACATTATTAAATGATTTATCAAGACAACTTTTTATCAAAATTAAAGACGCGATTTTTTTTTGTATTGCCTCCTACACGTCAGAAGACATCGACAATCAAATTGAACGGAGTAGGTACTCGTAAGTATTTATTTAACTAAAAAACGAAACAAAAAAACCTCATAAAAGTTTATGTTCTTAGTTCACCTTGACACTAAGTGAACATCTACACACCTACAACCTACATTCACAAAAACTAGTTAGACCAGTTTAGTAAAGGGCTCTCACTCTCCCTATTATCGCACGGAACACTTTTGTTTTGCATAATTGACGTGTAAATCACACTTAATGGTAATTATCATTTGTTTTTAATCCCGTGACCACATCTTCGTATCGTATCACGAATAAAACCATGAGATGAGATTTATTGCGTTAAGTATAGCTAAACATTTTTTTAAGAAGTGAACATATCTGAATAAATGTTCCAACGACTTGGAATGGTTCATCTGAATCGGGGCTAAGGCTATAAACAAACAATTAAATAGGCTTCCACCTATGACCCGTTGCGTTTCGTCAGAGGTAATACCAGGTTTTTATCGATGGTTGTAAAACACTTAAGTACTTCTACTGCTAAAATCACGTAACCAGTCACAGGGAGTTTAAGTACTTTTTGCCTGATGCCCGCATTTCGTATGCTATCCCGCGGGAACCATGGAATTCCGCAATAAAACTATTCTATATCCGTATCCGCGTCCTGGTTCATCTATATGTAAAATATCTGAAAGACCTGTAGCAAATAAGCAAGTAAACATCCACTCACCTCCTGTAACTTCACACATGGCGTCAATCGGCGACGTGTCTGAAGGCACAAGGCCAGTGTCCCGCTCCACCGCTGGAGTACCGGCCAATCTGAGCACCAAGGAGAAGAGTCTTTGGTCCCAGCGAAATGGCTCCCTAGTTAGTTCGGAGCCCGGTATAGGGCAGTTCATCGGCAAGTTGAACTGCAAAGAAAAAAAACACTGTCTCAGCAAATCAAACATAAATTGAAAGGGTGAACTGAACTCGTACGATAAGTTGACCAAAAATTTGGTAGTCATTTTACGATGTTCCCTGTGACAGTATCAAGGTAAAATTACACTAACATAGTTCCTTAAACAAGGGATAAGCACAGTCGAAATCGAACGTGACAAAATATTATTTATCTTACATGCAATCCTCTTTAGAGAGCATTTGAAGTTGGTAACCCTTTAAAGACACTGGCCCATACAAAAGTTGTTAATTGTCACCTGGCCCATACAAAAATTGTTTATTTCGCATTACTATGTATGACGCGCATGTGGCGTCATAATAATGCCAACCACGATCATGAAACTGAAGCAAAAAAACGTTAGTTGATTTTGCACACTGTAGTAAATATAAACTTGTACGACAACCTACCACCACCCTTGCCACCAGTTACGGCCTGAAATTATCAAATTATTATAACTTTCGTCAGCCTTCGACGTTGCCAGCGTTTAAAAAGTTGAAGAAGCTTGTCTTTTAAGTCAAGGCATTCATTCTAAAACGCGAAAACTTAAGAGGTATGAGATAAGAGCGGCTTATAAGCAAATGTGACTTGGATCAAAATTGCGTAATTTTTCAGAAACTGACACTTCCATGTCTGGATTTGGTTTTAGGAACATTCTGCGTACCTAAGTAAACAGAAACAGACAGCAAAATTACGACAAAGTTACCTTCTTCATAGCACACGACTACGAATATAAAACTTCACATAATACAAAAAATGGTTCATCTGTCTATCACAAAGACGGAACAAAACCATCACACAAATGCAGTCATGTACTTAAGCAGGCTTTGGTATCTAATGGTTACTTTACCTCATCATTTGCATTACCAATTAAAAAGTAGGCAAGTCCTCCTACTCCTAACGCAATAAATCGATAACTTTCATAATGATTTAATGAGTTAATAAGGCAGTAAGCGTGAAATTTAACTTTTAAACGTAAAGCTGATTAAAATTAAATCGTAATACTGGTAAAAATTTGATTAATTAACCTTTGATGAGACTGCATTGAAAGTAATTACGCACGTTATAATAATCCGATTAATAATCCTCCAAGTAGTTAGATACAGTAATTGTATGTTGCCGACAGGCATCAGGAATCTGGTATTACGGCTGTCATAGCGTTTCTAGGATTAGATTATCTTAGGGATATGAAGCATATAAAGTCAGACCTTACGCTATCAACGTGGAAATACAAGTGTAAAAAGAAACCATTGAAATGAAATCAAATGAAACATGATGAGATGATAAGCAACACGAAGTTTGTCGATATTTATAATAGCTATAACTTTTTTCTCAAAACAGAAACATCGTGTTAAAGTTTTGCGAGTAAAACGAGAAACAATTGGCAATGTAGAAAGTTGTCAATAAAAATTCTAAACCGATTTTGATTATCTTTGCAGGGGGGACCACAAGAGTAGGGACCATCAAATAAAAAAAAAACTTTATTTGAACCACATTGTCGAAGTTGCCGGTGCACATACCTAAAAAACAATAAATAGAGACGCACACCACGTATTAACAAAATACGTATTATATTATTTATTACAGCTACCTACTACTTTGGGAACGAACAAAAAAATTAAATATGGATGACGACACGAGTTTATTTTTAGTATCCACAATACCTACTACACACAACCCGCCTACACTACAGCCACATCGTAACTTCAGTTCTGTGCAATATCCCTATGTGGTCGCACCATCCGTAAAAAACATTTTCTGATAAGATATGGAGTTACCGACATAATGTACAACAATAGGCTTTTCACTATTTACAATTACACGTTACTTATACATACTTTTTTCACCGAATGAGATAGTAATCCAAACCGAAACCGAAGTAGGTCAAACCAATTAAGCGTTCATCCACGAATTCAATAAATACTAATTCCTTTGCGAGTTTTATGATTATTTATTTTTATTGTGTCATTTTATGATAATTAAAATCAATGACTCTTGACAACTCGCATACTTAATAACTGACTCATTAAAATTTTAAAATGCTTGTCTTCAAAATTTTTGCATAATTGTTATTTTTTGCTGACGGTACTTTGTTATTGCATTGTCAAGGAAGCTGTACACAAATACAACATTTTAAATCAATCAGACCACTGCAAGTGAGACAACATCCACTTGCAAGATTTGAAACAAACTAATTAATTATGAGAAAATATACGAATTAAAATTAAATAACAAACTTTATATTAGAAAGTTCAAAACATACACATACATACATACAATCACGCCTCCTTCCCAAAAAAGGGATAGGGAGAGACTTTTTACGAAACTGACATACATTTTTCACTTCCACAATTAGTCTTTTCAAAAACACTCACGTTCAAAACACTCTGAATCAATATCGGCTATCAATGATCTTGTCTAAAATTTACACTCTAAAATTTATTTTGATAGAGAGCTTACTTGTAAATATCATAGGTCTGTAGCGAATGTGCCTTGTCAGAAATGCTAGCACACGTGCTATTTTCTCAATTGCAGCTCAGTATGACTTTATTCTACTGACTTTAAGTCGGTAAGAAAAATATACCTCTAGACACAGTTGCGGCCTCTCGTGCTTCTCGTCGTTCGCAAACAATATATTATTTATTTATCTTGAACGGCTCTAACTTGGTATACACAACCATTGCCACAGGAGCTGGCTTTACCAAAGTCTCAAACTAGGTCAATTTTAAATGGCGCTGCTTTTCTGATTTTTAATTCAGTAATACGCCTCTGGTTACTCTTTACCTCAATCGCTCCGATTCATACTTATACGCCTCCTGTACTGTGTAAGAAAACTACTTACTTAGTTATTAAATTAAAAATGCATTGTTTTAGTTTGGCTTGCATCTTAGATAGACAAATCTTAACATCTTACAAGTGCAAAGATCATAAGATGATAGGCATTTCCAATGCATATTTTACTTATTAAACTACTCAGTGAGTTAACTTATTAAGAGTACTAGCTGTTACCCGCGATTTCGTCTGTGAAAAATCCGTTTATTGTGCGGCCGTGGGGACTATACAATTTTCCGGGATGACAACTATCCTATGTCTCTCAGAGTCTCGAACTAATTCCATACCTACCAAATTTCATCACGATCGATTGAGCAGTATAAGCGTGAATGCGTAACAAAAAGAAACCTCACACTCGCATTTATATTATAACTAGCTGTTGCCCGCAACTTCGTCTGCGAAGAATAGGGTATAAAAAATAGCCTACAACCTATTCTCAAACCTACCAAATATAGACAAACGTTTCATAGTTTGAGACGACCGGATAGCCTAGTTGTTAGAGAACCTGACTACGAAGCTTGAGGTTCCGGGTTCGATTCCCGGTCGGGCAGACATTTGTGTGAATAATATGAATGTTTGTGCTCGAGTCTTGGGTGTTTAATATTTATAAGTATGTATCTATCTATATAAGTATGTTTATCCGTTGTCTAGTACCCATAGTACAAGCTTTGCTAAGTTTGGGGCTAGGTCAATTGGTGTGAATTGTCCCGTGATATTTATTTATTTTTTAAATCGGTCAAGCTGTTTCAGAGCAGTTCGATAACAAACACCGTGACTCGGGATTTTTATATATTGGAAGATACTAGCTGTTGCCCGCGACTCCATCTGCGGGGTACCTACCCCTATTGTAGGTATACAAAAAAATATAGCCTACGACCTATTCTCAGAGAAAAAAAATCATAAAAATCGTTCAAACCGTTTCGGAGGAGTTTAATAACAAACACTGTAGTGTTTTTATATATTAGAGATTATTTAGAATACGTAAAGAACTTAAGATACTGCTTGAATGTTTAATATGTATTTAAGTATGTATTTATTTATATAAGTACCCATAATTTTTTCTGTTGTCTAATACGTACCCATAGTACAAGCTTTGTTTAGTTCGAGACTAAGTAGGTCAATTGGTGTCAATTGTCGCATATTTTATTTTATTTATTTATTTATCCATCTGGGTTTTTTCCTGATTTGTCCTAGTTATTAGGTACGGGAAATGTCCAGGCAGGGTTTCAGTTGTAGTCTGGGCTTGAATTTTTTCGGAACTATTTTAATACCTACTGAGTTTTATTATATAGACTAAATTACAAAAAAAAAAGTTGACGTGTCCGGGTTCTGAGCTCTAAAACCCAAGGATTTTACGCTTTTTGTCCTGGTCGCCAAATTTTAGAGATAGCCACCCTATTTAGTTGTTACCTACCTTGCAGTGTCCCCTAGGAAAAGAGGCAGAAAAATGTAGTGCAAAGATAAGCTGAAAGCAACTCCATTTATGCACATTTAGATTATAATGTTTAGTATTAACAAATGCAACTTCCATTTAATAACTAGTTACAGCAAGTTTCGACCGTGTTTTCACAAAAAGGTAGTGATTAGTACCAAACAAATTGCTTATAGAAATTACCACTCTCTAATAAGTTCTCTACTAAGTATCCAGATATCGGAATTTAGGGGGGAAAATTTAATGACAAGTAACCAGTTCCTTTATGGATAAAGGCCGTAGCAGGAAAAGGGAAGAAAAAATGCCCTTTTATAATTAAGAGCTGTTTTATTTTTCTATAGTTACCCACATCTAGTAGTACAATTGTGCAAAGTTTTGTTTAAAAATTCCCATTGGTTCAGCCGGAAAAAAATAAAATCCGAATTCATGAAATATGACTTTTCTCAAAAAGTATTAAACTTTATAGTACCACCTTTTTTCATTTTGGTTAACTAAATAGTATATATGTCCTGAAAGAAAATTGAGTCTCCATCTTTAACATTTCTGTAAAAAACACGTAAGATAAAACTTCAAAAAATTTTTTTATTAATTTCTGAATTAGTGACCACTCTAAGTGACATTTCTAAAAAAGCCTTATTTAATGATCTGTCAGTCATATTAGTTTGACGGTTAAAATCGAAAAGCAACAGTGTCAAAATTTGAAAAATATGTTGGTTAGGTTTTGTTACATTTTATTCTTATACCATTCCAACACCGCCAAATAACTTAAAATAAATCCTCTTTGTAAAAAAATAACAATAAAAACAATTTTTGGCATTTACATTAATATTGGCTTGAAAGTTTATTTATGTCATTTGTCGCCTTTGAAATTAAACTTATAAAACAAAAACCTTTATTTTTAAGTTATTTGGCGGTGTTGGAATGGTATAAGAATAAAATGTAACAAAATCCAACCAACATATTTTTTTAAATTTTGACATTGTTGCTTTTTGATTTTCACCGTCAAACTAATATGACTGTCAGATCATTAAATAAGGCTTTTTTAGAAATGTCACTTAGAGTGGTCACTAATTCAGAAATTAATAAAAATTTTTTTTGAAGTTTTATCTTACGTGTTTTTTACAGAAATGTTAAAGATGGAGACTCAATTTTCTTTCAGGACATATATACTATTTAGTTAACCAAAATGAAAAAAGATGGTACTATAAAGTTTAATACTTTTTGAGAAAAGTCATATTTCATGAATTCGGATTTTATTTTTTTCCGGCTGAACCAATGGGAATTTTTCAACAAAACTTTGCACAATTGGCTAAGTAAAGTTTTTTGAAGAGGTGCTAATTATATTTTTTTTCGACAATCGGCGTTCTGGAGATCGAGAAACTGCAGCTGTTTTATTTTTATCTCCTATTGTTTACTGGATATATTTTTTTAAGTGTTCGAGATGACATTTGTGAGATTTTATGGCTGACTAGCCGTACGTGCTCAGAACTTAGTAGAAACAGAAAAAAAAACCGAAATTTGCTGTCGCTTTTGTCAATGTCAAATGAAATTTAACAGTTTGCGTTTCGTTTGCTTTGCGTTGTCCAAGAAGCAGTTCCAAAATAGTGATCGAAAGTATTCAATCGTGATCCGGTTATCGTGCATAGGTCGTGGAGAAATGCGGTAAAATTGAAAGTCGGATTTTATGCGTAGGTCGATAAAAATAGTCCAAAAATCACACTGAGCACACCAAAATGCAAAGCAAACGAAACGCAAACGATTTGTCATTGACAGAAGTGACAGCAAACTTCGGTTTTTTTTCTGTTTCTACTAAGTTCTGAGCACGTACGGCTAGTCAGCCATAAAATCTCACAAATGTCATCTCGAACACTTAAAAAAATATTTCCAGTAAACAATAGGAGATAAAAATAAAACAGCTGCAGTTTCTCGATCTCCAGAACGCCGACTGTCGAAAAAAAATATAATTAGCACACAGAAATATATCGAGATAGAAGGAAAGAGTTTACGTACGTTGACTGGCCAAATGGAGTTTATAAGCCCCAATGCTCGCCGCGAACTTCAGTCTGCTCCCGACCGCGGTCTGCGTGCGACGTCAGGTTTTAAAAATAAAATGACTCGTTGTTCAGTAATTAACTGTTCAAATACTACAGATAAAGTTGGAGCTGTTAGTCGAGGTATTTCCTTTCATTGGTAAGTACTATTTGTCCTAAAATATCTGTTATTAATTAAAAAACGATTTATTTTATTATTTTCATCAGAACAGTAGCGGGCGATAGTGTGTCCACGCTAGCATTCCATTGCGGCTCTAATTTGACGAGCCAGACATGGCGTGCGTTCAAAACCAGCAATGTAAAAATAAGCTATTCAAACTATCGAGTCACGTCCAAGGTCAATTTATCATTTTTTCTGTCAAAAGTAAGAATAGTGATGTACAAGTACACTATCGCAGTTCTCACTCGATTAAAATCGATTTTGAAAGCAGAGGAAATGATAATTACGTTTTTATATTATTATGTAGCTATATAATGTACGTAGTGCAAAGCAAATATTATTAACAAACAGGTTATGGTTACTTCTATATTCCAATTTTATTTTAGTTTTCCGAATGATCCTAATATTAAAAAAAAGGAATCTACAAAAAACAGCAAGAATTGTTCTATACATTTCCACGAAGACACCTTTACTGGCCCATCAAAGTACCGACGAGTAATCAGTACAGCTTATCCGACTATTGATGTAGTGATGATGTCATATGATGAAAAGGTACACAGTTACATAAGGCTAAATATTATTTTAAAAAATGTGCGTGTGTGTGTGTGTTTGTAGTATTTACACGATTATAGGTAGGTAGGTAATAACGAGCTATGGAGAGGACTGTGCTCAGAGTTTCTCTACGGGATCGAATCAGAAGAGAGGAGATCCGTAGAAGAACCGGGGTCACCGACGTAGCCAAACGGATTAGCTCGTTGAAATGGCAATGGGCAGGCCATATAGCATGCAGAACATATGGTCGTTAGAGCCCAAAAGTTCTCGAATGGAGACCACAGACTGGCTAGCACAGCGTGGGACGTCCACCAACGAGATGGACGGATGATTCGGTGAAGGCCGCAGGTTCAGGGTGGATGCAAGTCGCTTTCAACCGTAATGATTGGGCGTCAATGAGGGAGGTCTATGTCCAGCAGTGGACGTCCTACGGCTGAAATGATGATGATGATGATGAATAACTGCAGCGGCTATAGTAGGTATTGACAAATGTAAAGCAATTTATTGGTTAGGTAGGTACCTACCTACATTTATATTTTTCGATTTGAAATTCTGACTTTTCTCATTTCCTCTGTCGAAAATAATTATCATTTCCTCTGTGCATAAGAATCGGTTCCCTAATCGATCTGTGAATCGATGCTTTTGAATTGATTTCGCGCGGCTTATGTTTCCCATCACTAAATTACACTCGTGACGTCAAAGTACCTACGCAAGATGTTACAGGCTCGGTCTCGCTACAAATTGCCGAGCATTTTCCTTCTATCTCGATATATTTCTGTGAATTAGCACCTCTTCAAAAAACTTTACTTAGCCAATTATACTACTAGATGTGGTTAACTATAGAAAAAAAAAACAGCTCTTAATCATAAAAGGGCATTTTTTCTTCCCTTATCCTGCTACGGCCTTTGAGCTATCTACACTTTTGCTATATAGGTACTAGTGATCGCCCACACAAAAAGCCGTGATGGCCTAGTGGTTTGTGGTTTGGGCTGCCAAGCAAAGGGTCGTGGGTTCAAATTCCGGCTTGCACCTTTGAGTTTTTCGGATTTGAAATTTACCATTAGCTTTGTGTTGAAGGAAAACATCATGAGGAAACCTGCATACACCTGTGAAGAAATTCAATGGTGTGTGTGTAGCTTCCCAATCCACACTGGGCCCGTGTGGGAACTACGGCCCAAGCCCTCTCATTCTGACAGGAGGCCTGTGCCCTGCAGTGGGATGTATATAGGCTGAGATGATGATGACCGCCCACAGTCTTGTTTGTAAGTTGATAATTTTTCTAAGTCTTATTTTGGAGACAAATGATATAATAAAATTTACCCAAAGCTTGTTTTAAAAGATAGCTGGGTAATGAAATGAGTACCATTGCACTATAAAATAGTTACAATGACCTCATAAGGCCCAACATACTAAATTTAGTAGGTACATATCTCAACAAATGTCAACTTTTCTTGATTGACAATAGGTTTCAAATTATGATGATCAAAATTTGATATGGGCTTTACGAGGATAAATAGGAAGATATTTGAATTATTATTGTTTAATTTCTGGGTGAATCAACTTTTTCTTGTCACTCATTGCTATGGTTACACAAATGATGTCTCCTGGACAACTTCAGCATTTTTCTATGAAACAGTATGAAAATGTCACTTGGACAACCAGGGACAGAGTAAGCAACACAAAAAAGTTAATGCACCCTTTTTTACCTACCTGTCATTAACCTTTTGACCGCCACAAAACAAACAAAGGGTTGTGCTCTGTACGCCACGGAACAAACCATCTAGTTGTTAAATAGGAATTTATTTCCATTGTAGAAGGATTCATTTTGAGTTGAATGTTGGTCATGTATTGGTGACGTTGGCGTGTGAGCCTTGCCATTGGCTGTCATGACTGGATGGACGTGGTGGTCAAGAGGTTAAATTTTGCCCCCCTAAATTCTGATGTCTGCTTATATCATATCTTTATTATCATCTATTTTTCTAGTTAGAACTGACCAGCAATTGACCTCCTTCTCACCTGATGGTAATTGCAGATGTTAATCACTGATTCAGTAACATCAATTCAATCTGGCCTTAAATAGCCTTAAATATCCCTAAATTAAATGGGCAACCAATTAAGTACTTTACCATTTTTTATGACAATTCCTATCTATAATTGATAAGCGCATAACTTCCGATCGACTGCACCAAATTGGATAATTCGTATTTTATTGCATTTGTTATTGTCAGGAGAAGGTTCTTATGAAAGAAATTTAAAAAAAAAATACAACGGGGGCGAAGCCGCGGGCATCAGCTAGTAGTAAAAACAACAAGGCTCATTTGTAAGTGAAAATAGCCTTTGATATTTATAGCTGTACAACTGACATTCAACCTTATGACGAAGTAACTAGATATTAAGTAATCTGTGCTTATGGTGCTAAAGGACTTTCTTGATCAACTAATAAATTTATCCAGAAAACAGATGATAAAGCCTGTCACACACAGCGCAGATGCGGTAAGATTTTATCTGCGTATAAAAACTTAACCGTCTGCAGGTATCACACACAGCGCAGATGCGAGGTTTTACATTCACTCTAAAATTTCGGAGCTGAGTAGACGTGTTTTGTGGTGCGGATGGCTTATACAGGGTGTTTTTTTTATATAAAAGGGGGTAAACGAGCATGCGGGTCACCTGATGGGGAGCAATCACCGCCGCCCATGGACACCCGCAACATTAAGGTTGTCACAGGTGCGTTGCCGGCCCTTTGAGAGATAGATAGGCTACAATGAATTTTCAATGAAAGCGCGTTACATTTTCTTTATTTCTCTTCACGACAAAATGTAAAAAAATGCGAAAATGCATTTCTACGCAAGGATGACTTGTTGTTTGCTTAAGTAGTACGTAATTTTATATTTATTTTATTATACACTGAAGTTCCCAATCCGCACTGGGCCCGCGTGGGAACTACGACCCAAGCCCTCTTATTCTGAGAGGAAGCCTGTGCCCTGCAGTGGGACGTAATATAGACTGGGATGATGATGATGATGATGATGAAAGTGTGCTTTTGCGCATCCACCTGTATTTATCTGCAGATATAATCTTCACATCTGTCGGATTCTGTCGATATATGTTGGTGCTCACAGATACGCAGATTAAAATCTTACCGCATCTGCGCTGTGTGATGGGCTTAAAAGTGAATTTCATTCCTTAGCTGTTTGATTAAACGTAGTATATTTAGGTATCAGAGAGTAGTAAAACAGGCCACAAGACAAGAACATAATTAGGCATTTGATCTTCTACATTATCTACAGGCCAGAATGGTACAATAGGAACACATCTAATGTACAATTAACAGTACAGAAAAATAAACCCCATTGTGCAGTGCTATTATGATTTTAAGAGATTGTTTTCTGTGCAGTTTATTGCACCATGCAGCAGTATTCACAGGCATAAAATTATATCAATTTATGAAATATTTTCGGTGAAAAAAGAAACAAAAGACACCTACTTTGGGAGAAAGGACCCAATTGTAAATAGTGGTAGGTCTCATAGTGAAAATAAACGGATCACTCACGTCTCAAAACAATCCGTCCCGTTTATTTTTACTATGAGTGAGTCTCACGGTAGTTTCATGTTTAAAGTGGTAGGTCTCTCACCATGGTGAAAATATACTTTTTAAATCATATTAAAACAACATAATATGCCCTTCTAACAATTTTAGCTATCCAACTAATCATATGCATTTAAAAATAGATACTAACTTCTTCCTGAATTCCTGCATTGCTTGAAAGTTTCCCTCCATCAGTAATGACAACTATCACAGAAGGCTCCAAGTAAAAGGGGCACCTGCCTTGGCCATATGTGTCTATGCCTGTTTGCATGCGGTTTATGTTTAAAACATCAAATGCATGTTTAAGAGCAGCACCCATTGTTGTCAAGCCAAGACATTGCAGATTCTTTAGCTCATTTATAAATGTTGCTAAATTTTCCTTCCATCCAGCCTGGAACATAAAGAAATCACCAACTGAGTTTTGTATGAAACAAAAGACTTGTTCCAATAAGATTGTCAACATCATGTATAACACTTTCGCAATCACAATCACATTCACCATCTCTTTCTACCGCCATCATAATACTTATGACAGAAAGAAACGGAGATTGCGACCATACAATACGTTAGTAGACAATATGACCTCTGATCAGCTCATTCTTTATATTAGTTCAGATACATGCTACCCATTGAAGAATTCAAATTAGAAGTTATTATACTCATTTACCAGATAACTACTTAGCATAAGCAATAAAACTGTATTTGAATGTCGTCTGTAAATTTTTTAAAAGATTAAATATGTATCAACGGTTCAGCATTACTAACACACATTCATATTTCCCCCTCACATCGCCATTTTCGTTGTGTACCAGCCCGGCCAATAGGAGCAAGGGACGAGAGCGCAGTCGCGAGCGCTATCGCGGAGGCAGCAACGGTGGCGGTGGCGGCTTGTCCTGTTTACGTCGTTCTGTCTATTTCAGTAAAGTTCGCACTTTCAAAGTACGAACATGTACAGGATTGCTGACCATAGTGATTCAACTAAAGATGCTACTAAACCGGCGTTACTATGATTCTCTATGCATATGATACAAAAAATGATTGGAAAACGTGTTTACTTCGATAATACTAACCTTGATGTTCGCGGGTGGCTCTTCGAAAGTTAGAAGCATGTATCTATCTCCTCTGCTTTCAGGGGAACGTTGACGTACCTTTGAAACAAAATTATGCAGTTTTTACAAACACGCGATAAACAAATAAATCACAAAACGAGGCGGTTGACGAGTCGATGACACTGCACGTACCTTTACGAACGTTTCCACAGCGCCCTTGGCTACATCGAGCAATGTTGGGCGTCCGCCCAAATAAGCTCTTTGATTCATAGAGGCTGATGTATCTATTAGAAAAACTATTATAGTCATCGTGAAAATTGCCTAAATATCCCTCTAAATACATTAAAATATGCGCACAGTAATGAACTAAGAACAAAAATGGCCGCTACATCGTACACAGACTCGCTGAGAGGCGACCGTCCGACAGCCGCTTCGACGAGCAGCTGAACAAGCTACGCCACGAAGACTCCAAAAGTACCACGTGACCTAATCATACGTTCGGTTATTTTCGCCTTCCAATAGAAAAACGTTCGGCTTTGCTCGGAAACACGGCAGCGCAGTAATAATGTTGCCAGTACAACTTCTACAATCTCCTCTGTTCTGTCTGGCTGAAATTTGTTAAACTACAATTAAAATTAATGTACACGTTACATCAGCATCAAAAAAAAACAACTTAATATATACTGTCACACTTCAGCCCAACAGTGTTTTTGTTTTTGAGATAAGTATCATGAAAGTAATTGGCTAAAGGTAAAGGTTTTTGAAGAGGTGCTAATTATATTTTTTTTAACAGTAGTCGTCTTCAAGACCGAGAACCTGCTTTTGTTTTTTTTTTATTTATTTTTTTATTATTTTTTTATCTCCTACTATTTATTGGAAATATTTTTTTTTTAAGTGTTTGAGATGACATTTGTGAAATTTAATGGCTGACAAGCGGTTCGTGATCCGTACTTAGTAGAAATAGAAAAAAAAACGAAGTAAATTGTCAATGTCAAATGAAATCTAACTGTTTGCGTTTCGTTTATTTTGCGTTGTCCAAGAAGCAGTTCCAAAATAGTGATCGAAAATATTCAACCGTAATTCAATTATCGTGCATAAGTCGTGGAGAAATGCGGTAAAATTGAAAATCCGGATTTTGTGCGGAGGTCGTTAAAAATAGTGCAAAAATCACACTGCAGATCGCACCAAAACGCAAAGCAAACGAAACGCAAACTGTTTGACATGGACAAAAGTTTCTGTTTCTACTAAGCACTGAGCACGAACGGCTTGTCGGCCATTAAATCTCACTAATGTCATCTCGAACACTTTAAAAAAATACTTCCAGTAAACAATAGGATATAAAAATAAATGAGCTGCAGTTTCTGTTTCTGCCAACTGTCAAAAAAATATATAATTAGCACCTCTTAAAAAAACTTTACTTAGCCAATTACAGTTCTAAGTATTTTTAACACACTAGTCCCGTAGCGTAGTTAAAAAGCAAACAATTTACAGGGCTATTGGTAAGTCGACCTATTCCCGTTAAGGGGTTATGGGGGAGGTCATTTGCAATCATTTTTGTCCCATAATGTCCTATGCAAAAATGAACCATTTCTGGTATAATCGAAATTTAAGTTTTTGGAAAAAAAGGTAGATACGCATATTTGAAAATCGGTGGCCAATTCGTTTACCTAATGCACAGCATCGTACTAAGAAGATTACTATGTCTGGGATCGCAATAATTACGCAAAATAAATACACAGTAAATTTTTTGACGTGATTACGTCTAATAAATCGATGAACGCTGGCTGCACGCACGAAAAAGGATGACGAAATGTAACGTAATGTAACGTACATGTACGTACTATCGCCCCAGACGTCAGCTTGTCATTTTCAAAACAAATTTGCTTGCAGCCGTTGATGTTTATTGCTATGGATTGGTATGGACAGATGTCTAGCCACTGCACGCAAAAGACCTCTATCCTGTTAATGTTAAGAATCAGTTAGTTAGAGAATGGTCACATATTACTTAATAGTTACTTCGTAACAGATACTGCATCCCGTACAAAATCTTGGTACTTACCGCGATTGTAGCCACAGATTATACTACTCCGTCTCCTTAAGAATGTGTGCGTGCCGACAGTGACAAGGGCTGGGCTACATGATGTTTTACCATTTTGTCGGGATAACTGCTATATGCAAACTTTCTAGCACTAATATTCCCTAAGCTAAGCCACGGACGGACAAAGGGACGGACGGTCATGGCGAAACTATAAGGGTTCCGTTTTTGCCAGTTTAGCTCTGGAATCCTAACAAAAAAGGATATTTATTGTAATGCGCAGAACACATTTCCATGTTCACAGTACCCTAGCGTTATACTAGATACGAAGGTCAACTTTCGAACTTCGCATCGAGCCATCCCGCTCACGCTTATAGCTTTTTATAGAAGAGTAAGAGGGACAGAACGATACGAACTTCCAAATTGTTATACATATTAGCTATTAATTCTAGCATAGTCATATTAAAATTTGCCCCCTGTTTCACCATTCACTTATAAAAGTCCAGGCGGCATGTTTTTTTCGTGGAACATGAATGAACGTGCGTTGGCGCGCGCTTGTGACAACCTACTGGAATTTCGATCGCAGGAGATCGACCCCGCGGTAGATAAATATCGCGCGTAAGTACATGGCATGCATGAGGCCTGGAATGGTGATCAGATAACTCAAAAGGAAGAAATGAAAATGGTTTCTTTGACCATTTTAATGATTTTAAAACCAAGAATGTTGGATGAAGAAGCTAAACATAGGTTTGGGATTTCGGTATTCCCTTGACTTGACAAAACTTTTTTTGCCTAATTTCACTTTGTCTACCAACTTTTACTATAATGAATAGTTTGTCTAAAGTCAGTTTGTATAATTTCATTATATATAAATCTTATTTTGTCGAATTTTCATTTTTACTAAATGATCATTTACATAACTCTTGTTTTGTCGAGATATTATTTTATCGAAAACTCACTTTGTCGATTCTTATTTTAACTAATCATCATATAGCCGAATAACGTTTTAACTAACATCATTTGCATATGTCTTGTTTTGTCTAATATTATTTTATCGAAAACTCACTTTATTTTAATTAATCATCATATAAAACGTTGTTGACACTTCACTTCTATGCGCTGCGCTACGCTCCCGTATTAGCCTTTGAACCTAACCATGCCGAGTCGCTTCCGCTCCGACAGGTCTTGATCGCTCGCTGGCTTCAATCGCTATCATTGGAGTCAGCGAGCGAGCGAAGCGAGCGAGCAAGACCTATCTGGGCGGAAGCGACTCGGTATGGTTAGGTTCAAAGGCAAATGCGGGAGCGTAGCGTAGCGCAGCTCCCGCATTAGCCTTTGGTGTTAGTTATTTTTTTTATGACCACCCGGAAAATCATTATCATCAAAATTAGTTTATTTTTGAACTATGACTTTTATAGGCACGCTTGACTTTGGGACCGCGCACAGCGCGGGATGTACATTTTTCCTTATTTCTTAGTTCACAACACCAATAATACTTATTATTGACATCCCGATCATCTACGCTCCCGCTAGCATTATACCAAATAAGTTTATACAAAATGAAATTATGCAACCTGTACGTTAGGCAAAATATAGTTATGTCAGTCAAACATTATACGAAATAAGTTTATACAAAATGAAAATTAGTTCATTTAAAATTAGATGAAACAAAATTATATAAAGTAAGTTGTATATAAAATGACTTTCACTTAAATGAAAATTAGGTAAAATGAAACAAGTTAAGTAATATTAGTTTATCTAAAATTAGGCAAACTGATAATAGGCAAACAGTTGTTAGGCAAAACAAGGTACAACCTGGGATTTCATTAGGTTTCAGTTTAATTTCATTTACGTCTAATGATAACATATTTTTCCGTTCGTATTCTCCTCGATCTAGAGGTAACTTTTATAAACTAGCAACATTTTCAAGTTACACCGGATCAGTTCAAGTAAATTTTAATTTTATTTTCTAAGTAAAAGTCGATAAATAGATAAAATGTCATAAAGAAGTAAAAAACTTCAAAATATGAGATTTTAATTAGTTATCCTCACACCATTATTATTTTCTTCAAATCTAATATTCAAAAATGAGTACGCATGAATTATTTTGTCACAAAGTGTCTGCGATAGTTAAAACATAGTATTTTAAGCTATAATAAGGTAAACTGCATGTAAAGCTAATAGCTTAGATTAGAAAATAAAGTGCCAAAAATTGTATTTGAGATCAATTTAAGCCTCAGATTAAAATTTATGATACATCTTTTTTGTATGTTTTTAACAATCGCAACACTATCCACTGTCACTGTCAACTGTCATCGCCGGCTTTATCAATTTCATCATTATTTCACGCAACACGTTAAACAAGACACAAGACAGACAAGAGAATAAAAAGAAGTAAGAGTAATAAAAATTACTATATTCAAAGAGAACATCGTTATAATCGCTTAAACATCGGAACGTGAACTATTAGATAAAACAGTGACAGAAGGACGTATAATTGTATAACAACAAAGCAGAGTTCAACAAAATGGATGAAGTTTTGGATAAATTAGGATCTGCTATTATCACCCCACAGTCTTCAGATGACAAGACTAGTGCCCACCAGGCCTGTTACAAAAATTGGGGAAGATTGAGGAATCAAGAAGAAAGACGAAGGGAAACTCTTGAAATCCAAAAAACGTAAGTAAACAAAATCAAACTATGATTTTTTGTGTTGTTAATGGCCTCATGTTTACTAAAGGCTTGTTACAAAAACGTACTATTACGATTGTATTGCTAATATTGCACCAGATTCAACTATGAATCATTTATTAATAATCTGAGCTTAGGTGTGTATTTCTCTAGAAATTTATATAATTAGTAATGGGGGTAGCTGGATGGGACACCAAGCAGCAGCAGGTTTTATTTAACATCATCAACAAGTTCCAGTATAATTATAAACCAATGGCCATATTAATCATTTTCACCATCTCATTCTAACCTCATCATATATGTATTGCCTGACAGAAATAAATAGTGAGTGGGATTGTGTAAGACAATAATAATAATTATGGCCTCAAACTTAAATTATGGACAAACTCATTAGCATGGACCTGTTTTCTCATTAAATAAATGCTTTTTAAACACTTACAAAGTATATAAAATTTGTTACTTTCTATTTGAAAGAATACAGTCTACTTAGTTAACCCGTCGAACGTCCCGCGCGCCACAGTGGCGCGTAACTAACTGTTCATGATTTGCTAATTTTTGTTACTAGTTTCAATCACCCTTTAACATAGGGTACTTAGGAAAAATTGCCCAAAAAAGTTGTTGGTTGTGCGACAGGTTAATACAATTTTGTGATATGGCAGATAATATTTCAAAATTTTATTCCAGAAATAGAAACGATAAAATTGACGCATTTCGTGGTATTTTGCGGCTTGTCAATAGAATTGAAGACAGACAAGCCAGGGATAATCTATTCAAGCCAAACAACAGGGTAAGAAACTATAATTAATTGTATATTTTGTTGTTGTTAATATGTGATAAAATCAATGCATATTTAGTCTGTCCGTCAGTTTGTGGCTTAGAGTAGAGACTATTAGTGCTGGAAAGCTGTAATTTTGCATGGATATTTGTAGCAATTACCCCGACAAAGTGATAAAATAAAATTTTTTAGGGTACCTCCCATAGATGTAATTTAGGGTTGCTTTTTTTCTCGTCTTACCTTATTTATAGTTTATAGTGTAGGGTATCGTTGGATAGGTTTTTTTTAAATCATTCCAAGGTTGTGCAGAAGATTTTTCAATATAGTGATTTGTTTGTGATATATTCAACTTTAAAGTGCAGTTTTTTGTTAATATCGAGTGTTCCCCACACCTCTAAATGCTACAATTGGTATAAAAATTTTGAAAAAAACCACGATGGTAGGAAATATGTCAAGTTAACAAGGAAAACTATAACGGCTATGTTTGCTTGAGAATTATTAGTAGTTTAAGAGTAAATAGCGGCCTGAGCAATTAAATATTGCTTGCTTAATACGGACAGTATAATTAATAAGATATGCAAGGATTTTTTCGTAACGGTTTCGGAATCCTACCCTGGGCGTGCCCGACACGCTTTTGGCCGGTTTTTTTTATGACCACCTGGAAATTTCTTTGATGGACATCATTTGGTAAATGTATAAATAATAACTCTTGCTAACAAGTACCTATACTTAATATGTTTTCGAATATACATTCAATAGAAACAATTAACAATATAAATAACTCTAATTTTTATTTAATAGTTACCTTTATGAAAAACAACATTATAAGTTCAAATATAAAAAAATATGGTTACCGTCTGTTATAAAGAAAAAAGTTAAAAACTAAAAATTATGACTTCAAATATGTTCTTAGTAATGATAAAAAATATGATAACAGTCTGTTATTAGTTCTGTTGGTAGGAATAAAAACTTCTAAACAGTAAAAATATGAGGTAAGAATTAAGTAGAGTGATTATTATGAACACAAATCGGTTGTATAACATAAAATAGGTATAAGAATCTTATGTAAGTCAACATGGACCTGCAAACATTACTATCTAACTTGTAGATGCCGTTGAGTAATGACATACTGTTATATTAAGGATAGCCTTCCGTACGCAGCTTCACCCGCGATAAATTAATTTTCCCGTAGGAAAAGGTATTTTCCTGCGGTAAAAAGTAGCCTCTGTCACTTAGTGATAACGTAGCTTTCTAACGGCAAAAGAATTTTTGAAATCTGTCCTGTAGTTTCAGAGCCTATTCAATGCAAACAAACAAACAATCAAATCTTTCCTCTTTATAATATTAGTATAGATAAGACATTGAGGATAACATTACATTGTTGAGTAATGTTATGCATGGTCCTGTATCCATACTTTTTTCTTTGCTTAATAGCATTTGCTGCAAGGCACTTTGGTCAATCAAGTTGCATGGGGACTAATTAATGACTATTTGATTACATATCTCATTTGTACAGCATTCACAATACCACTAGAAAGGGGACACTGTCCATTAGTTTATGATTATTTCACATGATATGTATTAAGTATCTACAACATTTATAAAGGCCACCACAAACAGAAGCGCAGGGCGCCGACGAAGTGTGCCCAGCGCGGCCAATAACACTGAATCATATATAGTCATGTAGGGTAACTGTACGCAGTGGGTAAGTGTACGCAATCCCATTCATTTCGGACTGAAATGCATGGGTTTGTGTACACTTACCCACTGCGTACAGTTACCCCACATGACTCTACGGTGACACACACCGGCAGCGCGGTACAGCGTATATGATTCAATGTTATGCAGCGAGCTCGTCGCCGTCGCGCGCACGCTTCGCGCTGCGGTCTGTGGAGGACTTAATGAAAAACATTGATTATGATTTAATGCCGTTTATATCCATATGTTAGTTGTTTGCCAGAGAAGCTTGCACTGCACCCAGTTAAAGCAAGCTTAGACGGATCTGTAACAAGGCCAAGGCATACAAATTCTACAAGATTTTTTTAGAATAGATATGAAAAGTTAATGAGGAATATCAGTTAAGCTCTCACTCATGAGTAGATGCCGTTATCAAGCGGGCAGTTTGGTGGCTACCTAACATTAGTGACATGTCAATAAAAACCTTTTTTTTTAATTGAATTTGCTGATACAATGTAATTATTTCAGATATAAAGCTACAAAGTCGAGACTTGTATAGTTTGAATGGCACATCACTAATGAGGTAGACACCAAACTGCCCGCTTGGTAATGGTGTCTACTCATGGTCATGAGACATGATTTAAAACTAAATAACTAAACATAGCAACTCACAATTCAGAAATTCCTGACTTAGAATCATCAGTTGAGCCATTTAATTATTTAAGTTAACAACATTGGTTTTTTGGAGTCTTTTTGTATTTTTATTTTTCAACATTTTTTAGATGTCAAATCGCTGCAATAAGTGATTAATTATGATTAAGCATGCTGAGATGTGTGATGCATAGGAAAAATTATAGTGTCTAAGTCCCGACTAGTTGTGGGGTAGGGGTTAAGCATGCAGCACGGAATGCTGAGGACCTGGGTTTGATACCCAGAGCTGGTCTTTTTTCTGTGCATCCATGTTTCAGCTTGTATTTAGTATGATATTTATTTAAGTTAAGTTTGGTGAACTAGACTTTATGTATTGTTAATGTTTCTTACAGGCACATTATAGACCTAATATATATGTGGCTGGATTCCACAAGGCCCCGCCCACATACAACAATGTTCTTATGTTATCTGAATGGATGATAGAGAAACCTAGTGACTTCAATGAGAACTGGTATGTGGTACCCTGCCCTAAAGGCGTTAGGCTGCTGCTTGTTGCACATGGGGTAAGAAAACATTTAATTATGTAGTCTGATATATTTAATACAAGGTGAGATTTCAGATGAGACACAAAATTAGTTTTTTTTTTTTTTATGTTAGATAGTCCAGACAAACGAACTAGTGGGTCACCTGATGTTAAATGAACACCACTGTCCATAGACACCCGCGGCGCTTTACACGATGCCAGTGCGTTGTCGGCCCTAAAGGAGAGGGAATAGGGGAAGGGGGAGAGGGAGGGGGAGAAGGAAGGGGTGAGGTATTGGGCCCCCGGCACTCTCACTGACCGTACGAAACGCAAGCAGGATTACTGCTGCTTCACGGCGGTGTTCTGAGAGAGGGTGGTACTGCCCCGGACGAGCCGGCCCATTCGTGATGCAGCGGCTAGCTACAACATGGCTCTACCACTACAACAACATGGCTCTAATGTTTCTAAGTTGGTTAAGGCTGGACAATATAATGCATTAACTCAATTATTTAAATTTGTCTGATGTCTGATGATGATTTCTTTCTTTCTTTCTTTCATTATGTTCTCCAGCATTAAATTAGTTAGAAACACTAACTATTTGAATTTTGCCCCACTGTAGGATCTTTTAACAAAAAGTGACAACATTGTTTGAAAAGAAAAGGTGAGTATAAATCGATTCACAAGACATGGTATGAATGAATTGAATAAAAGTAATGTCACTTGTCACTGTGTGAGTGCTGGCCTATATTATGTAAACAAGTACATAATGCTTCATTCAAGATAAAAATTAAATATAATCTGCATATTATAAAGACCAAGCATGTTAAACACATGGTAGAAAGGTAAATTTACTGGTGTGTTACAAATATTTTCTATCATGGAGTTTTTATTTAATTTAAAAGCTGTTTCCGCAGTTCACGTGCGCAAACAAGGTTATACAAGTAACGATTTATTTACAGGTCTACTTTATTTACCCTATATTTTATATTTGTCTGTTTTTTACTGCATATTGTGATTGCGAGTATAATCTGAATTTTTACCATGGTTGAACATTTTTCTGATATTTATTACACTGCATTTAGGCAGTTATGAAACAATATTGCTTAAAAACATGATTATCGTTTACTGAGTCAACCTGTATGTAATCATTTTGTTATGCACACATAGACATTATCATTCAGTTGTTCAATCCATTTGTGCCAGCTTTTGTGAATGAACCCATACTGTCTAGGGTGGGCCAAAATTTAAACTGTGTGTTACAATCATGTTTGTTATAAAATATTTTTATTAATGGACATATTCTTTGCAATATCTCTCTTCCCATTCATTATTTTTCTATATCTATTTTTACTATTTGTTGAATATTAAGTGCCAAACCTTCGATCATGTAATACGTAAGGTATACGTACCCATGTTCGACACCTCAACAACCAGTAGATGACCCCCATCTGTCACCTGTCTTACTATGACATAAGATTGAAGGTGCCATGTATTGGGTCAGTGTCGAGCACAGGGACGTTTACCATACCTAGATGCACGATTGCCGCTCAAAACATGGAGCCGTCAAAGGAAGCCAAAAATCATCGGATTGCCATTTTTCACGACCAGATGGCCTAGTGGTTAGAGAACCTGACTACGAAGCTTGAGGTCCCGGGTTCGATTCCCGTGTCGGGGCAGATATTTGTATCAAAAATACGAATGTTTGTTCTTGGGTTTTGGTGTTTAATATGTATTTAAGTATATGTCTATCTATATAAGTATGTTTATCCGTTGCCTAGTACCCATAACACAAGCTTTGCTTAGCTTACTTTGGGACTAGGTCAATTGGTGTGAATTGTCCCGTGATATTTATTTTTTATTTTTATTCACTCTCAATCACCTAGTAACCGTCAATACGGATTTTTATTAAGTACTATGCCGAAATGCGTAGTGAAAAAAGGCAAAAATTGTTCTTACTTTTACAGTGCAATAAAAAGATACAGTGTCATATTTTCAGTAATTATGTGATCGAAGTGCCACACCCAGAGAAGTCCAGTAAATTCTTAATTTGGTTCTTTTTACTATTACACATTATGTTTCTGGGTACAGTAGTAAATCTCAGCCAATATTTTAACAACTACTATAGCAAAAACTACAGCAGTATTCATATGATTTCAGGGTTCAACAAAGACATACACAAAATATGGACATTTTAAACAAGAGTTCCGAACAGCACTGCCTGGCGGCAATCCTAGCGATCCTATCAAGAACCGCTGCTGTGTCCTCGACTGTTTCTACTCCGACCAAAACAAGATTATGTACATACTGGATTTGCTGGCTTGGAACAACCAGCCTATGACTGATGGAGAGGTAACTATTGACTTGAGATTGGCAAATTTCCTAGTGTGTAAATGTATGTAAAAGCGTATTAAAGTTTAATTTATTTGATGTTTAGTTCATACTGTGTCTTCATTTTCTCGGATGCATGACTAAACACATATCAATAGTTCTATTGACTCAACTTCATGTATATAAAAAAAAACACTTTAAGCCATAATCTAAAATGGTTATGCGAGTTTCGGAAAATTAATGTACAATGTAAAGTAAGAGACCTGACAATATATTATAAACTAGCTGATGCCCGCGGCTTCGCCCCCGTTGTATTTTTTTTTAAATTTCTTTCATAAGAAAATTCTCCTGACAATAACAAATGCAACAAAAAAATAATTACTTATTCAATTTGGTGCTGTCGATCGGAAGTTATGCGCGTACAAACATTTCTGTGATTCATTTTTATTTATATAGAACTTTGATCAATTATAACTGTAGATCCACAGTCGCGCGCCCGAAAATGTCCGAGCCAAATGAGCGCCACTTTGATAAAAGTGGCCTTCTTTTTCTCAGTACGTTGCGTGAAATTGTCAAGTTTAGCTGTCAAGTGTCAGCCGAAATTCGACTGTAATGAAGTAAAGGCTAGGTTCAAATTTCTGTGTAGGTGATGTTTTTAATTATTATGCAAACAAATAAAAAAGTTCGGACATTCTTTGAAGGGGATTTTGTTCGGCAATGTGCATCTTCAGTTATAATTGATCAAAGATATAGAAGATATTATAATATTAAAATGTCTTGTTTTGATTTGCAGATGGAGTTTAGACAGTTCTGGTTAAAATCACAACTTACGGATTTGCCAGAACTGACTACGATTAATAAAAAGAACAAAATGGTATTTCAATTGCTCCCAATGGTTCCTTGCGCTCCTGAATCGTTCAATAAGTAAGTTGCTTATTAATAAATTACAGAGGTCGTATCATCATCGTATTTACAGGATGTCCTTAATTCTAGCCAGTACAAAAATGGACCCTACTAGGGCATAGCAACATTCGTATCTATTAAGCATCTATTATTAATAATAATAATAATAAACAACATGGGAAAATTTTCACCAATTGACCTAGTCTCAAAGTAAGCAAAGCTTGTGTTGTGGGCAGTGATCGGAACTCTGGGTGCAAAACTTTAACAAAACTTGCCAAGCGTGCATGAAACAGTGCTTACAGACATGAAAATATTAATAAACTACTGAAAATCTGAGATTTCGATGTAGAGTTAAATTGAACACTAATCTGCCAATAATATTCTTATTTTTCTTGGTTGTAAATTCTCCTTAATGTCAGCTTTACAAGTTTTGTTAAAGTTTTGCACCCAGAGTTCCGATCACTGGTTATACATACTTATATAGATAGATACCTACTTAAATACATATTAATAATAATTGTATTTTTTTTTTTTTCAGACAACACAGATCCATTTTTTGTTATACCTTGACAAGCTCGTGCGCGGCGCTCGTCGGAACCCTGTCGCAGGGAGCTTCTGCTGTCCTTAACAAGACTGTTTTTAATAAGTGCGGCAAATGCTGACTGCGACAGGGTTCCGCGGAGGGTCGCGCACGAGCTTTTCGGACGTAAAAGCTTCAAGCTAAGTTAGTTCAGCTAAAATAAATTAAATTTAAAGCGTTAAATTAATGTTAGATATCTTTATTTTTTAACACACAACATGACTTGGCAATCGCATGGTTGCCTAATGACGTTAGAATAATCGCCAACGTCAGCTCTTTATAACAATCCTAATTGAACATAGCGCTAGCCCTAATGCCATGCAGCTTGAGCAATACACATAGGTACGAGTATGAGTAAAGCGTTGCGTGCGATTGCCAAGTCATTATGTGTACTAAAAAAATAAAGATATCTAATATTAATTTAACCTTTGATCAATTATAACTGTAGATCCACAGTCGCGCGCCCGAAAATGTCCGAGCCAAATGAGAATATAATCTAAATGTCATTACACCCAACATGTAACTGAAAATTCAGGGCTCTAGGTGTAGCCAGCATAAAATTACAGGAGGTTGAAAATAGCCTGAATGGGTTCGAGAAAAGGATGGTACGGCCGTGCCTTTGTTTTGCTTGACTTGGCGCGGGCACTGCCGTGCCCGTAGATAAGTTTATGTGTTTCCGAATAAATTTACAGGTTTCTATGATGTAAAAGTATAACGGAGTTGAGTTAGTGTTAAGTAATATTTTTAACTCGAGAAATATGGTCTACAGCTTTCATATTATTTCAGGTTCATGATGACGTCCCCACAATTCGAGGATAACATCCCCAAGCTGGACGGTTTCCTGTTCTACCACAAAATGGCACACTACGTGTCGGGCGAAACTCCACTTGTCGGCTGGCTGTTCCCGTACATGGTGCCCGAAGTGCTGGGATCTGGTTAGCATTCATACAAAAATATTCGTATCTTTATATATTTTTTCCATGTAGGTAGTAGTAGAAAATATAGCTACTTGAGAAGTTCCGTAAATACAAATTGTTGAATACAGATAGTACACGTCGTAATGGCTGCGGAACCCTATCCTGAGCGTGTCCGACACGCTCTTGGCTGGTTTTTTGTATTGTTTTCTTTGTGGTGGACAATAAAGAGTCATTGTATTGTATTCATCGTCATCATTATCATCATCGTCATCATTATCATCATCATTCCAGACTATATATGTCCCATTACAGGACTTAGGCTTCCTCTCAGAATGACAGTGCTTGGGCTGTAGTTCTCACGCGGGCCCACTGCGGATTGGGAACTTCACACATACCCAGGTTTTCACACTATGTTTCCCTACACCGTAAAGCTCATGTTATACAAATATAATTTGGTACGTAAATTCCGAAAGTCATTGGTGCAAATTCGGGCTCGATCCCACGACCCTCTGCTTGAATGGCCATAGGTCAAACCTAGGCTGGTGCTAGGCTACCATACGGAATTTTTATAATACAAATGTTATCTCTCTATTGCAACTACCCCCAAAAATACAGTACACAAAGTAAGCTACTTACTCCAAGGGTGTATGTGAAGTTCCCAATCCGCACTGGGCCCGCGTGGGAACTATGACCCAAGCCCTCTCATTCTGAGAGGAGGCCTGTGCCCTGCAGTGGGACGTATATAGGCTGGGATGATGATGATGATGAAATGCGAAATACTTACCTAAGTTAATAAGTAAAAGTATAAAACTTGACTTGACCTTTTTATGCCGAAACCACTTTACCGATCTCGATCAAATTCGGCGAGAAATAGTTTGATAATTCAATGGTGTGTGTGAAGTTCCCAATCTGCACTAGACCCGCGTGGGAACTACTGTCCAAGCCATGAGAGCATTCTGAGAGGAGGCCTATGCCCTGCAGTGGGACATATGTAGGCTAAGATGATGATGATCATTGTTCAAGTCACTATGCTGTTATACCAATTGGGGATGTCTATTTTTTGCAATGTATAGTAAATCGAAAACCATTTCGACATAAATGCTTTTTAACTCGTTTTCTGTAGATATTTAATTTTAATATTATGTAATGAATTTATTATATAACAAATAAGCGATGACCTTCATTTGGCATTGGTGTAAATTGCGTGACCGGTCCAATTCGTACTTTATTCTGTGTGGTTAGAGTTCTTCACAATTTACGTGTGGATTATACTACGGAGTTTGATTTGGACCCGCTGTCTGACATCTAGCACTTTGACCGCGCCAGTCGCCAGTAAAGTGACACTAGTTACAGTGTACCACTACACAAAAAATAATTAAAGGGGTTGCCTTATTGTACGCATTTAGATAGATTTAGAAATTTGGCAGTATGGGAGCCCTCAATTACAATCTGACGTCATCAACCAAAATAGTTTCAATAATTAATTTTGAAAAAATTAGTGAACTAAATGACAAAATATTGAAATTAGTTTCATATAATTGACTTTTCTATACAAAAAAAAATATAAAAACCACTAGTAATTTTTTTAGACATTCCCAATTGGTGTTTTTAATATTTAGTGACATCATCATCATCATCATTAGCCTATGTTCGTCCACTGCTGGACATAGGCCTCTCCCATGGCACGCCACTGAGCACGATCCTCGGCCACTCTCATCCAGCTCTTGCCAGCCGCCTTGCGAAGATCATCGCTCCACCGAGTCTGAGGACGTCCCACGCTACGTTTGCCGATCCGTGGTCTCCACTCAAGAACTCGTCTACCCCAACGGTTATCGGTTCTTCGGGTTATGTGGCCTGCCCATTGCCACTTCAGCGTGCTAATGCGGTGGGCTATGTCGATAACTTTGGTTCTCTGTCGGATTACTTCGTTACGAATTCGATCTTTCAGAGAAACTCCGAGCATAGCCCTTCCCATAGCACGTTGAGCAACTTTAAATTTGTGGACCAGCCCTACAGTGAGTGTCCATGTTTCGGCACCGTATGTCATGACGGGTAGGACGCACTGATTGAAGACTTTCGCCTTTAGACTCTGTGGAATTCGCGACGTGAAGACTTGACGCAGTTTCCCATACGCTGCCCATCCCAGCTGTATCCTTCTGTTGGCCTCTTTCTCGAAGTTGTTTTTACCCAATTGCATAGTTTGCCCGAGGAGATTTAGTGACATACAATATCTTTTTTGCGCTATAGAAATAACTGTCCACGAGCAATACACGACTGCCAAACCAAACGGTTACGTCAACCAGGCTGAGTTCATACAAGCCTTTGAGGCAATGATGGATAAGAAAAGGCCCAGGAACAGGCGAGCGAGCAGTGCGATGGACACCAGTGACAGCAGAGAGGTATGATATTTTAAATATTTTCATAGATAACTAACTAATTAATTATTGGTGAATGTTTCTGGTGACAACCCCGGCCCCCAGACCCGTCCTCAGAGTGTACATAATCGTAAAAAAAAACATAAGGCATAAACATAAGGTCGACGTGACCTTTCCCTGGTCCGAGAGGCAGGCCCTCCACAATTGGAAAGCTTGTTAAAATTATCATTTTTGTGTGTCAACGGGACCCTATTACTAAGACTCCGCTTGCCTGTCTGCCTGTCCGTCCGTCTGTCACAGGGCTGTATCTCTTAAACGGTAATAGCTAGACACTTGAAATTTTCACCGATTATGTATTACTGTGGCCGCAATACCAACAAATACCAAAAATAAAATAAAGTTAAAAATTAAACAAGAAACGTGTGTTTTTCAGCGGTTGCTAAGCAACGATTTTCAGCCATAACCATGGCCGCGCGCATACGTGCCAGCGAGCCTATGCTGTTTGTATTTGTTTTTCGAAAACCTTTGTAGTGCTTACGTTTCGGCGATTCTTTTCTGAACTGTTTTTAAAACAACAAGTTTGATTTGAAGTATCTTTTTGTATTTTTATTTTTCAACTTCATTTTTTATTACTTTTACGGTCATCCAGTGAAAACCATTATATTTCATACTAAATACAAACTGAAATATGGATGCACAGAAAAAACCCAGAAAAAAGACCAGCGCTGGGAATCGAACCCAGGTCCTCAGCATTCCGTGCCGTGTGCCATTCCCCTACACCACCACAGTTTTTAAAACATTTTACGGAGGTATGGAAACTTCCATGTACGAGTCCTACGCTCACTTGACCGGTTTTTTTTTTTAAATAGTTCTTTTGCGCCAGGCAGAGAGCGCACGAACAATGTAATATGAATTAATGTGTGAAGTGACTTTTTATGTTTTATGTTATGATTGTTGTAGGTAATATTGTAGCATAGGAAATCCTTTCCTATGCTACAATATTATGCTATTCCTTTATGTTAAATTTTAATTAAGCTAATTTGTGTATAATTGATTCGGTATACTATCGCATTGGGTGTCCTGTAATGACAGTGTTCTGTTTACTTTAATAAATAAATAAATAATAAATAAATGTAGCAAAATCATCTGCGGGATTGCTCGGTTCAATCAAATTATTTGACAGTCGCGAACAATTTGAATAAAAACAGCAATTTCTCATTATTATTCTCCGATGCACTATATCACCTACTTCTTCCAGCATCGTACTCATAAGGTGTTTATTACATTACGTTTAGCGTCTTTAAATACTATATATTTATTGCAGACTGAATCAAACGACAACAACGAACAACAAACGACTCAAGGGATCCAGACTGATAATCCTTCCAAAGCCCCAGAACTTATGGAAGCTGAAGAAAAGCCAGAAGTAGTTGAAAAATGCCCGGAGACAGCTGAAGAAAACGGGGAGCTAGAAAAGGAACACGTGGAGTCTGTTGAAGAAAATATGGAAGCAGACAAAGAACATGTGGAACCAATAAAAGAGCTTAGTACAGAGCCTGCTATAGAATGCACTGACCAGGTCAAAGAACATATGGACTAAGAACTGATCCTCTAAAACAAGATAAATTAAAACAATATTATTTTTTCTCAGATCATCATATTTATTCACAAAAATAATTTCGTGATAATGTTGATCAATAATCCAAAGTCAGACTGAATCTTTAGTAAAATAATGTTTGTAAATTTTGCGAAAATGACAATGAATGTAGATTCTATTTACATAGCTAGTTATAATTGAATATATTGATGTTTGTGTATGAATAAGTCGTATGCATTTTTAGCTACTATATAGAGCTTTTATACGACACTGGCTATAGGTACGAAAATATATTAAATATTGTCTCTTCTAAAGATAAAACAGGACCAAGAGTGAATTGAACTGACGCGCCCGGTTTTGGTTCTACTTGGTTGTTGAAGAAAAGGGTCACTTTGGTTGTGTTCTATTATAAATATTACCAAAAGATTGCCACGTATCAGAAAGGATCGTTCTCAAAATACCAGAGGCCGTATTGTCTTAACGCGCCAGCACTCGCAATCGCATTCATCATCTCTTTCTACCTTTATCCTGTATCGTTTGACAGAAAAAAATGGTGAAAGCGATTGTAATTCCAAATGATCCACTGTCAGTGGGCATCCAAATTACATTTTCTTTAGTTTTGGGAATGAGCAGATCTTAAGCTTGGAGAAATAAGATCCTGGATGTATACTTATGGAGAGGTTAATCTGTTCTAAGCTTGTGATGCTCTGCCAATAAGAAACTTCTGTTTATTTCATGTGTGAACTTGTGTAAAGTATTTTTTCTCTGCGGTTTTCGCTTGATTATTCTATTTGGTTTTGTTTTTTTATAAGTTGTTTGTTTAAATAGCTAACGCGGACATTATGTCCCAAGTAAAGCTATTAGTACTGAAGTATTTTTTTTGTTAATAATATTTTAATGTTTGCATCTAATTTTTAAGAAAAGTTTTGTTAAAACATGAATATTTTTAGAATAACGTATTATGCGTATACTGCATGTGTAAATAAATTATTACACACTAGCTTTATCACGCGGATTCGGTAGCGTGGGAGAAGAAAAAATTGGCTAACTCTGTATCTCGTGGGAACTTATAAAAATCCCTTACTGCACCTCTACCTCTATGGTCCTTAAGGTATGTCTCCCAAATTCCATGTCTCCTGCCCCGGTGGTTTAGGCTGTACGTTGTCTGTTAATCAGTCAGTCAATCAATATCGTTACTCTTTAATATATAAGTATATTAACGATTTGTTAGATAAATTTACCAGAATCGTTATTTCTTAGTAGCAAAATTTCCATTCGCATTTTTCCCACAATGGTTTTTTTTACTGATGCCTATTTTCACAATCGCGTTTTTTCGCAATTCTAATCGACACAAAAACATAGGTAGGTTTATGTTATGTTAAGTTTGCAACGGCGCGAAGGGCCAAAAGCACCAGAAGAAGAAGCTCCGCGTGAGCGGAGCTCCATACACACAGTATCTATGTTAATCCAAATTGGGAAAAAACGCTACTGTGAAAATAATATCTTCAGTAAAAATAAATAAATAAATATCACAGGACAATTCACACCAATTGACCTAGTCCCAAAGTAAGCTTCGCAAAGCTTGTGTTATGGGTACTAGGCAACGAATAAACATACTTATATAGATAGATACATACTTAAATACATATTAAACACCCATGACCCGAGAAGAAACATTCGTATTTTTCATACAAATATCTGCCCCGACACGGGAATCGAACCCGGGACCTCAAGCTTCATAGTCAGGCTCTCTAACCACTAGGCCATCTGGTCGTCTAAACAGTTCAGTAAAAAACCAGTGTGAGAAAAAAAGCATCTAGTAAAAAATGCGAATGAAAATTTTGCTGCTAGGATATATAACGATTTGATTTAACAAATCTTAACTCAAAAATGTTTTAAAAAGGAATGCATAATGTAACATACATACAATCACGCCTTCTTCCCAGCAAGGGGATGGGCAGAGACTATTTGTTTCCCCCTGCTACGATCCTGACATACATCATTCACTTCCACAACACTCGTTAGTACTTTCATACATGCTCGCCGGTTTCGGGTACTCTTGACCTGACCCTTCTTCAAGACATCCCCAATCTGATCATGAAACGTCCTTCTTGGTCTCCCTCTTCTTCTTTTCTTCTTCTTCTTTTCTTCTTCTTTTCTTGCTCTTGGGCATAATCACAGAATATATAATAGTACTGACGTACAGAATGGAAACGGTCCGCCCCGCACCGATTCGAATTACCCCACCCCTCAAGGCGCAGATAGCCGGAAACCGCCCGAATCCAGAAGAGTGCGCGCGCGATGTATGTAGGCGTACGCGTGTACAGACGTCGTGCTTATGTAGATTCAAGAACGCGTATTTGTACGTCGTGTCCGCCGCGTGGCATAATGTAAATGTGTATGTATGTGTATTTTTATTTTTGTTAATATCTCTGCACTGTTTTAGGTGTTTAATAAAGAATATTTGTATTGTATTGTAAACACTATCTTCTTTATTCATAAGTGCGTTTTATCTGTGTCTGGCAAATGCAAATGTTAGACTAACCGATGGAGACGAATGTCAAAGTAACAGAGGATTAACAAGCGTTTACGAATATAAATGTGATGATGATTTTGTATCAGTTTCTTCTTTAACATCATACTTGTTATAAGTAATTTTAAATGGATCTTCTAGTATTGATATATTCATTACTTAGTTGGTAGAGATAGAATCCGCTCGCCATAAATTACTTGTTAATACAACTTATATGTATGTGATGTTTACTTTGTAACCGTACCTACTATACTTGAACAGCCGAAAAAACTGAATTGCTTACCACTCTAAAACCTTTTTGTATTTGCAATTAATTATTAATTGTATATTTATGTTTGACAAAAACTGCACACAAATCCGCTTAAGAGCTATGGTGCGACAGACAGACAGACACACACATAGCGGTCAAACATATAACACCCCTCTTTTTGCATCGGGGGTTTAAACTTTATCATAAAATTTACAACGGTACCTAGGAGTCTACAGTAGCACGTAATTTAGTTTCTTAATATTTTTTTTAGTTTATTCCATTAATTGTTGGAGACTTATTTTTAACTTACTTTAAATAAATGTTCTTGTCAAGTTCTGTATTTTCATTTGTCGTTTTACGTATCTCAATGGCTAACGTGCTGTAGGGTATAATAGCTATCATTTTATAAAATAAAATACGAGACATGACATGACATGGTTTGACGACCGCTTTAGCCTAGTTGGTAGTGACCCTGCCTACGAAGCAGAGTCCTGGGTTCAAATCCCGGTAAGGGCATTCATTTGTGTGATGAGCACGAATATTTGTTCCTGAGCCATGGATGTTTTCTATGTATTTAAGTATTTACCTTATATATAAAAATCTCGTGTCACGGTGTTTGTTATCGAACTCCACCGAAACGATTCGACTGATTTTTACGAAACTTTTTTCTCCATACTCGGTAGGT
This sequence comes from Archips xylosteana, assembly GCA_947563465.1. NCBI lineage: Eukaryota > Metazoa > Arthropoda > Insecta > Lepidoptera > Tortricidae > Archips > Archips xylosteana. The sequence continues at coordinate 15,385,068 of OX387344.1, forward strand.
CTGAGAATAGGTCGTAGGCTATTTTTTATACCCCTATTCTTCGCGGACGGAGTCGCGGGCAACAGCTAGTTTATATATATAAGTATGTTTATCATCGTCTAGTACCCATAATACAAGCTTTGCTTAGTTTGGGACTAGGTCGATTTGTGTAAGATTGTCCCCTAATATTTATTTATTTAAATCCATCCGTTATAGTAGGAGAGCCCAAGAGGGGATTTCGGGATTTACTAAAGCGCGTCAGATTAACATACAGGGGGATACCTTGTACCCGGTTAAGTAGGTACCTCTACCAAGTATGAGCCCCATATATTACTTATATTCGGTGTGGCTCTTTTTCAATATTAGCAACAGAATATTGATAGCCTTTGAAATACTAGTTGAATTATCTACTTGTATGTGCTTTCTGAATTTAGTTACCATAAAGCAACCCTGTATTTTTAGAGTGACCACTAGAAATTTCGAACTAACCCGAGGCTATATATATTGTCTTAACGCATTCAGAAACACGGTCACTTTCTCCACTTCTTTCTATCAAGATCAAGCGGTAAAAAATGAGTAAGGTAGAGGTAAGAGAGGTAAGGTGAGTAAAGTAGATGTATTAAATGCGATTGTAGGTTTACAACACAAATGTTCCTTCATTATTTGTCATTTCTTTATTTTTGTATCTTTGTTCGATTCCCGGTTTAGGCAGACGATTTTTCAAAAATCCATCAATGCAGTATTTATTATTTTTAAAAATAAAAGTAGTACATCTCCATTGCGTACAAGTTGGTACCTATTTGGAGAATTACAGAAATAGGGTACAATACATTTTCTTTTCTCACATCATATTGAAAATTTTTGCCTACTCAGAATCGGTAGCACTGGGGACATTTTTTCAACCGACGAAAAAACGGAGGAGGTTCTCAAGTCAAAGCGAACTTATATATATTTTTTTATGTTTGACCACGCATAACTTTTTACACAGTACCTAGTCCGATTTTGATGATTATTTTTTTTAGTGGAAAGCGTATACCCTGAAGGTGGTCCCATTTAAATTTGGAAAAAATATTCCAACCCTAAGGGTAGGAAAACTGGGGATGATTGATTGTTCAGTCACTGATTGTATATAGCTGCGGTCCATTTTCCGTGAATGGGTGAAAACAAACTTAACTCGTACCTAATTGTTAGTATTCATGACCCTGTTAGTTTGATAGATGATAGTGTATGTTATTTAACGATATAGAACCTTATCATATACCCTTTCGATCTCCATCATAAAATACTGCATGTTATTTTTTGTCGCATTTCATTTAGTCGTTTTGAGTCCCGACTGAGACAAGCTACATATTTATCAAAAAACTATAAATGGAGTAGGTTTTTATTGTTTTTAAAATGAAAGGAAAGTCCCCTTTAAATAGAATGAGTTAACAAGAAATACTAAAAAACTGAGCTATTTCCAATGTTTTTTAAAGAAGTTGCTCTCCTTGTGGCGTGGCGTTCGTTTTTTCCATCCTGTATGTACCTATATGTAGCCAAGCAAAATTACAGGTTTTTAGCACAAACAGTCACTTAGCCAAGCTGCGGACGGATAAACAGACACATGTTAAAATTACAAAGGTAGGAATATGGAGCCCTAAAAATTGCATCGCCGTTCTACCACGCAAGAGGTAAGTATAACTACGTTTGGACTGCTATTCTCAGCTACGAACCTATCTACCTACTTAGTTTGTAAGATCGAGTTCACCCTATCTATCTTCTATCTATACATAATAATAAATCTGTAACAAGTCGGTGTCTGTACATTGAAGATATTTGAGAAAAACTGTCACTAGGGCTATTTACTAGCGCAATAGAACCCAAAACAATGTTTTTTAGAATTATTGTCTGTTTGTCTGTGCGTTTGTGCGCGCTAATCTCAGAAACGGCTTAACCTAGAAGGATGCGGTTTTCACTGATATGTTGGTATTTTCTTGGATTAACATTTAGTGTTTGTTTCATTTGAATCGGTTCACAAATAAGAAAGATACGTCTATTTTAAGAATTTATAGAATAGTTTTTAGAAGTAGTGACTTGGGAGTAGGTACGGTGGTGAATGTGAACGCGGGTGTGCTGGGGGGGGGTTCAGTGGGGGTTCGGTGAAGGGGGGGAGGTTGCGGGGGGTGCGAGGGGGTAATTTTTTTATATCGAGGAACTAAGGAGAGCCATAATTGATGAAAGAGCAAATTGGATAAAAAAAATAAGCTGCCCAAATTACTAATTCCACGCGGACGGAGTCGCGTGCAAAAGCTAGTCGTACCTATAAGTGAGCTTTCATGGCACTCGTTAAGTGTGTCAACAGCAATAAAATCTCGCAAGATTATTTGCTGACCGTAAGGCATCATCGTAAAATTATTAATGGTACAAACAAATATCAAATTTATTACGAACAAATAATAAACATATCGTTAAGAATAAAAAAAACAAAGCTAGTAAATAAACTGAAGTAAGTACCTTAGTTATCTAAAGCCGAGTTTAGACTGCAAGAAAAATCGTGCAAGTTGCGTTGCGAGGTTGTAAAGCGAATGAGTTTGCAGTGGTCAATCGATCGCCGCAATGTAATGCAACTTGCACCATTTTTCCTGCAGGTCTAAACTGGGCTTAAGGATATTATTCTAAAAAAAGAACTGGATTGTGCTTACTATTATTAAAAACGCGAAAGTTTGTATGGATGGATGTTTATTATTCTTTCACGGTAAAACGTTTTGAAGGTTTTGACGAAATTTGGCTTAGGTAGTTTAAAACCTGGATTAACATATGAGATACTTTTTATCCCGGAAAATTGCATAGTTCCCGCGGGATAGCAATAAATCCGATAAACGATTTCTCCGCAGACGGAGTCGCTGGCAACAGATAGTAATATTATAATATTTAAAATTACTATAGGTACCTACCTATATATAATGAGTCTTCTTAGGTCGCCAGAATCTTTGTACTAAATATATGAAGTCTCAGTAATTCTAAATATCTATCTAGGTATTCTAGGTAAGTACACTTACGAGCGAGTCCAAAGTTAAATATTCCGCGTAGCATTGAAGCAATGTAAGAATTCAGAATTTACCAAGCTGTTTACCTATAGACAGCGCAGGTATATCAAAATGGATGACGAGGTTCAAAAGGCTAGCGCACGAGTCGACTCTATTGTTAAGAGACTAAGAGCTGGTGTAGATCTTTTTACGACTTTTTATGTATGAATAGTTCTGGCTTTGTGTTGCTGACTGTACCTAAATAAAATACTGGGCTTCTTGCGAACGCAGAGTAAATGTTAGTATTTCATCTAGGAATTGAAGATGGTTTGTTAGCTTCAACTAGACTAGTCGTGTTCCAGCATTGGTAATTGAAACTCGAATATTTTGAAGGTATAAAAATATGTAGGTATAGTATAAATCTTCCCAGGTGAATTTTTCGCTTCGAGCCATTACATTAAATTTGAACCTTAATACTGTGACGATACCGTTTGTTTTGAAAGATAAGGGCTCGAAGCGAAAAATTCACCTGGGAAGATTTATACTATACTATGCCTATATCAAGGTTGTAAATGTTTTTAGGGCGAAGACAAAAAAGTTGCACATCTGTTAAAGCTGCATTAGCAGGTATAGTAAGGTGGTAATTTTAACTATGTACCTGCTAATGCAGCTTTAACAGTGTGCAACTTTTTGGTCTTCACCCTCATAGTACTCCGACCGAGTTACACATTAAAACAACAAAGTCTGAAATGAAATCCTTCAATAGTACCTATTAGGTAGATATTTTGCTCTTAGAAGCAAAATCCGTCGACAATACCTTCGTATGTAATTTATTCAACCCATGTCTGAATTTTTGATTTAATTCCTGCGTGGGATTCTATTGAGAATCGAACCGTGAAGCTGTGATAAATTCTCCGGCAATAAATTATCATGACAACTATTTTGTAGATAGGCAGGTTGAAAAGAAACGGTTGACGGAGCAGTATAAATGTTGGTAGGTAAATATTTGTGCTATTTCAGTACAAACAAATGAGTATAATGATGTATATTTATTTGGTAGCTCTGTTCGTACTAAGTATTCGTTTAATACGATACCTACAATTTGAAAAACAATTCAAGGTAGAAAAAAATTAAACCGCCGAAAAAACTGAAAAGCAAACAATAATATCTTTTTTGTTTGACCTTAATCTAGGTACCAGTTTGAAGTCGGTGCGCACGAGCCAGGAGGATAGTTAGAAGCCAATCAGGTAGACGATTATAGGTCCACTCCTCCTGGCTCGTGCTGAGGCACCGACTTCAAACTGGTACCTAGATTAAGGTATTATTGTTTGCTTTTCAGTTTTTTCGGCGGTTTAATTTTTTTGTTAAAAAGTTTTTATTTTATACTTTTTTCCCATCCTTGGGGTAAATTTTTTTTCCAAATTTATGTAATACCAACTTCACGGTATACTCTATCCAATAAAAAAGAATTATGAAAATCAGACAACTCTGTTAAAAGTTAGTCAATCATCCCCTGTTTTCCTACCCTTAGGGTAGGAATATTATTTCCAAATTTAAATGGGACCACCCTCGGGGTATACGCTTTCCAATAAAAAAAGAATCATCAAAATCGGACTACTCTGTAAAAAGTTATGCGTGATCATACATAAAAAAAAAATATATATACACGTCGACTTGAGAACCTCCTCCTTATGTTTTCGTCGGTTGAAAAGAGGGACATTTGCATTACTTTAATAATCAAGAACCGTGGTTGGCAAACTTTTGAGAATTAGGTGATGTGGTGGGTATAAGTTTAGGTACGCAACGCATTACAGTCAGCGCCAAACATAACGGAGCGGCCAAGGTGACCACGCTCTGACGGGCTTGACAAAGGAGACATGATCCAATATTATTGAGCATATTTTCTGTTTCTTTGTACCTGATGCTAATTGTACTTTACTAACAAATCGACGTTAAAATTAACCTAGCCAAGAAGTTGGCCGACATCTACTTAATAGGTGTTTGGTGGGTTCATTCATTATTTTCATACACATACCTACATCTAACGCTTTGAAAATGATCGCCCCTACATGTGCAGGTCGCTGACCGAACATTGGCTGGCAGTGATATATTTTATAGATCTAGTAATACAAGGATTCGGTCAGTGCTCAACCTTTACCGACCTCTGAAACCCATATGAATCGGCAATATTGTACCGGAAAAGTAGAGATCCAGTAGCCTTGTTGTGTATTAAGCAAGTTATTTTGGCGGGTGGCCAGGCGATGTCGGAGGTAGTTTTGAGCCCTCCGGACTAGAATTTCAACGGAAATGACAAATTACCGCAGTAAAAAGAGCTACGAACTTTAGTGGAGAGATATTTGAACACTTTAAGGCTCAGACGAGTTGTTACACCAAATAGCGAATTGGCTGTACAGTCTGATATACCTACTTAGTTTCGTTCATGTCACTTTCTTTCATTAGTATAGCACCTATAGCAGTTCCCATATTTTTGTAATTATAACAAACTAAGTAATACTACATTAGGCAATGTGAGTTGGACAGAAGTGTTGTATTTGTGTTTCAGTCATTAGGTAAACAATAGGGATGTTTCCTAGGTAAAAAAATAATAATTCTTATTAGTCCGTATTTTACATTATCAAAAAATATTAGACCCGTAATTTTTCTTTTGACAATTAAACAAAAAATGACGAAGATATGGCGCGTTGAAGTTCCGCGTGACGAGGCGTGACGCCACTTGTTCCTAAAACGCTCATACAAAGTGTAGGAACAAGTGACGTCACGCGAAACTTCAACGCGCCATATCTTCGTAATTTTTTGTTTAATTGACAAAATAAAAAATACGTGTCCAATATTTTTTGATAATCTAAAAGACTAACTAGTTAGGAAAGTAGCCAATTGTTCAACTGTAGAGCATTTTTGTGTATATCCATCGATCAAGCGAATGTTGCAGAAAGAATAGTACCTACCTATAGTGAACTATTGGTACCACCATTTTTGCGCGCATGGATTGTGCGCCACGGCAGGGGGGTTTCACTCCGCGGTTTAGGTATGTTCGGCCGGTGCGCCTCTCGGGCAGGCATATGGCAGTACCACAGATTACTTAATAGTTACTTCGTAACAGATACTGCATCCCGTACAAAATCTTGGTACTTACCGCGATTATGGCCACATATTATACTACTCCGTCTCCTTAAGAATGTGTGCGTGCCGACAGTGACAAGGGCTGGCAGTTTGGATATTTTTTTTTTTCTACATGTTGTTTTACCATTTTGTCGGGATAATTGCTATATATTATATGCATGGCATGCATGAGGCCTACAGAGTAGGTACTACAACCGTCCGCTATGCTACCAAATATATTAAAGTCTAACATTAACGTAACTATCGTAAGGTCGCGGGTAATCAAAGTAATTGTTTCAGTAACGCCTGATTCAATAAATTACTTAGTTCTATTCTCTTTACACTTGCGCTTAAATGACCGCCGAGGAGCAAGGCGTTTTTTTTTTACTTTTATTAATATTGGACCTCAGTAAAATAAAATTCTTCATAAGGTAAATATTTACATATGGCATTGGCGGAACCTCGCGAGCTTCACGAAGATGCATGGCGATTTTTTGTCCTGCCGCAGGTGTTTGTTTTTAACCTAATTTCATTTTATGTCCATAGTACCTACGAGTATTGTGATTGTGCGTATGAATATAAGTATGAAATTTTGCCTGGCAAATTGGCAGTTTCTTTATGAAACGAACGAGGCAAAGGTGAGATGTATAACCTAACCTTCCATTTTAGTTAACTTCTTTCTTTTATTTTAAACTTGAGACACCTTATGAATTTATTCTCAGTTTTTTATAGTTTTTTACCATCAAGAATGGTTTTATGGAGTCTTTTTGTATTTTTTTGGGTTCCACACCTCGAAAGGAAAAAGCGGAACCCTTATAGGATCACTTTGTTGTCCGTCCGTCCGTCCTTCCATCTATCAAGACCCTCTTTTTCAGGAACGCGTGGAGCTCTCAAGCTGAAATTTATATCAAATACTCAGGTCTACTGTCCCTTGGAGCTGTGAAAAAATCAAACTTCTAAGCAAACGCAATCAAAAGATACAGCCATTTATGCCGCAAATTTTCCAAGCATTTTTTTCCGCATTTTTTTTTACACTTGCAAGGGAATCAAAACCTACAGGGTACTTCCCGTGAACTCAGAATCTTGAAATTTGGTACGAAGCAAGGTCTTATAGCTCAGATAAACGAAAAATGGCGAAAAGCATAATTTTTTTGTCTTTCTGTCTATATCAGTAACCAATCTACAACGATCCCACACTGCGCACATTTTGCATAGGAGCAGGGGTCTGCTAAGACTGGATGTATATAGATACATACCTATAAATTTGTACGGAACCCTCGATGCGCGAGTCCGATTCGCACTTGGCCGGTTTTTTATTTATTTTTTCAACTCCAAATCTGTTACTTTTACGGTCATACCGTTAAATCCATATATTTCACACGAAATATTTACAAACTGAAACATGGATGCACAGAAAAAGTCAGAAAAGAGACCAGCGCTGGGAATCGAACCCAGATCCTCAGCATTCGGTACTGCGTGCTAAACCCCTACACCACCACTGGTCTGGTCTTACCTTGTTCACGCGAGTTCTTATTATGAATGCGATTATCCAATGGGATTGAGATTGCGGTTTAAATTAAGCCATACAATTGCAGTTGTATGGTGCGAATTGATCTATGTATACATAAAAGGGCAAGGAGCTCACCCTTCTTACAGCGAAGAGAGGAGCATTATTCATGGCCCTTCTCGCGTTATTACCATAATAAAATCTGCGGAAATAAAAAGTGTAATTTGAGACAAGCGTCTTGTGGCGTACCCAACACTTAGCCACGCTATATGGTTGCGATAAAAGCGCACTTGTTTTTATTATTCAAGCATAGCCATGATATTTTTTTAAGATTGACCGATAATAGAGTTTAGCGATACGTGATATGATTATTATGACGAGGAAGCTATCCGCTTCCACGTGAAACATTAGAATGAAAAAACTTTCAAAATTTTGTAGAGTCGATTATGTTTACTAAGAACCTATATCTACTAAGGAATCTCATTCAAAGCAAACAGTAGTGAAACACGTACATGGTTAACTTTGTGTCGCACGAATAAAATAGAATAGTACAAAACGTCTTGGCATCCATCAAAAAGTTAGTAAAATGTTACAAAATATTAAGAGTTACGCGGGAGCCGTAGGCGTTGCGCTCTATTCAAACTTCTGCTTTCCCGTTTTTATTTTAGTAGGACATTTTATCTTTGTCTCACTTACAATCAACATATTTACTTTAAGTCTTTAGGCAAATGCTTTGTAGGCAAAAAACTGTAGATAATATAAACCTATATGTATATCACGGATTCAAGGCAGGATGTGAAGGCCGAGGGTGGGCGTGCGAGAGTGTTTGGCAAATATTTGTCAGCTTTTGTGGGAGATTTTTTGTCCACAAAATAAATACGTGGTGACTTTTTCTCGTCGGCTTTCTCTAAAGATGCGCTTGATATACGTACCTATATAGTTGTTAGTGACATATCAAAAATTAAAAAAAAATATTAATACAAGGAGTACTTATTAATTGTATTTTGTTCGATCTGCCGCCGTTTCAGATCTGGGTAATGACGTGGGGACTTCTACAGTCCTAGGGGACAACACGGAAAGTCTATTGCAACTTTTTGTGATCAAAATAACAGGTATACCTACATGTCATTGAATTGTATACATACCTGCTACCACAGGATCAATCCTTTTTTTAACCACCCTTAGTGTTTAATATACTCAAGCGTTGAATTAATCCAAATGAATACTTCATGCTACGTACTACAAAATTCTGCAAATTTTTCAATCCGTACCTACTTTAAAAGCTCAAATACTCGTCCATTTAAAAATGGAGAAGAAAATAAAGATACGGAGAGCGCAACAGTGAGTGGATCGAAAGCCACATAACTTATATGGTTTTCTTTTGCCAAGCGGGTGGTGTGGTTAAGCAATAGTATTTAATCTTACCGAGGGAGCCTTGAAAAGTGATTTTTATACGATGGAGCGTCTCCTGTCTGGATGTAACGAATGGCGTAATTTTCTCCCAGCCAACACTCTAGTCGGAACCCATTTTTCAGGATACAACTTATCGTGCTTCCACAAACTTGCCGAGAGCACCATTTGCATTAAGTTATTTTTACACCGCGACGGAATGTGAACTGACAACGCTGCCACGTTGGAATGATGGATGGCGTATGAGATGCAACCCATATATCAATTTGTTTAAACACGAATTTTCGTTTAGTTAAGCGGCTAGTTTTTGTTTTATAACTTTTTAAAAATCAGGTAGTCACGGGTAAGTGTAACAGAAAGTTAGAGGTATAGTTTGGGAAGTAAAGCTTGGCAGGTTAGGTAGGAAAGGGAGAACAGTCGTAATTCAGCAACATCCATTCGTGTTATTCTCAAATCAAATAAAATCAAATGACGTTGGCGTTGACATTTCGAGAGACGCTCAATTTAGTGGCCATGATGATGTGGAGGAGAAGGCTAAATTAGCTTCTAAGAAGCTGGGGGTGCTAAATAGATCGAGATAGTACTTTACACCTAAGCACCTTCTTCAACTGCATAAGGTCCAGGTGTGGCCGCACTTAGAATACTGTTCTCATCTCTGGGCAGGGGCATCCCAATACCTTCTCCTTCCATTTTAACTTTATTTTATTTTTAGTACCTATTTGTTGTTATAGCGGCAACAGAAATACATCAGCTGTGAAAATTTCATTGTGTAGCTACCACGGTTCATAAGATACAGCCTGGTGACAGACAGACGGACGAACAGACAGACGGACAGTGGAGTCTTAGTAATAGGGTCCCGTTTTTACCCTTTGGGTACGGAATCTTAAAAATCCACATCACTCAGTTAAGACATTATAGGTAATACACATTTTTTAGAAACTATCTAATACCTACTAAAAGTAATATGTTGTGTGACTGGTGTTGCTTGACCTCTCACCCGATGCGGTACAGTAAAATTACATAAAATTTACCACTGACAGATGGTTTGCTTTCATTTCATATTCAACTTTAACGACCTACTTTATTTGTATGGTGTTAAAGTTGGAAATGAAATGAAGGCAAGTCAGTGGTAAACTAAAAGTAAACATATTGTACTAGTTTATCGTTGAGTTTTGGGACATCCTATATACCTATCAAGTAGATATAAAATTACGAACGTAGAAATGATTATTCGTTTGCTTTGGTCTGGTTTTGGCTTTACTTACCTTACCTATTCCTATCCTCAGTAAACATAAGCCATAGGTTAGTCCGTGTCGTGGATATTGTTTGGAAACTCAATCAAACAAGTAGTTCCCATAGGAAATTCTGGCCTGTATGCATACGAATGCTATCAATGCCACGCAAGCAGTGCCTGGGGAAAGCCTGAAAGTTTAGGTGCTATTATTACTAAAAAGTGAGAATAGATATGTGATCTATGATATTATTAGAATACGACCCACAGTATCTAAGAAGAGCTAAGAAGCTTGGGGTGCTAAATGGATCTAGACAGTACTTTACACCTAAGCACCTTCTTCAACTATATAAGGCCCAGGTGCGGCCGTACTTGGAATACTGTTCTCATCTCTGGGCAGGGGCGCCCCAATACCTTCTCCTTCCATTTGACCGCATTCAACGTAGAGCAGCTCGACTTGTCAGTGATCAGCCATTGATTTCCGATCGTTTGGATTCCTTGTGCATACGATGGGACGTAGGTTCTCTTTGTGTGTTCTATAGGATCTACCACGGCGAGTGGTCCGAAGAATTATTTAATTTGCTGCCTGCTGCAAAATTCCACCATCGCACTTCCCGCCGAAAGTCTAAGTTCCATCGTCACCATCGCAATGAATGCCAGTCTACCACTGTAAGTTTTTTTCGGCACTTCCTGCCACGTACGGTGAAATTTTGAAAGCAGCTTCCGGCTGCAGTGTTTCCAGACAACTATGACATCGGGGCTTTCAAGAATAGTACATTGTTGTAGAGGCTGGAAAGTAAGCAATAGATGGACGAGTTTGTTTGAGGGCCGACGCGTAGCGGAGGCCCTCGAAAGTATGAGTCCATCTATAGCACTTTTGGCCGAGACTAAACATTGTGCTTTTCACGACTAATGCGAGGAAATCATCATCATCATCATCATAATCATCCATCCCGTCCATCCCGTCCATCCCGTCCATCCGTCCATCTCGTCCATCCCGTCCATCCGTCCATCCGTCCATCTTTCCATCCATCCATCCCGTCCATCCCGTGCATCTCGTCCATTCCGTCCATCCGTCCATCCGTACATCCCGTCCATCCCGTCCATCCCGTCCATCCCGTCCATCCAGTCCATCCCATCCATCCCGTCCATTCCGTCCATTCCGTCCATTCCGTCCATCCGTCCATCCCGTCCATCCGTCCATCCGTCCATCCGTCCATCTTTCCATCCGTCCATCTCGTCCATCCCGTCCATCCGTCCATCCCGTCCATCCCGTTCATCCCGTCCATCTCGTCCATGCCGTCTATCCGTCCATCCCGTCCATTCAGTCCATCCCGTCCATCCCGTCCATCCTGTCCATCCCGTCCATCCCGTCCATTCCGTCCATCCGTCCATCCCGTCCATCCCGTCCATTCCGTCCATCCGTCCATACGTCCATTCCGTCGATCCGTCCATCCCGTCCATCCCGTCCATTCCGTCCATCCGTCCATACGTCCATCCCGTCTATCCCGTCCATCCCGTCCATCCCGTCCATCCAGTCCATCCCGTCCATCCCGTCCGTCCCGTCCATCCCGTCCATCCGTCCATTCGTCCATCCCGTCTATCCAGTCCGTCCGTCCGTTCATCCGTCCATCCGTCCATCCTTCCATCCAGTCCATCCCGTCCATCCCGTCCATCCCGTCCATCCCGCCCATCCCGTCCATCCGTCCATTCGTCCATCCCGTCCATCCCGTCTATCCAGTCCGTCCGTCCGTTCATCCGTCCATCCATCCATCCGTCCATCCAGTCCGTCCGTCCGTCCGTCCGCCCGTCCGTTCGTCCGTCCATCCATCCATCCATCACATGCAGCAGACGATAACTTTTGATTGGTCCAATAGTGTCGTTTCAGCACGCCAGGAATGAAATTCAGAAATTATCTTTCAAAAAGTCTTATCGTATTATGAAATACATATGTATACTGATACGTCCTGTTTTCGATTAGTGTAACATTGTTGTCGTGTTTGCGCGCCATAAATGAGTCAGCTGTTAAATGTACATAATATATAGGCAGTTTTGAGTACTGGATTTAGGTTATCTATGGCCACATTTTCGAGCAGTGTCGAGAAAAAGAGTTTAATACTTCCTTTAAAGGCCGGCAACAGATTAGTGACTCGTTTTGAGTTGTTGATATTTATGGGCGGTGGTGATCATTTTCCATCAAATGACCCACTTGCTCGTTTGCCTCCCTCTCATAATAAAAATTTATCATTCGTTCTCGATGAAATTTATACATGGGGATCTAAAATCAATTTGGAAAATTTCAACGGGTGATTGGTTTATTTTGGTTGACATGTCATAGTTACTAATCCTGCCAAATACTTATTATAAATGCGAAAATTTGGTATGTAAATAGCTACAAGTCTGTAACACTCACATTCCTGCGGAATCTATGTAAAATCCCAAAATCTTAACCGCGTATAAGTAGGTAATATTTTGCACGTGTACGTTATACAACGTAAATTAAATGAAGACCACGATTAAATTTTTGGGAATTCCTTTGGAATACATAAATACAATCACGCCTCCTTCCCAGCAAAGGAGTAGGCAGAGACTATTTGTTTCCGCCTCCTTGACATACATTTTTCGCTTCCACTCATTTCATTAGTCTTTTCATGTACGCTTGCCGGTTTCGGGTAAACTTGACCAGACTCTCATCCGAACTTAAATAAAATCCCAGAAATTATTTTCGACTGCCATTTCTAATTGTTAAAAGTGGCTCCAAATGGTTCGTGTAATATTACACACGGCGCTGCTTCGCCAGTTCCCTTTGCTTGAACTTGGCTTGACACGCTGCTGCGTGTCTAGACAATGAATGTGATAGCAAGCGTCCTCGCGTTAGATAACACAAGGCCGATTGTTTAGGTTCTTAAAAACATGATTAAAGTTAAAAAAAAACATATCACCAGGGACCTAAACAATTCCGTGCCCATGTCAATTGGCTAGAAGTATCCACGAAATTGTTAGATTACTTATTA